>JAUMJK010000702.1:0-1233095 GCA_033558105.1 Coccyzus lansbergi
GTCCTCAACTACAACTCCCAGCAGGCACCGCGGCGCGGCGAACGTCACTCAGCCGGGTCAGACGCCGAGAGAGTCCCCAGAGCCCAATCAAACGCTGCGGTGAGAGCCCCTGACCAATGATGTTTCTCGGAGGGCGGGACATGCTGCTTTTAAAGCACTGGAAGGCGGAAGTGGAGGCGGCGACCGCGAGGCTCTGGGCAACCGTTGCGCGTCCATGGAGGCGGCGAGCGGGAGGCTCTTCTCCCGGTTCCTCCGGTTCCCTCGGCCCGGTGAGTGGGGCTGTGGGCTGTAGGGCGAGCCTGGAGCGTCTCTGCCTGGAGCTGCAGCGCTCCCGACTCCCGGCACGCCGGGAGCGTTTGGAAAAAATGGGTGGGAAAATCTGATTTTCGGTTTTTTTTTTTTGGGAGTGTCTTGTTTGATTAATCGAAGTTTTTTTTTGTCCTCCCTGCAAGACCTGCGTCCCGCAGGCGCTCTCAGCCCTCGCTGATGCCCGCGTGGGGCTGGGGGAGCCGCGTTCCGAGAGGAGTCGGTGAGGAATTGCTGCTGCCAGAGGCCTGGGGAGACCCCAAGAACCAGGAGAGACCCCAAGAAGCAGGACAGGAGCCCCCAGCCCAGTGCTGCAGCCGGGTATGCTTCACACTGTCATTAAAACTCCAGTTTGTTCCGTTTCATAGAATCATAGAACAACCAGGTTGGAAAAGACCCATCGGCTCATTGAGTCCAAATGACTATCAAACACTAACCCATGTCCCTCAAGACCTCATCTACCCATCCCTTAAACACCTCCAGGGAAGGTGACCCAACCACCTCCCTGGGCAGCCTGTTCCAATGTCCAATGACCCTCTGTGTGAAGAACTTCCTCCTAATCTCCAGCCTAAATCTCCCCTGGTGGAGCTTGAGGCCATTCCCTCTCGTCCTGTCCCTTGGGAGAAGAGCCCAGCTCCCTCCTCTCTACAACCTCCTTTCAGGTAGTTGGAGAGAGTAATGAGGTCTCCTCTCAGCCTCCTCTTCTCCAGGATAAACACCCCCAGCTCTCTCAGTCGCTCCTCATAGGGCCTGTTCTCCAACCCCTTCACCAGCCTCGTTGCTCTTCTCTGGACTTGCTCCAGAGCCTCAACATCCTTCTTGTGCTGAGGGGCCCACAACTGAACACAGGATTCAAGGAGCGACCTCACCAGTGCTGAGTCCAGAGGGAGAATCACCTCCCTGGCCCTGCTGGTCACACCATTTCTGATCCAAGCCAGAATGCCACCCAAATACCAGGATGTTTCACCCAAAGCTGAGGTCAGTTTCATTGAAGCAGTTGTATTTTTCTTGAAATTTACACAAAATATCCCTCTTGAGAGGATGTTTGGATGTTTTCCTCCAGGCAGCTTTTTCTACAAGGATCACACCTTGTGTTTTATGTGGTTTGTGCTGTGCAGGAGTCTCTCTCCTTCCACAATCATAGAATCATAGAACAACCAGGTTGGACGAGACCCATCGGATCATCGAGTCCAACCATTCCTATCAAACACTAAACCATGTCCCTCAGCACCTCATCTACCTGTCCCTTAAACCCCTCTAGGGAAGGTGAATCAACCCCCTCCCTGCGCAGCCTCTTTCACTGCCCAATGACCCTTTCTGTGAAGAATTTTTTCCTAATTGCTGCCGCTTCAGTGTTTTCCCCTTTTTAGTGCAAGGTCGGTCACCGCTGGCTCCAAAGCTCTAAATGAGCAAGTGGTTTGACTGCTGTGAAGTTCATAATAACATTAAAATTCCTCTTTGGAAAGTAATAGAGTTTGCGTAAGATTTCTGGGAGAATTTATATGCATGGATGGAACAGGCTCCTCAGGGAGGGGGTTGAGTCACCTTCCCTGGAGGGGTTTAAGGGACGAGGTGCTGAGGGATATGGGTTAGTGATTGATAGGAATGGTTGGACTCGATGATCCGGTGGGTCTCTTCCGACCTGGTGATTCTATGATTCTATTTGCTGGCAGTTTTGGTATCGCGTTTGGAAGTGGCTGTGAGCTCTGGGCTGCTGGTTGGGCTCCGTGTGTCCTGGAGTCGCCAGGATTAGTCGCTGCTTTTGCGACCGGCTTTGCCTAAGAGGTGTAAATATGGAGTGGGCTGAGGACAGCGGGAGGTGAAGAGGAGGGCAAGGAAGGCTCTGGTGTGGGCAGAGCTGAGGTTATTCCACTCCAGGTGAGTATCATAGAATCACCAGGTTGGAAGAGACCCAGTGGATCATTGAGTCCAACCATTCTTATCAAACACTAACCCATTTCCCTCAGCATCTCGTCCCTTAAACCCCTCCAGGGAATGTGACTCAAGCCCCTCCTTGGGCAGCCTCTGGCAGTGCCTGGAATGCTCTCTGGGAAGGGGAGAGAGGCCCCGGCCTTGTCCCTGGGGCCTTGTCCCTGGGGCCTTGTCCCTGGGGCCTTGTCCCTGGGGCCTTGTCCCTGGGCAGTGCTGATTCTCCCCCTCCAAGGCTGTGCCCTGAGACAACTCTTTGCTTTCTCTTTCTTCCCTTTCAGCTTAATTTTTGACAGTGAAAAAAAGTGCCCGAAGCAAGTGCTCATCTCCTCCATAGGAGCTTGAAAGCCTGCGGAGGCTCTGATGATATATCCTGTGCCACTTCAGCTCTGTTCCCAGCTTCCTCAGCCCTCTCGGAGCCTGTGTGGAAGGTCTTTGATTCGCTTGTGCTGCCTCTACCTCAGAGCGAGCCCTGTAAGCCACGTGGAGAAGCTCGTTGTGGGTTTTGTCACTTCTTTTCACGTGGGGAGCCATGGCAGGACAGGTGACGTGGGCTGGTGGCCAGATCATTCTGGAGGAAATGTTCGACGAGACGTACGTCCCCAGTGAACAAGGTAACGAGTGCCTCTCGATAGCGGTGATGAGGAACTCGAGTGTGTGGGTCTAGTTAGAAAATGGGAATTGGGGAGAGCAGGAGTGGAGAGGGTAGGATAAATGGGATTTCATAGAATCACCAGGATGGAAGAGACCCATCGGATTATTGAGTCCAACCATTCCTATCAAACACTAAACCATGTCCCTCAGCACCTCATCTACCTGTCCCTTAAACACCTCCAGGGAAGGTGACTCAACCACCTCCCTGGGCAGCCTATTCCAATGCCCAATGACCCTCTGTGTGTAAAACTTCCTCCTAATCTCCAGCCTAAATCTCCCCTGGAGGAGCTTGAGGCCATTCCCTCTTGTCCTGTCCCCTGTCCCTTGGGAGAAGAGTCCAGCTCCCTCCTCTCCACAACCTCATTTCAGGGAGTTGTAGAGAGCAATGAGGTCTCCTCTCAGCCTCCTCTTCTTCAGGGTAAACACCCCCAGCTCTCTCAGCTGCTCCTCTTGTTCTCCAGCCCCTTCACCAGCTTCATTGCTTTTCTCTGGACTCGCTCCAGAACCTCAACATCCTTCTTGTGCTGAGGGGCCCAGAAATGAACGCAGGATTCAAGGAGAGGCCTTGAATCTCCTCAGATTTCTCTTCTGTTTCCCTAGAAATCCATGAATACGCTCGGGGGATCGGGATTGACCCTGAGAAGGAGCCGGAGCTGCTGTGGTTGGCTGAGAAGGGCATCGTGGCCCAGTTACCACCCGAGTGGAAGCCCTGGTGAGAGCTCTGTTGGTCTCTATCCCGTGCGATTCCCTCTCCTGCCCTTCCTCTGGCTCGTGTCGGTGGCAGAGCAGGATCCTGGCTGGCGAGTGGGTCCCACAGGGTGTTATTCCCCAAATATTCTCATTTTTTTCACCCCATTTTTGCAGCCAGGACGTCACCGGCGAGATCTACTACTTCAACTTTGCCAACGGGCAGTCCTCGTGGGATCACCCCAGCGACGAGCGCTACAGGGAGCTGGTCATTCAGGAGCGGGAGAAGCTGCGGGCTCTGGGCAGCTTGAAGAAGAAGGAGAAAAAGAAGAAGGAAAAGAAAGAGAAGAAAGAGAAGAAGGAGAAGAAGGAGAAGCAGTCGCTGAAGCAGCGCCCGGTGAGTAGCCTCTGCCTGAGTCCCTGAGTGAGTTGGTTAAGGTGAATTTTTGGTTCTTGTGGTAGGAGGGGTTGGAACTGGATGATCTTGAAGGTCCCTTCCAACCCAAACGGTTCTGTGATATAAGAAACCGTAAGTCACAGGCAGCTCTCCCTTATCTGTGCCTGGTACCTTCAGAAATGGACTCGTAAATAAAGGAAAAACGGAGAAAGGTTTGAATTGCCTTTCTCAAGCAAAAGGATGTGCATTTGCCTTGGGGTCAGAACCTCTCCTGTGGGTGCTGTGTGGGTATGTGCGGCTGTGTGAGCTAGTGACGTGGCTCTTGGTCTTTTACTTCGGATTTGGAGTAATGCCTGATGATATCCTGAACCGTCTTGCTGCTCTAAAGGAGGTTGCTCTGTTCAGAGGGGTCTTTGGAAGGCAAAATGTGTGAGTAACTCATAGAATCATAGAACAACCAGGTTGGAAGAGACCCATCGGATCATCAAGTCCAACCACTCCTATCAAACACTAAACCATGTCCCTCAAGACCTCATCTACCCGTCCCTTAAACACCTCAAGGGAAGGGGAATCAACCACCTCCCTGGGCAGCCTAGTCCCATGCCCAATCACCCTTTCCATGAACAACCTCCTCCTAATCTCCAGCCTAAATCTCCCCTGGAGGAGCTTGAGGCCATTCCCTCTCGTCCTGTCCCTTGGGAGAAGAGCCCAGCTCCGTCCTCTCCACAACCTCCTTTCAGGGAGTTGTAGAGAGCAATGAGGTCTCCCCTCAGCCTCCTCTTCTCCAGGATAAACACCCCCAGCTCTCTCAGCCGCTCCTCACAGGTCCTGTTCTCCAGCCCCTTCACCAGCCTTGTTGCTCTTCTCTGGACTCTCTCCAGAGCCTCAACATCCTTCTTGTGCTGAGGGGCCCACAACTGAACACAGGATTCAAGGAGTGGCCTCCCCAGTGCTGAGTCCAGAGGGAGAATCACCTCCCTGGCCCTGCTGGTCACACCATTTCTGATCCAAGCCAGGATGCCCTTGGCCTTCTTGGCCACCTGGGCACACTGCTGGCTCATGGTCAGTCGCTGTCGACCAACACCCCCAGGTCCCTCTCCTCCTGGCAGTTTTCCAGCCAGACTTCTCTCAGTCTGTAGCTCTGCATAGGGTTGTTGTGCCCCAAGTGCAGGACCTGGCATTTGGCCGTGTTAAACCTCATGCTACTGTTCCTTAAACATCTTGTGTGCTGGTGATAGCTGAGTGGGTGGGGTTTCCACAAGTGACTTTTCTGCGGTCGTGGGTTGAGTATCACCAGCTGATGTGGCAGAGGGAGAGTGTTTTCTCCTTCTCTGAGCGAAGACGTGTAAACTGTACACCCACCTGTGCTCTCCCCTCACCGAGTCCTTCTGCTTCAGTCCTCAGGCACCCCTCTAGCCCCTGTCCAGGCGCCGCTGGGCACCCTCGCCCCTCTGCGTGGGCTCGCGCTGCCTCCGGCCGGCATCCTCCGTGGGTCGTCCCCCTTGGACATGGGCAGCTTGGTGGACTCCAGCCTTGTGAGCCGAGGAGGAAGGCAGGGAAGTCTTCCCTGGGAGCGCGGCCCGGAGAGCGCAGTCTGCAGCAGATCCCAGGCACGGTGACACTCAAAAGTTTAAATGACAGTATTTGTGATCTGTCATCTCCCAGCAGGCTGTGGCTGCAGCAGGACAAGGGTAGCGGCATCATCCTTGAGCACCTTCTTGGAGCTGAGCAGCTTCCCTTCTCCTGGCTGCTGCCTCGGTGGGTTTGTCTCTCCTTTCCCTTCTGCTACCCTCTCACTTGCCTTTGTTTTTGACTCCACAGCCTGCAGAGACCTGCAAGCCCACCAGCCAGACCAAGAAGTTCCTGGGCTTGGGCTCTGAAAAGAGCTCTGCGAGCACGGCAGCGCTAGATGAAGGGAGAAATGAAGAGGACGGAAGCGAGAATGAGGTAGTTTTGGTGTTTCATGTGTTGGTAACCACAGTGTGTGCAGCCTCAAGGGAAAGCAGACAGTGGTGCTCCCCTGCCTGACCAGGGCTGTTCTGTTTTGGTTTGTGCTGCATTGTCTCTGTGTATTTGGTCACCAAAAACTAATCTAATCCTGTTTTCTCCTTGTACTCCCCATACATTTTCTGCTGTGATGCTTTTCCCAAAGCGAATTGGCTGTGGTCACATAGCTTGGGCTCTGCTGCCCTGTCCCACTGCCTGGGAACCTCCTGTTCCTCCTGTGGGATTGCAGAGACCAGAACTCAGTGCTCTCCATCTCCTTTTCCAACACCCGTAGAGCCTCCGTGGGACACCACGACTCTTCAAAAACCTGCACATGGATGTCAGTGCCCTGGGAGGCAGCTTCGACTCCGAGGTAAGGATGTGTGGAAGAGGGTGTGGTTGGCAGTGGCTGAACACGAGCCAGCGGTGGCCAAGAAGGCCAATAACACCCTGGTTGGATGAGCCATGGTGTAGCCGGCCAGGAATAGGGAAGAGATCATCCCTTCTTTGGCACTAGTGAGGCTGCACCTTGAATTCTAGGGCCCTCACTGAAAGGTATTGAGACTGGAGCCTGTCTGGAAAAAGGACCAGGGCTGAGGAAGGGTCTGGAGAGCAGAGGTTCCTGGAGCAGCTGAGGGATCTGAGGTTAAACCTGGAGAAGAGAAGGCTGAGGGGAGACCTCATGGCTCTCAGGTTGTGGGTTTAGATTGGATATTGGGGAAATGTCTTTGTTGTGACTGAGTGGTGGAGCTGTGGTAGGGGCTGCCCAGGACAGGGGTGTGGAGTCCCCATCCCTGTAGGGGTTAAAACCCCATGTAGCTGTGGTGCTTGGGGACATGGTTTAGCAGACACGGTGAGGTTGAGCTGACGGTTGGACTGGGACGAGCTCAGAGGGCTTTTCCAACCTTAAATGATTCAATGATTCCATAAGCTCACTCACGGTCTGCGTGGATTTCCAGTAGCACCCGAAGCACTTTGTTCTTTCTTCCTGATAAATTCTGTGGCTCAGAGCGGAGCGTCAGCAAGGACTCGAGTGCACACGTGGCCTCGTGCAGGCGCTTTTCCTTCCCTGCGAGTGTTCTCTGCGCTGCCTCAGCCTGATCAGGCTTAGGATGACAAGGGCACAAAGGGAAGCGCGTGGCAAGCAGCTCTGGCGGTTCAGCCCGACTGTTTGTGCTGACATTAATCCTTTCTCGCCACTTTGAAATATCCGTTCCACTACCTGAAAGGCAAATTAATTTCTTTTTAAGCGTTGGATGCTGTTTCCATTATCCTTTTGACAGCACCGAGGATATTAAGCTGTGAAGTGCTTTGCTGGAGAGCCCCATTCACAGCGCGGGGGCAGAAGCTACAAGGGCTTCTGCTGAAGTGGATGTAAAATTAAAAAAAAAAAAAAAACAACCCGACTCTCTCCTCTCCGAACAACAAGCAGCCCAATTCATCACCGAAATGTTAATGTTCCTGGGGACAAAGATGCTGTCTTGGCAATTTGGTGCGGCAGGACCTCAGGAATCTATTTGGAAAGGGCAATTGCTGCCCCGCAGCCAGGAGCTGGTAACGCAGATGGGTGATGTCTTAGTCCTGATGAGATTTGTCCCTCGCTGGGAAGTAAATTTCCTCCTGGTTCCATGAGATGGCAGTAGAAAAGCATCCCAATGAGCGCCCCAGCCTGCAGCTGAAGCTGTACTCCAGCTTTATTAATTGCAGAGATATGTTCCTATAGCAGGGAGGGGGATCCTAGGAGGAATGGGGTGAAGTGATGCGAAAATGGGCTTTGCGCACCCCTGGGATTGGCTTTGGGAGACCTGATCCTGTTGATGTCCCTGCTTGTGGTGGGGAGATCATAGAATCATAGAACAAGCAGGTTGGAAGAGACCCATCGGATCATCGAGTCCAACCATTCCTATCAAACACTAAACCATGTCCCTCAGCACCTCATCTACCCATCCCTTAAACACCTCCAGGGAAGGTGAATCAACCCCCTCCCTGGGCAGCCTTTTCCAATGCCCAGTGACCCTCTGTGTGAAAAACTTCCTCCTAATCTCCAGCCTAAATCTCCCCTGGTGGAGCTTGAGGCCATTCCCCCTTGTCCTGTCCCCTGTCCCTTGGGAGAAGAGCCCAGCTCCCTCCTCTCCACAACCTCCTTTCAGGAAGTTGTAGAGAGTAATGAGGTCTCCTCTCAACCTCCTCTTCTCTAGGCTAAACACCCCCAGCTCTCTCAGCCGCTCCTCATAGGGCCTGTTCTCCAGCCCCTTCCCCAGCTTCGTGGCTCTTCTCTGGACTCGCTCTAGATGATGGCTGGATGGGCTTTAGGGTCCCTTCTGTGATGAGAAGTGTTAGGTTTTAGCAACTTGCTGCGATGTTGAGGGTGTTGGGCAGGAGCAGAGGTGGCATTGAAGGTGCCACGAGCGTCTGGGGGAGGGAGGACAAATGGATCGAAACAGAACTCCCCCTTAGTGGGCTCTACTGGAGCAAGAAAGAGATTAACTGGGGGAAGACACTGAAAACAAAACCCAAGGCAGATGCTGGAGGACTTGAGGTGTGAGGCTCTTGTGGGAGTTAGTGTTTGATAGGAATGGTTGGACTAGAAGGTCCGATGGGTCCCTTCCAACCTGGTTATTCTATGATTCTATGATTCCGAGAGCGGCTCCTGTAGGCAGCTTGGCTGCTTGTGGGTTTAGATCTTGCCTTCTGAATTCCTGTATAGAATAGTTGCTACAGGCGCATGAGACTGCTCTGAAATTCAAAAAAAGGCTTGGGGATACTGCTGGAATGTGCAAGAGGAGGGAAAGGTCTGGAAGCATCCCCGGATGGGTGGGGAAGGGGCAGCCTGGCGACAGGAGGGTCCCCCTGGTGCGGTGCCTGCAGCTAGGGAGGTTTTGATGTGCTGCCTCCCGCACAGGTTGGGCCTCAGCGAAAACACCAGGAGGCCAGGGGGGTCTTTTGTGTGGTGGGAAATTACCCTCCCAGGCTTCCTTACCAGATGGAGATGTGTGAAGGGAGCTGTCTGTAAATAAACATTGCGCAACACAGCTTGGGTGTCACTGGGAGATGTGTGTGCAGGAAACTGGCTCCCGGGGAACAAGGAGAGCTATAAAACGCAGGAGTGAGCAGTGACAGGGGTGGAAATGCTGCTGTCTTCATAGTCTTGCTCTCCCCTGTGGCTGAGAACTGTCAGAGTGAGCCACAGCTCATGGAATCATAGAATCATAGAACAACCAGGTTGGAAGAGACCCATCGGATCATCGAGTCCAACCATTCCCATCAAACACTAAACCATGTCCCTCAGGACCTCATCTACCCGTCCCTTAAACACCTCCAGGGAAGGTGAATCAACCACCTCCCTGGGCTAAATTCGCCCCTAATTAGCAAATGCTATAAAAATCAGTATAAAAAATGCAAGTGGAAAACAAAACAAAATGCAAGAGCTACCATAAAGCCCAAGCCAGGCAGCAGAAAAATGGCTGAGGGCTCCTGGAGTCATTTAATCTGATACGAAAGATTATGTGGGAATAGTTCTATATTAAATAACCATGATTCCATCTGTATGTAGGGAGTCAGAAAAGAGGCCATCTCTGCACCTATAAGCCCTGGAATATATAAGCACCTGCACCTATAAGCCCTGGAATATATAAGCACCTGCACCTATAAGCCCTGGAATATATAAGCACCTGCACCTATAAGCTCATGGAATCCGGAGCTGGGGAGGGTCTGGTGGAGCAGGGAGCTTGCCAGGTTGGCCAAGAGGAGAAGCAGCAGCAGGAAAGCACATGGAGAATGAAGTTTGATTGGGAATCGGGATGTGTGGGCTCAGAGCAGAGGTTGGGAAGCTGTTTGACTGGAGAGCCATCGAGAGGGAATGGCCTCGAGCTCCACCAGGAGAGGTTCAGGTTCAACATAAGGAAAAAATTCTTCACCGAAAGGGTCATTGGGCAGTGGCAGAGGCTGCCCAGGGAAGGGGTTAAATCACCTTCCCTGGAGGGGTTTAAGGGACGGGTGGACGAGGTGCTGAGGGACATGGGTTAGTGTTTGATAGGCGTGGTTGGACTTGATAATCTGGTGGGTCTCTTCCAACCTGGTGATTCTATGATTCTATCTGCTCTGGGGGTGCACGCGGTGTGGTGACCTGTCCCAACCCAATGCCACCTTGGGAAGGTGGAGTGGGATTCCTTGCTCCTGGATGTGTTCCCCCACCCTCTAGGAGAAGAGCAAAGCAGAGGAGAAACGCAGCGGCAGCTGCTTAGCCGATGCTGATCATCTCCAGCACCAGAGGAGTCCTGCAGAGGCAGCTGGCAGCCTGGGAGAGGTGACGGATGGTGCTGGCATCGCTGTCCTGCTTGTGTGATGTCACCTAAGCTTTGCGTGCCGTAGGCAGCTGCTGGCGTTGTGATGTGGTTGTGGTAGTTGCTTGGCTTGTTTCTTTTGCTGCTTAGTGTTACGTACATGGGGAGAGCTGTAAACGAAAAATTGAAGGGCAAATGATGCCTGATGTGGTCTGGAAAACCTGACCCTCCCTGCAATCCTGTGCCAGAATGAGCCTGGAATCGGTGAGCAAGCAGGGACCACATCCCTTCAAAGGTGTTCCATATGCAGAATGACATTTTTTCCTCTTTTTATTCCTTTTCAAGGTAGAAAGGATGTTACTTTCTTGTTATAATCTCTAAAGTTCAACCTCTTAAAGTCCTGAGAGGCGGCAAAGCCATCGTGTTCCATGGGATGAGTCGGATTTGGTTTTGGTGACTGCTGCTCATGCAAATGGTTTGTCTCCAGATGCTTTTCCACAGCCTGTTCCCATTGGGATGGAGATACTTTCACTGATCCTGTGAAGCAATGATTTGATGGGCAGGCATTTCATGTCAGTCAGCGTCGCTCGGCTGTGGGTAAAATGTGTTATACAGCTTGTGAAAAGATCAACTGAAGCCAATTACAGCCTGGCTGCCTTGTCCTGGCTCTGAAATCTGTAGAAAAATCCATAGGCTGCTCTTTGCAGATGGAGAAACCTTGCTTCTCCTCCACCCATGTGGCTGATTGGCGCCGTTCCCTCTTCTGCAGGGTTGTTTGTGGTAACGGAGGCGCAATCTTAACAAAAGGTTTGTGTCTGCCCTTCAAATTGGGTTCTGTCGGGTGAAGAAATTATTCTGGGATGCTCTGACTGAGGTGCCGGAGAGGAATCTGGAGTCTGTGTGTGTGCCTGGTTTTATTGGACGTGATAGTGTATTTTAGGATTAGGGAAATAGCCTTAAGTTGCAGCAGGGAAGGTTTAGATTGGATATTGGGGGAAAAAAACTCTTCACTGAGAGAGTGTGGAAACCCTGGGAGATGCTGCCCACGGTAGTGGTGAGGTCTCCTTCCCTGGAGGGGTTAAAAACTGTTGTGGTCATGGCTCTCTGGGACATAGAATCATAGAACAACCAGGTTGGAAGGGACCTATCGGATCCTCCAGTCCAGCCATTCCTATCAAAGTCCAACCATTCCTATCAAATGGTTTAGCAGCCACTGTTGGGTAGACTGGATGAGCTTTTAGAGTTCTTTTCCAGCCTTGATTTTATGATTCTGGTGTGTGCCTTGAAGGGAAGGAGCTGTGTACGGATTTTGAAGCATAAGAATCCTGGTTGGACTCCTTTAGCGAACGTCCAGACGCCTTCAGGAGAAGTCAAACATGAGGCTGCCCTGAAGGGAACATGATCAGTGCTTTCCTGAATCCCCCAGATCAAAGGAATCCTAATGAGGGCTCCTCCCCTGGAGCTGCGCTGAAGAAATAATCTTTCTACCTCTTTGGGTTCCCGAATAAAGATGTTTCTAAGAGTTTTGCAGAGCCTTGAGTGCCTGGCTAGGGATTCATAGAATCATGGAATGGTTTGGGTCGGAAGGGGCTTCAAACCCATCCAGTTCCACCCCTTTCACAGGAGGTGGATTCTTCCTACTGGATCAGGGGCTCCAAGCCCCATCCAACCTGGCCTTGAACCCCTCCAGGGATGGGGCAGCCAGGAAGGTGTTAAGTGGCGTGTTTGAACCTCTGCTTATCAGGCTGGAGCTGGACAGGGGCCATGAGCTTTCATTTATTACTTGGTGAGTTGTAGGTGAGACCTTGACCTGTGTTTTGGTTTTTTTTTTTCTTTTGGGAAGCACCAAGTCCTGTGAGGAGATGTTCTCCCTATTTGCTGCATCTCCAGGTTTGGAGCTGGCAGTGTTGCGGTTGCACTTGGATAAAAATATACCCTGTTAAAATATGCGTCGGGTGTACGGTACGCGCTGTACGCAGGCCGCGGCTGCTGTTTGACAAGGCACTACAGCATTAATAACAGTGCGAGGAAGCCGGGCGTGAGGGCTGCTCTTTGCATACCAATGAGGGAATGTTCCCCTGCTTCCTCCCAGCTATGGCACATCGGATCCCGAGCAATGTGAGCCTCCCTGCTGCCAGGAGAGGCACCTTTGGGTGACTCAGCTTGGATTTGGGATTGTTTTCCCCAGCTCAGCAGGTTCTGCTGTGTCGCAGGGTTAGTAACTCGCCCTCCAGCTCTGAGCTTGGAGCAAGGGCTTGGATCAGTGCCTGCCCTCGAGTTTGTCCCACTGGAAGGTGGGGTGGTTGCATCTCAGGTCCTCTTCCCTGCTTATAACATCAGCCAGAAGTTAAACATCATTAATTTCTGATGGGAATGGTTGGACTCGATGATCCGGTGGGTCTCTTCCAACCTGGTGATTCTATCATTCTATGATTCTAATTGTCCTCTGCAGTTTCCATCTTACTGAGTGGATTCAATGTGGATGCAGAAACAGGAGCTCCCAGGGCTTGGTGGTTCCAACCCCTGCCAACTCTTTTCTGCTGATCCTTTGCTCATAAAATTTCCTGAGGGACATGGTTTAGTGTTTGATAGGAAAGGTTGGACTCGATGATCCGGTGGGTCTCTTCCAACCTGGTGATTCTATGATTCAATGATAAAAAAAACCCAACAGATTAAAAGAAATTAAACCTGAGCTCAAGAAGTGAGTGCTTCATTGTGCTCAAGCTCCTTGTCTTTGATTTCTTTCCATACTGTCCCTTTCAAGCTGGGCTTCACCCAAAGCTTCTTGCTGTGGTTTTACTTCTTGCTGTAGGAGAACCTGTGCCGCTTCTGCCCCCAGTGAGGTGATAACGAATGTCGTAGTGATAATTGTGTTTGACTTCCTGCCTAGAAGGAGTCTTTAAAATCAAGACACCCTGAAGAAGGGCAAGAGTCTTCCCTGGATTCTGACGCTGCCTGTCCTCCGACTCCAGATCAAGTCCTTCCCGAAGATGCTGACAGTTGCCTGTCTGGCCAGGACAAGGAGGAGCTCGCTGGGGACGAGCTCTTGGGCGATAAGGATGCTGAGGTGGCTGGTGATGCCTCTGCAGCCAATGAGCCCCTGTGCTCTGTTGGGGAAAGGAGCACAGCAGGGCCGCGTGTGCCCAGCGGTCCTGAGCGACCTGGAGTTGCGTCTCCAGCTGCCGAGGAGGCAGATCCGCTGGCGAGCGTTGCTGCCACCGCCGACACTGTCTCTGTCGATGAAAAGATAGTGAAGGAAATGCCGGAAGAAGCGGCAGCTGAGCTGGAAACAGACAGCAGGCTGGATGCTGGCAAAGTAAGAGACCTGCTCGTGTGGTCTGGGTTTAGCGCGAGAACTGCCTGGCGCTTCGTGAGCCCCTCGTTTGTGCAAGTGCTTCCAGTGCTTATTCGTTTGCTGTGAAGTCGGTGTAAGCGCTTTCTAGATCAGCAGCGAGTTCCTGGGAAGGGTGCGCAAGTGCTCCCAATTCCCGGCTTGGCAGCTTTTCTCCCGAGCTAGGAAATCAGACTTTGCTGCATATGGAGTGTCCAAAGCAACCGGTAGGCACAAACTCTGAACCATGATGTGTTTCTAGTCTTGGAGGAGAAATAAGTCTCAGCTTTCAGTGTTGCCATCTGTACCAAGTGAGCAGGTTCTGTGCTGAAGTTCACAGCGAGCCCAGCTGCCTGCGCTGCTTTGTTTCTCTCCTTCTGTTGTTTCTCTCAGCTTCAGCAGAGATGGGACACAAGTGTGAAGCGAGCTGATGTTGGCAGCTCCGTGGGGTGGGATGCGCCAGGGAGGTGCGAGGGCAGAGCTGGGAAGGATGGAGCCTCCGGGCTGGCTCCAGAGCTGGAGGTCGAGTCCACTGAGTGCTGAAAGGGGCTCCGGGAAAGCTGAGGAGGGGCTCTTGATCGGGGTTGCAGGGACAGGATTGGGGGAGAATAGTCTGCAGCTGAACGAGGAGGGGAAATTGAGATGAGATCTTGGGTAGAAATGTTTTGCTGTGAGGGTGGGTTGCCCCACAGGGTTGGCTGCCCCATCCCTGGAGGTGTCCAAGGGCAGGTTGGATGGAGCTTGGAGCCCCTGATCCAGTGGGAGGTGTCCCTGCTCGTGGCAGAGGATGGAACTGGATGGACTTTGAAGCCCCTTCCGACCCAAACCATCCCACGATTCTTTGAGCTGGAAAGATTTCCAGTCTAGCTTCCTTCCTGCTGACTTTTTCTTGGTTCCGCTGGTGTGCGTTGTCTGTAAGAAATCATAAGCCGTAAAACTGAGCCTGGAAACATCTTCTGTCCTGAAGAGCTTGAAATGGAAAGGTTTGCTTTTTACCTGCGCTTCTCTGCGTGGTGTCTGGGTGGTTCTGCTGCTCAGCAGGGCTCTGGGGGCATCCACATGGAACAGCTCCGTGTGCTGTGATTGTTGGCAGCGCAGGAGTCCTTGCGACCACTGGATGAACATGGCACGATGTGCTTTCCAATTCTTTTTGAGACGACGCTGCTCTGATTTATGGCTTTACCAGTGCGTGTGGTGGGCTGGGGAGTCCAGAGATCCTGGCAGAAGGAGCAGAGGACGGGCAGCAACTGCCTTTATCAGGGATGTTTGAAGAGTAATTCCCTGCCCTCTGCCTTCCCACCTTCTCCCTGTGTCCTCCTTCCCCAGTGCTGTGTCTCTGAAGTGTTTTGTGCTTGTCGTGTGGGTGACGCCCTTAGTGTCTTGTGTGGTGTTGAGTCACCTTTTCCTCCCTGTGTTATATAGCATCTCGGTTTGTTTTCCCAGCATCAGTTGAAACGACCTGAAAGGAGGTTATAGAGAGGAGGGTGATGGCCTCTTCTCCCAAGGGACAGGACGAGAGGGAATGGCCTCAAACTCCACCAGGGGAGGGTCAGGTGGACATTAGGAAAAAATTTTTCAGGGAAAGGGTCATTGGGCAGTGTCAGAGGCTGCCCAGGGAGGTGGTTGAGTCACCTTCCCTGGAGGGTTTAAGGTACGGGTGGACGAGGTGCTGAGGGACATGGGTTAGTGTTTGATAGGAATGATTGGACTCGATGATCCGGTGGGTCTCTTCCAACCTGGTTGTTCTATGATTCTATACCTTGGTGAACCTCAGGGGTAAGACATGTGCAAACTGTAACGCTTCTCTCTCTGCTTTCAAAGGCATCTGTGATCAGCAACTGCGAGGAGGACTTGCACGTTTCCAACTGCTTGGACCGTGAGCCGATCCGGCCTCTGGTGAGTCACTAAAAACTCCTTGTCCCTTGGGTGTGAGGTCTGTGTTCTCTGGGGATGTGTGGCCAGTTAACGCTGTGCCCACCTCTTGCAGTCCAGGTCTCGAACTGCTGAGCAGTGACCTTAGAGCACAGGCTAGAAGCATCGTCCTGTGCTCAGCAGGTTCTGTCTGTGGGTGAGGTAAATATCCCTGGAAAAATAGGTCACTTTGAGCTGGGACTGCGCTCGGATAATTGCAAAAAAGGAAAACAATAAGCCGTGTAAAAATCCTGCTTGAAGGGACTCGGCAGCCCTTCCAAAGGGGAACCTGCCTGGTTGGGAGACCTGGCTCCTGACGGTCCTCGAGGGAGAGCGGGCAGGAGGGTGGCCCTGAGCTGGGGGGAGATGCCCATCAGCATCTCTTCATCTCGGCAGGAAGCTGCCGTTGCCATCTGCCAGTGGGAGCAGCGGCAGCGTGGCCGGCAAATGGCTGCGAATATCATTATTTATCGGTGTGAGGACAAGCCTGCGCCTTGGCAAGGGGCTGCTGCCTCAGACGGTGCCTTCTGGAGCGCTTGCTCGCGGGCGTGTGTGTGCGCAGACACATTTGCTCCCCGCGTGCAAGGGCCATGGGGACTCTGCCAGGAGGGAGAAGGCTCTCGGCAACTCGTAGGAGCTGGCTTTTCGGGAAAAATCTCAGAAAATCTGCAGCCATCTCTGAAATCTCATCTCATTACTCTCTACAACTACCTGAGGGGAGGTTGTGGAGAGGAGGGAGCTGGGCTCTTCTCCCAAGTGACAGGGGACAGGACAAGAGGGAATGGCCTCCAGCTTCACCAGGGGAGATTTAGGCTGGAGATTAGGAGGAAGTTTTTCCCACAGAGGGTCATTGGGCATTGGAATAGGCTGCCCAGGTAGGTGGTTGATTCCCCTTCCCTGGAGGTGTTTAAGGGATGGGTAGATGAGGTCTTGAGGGACTCGGTTTAGTGTTTGATGGGAATGGTTGGACTTGATGATCCGATGGGTCTCTTCCAACCTGGTTGTTCTATGATTCTGTGATTCTGTGAAATGAGAGCAGTAGAGACTGGAGGGAGACAGTGGCTGCTTGCTTTGGATGTGTCACCTCTGCCTGCTGGGGCTGGTGTATGGGATCGTGTGCTAGTAGTGGCAGAGCTCCCACCCCTGTGTCCTGCTGCACCCTCTGAGAGGCAAAACGCACTGGGAATCCTGATTTACTGTCCATCCTTGTCTCTCATCGTCCCAGCAGGGAGCTCTGCGTAACCCACCCTGCCTGTGCTCTGCAGTTTGGGGAAGGGAAAAGCCAACTTGGTGCTGGTCAAGCTGCTAACAGAGCTTGGATGCAGATCCTGAGTCTTAGTGTGGCCTCTCCTATGTCCTATAAACCTTTCTTACTGTTCAAATGTCTGGTGCTACAAAAGCCTTGCTCTCAGCGATTTGGGGAGTGTGGATTCCACGCTGAGTTAGGGTTTTGGTTGAATCTCGGGATCTCAGGTAAAACCTGTGCTGGCCCTTCAGACACTGATCCTTGTTCTGCTTCCTTCTCTAGGACTTGGGTTTCCAGAGCCGGCTTTCGGCACAGGTGCTGGATGCAGAGGATCTGTCTCCTGTTCTGGGCAGCCCCACGAGCAAGGTAAGGGCTGTACGTGTGACTAGGGACCGATCTGTGAACAGACAGGGTTAAACTGCATATTGGGGTGCACTGATCATAGAATCATAGAATCACCAGGTTGGAAGAGACCCATCGGATCATTGAGTCCAACCATTCCTATCAAACACTAACCCATGTCCCTCAGCACCTTGTCTACGTGTGCCTTAAACACCTCCAGGGAAGGTGAATCAACCACCTCCCTGGGCAGCCTATTCCAATGCCCAATGACCCTTTCTGGGAAAAACTTCCTCTTAATCTCTAGCCTGACCCTCCCCTGGTGGAGCTTGAGGCCATTCCCTCTTGTCCTGTCTCCTGTCACATGGAAGAAGAGGCCACAGAAGAGATCACAGGGTGATCATAGAATCACCAGGTTGGGAAAGACCCACCGGATCATCGAGTCCAACCATTCCCATTAATCACTAAACTGTGTCCCTCAGCACCTCCAATGTGGCCATAAAGAATTTGCTGTGGGCACAGGGACTTTGCAGAGAAAAATGCAAGTGATGTGTTAAGTGTTAGAGGTCCGAGTAGTGCTACTCGTGTGATTTAGTGTTTGATAGGAGTGGTTGGACTACAGGATCCGATGGGTCCCTCCCAACCCGGTTGTTCTATGATTCTATGATTCTCCGGCGGAGATGGGATGCAGGCAGCCGCACGCAGGATGCAGCCTTTGAGCAGAGGTGGCTGGTGAGGGGTATGTGCACTCAACCTCCACACGTGCTTTCCCTGCCCCAATCCAGCGCAGATAAACGGATTTCCTGGAGATGGTGGCAAGCAGCCTATTGTACTTCTGCTAAGTATATTTGTCCTTTTCTTTCTCTTAAGCAGATGGAAAGGATTTGTGTCACAGAACACGATGGCAGAAATGGGAAGAAAAGGAGGTTAACTCCCTCTGATGGGTTTTGGTGTAGGGAAGCTTATTCTTAAGCATTTGCTTGTCTTGCCTGCTTTCATCTAGAGGGGTAATAGGCTCCTTTTAGCAAGCAGAGAAAGGAGAGTGTGTTTGTGTGTGTGTGTGTGTTTGTGTGTGTGTTTTGGAATAGGCTGCCCAGGGAGGTGGTTGAGTCACCTTCCCTGGAGGTGTTTAAGGGACGGGTGGATGAGATCTTGAGGGACTTGGTTTAGTGTTTGATAGGAATGGTTGGACTAGAAGATCCGATTCTGTGATTCTGTGTGTGTGTGTGTTTGTGTGTGTGTGTTTGTGTGTGTGTGTTTGTGTGTGTGTGTTTGTGTGTGTGTGTTTGTGTGTGTGTGTTTGTGTGTGTGTGTTTGTGTGTGTGTGTTTGTGTGTGTGTGTTTGTGTGTGTGTGTTTGTGTGTGTGTGTTTGTGTGTGTGTGTTTGTGTGTGTGTGTGTGTTTGTGTGTGTGTGTGTGTTTGTGTGTGTGTGTGTGTTTGTGTGTGTGTGTGTGTTTGTGTGTGTGTGTGTGTTTGTGTGTGTGTGTGTGTTTGTGTGTATGTTTGTGCACACGTCTGTGCTGCCTGTATCGTATGATACAGCCACGATGAGGCAGTTCTGACTGAAGACGACTGCTGCGCATCAGGAGGCGTTAGCCTCATCTTCTCAGTGTGTTCCCCAGTTGGCTTCCTCAGCCTCTCCATTCCCATCGATCCCTCTCCCTGGTGTCGGGGTGAGCTCCAGCTGGGGAGCACTCAGCCTTGCTCTCATTGTAAGTGAGTTGATCAGCCGCACCGGGGGGAACCGCGTGGCAAACTCCCCACCTGCCCAGCAGAGATTGGGTTGGAGAGGCTGTGGGTCTGGAGAATTCACCTGCGCTCTCGTGCTTGATAATGAGCGTAATCGGATGTGAAGGTGAAACAAACCGTATGCCTGCTGCGCTCTCCCACTCTCTTGAGGTGCTCAGGGACATGGTTTAGTGATTGGTGGGAATGGTTGGACTCGATGATCCGGTGGGTCTCTTCCAACCTGGTTGTTCTATATGGTTCTATGATTCTCTCTGCCACAGGGTTGCTGTGCATGCAAATGTCTCGGTTGAGGTGTTACAGCCCTGTCTGGAGGAGAGGTGTGGGGTGGAGGTGGTGTCTCCGCAGAACAGCAGCCACACTTTATTGTGTTGTGGACAGAGGCCGCTCTGGAATGCGACTGGCTCTAGGAACGTGTTTAGTTCCACTCGCTCTAGCGAAATATTCTAAAAAAGCCGACCTCTGTCAGCTGAGTGAGCCCAGTGCTGGGAGGTTTTGGTGAGTGTGCTTCGGTAGGAGCTGTGGTGACTGCCCCGTCCCTGGAGGGGTTCAAGGGCAGGTTGGATGGGGCTTGGAGCCCCTGATCCCGTGGGAGGTGTCCCTGCCCATAACAGGATCCTGAGGCAAGAGGAAGGGTGAGACTCTAGGGGAATTTCACAGACAAGAGTTAAGATCAGCCCTTGTTCCTTGCTGGCAGGCACTGCCTTCACCTTCTTCACCAAGCATCCTGGCTTGGATCAGAAATGGTGTGACCAGCAGGGCCAGGGAGGTGATTCTCCCTCTGGACTCAGCACTGGTGAGGCCGCTCCTTGAATCCTGTGTTCAGTTGTGGGCCCCTCAGCACAAGAAGGATGTTGAGGCTCTGGAGAGAGTCCAGAGAAGAGCCACGAAGCTGGTGAAGGGGCTGGAGAACAGGCCCTATGAGGAGCGGCTGAGAGAGCTGGGGGTGTTTATCCTGGAGAAGAGGAGGCTGAGAGGAGACCTCATTACTCTCTCCAACTCCCTGAAAGGAGGTTATAGAGAGGAGGGAGCTGGACTCTTCTTCCAAGTGACAGGGGACAGGACGAGAGGGAATGGCCTCAAGCTCCACCAGGGGAGATTTAGGCTGGAGATTAGGAGGAGGTTTTTCACACAGAGGGTCATTGGGCATTGGAATAGGCTGCCCAGGGAGGTGGTTGATTCCTCTTCCCTGGAGGTGTTTAAGGGACGGGTGGATGAGGTCTTGAGGGACTTGGTTTAGTATTTGATAGGAATGGTTGGACTAGAAGATCTGATGGGTCCCTTCCAACCTGGTTGTTCTGTGATTCTGTGATTCTCAGATGTGTCCAGAGATCCCCTAGCCTGTGACTTCTGAGGAGTGGCCCCATGTGTGGGTTCAGCGGCATTGCTCGGCGGCTGATTATCCCCATTCCCAGGCAGATCTCATTCTCCGTTTGTCTGCCTGCTTTCCTTTCACTGGCAGCAGCGATAGAGCCCGTGCGGAGTCAGGGAACATTTGCCGAGCTCCTCGGTTCTCAGGAATTGAAGTCATTATTTACAGCGGGGCAGGAGGGAGGCTGGGAGGGCGAGCTGCCGGTGAGAGCTCCGACCAGGATGATGTGATGGAAGGTGACAGCACTTGCAGGGAATCCTTCTGCTGTTTGCTCCGCTGAACATTTGCATAAATTATTGTGGGTTTAATTCTGTGTGGTTTTGGCCCCGCTCCACGGCGCGCTCCTACGCAGCAAGGGCTGAGCTCACCTGCTGGCTCTGTGGTCCCGTAAAATTGGGATTGAGCTTCTCTTCTGGAGACCAGAAGCCTCAAGGAGGGAGGATGAGTCCTTCCTGCTTTCTTAGCTTGAAGAGGGGACAAACTCCCCTCCCTCGGTGTCCTGTGCAGTTTGTGCTGCTGCTGCGGGGACAGAGGTGCCTGGTTGCTGGCAGGAGGGAAGAGAACCAGCTGCCTGTTTCCTACTTGGATATTTGCTGTTTGTATTTCAAGCATTTACTGTGTCAGAAAGAAACCAACTGAAGATGGGACAGGACAAGAGGGAATGGCCTCAAGCTCCGCCAGGGGAGATTTAGGCTGGAGATTAGGAGGAAGTTTTTCATGGAAAGGGTCATTGGGCATTGGAACAGGCTGCCCAGGGAGGTGGTTGATTCCCCTTCCCTGGAGGTGTTTAAGGGATGGGTGGATGAGGTCCTGAGGGACATGGGTTAGTGTTTGATAGGAATGGTTGGACTAGATGATCCGATGGGTCCCTTCCGACCTGGTTGTTCTATGATTATATGAAGATGCTCAGGCTGTTTCTGAGGGGGTTGGCTCCTTAGCAGCTGCCAGACTGATGTGTTCTGGAGTCAGGGGTTTGGGATTCCCTGGATGGGTGTGAGAGGGAGGGGGTTGACTCGCCTTCTCTGGAGGTGTTCAAGGTGTGGGTGGACGAGGTGCTGAGGGACATGGTTTAGAGCTTGGTGGGAATGGTTGGACTCGATGATCCAGTGGGTCTCTTCCAACCTGGTGATTCTATGACTGCGTGTGGTGCCTAAGAGGCACCTGAGATCCTGAGAGGCTTTGGTGGGGACGAAGCAGGCAAACTCTGCCCTGTTTGCTTTTACCTGCAGGCCCAGGAGCTGGGAGAAGAGGAGAAAGACCCAAGCAAAGCCAGCGCAGAGGAAGAGCAAAGCAAAAGAACAAAAGCAGCCGAGAGGTACAGTGTAAAGAGAGCAACGAAGGAGGTGTGGATGGCTCCAGATGATTTTTCCTGTCTTTTCCTGCTGCTTCCCATGACCTGTACGAATCATAGAATGATAGAATCACTAGGTTGGAAGAGACCCACCGGATCATTGAGTCCAACCATTCCTATCAAACACTAACCCATGTCCCTCAACGCCTTGTCTACCCGTCCCTTAAACCCCTCCAGGGAAGGTGACTCAACCCCCTCCCTGGGCAGCCTGTTCCAGTGCCCAATCACCCTTTCTGTGAAGAATTTTTTCCTTAGAAAGGGTCTTAAATGCCCCTTCTAGAACGCCCTGAGGTGCTGCGGCTTCTCACAGGGTCTTTCCCACTAAACCTTCAGCTCCTCCTGCCGCCTCCGGAGTACTCTCTCAGCAGATTTCAGCTTCGCTTCAGCTCAGTAGGCACCAAAATGACCTGCCTTTCATTTCTTCTGTTCCCTTTCTGTGCTGCAAAGCGAGGGGGATCCAGGCCCTCGGGAAACACCAGAAGAGAAACCTTTGGCTTTAGACAACTCCAGTCCGGAGGAGGCTGGGGCACAGGAACCAGAGGAGCGATCGCTGCATAGCCTGCTCGATCTGGAGGAGCTCCCTGCCCCGCCGAGCACGTAAGGGCTTCGTTTAAGTCCCCAGTTTTGTGAGCAGAATGGGTTTTCATAGAATCATAGAGCAACCAGGTTGGAAGGGACCCATCGGATATTCTTGTCCAACCATTCCTATCAAACACTAAACCAAATCCCTCAAGACCTCATCCACCCGTCCCTTAAACACCTCCAGGGAAGGTGACTCAATCCCCTCCCTGAGCAGCCTATTCCAATGCCCAGTGACCCTTTCTGTGACAAACTTCCTCCTAATCTCCAGCCTAAATCTCCCCTGGCAGAGCTTGAGGCCATTCCCTCTTGTCCTGGCCCTTGTCCCTTGGGAGAAGAGCCCAGTTCCCTCCTCTCTACAACCTCCCTTCAGGTAGTTGTAGAGAGTAATGAGGTCTCCTCTCAGCCTCCTCTTCTCCAGGATAAACACCCCCAGCTCTCTCAGCCACTCCTCATAGGGCCTGTTCTCCAGCCCCTTCCCCAGTTTCGTTGCTCTTCTCTGGACTCTCTCCAGAGCCTCAACATCCTTCTTGTGCTGAGGGGCCCACAACTGAACACAGGATTCAAGGAGCGGCCTCACCAGTGCTGAGTACAGAGGGAGTTTTGTCCCTTTGTTCCCCTCTGCGGTGTGAGAAGTTAGCGTGTGAAGCCATCGTGCCAGGAGATGTGGTTTGGGGGGGCAGCAGCGCGGCTCCAACCGCTCCGTATGCAAATCCGAGCAGCTGTTTGGCTGGCGAGGGTGCCAAGTGAACAGGCTGTGCTGGGGAGGGTGAGAACAGCAGCTCAGCCCTCGGGGTCGGTGGCGCAGGACTCTCTGCTATGGAGAGAGAGAGCTGCTTGCTTTGTACTTGGGAAAGCCACCTCCTTCCCGGTGCTGCTAACGAGGCTGTGAGCATTTGCACTCCTCTGGTAAACGTTGTCACATGGACTCATGAGTTTGCTTCCTGCGACTGAGAAGGGAACAACAAAAACCTGACAAATCGTCCCATTTTTACAGCCCCTGGGTGCATCAGAATAAGGTCAGAGCACAGGATGGCAGAGCTCGCGCTCCTCGTGAAAGCCAGAGGTCCGTTCGGAGCTAAATCGATGCTCTGTGTCCCCGCAGCTCCGTGGCACGGGAAGATCTCGTTGAAAATGATTGTTGCTGATGTTGCTTTCTGTGCCAAATGACAGATCAGCAGCTGTAATTGGGGGGAAAACCAGGCAGCGCATCTCACAGGACCAAGTGGCAGAGAAGCAATCTTTGATGTGGATCCCAGCACAGCAGCTCCCTTTTTCTGTTCGGGATTGCATTGTGCCTTGTGTGGCTGTTTCTCTTTGTAAGCAAGAACTGGGGCAAGAAGAACACCACAATAAAAAGGTGGAAGGGGCTCAATTACTTTGCAGAGCAGCCTGACAGCTGAACCCCTTCTGAAGCACATAATATGTTACAGGGGAGCAGCAGCAAAAGGGGATTTTTCCAGGACCCAACTACTCTTCTCTGTCTTGTTCTTGGAATCACAGAGTAGTTATATTGGAAGGGACCTCAGACCTCTGGTTTGGGGTGCAAGAGGGTGTTTCTTTTCCTTTCGTGTCACTTGGTTTTCTGTCACCTGTTTACCAAAGGAGGTTTGTCTTTTTTTAGGCAACCTGAGAAAGAGAGCAAACCTGAGCCGTCCTTGAACCAAAGCAGTGAAGAATCCCCAGAGGGAGCAGCCGAGGAGCTGGAGCCAGGGCTCGAGGAAGAGAAAATGCACGTTTTGCAAGCTAAAAAGGAGAAAATTCAGCAATTCCAGGAGGAGATGAGGCAGCAGGAGGAGGAGGAAGCTCAGAAGCTTCATCAGCAAAAAGAACAATCCCTCAGGTACTTTCCTCTCTTACTCCGTCTCCCCCTGTTTCTCTCTCCGAGCCTTTCCCTGCTGTGGTTTTGGTGCCACTGGCTGCAAACTGTGCTGGTTTAGGCCACCTTGGAAGTGATGCCGCATTGTGGAGTTGCAGGTGAAGGAGACCAGAAGCAGGTTTTTTTTGGGAGGAGAAGGTTATGGGATGCTCTGTCTGACCCAGACGATCCTGTACGTGAGGCTCTGCACATCTGGAAGTGAAGTTATCTGCAGTCATTGCTGTAAATGCACGAAGCAGCTGTGTAGAGAGCAGAACCTGCCTCAGGAAAGATGAGAGAGCATCTCCCTGTGTCCTACGAGATGTGCTCTGTGCTCATGCAGCTTCCAGAGCTCTGAACCGATCTCTTATGGTTAACCTGGGAGAAGTTTCCAGTTCAGCGCGTGGAGCTTTACTACCTGGCAGCTGCTCAAATCCCGAGCTGAACGGTAGTAACAGGACTGGAAATGGGAGTGTGAAAGGAGATGAGGTGACCCCAGAGGAAATATTTCAAACTCTGATGCTGGTGGTTTTGCTGAGGGTCTTCCAAACCAGGCTTTAAGGCCTAGGGTGTGGATGGCTGTGTGATTCCAGCTAGTGCGTGAGGATCTGACAGCAATCCAGGGAGCAGAGCAGCGCTCGGAGCTGTGTCCTCTCTTGGAAGGGGCAAGATTTTCCAATTCAGGCTTATATTTTATTTCAAGAGGCCTTGATACTGATGTTCTCAGCACACTGAGCCAGCCAGAAACAGTGTTTTGCTGTGAAACGTCCTGGAAACTACTTCCCTTTCTTCAACTACCTTAAGAGAGGTTGTATCCAAGCACCTTGGCTGGGACCCTGCTTCTATTTCATAGGAGCTGATTTCGTTTAGAATCATAGAATCATAGAACAACCAGGTTGGAAAGGACCCATCGGATCTTCTAGTCCAACCATTCCTATCAAACACTAAACCAAGTCCCTCAAGACCTCATCCACCTGTGCCTTAAACACCTCCAGGGAAGGTGACTCAACCACCTCCCTGGGCAGCCTATTCCAATGCCCAATGACCCTTTGTGTGAAAAACCTCCTCCTAATCTCCAGCCTAAATCTCCCCTGGTGGAGCTTGAGGCCATTCCCTCTTGTCCTGTCCCCTGTCCCTTGGCAGAAGAGCCCAGCTCCCTCCTCTCTACAACCTCCTTTCAGGTAGTTGTAGAGAGTAATGAGGTCTCCCCTCAGCCTCCTCTTCTCCAGGATAAACACCCCCAGCTCTCTCAGCCGCTCCTCATAGGGCTTGTTCTCCAACCCCTTCCTCAGCCTCATCATTCTTCTCTGGACTCTCTCCAGAGCCTCAACATCCTTCTTGTGCTGAGGGGCCCACAACTCAACACAGGATTCAAAGAGCGGCCTCACCAGTGCAGAGTCCAGAGGGAGAATAACCTCCCTGGCCTGCTGGTCACACCATTTCTGATCCAAGCCAAGATGCCATTGGCCTTCTTGGCCACCTGGGCAAACCCCCAGTGCCCCCCCTGACAGTTTAGTTCATTTTCAAAGTGCACAGCAGAAGTTTAATCCTTGGGGACCGCGTCTCCTGTGCTGCCAGCCAGGTTCTGAGGGGATGGAGAGGAATTAGCGGTCGGGAGCCCTGGGAATGTGTCGCTCAGGCAGACACACAGAGCTAGTGGGAGCAGCAGCTGCTCCACAGGCCTTGGGGAGGCGATTTAAAGATGTTAAAGCCTCCTGAACCTTTGTTCTCTTTTTATTTTTTTCTCTTCCCTGGCTGCTCATCTCTCAGGGCTCTAAAAGAAGATTTGGCAAAGGCTTTTGAGGAGGAAGAGTTGCGTGTCAGAAGGGAAGGAACTGAGAGACTCTCCGAGCTGCGAGCCAAGATTGCCTCGGAGACCGAGGCAGAGGAGGAGAGGATGAGGTGAGAGGTTTTACTGCCTTCCCTGGGGATGTAAACTCTGCTTGCTTGGGATGGGAGCATCTTGTGTGCCACCAGCCATCTCGAAGCAGAGGTCCTAGCCCTGCTGAGGCTCCCAGAGCTGGTACTCTGCCTTGATCACAGAATCACAGAACAACCAGGTTGGAAGGGACCCATCGGATCTTCTAGTCCAACCATTCCTATCAAACACTAAACCAAGTCCCTCAAGACCTCATCCACCTGTGCCTTAAACACCTCCAGGGAAGGTGAATCAACCACCTCCCTGGGCAGCCTATTCCAATGCCCAATGACCCTTTCTGGGAAAAACCTCCTCCTAATCTCCAGCCTAAATCTCCCCTGGTGGAGCTTGAGGCCATTCCCTCTTGTCCTGTCCCCTGTCCCTTGGGAGAAGAGCCCAGCTCCCTCCTCTCTACAACCTCCTTTCAGGTAGTTGTAGAGAGTAATGAGGTCTCCTCTCAGCCTCCTCTTCTCCAGGATAAACACCCCCAGCTCTCCCAGACACTCCTCATAGGGCCTGTTCTCCAGCCCCTTCCCCAGCTTCGTGGCTCTTCTCTGGACTCTCTCCAGAGCCTCAACATCCTTCTTGTGCTGAAGGGCCCAGAACTGGTATAATGAGCGTGAGGCTTTAACGATGCAGGCAAAACTGCTCTTCTCCGTTTCTTCTGGCTTGTGTGTCCTGTCTTGTAGCAGAGACTTCTTTCTGCTCTGGTTCCTAAGCAGAGTCCAGTAGAAAAGTACAGATTTCTGACTTGCTTTTGTGTTCTTGTTGCAAACCCACCAGGGCAGAGCAAGAAGTCGCGTTGCAGAAGCTGAGAGAAGAGTGGGAATCCCAGCAGGCGATGGAGAAGCAGAGCCTGGAGAGGAGGCAGCAGCTTGCTTTGGAGCAGATGAAGCTGGAAGCGGAGGAAGCTCAGCAGAGAGAGGTGGCTGAGCTGGAACAAGAGAAGGAACAATTCCTGAGGGAGCTCAAGGAGAGGCTGGAGAGGGAAAAGAGAAAGGTAAGATCTTTATGAGGGTCAGGTCTGTGCTGTTCGTGCTGACCTGGCTTGCACTGCAGTTCTGAAGTGTTGAGGTTAAATAATACCTGCATGTGCTTTAATGCTGACCCCTGTGAAACAAAGGGAAGGCTCTAGGGATGCTCCGTGGCTAAGGCAGGAAGGATTTCTTCTATGGTTTTTATTAGGTGGTGATGAAATAACACCCATTTAAATGGCCACACTCCTTCCAGCACAGCACTACTGAGACTTCTTTACTCTCTAGGTGCTTTCCCTTCCAGAAGACCGTGAGGTCTTCTGGAAGGGAAAGCACCTAGAGAGTAAAGACATTGTGGTGCTTTTTGATGCTTATGGATAGAGGTTAACCACAAACACATCTCACATGGCACATCCACTCAAAGAGGTTCTCCAGCAGATTCCTAATGTCCAATCTAAATCTTCCACCTTAAAGCCATTCCCCCTTTGTCCTCTCCCTCTATCCCCTTGTACCCTGGGATGAATCCCATCAGGCCCCATCGGCTTATAGGGATGCAGCTGGAACAGCAAATCCAGCCAGTTTGGGGGTTCAGTGGGGTTTATTGTTCACAAACCAAGGGGCAGAGGACAGGATGAGAGGGAATGGCCTCAAGCTCCACCAGGGGAGGGTCAGGCTCAACATTAGGAAAAAAATTTTTCATGGAAGGAGTCATTGGACACTGTCAGAGGCTGCCCAGGGAGGGGGTTGAGTCACCTTCCCTGGAGGGGTTTAAGTTGTGGGTGGACGATTGCTGAGGGACATGGTTTAGTGTTTGATAGGAATGGTTGGACTCGATGATCTGGTGGGTCTCTTCCAACCCGGTTGTTCTATGATTCTATGATTCTCTGCTTGTGTTCCCATAGGCAGTAGAAGAGCTAGAGGAACAGTTTGCAACTGAACTCCAGCAGCTGAAATCTGCGGTGGAAGAGAAGCACCAGAAGGTAAAAGATGGTGTTCATAGAATCATAGAACAACCAGGTTGGAAGGGACCCATCGGATCTTCTAGTCCAACCATTCCTATCAAACACTAAACCATGTCCCTCAAGACCTCATCCACCCGTCCCTTAAACACCTCCAGGGAAGGTGAATCAACCACTGGGCAGCCTATTCCAGTGCCCAATGACCCTTTCCATGAAGAACTTCCTCCTAATCTCCAGCCTAAATCTCCCCTGGTGGAGCTTGAACCCATTCCCTCTTGTCCTGTCCCCTGTCCCTTGGGAGAAGAGCCCAGCTCCCTCCTCTCTACAACCTCCTTTCAGGTAGTTGTAGAGAGTAATGAGGTTCTTAGAACATAAACAGCTTTTTCCCACACCATCACCCAAGGTGGCCCAGGGAGGGTGGCTTTACTTTTTTTTTTTCCATTTCTTAAATGTGGTTGTGGTCTGGCTCAGCGTTTGGACGTGCTCCAAGCAGGGGGTGGGGAGGCTGCACGCGCTGGTCGTTGCCACGCTGCTCGCTCGCTGTAGGAGGGCACTCGGCGGATCTCGTCGGAGAGGTGACATGTCTCTGTGGGTGGCTTTCGCGGCAGGTCACTTCCAGCCTGCAGACCCAGCTAGCGGAGGCGCAGAGGAGCGAGGAGGCTCAGCTGCGTGACAGCTTGCAGAGAGCGGAGCAGAAGGTGCAACAAAAAGCCTATCAAACAACCGAATACGAACGTGAGGCAAGTTTTCTTAGAATCATAGAATCGTAGAACAACCAGGTTGGAAGGGACCCATTGGATCTTCTAGTCCAACCATTCCTATCAAACACTAAACCAAGTCCCTCAAGACCTCATCCACCTGTGCCTTAAACATCTCCAGGGAAGGTGAATCAACCACCTCCCTGGGCAGCCTATTCCAATGCCCAATGACCCTTTGTGTGAAAAACTTCCTCCTAATTTCCAGCCTAAATCTCCCCTGGTGGAGCTTGAGGCCATTCCCTCTCGTCCTGTCCCCTGTCCCTTGGGAGAAGAGCCCAGCTCCCTCCTCTCTACAACCTCCTTTCAGGTAGTTGTAGAGAGTAATGAGGTCTCCTCTCAGCCTCCTCTTCTCCAGGCTAAACACCCCCAGCTCTCTCAGCTGCTCCTCACAGGGCCTGTTCTCCAGCCCGTTCCCCAGCTTTGTGGCTCTTCTCTGGACTCTCTCCAGAGCCTCAACATCCTTCTTGTGCTGAGGGGCCCACAACTGAACACAGGATTCAAAGAGCGGTCTCACCAGTGCTGAATACAGAGGGAGAATCACCTCCCTGGCCCTGCTGGTCACACCATTTCTGATCCAAGCCAAGATGCCCTTGGCCTTCTTGGCCACCTGGGCACACTGCTGGCTCATGGTCAATCACTGTCAACCAACACCCCCAGGTCCCTCTCCTCCTGGCAGTTTTCCAGCCAGACTTCTCCCAGTCTGTAGCTCTGCTCAGGGTTGTTGTACCCCAAGTGCAGGACGCGGCATTTGGCCGTGTTAAACCTCATCCCATTGGACACTGCCCAGCATTCTTCTTGCATTGCTGAAGGTTCTCCACCCTCTCTCCTTGGATTCCTGGTGAGGTCTGGGAAGCTGTGCCCCATGTGCCAGGGTGACAGCATCTCACCTTGTCCCAGGGTGTTTGTGTGGTACTCCCAGTGCCGCAGCCTGATCCTATTTCCAAGGTACTCTGAGCAGCAGTCTTGCTTATGGAAGAGGCTGATTTCTCGAGGGACCAGAGCAACATCTCTCCATGTCATCCCTGCAGGTCACCGAGCTTATGAGAGAGAAATGCCAGGAAGTGGAGAAAGACCATGAGAGGAAAATGAAGAGGATGGCAGAGGAGCACCAGGAGGTCCTAGCGCGGATTCGGGATCAGTATGAGGAGGAGGTACTGCTTGGGGGAGCACAGTGACTGTCGGGGCTGTGCCTGGGCTGGTGCTTCTCATCACTAGAACTACTGGTCTTGGCCACTGGAAATCTTTCTTCTGAGAACTGACATTGCTGCCACAGCTTACCCAGAGCAGGGGCGGTTGCCCCATCCCTGGAGGGGTTCAAAGCCAGGCTGGATGGGGCTTGGAGGCCCTGATCCCACGGGAAGCATCCCTGCTGCTGTTAGGAGGTGGAAGTGGATGAGCTTTGAGGTCCAACCCAAGCTCTTCCATCATCCTATGTATTTGTGAACTTATATACAAAAGAAGATTGTTCACGTTTTTGCAGGAGCCTGTTCTGGAAAGCTCTCCATCTCCAAGTTTTGACTCTGCAGTCAGCAATGTGTGACAAAACCTTAGTTTCATGGGTTGTTTCTTCTTTCTTGAGCCATTCCTGTAGCAGTATTGTCCCTATAATAAGTCCCTGTATATATGATTGGACTCGATGATCTGGTGGGTCTTTTTCAACCTGGTGATTCTATGATTCTATCATAGAACCATAGAACAACCAGATTGGAAGGGACCCATCGGATCTTCTAGTCCAACCATTCCTATCTAACACTAAACCAAGTCCCTCAAGACCTCAGCAAGAAGTTCAAATCTGCTGAATTTGGTGTTTGCTCAAGAGCTGCTGCGCGAAGGGCTGGCTTTCCAGAGCATGTCCTGTGTGCTCGCATGGGCTGGACAGCCTTCTGCTTCGCTCAGTCGCTTTTCTTCTTTGTGTTTTTCACCAAACAGGAGAGAAAGCAAAGAGCAGAGCTGTGTGAGGGCCTGCAGAGTGAGATGGTGCGTCTCCGGCAGCTCCACGAGGCAGAGGTGAAAGCTCTGCAGGCAGAGCTGGACGAGGAGCTCACTGCATTGCAGCACAGGCAAAGGGAGAAGGTGAGGAGGACACTTTGCCTAGAACGATGTTGTGGTTTGGCTGCTTGGGGATGGTCTGGGGACCGTGATGCTGCCTGGTGAGCGAAGAGCTTAGAATCATTGAACCGTAGAACAACCAGGTTGGAAGAGATCATCGAGTCCAACCATTCCTATCAAACACTAACCCATGTCCCTCAGCACCTCGTCCACATGTCCCTTCAACCCCTCCAGAGAAGGTGACTCAACCCCCTCCCTGGGCAGCTTCTGCCAGTGCCCAGTGACCCTTTCCATGAAAATTTTTTCCTAATGTTGAGCCTGAACCTCTCCTGGTGGAGCTTGAGGCCATTCTCTCTCATCCTGTCCCTTGGGAGAAGAGCCCAGCTCCCTCCTCTCCACAACCTCCATTCAGGTAGTTATAGAGAGCAATGAGGTCTCCCCTCAACCTCCTCTTCTCCAGGATAAGCACCCCCCAGGACCCTCAGCCGCTCCTCATAAGACCTCTTCTCCACTCCCCTCATCTATATTACATTATAGGTAATAAACATATTCGGTTCTAGGTCCTACTCTGTCTCCTGTCGTTGAACTTGGGCTGCTCTGTCTTTAACTCAGCATCTCTGTGCAGGAAAGAAAAGTCCGGGATTCAGAAAATGAGCTGGAAATGCGCATGAAGAACCTCAAAGTCAGATCAGCGCAGCTCCTCAGCCAGGTGGGTCAGCCCTGCTGGACTTGCAGAGGTTTCTGAGCCTGAAAACCTCTGACTCTTCCTCCTGGGATGTTTTCAGAGGTGCTCAGCATGGGCTTTTGCTGCCATCCTAGTTGCAGGTTAAACTTGTATCACGAGTCAGAGCAGGGTGAAGCGTTCCTAGTGGTCCAGACTGGCATTTGCAGCGAAGGTCAGAGCTCTGGCTTTGCTCTGCGCTTTGGGAGAGGCTGTAAGAGCAACAGAAGCATCATAAAATCCTTTCAGGGCAGCGTGTTCCGCTCAGCGTAATTTTGGATTTTAGTCAGTCCCTTCCCGACTGACCTCCTCCTCTCGCTGCTGCTGCGAGAAGGGGACGAGTGCTTCTGGATCTTGGACAGCAGGAGGGGGAAGCACTCCAGATGCTGCTGTGGAGCTGGCGCCGAAGTACTGATGCCCTCGCCTGCCAGATCTCCACGTCCTGTTCTGTGCCAAGGGCTGTAGGTAACCTTGCTTCTGTCAGCCCTTCCTTTCCAAGCAGCGCTGGAATGACGAAGGAAAAAGGCTGGAGGCAATCAGAGGCTCCACAAATATCCTGCAGGAGTGACTGTGTGTGCCTTGATTCTCTCACGGATGAGCAGGAAGGGGTGTTCTTCCCCCAGGGCTGCAGATATTCCAGGAGCTAAATAAAAGTCAGGGAACTAGACTGAATGGGGAGGGTGGAAATAAAGCAAAAATGACCACGATCCTCAGGTATTTTAGGACTTGGGGCTGGCCTCACTACTTCAAATGCTGTTTGGCATCAGTGGCCTCCTGGCTGTGCCGCTCTCCTTGCTCGTCTGTACAGGATGGACATGTGTTAGTGTTTGATAGAAATGGTTGGACTCTAGAAGGGACATTTAAGACCCTTTCCTAAAGAAAATATTCTTCACAGAAAGGGTGATTGAGCACAGGAACAGGCTGCCCAGGGAGGGGGTTGAGTCCCCTTCCCTAGAGGGGTTTAAGGGGCGGGTGGACGAGGTGCTGAGGGACATGGGTTAGTGTTTGATAGGAATGGTTGGACTCAATGATCCGGTGGGTCTCTTCCAACCTGGTGATTCTACGATTCTGTGATTCTAGGAGGAGGCTCTGAGGAAGAAAAGGCAGCAGCTGCTGGATGAAGACCGACAGACTGAGCTGGAGAGAGATGTACGTGTGCTTTAAGCTGTAGAGAGGGGCTCTGTCGCTTTGGGGGTTTGGGGAGCTCACCACAACCATGGGTTTAAAAACTATTGCTTCGAAATTGAGTCTGAAAATCCCTCCGTGCTTCAGACTGAGGTCCGAGACTGCAGGGAGTGTGATCAGCTCTGGGCTGTTTCCCAAAAGGAAGAGACAATCCTGTTGTTCCAGCGCTGAGGTGTGGGATGGGCAGGTCTCATGTTGTGTGTTTTTATTTTGGCGAGTGGGGAAATCACTGTAAGGCCTCTTTTTTTTTCGTTTGGTTTTCTTCTAGGAAGCTGCTTTGGCTTCTCAGCTCCGCCTCGAGGAGAGCAGGAAGGAGCATGCCAGCCTCCTCGAGTCCATCCGGCAGCTGCGCAGGTCTCTCGAGGAGCTGCAGGACCAGAAAGCTGAGCTGGAGGCGCAGGTGGATTTGTTGCAGACACGAAGCCAGAGGCTGCAGAAATGCATAAGGTGTGGAGCTGAGAAACATTCTCTAATGCAAAACGTTTAATCTGTGCCCTGAGCCAAAACCTCTCTTATGGCCTCAAGCTCCGCCAGGGAGATTTAGGCTGGAGATTAGGAGGAAGTTTTTCACACAGAGGGTCATTGGGCACTGTCAGAGGCTGCCCAGGGAGGGGGTTGATTCACCTTCCCTGGAGGTGTTTAAGGGACAGGTAGATGAGGTGCTGGGGTTAGTGTTCTCCAGCCCCTTCACCAGCCTCGTTGCTCTTCTCTGGACTCGCTCCAGAGCCTCAACATCCTTCTTGTGGTGAGGGGCCAGCTGAGGGATGGTTAGGTACTGGACAGGTACAGTTGGACCTGATGATATCAAAATCTTTTCCAATCAAACAATTCTGTGATTCTGTGACACTGTCATGTATAAATTACTGGGAAATGGATCTGCAGTCTAACCAGGTGCTGCCGCTGTCACCTTTCCCCTGGCAGCGAGCTGGAGGCAGCCGTCAGGAGCAAACGGGAGACTTTGAAAGAAATGGAGAGAGAAGGTGTGGAATCTGCAGGAAGGAAACCTGAGCTCCAAGACCTGAGAGAAAACGCTCAAGCTGTGAGTAAAGCAGGACGTGAAAGCGTTTGTGAGATGTGGGGCTGCAACTCCTTTGGAAATCCCAGCTTTGCCTCCTGTGTGAACACATTTGAGGGGCAGTGATGTGTTTCTCTTTGATGGAGAACATCAGGATGTTTGTAGTCTTTGATTTCTTTTTATCACTGGGGAGAAAGGCGTTAAGAAGTGTGTGGTGCTTGAGTGCCTTTGGAGCCCCAAGCAGGGCTTGAGCCAAGGATAGAGATGTTCTCTACTCTTTAAAAGGTCACACAGAACATCCCTGGTGCTGCTCTTGGGTCTGGGAATACCAACCATGGTGATGTCATTCTTAATTTTGCTCCTAATGGGATTCTTATGAGATCCTGGGGTTCTGTTTCCCATAAGTATTTATTGAATTATTTCAACTCCTCAGCACTCGTCCAGAGATCCTGCCTCCCCTCCCCCTCAAAGCCACGAGGATGGTGACTTCAAGTTCGATCAGTGAGTACCTGGAAGATCACTTTGGTTTGGTTTTACAAGCTGATGTTTTCGGTTGGGCTCACGTATGGTTTTGGGGATGGGACAAGCGGGACTGTGCCTGTCTCCTCTGTGTAGTGTCAGGAGCTACATCTCCGCTGAAGGGATCTCCATCCGAAACGCCAAGGAGTTCCTGGTGCGCCAGACCCGCTCCATAAGGAAGAGGCACACGGCGCTGAAAGCTGCCAAGCAGCAGTGGCGCCAGGATATGCAGAAAGCCCAGGAGGTGGTGCAGGATCCCGACAGCTCCCAGCTCCTGGAAGGGGTGCGCAAGAACCTGGAAGAGGTGAGGATTCGCCCTGCTGATGGGGCAGCCAAAGGCAGGGAAGGTCATCGTTTCTTTTGCTGTTTATAGAGAGCATTCATGTTTGCACAACCAAAGCTGTTCATAGAATCATAGAACAACCAGGTTGGAAGAGACCTGTCGGATCTTCTAGTCCAACCATTCCTATCAAACGCTAAACCAAGTCCCTCAAGATCTCATCCACCCCTACCTTAAACACCTCCAGGGAAGGGGAATCAACCCCCTCCCTGGGCAGCCTATTCCAATGCCCAATCACCCTTTCTGAGAAAAACTTCCTCCTAATCTCCAACCTAAATCTCCCCTGGCAGAGCTTGAGGCCATTCCCTCTTGTCCTGTCCCCTGTCCCTTGGGAGAAGAGCCCAGCTCCCTCCTCTCTACAACCTCCCTTCATGTAGTTGTAGAGAGTAATGAGGTCTCCTCTCAGCCTCCTCTTCTCCAGGATAAACACCCCCAGCTCTCTCAGACGCTCCTCATAGGGCCTGTTCTCCAGCCCCTTCACCAGCCTCATTGCTCTTGTCTGGACTTGCTCCAGAGCCTCAACATCCTTCTTGTGCTGAGGGGCCCACAACTGAACACAGGATTCAAGGAGCGGCCTCACCAGTGCAGAGTCCAGAGGGAGAATAACCTCGCTGGCCCTGCTGGTCACACCATTTCTGCTCCAAGCCAAGATGCCATTGGCCTTCTTGGCCCCCTGGGCACACTGCTGGCTCATGTTCAGTCGGCTGTCGACTCTAGTGGATGTGTTGACCCTAGTGGATGCAGTGTTTGGAAGCGAAACCTCCTTTTGCTTAGGTTGACCTTTGAGGCTCTGCCCTCTGCACACTCCACCTCCCATGCTCTCTGTGACTTAGGCGCAGTTTCACTCCAGCAGCGTCCTCTCCCGCGCTGAGTAGTGGTCACGATGACTTTCATCTCAAGGAGATTATTTCCATCGTTGTTGTTTAATCTTCCTCCCTGCCTTGGCTGTCGATGCACCACAGGAAGCAAAGCAGTTGGACCAGATGAAGTCGGCCATGCGGAAAGGGCAGGTGCTGCTGAAGAAGAAAGAGGAGAAACTCAACCAGCTGGAGTCCTCGCTGCTGGAGGAGGTAACCACCAGCATCACTGTGGCTTAAACCTGCTTGTTGAAAACACAAACCACTTTGAGTTCTGCCTGGAAGGTCCTGTCCATCCAGCTGTTGGATGTGACCTCCAGTGCACACGTGGGCTGCTTCTGGAGACCAAGCAGCCTCTTCTGTGATTCTATCTGTGATTCTATCTGTGATTCTATCTGTTATTCTATCTGTGATTCTATCTATGATCCTATGATTCTGTGATTCTATCTATGATTCTGTGATTCTATCTATGATTCTATGATTCTATCTATGATTCTATGATTCTATGATTCTATCTATGATTCTATGATTCTATCTATGATTCTATGATTCTATCTATGATTCTATCTATGATTCTGTGATTCTTGGCTTCCAGATTTTGCTGTCAGGGACTGGAGATGGATCTGCTGTTGCTTGTCCTGCAACTGTAGGCAGCAGTCCCGTGGCTTTTGCTTGTCAGGAGCAGAACAGAAGGTTTGATTTGTGTTCTCTTCCTTCTTTTGACCAGCTTTCGGATGAAGACACGCTGAAGGGTGCTGCGTGCAAGAGGATGGTGACTTTTGAACTCAGCAGCTCTGAGGACACAGACAGCACATCCAGTGTTAATCTACACCTGCCTACATGTAAGTGCCCGACTGCCTCGATGCTTTAGGCTTAGGTCTGGCTACATTTCACAGAAAGGGTCATTGGGCACTGGAACTAGCTACCCAGGGAGGTGGTTGATTCACCTTCCCTGGAGGGGTTTAAGGGACGTGTGGATGAGGTGCTGAGGGACATGGTTCAGTGTTTGATAGGAATGGTTGGACTTGATGATCTGGTGGGTCTCTTCCAACCTGGTGATTCTATGATTCTGTTGTCCCACGTGTGTTTGTTTTTTCCTCTCTTCTACCAGTTGATCTGAGAACTGAGCTACCGCTGACCCCGCAGCTGGACAAGGTCCAGTACTTGACCAAGTCCTTGCAGCGTATCACTGGTGAACTGAACGGGGTCCTTGGCATCTTGGACTCTCTGAACAGCCACCACTCTCCACTCTTCGCCTCAACTCCCTGCAAGGTCCCTCTTTCCGCCTCCCTGGCAGGACTCCAGGCGGGTGGCTCCCTGGTCCCTCCCGCTGGGGTGTCTCTGGACCCTTTGGCCTGGAGCTCTGGGCTGAGCTGCAGTCACTCTTCCCCACCTGGACAATCGGTGGACAGCTTCCTAGCAGAGAAGTGGCGCAAGTATTTCCCAGGTGAGTCTCCTCTCTGCTTGCTCCACCTCCCCTGGTGGAGCTTGAGGCCATTCCCTCTCGTCCTGTCCCTTGGGAGAAGAGGCCATCACCCTCCTCTCCACAACCTCCTCTCAGGTAGTTATAGACAGCAATGAGGTCTCCCCTCACTGTATGACATTTACTCCTCTTTTTTAGCCTATTTAAGCAGCCTTGGATAGTTGGAGGTAGTTTGGACTGAGCCACCATTTTAAATATTAATTGCTTTATGCAGTAGAGAAGTCTGATTCAACAACCCTGAGCAGAGCTACAGACTGGGAGAAGTCTGGCTGGAAAACCAGGAGGAGAGGGACCTGGGGGTGTTGGTCGACAGCCGACTGACCATGAGCCAGCAGCATGCCCAGGTGGCCAAGAAGGCCAATGGCATCTTGGCTTGGATCAGAAACAGTGTGACCAGCAGGGCCAGGGAGGTTATTCTCCCTCTGGACTCAGCACTGGTGAGGCCGCTCCTTGAATCCTGTGTTGAGTTGTGGGCCCCTCAGCACAAGAAGGATGTTGAGGCTCTGGAGAGAGTCCAGAGAAGAGCCACGAAGCTGAAGAAGGGGCTGGAAAACAGGCCCTATGAGGAGCATCTGAGAGAGCTGGGGGTGTTTATCCTGGAGAAGAGGAGGCTGAGGGGAGACCTCATTGCTCTCTACAACTACCTGAAAGGAGGTTGTAGAGAGGAGGGAGCTGGGCTCTTCTCCCAAGGGACAGGGGACAGGACAAGAGGGAATGGCCTCAAGCTCCGCCAGGGGAGATTTAGGCTGGAGATTAGGAGGAAGTTTTTCACACAGAGGGTCATTGGGCATTGGAACAGGCTGCCCAGGGAGGGGGTTGATTCCCCTTCCCTGGAGGTGTTTAAGGGACGGGTAGATGAGGTGCTGAGGGACCTGGGTTAGTGTTTGATAGGAATGGTTGGACTTGATGATCCGATGGGTCTCTTCCAACCTGGTTGTTCTATGATTCTATGATGCCAACATCCTATGAAGTTCTCTGTACTCTTTTTATTTAAGGCAGGAGAAGCTATGGGTGGTTAACTATCAAAATAGGCTTCACCATCTCAGTGTCCCCTTAACCCCACTGGATCCTCAGCAGGTGGCTCACCTTGTGGGGACAGCCTGTCCGTGGTACATGGTACCAGGTGTACAAGTAGTTTTTGAGGGATGTTTGTTCAATGTCTGTTTTCCAGGTGGGTTCCCATCGCTCAGTGAGAGCTCCAAGCCTCTGGACAGCACACTGGGATACGTCCCTGCAGAGTAAGGATCTTCCTTCTTGAATTGTGCTGTTATTGCTCTGATTTATAGGTCATGAGTAAGCGAGATAAGCATTGAAAGGGGCTTCGGGAAAGCTGGGGAGGGTCTCTTGATCAGGGAGTGCAGGGGATGAGGGGAGCAGTTTTCAGCTAAAAGAGAGGAGATTGAAACGAGATCTTCTGCAGTAAAGTTTTGATAGGAATGGTTGGACTCGATGATCCGATGGGTCCCTTCCAACCTGGTTGATTCTGTGATGGATTCTGTGATGGATTCTGTGATGGATTCTGTGATTCTATGATGGATTCTATGAAAACTGCTTCTGTGGTAAAACTGCTGTCTTTTCTCTGATGTGGTCGTGCAGAGGGCTTTGAGCCAAGAAGATATTACTTTTTTTTTGTTAACTGTGGCTCTTCCTGTAGTAACCCATCATTTTTTTTCTCATCTCTGGGATTGTTTCTGCCTGGACCCCTCTTTCTCACTGGTGCTGTCACTTTCTCGCATGCGACAGTGAGCAAATCCGGCTGTTCCAGCACTCCCAGTTCCAGAGCTGCGACTCGGGCAAGATGAGCATTCAAGGAATGATTGACACCAACAAGAAATGGCTGGAAGCCTTCAGGAGGGATTCAAAAGTGTATCCTTTGCCTGGCTCTGGTCTCGAATCGCACTCCAGCTTTTGTGGCCGCAGGTAGGAGGCAGCAGGAGGTGAGTGAATCAGGAGCTGTAATTGAGCAGCAATTGCAAAGCTTTAGCCTCTATTTTAGCGTCTGGTTCTGCAAAGGGTTATGATGTTTAGCAGTTAGAGGGTGAGTGACCTGTTTGCCATTTGAGCTGTGTTTGACAGAGAAAGCCTTTCTCCTTCCCCAGTCGTGCTCGGTCCTTTTCAGCGCTGTGGCTCTGCAGCAGCTGGAGCTGGTAGGGCATGAATTTAATAAAATTAACCCAAATAGAGGAGGTGGCAGGAAAGCAGAGGGGGATAATCTTGTAAGCCTGGTTTGAGAGTCATTGATACAGCCCCCGTGCAGCAGGGACCCTGTGGATTGTCCCTGGGATGAGGGAGCTGGGCTCTTCTGCCAAGGGACAGGGGACAGGGTGAGAGGGAATGGCCTCAAGCTCCACCAGGGGAGATTTAGGCTGGAGATTAGGAGGAAGTTTTTCAGGGAAAGGGTCATTGGGCATTGGAATAGGCTGCCCAGGGAGGTGGTTGAGTCACCTTCCCTGGAGGTGTTTAAGGCACAGGTGGACGAGGTGCTGAGGGACATGGGTTAGTGATTGATAGGAATGGTTGGACTCGATGATCCGGTGGGTCTCTTCCAACCTGATTGTTCTATGATTCTATGATTCTGCAAAGCAAGGGTGCCTGGAGACGCGTGGACCTGTCACAGGGGCTGGTTGGGTGCCTGGGAAGGAAGGGCTCATCTCCCTCTGGGGTTCTGGGTCAGGTTTGAGGTGAGTCCTCGCGTGCAGCTGCACCAAATGAAGGAGCAGGGATGTTCCCAGGTCTGTGCTGTACCCCCTCGCTACAGCGATACCAGCAGCAAATCCCTCAGGCCTCCGCGAGCGCACGGTGCTCCTTTTGAATTCCCTAATCCCCCCTCTAATTCCCTTCGGCTCGGCTGCAGCGAGCTAAATACGGCACGTGTACGCGCGGCCGGCTCCCCGTCTCGCCCTACCTGGCCTGTCTGCTGCCTGCGCTCGTGTGCTCTAATCCCTCCTGTAAGCCCGGCTTTTCCTTCACCCAGCTGCCAGCCCTCCCTTCCCGGGGGCGCAGAAGCCCTCTGCCAGCAGCCCCGGCCTCCTTCAGCTTGGGCTGGATGAAAACGGCCAAATTAAAGTCTATCATTACTAAAAGGTGGGATTTGGCTCGGAAGAGATGATGGCGAAAGCCTGGGACGGCTCTCTGAGGGTTTCAGCAACACCTCCGACGCGCCCTTGAAATAAAGTCTCTTTACAAGAGAAGCGGAAGAAGTGAACTTCCCAGTGGATTCTTCTAATCCTGTAATGTGTCCAAATATACTTTATAGACTGCTTAATCCAGCGGTGAAATATCAGGGCTTCAATAAATCAACAGTTCCCTCATCAGTATTCCAGCCGCCGCCAGCCCAAGCTGTGAATCACCGAGGACTTTGAGTAACTGGTCAAGGGGGAGGCTGTGAATCCGGCTGAGGCTTTGCAAGAGGGAAGGTGTTGGGAAACGAGCTCAGCAAATGCTTAATTACCAGCGAGATGAGTTATCTGGTGTGTGTGTGTGTGTGAGCAGGAGAGAAGGACAGGGACACAGCTCTGGAGTCTGAGGATGGAATCCAGATGGTGACTCTCAGGAAATAATAGAATCACAGACTGATTTGGGTTGGAAGGGACCTCAAAACCCGTCCATGGGCAGGGACACATCCCACTGGATCAGGGTTCCTCTCCCTTGGGGTGGAAACGATAGGAGCCGAACTAGGGTGGCTTTTCACAGCAGATCTTCTGGAAAAGTACTCCCTCTTCTTCCTGCCACACGTAGCTGTGCCCTGGGAGCTCTTCTCCCTCGTTAGGGATGGAGCAGAGTTTAATGGTTGGACTAGAAGATCCGATGGGTCCCTTCCAACCTGGTTGTTCTGTGATTCTGTGAGTGTGGAGCTGTGTCTGCTGGTGCAGACGCTGTTAAGGAAGGCGGCAGCTTAGTGTGAACATCGAGACCAAGCGCCACCTGCGTCCTTCCATGCCCTGGGGAGAGCGACCAGGAGCTCAGCTCAGCAGCTGAGGTCTCCTTGCTCATGGCAAGTAGCCCTGAGCCCTTGGTGTGCCCAAGCCTGGAGCCTGCCTTGAGCTCTTACCCCGGCTCTCCTGGAAAAGCAGCTCTCGGGAGACCACAAGCTGGGCTCTGCAGGGCTGGAAACGCAGCTGAGGTGTTGGATGTGCAACTCTACTCCCTTGGTGGCTGCAGGGGTGGTTGCTCCCTCAGAGAGGCTCCATCCAGAACTCGTCACCACGATGCTGGGAGATGGTGCTGTGCCAACCGAGGTAGAACTTAGGCCTGGCTGAGCGGAAAACAGCAGGGGAACGTTTACATGCCAATAGAGATATATTTTTACTGAACATCATTGTAAAAACTCTTACGAATGTCTAAATATATATATATTTTTTTTTTTTTGCTGATTTTCTTAGAATCTTTTTTTAATTACTTTGTCCTAAGACGGTTTGATCCATCTACACACTACACTTGATCTTAGCCAAAAGGCCAAGAAGTGAATCTATGATTCTATCTGGTTGGGTCCCTGTTCTCCCACCTTCTCTTTGCTAACGAAGCTCAGGATGGTTCTGGGGGCATCGCATCCTGCTGGTGTCCAGGAGGAGATCCTCACTTTTTGGCTGGATCTGTCTACAGGGAATAGCAGCTGCCCAGAGGGTTCTCCCTGTAGGAAGGGATGGATCCAACTCCCATCTGCTGTCAGATTGCACCAATCTACGCCTGTAGGGATCTTATTCTTAGTTTCTTGGCTGTCAGCAGTCCTTCCCGTTGGTGTTTTAGGAAGGACCCTGTTCTTCTGGTGCTGTGGAGCACGGGGAGGCTGTCAGCCCCGTGGATGCTGCTCCCCGAGCGGCATCGCCGAGTCCCCACTGTGTGTTTGGAGAAGTGTGTACTAGACAGGCAGAGAAACACCAGTTTTCTTAGTAAAAACTTGGCTTGCAACATGTTCCTTCCTCCTGTTAAAACCTGCGGCAGCAGCTGTATCTGGTTTCGTACCTAAATTAAATCAACACGAGCCTGTTCTTCACGATGGTGATGTTTGTAGCTCTGTTTTTTTCTCGCTGAGATGTTCTGTTGTCGCCCTCGCTCTCCAGCTCGTTCTTCCCTTCCGCGTCTTCCCTTGGCTTGTCTCTGGGCTCTTTCATGTTTTGTCTCCTCAAGGTCATTTCTGGCAAGTTCCGAGACCACTTCAGCTCATTGTGCCTTTGTTACCATTATTCGATTAAGTACCAGGCCTGGGTAGTGAATGCAGGGGCAGAGAGAAAGCTAAAAACCACAAGTACAAAAGCAATTCTTCGGCAGCTTTTCATGGGCTCGTGTTCGACCCCTTTCATAAATCCACTCTTGTTACAATGGTTCTTGCTCTGGAGCTTCGTCTTGGGGTTGGAGGACAGGCAGGATCCAAGGACGGCTCCACTGGGTGCCCTGTGGGATGGCCTCGGGGCTCTGGGAAGAGGATGGGGAGTGCTTGGGAAATGAGGCTGCAGGGAAGAGAGGGCTTCGCTCCGGAGATGCTCCTTAGCATCTCGGGATGTGTTAAAACTGGTGAACTCCACACTTTGGGTGTTGCTTCTGCCATGGGTTTCCCCTAGGTGGGGAGGATCACTGATGAATGTCCTTACCAGGAATCAGACTGCTCCGGTGATGGGATTTTCTCTTCCCATGGCTCCTTCTTCCCGCTTCTATCAGGCCCGGAACACCCCTAGCAGCTCTTCTCAGCTGAGTGTGTTTGCTCCTTTGGGATTTTTCCCTTTAAGGTGCTCTCTCATGAAAGCCTCAGCTCATCCTGTGTCTCCAGGACAGGACTAGAGGGAATGGCCTCAAGCTCCACCAGGGGAGGTTCAGGCTGGACATTAGGAAAAAAAAAATTTCACGGAAAGGGTCATTGGGCAGTGGCAGAGGCTGCCCAGGGAGGGGGTTGAGTCACTGTAAGTTTGGATGGATGAGGATGTGGGGAAGCAGGGTGGTTGTAGTATGATTTAAGCTACAGGCTTGACTGTAAAGACAAATGTTGTCAGAGGATGTGAGGTGCAGAATTGGAAGGGCAGGAGCATGATTGCTGCTGTGGGCACAGGAGCCAGAGTACGCGAGGAAGGAGGAACGGAGGCTGATGGATCACAGAATCATAGAACAACCAGGTTGGAAGGGACCCATCGGATCTTCTAGTCCAATCATTCCTATCAAACACTAAACCATGTCCCTCAAGACCTCATCCACCCGTCCCTTAAACACCTCCAGGGAAGGAGAATCAACCACCTGCCTGGGCAGCCTATTCCAATGCCTAATGACCCTCTGTGTGAAGAACTTCCTCCTAATCTCCAGCCTAAATCTCCCCTGGTGGAGCTTGAGGCCATTCCCTCTCGTCCTGTCCCCTGTCCCTTGGGAGAAGAGCCCAGTTCCTTCCTCTCCACAACCTCCTTTCAGGGAGTTGTAGAGAGTAATGAGGTCTCCTCTCAGCCTCCTCTTCTCCAGGATAAACACCCCCAGCTCTCTCAGCCGCTCCTCGTAAGGCCTGTTCTCCAGACCCTTCAACAGCTTCGTGGCTCTTCTCTGGACTCGCTCCAGAGCCTCAACATCCTTCTTGTGCTGAGGGGCCCACAACTGAACACAGTATTAAACCAAACTCAAACCACCACCGAAACTTGGATCAGCCCAGTTCTTGCTCCGCGTCTGTGCGCACTGGACGTAGAGAAGAGGATTTGCTTTTCCTGGAACGCTGGGGCCGTGGACGTTGGAGAAACTCGGCGATTAGAAGAGCAAAAGGACAGCGCCTGATTACTCTGCCAAGATGAGCACGAGCCATAAGCTCATTAAGGGGCTTGGAGTCTGCTTGTGGGAGAAGGGGTGTTTCAGTCCCTGGATACTCGGAGCCTGTTGTGTGTCGCAACCAGAGCTGTGAATTCCAGGAGCAGCAGGAGCCCCTCGGAGACCCCAGCCATGCTGGCGACCCTGATGACAGCTCTGTTCTTTGTGGTGAGAGCCTTTGGACAGGTGAGTGCAAGCTAGCCTGGCAGTGGGGAGGATTTAATGCTTTTGATTTTATTTCTAGAAGTGCGTGGGTTATCCTATCGGAGAAGGTGGGGAGCAGTGGGGAACGATGCCCCAGCTCCTGCTTAGCCGTGGCTGTGCCGCGAATCCCTGAGCGGTGAGGAGACCCCCCCGAGCGGCTCTGCTCATGGCATAATGGGATGGGTTGGGTTGGAACAGACCCTGAAGCCCATCCAGTTCCACCTCTGGGCCATGGGCAGGAAAGCCTCCTGCTGGATCAAGGGGGTTAAACCCCATCCAACATACCTCAGGGCAGGGAGAGCAGGTAGAGGGCAACTACAACAGGTCACCCACACTTGAAGAGCTGCATGGTCTCAGCTTCACCCATGAGTTCTGCAGCTGCACCACTTTGTGATGAGACTTGCTCCTCAGCAGTGTAGGAAGCCATGCTGAGCATCCCACCCCCGACCGGCTGGGCCACCACGGCTTGTCGTCTGATGCACGGGGGAGGATCAGCTCATCCTGTTGCTTTTCTGTTTTTCCTCTCCCCTGCTGCAAATTCTCCCTCCATCCAGCTTGGGAGCAGCCTCTTCCAGGAGGAGCCGCTGCCCTACCTGGTGTACCAGCCCCTGCCCTGGCAGATCCAGTGCGTGACCCAGAGCCGCCGCACCAGCCGCGACAGCGAGGTGAGGGCTCACTTTGCTCTTTTCACTAAAAGACAGAAGACAGGGTGATGCCAGGAGGCAGGATAAGCTAAGAAACCTCATTGCTCTCTATAACTACCTGAGAGGAGGTTGTGGAGAGGAGGGAGCTGGGCTCTTCTCCCAAGGGACAGGGCGAGAGGGAATGGCCTCAGACTCCTCCAGGGCAGGGTCAGGCTGGACATTAGGAAGAAAATTCTTCATGGAAAGGGTGATTGGGCAGTGGCAGAGGCTGCCCAGGGAGGGGGTTGTGTCACCTTCCTGGATCTGTTTTGGGTCTGAGAGTGCCTGGGGATGCGACACCTGAAAGGGCAAAAAGAAGCAGACTTAGCATTTAGGAGTGGTTGGACTCGATGATCCGATGGGTCTCTTCCAACCTGGTTGTTCTATGATTCTATAATCTGGTGAGGCTGAGCTTGTGCCTCTTAAGCTGCCACCAGCACATCTCAGATCTGAGTTTTGATGCAAAACTCTTTTAGGCTTCTCCTAACAAATGCAAATTAATTAATCACTGCTCTGTAGTGCGCTTTGAGGGAATAACTTGAGTATTTTCAAGTTCCCCAAAGGGAATGAATACTGGGAAGCTGGGTGAGGAGCCCTGGCCCTTTCAGAGCGTCCCAGTTGGCCTGAAAGGGACTGTTCTCCTTCCCTCTGCTGATGGATAACTAACTCTGTTCTGTCACTCCTAAGTGACAGGGGACAGGACAAGAAGGAATGGCCTCAAGCTCCACCAGGGAAGGTTCAGGCTGGACATCAGGAAAAAACTTTTCCTGTAAAGGGTCACTGGGCACCGGTATAGACTGCCCAGGGAGGTGGTTGATTCACCTTCCCTGGAGGTGTCTAAAAGATGGGTAGATGAGGTGCCGATGGATGCGGTTTAGTGTTTGATAGAAATGGTTGGACTCGATGATCCGGTGGGTCTTTTCCAACCTGGTGATCCTCTGATTCTGATTCTCTGTTTGATTTCTGCTTTTCTAGAGAGGCCGGAGCTCTCGGCACAACAGCATCTACTCCATTTCTGGAGAGAAAGGTGAGTGCGGAGCAGGCAGGGAGAGCTTCCTGCTCAAGGAGAGGGCGAAACTCATGGTTGTTAGAGTAGGAAGGGATCTCCAAGCCCATCCAGTGCCACCCCTGCCCTGGGCAGGGACACCTCCCACTGGATCAGGGGGCTCCAAGCCCCATCCAGCCTGGCCTTGAACTGGAAGCTGCTCTAAGGTCTCCTTGGAGCCTTCTCTCCTCCAGGCTGAACAACCCCGACTCTCTCTCCGCCTGCTGCCGGAGCATCGCTTCTGCCTTTATCCGATTGCCACCCGAGCTGCGCTGAGAATAGAAGCCCTCAAATCCTCTTTGCTGAGCACTCGACTTCAGCAGAGGGGCAGGATCTTAGAGACAAGAGCACACACACACACACAAAAGACTGCTGGGCAGAGGCCAATGGGATGAGGTTTAACAAGGCCAAAGGCTGAGTCCTGCACTTGGGGCACAACAGCCCTATGCAGAGCTACAGACTGGGAGAAGTCTGGCTGGAAAACTGCCAGGAGGAGAGGGACCTGGGGGTGTTGGTCGACAGCGACTGACCATGAGCCAGCAGTGTGCCCAGGTGGCCAAGAAGGCCAGTGGCATCCTGGCTTGGATCAGAAATGGTGTGACCAGCAGGGCCAGGGAGGTGATTCTCCCTCTGGACTCAGCACTGGTGAGGCTGCTCCTTGAATCCTGTGTTCAGTTGTGGGCCCCTCAGCACAAGAAGGATGTTGAGGCTCTGGAGTGAGTCCAGAGAAGAGCAATGAAGCTGGTGAAGGGGCTGGAGAACAGACCCTATGAGGAGCGTCTGAGAGAGCTGGGGGTGTTTATCCTGGAGAAGAGGAGGCTGAGAGGAGACCTCATTACTCTCTACAACTCCCTGAAAGGAGGTTGTAGAGAGGAGGGAGCTGGGCTCATCTCCCAAGTGACAGGGAACAGGACAAGAGGGAATGGCCTCAAGCTCCACCAGGGGAGATTTAGGCTAGAGATTAGGAGGAGGTTTTTCACACAAAGGGTCATTGGGCATTGGAATAGGCTGCCCAGGGAGGGGGTTGATTCCCCTTCCCTGGAGGTGTTTAAGGGACGGGTAGATGAGGTGCTGAGGGACTTGGTTTAGTGTTTGATAGGAATGGTTGGACTCGATGATCTGCTGGGTCTCTTCCAACCTGGTTGTTCTATGATTCTCATTCCAGGTGCCATGACCCCCGATGCCAGCAGCGAGGGCAAGTTCTTCAGTGACCCTTCCGAGAAAGCAGCCGTCACCATCCAGACCCACTTCAGGAGATACCAGCAGCAGAAGCAGGAGAAGAAGTAGAAGCATCAGCCACTTGTGCCCTGCACTCTCCCCATCACCGTGTTTTTGTTTTTTTTTTTTTTTTGTTTTTTTTTTTTTGTCCTGTACCCTGTTGATTCGTGGCCTTGGTGACTGTGAACCTGCTCCCTGACGTGTAGAGTTCTGTTGCGTGTGTGCAGGTGTAGATTCTCTGCTGTCTGTCTCGGGGCTCGGAGCGAGATCTCTTTCCTGGCCGGTCGCTCCCGTCGTGGGGCTGGGAGCGACGGGCGAGGGGCTGGTTGGGGTGGGACCTCAGCACCCAGGGAGGGACTCAGCACGGAGAAGAGTTTCCTTGGTGGCAACAAGGTGCTCGGTGCCTGATTGGGCTGGAATTTCAGAGCCAGGAGGTGTGGGTGGAGGGTCCTTCACAGCTGATGGGGCTTGTTTGGTCTAGAAATAGTCCTCCTCACACCTTCCATCTCCACTTCTCCTCTGGAGCTGGGATGGAGCAACTGCCTTTGTTCCCTGCTCCAAGCTGCAGGGAAGGTGCAGCCAAGGTGCACCAAGGTGCTGCAGGAGGTGACCTATGAGCTGATCTTATTTTTTTGTGGGGGGAGAAGGGGTTTGGGGTGCCCTGATTTCAGAGCAGGGCTGGGTGGGACTCTTGGCTCTTGCTTGCTGAGGTTGAACCTGCTCTCTTTATTCCTGAGCCACCTCTCTGCGAGCTCTGGCATTTAGGTCAGTGCCCACCGTCCCCCCAGCCCACCCTGTCCTGGTCTTTCGGTCCAGAACAGCTGAACAGGGACCTGCTCCTAGTATATTGGGACTGGATCCCAGGGTCAGGTTGGGTTTCAGCACTTGTTCTCAAGTGTTGCCTTCTGGAGGGTGCGAAGTTGTTGAGCAAGATGGGAAGCTGGTGAAGGGGCTGGAGAACAGGCCCTGTGAGGAGCGGCTGAGAGAGCTGGGGGTGTTTATCCTGGAGAAGAGGAGGCTGAGAGGAGACCTCATTACTCTCTCCAACTCCCTGAAAGGAGGTTGTGGAGAGGAGGGAGCTGGGCTCCTCTCCCAAATGACAGGGGACAGGACAAGAGGGAATGGCCTCAAGCTCCACCAGGGGAGATTTAGGCTGGAGATTAGGAGGAAGTTTTTCCTGGAAAGGGTCATTGGGCATTGGAATAGGCTGCCCAGGGAGGTGGTTGATTCCCCTTCCCTGGAGGTGTTTAAGGGACGGGTAGATGAGGTGCTGAGGGACATGGGTTAGTGTTTGATAGGAATGGTTGGACTAGAAGATCCGATGGGTCTCTTCCAACCTGGTTGTTCTATGATTCTGATTCTATGAAGATGAAGGCACTGAGCTCTGGGCCAGTGGAGAGAGAGAAACAGGAGGAGGTTTGTAGGAGTGAGAAGTGGGTGAGGAGGTGCTGGTGCTCTGTGGGAAGGACAGAAAAGCTGCTCACTGTGACCTGGGCTGCTCTGCCTACTTTAGGGTCTTGGAGCTGCTGCTGTACTGGCTCTGACGCTGGATTCTCTGCGCTGAGCTGTTGCCCCAGAGCCTGGGTTGCTGCCAGGCTGCCCTCTCTGTCCCCTCCAGCTTTGAAACTCCTCAGGTCTTACTAGGAGGGCTCCATCCCCTGCTGCCCCTGGTTATCTCCAGCTCCTATGCAGGGAGGTGGTCGATTCCCCTTCCCTGGAGGTGCTTAAGGGACGGGTGGATGAGGCACTGAGGGACGTGGTTTAGTGTTTGATAGAAATGGTTGGACTAGAAGATCCGATGGGTCTCTTCCAACCTGATTGTTCTATGATTCTACGATTCTATGTGCAGGGGTGTAAGAGTCGGTCAAAGGATCAATTTGGTTTCTGCTGGTGCTCAGGAGCTGGGTTGAGCTCTGGAAACTTGGCCTCTTCAACTGTGCAAACCCAGGGACGGCAACTGCTGTGGGAGGGGGAAGGCGTAAGACTTCTTGCAGAGAAGGAGATCCGTTCTAGCCAATTCCAATAAAGATCTATTAATCGCTCTTAATCTGTTCTTTTCAGCTTGTTCATCCACTTACTCTCCCGGCTGAGCCGCCCTTGCCTTTTCTTGCCTCTTCCTTCTATTTGAAGTCTGGGGTTTGCAATTTGGGGATGCTCTGCGGTTGCCTGGTGGTTGGGATGATGCTTGGAGGGGAGAGCAGGCACTTGGGCTCTATAGGATATAGATATTTTGACGGGAAGGGTTGGACTGGATGATCTGGTGGGTCTCTTCCAACCTGGTTGTTCTATGATTCTATGATCCGGTGAGTCTCTTCCAAGCTGGTGATTCTACAATTCTATTTTCTGGGCTCTCTCTCCCTCCTCCTGCCCCTTCTCCCTCAGCAAAACTCCCCGTCTATAAACATAACCTTTATTGCACACAGCGCTGGGTTTTTTTTCATAGAAAAAGGTATTAACACAGAAGCATTTGCAAAGTTCGAAGCGACTCCCGTTGGTTTCAGAACAGTTAAAAGAGCATGCAAGGTCTTTTGAGAGAGACGTTCCTTTTTCAAAACCACCGACAAGATCAGGGAAAGGAAAAAAAAAAAAAAACAAACCCAAACCAAACCAAAAACAAACAAAAAAAAAAGTCTTTCGTTGTGCCCCTTTCAAAATGATGTGAAATATATATATATATGTTTACATATATATTATATTTTTTTTTTTTTTTTAAATCTGTAACATCAAATTCTTTGTGCCCTGGTTGCTTTTTCTGTTCGGAGAAGAAGAAAATAGCTTCATTTATACAAAAGAGTTCGTTATGTACAAGTTTGTTAATTAAATAGAAAGGGGGTGGGTGGGTGGGAGCTGAGCAGTGTCCGTGGCTCCGGGGGTGGGGGGGGTCCCTACACCAGCGTGTAGGACTTGGAGTAGGCTCCAGCCCCTTGTTTTTGAGACCTCCCGACCCCTGACGTGCTCATTTCTAGGAGCGAGTCCCTCGAGCCTCCGACTTTGGAGTGCGCGGGCACCCTCGCCTCGTTGGTGGCGGCAGGGGGCTCGGCGGTGGTGGCGGCCACGGGCACCGGGGCGGCGCTGGCGGCGGGCGCGGCGGCGGAGGTGCCGGTGGTGCCGGGCATGGGGAGAGTCCGTTGAGGTAAGGTGGTTGCGGCGGAGGCCGGGGGAGGCAGCCCCAGGGGCTTGGCGCCGGGCTCCAGCGTCAGGTGCCGGGCTTGCGCGTGGTAGGGCCGAGCGAGGTTGCGGATGGAGGCTTCCCGCGGCGGCACCACCGGGCACGGCTCGTGGGCGTCGGGCTTGCGGAAGAAGGCCTCCGACTTGACGTAGAGAGGGAGGTTGCAGTAGTCGCCTGCAAGGAATTGGAGGAGCACCAGGTTGGAAGAGACCCACCGGATCAGCGAGTCCAACCATTCCCATCAAACACTAACCCATGTCCCTCAGCACCTTGTCCACTCATCCCTTAAACCCCTCCAGGGAAGGGGAATCAACCCCCTCCCTGGGCAGCCTATTCTAATGCCCAACGACCCTCCAACCCCCCGAAGTGACCCCAGAACCTGCGCAACCTGGTGAGTACGTACTCTTGCTGGCCCGGTGTGGGATGGGCACGGCCACGCTCTTGCCGCGGTCGCTGTCCTGGGGCTTGGGCGGCGAGGCGGTGAAGCGGCAGATGCCGGGCTCGGAGGGGGTGCTCATGGAGGTCATGCTGTCGGCGTTGTCGGTGGTGCCCGTGGTCATCTGGTCGGAGGAGCTGTCGGAGATGAAGCACTCGGTGATCTCGAACTTGGCGTGCTGCAGCTGCTCCTCCAGCTTGGCGTGCTCGTAGGCGCGGGCCAGCTCCTCGTAGGTGGACGAGGCGCTCTCCGTCGACACCATGCTGTTCCGACCCTTGTCTGGGGGGCACAAGGGAGGTATCAGCATCATTTTGCAGATGACACAAAGCTGTGTGCAAGTGTGGATCTGCTGGAGGGTAGGGAGGCTCTGCAAAGGGACCTAAACAGGCTGGATCCATGGGCTGAGTCCAATGGGATGAGGTTCAACACGGCCAAATGCCGCCTCCTGCACTTGGGGCACAACAACCCTATGCAGAGCTACAGACTGGGAGAAGCCTGGCTGGAAAACTGCCAGGAGGAGAGGGACCTGGGGGTGTTGGTCGACAGCGACTGACCATGAGCCAGCAGTGTGCCCAGGTGGCCAAGAAGGCCAGTGGCATCCTGGCTTGGATCAGAAATGGTGTGACCAGCAGGTCCAGGGAGGTGATTCTCCCTCTGGACTCTGCACCTGTGCAGCCACTCCTTGAATCCTGTGTTCAGTTGTGGGCCCCTCAGCACAAGAAGGATGTTGAGGCTCTGGAGCAAGTCCAGAGAAGAGCCACGAAGCTGAAGAAGGATCTGGAGAACAGGCCCTATGAGGAGCGTCTGAGAGAGCTGGGGGGGGTTTATCCTGGAGAAGAGGAGGCTGAGAGGAGACCTCATTACTCTCTCCAACTCCCTGAAAGGAGGTTGTGGAGAGGAGGGAGCTGGGCTCTTCTCCCAAGGGACAGGGGACAGGATGAGAGAGAATGGCCTCAAGCTTCACCAGTGGAGATTTAGGCTGGAGATTAGGAGGAAGTTTTTCATGGAAAGCGTCATTGGGCATTGGAATAGGCTGCCCAGGGAGGTGGTTGATTCCCCTTCCCTGGAGGTGTTTAAGGGACGGGTGGATGAGGTGCTGAGGGACTTGGTTTAGTGTTTGATAGGAATGGTTGGACTCGATGATCCGATGGGTCTCTTCCAACCTGGTTGTTCTATGATTCTATGAACCCATGTGCCCCATCGCAGCATCCCTCGCTGACCTGTGTCCTGGGAGAGGCTGGCGCTGTAGCTGTCGCTCTCGGTGACGGTGATGCCGTGCTGGGAGCCCACGGTCCTCCAGTCGGAGGTGAGGGTCCGCGCCGGGGTGGACGCCTGGCACTTGGTGAGGGTCCACTGGCTGGAGTAGCGGTTGCGGGTGCTGTGTGCAGACTTCACACTCTTCCTCGAAACGGGGTCTAAAGCACAAAAACCACAGCGTCGGAGCAAGGTCACTCTCCGAGACCAGCCAGGACGCTGTCCCCTTCATAGAATCATAGAACAACCAGGTTGGAAGGGACCCATCGGATCTTGTAGTCCAACCATTCCTATCAAACACTAAACCAAGTCCCACCCCACTGGGCTCTTACTGGTGCCGGGACGGATGTCGGACATGTCGATGAGTGGCCCCGTGTTCTGGATCAGAGCCGGGTGATGCAGCGAAACGCCGGTGCAGAAGCTCTGGGGGTTGACCGCTTGGCTGAACTCCGTGTCGGTCACCGGGATGGTGGCCTTGTCGTCCCCTGCGGGAAGAAGCTGGAGCTCAGGACCTGCTCCTCCGGCCAGGACTTCGCTCGAGGTGTTGGCTATGGGACAAGCGTCCTGCACGGACCTCTCAGCAGACGAGGTGGGGAGTCCCACCAGGGCTGGGGGGCACGTGGGGACGGGACCCCCGTCCCCACGTGCCCCCCCAGCCCTGGTGGGACTCCCCACCTCGTCTGCAGACGAGGAAGGGGACAGCCTGAGGCCACTGTGGGCATCTTGGGGTAATGGAGAGTGTGGCACTTACCCAGCTGCTTGATGCCCTCCTTGTCCTCGATGAGGAGCTGCACGCGGGGGATGTCGATGTGCAGTCGGGGCCCTTGCGGGGGGCCCTTCACCGGCGTGTCAAAGCTGCGGTTATTCTTGCTGTGAGGTAAAAGGGGGGGGGACGCAGACCTGCCCATTACCCGACAGCGCCCCAGCGGCTACTCCAGCCCAGCAGGGGCCGGGGGTTCGCTGCCCACCCAGGGGCTCAGCAAATCCCCTCCCCGAGATGGGTGATGGCAGGAGATGCTGTGCCACGGAGAGACTGAAACAGCCCTCACAGCTCTGAACTCGGGCTGAAAAGCGGCCAGGACCACCCCCACCACCCAGCGTCTCCTCTTTTCATAGAATCATAGAACAACCAGGTTGGAAGAGACCCATCGGATCATCGAGTCCAACCATTCCTATCAAACACTAAACCATGTCCCTCAAGACCTCATCCACCCATCCCTTAAACACCTCCAGGGAAGGGGAATCAACCACCTCCCTGGGCAGCCTATTCCAATGCCCAATGACCCTTTCCCTGAAAAACTTCCTCCTAATCTCCAGCCTAAATCTCCCCTGGTGGATCTTGAGGCCATTCCCTCTTGTCCTGTCCTCTGTCCCTTGGGAGAAGAGCCCAGTTCTCTCCTCTCCACAACCTCCTTTCAGGTAGTTGGAGAGAGTAATGAGGTGTCCTCTCAGCCTCCTCTTCTCCAGGATAAACACCCCCAGCTCTCTCAGACGCTCCTCATAGGGCCTGTTCTCCAGCCCCTTCACCAGCCTTGTTACTCTCCTCTGGACTCTCTCCAGAGCCTCAACATCCTTCTTGTGCTGAGGGGCCCACAACTCAACACAGGATTCAAGGAGCAGCCTCACCAGTGCTGAGTCCAGAGGGAGAATCACCTCCCTGGCCCTGCTGGTCACACCATTTCTGATACAAGCCAGGATGCCCATGGCCTTCTTGGCCACCTGGGCACACTGCTGACTCATGGTCAGTCGCTGTCGACCAACCCCCCCAGGTCCCTCTCCTCCTGGCAGTTTTCCAGCCAGACTTCTCCCAGTCTGTAGCTCTGCATAGGGTTGTTGTGCCCCAAGTGCAGGACGTGGTATTTGGCCGTGTTAAACCTCATCCCATTGGACTCTGCCCGTGGGCCCAGCCTGTTTAGGTCCCTTTACAGAGCCTTCCGACCCTTCAGCAGATCCACACTTCCACACAGCTTTGTGCAACCCCGTGTGGCTCGGAGACTCACCTGATCAGCATCTCAGCCAAACTCTTGGCATCTGTGCAAGAGAGACAAAAAAAATAAGGAATTTTTTTTTTTATTAGAGTCATTTATGAGCTGGTCCAGCAAAGCACAGCTCCGTGGCCCCGTCCCATGCGCTTCACCCTGTCTCACCTCGAAGCCTCTTCAGCCGCTTCTCCTTCCTCTTCTTGCGGATGATGAAGAGCAGAGCCACTCCGAGCGTGGCCAGGATGACGGGGCAGGCGATGGTGAAGAGCTTCTTCACGTCGTCGCCCTCCCCTTGGGCCGACTTGATAGGGGGGATCGTGCCTAGGGAAGAGCGCGGGTGGGTGGTCAGCGCCCCCGGGAGCCTCCCACCTCCTGGTCCCCACCCCGCCCCAGTTGGTCTCCCCACTCACTGCCATCGTAGTCGAGGGTGGCGAACTGCGTGGTCTCGTTGCCGCAGCCGGCGCTGTTGCAGGCCTTCATGCGCAGCTCGTACCACGTGGCCTCGCGCAGCTCCGTCAGGAAGACCTCGCCGGAGCTGTTGGTGCGCAGGCTCTGCCAGACCCAGTTGCCCTTGGGCCGGTACTCGAGGACGATGGCGGTGATGGGGCAGCCCCCGCTGCTCCAGCCCTGCAGGTTGAGCCGGGCGTGCGTGGAGTTGATGTGGGTGAAGAGGTGCTGGTCCTTGCTGAAGGAGGGCTCTGCGGGAGAGGGGCCGTCAGGAGGGTTGTGGCACAGAGGGGAGGGCGGCAGGGAGGCCGTGGGGCAGGCTCACCTCGGCCGTGGGTCTTGGCTTCGATGATCTCGCTGATGCGGCCGGCGCCCACGCTGTTCTTGGCCGCCAGCTTCACCTTGTACCAGGTGCCGCACTTGAGGCTCTCCAGCTTGAAGGAGCGCTCCGACGAGCTGATGAACACGTCCTTCCACTCCTCGCTGTTGTCCACCGAGTACTGCAGCACGAAACCTGCGGGAAGGAGGATGGGGCGGTCACCTCCAGGTGAGCAGAGGACAAGGGAAGGTCCCACAGGGCTCTCTGCGCCTGCCTACAATGCAGCCCTTGAGAGCCACGGTGCACACCGATTGCTGCCAAATGCATGCAGGGTGATGGAAACACTTCTCCTGCCCTGCCCTGACAAAAGAGACAAGAGGGAATGGCCTCAAGCTCCAGCAGGGGAGATTTAGGCTGGAGATTAGGAGGAAGTTTTTCACGGAAAGGGTCATTGGGCATTGGAATAGGCTGCCCAGGGAGGTGGTTGATTCACCCTCCCTGGAGGTGTTTAAGGGACGGGTAGCTGAGGTGCTGAGGGACATGGTTTAGTGTTTGATAGGAATGGTTGGACTTGATGATCATAGAATCATAGAACAACCAGGTTGGAAGAGACCCATCGCATCACCAAGTCCAACCATTCCTATCAAACACTAAACCATGTCCCTTAGGACCTCATCTACCTGTGCCTTAAACACCTCCAGGGAAGGGGAATCAACCACCTCCCTGGGCAGCCTGTTCCAATGCCCAATGACCCTTTCCATGAAAAACTTCCTCCTAATCTCCAGCCTAAATCTCCCCTGCTGGAGCTTGAGGCCATTCCCTCTTGTCCTGTCCTCTGTCCCGTGGGAGAAGAGCCCAGCTCCCTCCTCTCTACAACCTCCTTTCAGGTAGTTACAGAGAGTAATGAGGTCTCTTCTCAGCCTCCTCTTCTCCAGGATAAACACCCCCAGCTCTCTCAGCTGCTCCTCATAGGGCCTGTTGTCCAGCCCCTTCACCAGCTTCGATCCGATGGGTCTCTTCCAACCTGGTGATTCCACGATTCTAAGATTCTATGCTCCTCAAAACTGTGAGCTGGTGCCCCCCGGACACCACTTGTGGCCTGTATGCAGAGCACCTCTGCCCCTCATTGTTCTGACCTTCATGCAGTGATCGATGTGGCTGGTTCTGAGGGTCGTTTCGCCAATTCTTACATAAAACCACCAAAGCAGAACGAGTTTTCTGCCTTCACACGTGCGTCACGAGCTTGCAGGGCACCCCTGGGGCGCGACGCTGTTCGGGTACCAGGCTGGTGACGCCGAAGGATGCAGAGGCACATCCCCTCAGCTCCACAAACGCCCAGCGCGGAGCCAAGGGAGGAGAAGCTGCTCCTGTCTACCCAGGGCCAAGGCTTCCCTTTGGCTGGTTGATGGGGCAACCTCCTTGGGTCAACCTGGCTCCGGCCACGAGCTCTCTGAGCCTTATCAGAACCAGCCCTGCCACCCCTTACGAAGCCTAGTACCCTGGTGCCTGCCACCCGTTTTTATTTTTTTTTATTTATTTAGTACATGCAGCATGTTTTTAATATTTCTAATCCAATTATAACCAAATTTATCAACAGAGTCCGCTGGAGTGAAAGGCTGCTGGCTGGGGAGATTTGCTTGTAATTACTTTCATGCTTTTAATTAATTGTGAGCGAGGTCTCCTTCCCCGCTCCCTCCTCCCCCCCATGTGTGCAGCTGTTTCAGCGTATAATTCATGAGATGAATCAGAGCAGAAAGGAGGCTCTGGAAAGCAGGGATGCTTCTGGAGCCCCCAGCTTGTCAGGGAGAGGGGGTGGGGATGCAGAGGGATGGGCAGAGTCCAATGGGATGAGGTTTAACAAGGCCAAATGCCGGGTCCTGCACTTGGGGCACAACAACCCTATGCAGAGCTACAGACTGGGAGAAGTCTGGCGGGAAAACTGCCAGCAGGAGAGGGACCTGGGGGGGTTGGTTGAAAGCGACTGACCGTGAGCCAGCAGTGTGCCCAGGTGGCCAAGAAGGCCAATGGCATCCTGGCTTGGATCAGAAATGGTGTGACCAGCAGGGCCAGGGAGGTGATTCTCCCTCTGGACTCAGCACTGGGGAGGCTGCTCCTTGAATCCTGTGTTCATTTCTGGGCCCCTCAGCACAAGAAGGATGTTGAGGCTCTGGAGCGAGTCCAGAGAAGAGCCGCAAAGCTGGGGAAGGGGCTGGAGAACAGACCTTATGAGGAGTGTCTGAGAGAGCTGGGGGTGTTTATCCTGGAGAAGAGGAGGCTGAGAGGAGACCTCATTACTCTCTCCAACTACCTGAAAGGAGGTTGTAGAGAGGAGGGAACTGGGCTCTTCTCCCAAGGGACAGGGGATGGGACAAGAGGGAATAGCCTCAAGCTCCACCAGGGGAGATTTAGGCTGGAGATTAGGAGGAAGTTTTACACACAGAGGGTCACTGGGCATTGGAATAGGCTGCCCAGGGAGGTGGTTGAGTCCCCTTCCCTGGAGGTGTTTAAGGGATGGGTAGATGAGGTGCTGAGGGACATGGGTTAGTGTTTGATAGGAATGGTTGGACTTGGTGATCCGATGGGTCCCTTCCAACATGGTTGTTCTATGATTCTATGGGAGGCAAATCCTGGCCTGTTGGATTCAGTGTCACTCCAGCGCCAAGAGACACGGAGCAGCCACTGGGAATGGCCTTGGCCACCAGCACCTGAGCAATTAATGAAATGCCCTTTGTTAGTTATTCCAATCACTGTGTCTCCAAAGCAATTTCCAAGCACCTTGCTTAGGGCTGGGAGCCCTCCCACTAAGCCCAGAAGCACCATCCTTACTCTGGAGCGTTTCCGAGGTATTTCGGAGAAGGGGATACTGAGGCACAGAGACAAAAGTCTGCACAATCATAGAATCATAGAACAACCAGGTTGGAAGAGACCCATTGGTCATCAAGTCCAACCATTCCTATCAAACACTAAACAAGGGTGTGGGTGCCTGAAAACGTGTCCCGTGAGTGTCATCCCCCAGGGCTGGGACCCCCCAGGCACCCGCAGGCTCTGGGCTGGGGACAGTCCTGCGGTGCCAACCTGCTGTCCAGGGACCTGAGGGACATGGTTTAGTGTTTGATAGGAGTGGTTGGACTCGATGATCCGATGGGTCTCTTCCAACCTGCTTGTTCTATGATTCTATGACCTCCTACCTCGGATGGAGCTTCCCCCGTTGTCCCCAGGGATCCAGGCCAACGTGATGGATGACGCTGAGGTCTTGGAGACGGTCAGGCGAGGCTGGTCCGGGGGCACTAGGGAGGAGAGAAAAAGCTTGTGAGCACCTTGTGCGCTGAAAGTGCTTCCGACTGCAAAAGAGCAGCAGGGCATTTGCTCAGCACTGGTGAGGCCGCTCCTTGAATACTGTGTTCAGTTCTGGGCCCCTCAGCACAAGAAGGATGTTGAGGCTCTGGAGAGAGTCCAGAGAAGAGCAACGAGGCTGGTGAAGGGGCTGGAGAACAGGCCCGATGAGGAGCAGCTGAGAGAGCTGGGGGTGTTTATCCTGGAGAAGAGGAGGCTGAGGGGAGACCTCATTGCTCTCTACAACTACCTGAAAGGAGGTTGTAGAGAGGAGGGAGCTGGGCCCTTCTCCCAAGGGACAGGGAACAGGATGAGAGGGAATGGCCTCAAGCTCCACCAGGGGAGATTTAGGCTGGAAATTAGGAGGAAGTTTTTCACACAAAGGGTCATTGGGCATTGGAATAGGCTGCCCAGGGAGGTGGTTGATTCCCCTTCCCTGGAGGTGTTTAAGGGACGGGTGGATGAGGTCTTGAGGGACTTGGTTTAGTGTTTGATAGGAATGGTTGGACTAGAAGGTCCGATGGGTCTCTTCCAACCTGGTTGTTCTATGATTCCTGGACACAGACGTAGGACTCCTCCAGCTCCACCAGCACCACTCGGCTCTCTGACAGCAAGAAGAGCTCTTCCCTACGCTGTTTGCCTTGGAAGGAGTGGATGGAGGGCATCCAGATCACCAACCCCACCCTCCTCACCTTGCACCAGCAGGTTGATGATGATGGTGTCGAAGCCCCAGGTGTTGGTGGCCGTGCAGGTGTAGTAGCCGGAGTCCTCGGCTTTGACCGAGCGCAGCACCAGGGTGCCATTCGCCTGGATCAGGCGGTGGCCGTCCACCGTCACGGGGATGGCCGAGTCCTCGCTGCGGGGAGAGAAGAGGGTCCTCAACGTCCCTCAACGGCGACGCAGCCGGCACCGGTGGCCCCGGCACAGCTGGTGGCCTCGCAGTACCTGTCCTTAGTCCACTTGATAGCAGGGACCGGCTCCCCAACCGAGTTGCAGGGCAGCCTCACGTCCTTCATCCACGGCGTGGTGACGGTGCCTCCGAAGGAGATGATCTTGGCAGGGGCTTGGGGACAAGGAGGGGGTCAGCTGAGAGCCCTTACGCTGTCCCTCCTTTCCCCTGGGCATGAGCCGCCCCATGGACAAGGGACACCAGAGCTGGGTTCGTGTCCCCACCGCGACGCCCAGGCCGTACCTTTCCCTGCAGGCTCGATGGTGACTTTCTCGCTGATGTTGCCGCGGCCGGCGGAGGTGACGGCAGCCACCCACAGCATGTACTGCTGCCCACGGTTGAGGTGGGCGATGCGGTAGAAGAGCTGGTCGGGGCTGGTCTCGTACTCGCTGGGGGCCTGCGGACGGGAACGGGAAAAGGTACAGCCCCTGGGAGACTGGACTAGAAGATCCGATGGGTCCCTTCCAAGCTGGTTGTTCTGTGATTCTATGATCACCCTCAGCCACCTCTGGGCCAAGTTTCCATGCCCAGAGCATCCTCATCATCCCAGCATCCGGCACGTCCTCACTCCCATCCCCAGCTGGCTAGCAAAGAAGGTTTGTGGGTCCTAATCACCCCCTCTTGGTTCTCCACCGGGACCGATCCCTGTGCCCTCCAAGGACTCACACCCTGGCAGCCAAGTCCTCGAGGAGCAGTGGGTTTGCTCCCGAGCAGTGCTATGAGGTGCTGAGGGACATGGGTTAGTGTTTGATAGGAATGGTTGGACTCGATGATCCGATGGGTCTCTTCCAACCTAGTGATTCTATGATTTTATGATTCTCTGATTCAGCTCTGCCTGGCGTTTCTCAATGCCAGCGTAAACCGGCTGGTGTCGTGATTTCTCCAGGGAGCCCTGTCCGGCACCCGAGGAGCAGATGGCTGCGACGGGATGATGTGTTCCTGGGCAAGCACACTTCCCTAGCCGCTTGCCGAGCTGCAGCGGTGACCGGGCACGGGGGGCAAAGCCCCTCAGGGTGCCAAAAGCCCCAAATTGTGGCTGCAGCAAGCAAACAGGGTCATTGGGCATTGGAATAGGCTGCCCAGGGAGGGGGTTGATTCACCTTCCCTGGAGGTGTTTAAGGGATGGGTGGATGAGGTCTTGAGGGACTTAGTTTAGTGTTTGATAGGAACGGTTGGACTAGAAGATCCGATGGGTCTCTTCCAACCTGGTTGTTCTATGATTCTATGATTCAAACAGATATCCCCAAAACCGCAGGTGGGCTCGTGTCTCACCCCTGGAGACTGTCACAAACGCGTATCTCCACCACACAGGGGCCAAAGCCACCCTGTCCAGGACACGGCTGCCCTGCCAGGTCTGCCCTGATGCTCTGGCACTGACGAGGAGATGGGACCTCAACCATCCCTGGTGCATGGACAGAGGTGGCATCTACGACTATCTGTGCATCCACCGTCTTGTGGGGCCCTCAGCTGTAAGCACACCCCACAAGCAGGCTCCTATATGAATATTGTATATTATACATAATTTTTTTTTTTTTATCCAAATGACAGTTTTGACAAGATGCCAAGAAAACAATATCGGATCCCAGCGGTTTTTACCAGTTGCTTTGATGAAAAGATTATGTTGCCCTGGAAACCAGAGGCTCAGATAGTGAAATGAGTTTGAGAAGGAGCTTTTGATAAGCACCAGGCTGCAGACCTCCCGTCAACCTCTCCCTCGCCAAGGAGGGATGGGGCCAGGTTTGATTTCTCTTTTATTTTTTGCTCAGCTGCTGCTATCTCCCCTTCGGGAGCGAGCGCTGAGCAGGGTGGATGCCAGAGGAAGGGAACAAGGAGATGATGGGACTACCCGGGTGCCCTTGTTCAGAGCATGGACCTGGCCCAAGGGACCTTTCGAGGTCTCAGCCCTCCCTCCTGTTCCAGCTCACATGCCAGCGATTCCCCACCCCGTACCGGCTGCCCCGAGCCGGGGCTGGAGCAGAAGATGGTGTATTTGCGGATGATGCCGTTGGGCTTGGCCGGCGGCAGCCAGGACACCACCACACTGCTTGCCGAGGACGGAACAGCCTTGATGCCCGCGGGAGGACCTGGAACTGAAGAAAGGAAAGCGTGGGAGAGCTTGCTCCTGGAGGTCTCCAAGGTCTCTGTACCCTGTGGCAGGGCTGGCATCCCAACCGCACACTGGGAAGATGCTCCGAGAGCGTTTCCACACCAGCATTGGTGTGGAACAAATCGAACAAACGCAGCCGAGCAGTGCTCGGTGCCCTCATCTCCTGGCCATGAGCACCTCTAGGTGCACAGTAGGAGTCCAGGCACAGGATCTGCCCGTGGGTTCGGTGAAGAGAGCAAACTCTTCCCGGAGGTCTCATCTCCTCCTGGCCACGAGCACCTCTGGGTGGATGGTGGGAGCCCAGGCACAGGACCTGTCTGTGGGTTTGGTGAACAGAGTAAACTCTTCCCTGGAGGTCTTGTCTCCTCCTGACCACAAGCACCTCTGGGTGGATGGTGGGAGCCCAGGCACAGGCCCTGCCCCTGGGTTTGGTGAAGAGAGCAAACTCTTCCCTGGAGGTCTTGTCTCCTCCTGACCACAAGCACCTCTGGGTGGATGGTGGGAGCCCAGGCACAGGCCCTGTCTGTGGGTTTGGTGAACAGAGTAAACTCTTCCCTGGAGGTCTTGTCTCCTCCTGGCCACGAGCACCTCTGGGTGCACAGTAGGAGTCCAGGCACAGGATCTGCCTGTAGGTTCGGTGAAGAGAGCAAACTCTTCCCTGGAGGTGTTCAAGGTCAGGTTGGATGGCACTTAAAGCAACTGGATCCAGTGGGAGGTGTCCCTGCTCATGGGGCTCCACGGTGGCTGCAGTCCCCTGTCAAGCCGGAGGCAGGAGGATTAATTGCAGCTCCGGTTTAGAAACCGTGATTGGCTTTTAATGGCCGTCTCCTCCTTCTCCTTAATCTGTGCGAGTGGCTGGGCCTTCGCCTCCCCAGCATCTGCCACTTCCCAGGCAGCGGCGCCAGCCCAGGAATCACTTTGCTACCCACTTAATGGCATTAAAGTAGGGCAGGGGTGTAAATATTTAAATATCCGCACTTAAGGAAAAGGGGAAAATGAAAAAAAAAAAAAGAGCCAAGGGGAAAGCCCTGCCTGTGGCTGAACATGGGGGGTTTCCTCTGCGCCCCCCCAGCCCTTCCATCGCCAGTGGAGCTGCAAAATGCGCTGTGGCACAAGCAAGTGCTCCCGTCACCTGGCATCAGCCGGTTAGGGCACGCGGAAGCCCTAAGTGACAGCAGCAAGAGCTGCGCGGGGCTGGCTCCAGCTCCACGGCCAGCGAGCAGCAGCTGAGGAGCAAACAGATTCAGCCAAGCGACGCTCGGTGCCCTCGGCTCCTCCTGGCCATGAGCAGCTCTGGGTGCATGGTGGGAGCGCAGGCACAGGACCTCCCGTGGGTTTGGTGAACGGAGCAAGGAAGAAATCCTTCCCTGGAGGGTGTTCAAGGCCAGGTTGGATGGCGCTTAGAGCAACCGGATCCTGTGCGAGATGAAGGGGCTGGAGAACAGGCCCTATGAGGAGCGGCTGAGAGAGCTGGGGGGGTTTATCCTGGAGAAGAGGAGGCTGAGAGGAGACCTCATTGCTCTCTACAACTACCTGAAGGGAGGTTGTGGAGAGGAGGGAGCTGGGCTCTTCTCCCAAGGGACAGGGGACAGGACAAGAGGGAATGGCCTCAAGCTCTGCCAGGGGAGATTTAGGCTGGAGATTAGGAGGAAGTTTTTCATGGAAAGGGTCATTGGGCATTGGAATAGGCTGCCCAGGGAGGTGGTTGATTCCCCTTCCCTGGACGTGTTTAAGGCACAGGTGGACGAGGTCTTGAGGGACTTGGTTTAGTGTTTGATAGGAATGGTTGGACTAGATGATCCGATGGGTCTCTTCTAACCTGGTTGTTCTATGATTCTATGTCCCTACTCATAGCAAGGAGGCTGGAACTGGATGGGCTTGGAGGTCCCTTCCAACCCAAACCATTCCATGATGATGGAACGAACTAACACGACACTAGGCGCTGAGGGACATGGTTTAGGGTTTGATAGGAATGGTTGGACTCGATGATCCGGTGGGTCTCTTCCAACCTGGTTGTTCTATGATTCTATGAATGGATGGACTCGATCTGACGGGTCTCTTCCAGCCTGGTTGTTCTATGATTCATTGCTAAGGGCTCCTCCTCAAGGCTCCATCTTACTCCTAAATGAAGAGGGTTAAGAGGAGAGTGCCACCCGCACGAACCCGCTGCTCCCTGGGCAGTGTCACTTACTGTCCTCCTTGGTCTGGATGTAGAGGACGCTGCTGCGGACGCCGTCACCGGCCTGGGTGTAGGCCAGCACCTGCACGCTGTAGTTGGTGAACTTCTCCATCCCCCTCAGCTCCACTCGCTCCCGCGTGGTCGTGATGTTCTGCATCTCGCCCCACTCTGCAGGGAGAAGAGGTCCTTCAGCCCCCCACGCCACCAACCCCCTCGGTTGCCCCACGACCTCCGCTCGCCGTCGACACCCACCAACCCCTCGGCTGCCCCACGTCCTCCGACACCCACCTCCGTCCATGTAGAGGGACCAGAAGATGACGCGGTAGCCCTTGAGCACCCCGTTGAGGGTGCTGCGCGGGGGCTCCGACCACGAGATCACGGCCACGTCCGACGTGATGGAGATGGCCCGAACGTTCTCGGGGGGCTGGCTGGGAACTGAGGAGGGGACAGACAGACGGACAATCAGCAGGAGGGCGGAAGGAGCCACATCCCAGGGGGCAGCCACCCCAACCAGGGGCTGCATCCCCCTCTCTTCTCGCTGCTCGAGCACTGGAGCTGATCGTGCTCGGCGTGTGGGGCACTAGGGGCTGGGAAAACACCAGGATCTGCATCCGACACCCAATTTCACTCTCTCCAGATCATCAAGATGGGTTCAAACCCAATATCACCCACGTGGGACCCCATGGGCTGCATCCCCCTCTCAAGCCCTGGAGATGATCCTGCTCAGCGTGTGGGTCACTAGGGGCTGGGAAAACACCAGGATCTGCCTCTGACACCCAATTTCACTCTCCCCAGACCATCAAAATGGGTTCAAACCCCAACGTCACCCACATGGGACCCCTCTCCTCTCCTCTCCTCTCCTCTCCTCTCGCTGCTCAAGCCCTGGAGCTGATCCTGCTCGGCGTGTGGGTCACTAGGGCTGGGAAAACACCGGGATCTGCCTCCAAAACCCAATTTCACTCTCCCCAGACCATCAAAACCCAATGTCACCCATGTGGGACCTCATGAGCTGCATCCCCCTCTCCTCTCACTGCTCAAGCCGTGGGGGTGATCCTGCTCGGCGTGTGGGGCACCAGGGCTGGGAAAACGCCAGGACCTGCCTCCAACACCCAATTTCACTCTCCCGAGACCATCAAGACTGGTTCTAAAGCCAACATCATGGGGACAGGGAATCTACCAGGCCACGTGGCGCTTCCCAGCAAAGGGAAAGCAGGAGAGTCGGCTGGATGCAAAGTAATGAGGTCCCATTGCCCCATAAGAGGGGAACTCTCGTTTTTACGAGCGTTTAAATGCTAATACATCACCTTAACGATCCCTCTTTGAAAGTGATTATTGTTTCATATTACTTGGGCGCAAAAATATCAGCGCCACATAATTAGGGACGGAGGATAATAAACTAATAGGGAGAGTCCGTTTGAGCAAAATGAAGGTAATATAATTACGGAAAAGACACTATTGCTAAAACAGGGGCCCCTTGAATACCCCAGGAGGAGTGTTAATGGAGCCGAGAAACGATGGTGGTTTGACAGGCTAACGAGAGCCTTAATTAAGTATGAAAAACTGCTGAGAGAATGCGCCGCAAAACTTTTTTTTCTTGTTTTTTTTTTTTCTTTTTTTTTTTTAAACGACAGAGGTCACCAGTGCTCCCTCACCCATGGAGACCTCCCCAACCCTGCAGCAACCAGCAAATCCGCCTGGAAACGTGTTTGATAGGACTGGTTGGACTTGAGGTGTTTAAGGGATATGTGGATGAGGTCCTGAGGGGCTTGGTTTAGTGTTTGATAGGAATGGTTGGACTAGAAGATCCGATGGGTCTCTTCCAACCTGGTTGTTCTATGATTCTATGAAATCCATCCGGTTGGATCAGAGATGTGATGCCTTCGAGTTTCCAAGCATCTCCGTGCTCCCAACTCCTTCCCAGGGCAGCTGTGAGTTTGCACACGAGGTGCGAAGCCGACAACCCAAAGCTGCCGGTGGGATCGGGCATCGGTGAGCAGGAAAACCACCCATAGAATCACAGAACAACCAGGTTGGAAGAGACCCATTGGATCATCGAGTCCAACCATTCCTATCAAACACTAAACCATGTCCCTCAAGACCTCATCCACCTGTGCCTTAAACACCTCCAGGGAAGGGGAATCAACCACCTCCCTGGGCAGCCTATTCCAATGCCCAATGACCCTTTCCGTGAAAAACTTCCTCCTAATCTCCAGCCTAAATCTCCCCTGGTGGAGCTTGAGGACGGGGTGACGGGGCCAGTCTTACCATCCTCCAGTGTTGTGGCGTTGATCTCGCTGGACGAGGGCCCCGTCCCGGCGCGGTTGAAGGCCTGCACCACCACCCCGTACTGGGCGAACTTCTTCAAGTTGTCCAGCGTGTAGACCTCGCTGTCCCCCGTGGCCTTCATCTCCACGATGCTGTACTGCCCGTTGCTGCCGGGGCTGTTCTCCCGGTAGCCGATCTGGTAGCCGCGGATCACCCCGTTCTGCAGCTCCTTCTTGGGGGCCTGAATTGTAGAATCATAGAACAACCAGGTTGGAAGAGACCCACCGGATCATCGAGTCCAACCATTCCTGTCAAACACTAAACCATGTCCCTCAGGACCTCGTCCATTCGTCCCTTAAGCCCCTCCAAGGAAGGTGACTCAACCCCCTCCCTGGGCAGCCTCTGACACTGCCCAATCACCCTTTCCTTTAAAAATTTTTTCCTAATGTTCAGCCTGACCCTCCCTTGGTGGAGCTTTAGACCATTCCCTCTCGTTCTGTCCCTTGGGAGAAGAGCCCAGCTCCCTCCTCTCCACAACCTCCTCTCAGGGACTTGGAGAGAGCAATGAGGTCTCCCCTCAGCCTCCTCTTCTCCAGGATAAACACCCCCAGCTCTCTCAGTTGCTCCTCTTCTCCAGCCCCTTCACCAGCTTCGTTGCTCTTCTCTGGAGGAGCAGGGGAGGAAAGACAGAGCCGTCTCACGCAGGGGGACGCTGCCCAAGAGGACATCCAGGAGCTGGGATGCTCCCAGGGCCTCCCTTCCTGCCACTCCGTCTCCCCAGCATCTTTTCTCGCTCCTTTTAACCATTCCCTGCCCTGGCAGCGCTTGGATGGAGCAGAACAGGGACAATAAAATGCCACCAGGTCCTCAGATGCCACCAGAGAGGAAGGCACTGGCGGCAGAATGTGCTCAGCCAGAGCGACAGGCGCTTGGAGCAGCTCAAGGAAGGAAAGGAGGAGAGAGGAAGGAAAAGCCCCGAGCCTGACAGCTCGAAAAGAACGGGAGGCCGGGTCGAGATCAATCTTAATGATATTTCTCTGGAGCATTAAGAAATCAATACGGTTGATTGCAAATTTATGTTACAGAGCCAGGGTGATCCATCTCGCCGAAATACTCCTAAAACCAAGCGACTTATCTTTCAAGCGAATCTTATTTTCCGTTAATTTGTTTTTCAGCACTTAAAGGGAGGGAGTGTGTGTGTGTGTGTGTGAAGCTGAACCCTAAATTTATTGACTCACCACTTCATTCCCCAGTCCTAACTTTCGAAGCAATTTTATTTTTCATTAGGCACCTTTGGACAAATAAATCCGATTCTGAGTTTTATTGATCTTTGCTGGAGCGCTTTGCAACCCAGCGTCTCGGGTTTTTTACATGTTTATCCTCTCTCCCCACGGCCCCCCACGGACACCCTGGGAGATAACGAGCTTGTTAGAAAACATGATTAATAAGGACCCCGTGCGATGCAGTCGAGCTGCACACACCCAGCCTGGGAAAAATTATTCCTGCCCCTCGTACCACTGATAAAATGTTGGGATTCGGGACATGCTGCTGCTAAAGAGGCTTGGGACGGCGATTGGTGCTGCCCAGGCTTCACATCCAGGGAATATCCATGCTCCGCCCCAGCCCTACTCACCTTCCAGGTGACCTGGATGCTCTGGGACGTCATGGGCTGCAAGGTGACATCCATCGGAGGCCCGTCGGGAGCTGCAGGGGTACAGAGCCAAAAGAGCGGGTTGAGAAATGTCAAGGGAAGGAATTCCTCGTCAGGAAAACACGAGCCGGGATCATAGAATCATAGAACAACCAGGTTGGAAGAGACCCACCGGATCATCGAGTCCAACCATTCCTATCAAACACTAAACCATGTCCCTCAAGACCTCATCTACCTGTGCCTTAAACCCCTCCAGGGAAGGGGAATCAACCACCTCCCTGGGCAGCCTATTCCAATGCCCAATGACCCTTTCCGTGAAAAACCTCCTCCTAATCTCTAGCCTAAATCTCCCCTGGTGGAGCTTGAGGCCATTCCCTCTTGTCCTGTCCCCTGTCCCTTGGGAGAAGAGCCCAGCTCCCTCCTCTCCACAACCTCCTCTCAGGGAGTTGGAGAGAATAATGAGGTCTCAGCCTCTTCTTCTCCAGGAAAAACACCCCCAGCTCTCTCAGCCGCTCCTCATAGGTTCTGTTCTCCAGCCCCTTCACCAGCCTCGTTGCTCTTCTCTGGAGTCTCCCCAGAGCCTCAACATCCTTCTTGTGCTGAGGGGCCCACAACTGAACACAGGATTCAAGGAGCAGCCTCACCAGTGCTGAGTATAGAGGGAGAATCACCTCCCTGGCCCTGCTGGTCACACCATTTCTGATCCAAGCCAGGATGCCATTGGCCTTCTTGGCCACCTGGGCACACTGCTGCCTCATGGTCAGTCGCTGTCGACCAACACCCCCAGGTCCCTCTCCTCCTGGCAGTTTTCCAGGCAGACTTCTCCCAGTCTGTAGCTCTGCATAGGGTTGTTGTGCCCCAAGTGCAGGACGCGGCATTTGGCCGTGTTAAACCTCATCCCATTGGACTCTGCCCATGGATCAGGCCTGTTTAGGTCCCTTTGCAGAGCCTCCCTACCCTCCAGCAGATCCACACTTCCACCCAGTTTAGTGTCATCTGCAAACTTGCTAAGTCCGCACCTGCTTCCTCGGTGCTGATGGTGAGCTCCTTGCTGGGCTCGCTGCGCCCGATCTTGTTGAAGGAGTACATGCGGATGCTGTAGACGGAGGCCGGGTGGAGGTCCACGATGTTCGCCTGGTTGATGGTCGGGGAGATGTTGCGCGTCGACTGCTTAAAATCCCAGGAATCTGCAAAAGCAGCGGAGAGAGACGGGAGGCGGGTCAGCACCCGAATCCTGTGGCACCAAGGGGGCTGCGCTCTGCTTTTCACCCCTGGATCCCGCAGAGATGCTGCTCCCTGGTCCTCACCATTGTGTGATTTGATTTTTTGCAAATATCGGCTCTTCTAATATTCCCTTTCAAATGCTCCCATCCAACGGAAATTAACATATTCCATTAACGCTCCCTCTCTCCTTTCTTCATCAAAGGATGCAGAATATTCCCTTGGAAGCTGCTCCACACCCATTCCCACAGCCCAGTCCTGGGCAGCACCTACCCGACTTGTTCTTGTACTCGATATCGAACCCGGTGATGATGCTGTTGCCGTCAAACCGCTGCGTCCAGCGCAGATTCATGCTCCGGGCTTTCACCTCGCGGATCTCCAGCTCCGGCGGGTCTGGGGGCTCTTGGGGAGACATGGGCAGGTTAGGAATGATAAAGAAAGAAGCCCCCTGGGAGCAGAGGGATCCCTGCTGGGAGGCTTTTCCCCCCCAAGTACCTTGGACGGTGAGCTGGATCAAGCCCCTGTCCTCGCCGTAGGAGTTGATGGCGTGACAGGAGAAGAAGACCGAGTCCCCGCGGTCGGCTGGTTTCAGCTAGGAATGTTTTAGGACAAATCATAGAACAACCAGGTTGGAAGGGACCCATCGGATCATCGAGTCCAACCATTCCTATCAAACACTAAACCATGTCCCTCAGCACCTCGTCCACCCGTCCCTTAAACACCTCCAGGGAAGGGGAATCAACCACCTCCCTGGGCAGCCTATTCCAATGCCCAATGACCCTCTGTCATTGAACCTCCTAATCTCCAGCCTAAATCTCCCCTGGCGGAGCTTGAGGCCACTCCCTCTCGTCCTGTCCCCTGTCCCTTGGGAGAAGAGACCAGTTCCCTCCTCTCCACAACCTCCCTTCAGGTAGTTGTAGAGAGTAATGAGGTCTCCACTCAGCCTGAGAAGAGAAGCCGATTCAGACCCAGCTACCCTGACTCCCTGCCTTCTCCCAGCATCACAGGCTGCTCCCACCACTGGTTCCAGTAGGAACTGTGCCTACAGAGGGACGTAACCCCCTGCAAACCCCCAGATGCGATCTGCACTGCACATTTGCCCTTGGAGACGTCTCTGGTGCTGCAAAACACCTTCACAACCAGATCTGAAGCAGCCAAGATTTAGCACAGAATCCAGGGGCTTGTCACAGCAAGCAGGCAGCGCCTGGTTTTTAATTGGAATAATTAAAATTAGTTGGCCGCAGCAGCCCAGGGCAGCTCTATCTCTTACGCTGGTTGTAAAAGCCCAGGCGCTGACCAGGTGCTTTGCCTGGCAGCACCGCGAGGTGTTGGGGTTGGGGAAGAGGCAGCCGGTACGTGGTGCTGCTGCTGCCTGGAGATGCAATCCCTCCCGTTTTCCAGCATCCGTCCCTGCTGGACTCGATTTTGCTGCCCTGGGAGGCCAGCGACAGCACCAGCCACTGCCATATCCACCGGGGACCACCCAGACCCTCCCCAGGCACCCAGTATCCCAAGGGGGTGACACATCCCTCCCCCTTGAAGCTACTGCTCTGCTGAATTGTGGGATGGAGACAAGTGAGACGGAGGCGTGGTGGCCATTCCACATAGAATCAGGTTGGAAGAGACCCACCGGATCATCAAGTCCAACCATTCCTATCAAACACTAACCCATGTCCCTCAGCACCTCGTCCACTCATCCCTTAAACTCCTCTAAGGAAGGTGACTCAACCACCTCCCTGGGCAGCCTGTTCCAATGCCCAATGACCCTTTCCATGAAATATTTTTTCCTAATGTCCAGTCTGAACCTCCCCTGGTGGAGCTCAAGGCCATTCCCTCTCGTTCTGTCACTTGGGAGAAGAGCCCAGCTCCCTCCTCTCCACAACCTCCTCTCAGGTAGATGCAGAGTGCAATGAGGTCTCCTCTCAGCCTCCTCCCCTCCAGGATAAACACCCCCAGCTCTCTCAGCTGCTCCTCATAAGGCCTCTTCTCCACTCCCCTCATCTATATTACATTATAGGTAATACACATAATCAGTTCTAGGTCCTACTCTGTCTCCCTTGGGGCATGATGGGGGACACAAGACCCTTGGCCGCTCACCTTGAGGGTGGAGATGACCTCGTCGCCGTTGTCCTTGGTGGTGATGGCGTAGCGCATGTTGCGGTCGGGGTCGATGACGGTGTCGCCCTTCTCCCAGCGGATGATGATGGGTCGCTCGCCCCGGGCCGTGCAGTTCAGCTCCTTGGTCTGCCCCTTGATGGCGATGGTGGTGTTGGGGTGGGAGGTGATCATGGCCGGGACTGCGGGGAGGGAGGCAGAGAGGGTCAGAGAATCATAGAACAACCAGGTTGGAAGAGACCCATCGGATCTTCTAGTCCAACCATTCCTATCAAACACTAAACCGAGTCCCTCAAGACCCAGGCAGGACAGAGCAGTTACAATGAAGAAATCCAGGGGGCAGACAGGGAGAGGGTCTAAGCCACAGGTTCTCCTGCCTCTTTAGAAGGATTTTAAGGGCTGGAGAGTTCTGTTTGGGTTTATATTTGCCCAGGGGCCACTGACAGCTCCTTTTCATAGAATCATAGAACAACCAGGTTGGAAAAGACCCATCGGATCTTCTAGTCCAACCATTCCTATCAAACACTAATCCATGTCCCTCAGGACCTCATCCACCCGTCCCTTAAACACCTCCAGGAAAGGGGAATCAACCCCCTCCCTGGGCAGCCTGTTCCAATGCCCAATGACCCTCTGTGGGAAAAACTTCCTCCTAATCTCCAGCCTAAATCTCCCCTGGTGGAGCTTGAGGCCATTCCCTCTTGTCCTGTCCCCTGTCCCTTGGGAGAAGAGCCCAGCTCCCTCCTCTCCACAACCTCCTTTCAGGTAGCTGTAGAGAGTAATGAGGTCTCCCCTCAGCCTCCTCTTCTCCAGGATAAACACCCCCAGCTCTCTCAGACGCTCCTCTTCTTCTCCAGCCCCTTCACCAGCTTTGTTGCTCTTCTCTGGACTCACTTCAGAGCCTCAACATCCTTCTTGTGCTGAGGGGCCCACAACTGAACACAGGATTCAAGGAGCGGCCTCACCAGTGCTGAGTCCAGAGGGAGAATCACCTCCCTGGCCCTGCTGGTCACACCGTTTCTGATCCAAGCCAGGATGCCCTTGGCCTTCTTGGCCACCTGGGCACACTGCTGGCTCATGGGCAGTCGGCTGTCGACCAACACCCCCAGGTCCCAATGATCCCACCCATCATAGAACAACCAGGTTGGAAGAGACCCATCGGATCATCGAGTCCAAGCATTCCACGTGCCCAGGGCTGTCCGGGTGCCACCCGCGGCCGCTCGGCCCTGGTCACAGCCCACGGGGAGGCAGGGGATGCGGGTCTCTCTGAGAGGCCGAGCAGCCCGGGGCGGAATCATCTCGCCGCATTATACGGCTCGGGATCATAAAATAATGAAGCAGATAAATTTTATAATGCACAGCATTACACCCGGGTAGACAATAAAACGTGAAAGACAAATAACTAAGTGCACACTATAATGAAGAGAAAGCCTCCAGTCTGAGACGTGCGCCTATGAATTATTGACTAAGGTTTTACACTCCCGAGGATGAGAGGAAGAATGTTTTCCATCACAGATTTGCATAATTCACTCGTATAAACCTGGGTAGAATATAGAGTGCAATTTCGCATCGGGAGAGCTGCCTTTGCACTGCAGATACAAGAGATAGATCCTTGTTTTCACAGCCACCCCCCGTATCCCAACAAGGAGGAGGGGGTGGCCCAGTGCCACACTCATCGTCTGATGGGGCTGCAGTTCTCTGAGTGGGCACATCCCGGCTCTTGGGACAGCACAAGTCCCTCATGTTGTCTGCAGGCCCAGCACAAAGCTGCCACCTCCCACCCAGGGAGTTGAGCCACCAGCCTGGCAGCAGCACTGCCACGGAGCTGAGACCCAAGGGAAAGGCATGAATCAGAGAATCATGGAACAACCAGGTTGGAAGAGACCCATCGGATCATCGAGTCCAACCCTTCCTAGCAAACGCACAGAATCATAGAACAACCAGGTTGGAAGGGACCCATCGGATCATCGAGTCCAACCATTCCTATCAAACACTAAACCATGTCCCTCAGCACCTCATCCACCCGTCCCTTAAACACCTCCAGGGAAGGGGAATCAACCACCTCCCTGGGCAGCCTATTCCAATGCCCAATGACCCTCTGTGTGAAAAACTTCCTCCTAATCTCCAGCCTAAATCTCCCCTGGTGGAGCTTGAGGCCATTCCCTCTCAGTCTGTCCCCTGTCCCTTGGCAGAAGAGCCCAGCTCCCTCCTCTCCACAACCTCCTCTCAGGGAGTTGTAGAGAGTAATGAGGTCTCCCCTCAGCCTCCTCTTTTCTAGGCTAAACACCCCCAGCTCTCTCAGCCACTCCTCATAGGACCTGTTCTCCAGCCCCTTCACCAGCCTCGTTGCTCATCTCTGGACTCACTCCAGAGCCTCAACATCCTTCTTGTGCTGAGGGGCCCACAACTGAACACAGGATTCGAGGAGCAGCCTCACCAGTGCTGAGTCCAGAGGGAGAATCACCTCCCTGGCCCTGCTGGGGCTGAAGATGTGCTGGGGTGAGGGGTAAGGTTGGATGTTAGGAGAAGGTTCTTCATGCAGAGGCTGGTGGAGCACTGGAACATCTCCCCAGGGAAGCAGTGAGCACCAAGCCTGATAATGAAGAAGCCTTTGGCCAACACCCTCAGCTCCACGATGTGAACGTTGGGGTGTCCTGTGCAGGGAGAGGAGCTGGACTTGATGGTCCTTGGGGGGTCCCTTCCCAGTCAGGATGTTCTACGATTCTCCAACCAGCCTTCTGCCCCTCCCAAGCGCTTCTCCTCGCTGTGATTGCTCCGCTAAACCCTGTCTGGGCTCCTTCCCCAGCAACCTCATTGCACCAGGAGCCACTCCCCATGGGAGATGGGGCTATCGGCAGCCACGAGGCGATTCTCCTGCGAGCAGCGTGTGCTGCGCCGGAGAAACCAGTAGGGGAAAGAGGGTGGCCTGGGTAAGCAGAAAAAAATGTAATGCATAAACAAACAGCACTGCTGAGTCCCGCAGTAATATATGATAATGACGATCCGCAAAGGCAACACACACTGTTATAATGGGACACAAGAGGCTCTAATGAGCTACGACTTCTCGGCTTTCTGTGGCAATGTAATTCAATTAACAGCGAAAGGAAACCTTTCCTCCGGAGCTGCTGGTGTTTGTGGGGTGCAGGGCAGGGACCCACCTGGCTGGGACGGTGCCCAACCTGGTGCCCGCTTCCAGCATCCCAGGAAAATCCAGCCCTGGGGGGGAAGGTGTGGCTGCACAGGGATGGCGCCGAGCGGGGATGGAGGCAAAGAATGGAGTGAGACATCTCCGAGCATCCCCAACCTGTCCCGGCCACTTGCTCGTCTTCACTCAGACTGGACGTCCCTGCTATGGGGGGTGAAGACAGAGCGGAAGGACAAGGGCAGAGCACAGGGACGAGGATGCAGTACAAGGACGAAGACAGAGCACAGGGATGAGGACAGAGCACAGGGACGAGGACAGAGCACAGGGACGAGGACAGAGCACAGGGACGAGGACAGAGCTGGAACCACAGAGACATCGTCCCCCTTCCCAGTGAGCGCTGGCCCTGGGAGAGGAGCTCTGCTTCAGGCTCCGCTTCACCCAAGTGCACTTATTGATGTTTGATTAAAAGCAGTTCCTTGGATGTAAACACATCAGCATCTCTCAGCCACAAGGGTCCCAAGAGAGCGGTTTGCGGCCCAGAGCGGGAGATGCAGCGAAGTAAACCAAGAGAAAACTCCGACCAGCCATGTAGACAGCAAGGACTGGAGCACACTCCTTGCACATCGGTGCCCAACACCCACTCTGGAGCAGCTCTGCTGCTTGTGGAATCATAGAATCATAGAAGAAGCAGGTTGGAAGAGACCCATCAGATCATTGAGTTCAACCATTCCTATCAAACACTAAACCAAGTCCCTCAGGACCTCGTCTACCCGTCCCTTAAACACCTCCAGGGAAGGTGAATCAACCCCCTCCCTGGGCAGCCTATTCCAATGCCCAATGACCCTTTCTGAGAAACACTTTCTCCTAATCTCCAGCCTAAATCTCCCCTGGTGGAGCTTGAGGCCATTCCCTCTCAGTCTGTCCCCTGTCCCTTGGGAGAAGAGCCCAGCTCCCTCCTCTCCACAACCTCCTTTCAGGTAGTCGTAGAGAGCAATGAGGTCTCCTCTCAGCCTCCTCTTCTCCAGGATAAACACCCCCAGCTCTCTCAGCCACTCCTCATAAGGCCTGTTCTCCAGCCCCTTCACCAGCTTCGTGGCTCTTCTCTGGACTCACTCCAGAGCCTCAACATCCTTCTTGTGCTGAGGGGCCCACAACTGAACACAGGATTCAAGGAGCAGCCTCCCCAGTGCTGAGTCCAGAGGGAGAATCACCTCCCTGGCCCTGCTGGTCACACCAGTTCTGATCCAAGCCAATATGCCACTGGCCTTCTTGGCCACCTGGGCACACTGCTGGCTCATGGTCAGTTGCTGTCGACCAACCCCCCCAGGTCCCTCTCCTCCTGGCAGTTTTCCAGCCAGACTTCTCCCAGTCTGTAGCTCTGCATAGGGTTGTTGTGCCCCAAGTGCAGGACCCGGCATTTGGCCCTGTTAAATCTCATCCCATTGGACTCTGCCCACAGCATCGCCCAGGATTGTCCATGAGACCTTCCGAAGGATGCTCAGTGCCAACCCCTCTCTCCCTCCCAGGTCTAGGGAGGTCAAAAACACCAGTTCCAGAGTGCAGAGTATTCCAGGAGAGAGCTTTCTGTGCCTGCCCCTCCTCCCTGCACCCCTGCCTCGCTCACCCCGTGCCCACGAGCCTTGTTAACAAGGCCCCGACAAGAGGCTCTTGGTGCTGGTTGGGCAGAGATAAGGCTGGGGACAAAGGGAGGTGTCAGCACCCGCCGTCCTGCGCGGGGCTGGTGACAACTGAATAAGAACGGTGACAAGGGTGACAAGGGCTGCGCCTGCCTCCCTCGCTCCCCCTTCTTTCTTGTTTGGAGCTGCCTGTGTGATGTTAATTTGATTGCACCCGTTTCAGCTTCCTTTCTCCACTGATTAGCCGAGTTTCACCTGAAGCATGACATTAATTCAAATTGCATGGAAGCAATCAGTTATGCTCACGTTTAATGGCAGCGAACTTCCAAACGTGTCCAGCCCCACGTCCTGACCCTCTCCCGGCACCCCCTGACCTCCCCCCAGCATCGTGATCCGAGCGGAGTAGCCCCTTCTCCAGCCTGTGCTGAACACTGGGGAGGACGTGACCCTCTCCATCCCTGGCGCTCGGCTCTCGCCACCCAGGGAGCTGTGCAGCCATGTGCTAAACGGCATTTCTCACGCGCTGGTGGGCTCTTCAAGTGCGCTCGGCCCAGTGAGATGTCCCCACGGCCCATCCCCTGCCTTTCGCTATGAAATATCCCTCACCGGATGCTAATCACAGAATCATCAGCTTGGAAGAGACCCATCGGATCAGCGAGTCCAACCATTCCTATCAAACACTAAACCATGTCCCTCAGCACCTCATCTACCTGTGCCTTAAACACCTCCAGGGAAGGTGAATCAACCACTTCCCTATGGAGCCAGTTCCACTGTCCAATGACCCTTTTTGAAGCAGGGAAGGGAATTCTACCTTCACATTCATAGAATCATAGAACAACCAGGTTGGAAGAGACCCATCGGATCATCGAGTCCAACCATTCCTATCAAACACTAAACCATGACCCTCAGCACCTCGTCCACCCGTCCCTTAAACACCTCCAGGGAATGTGACTCAACCCCCTCCCTGGGCAGCCTATTCCAATGCCCAATCACCCTCTGTGTGAAAAACTTCCTCCTAATCTCTAGTCTAAATCTCCCCTGGCAGAGCAAGGGCTGCAAGCTGGTCCCTGCACCCAGACGGAGCAAAACAGCACCGTGTGGGCACCCAGGGATGGGAAAACTCCCATGGGCTGCACCATGGATTACGTTCCCATGTCAGGGCAAGCAAAGCTGGGCAGCTTTCCTCACCCACCACCAGATAAACGCAGCAGCCAGGCTCCTTCTGGCCCTCCCTGGTGGCTCCTCGGCCAGGGCTGCTCACCCTTCTCTGATCCACTCACATGTCTCAGACCATCCCAGTGGAGGTTGTGGAGAGGAGGGAGCTGGGCTTTTCTCCCAAGGGACAGGGCAAGAGGGAATGGCCTCAAGCCCCACCAAGGGAGATTTAGGTTGGAGATTAGGAGGAAGTTTTTCACGGAAAGGGTCATTGGGCATTGGAATAGGCTGCCCAGGGAAGGAGTTTATTCCCCTTCCCTGGAGGTGTTTACGTGTGGACGAGGTGCTGAGGGACATGGGTTAGTGATTGATAGGAATGGTTGGACTCAATGATCCGGGGGGTTTCTTCCAACCTGGTGATTCTATGATCCCTGCGGCACCATGGAAGGGGATGCTGGGCTGCAGGCTGTGCCAGGCTTCCCCCCTCTCCCCCGCTGACCCAGCACCAGTTCACATTGTCTGGGCTCTGATTAACTTTCATTTAACTCAGTCCGCAGTGGCCTGACTTTCAAGAAAACCCTGCGCTGATCTCCCTTTAATTGGGCTGACATTTCACTAAACAAACAACAACAACAAAAAAAAAAACCCAACCCCAAAATGAAACAAAAACAAAGAGCCCCGCATCGCGCTTAATTGGCTGTGGCTCTTCGTCTACCTATTCATCCAAACCTTTTCAAAGGCTGCGAGGTCTCCGGGAAATGGAGAAGCTCGTGCATAATAAGGTTGTGTGCTATTCAAGTCAGCAAGCAACCTGTCCTGGGATGCAATTAGGGGAGAGAGAGGGGGGGACAAGGCAACGGTGCAGGCTCCGAGACTTCCGCACGCTCGCCCGGGATTAATGGCCTCGGCTTTGTACCTGCGCCTCATTGAAGTGCCTTGTTTGAAGTCCCTCGTTTGGATTCATCAAGTCGGCGTGGGAGAAATTAAACAGCTGACGGGGAGGGGAGCGGCAACCCGGGAAAAGCAGAGGTTGGATGGGGAGGGGAGAGGTCCGGAGAGAAACACCAGAAAAATCAAACTGACGCCAGGAAATGGAGCACAAGGCAGTGCCCGGAGAGGGCTGAGCACCCCTTCTGCCTGGCAGCGTTCAGGTTGCCTCAAAACCATCCCCTGTGCTCACTCTGATGCAAGCAGAGCAGTTTCACAGAATGGTTTGAGTTAGAAGGAACCTTGAACCCATCCAGTTCCACCCCCAGGCACATCTCCCACTGGATCAGGGGCTCCAAGTCCCATCCCGCCCCTGCTCAGCTCTGGAGACGCACAGGAGCGAGTCCGACTCGCCAATCCCCCTTTTCCACTACCTCCTTTTCAAGGCTCGAATGCTCACAGCAGCAAAAAATCAAAATAAATAAGGAGGAGCTGGCGATTATGTATTCTGCTGATAGCAACGGGAGAGGAATCCAATAACAAGCGCCGCTGAAACACGGTGTCCGACAACACTCCCCGGTCCACCCCTGTCAAATTAGCCCAGCTCTTTCCTTCCCTCCCGCGTGATGTAGATTGATCGCTCGCTTTTATTAAGGACAAAGTGCGTTTAATAGCAAAAGGGAAGCAGGTCCCCGAAGGAGAGGAATCGATGCCCTCCTCGTGCCCTGCGCATCGATCACAGGGATGCTCGGAGCCGAGGGGAGAGCCAGCCCGGCGCTACTTACTCTTCACGGTGAGAAACATGGACTTGCTGATGTCGGTGCCCACCCCGTTGCTGGCCTGGCACAGGTAGTAGCCGATGTCCTCCTCCAGCACGTGGCGGATGAGCAGGGAGCTGTTGGGTAGGATCTGGATGCGGCCGGTGAGAGGGATGGGGTGGTACTGCTGGGGGTTGCCGCTTCCTAAGGGGGGGACACGGAGACACAGAGCTCAGCCAAGGCAGAGGAGCACTTAGAATCATAGAATCGTAGAACAACCAGGTTGGAAGAGACCCATCGGATCTTCTAGTCCAACCATTCCTATCAAACACTAAACCAAGTCCCTCAAGACCTCATCTACCCGTCCCTTAAACACCTCCAGGGAAGGGGAATCAACCACCTCCCTGGGCAGCCTCTGCCAGTGACCAATGACCCTCTGTGTGGAAAAATTTCCTCCTAATCTCCAGCCTAAATCTCCCCTGGTGGAGCTTGAGGCCATTCCCTCTTGTCCTGTCCCCTGTCCCTTGGGAGAAGAGCCCAGCTCCCTCCTCTCCACAACCTCCTTTCAGGTAGTTGTAGAGAGTAATGAGGTCTCCTCTCAGCCTCCTCTTCTCCAGGCTAAACACCTCCAGCTCTCTCAGCCGCTCCTCATAGGGTCTGTGTGGGTGTCTGTGCTGAAAGGGGACCCCCCTCCCCACCCCACGGAGCTCCCCGCGTGCGTCTCACCGCTACAGGGCTCCCCAACCTACCTTTCGCGTGCTTCCACATGACTTTGGGAGGAGGGTACCCATCGACGGAGCAATTCAGCACCCCGGCTTTACCGTAAATGCCATCTTGGTTGTTGGGTTGGACGACAAAACGAGGAGGCACTGAGCAATTCGAGAGAAAAGACAGACCCTCTGTGTGAAAAACTTCCTCCTAATCTCCAGCCTAAATCTCCCCTGGTGGAGCTTGAGGCCATTCCCTCTTGTCCTGTCCCCTGTCCCTTGGGAGAAGAGCCCAGCTCCCTCCTCTCCACAACCACCTTTCAGGTACTTGTAGAGAGTAATGAGGTCTCCTCTCAGCCTCCTCTTCTCCAGGCTAAACAACCCCAACTCTCTCAGCCGCTCCTCATAGGTTCTGTTCTCCAGCCCCTTCACCAGCCTCGTCACTCTTCTCTGGACTCACTCCAGAGCCTCAACATCCTTTTTGTGGTGAGGGGCCCAGAACTGGACACGGTATTCTGAGCCCAATGTGTTGGTGGCATCAGCGACAGGGTCGGTCCCACAGAACTCACCCCGCACGATGAGCTGCCGCTCCCGGCTGACGGTGGCGGCGTCGTTGCTGGCAATGCAGGTGTAGTTGCCGTTGTGCTTGAGGGAGACACTGGAGATCTGCAGGGAGCTCATGAACTCCTTGCTCTCGATGGTGACGCCGGAGCCGGAGAGGATGACGTGGCCGTCCTTCCTCCAGGTGATGTGGATGGGCATGTCCCCGGAGGAGACCACGCAGGGGATGTAGAGGAGCTGCCCGATGGAGGCCGGTGGGAACTCGAAGGGCTGGATCAGCGGAGGGACTGTCAAGGGGAATCGTAGAATCATAGAACAACCAGGTTGGAAGAGACCCATTGGATCTTCTAGTCCAACCATTCCTATCAAACACTAAACCATGTCCCTCAGCACCTCATCCACCCATCCCTTAAACACCTCCAGGGAAGGGGAATCAACCCCCTCACTGGGCAGCCTATTCCAATGCCCAATCACCCTCTGTGTGAAAAACCTCCTCCTAATCTCCAGTCTAAATCTCCCCTGGTGGAGCTTGAGGCCATTCCCTCTCATCCTGTCCCCTGTCCCTTGGGAGAAGAGCCCAGCTCCCTCCTCTCCACAACCTCCTTTCAGGGAGTTGGAGAGAGTAATGAGGTCTCCTCTCAGCCTCCTCTTCTCCAGGATAAACACCCCCAGCTCTCTCAGACGCTCCTCATAAGGTCTGTTCTCCAGCCCCTTCACCAGCCTCGTTGCTCTTCTCTGGACTCTCTCCAGAGCCTCAACATCCTTCTTGTGCTGAGGGGCCCACAACTGAACACAGGATTCAAGGAGTGACCTCACCAGTGTTGAATCCAGAGGGAGAATAACCTCCCTGGCCCTGCTGGTCACACCCTTTCTGATCCAAGCCAGGATGCCATTGGGAGAGGCAGAACGCGCTGGAGAGCCCATCCGGGGAAAACCTTCCTCCAGGAGGGATGTGCCACAGCGGCACTTGGGGAAGGTGCTGCCCCAGGAGGCAACGCAGCCCACATTGGCCACCCAGAAAGTCAAGCAGGCTTCGGTTTGCACCAGAAACTGAGCCAGGGGAGAATGGAAGGTGCTGCTGAGGACAATGAGAAGACATCTCCCACCCCACAGAGCCACCACATGGAGAGAACAACAGAGAAACATCAGCCTCCTGAGCAGAACAGGCCCTGCTCTGGGAAAGCCCTGGTCTCCCCGTTGGCACCAGCCGAAATTCCACCTCAGCATTCATCCGCTCGCGGAAAAGCAATTATTGGATGGATGCTTTTCTTAAAGGCATCGGATTCAGAACCAGCCGTTATCTTTCTGATAACTTAATTAGGCAACGGCAGCATCTCCGGCAAGGTGGGAGGGGGAAGAAAGCGGAGAGACGGAGACAATTAGCTTAACAAGGCTCAGCACCTGGTGGATGAGCTCCTCTTTCCGCACTGCCCATAATTTAATTAGCAGGTTGCCAATTGTCCCCTCGGCAGAACGAACCTGCCCTCTCGGAGAGGCGCAGGAGCAGCTCCCGACACCTCCACACACATCCCGGAGCTCCCATCTCCGCTCCAGTACATCCCAGAGGTCTCTGCATGGTCCCGGCCGAGTCGGGGAGCAGCGGACACCCAAGTAGAAGGGGCGCGGGCAGAGCCAACCTGCCCCTCCGCCAGCAAGAGCGACGTGGCTGGGGCCGCCGGAGCCATGGAGTCAGCGCTGCCTGCTTTCCATAATTAATGAATAATTAATTGGGAATGCGCTGCAGTCGATTGCGGAGCAGGGATGGGCGCGGGGATTCGCGCGTCGCCGAACACACCCCCTCTGAGCCAGCAGGAGAAGAGCTGGCCCAGCTCGAGCTCCCCACAACCAGAGCATCGTAGAACCACTAGGTTGGAAAAGACCTCTTAGATCATCGAGTCCAACCATTCCTGTCTCCTGCTAAACAGGTAGTTTCTATGTTCTATGATTCTATGATTCTAAACCACCTCCTGAGTGGTGCCGGCTGCCAGGTGGAGCAGGCGTAGCTGGTGTCAGCAGAGCCCCGAGACAGCACGAACCCCACACGTGATTAATTAAAAGGTTCAAAGGTGTCTGCAGGCAGAAGGAGCTGTCAGGTCAAGCAGGCTGGGTGCTTGGGTCGCACCGATGGGGAATCATAGAACAACCAGGTTGGAAGAGACCCATCGGATCATCGAGTCCAATGTCCCTCACTAACCCATGTCCCTCAGCACCTCGTCTACCCATCCCTTAAACCCCTCCAGGGAAGGGGAATCAACCAACTCCCTGGGCAGCCTATTCCAATGCCCAATGACCCTTTCCATGAAAAACCTCTTCCTAATCTCTAGCCTAAATCTCCCCTGGCGGAGCTTGAGGCCATTCCCTCTCGTCCTGTCCCTTGGGAGAAGAGCCCAGCTCCCTCCTCTCCACAACCTCCTTTCAGGTAGCTGTAGAGAGTAATGAGGTGTCCTCTCAGCCTCCTCTTCTCTAGGAAGCACAGGGAGGAGGTCCCAGCAGCATCCAAGCATCCCCAAGGAGCAGGAAAAATTGAAGGTGGGAAGTTGAGGATTTGAGGTCTCCAAACAGCAGCAGCAGCTAAACCAGAGCAGCTAAACCATCAGCGCCAGGTAGGGATGGTGGCTGGAGCAGCGCTGGGGGTTGCTGGCCCGACCCTGTTCCCCAGGGGAGCGATGCTGGAGAGGAGCTGTAAAGCTTTTATGGCCTCGTGCTCGGAAAGACCTGCATAACTCACTTGGGGCACTTAATGTGGTCACTGAGCACTTGTGGCAATAAAAGCTTTATGGTTCTCCAAGCCAACCCGTGCTCCTTGCTGCGCACACTTCTATTTATTCACTCAGCAACACAGAACCAGCTCCGCCTGCCTTCCAGGCCCTTTGCAATTCTTTTAATCATAGAATCATAGAACAACCAGGTTGGAAGAGACCCATTGGATCATCAAGTCCAATCATTCCTATCAAACACTAAACATGTCCCTCAGCACCTCATCTACCTGTCCCTTAAACACCTCCAGGGAAGGGGAATCAACCACCTCCCTGGGCAGCCTGTTCCAATGCCCAATGACCCTTTCTGTGAAAAACTTCCTCCTAATCTCCAGCCTAAATCTCCCCTGGTGGAGCTTGAGGCCATTCCCTCTCGTCCTGTCCCCTGTCCCTTGGGAGAAGAGCCCAGCTCCCTCCTCTCCACAACCTCCTTTCAGGTAGTTGCAGAGAGTAATGAGGTCTCCCCTCAGCCTCCTCTTCTCTTCTTCTTTTCCACAGGTCTCTTATCCGACGGCCAAAGCAACTAAGGAAGGCAGCAAGCAGGGTCGGCTGTAAATCTCCAGCAGGTGGAATGAAGACGTCTGGCCTTGGCAGAGCAGCAGCCAGCACCGCGCTTCCCCTGCTCTCTGTCCTCAGCCTGTCACCGGTCACTAATCAAGGCAGTAAATTCAGGCTTGGAAAGGTTTGCTAGCAGCTGCTTCGCAGAATATCCCGACCCTCAGCTCAACTTCAGCATCCCGCATCCTCCGACAAGAAGGGAATCCTATTATTGAATTCCACGATCATAGAATCATAGAATCACCAGGTTGAAAGAGAACCATCGGATCATCGAGTCCAACCATTCCTATCAAACACTAAACCATGTCCCTCAGCACCTCATCCACCTGTGCCTTAAACCCCTCCAGGGAAGGTGACTCAACCCCCTCCCTGGGCAGCCTGTTCCAATGCCCAATGTCAATGAATGTGAAAGGGTCCTAGGGATGCCCTCTCCTCACCAGCTCTCCCTGTCCTGTTCACCCCAGTGGTTACTCCACTCCAGCCTTTCTCCAAGCCCTGGGGCTCCCACATAGAAGGGGATTTTGCACAAGGCGAGGAAAGCAGGGCTGGACCCGTGGGGAGCCCTCAAGCTCCACCAGGGGAGATTTAGGCTGGAGATTAGGAGGAAGTTTTTCACACAGAGGGTCATTGGGCATTGGAACAGGCTGAGTCCCCTTCCCTGGAGGTGTTTAAGGGATGGGTGGATGAGGTCTTGAGGGACTTGGTTTAGTGTTTGACAGGAATGGTTGGACTAGAAGATCCGATGGGTCTCTTCCAACCTGGTTGTTCTATGATTCTATGATTCTTTGATTCTAAGTCCTGCCTACATTTCCCTTCTCTTCCCTTCGCAAAACCTTGGAGAAGAGCATTAACTAATCAAGCCGCAGCATCTATAATCAGCTTGATGCGCTCTCTTGCTAACCTGATTCCTAATAAGAAAGTGGTGGAGGGGAGAGGAGGGGAGAGGAGGGGAGGGGGGGATCAGAGTAAAATCCAGTCCATAAATACCCTGTTGGGTGAGACGGAGAAAGACAATTGGCCGTCTCCATCCCCAGCGCCGCTGTGTTTGTCTAAATGATTTACTGCCAACGCGGAGCTGGCAACGAGCAGAGACGACCCGACAACTCCGAGGACAGGAGATACGGCAGCGCCGCACACTCCCGGCACAATCTCAGCCAGTCACTGGCAGGGAGTGCATCCGGCTCAATTCATTAGGACTGATAGCTCCCTCAATGGGGCTGAATAATTGATGGCCTGGAGAAGCTTTTAAGATGTTCCGTGCGCTCGGAAGACTGAGAGTATTATTTTTTTAAAAGCTAACACACACAGAAAAACATCGGCGAAGGTGATCCGAGCAAAGGTTAGATGGTTTAATATGTTATGTTTACACCGTAAATCCTTGCTCCGTGGCTTGTAAGGGGAAATGGATACGGCGTGGCTCAGGGCAGCCGCTGGCACGCCGGCAGGACCAGGTAGCTGCTCCAGCAGGAGCTAAACCAGAGGGAAGGAATCATAGAATCATAGAACAACCAGGTTGGAAGGGACCCATCGGATCTTCTAGTCCAACCATTCCTATCAAACACTAAACCAAGTCCCTCAGGACCTTATCTACCTGTCCCTTAAACACCTCCAGGGAAGGTGAATCAACCACCTCCCTGGGCAGCCTATTCCAATGCCCAAGGACCCTCTGTGTGAAAAACTTCTTCCTAATGTCCAGTCTAAATCTCCCCTGGTGGAGCTTGAGGCCATTCCCTCTTGTCCTGTCCCCTGTCCCTTGGGAGAAGAGCCCAGCTCCCTCCTCTCCACAACCTCCTCTCAGGTAGTTGTAGAGAGTAATGAGGTCTCCTCTCAGCCTCCTCTTCTCCAGGATAAACACCCCCAGCTCTCTCAGCTGCACCTCATAGGTTCTGTCCTCCAGCCCCTTCACCAGCTTTGTTGCTCTTCTCTGGACTCGCTCCAGAGCCTCAACATCCTTCTTGTGCTGAGGGGCCCAGAACTGAACACAGGATTCAAGGAGCAGCCTCCCCAGTGCTGAGTCCAGAGGGAGAATCACCTCCCTGGCCCTGCTGGTCACACCATTTCTGATCCAAGCCAAGATGCCATTGGCCTTCTTGGCCACCTGGGCACACTGCTGGCTCATGTTCAGTCGGCTGTCGACCAACACCCCCAGGTCCCTCTCCTCCTGGCAGTTTTCCAGCCAGACTTCTCCCAGTCTGTAGCTCTGCATAGGGTTGTTGTGCCCCAAGTGCAGGACCCGGCATTTGGCCGTGTTAAACCTCATCCCATTGGACTCAGCCCAGGGGCTTCTCTGCCTCCGTCCTGCAGCAGAGACATCCCCAACGCGACCCCCGTCCCATCCAGGGAAAAACCTCTCCCCTTGCTTACCTTTGACGGTGACGTGGACGCTCTGGCTGATGGAGAGCTGGGGCTGGATCAGCACGCTGCACAGGTACTCCCCTTCGTCCATGCCCTTCTGGACGTCCATCAGCTTGAGGGTCCCGTTCTCGAAGACCACTTGGCGGTGGTTATCGGGCAGCAGCAGCGAGTCCTTGTACCACTTGATGGAGTAATAGGGGTAGCCGATCACCCGGCAGTTGATGAAAGTGTCCCTACCAGCCACTGCCGTGATGTTCTTCATGGCTCGGATGCTGGGCGGACCTACATAGCCAAGAGGAAGGAAGAGGCAGGCTAGGTTAATTCCGAAAGGCGACTTGGCTGCATGCAGATCCGCTGCTATTCCAGAGCCAGCTTGCCAGGCGAAGGAGGGAACCAGCGCAGTCAGGACCCAGCCTGGTTTGGAGGGAGGAGCAGCACAAGCTCCTCTCTGAGAGTGTGGGAAAGCCGCTCATCGACTGCACCCTCCGGCTACAGCTACAGCGCAGCAGCTACCAACAGGCAGCAAATCCCAACCCTGTTTTGCAGGTGTAATTCTGATGCCTACAGGCTCCTCGGCTGCTCATCCGAGCAGGTTCGGAGGGTGTCTGGAAGCGCAGGAGGATCCTGCGGAGGGAACGGCAGCTGCCCAGCACATGTCCAGCTGCGCCGCTGGGCACGGGAACCTTGGAAGAGAGGTGAAGCGCTCCCCAAAGGTCCCAAACAATCTCAGCCTCTCTCAGAAGATGCCCATGTCGGCCAAATGGCCTCAGTCGGAGCTGCTAAGGAAATCTGAGTTCTACTGGCAAATGTGTTTCACCTTTGCTAAAATCCACCTTCAGCTCCTGGTGCCTCAAGCACTGGAGGCTTGAGGATTGCCAAGCAAGCATCAGCTCATGCAGGAGGCTCTCATGGTGGCTCAAGCACTGGGAGAACTTCCTGAGCCTCCCGCTGGAGGCTTGAGGATTGCCAAGTAGGCACCAGCTCCTGGAGGCTCTCCTGGTGGCTCAAGCACTGGGAGAACTTCCCGAGCCTCCCGATGGAAGCTTGAGGATTGCCATGCAGGCACCAGCTCCTGGAGGCTCTCGTGGTGGCTCAAGCACTGGGAGAACTTCCCGAGCCTCTCGATGGAAGCTTGAGGATTGCCAAGCAGGCACCAGCTCCTGGAGGCTCTCCTGGTGGCTCAAGCACTGGGAGAACTTCCCGAGCCTCCCGATGGAAGCTTGAGGATTGCCAAGTAGGCACCAGCTCCTGGTGTCTCTTGTGGTGGTTCAAGCACTGGGAGAGCTTCCCGAGCCTCCCGCTGGAGGCTTGAGGATTGCCAAGCAGGCACCAGCTCCTGGAGGCTCTCGTGGTGGCTCAAGCACTGGGAGAGCTTCCCGAGCCTCCCGCTGGAGGCTTGAGGATTGCCAAGTAGGCACCAGCTCCTGGTGGCTCTTGTGGTGGCTAAAGCACTGGGAGAACATCCCAGAAAAGCAGTTGATGAGATTTCATGAATTCAAGAGATTTCACGCGTCAATAAGGACACTGTCCTCCCAGACACTAAAGGGAAAGATTCACTCTCTCGACTCCTCATCCTAAGGAAGGAGCAGGATAAAAGCTTAATAAACAGCCAGGATAAGCCCATGGATGGTCTTTCTCCTATTGGGACACGTTTAGAGAAGAAGACGGGGGAAAAAAAAGGAATTAGCATCTTGCTCTGTAACCAACTCTTTGCCTGAGAGGTTTGGTCTGTACCAGGGGGAAAAACCCCTAAATCTTATATAGTGACATCCCACCAAGGGCTGAGAGAGGGGGAAAAGGGGGACGAGGGAACAGGGACAACCTCATTGAAAAATGTGTCTCTGGATCTCGGGGCCGAGGGATGCGCCTGCCCCAGGTTTAGCAGCAAAATTCCGAATCTCAGCCAAAAAAAAAAAAAAACCTGAGACGGCGACAAACACAGCCCTTCAGCCTCCTTCCTCAGCAGATAAATAAATGCTACCTTGTCTCTGTCTCGCTCCCACCTGTAAGCCTGGAAGCGTTAATTGCTGATTATTAATGGGCAGGGGCTGACGACGTTACCCTGTGCCCGAGAGCGCTCCCTGCCACGCGCTCCAGCCCTAATAACACGGTGATTAACGCGGCCATGGCTCTTAGCAGACAAAGGAAATACAGACGCGACAAATCAAAGCTCATTTTCCACAATTTCACGTGCTGCCTCGTGGCCGATCATCATGGAGATTCCCCGGAGCCGGAGGAGCACTCGGGGGAGCACGGGGGATGCTGCTGTGCCCAACACCCCCTTCGCTGCGTGCGGGATGCTTGGAGAGGTGTTTGCGGACACCGAGGAGGGGGCTCTGTGGGGAAAAGTGGACTCCAAAACGGAGAGCGCTGACTTGTTACCCTGGCACAGCCAAGCTCCTGCTCTCCAAGGCTAAAGGACTCCTTTGGACTTGGATAAGTAAATAGGAAGGAGGTTCAGCCCTTTGGGAAGGGAGATCAGGGAATGGCACAGCTGAGCTCCTGCTCTCCAAGGCTACAGGACTCCTTTGGACTTGGATAAATGAATAGGAGAGAGGTTCAGCCCTTTGGGAAGGGAAATCAGGGAATGGCACAGCCGAGTTCCTGCTCTCCGAGGCTACAGGACTCCTTTGGACTTGGATAAATGAATAGGAAGGGGGTTCAGTCCTTCAGGAAGGGAGATCAGGGAATGGCACAGCTGAACTCCTGCTATCCAAGTCTACAGGACTGCTTTGGACTTGGATATATGAATAGGAGAGAGGTTCAGCCCTTTGGGAAGGGAGATCAGGGAATGGCACAGCCAAGCTCCTGCTCTCCGAGGCTACAGGACTCCTTTGGACTTGGATAAATGAATAGGAAGGGGGTTCAGTCCTTCAGGAAGGGAGATCAGGGAATGGCACAGCTGAACTCCTGCTATCCAAGTCTACAGGACTGCTTTGGACTTGGATATATGAATAGGAGAGAGGTTCAGCCCTTCGGGAAGGGAGATCAGGGAATGGCACAGCCGAGCTCCTGCTATCCAACTGCTTTGGACTTGGATAAATGAATAGGAGGGAGGTTCAGCCCTTTGGGAAGGATGATCAGGGAATGGCACAGCCGAGCTCCTGCTCTCCACGTCTACAGGGCTCCTTTGGACTTGGATAACTGAATAGGAGAGAGGCTCAATCCTTCGGGAAGGGAGATCAGGGAATGGGGTTGGAGCAGCCAAGGAGACTCAGGACACTGGGAAGAGGAGGGGGGGGAGGAGAGGAGGAGCGACCGTCCAGGGGAACAGCACAAAACCAAAAAAATGCCCAGTAAAAAGTCCTATTCTGATATTTAAAAGTAGACAGGCACCTCTTACGTTTATTCGCGCTTGGTATTCGGCGCTGCCCACCGAGTTCCGCGCGGTGCACCGGTAGACGCCGCCGTCCTTGATCTGCGGGCTCGTCACGTTCATGTGGCTGATGGTGGTGCCGTCCGACATGGTGTACTGGTTGGTGCGGTGCCCACTGTCCCGCGGGATGGGCTCGTCGTCCAGCGCCCAGGTGACGGTCGGCGGAGGGGCCCCCTTGGCGGCGCACATCAGGGAGAACTGCTCCCCGGGGTTGACCACCTTCTCGCTGAAGGAGGAGACGATGCGGGGGGTCCCATCTGGGGAGCACCCGGCGGGACGGGGGTCAGGGAGCGGCAGCCACAGGCGGCAGCTATCAACCCGCTGGGGGGAACACGGCTCGGAGCTCCCGACCAGGCACAGCCTCGCCGGCATCGCACGTGTGGCTGTACCTGCATCCCGGCAGCCGAGGGATGCTGAGAGGGGACCAGGGGATGTGCTGGTCTGTACAGACAGTGTCTCGTAGAATTGTTAAGGTTGGAAAAGACCTCTAATAAGATCATCCATAGAATCATAGAATAACCAGGTTGGAAGGGACCCATCGGATCTTCTAGTCTAACCATTCCTATCAAACACTAAACCAAGTCCCTCAAGACCTCATCCACTCGTCCCTTAAACACCTCCAGGGAAGGGGAATCCACCATCTCCCTGGGCAGCCTATTCCAATGCCCAATGACCCTTTCTGTGAAAAACTTCCTCCTAATCTCTAGCCTAAATCTCCCCTGGTGGAGCTTGAGGCCATTCCCTCTTGTCCTGTCCCTTGGGAGAAGAGCCCAGCTCCCTCCTCTCTACAACCTCCCTTCAGGTAGCTGTAGAGAGCAATAAGGTCTCCTCTCAGCCTCCTCTTCTCCAGGATAAACAACCCCAGCTCTCTCAGACACTCCTCATCCAGTCCAACCATCGGCACAACATCGACCTGAAGTGCCACATCTACATGGTTATTGAACCCCTCTGGGGACAGAGGCTCTACTACTGCCCCTGAGCAGCCTCTGTCAATGCTTCAAAGGGGACAAGAGGAGGCTGAGGGGAGACCTCACTGCTCTCTACAACTCCCTGAGAGGAGGTTGTGGAGGGAGGGAGCTGGGCTCTTCTCCCAAGGGACAGGACGAGAGGGAATGACCTCAGGTTCCACCAGGAGAGGTTCAGGCTCAACATAAGGAAAAAATTCTTCACAGAAAGGGTCATTGGGCAGTGGTAGAGGCTGCCCAGGGAGGGAGTCACCTTGCCTGGAGGGGTTTAAGGGACAGGATGAATGAGGTGCTGAGAGACATGGTTCAGAGATTGATAGGAATCGTTGGACTTAATGATCCGGTGGGTCTCTTCCAACCTGGCGATTCTACGATTCTATGATCTCTTGTCCAAACAACCAGTGACCTGCATTCTATGTCTGTGAGGAGAGGTGATGCCTGGTGAAAGGCAGCGTCTCAGCCCAGGGGTTGGGGAAGAGCAAGCCAACCCTTCTTTTGGTCCTTTCCCATCCCTGCTGTACTGCATCCTCGAGCTTCTCACAGCCCAGGAAGCAGGGTGGGAGCAGCTGCCCCACGAGCTCTCACCCCACGGGTCTCGCTGCCCTCCAGCCATGCACAAAGCACCCCGTGAGCCCCGGGGACGCAGCAGCTTGGAGAGCAACCCCACCGCAGTCACCCCGAGGAAGCCAGCTCACCCTCCAGCGTGATGATGGAGAAGTCCTGCGCTGTCTGGGACTTGCGGGTGGCGAAGCACTGGTAGGCCCCGGAGTGGCTCTTCTGGGCGGCCGTGATGAGCAGGGTCTCGTTGCTGATCCCCCGGATGGAGATGTAGTCGTCCACCACCACCAGGTCCGTGTTGCGGTACCAGCGGATGACGTACTCGGGGGACCCGCTGAGGGCACAAGAGAGGATGACGGTGCTGCCGATGCCCGTTTTGAGCTTCTTTGGTGTGAGGGTCACACGCAGAGGGTCTGTGCGAGAGGAGGGGAGAGCGGGTGAGGCCTTTGCGGTGCTGGGAGGAGGCATCTCATCACGACGACGCTTTTTCTCTGCCTTTCCTGCTACATGGAAAATGTCACCGCACACTGAGGCGGGTGACTCCCCATCACTTTTCTTGCTTTTATCATCTGCCCTGGGGTCTGGTGGCTCTGGCACTGCTGGGAAGGCAGCAGGATGGCTGGAAGAAGCCACCACGCTGGGTGACGCCAAGGGACGAGCCAGTAGTGCACCCACCACGGTGCTGTTCATCCTACAGCAGGCGTGGTAGGTGCCAGCCCCACCAGAAACCCCAGGAACAAAGCATCCAAGAAATCCTTTGCCTGCCCAGATGGTATTTACTGTTCGGCAGGAGCTTATTTGACGCCAATCAGCAAAACAAAACGTAAAACTGACATTGCCACCCAGAAATTTACACCCCCCCCACATCGCTCTGGGTGTTCCCGAGCCCCCTCTCCCTGCCCCTGACTGAAGCGGTAAAGCAGAATTCAGCGGCAGATGTGCTGCTGCAGCACCATAAACCCTCTGCGACTGCTCCGAGAGCCGCACAGGACACACTGCGTTGCTGTGTGCCTGGCACAGTGTGCTGGCACTGAGCAAGCAGTGTGCCCAGGTGGCCAAGAAGGCCAAGGGCATCCTGGCTTGGAGCAGAAATGGTGTGACCAGCAGGGCCAGGGAGGTGATTCTCCCTCTGGACTCAGCACTGGTGAGGCCGCTCCTTGAATCCTGTGTTCAGTTGTGGGCCCCTCAGCACAAGAAGGATGTTGAGGCTCTGGAGAGAGTCCAGAGAAGAGCAATGAGGCTGGTGAAGGGGCTGGAGAACAGAACCTATGAGGAGCGTCTGAGAGAGCTGGGGGTGTTTATCCTGGAGAAGAGGAGGCTGAGAGGAGACCTCATTACTCTCTGCAAGTACCTGAAAGGAGGTTGTAGAGAGGAGGGAGCTGGGCTCTTCTCCCAAGGGACAGGGAGAGGACAAGAGGGAATGGCCTCAAGCTCCACCAGAGGAGATTTAGGCTGGAGATTAGGAGGAAGTTTTTCACACAGAGGGTCATTGGGCTTTGGATTAGGCTGCCCAGGGAGGTGGTTGATTCTCCTTCCCTGGAGGGGTTTAAGGGACAGGTAGATGAGGTATTGAGGGACTTGGTTTAGTGTTTGATGGGAACGGTTGGACTTATTGATCTGATGGGTCTCTTCCAACCTGGTTATTCTATGATTCTATGATTCTAAGATGGCACTTCCAGTGTGCCATGTGCTATGCTGAAATCCAAGGCTAGTGATTTACAGGGTTGTAGCCAACCATTGTTGAAGAAGGTAGCAGGACAGAAGCCTCTCCCCGCCAGCTCTCACCTATGACCGTGAGGGTCCCCGTGACCTCTGCCGACCCGAAGGTGTTGGTCACCTCGCAGATGTAGGTGCCGCTGTCCTCCACACGCAGGTCGGCGATGGTCAGGCCCGTGATGCGCTTGGTCCAGCGGCTGTCAGCGGGGAGCGGGCGCCCGTCCTTGATCCACCGGACGGCAGGGTTGGGGTACCCCGAGGCGATGCAGGGCAGCTCCACCAGCCGACCCGCCTTCACCTCCCGGGACTGGAAACTGTCTAGCATCGTGGGGATGGACTCCGCTGGGTCTGGATTTGGAAAAGATACAGGCCCACAAGGTGAAGAGGAGGCAGCGATGCCACCGTGGTCCCTGGGTATCAGTCAGGAGAGCAGCTCTCCTTGTCCCCACGAGCTGGTGGCCCAGGACACGACTGCATCCTCTGCACGGGGTGGCAGGTCCCACCTGCACAGGGTAGCAGGTCCCACCCGCGACAGCCCTCGGTGGCCAAAGCAGCAAATTTGTGGGACGGCAGGAGGGAAAACCCATCTTACATTCTCCCGGGATGAATAAACTCAGCACTTGGAGGGATTACTCAAGGTGACACCTAATTGGTGCAAAATACACAAATTCCGTGGCACATTTCAAAATTTACAAGCAAAAGGGCCCCATCAGGCAGCTGGGAAAGGAGAAAATTAATCGCTAAGTCTCAGGCGTGAAATTAAATTCCAGGGGAAGGAAACCTCTTTCGTTTACTCCCAAGAAGAAGTAAAAGGATGTGATGTGTAAATAATGACAGTGACCATGAGGGGCCCGGGACAGGTCGAGGGCACGAGGAGTGGGGAAGGATGGTCATGGGTTGGACATGGGACCTTCAGGTAGCTAAGAGGGTCGGAGAGAGCTGGGGGTGTTTATCCTGGAGAAGAGGAGGCTGAGGTGAGACCTCATTGCTCTCTCCAACTACCTGAAAGGAGGTTGTGTAGGGGAGGGAGCTGGGCTCTTCGCCCAAGGGACAGGACAAGAGGGAATGGACTCAAGCTCTGCCAGGGGAGGGTCAGGATGGACATTAGTAAAAAATTTTTCATGGAAAGGGTTGCGTCACCTTCCCTGGAGGTGTTTAAGGGACGGGCAGATGAGGTCCTGAGGGACATGGTTTAGTGTTTGATAGGAATGGTTGGACTCGATGATCCGATGGGTCTCTTCCAACCTGGTTGTTCTATGATTCTAAGGTCAGGCAAGCCCTAGCTCAGCCATCCTAACCCTTTTCCTCATCCTCTGTGGGGTTAATTCAAGAAGCTGGCGCGGGAGCCACAGCCTGCGCACCCGAGGATGGAAAAAAGCATATGGCAGGGAGCGGGCGCGTCGCAGCCGAGCGTCGGGAACGCTTCGTGGCTGCGAGTCGGGCGAACTCCCTTTTCCCCCGAGTGGAGTAATTTGGGCAGTCAGCAGAGCCCGGAGCGCCCTGAGACACCCGGCACTGGGGACTGCACTGCCTCGGCCGCAGTATCGCTTGCATCTTCGTCACATCGCGTCAGGCTGCTCACATCGCAGGCTGTCACATCGCATCGCCTCGCACCCCATCGCCTCTCGTCGCAGCCAGCACCGGGAGGGACGTGGGCTCAGGGACGCAGTGAGGCAGCTCGAAACCCCAGTGCAGCCCCAATGGGACCTCCCACCCCTCACTGGGATGTCCTCTGGCATGAAGTTTAACAAGGCCAATACCAGGTCCTGCACTTGGGGCACAACAACCCTGAGCAGAGCTACAGACTGGGAGAAGAGGGGTTGGAAAACTGCCAGGAAGAGAGGGACCTGGGGGGGTTGGTCGACAGCCAACTGAGCATGAGCCAGCAGTGTGCCCAGGTAGCCAAGAAGGCCAAGGGCATCTTGGCTTGGATCAGAAATGGTGTGACCAGCAGGGCCAGGGAGGTTATTCTCCCTCTGGACTCAGCACTGGTGAGGCTGCTCCTTGAATCCTGTGTTCAGTTGTGGGCCCCTCAGCACAAGAAGGATGTTGAGGCTCTGGAGAGAGTCCAGAGAAGAGCCATGAAGCTGGGGAAGGGGCTGGAGAACAGGCCTTATGAGGAGCGGCTGAGAGAGCTCGGGGGGTTTAGCCTAGAGAAGAGGAGGCTGAGAGGAGACCTCATTTCTCTCTACAACTCCCTGAAAGGAGGTTGTGGAGAGGAGGGAGCTGGGCTCTTCTCCCAAGGGACAGGGGACAGCACAAGAGGGAATGGCCTCAAGCTCCACCAGGGGAGATTTAGACTGGAGATTAGGAGGAAGTTTTTCCACACAGAGGGTCATTGGTCACTGGCAGAGGCTGCCCAGGGAGGTGGTTGATTCCCCTTCCCTGGAGGTGTTTAAGGGACGGGTGAATGAGGTCTTGATGGACTTGGTTTAGTGTTAGATAGGAATGGTTGGACTAGAAGATCCGATGGGTCCCTTCCAACCTGGTTGTTCTATGATTCTATGAAAACAGGCAGTGGAAGGGCAGGCAGGGTGCACCCAGGACTGGACACGCGTAAGGGTGAAGGAGTTGAGCTGGGTTATCCCTCACCAGCACCTCCAGACACCGTGTGGGACTGGACACGGGTATGGGCGCAGGAGTGGAGTTGGGCTACCCCTCACCAGCCTCTCCGACCACCGTGTGTGCTCACCTGAGACCGAGAGCCTGGCCCCGTTGCTCTGCCGCGTCTCTCCGCTGTACTTGTGCTTGGTGATACACCTGTAGGTGGACAAGGCATCTTCCTTCTGCACGTCCGATATGTACAAACCTCCATAAGAAGTAATAAAAAACCTATTTTCTGGAGACACAAAGGGAGGAGGAGGGTGAGTGAGCCGATCCCGACCCAGAACGTCACCTTCCCAGGCTCTTGGCATCCAGATCAAGCAGAGCCCTTGCTCTCCCGGCAGGTAAAGTTGGTCCTTCTTCTGTGGGAGAAGGTCCAGAGGAGACACCTCCCATACAAGGACAGGTGGGAGAGTTGGGCTTGTTCACCCTGGAGAACAGAAGACTCCAAAGAGATCTTAGAGCAGCTTCCAGCACTTAAAAGGGCTCCAGGGAAGCTGGGGAGGGGCTCTTGATTAGGGAGGGCAGGGAGAGGATGAGGGGAAATTGTTTTCAGCTGAAAGAGCTGAAGAGATTGAGATGAGATCTTAAGACTGTTTTGCTGTGAGGGTGACGGGCCCAGGTTGCCCGGAGCAGGGGTGGCTGCCCCATCCCTGGAGGGGTTCAGGGCCAGGTTGGATGGGGCTCGGGGCCACGGTGACACGGTGGCCGCAGAGAGCGAGGAGCACCATGCTCTGCCGGCACGATGCTTCTTTGCACCACCATGTCACTGCCTGCTGCATAGCAACGCGGCAATTAAAAGTGTATCCGTCCTGCTGGGTTAATAATTAGCTTAACTTACTTAGAAGCATGTGAAAACAAATAAGGGCTTGAGCTGCTATTCGAGTCCTGGGAGGAGGGTGGCAGGAGAGCAGCCAGGGCAGCGCAGCCCCTCTGGTCAGCGGGGTTCGGATGCGCCGGTGAGTCTTCAACTCACTCACGAAGCCCATAATTCATCATTAATATTAATAGCAATTAGGAATAGAAAGACCGTAGAACGATTCAGTGGTGACACAGAGAGCTGGGGAAGCAGGGGCAACGGAGAGAAGGTCCCGTTCCCACCTGGAAGCCCCTTAACCTGGTTCTGCTGATGGTTAACGGCGCAAGAAGTCTTTGACCCCAATTTCTGTGAAGTCCTTGAACCCCTCCAGGGGTGCAGCAGCCACCACTGCTCTGGGCAACCTGTTCCAGGGCCTCCCCACCCTCACAGCAAAACATTTCGCCCTAAGATTTCATCTCAATCTCCCTTAAACATGAGGAATGCTCCTTGCTCTGGGGTTAGGACTGCAGGAGCCTCTCCCTCCAAGCGCCGGAGATGACAGACTGGCAGAAGCCAGAGCTCTTCGCCCTGGGAACCGGAGAACATCCCCGGCACGAGCCAAGGAAACAGCAGCCCTGAGCTGTGCTGGCACTGCCCCACTCCAGCTGCAGCTTAGCTGGATGCGCGGAGTTGACTCTGATTGCTTGATATGAGAGTATTAAGGGCTCTAAAGAGCAAAGAAATAGCAACCTTAATAAAATGTGAACCTGGCTGTGGTTTGCGGGAGGCAGAGGCAACCGGCTCTGGCAGATTCTCCCTGGAAGGAGCAGGATGCACTGGGGAGCATCCTCCATCCGCCCCACTACGGCATCGTAGGACCCACGTCTGTGGCTCGGAGGGCTCAGAGCCTCCCCAACCAAATCCTCAGGTGTGGCTTTGCTTCCATCCTCCAGCACAGCACCACCCAGTGCAGCAGCACTCCCCCTCCCAGTATGCAACTGGGAGCAGACTCAGGCAGTGCGAGTCTCGCGCCCCCCAACCTCTCATCTTAGGCATCGAGGGACTCGTGGAAATGTCCGTAAGGTGCAAGGGGAAGCAGTCCCGCCAGCACAACCCAAACAACATGCAAATCAACCATTCATTTTTCATCTCCCATCAAACCAGTAAGCGAAGAGCATGGGCTGCACTGGAATTGGGGATGGGGGGGACCGGTTTCCATGGTAAAAGGGGGAGGCAGCGTTTTATAAAGTGCTGGCAGCCCCACTGGGCTCCCCCTCCCGCACACGTCCATGCCCTGTTCCCAGACACGTGCTGCTCCTCTGCTGGAAACAAAGCCTGGCAAGAGCCCCAGAGACGTGCAAGGAGCTGGTGGAGAGGCAGAAACCAGCCCCACGCGGCGAGGGGAAGGGGAACAAAGTCCTGAGCTCCTGCCTGGGGCAGTGGGAGATGCTGGGGAGAGCGACAATGTGTGAGTGGGCAGCAAGTCCAGGCAGGGTTGGGTTTGCACTCCTATCATAGAATCATAGAATCATAGAACAACCAGGTTGGAAGAGACCCATCGGATCATCGAGTCCAACCATTCCTATCAAACACTAACCCATGTCCCTCAGCACCTCATCCACCCGTCCCTTAAACACCTCCAGGGAAGGGGAATCAACCACCTCCCTGGGCAGCCTGTTCCAATGCCCAATGACCCTTTCCATGAAAAACTTCCTCCTAATCTCTAGCCTGAACCTCCCCTGGTGGAGCTTGAGGCCATTCCCTCTCGTCCTGTCCCCTGTCCCTTGGGAGAAGAGCCCAGCTCCCTCCTCTCTACAACCTCCTTTCAGGTAGTTGTAGAGAGTAATGAGGTCTCCTCTCAGCCTCCTCTTCTCCAGGATAAACACCCACAGCTCTCTCAGCCGCTCCTCATAGGACCTGTTCTCCAGCCCCTTCACCAGCCTCGTTGCTCTTCTCTGGACTCACTTCAGAGCCTCAACATCCTTCTTGTGCTGAGGGGCCCACAACTGAACACAGGATTCAAGGAGCGGCCTCACCAGTGCTGAGTCCAGAGGGAGAATCACCTCCCTGGCCCTGCTGGTCACACCATTTCTGATCCAAGCCAAGATGCCCTTGGCCTTCTTGGCCACCTGGGCACACTGCTGGCTCATGGTCAGTCGCTGTCGACCAACCCCCCCAGGTCCCTCTCCTCCTGGCAGTTTTCCAGCCAGACTTCTCCCAGTCTGTAGCTCTGCATAGGGTTGTTGTGCCCCAAGTGCAGGACAGTGATGCATTTGGTCGTGTTAAACCTCACGATGTCCTGGAGAAGGAGATGCCTGTGTCCATCAGTGTCGTGTTGTGCATCTAGGCAGGAATTTCCCTTCCAGCTGGCATTCCCGGTCCACCCTGGGGATGCTCCTCATCCCCACACAAGCCCCATGCCGGGCAAATACCATCCTAGCATCAGCATCACAGCAGAAAAATGCTGTGGCAGCAGCAGCAGCAGAAAATCACAGGCTTTGTTCTTCGGGGCTTCCCCCTCCGTGCCTTTCAGCCCCTCAGGGAGGTGTTTGTCACTTTAAACGTGGCCAGAAATAGCACCGAGCGGTGATTGGATTTGTCCAGGATGCCTTGGGATGCATATGCTCCAAGTGCGGCTAATTCATAAACGCTGGCACCTATTGATTCTCCGGCAGTTGAAACAGGCTGCGTAAGGAAATATCGGCCCCCGAGTACCCGGGGAAAGTTACCTCATTAGTCTTATGAACTATAAAATGTGCTCTCTCCTCAAGCCCTGACCCTGTTGTTTTTATGAATCTCTGCTGGATGGAGCGGGAGTGGGTAACCTCTATCGACTGTCGTTTTTCTCTTGAAATCAGGAGGCCCTTGGGAGCGATGCGTGAGTTTCACAGCCACCACAGGCGGCTGGAAAGGGTTTCAGTAACAGCAAAGGTTCAATGTCTTCATCAATGACCTGGATGAGGGCATTGGGTGTACCCTTAGCAAGTTTACAGACGACACAAAGCTGTGTGGAAGTGTGGATCTGCTGGAGGGTAGGGAGGCTCTGCAAAGGGACCTGAACAGGTTGGATCCATGGGCTGAGTCCAGTGGGATGAGGTTTAACACGGCCAAATGGCGGGTCCTGCACTTGGGGCACAACAACCCTATGCAGAGCTACAGACTGGGAGAAGTCTGGCTGGAAAACTGCCAGGAGGAGAGGGACCTGGGGGGGTTGGTCAACAGCGACCGACCGTGAGCCAGCAGTGTGCCCAGGTGGCCAAGAAGGCCAATGGCATCTTGGCTTGGATCAGAAATGGTGTGACCAGCAGGGCCAGGGAGGTGATTCTCCCTCTGGACTCGGCACTGGTGAGGCCGCTCCTTGAATCCTGTGTTCAGTTGTGGGCCCCTCAGCACAAGAAGGATGTTGAGGCTCTGGAGAGAGTCCAGAGAAGAGCAACAAAGCTGGGGAAGGGGCTGGAGAAGAAGAGGAGCATCTGAGAGAGCTGTGGGTGTTTATCCTGGAGAAGAGGAGGCTGAGAGGAGACCTCATTACTCTCTACAACTACCTGAAAGGAGGTTGTAGAGAGGAGGGAGCTGGGCCCTTCTCCCAAGGGACAGGACGAGAGGGAATGGCCTCAAGCTGCACCAGAGGAGATTTAGGTTGGAGATTAGGAGGAGGTTTTTCACAGAAAGGGTCATTGGGCATTGGAATAGGCTGCCCAGGGAGGTGGTTGATTCCCCTTCCCTGGAGGTGTTTAAGGGACAGGTGGATGAGGTCTTGAGGGACTTGGCTTAGTGTTAGATAGGATTGGTTGGACTCGACGACCCGATGGGTCCCTTCCAACCTGATTGTTCTATGATTCTATGATCATTGCCTTTCATCTCAGCAGGCTGAGCCCAGCTCAGCGCCACAGCGAATGCTGAAAGCAGAGAGAGGGACTAGACTGGGCACCGAGATTAAAGATCCATCCGTCCATCCGTCTTGGAGATGTTAAAGAGGAAGCGCGACTCGAGCCCGATGCAAATTTCATAAGAGGCGTCCGAAATCTGAGAGATTTATTCACGTTTGCCTGCAGTGGGGGTCCCAGGGGAGGTGCAGGGCAGTTGCAGCTCCCCAGTCCTTTCAAAGACGGCGAATCCCTCCCGCGGAGCTGCCAGAGCCACCGCGCACCCAGCCAAATGCAACCACCTTGAAGTTCCGAGGGCTTCTGCAACACGGCTGATGCCAGCTGAGCAGCAGCCTTTGCACCAAAGGGCTGCCTCTCTGCTGTCTCCTCCTCCCCAGTCAAAAGGAGTGCCTGAAGGGAGCACCGTGCCCCAGAAACCTCATCCCTAGAAGCTGGTGTGGCCGTGGCCGCAGCAGCCCAGGCCATGCCACCTCCTGGGGAGGACACGGGCAGCCGTCGGCTCCTGGGGCTTTCCCCATGCTGCCCTTTCCCTGGGAGGTGCCTGCTCCTGCAGGCATCACCGGGAATCGTAGAATCATAGAATCACCAGGTTGGAAGAGACCCACCGGATCATTAAGTCCAACCATTCCTATCAATCACTAACCCATGTCTCTCAGCACCTCGTCCATCTGTCCCTTAAGCACCTCCAGGGAAGGGGAATCAACCATCTCTCTGGGCAGCCTATTCCAAGGCCCAATGACCCTTTCCATGATAATTTTTTTATCTAATGTCCACCTGAACCTCCTCTGGTGGAGCTTGAGGCCATTCCCTCTCGTCCTGTCCCTTGGGAGAAGAGCCCAGCTCCCTCCTCTCTACAACCTCCTTTCATGTTGTTGTAGAGAGTAATGAGGTCTCCCCTCAGCCTCCTCTTCTCCAGGATAAACACCCCAGGCTCTTCCAGCCTCTCCTCATAAGGCCTGTTCTCCAGCCCCTTCCCCAGCTTCGTTGCTCTTCTCTGGACTCGCTCCAGAGCCTCAACATCCTTCTTGTGCTGAGGGGCCCGAAAGTGACCTCAGGATTTGAGGTGCGGGAGCCCCTCTCTGCACACCTAGAGATGCAGAACTCAAGGCAGCCCCATCCAAGCCCTTTCCCAGACACAGAGGCAGGAGTGTGTGCAGGAGGCTTCATGCCTGCAGCTGCTGCTGTGCAGCCAGGGAGGGGGAAAGAGCAGAGGAGGGGTGGGAGTCGGGGAGTCGTGACGGGGCTTTCCGCCTCCCCTCCTTAATCTTCTTGGTAAGCACGGCTCCATCTCCTCCCCGTTGCAGGTTTAACACCCGTCTCTCATTCTCCTCTCGCAACGAGATTTTCTTTCTAATTACGCTGTAATAAAAGCCAGGCACGCTCCCAGGGCTTCTTCCAAATGACTTGTCGACACTCGGCTCGATTGGATCCCACTCGGGCCCCTTGCCGGCGCCTCTGCCTGGCATTCATTAGGCATGCATGAGGGAGAGGTTTTAAGAATGGAATGGCATTCAAATGGCTTTTCTGAGAGGGAGAGATGAAACAAAAAAAGAGAGAGAGAAGCAAGAAGCAGGAGAGAGGCTTGAAGCGAGGATGTTGTTGTCACCTCGCTGTCACACTGCTGCCTGGCAGCCGCCGTGCCACATCCTCGCTCCAGGGTGCCCTAGGGACCCAGCTGGGGCTGGGCAGGGGATAAGCCCTCATTCCGTGCTAAACAGCTGGAGGACAGGACCTGCCCTTGGCTTTCTCACCCCTGGCCAAGCCAATCCCAGGCCGCTCAGCAGCCGAGCCTTCTCCTGCGGATCGGCCTCCACCACCTGCACAACCACAGCACGATGGAGATCAAGTCTACAGATGGGGATCAAGTCAACATCAAGATCAAGATCAAGATCGAGATCAAGATGGAGATCATCTGATCAAGATCAGATGGAGCATGATGGAGATCAAGTCAACAGATGGAGATCAGGGAGGTTCTTCTCCCTCTGGACTCAGCACTGGTGAGGCCGCTCCTTGAACCCTGTGTTCAGTTGTGGGCCCCTCAGCACAAGAAGGATGTTGAGGCTCTGGAGAGAGTCCAGAGAAGAGCAACGAAGTTGGTGAAGGGGCTGGAGAACAGGAGGAATGGCTGAGAGAGCTGGGGGTGTTTATCCTGGAGAAGAGGAGGCTGAGGGGGAGACCTCATTGCTCTCTATAACTCCCTGAGAGGAGGCTGTGGAGAGGAGGGAGCTGGACTCTTCTCCCAAGGGACAGGGGACAGGACAAGAGGGAATGGCCCCAAGCTCTGCCAGGGGAGATTCAGGCTGGAGATTAGGAGGAAGTTTTTCACACAGAGGGTCATTGGGCATTGGAAGAGGCTGCCCAGGGAGGTGGTTGATTCACCTTCCCTGGAGGTGTTTAAGGGACGGGTGGACGAGGTCCTGAGTGACATGGGTTAGTGTTTGATAGGAATGGTTGGACTAGAAGATCCGATGGGTCTCTTGCAACCTGGTTGTTCTATGATTCTATGATTCTAGGTAGAAGCAGATATTCTCGTCGGCAACCCCAGCCTGCGCAGTCAGGGACCGAGCGGCCACGTGGCATGTGGCACAGCGCGTGGAGCAGCACGGCCAGACCCCCCTCCTCTCCCAGCCCTCCCGGCTCGCACCAGCTGCTGAGGGGCAAACCCCACCACGATAATTAATCACTGGCAGCAAGACAAATAGTTCCCAGCAAAGCGGAGGAAGTTAATCTGCTCGGGGATGCTCATTTCTTTCCAGCGAAGCCGAGGAAGTTAATCTGTTCACGGACACTCGCATGGCAGGGAGGGAACGTCGGTGAATAAATTACTGCCTGTACAAAGCATCGACCGGGTGGGAATCACCCTGTTAGAGCTCTCCCCGACGCAGTGGCCCTGCTCAGCCTGTCCTAACGCACACGTTAGCTCAGAAACCTTACAGTCCACCTAACAATTAGCATCTCTGTCACTTTACTCTCAGTGCGACGGCTTCACCATCTGCGTTTCCCTCTCTCTGGGCATCGGAGGCGTAAGAGAAGTTCCAGTGTCGCGCACGGGAAGGTTTTTGGGGAGAGAAAGCGAAGGGCTGTGGTTGAGAGCTGTGAACGCAGAGCAGGTTGGTGCTTGAGGGAATCACACACATTAATTCCATTTCACCTGAGAGAACGACAAATGTTGCTACGACCAAGCTATTTGTGATTTTCCCCATTGCACCCTGAGCAGCAGCTCTGGATATTTCCCTTCTCCTCGTGGCTCCATCCCACAGAATTACAGAATCATAGAACAACCAGGTCGGAAGAGACCCATCAGATCATAGAGTCCAACCATTCCTATCAAACACTAAACCATGTCCCTCAGCACCTCATCCACTCGTCCCTTAAACACCTCCAGGGAAGGGGAATCAACCCCCTCCCTGGGCAGCCTATTCCAATGCCCAATGACCCTTTCTGTGAAAAACCTCCTCCTAATCTCCAGCCCAAATCTCCCCTGGCGGAGCTTGAGGCCATTCCCTCTCGTCCTGTCCCCTGTCTCTTGGGGACTGTGCTTTCCCTGCTACTGGGATGGATGCTCCTTCCCAGAGAACGGGCTCAGAAGTCAGCAAGGTTGGACTCGGTGATCCGGTGGGTCTCTTCCAACCTGGTGATTCTGTGATTCTATAAGGTTGGGAAAACAGCTGCTAAGGAAGATCTCTTTCTATTAACTCCCCCCGAAGCAAGGCCTCCTGCCGGGCTGGCAGGAGTTATTAAATCAAGAGGAATTATTTACCACAGGGCCGGCCTTGCGAGGCATTTTCCTAGAAGGAAATCCAGAATTACGCTACCCAGAGAATTGGATTCACACGGGCGACGATAAGAGCAAGAGTTTGTCTCTCTGGGTTTTAATCCGCCTCTGAGTCACTGGAGCTTTTCCCGGAGTGTCTGGAGACGCCGGCATTTGCTCGGGCGCGTTTCGTTGGAAATGACACACGTCCAAGGAGGAGGAATTCCCACAAGGAGGGATCAGCTCGTAGAGCCAACCCGACCCGGGGGGCTGGGGATACCCACGGAGCAGCCCCCGACGCCGGCTTCTCGAAGGAGAAGCAGGAATTAATCTCCCGAGGTGGTCCCGAGCTGCCTAATACCGGCAGAAAATTACAGAAGAGGATGAAGAGCATTACAAAATGAAGAGGAGGGGACTCGAGATTTCCATGGCTAATCCTGTTAACGAGACAATTTCTTAGCAAACTCATTACGTGGCAGAAAGCGGAGGGGAGGGAGAGGCTGGGAAAGGGGGAGAGGGAAGGGGATGCCAGGAGGAGGCATCCCGGGCTGCGTCCGGATGCGGGAGGGGAAGCACCGGGGGTGCAGGCAGCGTCTCCCCGAGCCCAGGCCACGCGGCTGCATCTCCGTCTCGCGCCCATCGCTTCAGTGAGGATTGTATTTCTGTTTCTGAGGAGAGCTAAATATTACTCAAGTGACATTTAGCACAAAACAGCGCCGACTGCCTCGGATGTGGTACCAACCCCTCCCAGCCCGGAGTGGCAGTGGGTGGGAATTACAGCAGGCATTGAAAAATAATAAAAATCCAAACCCCTTCGAGATAATACTCATTGCCAAAAATGATTTTTCTGCTGTCTTTTTTTTTTTTTTTTTTTTTTTTTTTAACCCTCCTATTATAATGAGCCTCGTTTTCCAAGAGGAAGGAAAATGTTGAGCTTTGGCTCTCAGGTTAAGAACCTCCTGCAGAGGCTTCAGGGTGGGCTGGGGGATACGGCTCGGGGTGGGCTTGGGAATGCAGCTCAGCATGGGCTGGGGGCTTCACAACGCAGCTCAAGGTGGGGCTGGGGGCTTGGGAATGAACCTCAGGGTGGGCTCAAAGCTTGGGAATGAACCTCAGGGTAGGCTGAGGGCTTGGGAATGAACCTCAGGGTGGGCTCAAAGCTTGGGAATGAACCTCAGGGTAGGCTGAGGGCTTGGGAATGAACCTTAGAGTGGGCTTGGGGCTCAGGAATGAAACTCAGGGTGGGCTCAAGGCTTTGGAATGAACCTCAGAGTGGGTTGGGGCTCGGGAACGAACCTCAGAGTGAGCTTGGGGCTTGGGAATGAACCTCAGAGTGGGTTGTGGGTGTGGGAATGAACCTCAGAGTGGGCTTGGGAATGAACCTCAGGGTGGGCTGGGGTTTGGGAATGAACCTCAAAGCAGGCTGGGAGCTTGGGAATGAACCTCAGAGCGGGCTGGGGGCTTAGGAATGAACCTCAGGGTGGACTGGAGGCTTGGGAATGAACCTCAGGGTGGGTTGGGGGCTTGGGAATGAACCTTAGAGTGGGCTGGGGGCTTGGGAATGAACCTTAGAGCGGGCTGGGAGCTCGGGAATGAACCTCAGGGTGGGCTCAAGGCTTGGGAATGAACCTCAAGGCGGGCTGGGGGCTTAGGAATGAACCTCAGGGTGGATTGGAGGTTTGGGAATGAACCTCAGAGTGGGTTGTGGGTGTGGGAATGCACCACAGGGTGGGTTCAAGGCTTGGGAATGAACCTCAGAGTGGGCTGGGGGCTCAGGAATGAACCTCAGAGGGGGCTTGAGGCTTGGGAATGAACCTCAGAGTGGGTTGTGGGTGTGGGAATGAACCTCAGAGTGGGCTTGGGAATGAACCTTAGAGTGGGTTGGGGACTTGGGAATGAACCTTAGAGTGGGTTGGGGGCTTGGGAATGAACCTTAGAGTGGGTTGGGGACTTGGGAATGAACCTTAGAGTGGGTTGGGGGCTTGGGAATGAACCTTAGAGTGGGCTGGGGGCTTGGGAATGAACCTTAGAGTGGGGTGGGGGCTTGGGAATGAACCTTAGAGTGGGTTGGGGGCTTGGGAATGAACCTTAGAGTGGGCTGGGGGCTTGGGAATGAACCTCAGAGTAGGCTGAGGGCTTGGGAATGAACCTCAAAACAGGCTGGGGGCTTGGGAATGAAACACAGAGCAGGCTGGAGGCTTGGAATACAGTTCAACGTGGGGCTGGGGGCTTGAGGATGCAGCTCAGGGCAGGCTGGGGGCTTGGGAACATGGTCTGGCAGGAGGCTGGGATGCTGGGCAGGGTCTGTGCCTGCTGCTCCCTGCCCACCCTGGCATCCACCGAGCTGCTGCCTCTCTGCCCTTCAGCTCCACCAGAGCAAACCGGAGCAGATGGGCACAAGCAAATTCGGTGATTCCTGAAAAATCAGAGCCTGTTCCCCACCTGCCCCCCCTCCACCTCCTGCCCCCGAGAGTCGCAGGGGTTCAACCACGACTCTGGGCACAGCGTTTAGCTATATATATTTTTTTGTTTAAATTTGCTATTTAAAAAAAAAAAAAAAAAAAAAAAAAAGCATAGAACCAGTCAGATTTCATGCTAATGAGAAGAGAATCTGGATCGAGGACTGTGCAAAAATTTGCATCTCAAAGAGGAAAACAGGAAGTCACTAAGAAAGGAAAATCCAGCGGAGGTAGCGCTGTGGCCATAATTAGGCTAATGCTGCCTCTGTTCTGTCAGCTCATTTCCATCAGCCCCAGGGTGACAGGGGACAACAGGGTCCTTCTCCATCCTCCCCTAACACCGAGATGTGTTTCCCTACCAGCAGCTGGGGAGACCAGAGCAAGGCAGAGTCCAATGGCATGAGGTTTAACAGGGCCAAATGCCGGGTCCTGCACTTGGAGCACAACAACCCTGAGCAGAGCTACAGACTGGGAGAAGCCTGGCTGGAAAACTGCCAGGAGGAGAGGGACCTGGGGGTGTTGGTTGACAGCGACTGACCATGAGCCAGCAGTGTGCCCAGGTGGTCAAGAAGGCCAAGGGCATCCTGGCTTGGATCAGAAATGGTGTGACCAGCAGGACCAGGGAGGTTCTTCTCCCTCTGTACTCGGCACTGGTGAGGCTGCTCCTTGAATCCTGTGTCCAGTTGTGGGCCCCTCAGCACAAGAAGGATGTTGAGGCTCTGGAGCGAGTCCAGAGAAGAGCAATGAAGCTGGTGAAGGGGCTGGAGGACAGGCCCTATGAGGAGCAGCTGAGAGAGCTGGGGTTGTTTATCCTGGAGAAGAGGAGGCTGAGAGGAGACCTCATTACTCTCTCCAACTACCTGAAGGGAGGTTGTGGAGAGGAGGGAGCTGGGCTCTTCTCCCAAGGAACAAGCTCCACCAGGGGAGATTTAGGCTAGAGATTAGGAGGAAGTTTTTCCCGGAAAGGGTCATTGGGCATTGGAATAGGCTGCCCAGGGAGGGGGTTGACTCACCTTCCCAGGAGGTGTTTAAGGGACGGGTGGACGAGATGCTGAGGGACATGGTTAGTGTTTGGTAGGAATGGTTGGACTCAATGGTCCGAAGGGTCTCTTCCAACCTGGTTGTTCTATGATTCTATGATTCTATATTAGCTCAGCCACAACCTCCTCCCAACTGCATCTTTCCCCAGCACAACCCCACGAGCCTCCTTGACCCAGACCAAGCTTGTGGTGACCACACAGCCTTGATCCCATCAGATCCGCAGCCACCTCCAGCCCCTAACCTCAGCATTGGGCACTAAAACCTGCGCCACAGACCAAGCGATCGCTGCTGCCCCTTTAGAGAGGGGCCCATTGGAAGCTTTTCATCAAACGTCCCCTAGTTATTTAATTGGGTTTTGTTGCCGCTGTAGATGTCGCTCTACAAACAATCGCGTGTGGCTCTAACCAAGAGATTTGCTCATAAAAATCCATCACGGCCACAGAGAGTGACAGAAATGGAAAGCGCCTAATGAAAATTAAGGGGAAAACAACAGGTACTCGGGTCCTCCGCCATCCATCAACAGCCTCGGGTTATTAGAAATAGGGGAGGGGAAAAGAAAAATCCTCACATCTGCAATCAAATCTTGAAAAGACAAATCCCTGAATAGGCGGAAAATCTTTGCCCCCACTTCAGTCTGCAGGAGTTTCGCCATAATTATAATAAGAGTGAGGCTGCTGGATAACATGAGAATTATTTTCCCCACTTACATTGTCAAATGATCATTTTGCCCTGCAGTGAAATCTCAATAATTATAATGCTCAACCATGAAAGAACAAAGAAATAAAAAAAAAAAAAAAGGATGTTTTCTTCCAGGGAGCTGGGGTGGGGGGAAGGGGGAGAATCATGATCGCAGAACTGAGAGTGTGTCCTTCCTCTAATTACGTTTTCCAGGGCCACGCGCCTCTCATCCGAGTGCTAAGGAACCCTCGGCTGCTTCTCTCCGTGGCTCGAGCTCCCGTCAGACAGAGGGGATTGTAGGGACGGGAGCTTTCCGCGCTGAGAATTGAGGTGGAGGGAGTGCTGGGTGGGAGCGGTGGGACCCATCGGTAACACAGCATCACTGATTGGTGCCACAACATCATCAATAGGTACCACAGCATCACTGATTGGTGCCACAACATCATCAATAGGTACCACAACATCATCCATAGGTACCAAGCATCACCGATCAGTACCACAGCTTCACTGATCGGTACCACAGCATCATCAATAGGTATAACAGCATCACCAATAGGTACGACAACATCATCAATAGGTACCAAGCATCACCGATCGGTACCACAGCTTCACCGATCGGTACCACAGCATCATCAATAGGTACCACAGCATCACCGATTGGTACCACAGCATAACTGATTGGTACCACAACATCATCAATAGGTACCACAACATCATCCATAGGTACCAAGCATCACCGATCGGTACCACAGCTTCACTGATCGGTACCACAGCATCATCAATAGGTACCACAACATCATCAATAGGTACCACAGCATCACCCATCGGTACCACAGCATCATCAATAGGTACCACAGCATTATCAATCAGTACCACAGCACCATCCATCACCCCACGGCATCGCCCATCACTACCACAGTGTCACCAGTTGGTATCACAGCATCATCAATCAGTACCACAGCATTACCCATCACCCCATGGCATCATCAATAGGTACCACAGCATTATTAATAGGCACCACAGCATCACTGATTGATTAGTACCACAGCATCACTGACTGGTGCCATAGCATCATCCATCACCCTGTGGCATCACCCATCAGTACCACAGCATCATCAATAGGTACCACAGCATCACCCATCGCCCCGTGGTATCACCCATCAGTATCACAGCATCATCAATAGGTACCACAGCATCACCCATCGCCCTGTGGCATCACCCATTGTTGCCACAGCATCATCAATTGATACCACAGCATCACCCATCAGTAGCACAGTATCACCAATAGGTACCACAGCATCACTAGTCACCTTGTGGCATCACCCATCAGTACCACAGCATCATTGATCAGTGCCACAGTATCACCGATGGGTACCACAGCATCACCCATCGCCCTGTGGCATCACCCATCGGTACCACAGCATCATTGATCGGTACCACAGTATCACTGATTGGTACCACAGCATCACCAATCACCTTGTGGCATCACCCATCAGTACCACAGCATCACTGATCAGTGCCACAGGATCACCGATCGGTACCACAGCATCACCCATCGCCCTGTGGCATCACCCATCAGTACCACAGTATCACTGATTGGTACCACAGTATCACTGATTGGTACCACAGCATCACTAATCACCTTGTGGCATCACCCATCAGTACCACAGCATCATTGATCAGTGCCACAGTATCACTGATCGGTACCACAGCATCACCCATCGCCCTGTGGCATCACCCATCAGTACCACAGCATCACCGATTGGTACCACAGCATCACCAATTGGTACCACAGCATCACTAATCACCTTGTGGCATCACCCATCAGTACCACAGCATCATTGATCAGTGCCACAGTATCACCGATCGGTACCACAGCATCACCCATCGCCCTGTGGCATCACCCATCGGTACCACAGCATCATCGACTGGCCACAGGACAGAGGGACCCATCCCACCATCATCAGGGGAAAGCAAAGAGAAATAAGAGAGAAAGGGGACAGAAAAGGGGAAGCGGGGGGGAGGATAAAGGAGGCGAACAAGAAAAACAAGACGACAGAACGCTTGCTCCACAGCCCTCGGCTAAATTACAAACCAGTTTACTGAGGTGGAAAGCTGCAGCGAGCTGAGGAGGAATATGTGGAAACCATCTGCAGATTTAAAAATAATCTATTTTACGATCGCCCTCGAACATATTCTTTTGCGGAAACCAAATAGGATTTGTTGTTGTTGTTTTGTGCAAACTGTTAGGGAAAAATTACTAGAAACATGCAGGGGGGTTTTGCCTTCTTGAGTACTGAGAGGCTAAATATGCCCTTCCTTATGTTTAAATAGTAACAGTCATCTTAAAATTAACTCGGGCTGCATCAGAGCTCGCAAACAGTTGCAATTCGGAGCCTGCAGAAAGCAGGACAAACCTGCACTGGGATATCTGGCGCTTGGAGCTGACAGATGTCTTCCTACATACAGTAAATATAGGTCGTCTTTTCCTACCCGGAGAACTGTAGATCTTAATTAACCAGGCCACTAGCAGCATATGTAATGATTTTTCTGCGGCTTGCGAAGTAAAACCTTCCCTTGATGAGGAGGAGGAGGAGGAGGGAAAATAAGGTGCATGGCTAAGGGACACCTCTCCTCCTGACCCGGCTTCCTCGCCCCGAACCTCGCGCGGCAGCTCCGGTCGTTATTTCACGCTATGAAATCAGCCTAACGAGATCCAAGGGGTTCGGAGCCGCGTCCTGCCCGTCCCGCTGAGCCCAGCCCAGAGCTCGGCTTCGCCGACGGCAGCCAGAGGGGGTTATTAAGCTTCGCAGACTAAACCGCGCTCCTCCTTGTAAACCACTTCTGGATTAAATTATCTCCAGGCTCCGGGAGCCAGGAATAAATGAGCTAATGAAATTCATGCTGCATTATGATAAAGCCCTGCCGAGCGCTCGGCGGAGGGGCAGTCGGTGGTGGGGATGGGTGAGGGGAAGCGGTGGAGCAGCCAGCGCTCTCGGGGTCCCGATGAGAAAGGCAAGTAGGGCACCAGTAGCACCTTCTCCAGGCCCTCGGAGAAGGAGGGGAAGAATCATAGAATCACCAGGTTGGAAGAGACCAACCAGATCATCGAGTCCAACCGGATCATCGAGTCCAACCATTCCTATCAAACACTAAACCATGTCCCTCAGCACCTCATCTACCTGTCCCTTAAACACCTCCAGGGAAGGGGAATCAACCACCTCCCTGGGCAGCCTGTTCCAATGCCCAATGACCCTTTCTGGGAAAAACTTCCTCCTAATCTCCAGCCTAAATCTCCCCTGGTGGAGCTTGAGGCCATTCCCTCTTGTCCTGTCCCCTGTCCCTTGGGAGAAGAGCCCAGCTCCCTCCTCTCTACAACCCCCTTTTAGGTAGTTGTAGAGAGTAATGAGGTCTCTTTAATCAGTAATGATTTCTCCCCAAGATCTCATCTCAATCTCCTCTCTTCCACCAGAAAAACCTTCCCCCTTATCCCATCCTTGCCCTTCCTGATCAAGAGTCCCTCTCCAGCTTTCCTGGAGCTTCTTTCACTACTGGAAGGTGCTTTAAGGTCTCTCTTCTCTTCTCCAGGCTGAATGACCCCAACTCTCTCAGCCTGACCTCCTATGAGATGTGCTCCAGCCACCAGATGATTTTCGTGGCCGAATCTGACAGCTGGTCTTTAAAACCCCCTTGATTTAGTGGGAAGGGAGAGCAGAGCCCAAGCACATGGCCTGGATCCTCTCGCAGACCTTATTTCCGCAGCCAGAGATGCACTTGGCCATGGAAACAGAGTGCGCACAGATCTCTTTGCAAAGGCCAAACTGTCAGTGCTGGGGACGCTCGGGCTCTCCAGAAAACAGAGCCAGAAGCTTCCTAGAGCCTGTGGGGGACAGTCTGGAGGCCAGAAAGCTCCCTCTGCAACACAGAAACCTGCAAATCGCTGCCCTGCACCAGGTTTATATGAATCCTGTTAAAGCTGAGGCTACGTTTTGATGTGGTGAGGAAAAAACCAGGAGTCTCACAAAAGGAACTCCTGATGTCTAAAAGCTGGGAGTAAAGGGGACTGATCCCACTCCGTCGTTCGCTTCCATGTGTCCACACAGACGGACTCAGAGACCCGTGTGCTGCATCCCTTCCTCCCCTCCCCGCTCCTCACCAGGAGAAGAAAAAAAAATAAAAAATAAAAAAAAAATCAGTGAATGCGCCTTGAACAAAGAGCAGAACTTCCTCCCCGCTCATTAGCGCTGGAAAAAGCAGCAGCAAAAAAAAATCCCCAGGACACAACCTCCTCTTCGGCTCTGAAGTCTGAATGGCTCGGAGAGGGTGGTGGGATTTGTTCTTTGCATTCCACCTTGCTCAAAGAGGTGGCCTGTGTGGGTTTTTTTATGAAGGAGGCAGAGATACGAGCCTCCCCGACCCTCCTGGTCTGTGCTGGGTCTGCAAAAGCCCAGCCTGGGGCAGAGTCCTGCGCAGGAGTCCGATGTCAGCAGTGGGTAGCCCCAGAAGAAAACCACCTCTCCTCACCTTCCCAACAACCAGGAGCACTCATGTTGGGGATGTTGGGTTGGATTGTGGGGGACATCATCTCCCCTCATCTCCCCAAGCATTACTGCTAACAGCAACCCCGCAGACCAAAACGCCTGCTGTGGATACGAACGGTGCCGTCTCGTTGCGAGGAGAGAAAGGAATTGTGATGTGCAGGGGGTTCCACGGGGCTCATAGAATCATAAGGTTGGAAGAGACCCATCAGATCATCGAGTCCAACCATTCCTATCAAACACTAAACCATGTCCCTCAGCACCTCGTCTACCTGTGCCTTAAACACCTCCAGGGAAAGTGAATCAACCTCCTCCCTGGGCAGCCTATTCCAATGCCCAATGACCCTTTCCATGAAAAACTTCCTCCTAATCTCCAGCCTAAATCTCCCCTGGTGGAGCTTGAGGCCATTCCCTCTTGTCCTGTCCCCTGTCCCTTGGGAGAAGAGCCCAGCTCCCTCCTCTCCACAACCTCCTCTCTGGGAGTTGCAGAGAGTAATGAGGTCTCCCCTCAGCCTCCTCTTCTCCAGGCTGACCTCCCCCAGCTCTCTCATAGGGTCTGCAGCACTGCCCGGAGTGCAGGGGCAGAGCTCCAGCCGCAGCTCTGCGGCCACAAAAGCCACCAGTGGCTCGCCAGGAGCCCTCCTCCAGTCACCCTGGAAAGGGTTCGGCGAGCGGCTGGGGAACTGCAGCTTTCACAGGGGGAAACAACCCTCATGCTGTGTTGGCATCGCTCCCCCAGTAGAGGAACGGCACCGGAGAGGAGCAGCTCTGCACATGAACAACCAGTTTGGAAGTGACCCATTGGATCATCGAGTCCAACCATTCCTATCAAACACTAGACCAAGTCCTTCAAGACCTCATCCACCCGTCCCTTAAACCTCTCCAGGGAAGGTGAATCAACCTCCTCCCTGGGCAGCCTATTCCAATGCCCAATGACCCTTTCCATGAAAAACTTCCTTCTAATCTCCAGCCTAAATCTCCCCTGGTGGAGCTTGAGGCCATTCCTTCTTGTCCTGTCCCCTGTCACTTGGGAGAAGAGCCCAGCTCCCTCCTCTCTACAACCTCCCTTCAGGTAGTTGTAGAGAGCAATGAGGTCTCCTCTCAGCCTCCTCTTCTCCAGGCAAAGGAGGAGCAGCCCCCTTCCCACACTGCACACCATCCGCCGCATCTTATCAATAATTATTAAGACACGGTGAGCGTACGTTGACCTAGTTAAGAGATTCCCCAAATCAAACCAGCCACGACGACTTTGTTGAACAAACTGCTGGCTCTGACAGAGACAGAGTCGCCGCGGGAGCCTCGGCACCAACACCAGCAACCCGCAAGGACCAACAACAATCGAAGCACCGTGGGGCGGGGGAGACGCCAGCGAGAAAAACACGACGTGGTCCTCACTGTGTGGACCCCGGGAGAGGAGTCTGCACATCAGCAGATGAGCACGTCACCAGGGGAACGTGGAAGAATTCCGGTACCTGCTCATCCAGCAGAATTTATGTCGGGAGTTGGCACCTGGCTCAGAAATTACTGCTACGGTGAGCAGAGCGCTCGCTCTGCTGAGCAGCCCTGGGAGTAGGAGCAGAGGTGTCGTCTCCGCAAGCCTGCGTTGGCACCAGTGAGCTGCACCTGAGCTCCCATCCCGCTCAAGAGTTCTCCTCTGTCGCAAACAGGCCCTATGAGGAGCGGCTGAGAGAGCTGGGGGTGTTTAGCCTGGAGAAGAGGAGGCTGAGGGGAGACCTCATTATTCTCCACAACTACCTGAAAGGAGGTTGTAGAGAGGAGGGAGCTGGGCTCTTCTCCCAAGTGACAGGGGACAGGACAAGAGGGAATGGCCTCAAGCTCCACCAGGGGAGATTTAGGCTGGAGATTAGGAGGAAGTTCTTCACACAGAGGGTCACTGGGCATCGGAACAGGCTGCCCAGGGAGGTGGTTGATTCCCCTTCCCTGGAGGGGTTTAAGGCACAGGTAGATGAAGTCTTCAGGGTCCCTCAGGACCTCATCTACCCGTCCCTTAAACACTTCCAGGGAAGGTGAATCAACCACCTCCCTGGGCAGCCTCTGACACTGCCCAATCACCCTTTCCGTGAAAAACCTCTTCCTAATCTCCAGCCTAAATCTCCCCTGGTGGAGTTTGAGGCCATTCCCTCTCGTCCTGTCCCCTGTCCCTTGGGAGAAGAGCCCAGCTCCCTCCTCTCCACAACCCTCTTTCAGGGAGTTGCAGAGAGCAATGAGGTCTCCTCTCAGCCTCCTCTTCTCTAGGCTAAACATAGTTCAAAGCAGCATAAAAATACGCTTCAGGGCTGGAAGAATTAGATGGGGGCCGTGACACAGCCCCTGCGCCTGTCTGCAAGTGGTGCCTCAGTGGCTGCAGACACGGCGAAGAGCGATCCCGTGTCCTCCTGGCAATGGCACGGCACTATCCCCACCCCGCGAGCTCAACTTAAGGAAATTCAACCTTGAAATTAAATGCAATTTCCTAGCAACAAGTTAACGAGATGCTGGGGCAGCTTACCAGGAGAGCGAGCGGACTCCGCGTGGCTCGAAGTCTGTAAATGAGATGAGCTTTCGTTACGACATGTTTTTATCTGCCTTCCGAACGTCCAGTGCCTGGAGGGGGGTGGGTGGGCGATGCCCAGGCTTCCAAGACGGTTCTCGGCAGCCCCTTTGGGTTTAGCCGGGGGAAGCGGCACACGAGGGCCTGGGCATCGCTGCTGAGTCGCCTGGTATTTTTGGAAAGCGCACTCCCTCCGGGGGAGGAACGGCTGTTTGTGATCACAGTGACATGGAGATGCACTCCCTGCTCCTCTCGGCTTGGGGGGTTTGGTTCCTGGGAGCTGGGACCCCGTAATTCATCCGTGACTTGGGTGTGACCCTTGAACATCCGTAGCCCTCGTGTGCACACTCACCCACCCTTGGAGTTTTATCCAAGACCTGAGCTCGCTCTGTCCCACTCTCGCCTGCGATTTTCCTCCCTGCAGTGACATTCAGGATGAATCCCTTCATCTCAGGGAAATGTGAAAGGTTCTCCAGAGGTGCCCACCCCCAGCCCTGCCAGGTCAGAGCGTCGCTCGGGGCAAGGGACGTGAGGACAGTGTGGACACGAGGACGCCCCGGGGGACACCTCCTCGGCCACTGGCCTTCTGCCCAAGGCTCCCTCCTGCTCTGCACGGTTCAGTGGTGCCTTTACAGCATTCGCTGTGCCAGGACAGCCCGAGGCCTCCGCGCCAGCCTCAGCAGTCAGGGCTGGCCTCGTGCGAGCTGCCTGCCGTGGAGAGGCGGCAGCCCATGCTGGGAACCACGGCTGGGTGACCACAGGAACATAGACACGGAAGGGAGCCACGGGGATGCAAAGGGACAGGCTGGGTGGCACACAGCAGCCAGCATCATGTGCCCAGCTCTGAAGGTGACAGACCACAGGCTTCATCCGTACACAGAATCATAGAATCATAGAACAACCAGGTTAGAAGAGACCCATCGGATCATCAAGTCCAACCATTCCTATCAAACACTAAACCAAGTCCCTCAGGACCTCGTCTACCCATCCCTTAAACACCTCCAGGTAAGGGGAATCAACCACCTCCCTGGGCAGCCTATTCCAATGCCCAGTGACCCTTTCCATGAAAAACTTCCTCCTAATCTCCAGCCTAAATCTCCCCTGGTGGAGCTAGAGGCCATTCCCTCTCAGTCTGTCCCCTGTCCCTTGGGAGAAGAGCCCAGCTCCCTCCTCTCCACAACCTCCTTTCAGGGAGTTGGAGAGAGTAATGAGGTCTCCTCTCAGCCTCCTCTTCTCCAGGATAAACCCCCCCAGCTCTCTCAGACGCTCCTCATAAGGTCTGTTCTCCAGCCCCTTCCCCAGCTTTGTTGCTCTTCTCTGGACTCTCTCCAGAGCCTCAACATCCTTCTTGTGCTGAGGGGCCCACAACTGAACACAGGATTCAAGGAGCAGTCTCACCAGTGCTGAGTCCAGAGGGAGAATCACCTCCCTGGCCCTGCTGGTCACACTGTTTCTGCTCCAAGCCAAGATACCATTGGCCTTCTTGGCCACCTGGGCACACTGCTGGCTCATGGTCAGTCGCTGTCGACCAACACCCCTAGGTCCCTCTCTTTCTGGCAGTTTTCCAGCCAGGCTTCTCCCAGTCTGTAGCTCTGCTCAGGGTTGTTGTGCCCCAAGTGCAGGACAGTGATGCAAGGAGGCTCCTCATCCACAAGCGACAAGGAATGCAAAACCTTAGCACCGTTTGCACAAGTAGAGCAGGATGAGCTGCTTTCTCTGCAAAAAGCTGAGCTATCCTAGGGAAACACATCGGACAGGGCAGCATGGAATGGGTTGGAGATGCTCTTCACCAACATGCATTAGCAGGTGCACAAGCAGGGTTGATGCCCTGTCGACTGGCAAACACTTTATTCATAAAAAAACCCCTCAAACCACTGCAAAGTTCACACGCGTTCACCAATTGCTCAACCCGCTCCTCTGTCAGGTGAATAACAAGGGGGAAAATAATCAGCAATTTGCTGGAAACCACGCGGAGAAATCCACCGAATGCATTATTTGCGGCGCTCCGCTCTGCATACTGAAAACGCGGAGCCAACACGTCCCACACAGCCCAGCTTTTGCACCCACAAAAGAGCAGCCCGTACAGCGCCAGAGCCCACCAGCCGGCAGTGTTTTCGGCACATACACACACACACACGCCCACAGCTCCCGGGAGCCCATTTGGGCCCCACGGAGACACAGCTGCTCGCGGATGGAGAAGCAGCCTCCAGTCCCAGCTCCCTGAGAGGCTTCTTGCAGCCAGGTTTGCATCCAGAGAGCAGAGCGTTGAAAGCTGAGCTGCTGCAGGTGGATAGGTCAGGGCAGGCTACGGCCTGGGCAGCTCCCACTGACCCTTAGATTCATAGAATCATAGAATCACCAGGTTGGAAGAGACCCATCGGATCATCGAGCCCAACCATTCCCATCAAACGCTAACCCATGTCCCTCAGCACCTCGTCCACTCATGCTTTAAACACATCCAGGGAAGGTGATGGGAGACACAAAAGGACTAACTAACCCTCTTCCAGCTTCTTTCAGCACGTCCCACGCACTAACCTGCAGCAGAGCAAAGCCCTGTTACAGGACACCGAACACCAAAACACTTCCAGTGGACCCTGTGGCAAAAGGCATCTCGACTCTCTACAGCTACCTGAAAGGAGGTTGTGGAGAGGAGGGAGCTGGGCTCTTCTCCCAAGGGACAGGACGAGAGGGAATGGCCTCAAGCTCCACCAGGGGAGATTTAGGCTGGACATTAGGAGGAAGTTTTTCATGGAAAGGGTCATTGGGCATTGGAATAGGCTGCCCAGGGAGGTGGTTGATTCCCCTTCCCTGGAGGTGTTTAAGGGATGGGTAGATGAGGTCCTGAGGGACATGGTTTAGTGTTTGATAGGAATGGTTGGACTCGATGATCCGATGGGTCTCATCCAACCTGGTTGTTCTATGATTCTATGACTCCCTTTCAGAAAAAATTTACGTCCCTGCCTTTTATCGACTTCACCTTCATCCCCACATTACTAGGAGAGGTAAGAAGCAGCAACAGCTTTGGGATGAACCCCCATTTCTCTGCTGGGTGGCAGAGCCCTGCTCTCCTCTGCTCCCTCTGGGGATTCTTTTTTTTTTCCGCTGTGCTCACTTGGAAGCACAAAGAAGAGCAGGGAGGCTGGAAAAAAACACCACAACCCACCTCCTCTGGTGCCAAGCCCTGCCCTAATGCCATCGGTCACCCTTGCTCAGTGCTTAGGATGATGCTGGGAGCTTCACGCAGCATCCCAGACCCCATCCCAACCCACTCGGCCAGAGGCCACTTCCAGGAGCTCTGGGCTGATGCTGGAGTGGAGAAGAAATCCTTTAAAGAGCGGTGAAGAGCTCCTGCCTCCTTGAAGCACTCGGCAGCCCAGGCAGGCCTCGCTCTCTGCAGCGCTGCTAATTACCACAGCATTTCCAGAAGGCAGGAATAATTAAAGCACCTTCCCTTTCCCCGGAGAGCGCAAGCAGGGCTTCAGCGGATGGCACGGGGAAGGGAAACCATTTCCCAAACATCTCTCTGCTTTCCATCGGCACTAACCCCGGCAGCAGGGCTGAGCGCCCCAGAGCAGCCAGGAGCCCGCTCGGGGGAGGCCTTGTCAGCTCAGACCCCAAGGGGAGAGGAGGAGGAGGGAGGGGAAACCAGCTGGCACGAAGGCTGGATGGGAAAGCCTAGGATTTGGGGTTGGAGAGGCACCGAAGAGCTGGCATGTGAGCTCCAGAGGAGCCACTTCAGCCAGAGGATGAAGTGTAATTGGTGTTGCCTCTGCACATCAATTATTTTAAAAGAAACCCATCGATTAAATAGCATGAAACAAGCATCGTAAAGCACTGGTGCTGGAAGCCCCTGCCTCGTGCACACAAGCACCCAATACGCTGTGATCCATGGGGAGGAGGTGGGTTTAAAGACAGGGCCACCAAGAGTCACTGAGGGAGAGCTCTAGAATCATAGAATCATAGAACAACCAGGTTGGAAGAGACCCATTGGATCATCGAGTCCAACCATTCCTATCAAACACTAAACCAAGTCCCTCAAGACCTCATCCACCCGTCCCTTAAACACCTCCAGGGAAGGGGAATCAACCACCTCCCTGGGCAGCCTGTTCCAATGCCCAATGACCCTCTGTGTGAAAAACTTCCTCCTAATCTCCAGCCTAAATCTCCCCTGGTGGAGCTTGAGGCCATTCCCTCTTGTCCTGTCCCCTGTCCCTTGGGAGAAGAGCCCAGCTCCCTCCTCTCCACAACCTCCTTTCAGGGAGTTGGAGAGAGTAATGAGGTCTCCTCTCAGCCTCCTCTTCTCCAGGATAAACACCCCCAGCTCTCTCAGCCGTTCCTCTTGTTCTCCAGCCCCTTCCTCAGCTTCGTTGCTCTTCTCTGGACTCTCTCCAGAGCCTCAACATCCTTCTTGTGCTGAGGGGCCCAGAACTGACCCCAGGATTCGAGGTGCCAAGAGCCCCAGGGCCACTGACACAAAGTTCCAGGGCTGCCAAGAGCCATGGAGCAGCTTTTCACAAGTGCCAGGATAAGGGAGAACAGCCTGAAACTGGAAAGAGTGAGATTTAGTTTAGACATTAGGAAGAAATTCCTCATGATGAGGGAGAGCCCCAGGGCCACCGCATGGGTCTCTGGTCGACACTGACTTTCAGACTCAGGCTCTGCAACTCTAGCAAAGTCGCAAACAAGTCATCGCATCTCCGCAGCAGCGAAGAGGAGGGCACGTCTTCCAGAGCATAATCACAGAGAGGTGAGGAGAGGATGGAAACAAAAGGCAGCAATAAATCACTTCCCCGCTGCTACCCGAGGAGATATAATTAAGTTTATGCCTAGAAGTGGCATTGCTGACAGTAGTCCTGGAATGAGATAAACGCGGCGCGTGAGGTTAGGCTGTGCTCGCACGCCGGCAAAGTGGCAGGCGAGACGTGCACTTGGTAATGCTCCTCAATTAAGGAGCTGCGAGCTCCAAACTCAAGCGACAGGGGAGAGCGCTTCAGGTTTCTGAAAAAGCACCCGTGGGATGGTGCAAGGTGCCGGCGCACACCCAGAAAGGGCTCTGCTGCCTCTGCTGAGGTGCCCAGGGCTCCCACCAGCCTCACCATGGCTGCTCCTCCCCAGGGTTGTCCCTATTTTCCACTGTCACCCTCTCAGAGGTGGACGTGGGGCTCTGCTGTGGCACCGAGCTCGCCAGCCTGCATCCTACTTGTGCTTAAGCACAGGCTTAACTTGAAAGTTCAGGCTTAACTTTAAGCACATGAAATGTCCACTGATCTCCAAAGGGATTATTTGTGATTCTATGGTTCTATGATTCTGTGGTTGTGTGATTCTATGATTCTATGGTTGTATGATTCTATGATTCGATGATTCTATGGTTCTAGGATTTGATGATTCTCTGATTCTCTGGTTCTATGGTTCTATGACCCGATGGTTCCCTGATTCTATGGTTCTATGATTTAATGATTCTCTGATTCTATGGTTCTATGATTTGATGATTCTCTGATTCTCTGGTTCTATGATTCTATGACTCGATGGTTCTCTGATTCTATGGTTCTGTGATTCTATGATTCTATGTTTCTGTGATTCTGTGTTTCTATGGTTCTATGATTCTGTGATGCTATGATTCTTTGGTTCTGTGGTTCTATGATTCTACGGATCTGTGATTCTATGATTCTGTGGTTCTATGGTTCAATGACTCTCTGGTTCCATGGTTCTATGATTCTATGGTTCTATGATTCTCTGATTCTGTGATTCTGTTGTTCTATGGTTCTATGATTCTCTGATTCTGTGGTTCTATGATTCTATGATTCTTTGATTCTATGGTTCTATGAATCTATGATTCTATGATTCTGTGATTCTGTGATTCTATGATTCTATGGTTCTATGATTCTGTGATTCTGTGATTCTGTGGTTCTGTGATTCTGTAGTTCTATGATTCTATGGTTCTATGAATCTATGATTCTATGATTCTGTGATTCTGTGATTCTGTGGTTCTGTGATTCTGTAGTTCTATGATTCTGTGGTTCTATGGTTCTATGATTCTGTGATTCTGTGGTTCTGTGATTCTGTAGTTCTATGATTCTGTGGTTCTATGGTTCTATGATTCTGTGATTCTGTGATTCTGTAGTTCTATGATTCTATGGTTCTATGATTCTGTGGTTCTATGATTCTCTGGTTCCATGGTTCTATGGTTCTATGATTCTGTGATTCTGTGGTTCATTGATTCTATGGTTCTATGGTTCCATGATTCTATGATTCTACGATTCTGTGGTTCTATGATTCTCTGGTTCTATGATTCATTGATTCTATGGTTCGATGATTCGATGATTCTATGGTCCTATGGTCCTATGGTTCTATGGTTCTATAATTCATTGATTCTGTGATTCTATGATTCTGTAATTCTGTGGTTCTATGATTCTGTAGCTCTATGATTCTACGATTCTATGGTTCTATGATTCTGTGATTCTGTGGTTCTATGATTCTCTGGTTCCATGGTTCTATGATTCTGTGATTCTATGATTATGTGGTTCTGTGGTTCATTGATTCTATGGTTCTATGGTTCCATGTTTCTATGGTTCTACGATTCTGTGATTCCATGATTCTACGATTCTGTGATTCTATGATTCTACGATTCTGTGGTTCTATGATTCTCTGGTTCTATGATTCATTGATTCTATGGTTCGATGATTCGATGATTTGATGATTCTATGGTTCTATGATCCTATGGTCCTATGATTCTATGGTTCTATAATTCATTGATTCTGTGATTCTATGATTCTGTGATTCTGTGGTTCTATGTTTCTATGATTCTGTGGTTCTATGATTCTATGATTCATTGATTCTATGGTTCTATGATTCTATGAATCTATGATTCTATGATTCTATGATTCTACGATTCCATGATTCTACAATTCTCTGAAACACACATCCAGCCCAGCTCAGCTGAGAGCACCCAGCTGCCATCTGGATGGATAACGGGCTTTTTTTTTTTTTTTTCCTTTTCTTTTTTTTCCCCATGCATATATGAAAGAGGGGGTGGGGAGAGGCTGAGCTGAAACGAGGCTGCGAAATGAATTCAGCATCAATTATTCTAAAATATGCGTGTTAATATGGGAAGGGCTCCGCGGCTGCATCCATCTCCACTTCTCTTCATTGCGAGCATTAAAATGTGACCTGGGAAGATGACAGCATCTCGCGTCTCACTTACACAAACACGAGCCGGGGAAAGGGGGGATATTAAAAAGGGAGACAATGCTGCATATTAAAATACCACAGATGGAGCTTTCTGCAGCCTTTGCAGTCTGCCTCGGAGATTATTGCTGGGCCATATTGTATTAAAAATGGGGGGTGGGTGTGTTTTTTATTTATTTATTTTTTAAACAAATTCCATCTCCTACTCACGCCGGATGGATCAAGTGAGCTTTTGAGCTCCAGCCAGCTTTTCCAGCGAGCCCACGTGAAAAAATGCATTTTCATTAATACAAACTGTTTGCAGTAGGTAAATTAATTCTGGAAATGGTTTTCATACATGGCAAATTATACGTTCGGCGAAAAACACTAGACGACACTCTCCAGTCATAATAAAAGCCCCGTGTTTCCTTTAATGAAGCGGGATTGCCAGGTAGAGGCGGTTAGGTGGAACAATTAAACAAACAAATAAGTAAACGGGTGAGTAAAAGCCCAGCGGAAGGTTTGGGGAGGTGGGAGGTGGGGAGCTGGATGCTGTCAGGCTCCCGCTGAGACCTCAGAATTGCAGAGCAGGATCCAGCCCCATGGACTCAAGCTCCCTAAGGAAGAGCAGGAGAGGAAGGAGAAGCCCCGATCCTTCCCAGTGCCACAATTGAGGGCTGAGGGTCCCAGCGTAGAAAGATCCAAGGGGACGCAAAGCGTGAGAGCAGAGCACGACTGGCTGAGGAGCAACCCCAACCCTCCACCATCCCCTAGATGAGAAACAAGCCCAAATATTAAGCCCCTTCCTCGCAAGTTGCTCTTTTGCTCTCAAACCTTCTCGCGTCTCCTTTAACAGTCCCACTCCCGAGCGCCTGCTTATGGCAAGGGAAGCGATATATAATTGATGAAATGATGATGTGCTCCAGCCCCAGCTCGAAGACATCTGTTCTGCACGTAGACTCGCTCAGGTGCTGTCACGCTGCATTTACCGCAGCGTTTCAGAGCCTGCCTGCCCGTGCTAAGGTCGGGCCAGCCCGGAGCCGGAATACCGCACGGCTCGGGGGGTCGGGAGCCAGTGAGAGATTACTGGAAGCATTTATGCCTCCCTGCTGCGACCCTACTGCCTTCTCAGCCCTCTGTTTCAGGCTTATTCCCATGGATTCCCAAGCCCTGAGTTGCAACCCAAACCATCAGGTTTTTGGGGTGATGGTACTGCTGCTCCCTTCCAGCAGCACCTACACAAGGGGAGATTTAGGCTAGAGATTAGGAGGAAGTTTTTCATGGAAAGGGTCATTGGGCATTGGAATAGGCTGCCCAGGGAGGTGGTTGAGTCACCTTCCCTGGAGGTGTTTAAGGGACATGTGGATGAGGTGCTGAGGGACATGGGTTAGTGTTTGATGGGAATGGTTGGACTCGATGATCCAATGGGTCTCTTCCAACCTGGTGATTCTATGATTCTATGATAAGTTGCCTCCTAACCCTTGGCTTTTCCCTTGGCTGCTCCGACTGCTGAAGCCGAGGGCCAAGGGGAAGGCAGGTACGACACCTCAGAAGCAGAGGAGCCGTCTCGGAGTGATTTTCGAAGAGCGGAGCAAATATCAATCCCTGCGTTCGTCACGGGGAAGCCGAGATGCCGGGAAGGAGGGGGCAGCATTTCATAACCGCCTGCCGCATCAGAAAACAAAGAATGATAAAGGATCCTTTAGTCACCTCTTAATTACATATTCCGGCTACGTTAAGAAAGGAGAAGCGCGTCTCAGGTCACTGCCTGTCACGGCGACAAAGGCCCACGATGAGCTCTGTATTCAAAATATTTGCGCTAATTATCGGCACAGCTCCCCCTTTGAAAGCGCTCGGAGGGGAGGATGCTGTTTCACCCCAGGGAAGGAGCTGGCAGCCCGCACTGGTTTCGCTGCACGACGGATAAAGATACTCGTGCGCCTGTATATTTTTACCAACGTGCCCGCACGCGTATCCATGGAGAAAAACCTATAAATGCCTAACGCTCGTCTTGTGGGGCTGGAGAGAGGGAGTCGGAGAAGAGGGGCTCTTTCTCATCCCTCCTGCGGATGCTGGGAACAATATGGGCTGAGACGCGATGGCCTCTGATGGATTTTCAGAGGTGGGAGAGGTTATTCCCACTTTCATAGAATCATAGAACAACCAGGTTGGAAGGGACCCATCGGATCCTCTAGTCCAACCATTCCTATCAAATCACTTTGGGGTGATCACTGCAGCCACAGCTTGGTCAAACAACCCAAATCTCTGCCGACGCAACCGCCCAGGGAGAGAAAGAGAGAGAGAGAGAGAAATTCATTGAATACTAATGGTGACTGACCTTTAATTAGCGCATAAGTAGACGTAAGGGTGGGGGGGGAAAACCACCAGAACTTCCCTAGGCGCTTTGTGGAGAGCAGCAGGAATCACGGCGTCTCCTCATCAACAAACTCATTTTCCAGGCAGGAGCTCTCGCAAAACACCCTCTCCCCTCTCTGCCTGCTCTGCGGCTGAGCCCAACCCCCAGGGAGGCCAAGTAGAGGGTGAGAGATCACAGAATAGTTTGGGTTGGAAGGGATGTTGAGGATCATCTAGTTCTTGCCACGGGCAGGGACACTTCCCATGGATCAGGGGCTCCCAGACCCATCCAACCTGCCCTTGGGCCCCTCCAGGGATGGGGCAGCCATGGCTTTCCTGGGCAAACCCAGTTCCCAGGCACGACGGGTGCTCGGAGAACCTTTTTGCCCGTGAGGCACCGACGGAGCAACCCCTTTCCCCCAGCGAACATTTCATCTGACAGGACAGGAGCAAAACCCACGTAGATATAAACGAGGTGAGAAGAAAACAGCATGTTTCGGATTCCTCGGGAAAGCGGATGGGAACAGGAGACTTATTAATAAATTCTTCTTTGTTCTGTATTGTCTGTGATAAATAGAGGCACTCGGCATCAGTCACTGCAAACATCCTTGGGAGAGAGAAACATGCGGAAACCCATCACGCGGCTCGAAAGCGGAGAATGGATTCAATTTCAGTTTTGGAGGCGAATTTCACAGTCCTAAACAAAATTATCGGAGGGGGCTGGTGCGGCCACACACGCAATAAATGTAAGGTTATGGCTGCTAAAGCAGGAGAACGTCTCCCAAGAGTTGTAATATCTTCAGCTAAAGGACAAGGAAGAATAGCCCATTCAGGATAATGTCTTTGGGAAAAAAATAACATTTATGTTGCCAAATAAAAAATGTTTTTATTAAGGGAACACAAAGCTTCTGGAATGCGATGGCCCTAGAGATTACTCCAACTCCCACCCCTTCGCTGCCTTTCCGAAAGTGAATTTCCACGAGATTTTAAACGCTGCCGAGGCCTCGATAATTCGGGGGTAGGAGGGAGAAGAGAGCGGCAGCGAGAGACATTCCTAATGGCAAAGACATGAAAAAAAAAAAAAAAACCGCAGCTTTATTTTTTGATGATTGCATTAGATTTTTTATCACAGAGATGAAAAATGAACAGCTACCACCTCCTAATTCAATGCCTGGGGACTGGATTCCTCTCGGCTGCCGCGCGAGGAGAGGCACTGCAAGCCGTGTTGTGCAGGGAGTGAGCTCTATTTAAGAGATAATTCCACTGCGTTGTGGAAAAAATAGTGATCTCGTGCAAAACACACGCACCAAGGGCACGAGAACACACACTTCTGTGCTTAGGACATGCAGCAAGCTACGTTTCCAGATGAACGGCTTTAAAGGCAATAAAGAGGAGAAAGGGCACAAAGTGGAAAGCGTGTCGCATGGCATCGCCTGGGCTGGCTCAGCAGCTCCCGGCAGCCGGGGGGAGGCAGGAGGCACAGGGTTGGGGCACAGGGTTGCAGACCGTGGTGGGAAGGGCTGGAGATGTGGAGCAATCACACTGGCCAGGGTGACAAACAGTGACATGACTCAGGTGCTTCAGCACGGGTAGGATCTACTGCAAACACTACTGCTGGGAGTGTATCAGTAGGGCCAGGGAGGTTCTTCTCCCTCTGCACTCAGCACTGGTGAGGCTGCTCCTTGAATCCTGTGTTCAGTTGTGGGCCCCTCAGCACAAGAAGGATGTTGAGGCTCTGGAGAGAGTCCAGAGAAGAGTAACGAGGCTGGTGTGGGGGCTGGAGAACAGGCCCTATGAGGAGCGGCTGAGAGAGCTGGGGGTGTTTATCCTGGAGAAGAGGAGGCTGAGAGGAGACCTCATTACTCTCTACAACTACCTGAAAGGAGGTTGTGGAGAGGAGGGAGCTGGGCTCTTCTCCCAAGGGACAGGGGACAGGACAAGAGGGAATGGCCTCAAGCTCCGCCAGGGGAGATTTAGGCTAGAGATTAGGAGGAAATTTTTCACAGAAAGGGTCATTGGGCATTGGAACAGGCTGCCCAGGGAGGGGGTTGATTCACCTTCCCTGGAGGTGTTTAAGGCACAGGTGGATGAGGTGCTGAGGGACATGGTTTAGTGTTTGATAGGAATGGTTGGACTTGATGATCCGGTGGGTCTCTTCCCACCTGGTTATTCTATGATTCTATGAGCTCAGTGGATCAGTCAACGCCTTGGACAGTGCCCCCAGAACCACGGATGTTGCCCCCTTCACCTCCACAGGGACCCCCCACCCACCCCACCTCCCTTTAAAGACATGGGTTTAGCTTATTTACTTATTGATGCGTGGGGGGGAAAAGGGTGGGTAATTCACGCCCAAGATATTAGAGAGGCTTTCTGTGCTCCGGGGGTTCTGAGTGTGCCAACGCAGAGGAAGAATTCAGCTTCTCATCTCTGCTTTCCTGCAAAACCCTCCCAGCTGCCAGCACGTTCTTTCCACCTACATATGTAGCGACTTCCCCGGGAAGCTCCGAGGAGTAGGAAGTGCCATCCAAGATGGTCTGAAGAAGCAATACAACCACCCAGCACAGGCACCGCAGACACCAGGAGATACGAGCTATACAGTTTTCGCTTTTCCTGAGCAGTTCCTCCCCAGAGATATCACCTGGTTACACACAGGCTAGGGATTAGGAGGAAGTTTTTCATGGAAAGGGTCATTGGGCATTGGCACAGGCTGCCCAGGGAGGGGGTTGAGTCAACTTCCCTGGAGGTTTTTAAGGCACAGGTAGATGAGGTCCTGAGGGACATGGGTTAATGTTTGATAGGAATGGTTGGACTTGATGACCCAGTGGGTCTCTTCCAACCTGGTGATTCTATGATTCTACGAAAATTCCACTAGTGCTCACAAGCCCCAAACCAGCTTCGTACCTGCAGGTACAGACCTTTCCTCCTGCCGCTTGGTTGTGGAGCAGGATGAGTTTGTAGAATCATCGAATCACAGAATCATAGAACAACCAGGTTGGAAGAGACCCATCGGATCATCCAGTCCAACCATTCCCATCAAACACTAACCCATGTCCCTCAGCACCTCGTCCACCCGTCCCTTAAACCTTCCAAGGAAGGAGTGTGTGTGCACCTGGGATTGTTCACCAAATCCAGCCACAGCAGCAATTTTCCAACAACAGAAAAAAGCTCAGCAGTGCTTCTGCTGCTCCCTTTGGGCGACGCGAGCGAGTTGGAGGCTGTTGTCACAAAAGTGAACATGTCTTGCTGGAGTTGAACCTGACTGAAAGGCACAAGTGCTAAAAGAAGCTATTTGCACGGCAGACCTTGCAACAGGGCATCTCCCTTTCCTTTCCTGTTAATCCTCTGCTCTGTAACCACTTTTTTTTTTTCTTTTTTTTTTTTCCCCTCACGCTTTAACTTGGAGCACCATGAGTCTGAAAGGATAAAGTGCATTAAGAGTTTTAATGCTGAGGAAGATATCAGGCTGACATTTTAATAACGCTAATGCTCTGGAATTTGCAGAATTATCACTGTAATGCATATCTCAACACCAGTCCCTCCACTGTGATTCTACAAGCTCTATACCACATTAAAGACCAGAGGCTTTCATGTTGCTCAGGGTAAAGAAATCGTCCCTTTCTGCAGAGCCCGAGACAGACATTGATTTGCCAGCACCACGTGCAGAGACATCCCAGGGAATACCACCTTCTCCCCCATTGGGTCGGAGATGACTGCTCCTCACTCTCTCCCTCCTGGAGAGCTCAGCTGCAGTGACAACTAAAGCGACAGTGCGATGATATGAAGGCTGCTTCTAAGGTTTGTTTTTTTTTTTTTTGTCTCAGCACAAACACAAGTACTTATGAATGCTGGTTTCCTAGGCTTCATCTTAGAATTTTAGAATCATAGAATAACCAGGTTGGAAGAGACCCACCGGATCATCCAGTCCAACCATTCCTATCAAACACTAAACCATGTCCCTCAGGACCTCATCCACCTGCCCCTTAAACCCCTCCAGGGAAGGTGAATCAACCACCTCCCTGGGCAGCCTATTCCAATGCCCAATGACCCTTTCCGAGAAAAACCTCCTCCTTATCTCTAGCCTAAATCTCCCCTGGTGGAGCTTAAGGCCATTCCCTCCCGTCCTGTCCCTTGGAAGAAGAGCCCAGCTCCCTCCTCTCCATAACCTCCTTTCAGGGAGTTGCAGAGAGCAATGAGGTCTCCCCTCAGCCTCCTCTTCCCCCAGCTCTCTCAGCCGCTCCTCTTCTTCTCCAGCCCCTTCCCCAGCTTCGTTGCTCTTCTCTGGACTCGCTCCAGATTGTTTATACATCCTGCAGTTCAGCTGAATGTCACTGAATTACTTGGTCCTTTGCCTATGTCAAGCCTGAAATTCATCCGGAGCCGGTGCAGGCAAAGCAGCAAGGACAGGTTGTGGTTTAGATGACACAGTAAGGGAGAGATGAATAGGAGGTGCCCTTAAAAACAAAGAGGACCAATCCCATCCACAGAAACAGGGCAGCAAGAGATGGACATCAATGACCTGAAAGGAGGTTGTGGAGAGGAGGGAGCTGGGCTCTTCTCCCAAGGGACAGGGGACAGGATGAGAGGGAATGGTTTCAAGCTCCGCCACAGGAGATTTAGGCTGGAGATTAGGAGGAAGTTCTTCCCACAGAGGGTCATTGGGCATTGGAATAGGCTACCCAGGGAGGGGGTTGATTCACTTTCCCTGGAGGTGTTTAAGGGACGGGTGGATGAGGTCCTGAGGGACATGGGTTAGTGTTTGATAGGAATGGTTGGACTCGATGATCCGATGGGTCTCTTCCAACCTGGTGATTCTATAATTCTATAATTCCTTTCTTTTAGGACTGAGTAAAAAAAATAAAATAATCCTAAATGGGCTAAGAGCATCAATCTAAATCAATGTAGATATATTTAAAAGTTATAATCCCACACATCTGTGAAAAAAAAACCCAACCAGCTAAAAACGCAGCCGAAACCAAGTTGTTTTGGAAAGTTAAGAGCTAGTGATGGGAGGGAAGAAACTGCTTCTTTTTCTTGTCTTTGAAAGACACACACGCTGCTCTCAAAGCCTAATGGCACCGGGCACCAGGGTAGCTCTTTGCCTTGCAAACCCCTCTCCTGCCCACACACTGTGCCTGCCCTTAATGAGCCAGAATTTGAAAGCCGAGTTTGACAGAGGCTAAAAATGAGCTTAAGTCTCACATGCAAAGTCAAACGCAGAAGTGACTAAGTGGCAGGAAGCCCGAAAGAGTAAATGAGACTGTTACATCTCTCGTGTCTAATGAGTGACACTAGGTAACGCTGGCAAATTGCTCACCTAGAGACAGCATCACTGAATTTCTGATGGATGAACAAGCCTTTTTTTTCTTTTTTTTTTCCCCTCTCATCAGCACACATCACAGTGAATGATGGAGCATGTTTTTCTGATGGTGCTGGAGATTGTCACAATCGTTTGCTAAATCCAGTTCTGCTCACAATGTTTTGGTGGAGAAACGAGTAGCTCTGAGTGGCACAGGCTGCCCAGGGAGGGGGTTGAGTCACCTTCCCTGAAAGGTTTAAGGTGCAGGTGGATGAGGTGCTGAGGGACATCCCTTAGCAAGTTTGCAGATGACACAAAGCTGTGTGCAAGTGTTGATCTGCTGGAGGGTCGGGAGGCTCTGCAAAGGGACCGCTGGGCAGTGTCCAATGGCATGAGGTTTAACACAGCCAAATGCTGGGTCCTGCACTTGGGGCACAACAACCCTATGCAGAGCTACAGACTGGGAGAAGTCTGCCTGGAAAACTGCCAGGAGGAGAGGGACCTGGGGGGGTTGGTTGACAGCCGACTGACCATGAGCCAGCAGTGTGCCCAGGTGGCCAAGAAGGCCAATGGCATCCTGGCTTGGATCAGAAATGGTGTGACCAGCAGGGCCAGGGAGGTGATTCTCCCTCTGGACTCAGCACTGGTGAGGCCGCTCCTTGAATCCTGTGTTCAGTTGTGGGCCCCTCAGCACAAGAAGGATGTTGAGGCTCTGGAGAGAGTCCAGAGAAGAGCAACAAAGCTGGGGAAGGGGCTGGAGAACAGGCCTTATGAGGAGCGGCTGAGAGAGCTGGGGGTGTTTATCCTGGAGAAGATGAGGCTGAGAGGAGACCTCATTGCTCTCTACAACTACCTGAAGGGAGGTTGTGGAGAGGAGGGAGCTGGGCTCTTCTCCCAAGGGAAAGGAGACAGGATGAGAGGGAATGGCCTTAAGTTCCACCAGGGGAGATTTAGGCTGGAGATTAGGAGGAAGTTTTTCACGGAAAGGGTCATTGGGCATTGGAATAGGCTGCCCAGGGAGGTGGTTGATTCCCCTTCCCAGGAGGTGTTTAAGGGACGGGTGGATGAGGTCCTGAGGGACATGGTTTAGTGTTTAATAGGAATGGTTGGACTCGATGATCCCATGGGTCTCTTCCAACCTGGTTGTTCTATGATTCTGTGATTCTATGAAGGTGGATGGTTTAGTACACTTCAAGCATCAGACTGTGGCTGATCCGCAGCCAGAGTTACACAAAAATCCACCACACTTTGTGGCCGCCTCACCCCAAACTAGAGCGTTTGTGGTCATCCCGAGAGACGCCGTCGCATCCAGTGTCGGAGCCTCCCCTGCCTGGGCACCACGGCTGGTCTGGCCCGGGCCAGGCAGCCAGCGCTGCCCATCAGGCGGGGGAGCCTGGCGGCTGAGCTGCGATGCGTAAAAGGATTTACAGATGTAAAGCCACATCTCGATAACGCTTGGAACAAATCCCTGACATTCTTCACACAGCTCTGCACTAACAGGTTCGGCTCTAGCAGAGTGGAAACGGCAGCTCCCACTAACTCCACATCTCCGCTCCCGTTAACCGTTTGAAAGCCTTCTCCCCTCCGAAGCGAAGGTGGAGGCCGGATCGGCGGAGGCAGGAGTCTCCTCCGTGCCGACAATTATTCTCCGTTCAGGACTAGCCATTTGCATGCAGTTCATTTGCGATGCAGAAAAGCTTGAACCTGTCATTATTGCTTGGCATCAGTACAGCACTGGGAAAAGACACCGCTCGGAACATGCGCACAAGCTCTGCGCCCGATTGCCTTTAATCTAGGCTAAAATGACAATGAGAAAGAGAGCAGGAGGGAGGGAAGGAGGAAGGGGGAATCGAGGAAAGCGCCTTCTCCGTAAACAGGAGTTTGATTCTCCGAGGAAGCAGGCACAAGCATTCTGCTCATTGCTGTGGAGGTCTGTGTGGGGATGATCGAGAGAGGGTGAAAATGAGGTTTTTTCATGGGCTGATGACATCGGTTTGGTCCTCTCTGCACAGCTGGAATTCGCTCGGCAGAGTTATCCCCCAGAAAGGGCTCCAGGAGCCACCATTTTGCAGCCCAGCCAAGCAGGAGATGCCCAAAGGTCCTCGCTGACACACACACACGCCAGCACCTCCTCCCTCCCCTCTTCCCCAAGCGCAGGGAGATGGGGATGGCAGCAAAGGCAGGGGGAGCAGATGGAAAGCAAAGGCCTGGTGAAAGCTCTGCTTTGCCAAGGGGAGCACGGCTGAGCTCGCGGCTGGCACCCTTGAGAGGGGCTGGGGGACACTGGGAGCAGCTCCAGCTCCCACCCCCTTCATAGAATCATAGAATCATAGAACAACCAGGTTGGAAGAGACACATCGGATCATCCAGTCCAACCATTCCTATCAAACACTAAACCATGTCCCTCAGCACCTCGTCCACCCGTCCCTTAAACACCTCCAGGGAAGGGGAATCAACCACCTCCCTGGGCAGCCTATTCCAATGCCCAATCACCCTCTATGTGAAAAACTTCCTCCTAATCTCCAGCCTAAATCTCCCCTGGTGGAGCTTGAGGCCATTCCCTCTCGTCCTGTCCCCTGTCCCTTGGGAGAAGAGCCCAGCTCCCTCCTCTCTACAACCTCCTTTCAGGGAGTTATAGAGAGTAATGAGGTCTCCTCTCAGCCTCCTCTTCTCCAGGATAAACACCTCCAGCTCTCTCAGATGTTCCTCATCAGGCCTGTTCTCCAGCCCCTTCACCAGCCTCACTGCTCTTCTCTGGACTCGCTCCAGAGCCTCAACATCCTTCTTGTGCTGAGGGGCCCACAACTGAACACAGGATTCAAGGAGAGGCCTCACCAGTGCCGAGTCCAGAGGGAGAATCACCTCCCTGGAGGTTCATCGGCAAACCCTCCCAGCACCCTTTGCATCTGCTGACACTGGTGGTGAGGCTTGGATGGTGCAAGCAGGCAGCTTCTCCAACACCTCTTGCAGCATCCAGCATGAAACACCGACCGGGGAAGCACAAGAGGTCTCAGCATTTGCAGATGTGGACCAGCCCGAATCATAGAATCATAGACCAACCAGGTTGGAAGGGACCCATCGGATCATCGAGTCCAACCATTCCTATCAAATGGCCCAAGCTCAGCTCTGGCCCTGCCTGCAGCAAGGGTTTTAGCAGCTCTGTCCGAACATATGTCCCTAACTGTTCTAACTCGGCAATGTCTCCCTGTCACGTCAACATCTGATTGCTTATGGCTAATAACTCGCCCTCTGCGACTGCTTGTGGCGACGTACTCCACATCCCGACCCTGAGCGGCGCAGAAAAGCACTTCCCGGTGACGATGCTGACCTGGAGACCCTTTGGTCCTTGCCGAGTGCCGTTCTGGCTCACCAAAGGAGGCTCTGCGGTCACCGAGCCTGCAGGACGGCCGCCCCCAGCCCACCCCACTCGGGGAAGAGGCAGCGCTGTGACGCGCAGGTGATTTAGGAGCCCAGAATCCCATTACGATTCATTGCCAGCAGGGAATCTAACTCCCTTGTTACCTTTCAAATGAGCAGAGCTACACATGAATATTAAACACCACCTCGTTCTACTCCCAGGGAAAAAAAAAAGAAAAAAAAGACAGTCTTTGAGAATCCCTCATTAAGATGCACTGGACGCCTTGCACAGGGAGCCCGAGAGCCAATTAAGCAGGACTGTAACAATCCTAAAATGAAGCTGCATGCCTAGCTGGGCTCCCAGAGCTGGTGTGGGTGTTGCTGCCCACGGTGCCCGAGCCCTGGCTGCTCCCAGACCCTCTCCCAGTCCATCCCAGCTCCTGGATTCATGCTACACCCACCACACACCCACTGCCAACACCAGAGCAAGGAGCCACCTCCCTGCCAGGGACGATTCTCTCCGCAAACAAAAAACCCTGTTGTTTTGCAAAGCACCGTGTGGTGCTAAGTACGCCTTTTGTATAAATATTCTCCATATTCTTAGTCTTTAAAGTGTTAATTTATTATTTTTGTTAACGGAGAGATGTCAACTCTCTAAGTGTTGAAATTTGCTTGGAGAGCTCATGCTGTACAAGTGCTTTAAAATTATCTTACGAGATAAAAGCGCTTCTACAGGATTTTTTTTTTTTTTTGTTTTCTTTCTCTTTGATAGGTTTGTTTGGGGTTTCATTAACTTTTAGGGTGTGCATTTGTGTACATTTCACTCTGGTTTCTTATTGACAAATTCTCTCCCCAACGGTTTTGCCTCCACCTGAGTTGAATAGGTTTTGTCTCCACCTGAGTTTTGATAGGAGTGGTTGGACTCGATGATCCGGTTGGTCTCTTCCAACCTGGTTGTCCTATGATTCTATGATTCTATGAAACCAGGTGAGTTGAAGCTGTTGAGTTGCAAAGCAGGCAAGAACCACTCGTTGTTCATAGTCTCTCACAAGGAGACACCAGGCATGTGAGATGCCACCAGTGACATGGGTTTGGTGTCACTATTTGTTGTTGAGTTTAAGTATGTAGGGGAATAGAATCATAGAATCATAGAACAACCAGGTTGGAAGGGACTCATCGGATCTTCTAGTCCAACCATTCCTATCAAAAGAAGGGAAGAAGCAATGAAGTTCCCTGGAGGCAAAATATTGCCATCGTGGGGAGGGACCCCATTAAAGACCAGACTCGATAACTAATGCCAGTTGGGTTATTAAGTGGGTATTGCTTTAGTACATAATACGAGGAACGGCTGAGATAGCTGGGGGTGTTTAGGTTGGAGAAGAGGAGGCTGAGAGGAGACCTCATTACTCTCTACAACTACCTGAAAGGAGGTTGTGGAGAGGAGGGAGCTGGGCTCTTCTCCCAAGTGACAGGGGACAGGACAGGAGGGAATGGCCTCAAGCTCCACCAGGGGAGATTTAGGCTGGACATTAGGAGGAGGTTTTTCACACAGAGGGTCATTGGGCATTGGAATAGGCTGCCCAGGGAGGGGGTTGATTCACCTTCCCTGGAGGTGTTTAAGGGACGGGTGGATGAGGTGCTGAGGGACTTGGTTTAGTGTTTGATAGGAATGGTTGGACTTGATGATCCGATGGGTCTCTTCCAACCTGGTTGTTCTATGATTCTGTGATTCTATGACAGTGGTTGCTTGGTTTGGCTTTGAGTTGCTTCCTTTAAACAAAGTTCCACTATTCCTTATAAATAATGGTGGAGGTTACAGTGTAGAGAGAAATAGTGCTGTGTTGTCTTCATGCACAGGATAGGAATGGTTGGGCTCGATGATCCGGTGGGTCTCTTCCAACCTGGTGATTCTATGATTCTACGAAACCCTCGCCTCCCCTCCCGGCTGCCAGCAGGGAAATGGAAAGTTTCCTCAGCAAAGTTTCTTTGCTGACTTCCCAGCACCATCATTTCCGCGCTGGGTCGCAGGTAATCTGATCAGACGAGCCCAACGTCTCTCCTGACACTGCAGGACTCTTCTCATTCTGCCGCTCAGTCTCATCCTCCCCATCGCTAGCCACCCCCCCGCACGCCAGCAGCCCCCGCTTCAAAATCAATTTCTATATTACAGATACAAAGATTGTTTTGCTTGAAAAATGAAGCTGCCCTTCACAGAGGTAATAGAGAGATCAATACTGCTTACATCAAGTTTCCTAGTGGATACAGGCAAACGCCTGCGTCTTTACCCTCCTGATTCACCTGACGTGGTTGTTTCTGCATCCCGGACCCAGACGGGTGCTTGGCCAGAGAGGAATCCTCACAGGACCTCAGGACCAGCTCCACATGGGCAGAGTCCAATGGGATGAGGTTTAACACAGCCAAATGTCGGGTCCTGCACTTGGGGCACAACAACCCTATGCAGAGCTACAGACTGGGAAAAGTCTGCCTGGAAAACTGCCAGGAGGAGAGGGACCTGGGGGGGTTGGTCGACAGCGACTGACCATGAGGCAGCAGTGTGCCCAGGTGGCCAAGAAGGCCAAGGGCATCCTGGCTTGGATCAGAAATGGTGTGATCAGCAGGTCCAGGGAGGTTCTTCTCCCTCTGGACTCAGCACTGGTGAGGCCGCTCCTTGAATCCTGTGTTCAGTTGTGGGCCCCTCAGCACAAGAAGGATGTTGAGGCTCTGGAGAGAGTCCAGAGAAGAGCAACAAAGCTGGTGAAGGGGCTGGAGAACAGACCTTATGAGGAGTGGCTGAGAGAGTTGGTGGGGTTTAGCCTGGAGAAGAGGAGGCTGAGAGGAGACCTCATTACTCTCTGCAACTACCTGAAAGGAGGTTGTAGAGAGGAGGGAGCTGGGCTCTTCTCCCAAGGGACAGGGGACAGGACAAGAGGGAATGGCCTCAAGCTCTGCCAGGGGAGATTTAGGCTAGAGATTAGGAGGAAGTTTTTCACGGAAAGGGTCATTGGGCATTGGAACAGGCTGCCCAGGGAGGGGGTTGATTCACCTTCCCTGGAGGTGTTTAAGGCACAGGTAGGTGAGATGTTGATAGGAATGGTTGGACTCAATGATCCAATGGGTCTCTTCCAACCCGGTTGTTCTATGATTCCATGATTCTCCCTGCCAGTGACAGAAGAGGGTGGCAGGGAACGGCAGAGAAAATTGTGGGTATAATTTATAATGCCTCATTAATTTGACAAATGCCGCTTCGTGCACGCTCTCCATCAGCCTGTCGCTGTCCCAGAAGCCACCACATCACCAGCTACTTCAGACGGCGAAGCTACCTGCAACCCCTCAGTGTTTAAAGGATGGATTGATTGTCACCCCTTCTCTGCTCAAGCCACGGCTCCTGCCCCACCGGCTGGGACGGCTGCGCGAGAGTGATCCCAGTGAGGGATGTAAATAGAGACAGAGAAGGCAAACATCCCAAATAGCTTTCAGAGAAAGCATTTGACCGGCTGTGATAGCTCCTTCCCAAGGCTTTTGTTGCAGAAGCAATCCCAAAGGAAATGTTCCTACACCAAAATGAAGCTTTTGTGGAAATTTCTCATTTCAGTCACGAACTGAATTCAATTTGGTCTTCGCTGGAGAGAAAGTTTCCTTCCTGCCCATCTCTTCTCCTTCCTACAGACCATTTGTTTCTCTAGTGGAAAAGCTACGAGATTGAAAGGGAAAAAGACACTGGAATCCAGGCCAGAGGGAACTGAGAGTGGGCAGGTCCTGTCCAGTACAGCCCTTCTGCTCCTCGTGGAGGATTCAAGGAGCTCTCACCTGAGTGATATATCAGGTAAAGCCACCATGGGCACCTGAGAAGGGAAATGTCTGTTTTTTCCAAAGCCAAGCAGCTCCAACCCAGATTCCATCAAGCCCAACTGAGAAGATATCGGCACTAACCAGCACTCAGGATATTAAATCCATGAAGAAAATGAGAGGAGGAGGTCGGAGAAGATGTATGTGCATAAGGCACCGTTAGCACAACTTTGCTCGCTGTGCATTAAATAACTCTTCCAGGGCGTGAGTTAAACGGCAGCACAGGGTGATCAGGGGACAATAAATCCCTGGTTATAAATTCTGGCACTAGGCTGGGAGATTATAATCATCATCCCTGGCCACTGTGACTGGAGCTGCAGCCTAAGAGGGAATCATAGAATCACCAGGTTGGAAGAGACCCATTGGATCATCATGTCCAACCATTCCTATCAAACATTAAACCATGTCCAGGGGAGGGTTAGGGTTAGGGTCCAGTGAGGAATGTCTTATCTGCTCCTCTCCCTCCACCAGAGAATCATAGAACAACCAGGTTGGAAGAGACCCATCGGATCATCGAGTCCAACCATTCCCATCAAACATTAAACCATGTCCAGGGGAGGGTTAGGGTCCAGGGAAGAATGTCTTATCTGCTCCTCTCCCTCCACCAGAGAATCATAGAATCATAGAACAACCAGGTTGGAAGAGACCCATTGGATCATCGAGTCCAACCATTCCTATCAAACCAACAACCCTCCATCTCCGCTCACCTCCCCCAGACCTCAGTTCATTTCACATCCCACTTTAGGAGCTTCCCAAACCGTCGGATGCTTCCGGAGCACAAACAGGGAGTGAGGTTCCTGCTCGGATCCACAGCAAAGTGCCAGAGGTTTTTCATTAGGAGGAAGTTTTTCACACAGAGGGTCATTAGGCATTGGAATAGGCTGCCCAGGGAGGTGGTTGACTCACCTTCCCTGGAGGTGTTTAAGGGACGGGTGGATGAGGTCCTGAGGGACATGGGTTAGTGTTTGATAGGAATGGTTGGACTCGATGATCCGATGGGTCTCTTCCAACCTGGTTGTTCTATGATTTTATGATAGGTCACTTCCCAAACCACAGAGCATCTCTGTGTCCACTTAGCCACCGCCTTCCACTCACATCCCTGTACAAAATCCTGACCCGAACGGGCTCCCAAGCCAAGGAGACATTTCCAAAGCGCTTTAAGGAGAAGAGAGGGAGAGGTACAAGGTGTCACCGCTCTACCTCGCTGCACTTCAGCTCTTGCCTGCCTGAGCTGTTATTTCCTGCGAATACAGCACACTGTGGGATGCCTGCAATATTTTATAAAGTTAATAACTTTTTTTTAATTGGATGAGTTTATAGAATCGTGCGAGCAATTAACAATAATTACGTTTAAGACACTTAAATTCCAGGATGCATCGCAAACACTGGAATATTAAGCCATAAAAACCCTCGATTGTACATTCAAATTACATTAAGGGTCTGTTGGAAGGAACACACTCTCGGGTTGAAGAGCCCTGCTCTGTTCTGTTTATACAATGAGGTTATAGCAGACATTCAGCTATGGCAGCAGCCCCAGAGCCACCGAGAGCTCAGGTACCACACAGACATCACACTGGGCTCGGTGACCGCGACCTGGGAGCCCCGAGGGAGGTGTCCCAGCCTCCCCCAGCTCAGGCACTGGGCACGAGGACCAAGAGCCACGACGGCATCGGGTTCCACCGCAGCATCGGTGCCGCTCCCAGGATGGGAGTTGGGCCAGTGCTTATTTCATTTTAATCACCAGGTGCCAAACTGAATTATTGATGTAGGTTCTCGGTGACAGGTAAGGCATTTTATCATTGCGGCTTTAATAATGCAAGAGCCATGATCCTTCACGCTAAAATGTCAAGCAATTCTCAGGTTACCCTCGCCTGGCAAGAGAAGTTTTTCACTGTCCTACCCTTCCCTGCTGGCGCCCAGGGCTCACACCAACACCCAGCTGCTCCGCGGCAGACGGCACCCGCGCAGGGCACAGCCCTGGAACACGATCACGCTGCCCTCCCCGTGGGATCCACCCAAGCCCCGTGTGGCAACAGGGAGGGTAACATGATCAGAGGGAAAAGAAAGGACAACCTGAGCTTGCCAGGACCTTTGAGAAATAACCTCAAGTATCTGCCTCATGCAGTCCCAGCTGGCGTTGCTGCTGCTGGTCCATCTCATAGAATCAATCACAGAATCATAGAAGAATCAGGTTGGAAGAGAACCATTGGATCATCGAGTCCAACCATTCCTATCAAACACTAAACCATGTCCCTCAGGACCTCATCTACCTGTCCCTTAAACACCTCCAGGGAAGGGGAATCAACCACCTCCCTGGGCAGCCTATTCCAATGCCCAATGATCCTTTCCATGAAAAACTTCCTCCTAATCTCCAGCCTAAATCTCCCCTGGTGGAGCTTGAGGCCATTCCCTCTTGTCCTGTCCCCTGTCCCTTGGGAGAAGAGCCCAGCTCCCTCCTCTCCACAACCTCCTTTCAGGTAGTTGCAGAGAGCAATGAGGTCTTCCTTCAGCCTCCTCTTCTCCAGGATAAACACCCCCAGCTCTCTCAGACGCTCCTCATAGGGCCTGTTCTCCAGCCCCTTCACCAGCCTTGTTGCTCTTCTCTGGACTCTCTCCAGAGCCTCAACATCCTTCTTGTGCTGAGGGGCCCACAACTGAACACAGGATTCAAGGAGCAGAATCACCAGTGCTGAGTCCAGAGGGAGAATAACCAAGTCAAGCTGCAGATGCATCTCACTGCGCTGAAGATCCTCCCGCAAGCCCCTGGTGCCTGCGGGGACGCTGCCAGGCGCCACGTGCTGCACCCCAATCCCTGCCCAGCACCCTGGAAATGCTGCTTACAAAGCCATTTTACACCCCCCAGACGCAGAAAAGGACAGTTGGAGAGCCACGAAGGCTCCAGGCTGAGGAACCATAGCAAGGAAACGTCTCCATTTCGAGCCGGGAGGGAAAGGGCCATGGAAAACAGGCAACGCTCACACCGCAAAGAGCTCAACATCCCCAACACCCCATAGCTCCATCTGGCCGGGGCTCGCTCCAGCCTTTGTATTCCAGCAGCACAGCCTGACATTTATAGGGGGAAGTTTTATTCCTGCTGTAAATAACCTCTAATAGCGTAGGTCATTACACTAATTACGGGAGATAATTAATTTTCTCGTTCTTGTCAGCGCCGCCGCGTATTCCAAGAAGGGCGCAGCTCATTATTTGCCCGTGCAATCATGACCTCCCTCCTCCTGCCAGCCCCGCCCTCAGGATTTTAACACTTTGTCAAGTTGTTTATCATGCGGCCATCGAGCTGTTGTGAAGACGAGGAGGCGCGGGGGCTCCTCTCCCTCCCACCCCATGTGCGCAAACCACCGGAGTCTCGTGCAGCAGAAGCCACCTCCCTGCCTTGCGCAGGCTCTCCCGGACACTCCTTCATAGAATCATAGAATCATAGAACAACCAGGTTGGAAGAGACCCATCGGATCATCAAGTCCAACCATTCCTATCAAACACTAAACCATGTCCCTCAGCACCTCGTCTACCCGTCCCTTAAACACCTCCAGAGAAGGTGAATCAACCACCTCCCTGGGCAGCCTATTCCAATGCCCAAGGACCCTTTCTGTGAAAAACTTCCTCCTAATCTCCAGCCTAAATCTCCCCTGGTGGAGCTTTAGGCCATTCCCTCTTGTCCTGTCCCCTGTCCCTTGCGAGAAGAGCCCAGCTCCCTCCTCTCTACAACCTCCTTTCAGGTAGTTGTAGAGAGTAATGAGGTCTCTTTTCAGCCTCCTCTTCTCCAGGATAAACACCCCCAGCTCTCTCAGACGCTCCTCACAGGGCCTGTTCTCAAGTCCCTTCCCCAGCTTTGTGGCTCTTCTCTGGACTCATTCCACCCCAGCCACATGTTGGGTGAAACGAGAGACGTGCCAAGCAGAATCCCCTCTGCCAGCGCAGGTTGCACCCTCGAGGGGCACAACACGTCTCCGAGAACCATGTGGGATTCTCCAGTGGCTGCGAAGGGCACAGCCCCATCACCAGCAGGAAAGCTCTCCATTCAGTTGCTTGGAAAACGTCCCCTCCAAAAGTCCGACCTGCTGGTGGCTATTAATATGCAGCAGATTGATGATGGTTCTCTCGACGTGGCAATCATTAGCGAACGCAGCCCGCGAGCAGGAACATCTGCAGGATCTTAACCCACCACGGGGCTGAGTGTACAAGCATCTACCACCTCGCAGGCACAGATGGCGGAAGAAAGACAACCTGGCACCCAGCAGCTCTCACAACTTCATTGTCCTCGCCCTACCCGGGACCGTAAACCGCCGCAGTGAAGCACTTTGTGGCGCCAGAGCTGCAGTGCCGAGCCCGCTCTGCTCACCCGGGAGCTGTGTCCCTGTGTCCCCAGCCTGCAGGAGGCACGAGGGCGAGCGAAACACTGAGGGAAGAGCAGCGCAGAGGGCTCTGGGCAGCTCGGCAATGCCAAGCTGCAGCGTTTGGCACGGCCAGGGCGCAGCTGGGAGGCAGCAGGCAGCTCCCGAGCCATTCTCCCTCTGGACTCAGCACTGGTGAGGCCGCTCCTTGAATCCTGTGTTCAGTTGTGGGCCCCTCAGCACAAGAAGGATGTTGAGGCTCTGGAGAGAGTCCAGAGAAGAGCAACGAAGCTGGGGAAGGGGTTGGAGAACAGGCCCTATGAGGAGCGGCTGAGAGAGCTGGGGGTGTTTATCCTGGAGAAGAGGAGGCTGAGAGGAGACCTCATTGCTCTCTACAACTCCCTGAAAGGAGGTTGTGGAGAGGAGGGAGCTGGGCTCTTCTCCCAAGTGACAGGGGACAGGGCAAGAGGGAATGGCCTCAAGCTCCACCAGGGGAGATTTAGGCTGGAGATAAGGAGGAAGTTTTTCACAGAGAGGGTCATTGGGCATTGGAATAGGCTGCCCAGGGAGGTGGTTGATTCCCCTTCCCTGGAGGTGTTTAAGGGACGGGTGGATGAGGTCTTGAGGGACTTGGTTTAGTGTTTTTATAGGAATGGTTGGACTCGATGATCCAATGGGTCCCTTCCAATCTGGTTCTTCTATGATTCTATGATTCCAGGAGGGCAAAGTGTTTGCCTTTAGTGAGAAGCTCACGCGCCAGATTCTGGCTGCTCAGGGCTAGAGACCACCCGGGTCTCCAGCCACGCTGTAAATCTGGGTATCAGACGGGTTTTAGCGATAATCGATTGTAATAACTGACATGTATCTCTTGACCAGATAAGTGGAATATTATGCGTTAAGTCCAGCTGCAATTACCAGGGGCAGATGGATGGGGGCTGAGGCAGCCCAACAGGCATTTCCCACCTCTCGAGCCGGTACTGGGTGCCCAGGGCCACCTTTCCTCTTGCCCCTGATACACTCTCCATTGACAGATGACCCCAACATACAAGGGAAGTGCATTTGAAGCCAACAGAAGAGGGAATCATGGAATCATTACAGCTGGAAAATCCCTCTAAACTCATCCAGTCCAACCATCAGTCTAACCACACTGTGACTGCTAAACCATGTCCCCAAGCACCATGTCTAGGTGCTTTTTGAGCATCTCCAGGCATGGAGACGCCACCTCTGCTCTGGGCAGCCTCTGCCAAGGCTTCACTGCTCTGTCAGTAAAAAATTTTCCCTGATATCCAATCCAAACCTCCCCTGGCACGACTCGAGGCCATTTCCTCCTGTCCTTTCACTGGAGGCTGCTTTTCATAGAATCATAGAATCATAGAACCACCAGGTTGGAAGAGACCCATTGGATCATCGAGTCCAACCATTCCTACCAAACACTAAACCATGTCCCTAAGCACCTCGTCCACCCGTCCCTTAAACACCTCCAGGGAAGGGGAATCAACCACCTCCCTGGGCAACCTATTCCAATGCCCAATGACCCTTTCTGTTGGCCCAGTGCACAGGGACTGATGGATCTGGCTGTGGGCAGGACGCTCACCGGGTCTGAGGGTGCATCCCCGTGTCCGAGAGGCCCTGGCCCAGCAGCTGACAAGGCACACACCTGCTGTTATAGCAGAGAGAATGAATTATTAAAAGGCACATAAACCCCTGATGCTTCAAGGCATCAGCTGAGCACTAAGGAGGATTAGGAGGAAATATCTCCTGTGGAAAGCTTATTCCACATGAATTCCACTGAAGGGATCCTTTCATCTCTCCCTGGAGCATCTCTTCCCCTGGCCCTGATGCGCCTTGGCACTCGCTGAGCTCCCGTAATATATTTTGCAGGCGGTGATTCTCCTGTGAAGGTTGACAGCTGCCTCAGTGATGATGCTGCCTCCTGACTGGGGCCGAGTTGACAGGCGGCGTGACGGCAGGACAGCCACCCAGCCCCGACGGACATGCAGACACGGACACCACGATGGGAGACTGGAGCGCTGGGCAGTGTCCAATGGCATGAGGTTTAACATGGCCAAATGCCGGGTCCTGCACTTGGGGCACAACAACCCTATGCAGAGCTACAGACTGGGAGAAGTCTGGCTGGAAAACTGCCAGGAGGAGAGGGACCTGGGGGTGTTGGTCGACAGCCGACTGACCATGAGCCAGCAGTGTGCCCAGGTGGCCAAGAAGGCCAATGGCATCCTGGCTTGGATCAGAAATGGTGTGAACAGCAGAGCCAGGGAGGTTATTCTCCCTCTGGACTCAGCACTGGGGAGGCCGCTCCTCGAATCCTGTGTTCAGTTGTGGGCCCCTCAGCACAAGAAGGATGTTGAGGCTCTGGAGCAAGTCCAGAGAAGAGCAACGAGGCTGGTGAAGGGGCTGGAGAACAGGCCTTATGAGGAGCGTCTGAGAGAGCTGGGGGTGTTTATCCTGGAGAAGAGGAGGCTGAGAGGAGACCTCATCACTCTCTACAACTCCCTGAAAGGAGGTTGTGGAGAGGAGGGAGCAGGCCTCTTCCCAGAAGTGTCAGGGGAATGGCCTCAAGCTCCTCAAGGGGAGATTTATGCTGGAGATTAGGAGAAAGTTTTTCACGGAAAGGGTCCTTGGGCATTGGAACAGGCTGCCCAGGGAGGTGGTTGATTCCCCTTCCCTGGAGGTGTTTAAGGGACGGGTGGATGAGGTCTTGAGGGACTTGGTTTAGTGTTTGATAGGAATGGTTGGACTAGAAGATCCGATGGGTCTCTTCCAACCTGGTTGTTCTATGATTCTATGATTCTCTTTGCTCCCCAGCTGGGTGGCACGAAGCTGCTGCGGGATGCATTTGCAGCCACCGATGCAGCCCAGGGAGGTGGGGGAGCCCCTCCCCACCCCAAAAGTGTGGTCACAGAACTGGGGAATGAAAACCTATCATTGTGCTCTTTTATGGTTGGACTCGATGAGCCGATGGGTCTCTTCCAACCTGGTGATTCTATGATTCTATGATCACCAGAGTCCCCACAGCAGCTTTTTCTGCTCAGCACCACTCGGGGTACACACCCTGCACCACTGGAAAGCATCACCCCACATCCCAGAGTCAGCTGGAGGGAGAGGATTAAGATGAATGCCGCCTCCCTTCTCCTTTGCCTGGGAAAGGAGAAGCACTGAGTGCATTAAAAACTGGGTTAAAAATGGCTCTGCTCTACCTATCTTATCTTCTTTGTACTAAAAGCCCTCAAAGAGCGGCAGGTTTTCACGCAGAATTTTCCCGTCTAATCCCCTTTTGTTAGCTCTGATACTGGCATTGCAATACAAGCCTCGTCCGGGCGATTTAGGAGGGGATTACACGCCCTCAATCCTACAGCAGGCGGGAGAGAGAAGAGAAAAAAAAAAATGTTTCCTCAAATCAAATTTTACACGAACCGGTATTCGAAAATAATCAAAGCGCAAATCCCCGCGGCAGGGATTGCCAGAGGGAGGCGAGCGGGGAGGGGGTGGGAAGCGGCAGGAGCCGGTGAACCCCATTCCCAGCTCCCTAAGCAAGCCCGGAACCTTCAAATCCTTCAACAGGAGCTTGGCAGGAGCTGGTGCACCCCATTCCCAGCTCCCTAACCAAGCCATGAACCTTCAAATCCTTCAACACGAGCTTGGCAGGAGCCGGTCCACCTTATTCCCAGCTCCCTAACCAAACCATGAACCTTCAAATCCTTCAACATGAGCTTGGAGACACCAAAAGAAGAGGAGGCTGAGAGGAGACCTCATTACTCTCTACAACTACCTGAAGGGAGGTTGTAGAGAGGAGGGAGCTGGGCTCTTCTCCCAAGGGACAGGGGACAGGACAAGAGGGAATGGCCTCAAGCTCCACCAGGGGAGATTTAGACTGGAGATTAGGAGGAAGTTTTTCTTGGAAAGGGTTATTGGGCATTGGAATAGGCTGCCCAGGGAGGGGGTTGATTCCCCTTCCCTGGAGGTGTTTAAGGCACAGGTAGATGAGGTCTTGAGGGACATGGGTCAGTATTTGATAGGAATGGTTGGACTAGAAGATCCGATGGGTCTCTTCCAACCTGGTTGTTCTATGATTCTATGATTCAAAACGTAACTCAGGTTGTGATCCCGGGGCTGGAAGCAAAGAGCGAGCTACTCCTCGTTGCCTTCCCATGCTGGTTGGGAGCTCCAACAGGGCACGGAAAACCAGTTGCACTGCAGCCAGTCGATAATTTTTGTCTTTGACACAGCCAAACGTGCTCCACGGGGCTCGGCAGGCGCGTGTTTGGCTGGGCTTTCCCAATGAAATATTGCCGGTGCCGCTCCTGTAATATATATGTCACAGATGCAACCTCATTTTATTGATCTCCCCTCGCTGCCGGGATATCCATACTGGGATTAATACGTCTGTATCGCCGCAAAAAAAAAAAAAAAAAGAAAAAAAAAAAAAAAGGTAAAGCCCATCTGACAGTTTCAATTAAGGAAGCGTGAAAAGCGATTTGCGTAAGAGACTGGGGCTTGGCGGGGGAGAGGAGGGCAGCCTGCAGGCAGCGCGGCTGTACACTCGCATCTGGGTAAGTGAAGTGATTTCCTACAGGAAGTGATGGAGGCCAGAACCAAGCTGGGGACGAGGCCGCCGCTGCCTGACGAGCCCCCCAGCCTGCCCTGTGCCAGCTGCCAGGGTGAGCAGCCCACCCTCCGACCCAGGGGTCAGGGGTGAAGAGCCCCGAGGAGGCACCGGCACGGCTGGCACGTGATGGATCTGGCATTGTCTGTGACAACTGACAAGAAAGTTGCAGCCAAAGGGAGCATCTATGAAGGAAAATGCGTTTCATAGAATCACCAGGTTGGAAGAGACCCACCGGATCATTGAGTCCAACCATTCCTATCAAACACTAACCCATGTCCCTCAACATCTCATCTACCTGTGCCTTAAACACCTCCAGGGAAGGGGAATCAACCACCTCCCTGGGTAGATCATAGAATCACTAGGTTGGAAGAGACCCATCCTATCATCGAGTCCAACCATTCCTATCAAACACTAAACCATGTCCCTCAGCACCTCATCCACCCGTCCCTTAAACACCTCCAGGGAAGGGGAATCAACCACCTCCCTGGGCAGCCTATTCCAATGCCCAATGACCCTTTCCGTGAAAAACCTCCTCCTAATCTCCAGCCTAAATGTCCCCTGGTGGAGCTTGAGACCATTCCCTCTCGGCCTGTCCCCTGTCCCTTGGGAGAAGAGCCCAGCTCCCTCCTCTCCACAACCTCCTTTCAGGTAGTTGTAGAGAGCAATGAGGTCTCCCCTCAGCCTCAGGTGGGTGGGATGGTTCAGTAGTTGACAGGGATGGTTGAACTTGACGATATCCAAGGTCTTTTCCAACCAACCGATTTCTAGGATTCTATGGACCAAACTCCTTCCTGCCACTCACAGGTCTTGGTGCTTCCCATCCTCTCCCCATTGCTGTGGAGCAGGATCAGGGAAGGAAGGACGGAGGGAGCACTGACATCTCCATGTTCTTTGCATCCCACTGAGGAGCCAGAGGAATCAGGGAGGGAGGGAACACTGACATCTCCATGTCCTTTGCACCAACCAAGCAGTCAGAGGAATCAGGGAGGGAGGGAACACTGACATCTCCATGCCCTTTGCATCCCACCGAGGAGCCAGAGGAATCATAGAATCATAGAACAACCAGGTTGGAAGGGACCCATCGGATCTTCTAGTCCAACCATTCGTATCAAACGCTAAACCAAGTCCCTCAGCACCTCATCCACCTGACCCTTAAACCCCTCCAGGGAAGGTGAATCAACCACCTCCCTCGGCAGCCTATTCCAATACCCAGTCAGGGAGGGATGGAAGGAACACTGACATCTCCATGTCCTTTGCATCCCACCGAGGAGTCAGAGGAACCAGGGAGGGAGGGAGCACTGACATCTCCATGTTCTTTGCATCCCACCGAGGAGCCAGAGGCACACACACCTCAGTCTGCATTCTCCCAAGCACCCACCAAAGCCCACGCAAAGGAATCATAGAACTGTTTGGTTCAAAAAGATCTCTCAGATCATTGAGAACAACTGCGGTGACTCACCAGCCGCCCCAGGTTCATTCAGCCTGGTGCCTGCCACTGCCCAGCTCTGGGGCAGCGTGGGAGCCCTAGCGGAGCAGAGCTTTTGGGGAGCCCCTGTCATAAACAGTCCCATCGGAACCCAGACACGGAGGTGCCGCAGGACCTCATTTCTACTTCTTTCCCCCCGATGTGGGGCAATGCTCTTAACTCCGCCATAAAATTAAAAGTCATGTGGCCAGATAAAACAATTAAGATCTTGTTTGCAACACCTACGGCTAAATCCCACCCAATCCAGGGCCTGGCCAGCTGTCCGGGCAGTTGGCTTAGTCTCAGCAGGATGCACAACAACACACAAGTGCTTAAAAGCACTCGTCTAGGAGAGAAGTAAAGCCCTTTCCTAATCCTCTCCCCTAGTGAACATGGGGCTGTTGGGCATGCACAAAGCCATCCACCCCCAGAAGAAGAGAGGACAGTCTGTCCCCCGCCCTGAACAAGAGGAGAGGATGCAGTCCTTTCATCCTGTGCCCTGGGAGAAGAGCCCAGCTCCCTCCTCTCCACAATCTCCTCCCAGGGAGTTGCAGAGAGCAATGAGGTCTCCCCTCAGCCTCCTCTTCTCCAGGATAAACACCCCCAGCTCTCTCAGCCGCTCATCGCAAGTCCTGTTCTCCAGCCCCTTCACATCTCCCCAAGGAACCCACGACACCCCAATAGCCTCTCCAGCCCTCTGAGATGCTCCACAGACACAGCTACTCTGGAAAGCTCTACAGGGCTGGAGGGAACCTCCTGCAAGAAAGGGGATCCTCAAGGCATCCTCATGCTCCCTGCAATTCTGGCTTGGATCAGAAATGGTGTGACCAGCAGGGCCAGGGAAGTTCTTCTCCCTCTGTACTCAGCACTGGTGAGGCTGCTCCTTGAATCCTCTGTTCAGTTCTGGGCCCCTCAGCACAAGAAGGATGTTGAGGCTCTGGAGAGAGTCCAGAGAAGAGCAACGAAGCTGGGGAAGGGGCTGGAGAAGAAGAGGAATGGCTGAGAGAGCTGGGGGGGTTTATCCTGGAGAAGAGGAGGTTGAGAGGAGACCTCATTACTCTCTACAACTACCTGAAAGGAGGTTGTGGAGAGGAGGGAGCTGGGCTCTTCTCCCAAGGGACAGGGGACAGGCCAAGAGGGAATGGCCTCAAGCTCCACCAGGGGAGATTTAGGCTAGAGATTAGGAGGAAGTTTTTCATGGAAAGGGTCATTGGGCATTGGAATAGGTTGCCCAGGGAGGGGGTTGATTCCCCTTCCCTGGAGGTGTTTAAGGGACAGGTGGACAAGGTGCTGAGGGACATGGGTTAGTGTCTGATGGGAATGGTTGGACTCGATGATCCAGTGGGTCTCTTCCAACCTGGTGATTCTATGATTCTATGATTCAATGCAACCCAAAGAAGCTGCACAGCACTGGAGAGGCTCCTCAAAGCTCTCATTTCTGAAGGATGACAGAGACAGGCTGGACCCTGTGCATCTGGAAGGCTGTTCCCGTCCACGAGGAAGCATTCCTACCACTTTCACAGCTAAGTACACCGACAGGAATCGATTCACTTAGTTTCAACAGTTTAATCTTCTCCTTGGCTTCCCTCAAGTCCCCCGTGTGAAGCTTTGAGTTGGACTCCAGAAGGAGAGAAAAAGAAAGAAAAAAAAAAAGAGGGGAAAAAAGGTAAAACAAGCACAAAAAACCCCACAAGAAAACAAAACAAAACGAAAAAAAACCCCACCACAACAAACTGCATACCTTCTGGCAAAACCCAGAGCAGCACTTACACGACATCTTTACTCACTCCATTATTTATAGTGCAACTGAAACATTTATTTCTACACAGAACTACCCAGAGCATCAGTGTTTCGGTGAGTGGGAGCAAGCGCTGCTGCCAATCCCCTGCGCCTGGACACTCACCCCACGAGCCGGGGGGGGACGTGGTTCACCGTGGACAACCCTAAAGTGGAACCAACTCAACCAAACCCCGAGCCTGGACCACCACACCTCCCTGTGCCCTGGGGCATCAGCTCAGACACCCACAGGAGGCTCTGATGGGAATATTCCCTCGGTCAAAGCAGATCTGGAATTGTAGAATGAAGATGAGAAAGTGGTACCATGAATGGAACAGTGGAAATCCTTCTGGAAGAGGTGACTCCACGATTAATCATAGAATCATAGAACAACCAGGTTGGAAGAGACCCATCGGATCTTCTAGTCCAACCATTCCTATCAAACACTAAAGCAAGTCCCTCAAGACCTCATCCACCCATCCCTTAAACACCTCCAGGGAAGGGGAATCAACCCCCTCCCTGGGCAGCCTATTCCAATGCCCAAGGACCCTCTGTGTGAAGAACTTCCTCCTAATCTCCAGCCTAATGACCAAGCAGGGTAGTGAAATCGCTATTAATTACGCTTGCCAGGAGCTCTGTCCCAGCCCGGCGCTGCTTCTTTCCTCAATGAAGGAGAAGAAATGTCAGCTGAATCAAACAAGTCTCATCCTCGGCACCAGGATGAATCATAGAACCATGGAATTGGAAAAAAAAAAAACCTCTAAGCTCATTCACAGAATCATAGAATCATAGAATCACCAGGTTGGAAGAGACCCATCGGATCATCGAGTCCAACCATTCCTATCAAACACTAAACCATGTCCCTCAGCACCTCGTCTACCTGTCCCTTAAACAGCTCCAGGGAAGGTGACTCAACCCCCTCCCTGGTGCCTGTTCCAGTGCCCAATGACCCTTTCCATGAAAAACTTCTTCCTGATGTCTTCCTGACCCTCCCCTGGTGGAGCTTGAGGCCATTCCCTCTTGTCCTGTCCCTTGGGAGAAGAGCCCAGCTCCCTCCTCTCCACAACCCCCTGATTTCACGGCAGGACGAGGCAATTACTGATGGATAAGGGGCAGGCTGCAGGTTGACCACCTCAAAACCACACAAGGCTAATCGATAGCAGCTCATCGATAGATCAATCGATCACCTCTGCTAGGAAATATATTTCAAGGAGGTTGGACTCGATGATCCGATGGGTCTCTTCCAACCTGGTTGTTCTATGATTCTATGAAATCCCATTATGCCTCTCTTTAGTCAAAGCCCAGCGCTGGGTCCCTGAATGCGCAGCCAGATTACGGACGGCGTAATCTGCTATTCGGAGCACACACAGCACACGAGCCGCGTGCCAAAGCTCGCAGCTGGGGCCGCCCTGCGTGTGAGGAGGGACAGTTAAAAATGAAATTAAATTAATACAGGCCGGGAGCCAGCTCGGCGCCGATGCTTTATGCGAGGGACGTGTGGAATGATGCACCTGCAAGGGATGGTAGCTCTCTGCCTGAAGGACACGCGGCTCTCTGCTGCCGTGCCAGGAGGGATCAGAGCCGTTCGCCCTCGAGGGAGACTCCCAGGACAAGGGCAAAGGCATCCTCGTGCCCACGAGCCGCACCACAACCACCACCCTCCTCCTCCCTTTCAAGAGCCGGCGATGGGCAGCGTCCCAGGCCCAGCAGGACGCGCGGCGCTGGAGGTCTCCCCTCATTTAATAGGATCTGTCGTCTGGCAATCTAATTTGATCGGGGAAAACCGAAGCAAACAGGCCCCGGTCTGCGGCGCGGATTAGCCCAATCAGCCCAGAGTGGCTACTTTATTGTTCAGCTCCCTGGCACCAGCTGTGCCTGTGTGCAATCAGTCCCTAAGAGCCATTAGCCGGTGGCCGCCCCAGCTGCCCGGCCCCCAGACGCCCCCAACAACCTCTGCGGTTTGGGGGCTCCTACGCTCACGTGTTCATCGGACTCGAGGGCAAGCAGGGGGATCACACAAATCAGGAAACGATCTGCGCTAAGACACCTTTTCATTAGCTCGGAGGGAAGTCTCTGGGTTAAACCCAAATCCCATTACCTGGGAGAAGGGCATGCCCAGCGCTCTCTGCACTGGTATTAATGGTGCAGATTTTTCCCATGATCATATTCGCTCGTCCCCTTCAGACTCCAGCGTCTGGTCCCCGGGCAGAACAAACCCATCCCCTTGCCCAGGGAGGGGGTCGAGTCGCCTTCCCTGGAGGGGTTTATGGTGCAGGTGGATGAGGTGCTGAGGGACATGGGTTAGAGATTGGTGGGAATGGTTGGACTCGATGATCCAGTGGGTCTCTTCCAACCTGGTTGTTCTATGATTCTATGATTCTTACACACAGCAACCTCGGACACGCGCTCAGCAAAGCCAAAGCCCAGGGAAAGCTCCAAACCCAAGGCTTCTCCTTTCCCTAATCCCCACAAACCCTTCTGCTCTTGCTCAAACAAACACGGCACCACTTCTCCCACTCTCTGCTGTCACCGAAAGAACATTCACAGCATTGTTAAGGCTGGAAAAGACCTCTCGGCTCATCCAGTCCAACCTCACCACGTGCTGAAGTGTGACCTCTACATGGTTTTTGGGCCTCTCCAGGGATGGAGATTCCACCAGCCTCTGCCAGGGCTTTTCACACAGAGGGTCACTGGGCATTGGAACAGGCTGCCCAGGGAGGTGGTTGATTCCCCTTCCCTGGAGGTGTTTAAGGCACAGGTGGATGAGGCCTTGAGGGACTTGGTTTAGCGTTTGATAGGAATGGTTGGACTAGAAGATCCGATGGGTCCCTTCCAACCTGTTTGTTCTATGATTCGTGCCTCTGTCAGTTAAGAAATACTTTCTAATATTCGATCTAAGTGTGGTTCCAGCCAAGGGACAGAGAGGTTTTCAGCATCACAGCATGTGAAGGGTCGGGGATGGAAGAGGACAGGGGAGTGGAAGAATGTGGAAAACATCCAGAGCGTGAAATTCCACGTAATTCCCTGCTTAGGGATAAGTCTGCTCTCCCTGCAGACACCACCTCCCAACTGGGCACGGAGAACAGGTAACCTGGTGGCCCTCACTCAGCTTGGCAGGCAGGGAGGCAGAAAGAAGCAGGACGCGATGGGTAAATACCTGTATCAGCAGGGATTAGCTCCTTCTGCCTGCAAATATTTGCTCAGCAGAGCAGAGAGAGCAGATGCGAGTCAGACGCATGCAATCGCACGCGCTCCGGCGGCTCCGTCAATCGCCCAGTGACCAAAGGTTGTGGGATTCGTTTAGAGCAGAGTCCTGTGGGCTCGGCAATCAAACAGGCGCCGCACGCTGAGGGTTGGGGCCACGCGTTGGAGCCCCTTGTCATGAATGGAAGAGGAGGGAGTGATGCTGTAAGGGATGCTGGCACTTGTGGGGCTTTCCCTCGGAAAGACAAGTCACAGGGACACTTCATCAGCCTCAACACCTTCACCAGGAGAGGTTTAGATTGGATATTAGGAAAAATTTCTTTACTGACAGAGCGGTGAAGCCCTGGCAGAGGCTGCCCAGGGCAGAGATGGAGTCTCCATCCCTGCAGAGGCTCAAAAACCATGCAGAGGTGACGCTTCAGGACATGATTGAGCAGACACAGTGGGGTTGGGCTGACGGTTGGACTGGATGAACTTTTCCAACTGTAACGATTCCATTTTATGAGTGTATGACACCACAGGTCAGCCCTGGCACTGCCACCTCCAGTGCCACCAGTGCTCGGGGCTGGGGTGAGATGCAAGACAAGGGCTGGATGTGCTGGCAACGCTCAGAGGGGCTTAAACCTTCACCACAAGAAGGATGTTGAGGCTCTGGAGTGAGTCCAGAGAAGAGCAACGAAGCTGGGGAAGGGGCTGGAGAACAGACCTGATGAGGAGGGGCTGAGAGAGCTGGGGGTGTTTATCCTGGAGAAGAGGAGGCTGAGAGGAGACCTCATTACTCTCTCCAACTACCTGAAAGGAGGTTGTGGAGAGGAGGGAGCTGGGCTCTTCTCCCAAGGGACAGGACGAGAGGGAATGACCTCAAGCTCCACCAGGGGAGATTTAGGCTGGAGATTAGGAGGAGGTTTTTCTCGGAAAGGGTCATTGGGCATCGGAACAGACTGCCCAGGGAGGTGGTTGATTCACCTTCCCTGGAGGTGTTTAAGGGACGGGTGGATGAGGTGCTGAGGAACGTGGTTTAGTGTTTGATGGGAATGGTTGGACTCGATGATCTGATGGGTCTCTTCCAACCTGGTGATTCTGTGATTCTATGATGTGGAGGAATCTCCAAGCAAAAAAAAAAGTGCTGGCAAAGAGCTGCGAAGCTTCAGGAATTACAGCCCTGAGCCACCTGGGACGTGTGCGTATTGACTCAGAGCCGAGCCTTTAATAAGGCAGCTAACAGCATTGCTTTTACATTCATCCCTGTTACAAGCTGAACATGCCCAGGACAAGTTAATGTTCCAGCTCCAGCCCTCGCCGGGCTCAACCGAGGGATTACGCAGCCTTGTAACTACAGCTCGCCTCTTTTCCCCTTTTTTCCCTTTTTTTCTGTTCCTTCTCGGTGTCAGGTCAAAGCAGCTCTTTCCCTGTTTTGTTTTGCGCTTTGCTTGCGGATCACACTCAGTGCCTCTCGGCTGCTCCCCGTGCTCTGCAGCCACGGCCAGATGCCTCCTGCCCTCTCCTTTTGTAGCTGCTGAGGAGCAGGGCACCGCAGAGCTGCTTTTTTTCAAGTCATTTTAAAGGATTCACCTAAATGTCTTTCGTCGCTGGCGAAGGGGTCTGGGAAGCTCTCCGAAATTCAAACATCAGCTGCGCTCCTGGGGCCTCTGGCAGCGACTGGCAGATTAATGTCACACTCGTGCGGCGCAAGTGTCCAGCGCTGGAGAAGTGATGGCAAAGGCCAGGAGGAGGCTTCGCACTGACTTTAACAGAGGCTGAAGTACATTGGTATTATGGACGCGCTGTCAGCGAACCTAAAGAGGCTTCAGCAGCGCTAAGAGGGGGATCCAAGCAGCGTGACAGCAGCTCAGCACTGCTCTGGGTCACCGTCCCCATCTCCAGTCACCCTTTGCCGACATCCTAAGGATGCACAATGCTGGCTCCTTCCCTGGAGGGGTTTAAGGGAGAAGTCTGGCTGGAAAACTGCCAGGAGGAGAGGGACCTGGGGGTGTTGGTCGACAGTGACTGACCATGAGCCAGCAGTGTGCCCAGGTGGCCAAGAAGGCCAATGGCATCCTGGCTTGGATCAGAAATGGTGTGACCAGCAGGGCCAGGGAGGTTCTTCTCCCTCTGGACTCAGCACTGGTGAGGCCGCTCCTTGAATCCTGTGTTGAGTTCTGGGCCCCTCAGCACAAGAAGGATGTTGAGGCTCTGGAGCGAGTCCAGAGAAGAGCAACAAAGCTGGTGAAGGGGCTGGAGAACAGGTCCTATGAGGAGCGTCTGAGAGAGCTGGGGGTGTTTATCCTGGAGAAGAGGAGGCTGAGAGGAGACCTCATTACTCTCTCCAACTACCTGAGAGGAGGTTGTGGAGAGGAGGGAGCTGGGCTCTTCTCCCAAGGGACAGGGGACAGGACAAGAGGGAATGGCCTCAAGCTCCACCAGGGGAGATTTAGGCTAGAGATAAGGAGGAGGTTTTTCACGGAAAGGGTCATTGGGCATTGGAATAGGCTGCCCAGGGAGGGGGTTGATTCACCTTCCCTGGAGGTGTTTAAGGTGTGGGTGGACGAGGTGCTGAGGGACATGGGTTAGTGTTTGATAAGAATGGTTGGACTTGATGATCCGGTGGGTCTCTTCCAACCTGGTGATTCTATGATTCTGTGCAAAGAGAGAGGCCGCGGGAGCCAGGGCTGCGGAGCTGCAAGGCAGACAAAGACCAGAGGAGAGGGAGGCAGCCTGCAAGTCCCTGACCCGTGAAGGAGGGGCCCCAGGAAGGGCCCTCGGCCGCCCACATGCTCGCTGTCAGCTCCATGCATGCCCGCGCCCTGATGCCTGCGCTTCGCCAGCCTGCTCACAGGCAAGAGCCCGGCCGGGGAGTCATGGAATCATAGAATCATAGAACCACCAGGTTGGAAAAGACCCACCGGATCATCGAGTCCAACCATTCCTATCAGCCCAGAAACAAACACTCTGTTTTACAGCTCTCCTGACACCACAGGGTCACAGCGAAACCAGTACTTTGTGTTTCAGGTGTGAAACAATTGTAGGGGTTGAGGTCTGAATAGCTGTAGGTTTAGTGGCTGCGTCTCTGAGGGGAAAGGATGGGACAGAGGAGGGTGTGGGGTCTTCGAGGGGCTTGGGAGAGCAGAGATGGAGCTTTGAGTCCCGGGGCTGGAAGCTGAATTGAATCATAGAATCATAGAACAACCAGGTTGGAAGAGACCCATCGGATCATCGAGTCCAACCATTCCTATCAAACACTAAACCATGTCCCTCAGCACCTCATCCACCCGTCCCTTAAACACCTCCAGGGAAGGGGAATCAACCCCCTCCCTGGGCAGCCAGTTCCAATGCCCAATGACCCTTTCCATGAAAAAGTTCCTCCTAATCTCCAGCCTAAATCTCCCCTGGTGGAGCTTGAGGCCATTCCCTCTTGTCCTGTCCCTTGGAAGAAGAGCCCAGCTCCCTCCTCTCCACAACCTCCTTTCAGGTAGTTGTAGAGAGTGATGAGGTCTCCTCTCAGCCTCCTCTTCTCCAGGATAAACACCCCCAGCTCTCCCAGCAGCTCCTCATAGGGCCTGTTCTCCAGCCCCTTCACCAGCTTCTTTGCTCTTCTCTGGTCTCGCTCCAGAGCCTCAACATCCTTCTTGTGCTGAGGGGCCCACAACTGAAGACAGGATTCAAGGAGCGGCCTCACCAATGCTGAGTACAGAGGGAACTTGGCTCCAGAGAGCATCATCCCCATGTAAGTGAGAGGCTTGTCACGCAGGAGAGCACCTACCCTTGTCCATCATCCCCCCAGGACCAGTGCCGGCCAGTGCACAGCTGGACGAGGCACCACCTCTGCCCGGTTGCCGGGACCCGCAGCAGCTCAGGTTCCATCCCAATCTCCGGGCAACGGCTTCAGCGGCAGAGCACGGCCTCGCAATCCTACGGCTGCGCTGAAATACAGTGGTGGGAAGTTCCCTGCTGTTCCCTGTGTAGCTTTTTATCTTAATAACATTTTATCTTGGATGACAAGCCTGTGTAATGTGGTTTAAAAGCCACGGCTATGCTGACACCGTAACAGGGGAAAGGGAAAAAAAAAAAGCTATTTTCTCCCGTCTAATACATTTGCTAAGGTCACAACTTTAAAACCTCTCGCTCTATCTCGCTCGCCAAGCTGGGAGGCTGCTTTGTAGAGCGGCTCAGAGAGACCAGCAGGGAGCTCAAATCCGGCTCCTCCCTCCCATTCAGGGTTCCTGTAATAAAGACTCTGCCTCTTGCTGCAGTTTTGGCTGGGGGAGATCTTCTTTTTTTCCTTCTTTCTCCCTATGCTTTGTGCAATAAGAGGCTTTGAAGGGGACCCGGCGAGGCTTTGCGCCACTCCCAGGGGGGCAGGAGGGAAGAAGAGGGGATGGGGAGGCTGTGGGAAATGGGTGAGCGGAGCAAGGACAGGCTGGTTCAGGTGGGCAGGGGGAGGTCAGTCATGGGGGAGTCCACGCTCCGATCTCACCTCTGGCCTGTTGATGGGATGGAAAAGGTTGGTGCAAGGCTGCAGTGACCTGTGGTGGGCCAGGTCCTGAGGGACATGGGTTAGTGTTTGATAGGAATGGTTAGAATCATAGAATCATAGAACAACCAGGTTGGAAAAGACCCATCGGATCATCGAGTCCAACCATTCCCATCAAACACTAACCCACATCCCTCAGCACCTCGTCCACCCATCCCTTAAACACCTCCCGGGAAGGTGAATCATAGAATCATAGAATCATAGAACAACCAGGTTGGAAAAGACCCATCGGATCATCGAGTCCAACCATTCCCATCAAACACTAACCCATGTCCCTCGGCACCTCGTCCACCTGTCCCTTAAGCCCCTCCAGCCTTGTGCATCCTTAGGACAGAGACCCCGTGGGCACCGCTGAGCATCTCCAGCCAGAAATAGGACTCAAAACAAAGCGTGGTCCAAACCCAACCCACCCGAGCAAGCCAAACACGGCCCCCTAGGTCCACACAGCGATTCCAAAGCTTCTCCAACCAGCAAAGTGGAGATGGGTTGCCCTGTGCTGCACCTCCTGCCCTGTAACCATCAGGGAAGAGACGGATTAAAGCTCCCCAAGGAGTCCAGCCCTTCCCATCCCATCGCAGGTCCTGCAACACACCCCAACTTGTGCTGCGGTGAGCACTGCGGCGAGATTGCACCGTACGTTATCGTTAACGGAGACAGCTATTCTGCTCTAATTGCCAGCGTTTCGCAGAAAACACGGCGGCCTCTGCCTGCTCGGAACAGAACTGACCCTGGGTAATCGCTGCAAAGACAAAGAGTGCCCAGAAGAGGAGATAAAAATAGATGTTAAAAGAGAAAGGGGAGCAGAGGCGCACAGCCAGGCTGAGTTGGGGAAGAAGGAGACGCTGACCCAGGAAGGGAGCAATGAGGGTTAAGCTCTTCTTGCGAGAGCTAATTTGAGGTCAGGGAAATCCTACTGGCAGATTATTTTTTTTTTCACTACAACATCCAGAGCGGCGGCTCGGCCGTCACAGCCCGGCAGGACCCGGAAAGCAGCTGGAGGTGCTGCCGGCAGCCCCATAGCCCACGTTGGAGAATGGGGTGACCCTGTCCAAGCCCAGGACACCAGGGTGAGAGAGAGAAGCCCAGCCTGGTGTGGGGCTCCCTGGAACAGAGAATCACAGAACAACCAGGTTGGAAGAGACCCTTCGGATCATCGAGTCCAACCATTCCTATCAAACACTAACCCATGTCCCTCAGCACCTCGTCCACACATCCCTTAAACACCTCCAGGGAAGGGGAATCAACCACCTCCCTGGGCAGCCTATTCCAATGCCCAATGACCCTTTCCGTGAAAAACTTCCTCCTAATCTCTAGCCCAAATCTCCCCTGGCAGAGCTTGAGGTCATTCCCTCTTGTCCTGTCCCCTGTCCCTTGGGAGAAGAGCCCAGCTCCCTCCTCTCCACAACCTCCTTTCAGGTACTTGTAGAGAGCAATGAGGTCTCCTCTCAGCCTCCTCTTCTCCAGGAGAAACACCCCCAGCTCTCTCAGCCGCTCCTCTTCTTCTCCAGCCCCTTCCCCAGCTTCGTCGACTGGAGTGAAGCACAGTGTGAAGACGCTCAGTGTACGACATTTACTCCTCTTTTTAGTCTATTTACTCCACAGTAGAGTCAACCAAGAGCCCACCCTGTGCGTGATGCCCCTGGAGGGGTCAGGAGTCTCCTCCCAGCCCAGCCTGTCACCTCTGCTTTGCTGTGACAGACGGGCAAGCCCCAGCGCCCGGGACCATCAATTATTCACGTGCACTATTGCTGAATATTGATGTTAAAAGCAACACTCCCAGTTCGTCCCTTGCCTGCACTTCAAAGGAGATTTTCACTCCACAAGGAGCCACAAGGTCCCACAGGGGGAGGGTGGGGAGACCCTGGCCCGGGTTGCCCCATCCCCGGAGGGGTTCAAGGGCAGGTTGGATGGGGCTTGGAGCCCCTGAGCCAGTGGGAGGTGATCCAGAGCGGGTGGGATGGGCTTTGAGGTCCTTTCCAAGCCAACTCATTCCATGATTCTATGATTCTAAGCCACCCACACGCCTTGGGCAGCTGGGGCTGTGGGTACCTCCTCCTGCCATCCCCATCGTGCCCATTCAGATGCCACCTTGCTTCTGAGAGACCCAGCTTGGCGTGAACCCATCAGCCCACAGGCAGGTTGCTAGAGGAAAGCTCACGGACAGGGAAGGATGTGCCTAAATGGAGACAAAAGGAGCTTCATCTCCCTCTCTTTTTTTTTTCCCCCAAGAAAATATTTGTAAATAGATGTTCCCTGCCTCTTGTTTATACAACTTTAAAAGACTCAGAATGGAAGCCTGCTCCCCACACTGTATCATTACCCTTCATTATCGCAATTTTCCCCGAGTTTAGGTGGCTGGAGAAGGAAAACAGAGGATAATGCGCCGCTCCGAAAGCGGCAGAAACAAAAGCAGGGGGAGACGCGAGCCAAACCTCCACAGGGCACCCGGATCCCTCTCGGAAGACAAGCCCATCGGCATGAGAGCTGGTCTCCAAGCCCCAGCGGCGATGCTCCCCCCAAACCCATGCTGGTGATGCTGGGGATGCTGCCTGCACAGCTCCAGCTCAGTGTGGAAATCAGGGTCTGCACTTATAAGCAACCAAGGTGAGGAGGCATCAGCACATTTCCAAAGCGCTCTCAACTGCCGCCGGGCAAATTAAGCCACTTCCAACTCGGTCAACCTTCTCAGCAGCACAGGGAACCCCAAAAAGCAGAGGCAGAAAGCAAGGACAGGGCAGCAGGCAGAGTGCTGTGTGTCCCAGGAGCCAGCGCCCACCTCCACACCAGCACCACAGCTCCCACCAATTACCTCTCTGCCTCCACATCCATCCGTGCGGCTGCTCCAGGCAGGTGGAGCCAGCACAGCACCTGCAGCTGGGGCAGAAGGCCCTCGTTCAGCCTTCAGAGAGCTGAGACAGAGGTCAGCAACTGGATAATGAGGAGTTTGGTAGTGCTGGATTCTTTAGTAACCACAAACAACCCTCTGGAGGGACCATACGAGTCATGTTATACAGTAAATTATCATGTTGGGCTGCAGAGAGAGAGCACAATTCTGACCTGACGCACCAAGAAAGGGACAGCAAAGCGCTGCAGCCACATGCATCGTGACGACAAGAGGACGATTGGCCCGAAACACCGAGGATCCTCCTCACACACACCTCAGGATCACCCCAGCCCAACTCAGCACTGCCTGCAGGCAACGGGGAAGGAGCTGCACAGAGCTCACCCAGAGCATTGCGTTCAAACCCAAGAACTCATCCAGTCGCCTTTACTCAACAGATCTCATCTTCCCTTGACCTTACAGGGATTGAGGGATTGAGTCTCCATCACACATGGACAGCTAAGGTCCATTGACTCGCTTTTCATCATTGTTGGATGTTGGAACAAAGCATTTTGTTGCTGTGACGCTGCAAACCCAACGAATCATTTAAAAGACACCTACTGCATCAGCCTAGGGATCACCCACAGAACAGTTTGGTCTGGAAAGGACCTCACAGCCCATCCAGTGCCACCCCTGCCATGGGCAGGGACACCTCCCACTGGCTCAGGGGCTCCAAGCCCCATCCAACCTGCCCTTGAACCCCTCCAGGGATGGAGCACCTGACAAATGCCCATGAGCAGGGACCTCTCTCATGGCAAGGAGTAAGGGCTCCAGAAAGAAATCTCGTTTGCAGATCATTGCTTTGATATCTCGGGCATGTTTTATTTTGCTTTTCTGTTTTATACGGCCTTGTTTACTGCCCTGACATTTCATCCTGCGGATTCATCTCGGATCAGCGTTAAGGCTCCTGCCCAGCTTGCAGAGATGCCTCTGCTTATCATAAAAATCTATGCTGAAATTCCAGATTAATTAAAAGCTGTAAATTGCAAAGCCAGGTGCGATAATTCACATCTTTGCCCTTCTGGAAAAAAAAAAAAAAAAAAAAGGAAGGAGAACATGAAGGACTCTCATTTTATAGCAAGGCCTCTCCTCTCAAGATGTTGCGCTCAGCAACCCAGCCAGTGCTCAAAGGGGAACGTCGCTGCCTTGGACGGCCCCGAGAGACAAGTCGCATGCGCCAGGGGTGATGCTCAAACCAACCGGAAGCACGATTCTCCTCTCCCAGTAACCGTGTCCAAGCAAGCTCTGAGTTCTCTGAGAGCTGGGGGGAGCAGATCCCACCCTGGAGCCCCCGCAGCACACCGGGCGCCGAAAGGGGACAGACGCGATCTCTGCCCAGGGCCAGGGATGCCGCTTTTAGCGCCCAAGGACACCCACGCAGCCGTGACCACCATCTGCTCGCTGATGGAGCCCCAGGCGGTTCCAGCACTCTGCATCGTCGTGAGCCAACGCAGCACGAGGGTCACCCTGCGCTTCCACAGTCCCACCCCAAACCAGGCCACGTACACCCCTCAAGATGAGCCTGATTAGGAAGAAGTGTTATTTTCTTCCTCCAGTTCCTCCCCGTTTCATAGAATCATAGAACAACCAGGTTGGAAGAGACCCATCGGATCATCGAGTCCAACCATTCCTATCAAACACTAACCCATGTCCCTCAGCACCTCATCCACCCATCCCTTAAACCTCTCCAGGGAATGTGAATCAACTCTCAACCTGGTGCCTGTTCCAGTGCCCAATGAGCCTTTCTGTGAAAAACTTCCTCCTAATCTCCAGCCTAAATCTCCCCTGGTGGAGCTTGAGGCCATTCCCTCTCATCCTGTCCCCTGTCCCTTGGGAGAAGAGCCCAGCTCCCTCCTCTCCACAACCTCCTTTCAGGTAGTTGTAGAGAGCAATGAGGTCTCCCCTCAGCCTCCTCTTCTCCAGGCTAAACACCCCCAGCTCTCTCAGCTGTTCCTCCTTTCCTACAGCTCTCCTTGCAGGCACAAGACCTGATGCACTCATGCTCCCTCCCGTCTCCCTCTTCCATCAGCTCCTGGGTGTCTCACCGAAGAGGGACAGGCAGCAGCATCCCTCCCTTCTTGAGCTCCGACTTGCTGCAGATCTCTTAATGCATTTCTTGGCCAAAGGGTTAGGAGATTAAACACTCCATAGGAGGGGAGCTGACACAAGCTGACAGACCTGAATCTTCCGCACATGCATAAGTGCCAGTCCTCATCACAAGGATGCTTATTTGCCAGCCTCACACCTATCACTTTGGCTGGGAGTCAATCTAAATAAAGTAAATTCACTCGCTCTGATGGGGAGAGGGAGTTGCTGGGCTGTCAAAAGGTTGAACTCAGCCGGCATCATTTTTAAAGCGGAAGGTGCTGCAGAAGCACCAAGCACGATATTTCCAGCCTCCCGGGAAGGAGAGGAAGGGAGATTTGCTTTGCGTCCAACCACCTGTGCCCCACACATCCCTGCTGGGAGCTGAGCTGCTGACCCTGCTCCATCCCCTCCTCTTCATGGACAGGAGGGATCCCAGAAACTACCCAAGGAGAATCATAGAATCACCAGGTTGGAAGAGACCCACCGGATCATCGAGTCCAACCGACTGACCATGAGCCAGTAGTGTGCCCAGGTGGCCAAGAAGGCCAATGGCATCCTGGCTTGGATCAGAAATGGTGTAACCAGCAGGGCCAGGGAGGTTCTTCTCCCTCTGGACTCAGCACTGGTGAGGCTGCTCCTCGAATCCTGTGTTCAGTTGTGGGCCCCTCAGCACAAGAAGGATGTTGAGGCTCTGGAGTGAGTCCAGAGAAGAGCAACAAAGCTGGTGAAGGGGCTGGAGAACAGGCCTTATGAGGAGCAGCTGAGAGAGCTGGGGGTGTTTAGCCTGGAGAAGAGGAGGCTCAGAGGAGACCTCATTACTCTCTGCAACTCCCTGAAAGGAGGTTGTGGAGAGGAGGGAGCTGGGCTCTTCTCCCAAGGGACAGGGGACAGGACAAGAGGGAATGGCCTCAAGCTCCACCAGGGGAGATTTAGGCTAGAGATTAGGAGGAAGTTTTTCACAGAAAGGGTCATTGGGCATTGGAATAGGCTGCCCAGGGAGGTGGTTGATTCGCCTTCCCTGGAGGTGTTTAAGGGACGGGTGGACGAGGTGCTGAGGGACATGGTTTAGTGTTTGATAGGAATGGTTGGACTGGATGATCCGAAGGGTCTCTTCCAACCTGGTTGTTCTATGATTCTATGATTCTAACCATTCCTATCAAACACTAACCCATGTCCCTCAGGACCTGGCCCACCACAGGTCACTGCAGCCTTGCACCAACCTTTTCCATCCCATCAACAGGCCAGAGGTGAGATCGGAGCGTGGACTCCCCCATGACCGGCCTCCCCCTGCCCACCTGGCCCAGCCCTACCTTGCTCCGCTCACCCACACCCCACAGCCTCCCCATCCCCTCTCCTTCCCTCCTGCCTCCCGGGGAGGGGTTGGCTGCAAGGATTAAGACTCATCTCCAATGAAGTTTGCGTTATTTTCTGCTCCCCTCCTTTATTCCCAAGCTCATTTGCATTACAAAAAAAAATTAAACAAAAGCTGCTTTTTGAATCTCCACTCATTACTCCCATTACATTTGTTAACATCATTATCTTCAGCTGAAGATGGCAACTATTATCAAACGCTGCAGAGCTTTTGTAGACCTCTTGCTATATTACTCTGGAAAATGGCTTTAATGCTTATGCTTTTAGTGGTTTTAAGAAATCAGCTATAGCATTAGAAGCCATAAAGAAGATAAAAAAGTGCATCGGTGGATAATATGTGCATTTTTTCCCCCTTTGTGCTGAAACAGAAATGCACGGTGGCAACGCAGGATGCAAAAGCTTCTCCTCCACTGCAGCATCACGGCTGCTCCGACCTGACCCTCACAGTCACCAGGCTCTCTCCTCGGCAGCTCGTCCCTTCCCCAAAACACTTTTCCTGCAGGAAAAACTACTGCAATGGAAGACGGGATGGAAAAGAGCACCCTCCAAATGCAGCATAAGTTGGTATTTCCACAGGGTGTCCCTGCCCAGGGAAGGAGGTTGGAATGAAATGATATTTAAGGCCCCTTCCAACTCAAACTGTTCTGTGATTCTAAGAGAGGCTTGGCCTGATTTGAAGCACAGATCACAGGATTGCGATTTTCATTCTAATGAAGTGAGATTTTCATTCTCTGGAGTGAGTCCAGAGAAGAGCCACGAAGCTGAGGAAGGGGCTGGAGAACAGGCCTTATGAGGAACTGCTGAGAGAGCTGGGGGGGTTTAGCCTAGAGAAGAGGAGGCTGAGGGGAGACCTCATTGCTCTCTCCAACTACCTGAAAGGAGGTTGTGGAGAGGAAGGAGCTGGGCTCTTCTCCCAAGGGACAGGGGACAGGACAAGAGGGAATGGCCTCAAGCTCCACCAGGGGAGATTTAGGCTGGAGATTAGGAGGAAGTTTTTCACACAGAGGGTCATTGGGCATTGGAATAGGCTGCCCAGGGAGGTGGTTGATTCACCTTCCCTGGAGGTGTTTAAGGGACAGGTAGGTGAGGTCCTGAGGGACATGGTTTAGTGTTTGATAGGAATGGTTGGAGTCGATGAACCGATGGGTCCCTTCCAACCTGGTTGTTCTATGATTCTATGATTCTATGAAGTGGTGGGTGTCTGCAGGTCCCGTTTAAAGCCAGAGAATACAGAAATAAAGGGCTGTTCCCGCAGTAAGCCCCCACGCAGTGCTCACACATCACAGGGCACGTGTCCATCCCGGCTGCACATACCCTGGTCCCCCCTGCATGGCACCTGGGGACAGAGGGCACAGCCACCCCCTGATGGAGCACGGGGCACAACCTCCCTCTCTGCTGCTCCAGACGGGGCGAGTTCAGCATCTCTCAGGGTAAAATCATAGAATCATAGAACAACCAGGTTGGAAGAGACCCATCAGATCATTGAGTCCAACCATGTCTATCAAACATTAAACCATGTCCCTCAGGACCTCATCTAATGGGTGTCTCAACCCCTGCAAGTAGAGCATAGAATCATAGACTCATAGAACAAACAGGTTGGAAGAGACCCATCGAGTCCAACCATTCCTATCAAACACTAAACCATGTCCCTCAGCACCTCATCCACCCGTCCCTTAAACACCTCCGGGGAAGGTGAATCAACCACCTCCCTGGGCAGCCTATTCCAATGCCCAATGACCCTTTGTGTGAAAAACTTCCTCCTAATCTCTAGCCTAAATCTCCCCTGGTGGAGCTTGAGGTCATTCCCTCTTGTCCTGTCCCCTGTCACTTGGGAGAAGAGGCCAGCATGATACGATGGACCTCAGGACCCAATAGAAGGAAGGAGATGAGACCTTGTGGAAGGTTTCTGGTCCCCCCCAGCACTGTCTCTCCCAACCCCGGGGAGCCCTGTTATCTCTGTAGGTTCTCCCCTCCTCCCTGCCAGCAGTTCTCTGGGTCCCATCACCTCTCCTGTTCAGCTGGAAACCAACACAGATAACCTTCAGAGCACTGATAGCGCAGCCAGCGGAGCAGAGATGGTATCGGGAGGAACGTTTTATGAAAGAAAAGAAGGGAAAAAGAGCAAATCAGATACAAGCATGGCAGGAGCTGGAGACGCAAGATTTATCAGGGCAAAAGGGAAGCGGAGTGGGAGCTTCCAAGGAAATGATGTCTCCAGGGAGACCTTGCGATGAGGACAGGCTGAGAGAGTTGGGGTTGTTCAACCTGGAGAGAAGGCTGTGGGGAGACCCTAGAGCATCTTCCAGCACTGAGAGGGGCTCCAGGAAAGCTGAGGAGGGGCTCTGGATCAGGGAGAGCAGAGATAGGATGAAGGGAATAGAATCAGAGAATCACCAGGTTGGAAGAGACCCATCGGATCATCGAGTCCAACCATTCCTATCAAACACTAACCCATGTCCCTCAGGACCTCATCCACCTGTGCCTTAAACACCTCCAGGAAAGGTGAATCAACCACCTCCCTGGGCAGCCTATTCCAATGCCCAATGACCCTTTCCGTGAAAAACTTCCTCCTAATCTCCAGCCTAATGGTTTGCAGGTGAAAGAGAGGAGATTGCGACGAGATCTTAGGAAGAAATGTTTTGCTGTGAGGCTGGGGAGACCCTGGCCCAGGTTGCTCTGCTCCATCCCTTTTTCAGCCCCGAGAGGTGCAGCCGCACAGCTCGGCAGCCAGGACCGTGCCCCAAGCCTGGCTCCGCCAGCAGTCAGAGCTGATTTACGGCGCCTGCACGCGAGGTCGGAGCTCGATAGGCTTTCATCGATCAGGTAATTAAACCGAAGCAAAACAAACACGACGAACGTAAAAATTTACAGCCTCTGCCACAGGTTCAGGTGCCTCTGGAGCTGAGAGAGCTCCGGTTCAACCCACTTGTCTTCTCTCCTAACAAGGCAGGACGGGCGGGAGAGCCAGGCAGCTCTCTGGATGTGCAGGGTGGATGGACGAACAGCCCTGTCTGCGGCACAAATAATAATTACAGCAGCCGCAATGAATTTCCAAGACTAAGGCCGCACAGAGGTGCTAAATCCGACCAGAAAGAAGTTCAGCCCTCCCTACACGGGGGCCCAGGCGCCCTCCGAGAGCAGCACATGAAGCTCGACACCGAAACAACCTGCTCTAACCACACACAAATGCAGAAATCGTACGAGCCCGTGAGATGAGTTCACGCTTGGTCACACAGCCCAGGAGACCCACACAAAGAGCTTGAAATTATCGCTTTGTTTTCGGTGTTGATTTAAGCTGCCCAAACAAATAATTACGGCCTTATCTCCATCACGCAGCAGCATTAGCTGCAATTCATCATTTTTTAGCTTCTTTGTTTCGTACGTTGTGTGGCGTATACGTTGAAATAAAAAAAAAAAAAAAAAAAAAAAAAGAGAAATTCAGCCGTTCGCATTTCACAGGATGTTGGCATCGCAAGATGCTGCTGCCAGCACAGCGGAGACGGACGTTTGGTTACATCTGGTCTCAACTAGAATAAAAATATAATCTCCCCAAACGGTTTCCCTGCAGGAAAGAGAAACACATGGGGGTGGGTTTTTTTACAGCTTCTGGAAGTGAGAGCATTGGATCCACAGGGCTCCAGGTAGAGAAGTAATCCTCCTCTTCACGGACAGGAGGGATCCCAGAAACTACCCAAGGAGAAATTCCTATCAAACACTAACCCATGTCTCTCAGCACCTCGTCCACCCGTCCATTAAACACCTCCAGAGAAGGGGACTCAACCCCCTCCCTGGGCAGCCTCTGCCAGTGCCCAATGACCCTTTCCGTGAAAATTTTTTTCCTAATGTCCAGCCTGACCCTCCCCTGGTGGAGCTTGAGGCCATTCCCTCTCGTCCTGTCTCCCTTTTGGCTCCTTTCCCTCCCCAGCCTCCAGGCAGGAGATTCCCCCACTGAGTTTCCAATGGGATTTACGCAGCTTCAAACTGGGGCCGGCGCCCTCGGCATCCCGAGCATCAGAGGAGCCGAGCAGCTGCTCCAGGCTTTCCCGGTCGGCAGGGAGGAATCCTGACACAGACAATATAAAAACCTCACCTGCCATCAATCTCATCCGGGGAGCCAGGGCAGCGCTGACTATAACTCACGCACAATCGCTAGATAAGACACGACAGGTTATGCCCGAGCCCTGCCAAGAAGGATCACGGAGATGATTCTGAAGTTAATTCTTGACGCCGTTGGCGCGCGTCTTGTACACATCTTGTATGCAATAGCCATAGCTCTTGTTTAAACAAGGGGACGTGCCAGGGCGGCTGATTGATTGTACAACAGGCGAGAGCTCAGGGAGCAGCGCGGAGCAGGTGGAAACGGGCCAGGAGGCGGAGTGACTTCACCTGGAGAAGCCAGCAAGAGTCGACTTGGAAGGAGCCGTGCGTCTCGCACCCCAGCTGGCAGCGGCAGCGCCAGCCTGGGCACCCAAACCCGGGGACAGCGAGAGAGATGGGGCAGGGGCCGTGCTCGCTGCTCGGAGGTGCCAGGAGCTGAGAGGTGCTGCAAGGAAGCTGCTCGTGGCTCCAGCCAAGGAGTGTGGGGATGATCTGCAGCCCCAGTGCAGATCTAAACCTGGGGGTGTGCGTTGACAGCAAGTGACCAGGAGCCAGCAGTGGTCCAGGTGGCCAAGAAGGCCAATAGCATCTTGGCTTGGATCAGAAATGGTGTGACCAGCAGGGCCAGGGAGGTGATTCTCCCTCTGGACTCAGCACTGGGGAGACTGCTCCTCGAATCCTGTGTTCAGTTGTGGGCCCCTCAGCACAAGAAGGATGTTGAGGCTCTGGAGTGAGTCCAGAGAAGAGCAACAAAGCTGGGGAAGGGGCTGGAGAAGAAGAGGAGCATCTGAGAGAGTTGGGGGTGTTTATCCTGGAGAAGAGGAAGCTGAGGGGAGACCTCATTGCTCTCTACAACTACCTGAAAGGAGGTTGTGGAGAGGAGGGAGCTGGGCTCTTTTCCAAAGTGGTTATTCCCACCTGGTTATTGTAAGATTCCAAGCCCAGATCTGCTGCTCAGCTGCCCCATGTGCTGCACCAGCACCACCGGTGCGAGCAGGAGCTGAGCTTTGCCCCCTCCCAGCTCCCCCAGCTTCTCATCACCACTCACATCCTCACGCGGCTTTTGTAGTGAGGTTCAAACAAGCATGGAAAACAAGATGCAGAAACTTTAACACCTCTTTACGCTCAGGAAGTGTGTATGAAGCCGCAGCACTAAACAAGGCACTACAATTACAGGCACCCATCGAGCAAGCGGCACCATTAAGCTCATAGTGTAACACGGCAAACAAAACAGGAGAGATGAGAGTCAAACGGACATTAAATGACATACAACAAGCAATCTCCAGCGGTGGCACCAGCTTTTGTTGCCTGCAGCTCGCTGCTCCTCCAAGATGCAAATGAGCTCTGCTTTACAGTGAGAAGCAGTAATCAGTCAGGGGCTGAGGGAGGCTCCGGCGAAGGCAGAGCTGTAACTGCCACCGAGCTTCTCGTTGCAGCTGCGACCAAAATCACCAGTGACGGGAAACAAAGATCTGCGCTTCTGCTTTACCAGCGTGTGAATCACGGAATGGGTTGGGTTGGAAGGGACCTCAAAGCTCATCCAGTCCTACCCCCTGGGATCACCTCCCACTGGATCAGGGGCTCCATCCAGCCTGGTCTTGAATTAATCCAAGGATGGGGCAGTCCCCACTGCTCTGGGAACCAGGGCCTCCTCATCCTCACACCAAAACATTTCTTTCTAAGATCTCACCTCAACCTCTCCTCTTTCACCTGCAAACCATTCCCCTCATCCTAGGAGGAAAGGCAGTGCCTGCCCTGCATGTGTATTTGCTTGCCCAGAGATGGAATTTACACTCAGTGCCAAGGACTTTGGGCAAGTGACACATCTCCCCTGCGAGTCCAAAGCTGCCTGCAATGGGTACCAAGCACTGGGGATGCCAGGCAGGGAGGGGAATGTGGGCACAGCGAGAGGTCAAGGAGCAGCGGCTGCACCCGAGCAGGTGGGGAACCAGCTGGACAGGACACGCAAACAATCAGCACAGCTCGACCACGGCAGTTCATAGTTTCATAGAATCATAGAACAACCAGGTTGGAAGAGACCCATCAGCTCATCGAGTCAAACCATTCCTATCAAACACAAGCCCATGTCCTTCAGGACCTCATCTACCTGTGCCTTAAACACCTCCAGGGAAGGGGAATCAACCCCCTCCCTGGGCAGCCTATTCCAATGCCTATTCCAATGTTTCAGAGCTGCCTCCCATGGAAAGACCCAGAACAGGCAACGGAGGCTCCGGGAAGGAATATTAAACACTGCAGAAACAAAAGGTATTGCTCAAGAGAAAACATAACAAGGCTGAAACCCAGCGTGGTGCAGCCTTCAGATGAAATGGAGATGAGCTGCGAATGAATCGCTCCCTCTGAAGGGAATTTCTGCCTTTTTAAAGAGGAAGGGCACCCATCCTTCCCAGCCTCTCCGAACAGCGGGTACCTGGGGAAGGGAGAATGTGGCCCAGGGCTGCTCTCTGGGACCTGAGAGGCAGTTCTCTGGTTATACCATGGGTTACAGCATCCACACAGACCCTCATCACCGGTGTCATCGGGAGAGCCGTGCTGACCATCTCCGCCTGCCAGGAGAGCCCAGCACCCACACACCACTGCCCCCCAGACAGGAATGGGCTTGGAGGGACAAGCCCCAGGGGGAGATAAAAAACCAAAGACAAAGCTGTGTGGAAGTGTGGATCTGCTGGAGGGTAGGGAAGCTCTGCAAAGGGACCTAAACAGGCTGGATCACTGGGCAGAGTCCAATGGGATGAGGTTTAACACGGCCAAATGTCGCATCCTGCACTTGGGGCACAACAACCCTATGCAGAGCTACAGACTGGGAGAAGTCTGGCTGGAAAACTGCCAGGAGGAGAGGGACCTGGGGGTGTTGGTCGACAGCGACTGACCATGAGCCAGTAGTGTGCCCAGGTGGCCAAGAAGGCCAAGGGCATCCTGGCTTGGATCAGAAATGGTGTGACCAGCAGGGCCAGGGAGGTTCTTCTCCCTCTGGACTCAGCACTGGTGAGGCCGCTCCTTGAATCCTGTGTTCAGTTGTGGGCCCCTCAGCACAAGAAGGATGTTGAGGCTCTGGAGCGAGTCCAGAGAAGAGCAACAAAGCTGGAGAAGGGTCTGGAGAACAGACCTTATGAGGAGCGTCTGAGAGAGCTGGGGGGGTTTATCCTGGAGAAGAGGAGGCTGAGAGGAGACCTCATTGCTCTCTACAACTACCTGAAGGGAGGTTATGGGGAGGAGGGAGCTGGGCTCTTCTCCCAAGGGACAGGGGACAGGACAAGAGGGAATGGCCTCAAGCTCTGCCAGGGGAGATTTAGGCTGGAGATTAGGAGGAAGTTTTTCACATAGAGGGTCACTGGGCATTGGAATAGGCTGCCCAGGGAGGGGGTTGATTCACCTTCCCTGGAGGTGTTTAAGGGACGGGTAGATGAGGTCTTGAGGGACATGGATTAGTGTTTGATAGGAATGGTTGGACTCGATGATCCGATGGGTCCCTTTGAACGTGGTTGTTCTATGATTCTATGATTCTATAATGCCCAGTGCCTCAGATGCTCGGCTGGCAGGGAGGCTGAGCCAGGCAGAAACTCATAAAATAGGAGGACAAGAGTCTGAAGCCCCAGGGCCATCATCCCCCCCTCAGCCGTGCCCGTGGTCCTGCTCTACCCAAGCCTTCTCACACGTCCCATTTCTTGTGGTTACACAGAAATCTCAGTTTCCAGTTAAAAATAACCCCAGTTTCCAGCCCTCGAAAGGTGCAGAGAAACGCGACCTCTAAAAAAAAAAAAAAAAAAAAAAAATCCAGAAACTGAAAGGCGAAGGCAAAAAAACGAGTCCCAAATTTGTCTCCGCTATAAACGTCGATTTCTTTTTGAGAGAAATGAATGTTTTTGATGAATGTTTTTCCTGAGCGGCTGCTTTTGGCGGCGCTGCCATCTGTGAAAAATCTCTGCCACGCTCGCTATTAAGATTTCGTCCCCGAGAAGGGTTCATCGCCGCTTTAATAAATGGTTAAAAGATTGTCGGGAGTCCAAAAGGGGCAGCAGCTCGCTCGCCACAAGTGGCTCCTGTCACCAAGCAAAGCACCTTTGACTGATAAGCTTAGAGCCCAACAGACCACATGCGGCTCCTGCCGCAACCCTCTAACGAGCAACGTTTTCAGCGGCACTTTAGCTATGTCGGCCACTTAGGAACCTAATCCCTATCGACTCTGAATGAGATTTATATCCCTGAATGGCGCGCTCGCTCGTGAAAGAGGTCCCGGGGTCATTTAGAGCCTTTCAGGGATTTCACCCTGTGTCCCCGAGTCGTTTATTAGCCTTTTAATACCTTTCATTGACAAAAAGGCACAAACTCTCACCTTGGGAGCCCCCTCAGCCGAGCAGCAGCCGCCCAGAAGCCTCGCGAGGGGCTGAGGATGCATCCAACTGATGGTTGTGCATCCAGCAGTGGGTTTTGCCCATCATTCTGGGGCTGGAGAGGAACAGAGCCCCTACAGACAACCCTGGGGTGGGAAACGACATCCCACCCGCCCCTCCTTGAGGCTGCTGAGCACCCAGGGCTCATCGAGCACACATGGCACAGCCCAAACACCAAAGGGCAGCGATTGGAGGAGTGTGGTAGCACCCAGGGCTCATCCAGCATGTGTGGCACAGCCCGAATGCCAAAGGGCAGCGATCGGAGGAGTGTGACAGCACCCAGGGCTCATCCAGCCTGTGTGGCACAGCCCAAACACCAAAGGGCAGCGATCGGAGGAGTGTGACAGCACCCAGGGCTCATCCAGCCTGTGTGGCACAGCCCAAATGCCAAAGGGCAGCGATCAGAGGAGTGTGACAGCACCCAGGGCTCATCCAGCATGTGTGGCACAGCCTGAATGCCAAAGGGCAGCGATCGGAGGAGTGTGGTAGCACCCAGGGCTCATCCAGCATGTGTGGCACAGCCCAAACGCCAAAGGGCAGTGATCGGAGGAGTGTGGTAACACCCAGGGCTCATCCAGCCTGTGTGGCACAGCCCAAATAACAAAGGGCAGCGATCGGAGGAGTGTGGTAGCACCCAGGGCTCATCCAGCACGTGTGGTACAGCCTGAACACCAAAGGGCAGCGATCGGAGGAGTGTGGTAGCACCCACGGCTCATCCAGCATGTGTGGCACAGCCCAAATGCCACAGGGCAGCGATTGGAGGAGTGTGGTAGCACCCAGGGCTCATCGAGCACGCGTGGCACAGGCCAAACGCCAAAGGGCAGAGATTGGAGGAGTGTGACAGCACCCAGGGCTCATCCAGCCTGTGTGGCACAGCCCAAATGCCAAAGGGCAGCGATCGGAGGAGTGTGACAGCACCCAGGGCTCATCAAGCACGTGTGGTACAGCCTGAACACCAAAGGGCAGCGATTGGAGGAGTGTGGTAGCACACAGGGCTCAGCAAGCATGTGTGGCACAGCCTGAACACCAAAGGGCAGCGATCGGAGGAGTGTGGTAGCACCCAGGGCTCATCCAGCATGTGTGGCACAGGCCAAACGCCAAAGGGCAGCGATCGGAGGAGTGTGACAGCACCCAGGGCTCATCGAGCACGTGTGGCACAGCCCAAACGCCAAAGGGCAGCGATCGGAGGAGTGTGGTAGCACCCAGGGCTCATCGAGCACGTGTGGTACAGCCTGAACACCAAAGGGCAGCGATCGGAGGAGTGTGGTAGCACCCACGGCTCATCCAGCATGTGTGGCACAGCCCAAATAACAAAGGGCAGCGATCGGAGGAGTGTGGTAGCACCCAGGGCTCATCCAGCATGTGTGGCACAGCCCAAACGCCAAAGGGCAGAGATTGGAGGAGTGTGGTAGCACCCAGGGCTCATCAAGCACGCGTGGCACAGGCCAAACGCCAAAGGGCAGAGATTGGAGGAGTGTGACAGCACCCAGGGCTCATCCAGCCTGTGTGGCACAGCCCAAATGCCACAGGGCAGCAATCGGAGGAGTGTGGTAGCACCCAGGGCTCATCGAGCACGTGTGGTACAGCCTGGACACCAAAGGGCAGCGATCGGAGCAGTGTGGTAGCACCCAGGGCTCATCCAGCATGTGTGGCACAGCCCGAACACCACAGGGCAGTGATCGGAGTTAGCACCCAGGGCTCATCCAGCACATGTGGCACAGCCCAAATGCCACAGGGCAGCGATCGGAGGAGTGTGGTAGCACCCAGGGCTCATCCAGCACGTGTGGCACAGCCCGAACACCAAAGGGCAGCGATGGGAGTTAGCACCCAGGCTTCACGGCTGGTGAAATGGAGTCCTGAAATGGCTGGTGTATTTGGAGATTCTGCGCGTGACTAAATCAAGAGGAACAATAAGATCTTTTTCCAGATTCGGCAAACATCAGTATCATAAGAAAAAAAATTAATTATATGCTTGAACACAGGCACCAGAGCAATGCCCTGTATTTTCTCCTAATTGTTCTCCGAGCCTTACAGAGCCACATTTAAATAAAAATGAAGCAGTTATTTAAACCGCAATTAAAGATGGGAGCAATTTATTTTTAAACCAGAACTATCGTCAGCAGAGCAGGAGAGGAGGAAGAGGAGCTGCCCAGGGACCACATCCTGCTCCGCGCTGGGCAGCTGCCAGAGCCCAGCGCCAGGTACTGGGGCAGAGGGATGCTCGGCGCATCCTTCCACCAGCTCCTCCCAAAGGGGCACAGGCTGATCCTGGCACCAACCGCAACGGCAGCAGCCCCAGTGCCCCCCGACCGGCACTCGCCTCGCCCCAACCACCCCGACAGCTCACAAGAAGGATGAGGATTTGGGTTGTGAGCTCGTGGAAAGGCTCAGCTCGTGCTGTGCCAGCTGCGAGCGGCTCCTCCCCAGCAAATGTGCATTTTCAGCGCAGCAGGGCCAGGCACTGCGGATGCCTTTCAGGGTGGCATCTGCACCACTCCGCTCATTCGCTTCTCACCAGGTGCCCCCTCACCCAAACCCCAAAGCATCCACCCAAAACTCAGCCACGTTAGTCCCCGGGAAGCTCGCCCAGGGACCTCAGCCCTCCCTGCCCCAGCGAGGTGACCATCAGACAGCGTCCCGGGAGCACGGAGGGAAAAAAGGCTGCCAGGAGAGGGCTGGGGAGGGAGGAAGAGAAGCAACCACAACAAAAATCCACCCTTCTCTTTTCATAAGGCAGCAGAATTTATCAGCCTGCAGCCCTTCACATCTGTCTCCTCATACAAAATGAAAGAGGCTTTGAAAAACAGAGGAGATGAAATAAAGCCGCCTGTGTCGGGGAGCTGGCATCTCTGCCACTGTCACTGTCACCAGGGTAGGAATAATGACCGTGATTGTCTCTGCATCTGCGTATGCGCAGGGAGGAGGGAGAGTGGGGGGAGGAAAACACACACCCGCACCCATCACCACCACCTTCCACACGGACAAGAGCCCCAACCCCAGCTTCTACCCGCTCGGGACGAGATGGTCAGGCACGTGGGACCCTCCCCGGTGGCCGCGTCAGTGACGATGGCACAAAGCGGCGATGACTTGAGGTTTAACAGGGCCAAATGGTGGGTCCTGCACTTGGGGCACAACAACCCTATGCAGAGCTACAGACTGGGAGAAGTCTGGCTGGAAAACTGCCAGGAGGAGAGGGACCTGGAGGTGTTGGTCAACAGCAACTGACCATGAGCCAGCAGTGTGCCCAGGTGGCCAAGAAGGTCAAGGGCATCCTGGCTTGGATCAGAAATGGTGTGACCAGCAGGGCCAGGGAGGTGATTCTCCCTCTGGACTCAGCACTGGTGAGGCCGCTCCTTGAATCCTGTGTTCAGTTCTGGGCCCCTCAGCACAAGAAGGATGTTGAGGCTCTGGAGCGAGTCCAGAGAAGAGCAACGAAGCTGGTGAAGGGGTTGGAGAACAGGCCTTATGAGGAGCGGCTGAGAGAGCTGGGGGTGTTTATCCTGGAGAAGAGGAGGCTGAGAGGAGACCTCATTACTCTCTACAACTACCTCACGGAGCTAGCCTGAGCTGTTCCAGCACCTGACAAACTCGTATCCGCAAGGATTTCATCTCTCCTTCAGCAGGAAGGTCTTTAAAATGCGCAAACGCATTACAATTTAGCAAATTCCTCCTGAACAGGGAGACGAGACCTCAGCCTTCGTAATTCCACGAGGAGCTGTGGAGCAGCAGCAGGTTGACCGAGGCGCAGGAGGCACGTGTAGCACCAGATTTCATTATTCAGCCCAGCTCTGCTTGTAGCCAGACCCCGTAACCTTTCCCGGGGGCTGGTTCTCAGCAGAGAAACCTCTCGCAAGGACACACGGTGCACGATCTAAGGGTCTCCGAGTCCCACCGACCCGTCATACAGAGAACACGCATCACCACGGGAGGTTAATCAGCTCCTGGCTGCATCTCCAAACCCTCCTGCCCCGAGCACTCCCCTTCCCTGCATGCACTCCGAGGGTGCTCCGGAGGACGTCCACCCTTCTTCCCAATTTCCTAGCAGCCTCCTGCTAAACAGCAATTTCCAATTCAGAGGGCGACGGGAACAAAATCTACCCTGGTGCGCGGAGCCACCCTGGGACTCAGGGGAGTCCTCACCACACATCCTCATAGCAGACTGTTCCTCCATCCATCGTCTCCCACGGATCTCATCTCCCTCCTGCTCCCTCTCCACTCCAGCAATTTCTTGCACATAAACCATCCCAATCCACACACCAGAGTCACTGCTGAAGGTCTGCGCCCAGTGAATATCAAGGCTGTTGTCTCCAAAAACCACCCTCCCCATCAGGTAGGTCCCCAGCAAAGGGGCAAGTGGAGGAGACTCACCACTCATTGCTCTCAGGGGCTTCACAGGGGTCTGTGCTCACTCCCCTCCTCAGCTGGGATGGGTTTTGAGTAATGAGCTTAGGCAGCATCTATTTAAAGCAAGACTGCAGCATGACCTGCCTGGTGCTCGTTGCTCCTCTCACCTTGAGGAGCCCAGTGTGGACCCTAAGCCTCAGGCAGCCTGGGTAGAGATGGGACCAGCAGCTCAGCGTAGGGAAAAAACCTCTGCATAGAATCATAGAATCACCAGGTTGGAAGAGACCCATCGGATCATCAAGTCCAACCATTCCCATCAATCACTAACCCATGTCCCTCAGCACCTCATCCACATGCACCTTAAACAACTCCAGGGAAGGTGACTCAATCCCCTCCCTGGGCAGCCTCTGCCAGTGACCAATGACCCTGGAGAACAAGAGGAGCGGCTGAGAGAGCTGGGGGTGTTTATCCTGGAGAAGAGGAGGCTGAGAGGAGACCTCATTGCTCTCTGCAACTACCTGAAAGGAGGTTGTGGAGAGGAGGGAGCTGGGCTCTTCTCCCAAGGGACAGGGGACAGGACAAGAGGGAAGGGCCTCTAAGCTCCACCAGGGGAGATTTAGGCTAGAGATTAGGAGGAAGTCTTTTACGGAAAGGGTCATTGGGCATTGGACTAGGCTGCCCAGGGAGGTGGTGGATTCACCTTCCCTGGAGGTGTTTAAGGGACGGGTGGACAAGGTCCTGAGGGACATGGTTTAGTGTTTTATAGGAATGGTTGGACTCGATGATCCGATGGGTCTCTTCCAACCTGGTTGTTCTATGATTCTATGATTCTATGAAAACCACCTCTCACACCAGAGGAAAGCAGCCAAAGCTGCTCCAAACGTTTCACCACAAGCGTTTGGTTGCACGGGACCCGCAGGACGCGAGAACCTCCTCCACTGCGTCCCAGCTGCTCGGCAGGGGCACCTGTAGCAGCAGGGAGCTCACACCTCGCTGCTCACGGGCGTTTTATTTACGTGTCGTAGTCCCTTTTCTTCGGTGTGTGCGTGCATGCGTGTGCGAGATTGTCTCCAACGTGACTCTGCATTATCAGGGCTATAATGAGTCCTTGTTAAAGTGGATTTGATGGAATAATTATATTAAAAAAAAAAAAACCCAACCTGCAGGAAAGTGCTCTCCCCTCTTAAAGGGCAGGATCATCAAACGCTCTCGCCACATTATTTGCAGTCACACCTTCTGCTGCATCTGCTCCTTTTAAAATCTCTAACTCCGATCTGATCTGAATATATAAATCTGAATTATCACAGCAAAAGGAGATGTGCTCACACCTTTTTTTATCTGTTGCCATGGCGATTAGATAAAATTCACGCCAAGTCTCTGGGGAAGGATGAAATGATTTCAGACAGAATCTCACCCCACTTGGTGAGAATAACGCCTGGAGCGACTTCCCTCTGTAACAGGTCTGGGCACATGTCGCAGCCGGAGAGGGTGGCAAGGGGTGGGGGAGAAGCCAGGACACTTCTAAGAGATCTCGGGATCGACAGGGGAAAAGGTTTCGCAGCACCCCCAGACAGGGAAGGGGAGGACGACGCTCGTTCCGATCACATCAGGCGGCTCCACCGCTGCGACTCGACCCGTCCCAGGCAGGAGCTACAAAACGCAGTTGAAAAGGCCAATTCTTCACCAGCCTTTTTGCCCAGTGGTCACAGCTTTCACGTTGGAGCTGCCTGCGCACGACGAATAAAGGTGCTAACCAGGCAGTAACGATCCCGGATAACTCATCCCCCCATCCCCAAACCATCGCGGTGAAGAAAAAACACAGAAACAAACAACTGCCTTTCGCTTCGCTGTGTTGGTTCTGTCCCAGCATCCAGCTTTTCTCCAGCGATAGGATGTGGATGTCCCACCCCCACAACAAGCCTATTGATAAGAGGACAATGCCGAATTATCCAGGTCCTGGCTCTTCTGCCCCTCGGATCGTCTCTCCGTGCCCCGGCGCACGCAGCACCCCTGACGGGGAGAAAACATAAAATCCTCCCCATAAATCCTCCCCATAAATCCTCACTGGGTTTTTTGTAGAATCATAGAATCACCAGGTTGGGAGAGACCCACCGGATCATCGAGAGTCCAACCGTTCCCATGGGGTTTAATAGCCTCACGCTGCATCCCCAGAGTCACCACATCCTGAGATGGATCACACCAAAAAATTTGCGAACAGTTACGCTTCTAATATTTTAGAGGAAAACATCACGGGTGGCAGATGCTGCAGGGTTACAGGAGAGAAGAGCGCGCGCAACTTTTGGTGAGCTGCAAGAAATAAATCATAGAATCATAGAACAACCAGGTTGGAAGAGACCCACAGGATCATCGAGTCCAACCATTCCTATCAAACACTAAACCATGTCCCTCAGCACCTCATCCACTCGTCCCTTAAACACCTCCAGGTAAGGGGAATCAACCACCTCCCTCTGGGCAGCCTGTTCCAATGCCCAACGACCCTTTCTGTGAAAAACTTCCTCCTAATCTCTAGCATAAATCTCCCCTGGTGGAGCTTGAGGCCATTCCCTCTCGTCCTGTCCCTTGGGAGAAGAGCCCAGCTCCCTCTTTTCCACAACCTCCTTTCAGGTAGTTGGAGAGAGCAATGAGGTCTCCCCTCAGCCTCCTCTTCTCCAGGCTGAACACCCCCAGCTCTCTCAGCCGCTCCTCATAGGGCAGGACTGGAACCAGCCCAGATGACGGTTTTATTTCCCACATCACTAAACAGCTGCTGAAATTGGCTGAAGAATCCTGCGAAGGGACTCGGGTGCTGCAGAGGACGGGGCAGAAAGACCTGCTCAGGTCAAGTTAAGCTCATATCTCGATCACAACAGATTGATGCAGATATTTTTTCAAACTCCAAAAAGGCCACTGCTTGTTCGAGAACAAACTCCAACACACCTAAAGCTTCACAGGACTCAGTTTGTTTCAAATTTATCCTTTAGAGAAAGGACTCAGCGAACATCCAACGACTAAGTATCCTCAGTCCTCAAAGGACACGTACGAGGGTTGCTGAGAGAAGCATCACCCTCAGAAGCGTCTGTACCTTGGGAAGTGCTGTATTTAGATCTTTCCCCAACACAATCTATCAAGTAGGTGACACTGAAGCATCAAATCGCAGCTCAGCTCAGGGCTTGCCAGTCCGGTAACGCTTTACAGCCTCCATATCACCTCTCTCCTGCGCTGCCCTCGCGAGCAGGGGAAGCAAGACGGGACGACACGAGCCATCTGCTTTCCTTTGCGGCTGAAGTGATGCTGGTTACACTCACAAGGATGCTGCTTTTGTTCTCCGGAGGCACCGCAGAGAGACATCCTTGCCAACATCATACCTGCGCGTCCCGGTGATACCTACGCCCCAGCCAAGCTCACAACCTCCCAAAGCAAATCCCACCATGCTCTTGGGATGGAAGGGCCGTAATATAGAACAACCAGGTTGGAAGAGATCCATCGGATCATCGAGTCCAACCATTCCTATCAATCACTAACCCATGTCCCTCAGGACCTCATCCACCCGTCACTTAAACACCTCCAGGGAAGGTGACTCAACCACCTCCCTGGGCAGCCTGTTCCAATGCCCAATGATATATATATATCCGAAGGATTGGAGCCCAACGACACCACACAACCATCACCAGGACCACAAGAAGGATGTTGAGGCTCTGGAGTAAGTCCAGAGAAGAGCAACAAAGCTGGGGAAGGGGCTGGAGAACAGGCCCTATGAGGAGTGGCTGAGAGAGCTGGGGGGGTTTATCCTGGAGAAGAAGAGGCTGAGAGGAGACCTCATTACTCTCTCCAACTCCCTGAAAGGAGGTTGTGGAGAGGAGGGAGCTGGGCTCTTCTCCCAAGGAACAGGGGACAGGATGAGAAGGAATGGCCTCAAGCTCCACCAGGGGAGATTTAGGCTGGACATCAGGACGAAGTTTTTCACGGAAACGGTCATTGGGCATTGGAATAGGCTGCCCAGGGAGGTGGTTGATTCCCCTTCCCTGGAGGTGTTTAAGGCACAGGTAGATGAGGTCTTGAGGGACTTGGGTTAGTGTTTGATAGGAATGGTTGGACTAGAAGATCCGATGGGTCTCTTCCAACCTGGTTGTTCTATGATTCTATGATTCTATGATCATTCCCACCCTGGCAGCACAACCCAGGCAGGGAAGGTGTCTTGGCCAAGGTGGGGAGCCTGGTTAGGTTTCTAACGCCTCACTGAGCTGTCTGAGGAGCAGCTCGGGTGTAAGCGAACAGGCACACATCTGCTCACAGGGTCACGAAAGCCGAGCAACGCTCAAATGAACACATTCATAGAATTATAGAGATCTCTTAATTCCAACACCTCCCACTCAATCAAGGGCTCCAAGCCCCATCCAACATGGCTTTGAACCCCTCCAGGGATGGGGCAGCCACCCCTGCTCTGGGCAGCCTGTTCCAGTGCCTCCCAAGCCTTATCATGAATAAATTCCTCCTTGTATCTAGTCTAAATCTGCCCCTCTCCGGTTTATCCCCATTGTCCCCAGTCCTGTCACTACAAGGCTTAGTAAAAAGTCCCTCCCCAGCTTTCTTGTAGAAAACCATCCACGTTTGAGGCTTCGTGTTACCTACATCCATGTGTTTGAGGCCTCACGTTATCCAGCCTTGTGATGGTGCTTTAGAAATAAAAAGAGCAGAGTTCTTAAAGGGGTTTCTCCTTCTTTCCTTATGGAAAAGGGAGAGGGGCCTGTAAAACACTCTGCTCAGCTGCAGCCCTCCCACCCCTCTCTCCCCTAAACACATAGAATCATAGAACAACCAGGTTGGAAGAGACCCATCGGATCATCGAGTCCAACCATTCCTATCAAAATTACATCAGGTCTGAGGTGGCTATTAACTAAATTGTGTTTACCTTTGCTGGGTTGTTTTTTCTTTGAAACGAGGCCTGGAACTGTAAGGAAGATGCTTAAATTGACAGTCATGGAAACACACACCAGGGTTCATCACCAGCAGCAGAGTTTGAAACCACAGCCCCGTGTGCGAAGTGCTACCTCACACGCAGCCCCGATTCCAGCCCCTGATTCCGCGGCCGCTTCTCTCCGAGTAAGCTACGCGCCTACTTTCAACGCCGGAGTCCTGCGCGCAGGCTGCTGCGTGTTGCGACAAGGCTGCGAGCGAGAGGCAAGATTGATTTTGATGTGAGCACCAGCAAAGAAAATGGGTTTTTGAAAACCCTATAATTTCTCGGCAACCCTTGACTTCACTAAACACACATTTTGAGACGGCGGCACAGTCAGGTAGGCATTAAACAAAAATGAGCTGCACTAATGATGATTTATGTGCAGGATAACCTTCCATAAAGAATTTATCTTTGATTCCAGGGTAAGTTACCGAGTTGCCGAGTTAACCAAATCGTGCAACTCGCCACCCAAAGCCCTGCGGCAGCATCACCACGCACTGCCCTGCAACTGCAGAGAGAGCTCTCCTAGCATGGTGCTCTTGGGAAGAGATGCTTGCAGTGTCCCCAGGAGATAGAATTATAGAACCATAGAATCATAGAACAACCAGGTTGGAAGAGACCCACCGGATCATCGAGTCCAACCATTCCTATCAAACACTAAACCATGTCCCTCAGCACCTCGTCCACACGTCCTTTAAACGTCTCCAGGGAAGGCGACTCAACCACCTCCCTGGGCAGCCTATTCCAATGCCCAATGACGCTTTCCATGAAAAACTTCCTCCTAATCTCCAGCCTAAATCTTCCCTGGTGGAGCTTGAGGCCATTCCCTCTCGTCCTGTCCCTTGGGAGAAGAGCCTAGCTCCCTCCTCTCCACAACCTCCTTTCAGGTAGTTGTAGAGAGCAATAAGGTCTCCTCTCAGTCTCCTCTTCTCCAGGATAAACACCCCCAGCTCTCTCAGACGCTCCTCATCAGGCCTGTTCTCCAGCCCCTTCCCCAGCTTTGTTGCTCTTCTCTGGACTCGCTCCAGAGCCTCAACATCCTTCTTGTGCTGAGGGGCCCACAACTGAACACAGGATTCAAGGAGCGGCCTCACCAGTGCTGAGTCCAGAGGGAGAATAACCTCCCTGGCCCTGCTGGTCACACCATTTCTGATCCAAGCCAGGATGCAGCCAGCTCCGAACACGGCTGGGATGCACTCCTGGAAGAGCCACAGCACTGCCACACACCTTTTGAGGTGCGACAGGAGGAGCCCTGTGCCTGCACAACTGCTCGACGTGACAAATTCCGAAGGCTGAAGGGAGCTGCGGGGCCTCAGTACCACGTTTCAGCTCTTCTCAGCCTCAGTGCCATTCACCGCGAGCAGCAGGGCTGCCTCCCTCCTCTCCCTGCCTCCCCTGCACGGAACTGGGACAGAAGCACAGGTTCACCAGAGGTCAAGGAAAAGACCATGTTTTTGGTAACAGCAAAGCCAATTTTAGCTCTAACACAACAGTAATAAAAAACAACCAAGCTCCAGGCAGATACTATATTTGTAATCCAACAGCAAAACATGTTTGCTTGTGTTGACTCCGCACTGTAACACAATTTATATGTTCTGTCTTTAGGGTAATTATTGCTTTAGAATGTTAAAATCGTTCCACCCTAATTAAATCATCATATTAAAAAAAAATCCACTGCCACAGCAAAGTTGGGAACCAGCCTGGTTCAGACCACGCGAGCACACGCGTGCTCGGTTGGCAAAGTTGCTGTGGAGCAAACCATCCACTCTGAGCAAACACGGAGCAGAGACACCGCTCTGCTCCATCCTGTGGAATTCCAAGTGGCACAAACAACCACAGCCTTTCCCGAAAGCCAGAGCTGGCACGGCAGCGCCAGCCACCAAGGAACCAGCATCACAAGTTCTCATAGAATCATAGAACAACCAGGTTGGAAGAGACCCATCGGATCATCAAGTCCAACCATTCCTATCAGACACTAAACCATGTCCCTCAGGACCTCATCCTAACCTAACCCTGTCCTGGAATCTTCATGACATCACCTCAGGTCCTATCATTGATCACCAGAAAGAAGAGGTCATCGCCTGCTCCCCTTCCTCCCCATGGGGAGGAAGCACAACAAGGTGTCTCCTCAGTCTCTTCTCCAAGCTGAACAGACCCAGTGACTTCAGCTACTCCTTGTACAGCTTCTAAACCCTCCAACTTCGGAGGCACAAACTCCTCAGGCCTGTCTGCAGCACAAAAGCCACTTTGCGTTCACACAGACAACTGTTCCCTGGTGCCAAGTAGAGAAGCCCAGATTTAACCAGATTTAACCACATTTAAACACAGATTTAAACCTGTTCCTCAGACCACCCAGAGGTTTCTCACCTACTCAAACAACACAGACTTTTCCAAATCATCCTGGAGCGTCAGAAGCTCCTTACACAAGCTGATGCTCAAGGAGGCCATTTGCTAAGCAGAAAAAACCTCCTTTTTCCAGGCAAAAAGCAGCTGTGGATATGGGTTGGCTGCCGATCAACGCAAGCTCATTGCTCTGAACATCCATCCGGGGAAGACCACGCTCCCGAGGCGAAGAGTTTCATGCCGTATTTCATCCCGAGCGTGTCAGAAAGGGGTCAGTGCTGGGGAGGAGAGGCTCTCCCGACTCCGTCCTGACCGCGGGAAGCAGCTGGCTCCTGGCCCTGGCGCTGCGAGCCGTGACGGGCTCTGTGCCAGCGAGGGTGCAGCCTCTGTCAGGGGGGTTGCCCGGGTTCTCGGGTCAATCGCTCAGCCCTGCTCCCCTGCCCACGCATGGCAGCCCCGGGGACCGTCGCTCGCTGAGCATCGTTTCTCTCCCCTGAGCATCATTTCCCTTCTCTGAGCCCACGGGTTGTGCTGAGCCAGCAGCTCAGCTGCACTCAGAGGGCACCGACCACCAGCAAAAGAGCCACCGCGTCCCTCGTGCAAACCGACTTCCCCACTCCAGGTGAAGCGCTTTGCTCCCTAAGCTCCATAGCCAAGAACCATCCCTGCAAGAGGGATTAGAGCAAATCGCCTCTCGCCTTTGGTCAGCGGCTGCCCCAGCAGGCACCGGGCTTGCCCTCCGCTCCCCGTGGCATCTGCCCTCCTGCATCTGCTCCGATGGGCGCTGCCAGCGCAGCAACACTGAGCCCTAGAGGAGCATCGGGACTTACTGACCTGTGAGCAAATATCAAGCGCCGAGCGTTCACTCTGGGCAAAATCCTTTAATTCTCTCTGGATCCCCCTGGGGACAGCGGTATTGATTGCTTTACTACCAGCTTACACATGCTGCGCCGGGGGAGCCAGCCCTGCCATCAATACCGGCTCGGAGAAGGGAGCCAAAGGGTCACCCCGGTACACGAGGACACGAGGCCGGCCCCATGCTGCGCCCAGCACCTGCCCTCGGCCCCAGCGCTGCCTCAAATCCTCTGACAAGCCCAGCAGGAGCCAGAGCCCGCAGCACAGACACGCTGCCCGCGGTCGGCATGGCTCAACCGGCAGTTTGCCCAGTTCCTCTCCCCTCACACCGAGCTGCAGAGGTGCCCGGAAGGTTGTGTCCCAGCTCACTGCTTCTCCTGCCTGGTCCCCAGGGCTGAGGACAGACCCCCTGCTTCCAGGGTCTCTCTACCCCCATGGGAAGCTCCACATCTCATAGAATCATAGAATCATAGAACAACCAGGTTGGAAGGGACCCATCGGATCTTCTAGTCCAACCATTCCTATCAAACACTAAACCAAGTCCCTCAAGACCTCATCCACCCGTCCCTTAAACACCTTCAGGGAAGGGAATCAACCACCTCCCTGGGCAGCCTATTCCAATGCCCAATGACACTTTCCGTGAAAAACTTCCTCCTAATCTGTAGCCTAAATCTCCCCTGGTGGAGCTTGAGGCCATTCCCTCTTGTCCTGTCCCCTGGCACTCGGGAGAAGAGGCCAGCTCCGCTCCAGAATCACCAGGGGCAGAACACCCAGAGCTGCAAAGTCCCTGTGTGGAGGTGGGCTTTGCTGTCCTTCCCGCAAGCGTATTCCCCACGGATCAAAGCCAGCACTGAGCAGGACACATCCCAGGCCACTGGGCAGCCGCATGGGACTGCGAGGCCAAGCATCTTCCAGCATGAGGAAGAGGCACACGGAGCTATTTTTACTGAGCTCCCTTCCCCATGGCTGCAGCAGTTGTGAAAACTTGCAAGCGAAGCTGCAATATTTCCTCGTGCATCATCCTGACGACTCGAAAAGCAGTTCTGACTGCAGGAGCTGGGACACGGACAGCACAGGCGGATTCTTTTCCTGCTGTCCAACCTCTGCTCCAGGTACCCAAAGCGACCTGGCATTGGAAAAGCCAGGACAGAGCTTCCACCAAGCATCCACAAGACCAGGAATACACCAAAGTACCAACCACAGCACCAGGACCCCGAATGCAACACGTCTGCTCCCAACGTCAGCGTTTTCCAGCAGGAAGCAGCAAGATGATCATCAATAAAACCCTTTGCATGGACACAGAGAAGCCAAAAAAACCACCTTCCACGACTCAGTTTCCCACATGGCAAAGCAGATCAGGTTTTCCAAGAAGTACAGCAGCTCCTCTCTTACCTGGGATGATAGAAACGGTGTCTTTCTCCCAGGACACAACACTAACGTATTCCTGCACTGAAGAAGGGATGAGGCACTTGAAAACAGCCACGTTTCCACGCATCGACCTTTGGTCCTCCACCCGAACGGTGTACGGTTCCCTGAAAACTGTAGAGGAGAGCAGATGGTTGGTAGCATGACAGTGCTGGAAGCAAACACACTCCTTTTTGCTTCAGTCCCACGTTTTCCCAAACAAACCAACCCACCCGGCAAACGGCTTCCATCCAAAACACTTGGCCCACCTTCCAAGGGAAGGAAGCGATTCTCTCCTTTGGAGATCTCAGACAGAGTATGTCCAGTTCAGCTCTTGCTCCTGGGACCCTGCAAATACCTCCAGCATCATCAGAGCTTGTGCTGCTGGACGTACACTGGAAATGGATCTGTGGGTCACATGGGAGAGACGGCTGTGGCACAGCCTGGCACCCTCCTGGACCCTCCGCAGGAAAAAGGTGACAATTTTCCAATCCATGTCCCCACCAGGTGCTCTGTTCCTCAAGGAGATGCACATCCCATTATCAGCTCCACATCGCTCCTTGGAACAGCGACAAGGGACATCCTAATGCCACAGCCCTCACTGATTGAACTGGATCCACCCCAATCTCTTCAGGAAGACAAAGATGTCACCACACAGACGCCATGAACTCCTCGAGCTGAAGTATAAAACACAGGGAGTGCAGGTACCTCTTTCCTGTGACAGTAATCGTGCCCTGCAGGACGTGGGCACTTGGGCATCATTATCATAGAATCATAGAACAACCAGGTTGGAAGAGACCCACTGGATCATCAAGTCCAACTATTCCCATCAAGCATTAACCCATGTCCCTCAGGACCTCATCTACCTGTGCCTTAAACACCTCCAGGGAAGGTGAATCAACCACCTCCCTGGGCAGCCTATTCCAATGCTCAATGACTCTCTGTGTGAAAAACTTCCTCCTAATCTCCAGCCTAAATCTCCCCTGGTGGAGCTTGAGGCCATTCCCTCTTGTCCTGAGTTCATCATCACTAAGTTCCAAGCTACCTTCACCTCTCCTGCCTCCTGCTCAGACTCTCCTAACGTGCAAACCTCCTGCTGTCACAGGGAAAAGCAGGAAAGAGGGTTTGGAGCAGCCTCCAGCCCTCTCTGGTTATTTACCCTGTGCCCTGGCAGGGGGGACGAGGGTCAGTGCCTCGAGGGCGCAGGGAGAAGCCGACCACGAAAGGGACTCCAGCGCCAAAGCAGATTAGCTGGCAAAAGCTTCCTTAATCACATGGAGAGGAGGTTTATTCACGGGCTTTAAAGGCCAGCGGGGACCAGGGTGAGCGTCCAGCCTGACCTCCTGCATGCTCACCACCTTCGGGACTGCCCTAGCTCGGAGCAGACCTCATGGATGGGCTCCCACGCTCACTCCGCGCGGCTCTGACCCACACCAACCTTCTGGCTTTTCCGCTGCCCCTGGGAATTATTCCACAAGGGAATAAATCCCACTATGGTAACACACAGCCACAAGGAACACCCTCAAAACTTCCCATTGGCAAGAGAGATTTGCTCCACGTGCTCGTCGCCAGCTTCTCCAAAGCTTCCAGAGATTTTTTTTCTCCAGTTCCTCACATTTTCAATGGTATTTTCACAGCTCTCACCGGCTGTGCTTGGTGCTCTGCCACTGGGAAGAGACCGGGATGCCAGACGACCCGGAGCGAGCAGAAGCAAGGGCATGTTTCACAACCGTTTCTGATTGCGAGAAAGCTAAAGCGCTTCAAACAAAGCCACAGCTGGAGCCACCGTGGTGGTCCTCAGAGCCCTGTGTGTGGGCCCCTGCGATGTACTCGGGCCTCCTGCTAATTGCACCCTGCACACAGGGATGGGGTTTAGATGGGATCTAGACGGAAGGCTGGCTCCCAGCTAAATCCCAGTGCCAGGAGGCAGGCAGGCAGCCCAATATTTGAGCAACGAGGCTGGTGAGGGGTCTGGGGAACAGACCTTATGAGGAACGGTTGAGAGAGCTGGGAGTGTTTAGCCTAGAGAAGAAGAGGCTGAGAGGAGACCTCATTGCTCTCTACAAGTACCTGAAAGGAGGTTGTGGAGAGGAGGGAGCTGGGCTCTTCTCCCAAGGGACAGGGAACAGGACGAGAGGGAATGGCCTCAAGCTCCACCAGGGGAGATTTAGGCTACAGATTAGGAAGAAGTTTTTCACAGAAAGGGTCATTGGGCATTGGAATAGGCTGCCCAGGGAGGTGGTTGATTCACCTTCCCTGGAGGTGTTTAAGGCGCAAGTGGATGAGGTCCTGAGGGACATGGGTTAGTGTTTGATAGGAATGGTTGGACTCGATGATCCGATGGGTCTCTTCCAACCTGGTTGTTCTATGATTCTGTGATTTAAAGAGAGGGATGAGAGCCAGGGCTCGGCTCTGGCACCGACTTCCCACAATCCCAAGGAGGTTCTCAGCACGTGGGAGAAGAGCAAAGCCACCTTGGCTGCTCCCCATCTGCCGCCCTCCCTCTTCCACCCAGCTGTGGTTTATAGGTAACCCACTAGCGCTAGTAAATAATTCACCCTGCAGAAGGGGGTTAATACCAATTTAACTCTGCAGTACAAGGTATTAAAACGAAAAAAAAAACCTGTAGTCACTTCTGTCGTGTTCCCTCTGCTAGCCCCACTTTTAATAGGTTACATAATGAAGCCATTCCTGGGCTATTAGCCCTCCTCAGCCTGGTCAATAATTTACTATAATGGCTTTTGGAATCAGCTCTTTGCCATATTCCTCCATTTTTTCTTTGCTTAATAATCCTTAGCAGGTTGGGGCTGGATGCGATGGTGGGAACGGGGAGGCTTGAGGAGGGCTGCGGGACACAGAAGGGCTCTCCCCATCACAGGCAGAGGTGGTTTGGCTCTTCCTACAGCCATGAAAAGCTCTGACACGTGACTGAGTGAGACAATATCATAGAATCATAGAACAAGCAGGTTGGAAGAGACCCATCGGATCACCGAGTCCAACCATTCCTATCAAACACTAAACCAAGTCCCTCAGCACCTCATCTACCTGTCCCTTAAACACCTCCAGGGAAGGGGAATCAACCACCTCCCTGGGCAGCCTATTCCAATGCCCAATCACCCTTTCCATGAAAAACTTCCTTCTAATCTCCAGCCTAAATCTCCCCTGGTGGAGCTTGAGGCCATTTACTCTCATCCTGTCCCCTGTCCCTTGGGAGAAGAGCCCAGCTCCCTCCTCTCCACAACCTCCTTTCAGGTAGTTGTAGAGAGTAATGAGGTCTCCTCTCAGCCTCCTCTTCTCCAGGATAAACACCTCCAGCTCTCTCAGACACTCCTCATCAGGCCTGTTCTCCAGCCCCTTCACCAGCTTTGTGGCTCTTCTCTGGACTCTCTCCAGAGCCTCAACATCCTTCTTGTGCTGAGGGGCCCACAACTGAACAGAGGATTCAAGGAGCGGCCTCCCCAGTGCTGAGTCCAGAGGGAGAATAACCTCCCTGGAGGTTCAGAGGGAAAGGACCTCTCCTGCTGCAAGATCACAGCCACACCAGTGCCTCCAGCCTCTTGCTGGAGACGCCCAGGCTGCACATCCCAGTCAGCAGCGTTGCTCTCCCATGGCAAGGTGGGCTTGATAGGTCAACCGGTACATCGCAGAGAAGACCAGATTAAAACCAGCCCCTCTCCCAAAAGGCCAGCACATCCCCAGGAAGCTCCTACCTGCTTTAACACGGATATTCGGGCTCCTGATTTTGCCGGCCGAGTTCTCCGCAGTGCAGAAGTAGTCGTTGTCGTGGATAAAGCTGTTGAAGGCTGATGGCGAGAAGGGGTAGAGCTGCAAAGTCCCATTGGCATGGACGTGCCGGATGTGGGGCACATCGTAGATGTCGTCACCCGTGGCCAGGTACCACCGGAGGACGGCGCTGGGTGACCCTGCGGCCGGGCAGGGGATCACCACCCCCACTGTGCTGGAGAAGGTGACCTGCTGGATAGAGTCGTTCACAAAGTAGAGGCTAGTTCCAACATCTTCGGCATGTGCTGCGGAGAAAGCAGAGGCCACAGCGGGCGAGGGGGTTACTGCAAGAATCTGCGACGCCCACCGGCACAGCCGCCCCAGACCCCAATCCCTCATCATAGAGCAGGAGAGCGGAGGAGCATCAATATATGGGCTGGAGGCATAAAGACCATCTTGCTGGAAACACGTATCAGGGATCGCAAGCACCTCATGAGAGCAGCCAGGTCTGTGCAACTCAGGGCGTCCCTCGCAAGGCTCCTCCAGGTGGCCACGCTCGCCCTGCTGACTCTGGGCGCTCGGTCTGACCAAGCACCTACAGCTCTGAGAACATCCGTGTGCAACAAGAAGCCAACAGTTTCTCCTGACCATCCCAGCATCCTCCAGCCCAGAGCTGGGGAGAACGAGCACCCCTGTTCCTCACTAGCAGCCCAGCTTGCAGCTGCCTCTCGATGAATCTGACACATCCAGCACAAGCCTTCCCGAGCAGGGTGGAGGTCTTTGCCGCTACCCTAATGCTGCTTCCAGATGCCACAGCAGCAACAGCCCCCGGAGAGAGGCAGGACAAGTGGGTTCGGAGCTGCTCCCAGCTCCCAGAGCTGGAGGAATCCCAATCCCAGCCAGTCCTGAGCTCGAGCTCCAGCCTGGCATCGGGTATCCCGTCACCACCCAAGCACAGAGACACAAGGTTCAAGGACACAGACCAAGGCAGAGCTTCCAGCTGCCAGGACGCCCAGGAGCAGCTTTTCCAGGCACTGTGAGCTCTGCAGAAAGGCTCTTCCAGTCTTCGCAACGAGGGAAGGGACCTATGCACCCAACTCCTCCAGTCTCTCCTTCCCACTCCCCAGGACCATGAGCTCCCCCTTCTCAACCGAAGCCGGCAAGATTGCCTCTAAATAAGGATGAGGAGGCCCCCAGTCACTTAGATCCGTTTTCTTTTTTTAGTCACACTCTTTCCAAGTGGGCGGAAGGACAGGGATATAGAAAGCGGCCCTCGGCGGGTGTATTAATAGCTCTGGCTGAGAACGCTGCTCGTGGTGCCGCAGAGCCAATAAGCAGATCACTACTGTGCCATCCGTTCAAAACGAGTCACGGGGGACCCTCCGTGACCTCGATTTCTTAACTTGGGGAGGAGGGGACCAGAGGACGGGGGAGAAGGGAAGTCTCATCCGCACGGAGAGCATCACCTCGGATCCGCGGTTGCTCATCTGCCGAGAGGCTGGTTGAGCATCACTGGCCAAGCCGCTTGCATCTCCCTGCAAAGCTTCCTCCAGCTCCCAGTTGTGGCGAGCACATGGCTCCCTCTGTGCTCTCTCTGTGCTGTCCCAGCCTGATTCACATCATCCTCAACCAGGACAAGATGGGAAACCTCAAAAAACCTCCCACACCTTCCCAGAGTTGAGTCCTCTCCCCCCTTTTCCCATCTAGACACACAACCCTGTGCCTCTTTCAGCATCCGTGAAAGCGCAAGTGAGAGCACCTGGTCCTTGCTCTCTGTGTAGTCTGCACCAAATCATAGAATCACCAGGTTGGAAGAGACCCACCGCATCACCGAGTCCAACCATTCCCACCAAACACCAAACCAGGTCCCTCAGCACCTTGTCTACCTGTGCATAAAACCCCTCCAGGGAAGGTGAATCAACCACCTCCCTGGGCAGCCGCTGCCGCTGCTCACCACCTCAAATGACAAAGTTCCCTCTCCTTTCCCTACTCGTCCCACGTCAAGGCTGTTTCACGGCCAGAGCTGCCCAGCAGACCCATTCCTGGAACAGATGAGCTGCCTAGCAAGGTCCAGTGTTGCCACCACACGCGATGCAACCGATTTATAGAAACATAGAATCATAGAACAACCAGGTTGGAAGGGACCCATCGGATCTTCTAGTCCAACCATTCCTATCAAACACTAAACCAAGTCCCTCAAGACCTCATCCACCCGTCCCTTAAACACCTCCAGGGAAGGGGAATCAACCACCTCCCTGGGCAGCCTATTCCAATGCCCAATCACCCTCTGTGTGAAAAACTTCCTCCTAATCTCCAGCCTAAATCTCCCCTGGAGGAGCTTGAGGTCATTCCCTCTCGTCCTGTCCCCTGTCCCTTGGGAGAAGAGCTCAGCTCCCTCCTCTCCACAACCTCCTTTCAGGTAGTTGTAGAGAGCAATGAGGTCTCCTCTCAGCCTCCTCTTCTCCAGGATAAACACCCCCAGCTCTCTCAGCCGCTCCTCATAGTTCAAGGAAGCATCTCCATACATCCCCACACACCAGCGTGTGCAGTTCCCTGCCTCCTCTGCCCAGGTAGGAGCAGACAAAGCCATTTATTTTCCCTCCCTCAGTGCAGAACGATGGACCAGGGGAGCGGAGTGCTCCAGCCGAGCCTCCCCCGCAGCAGTGCCAGGCTTTGCAGAGCTCCGGGGCCACCGCACGGCTCTGCAGATGTCATTTTGTGACAACTCCAGGCTGGTTTGTCGTCATGAATCAGCACTTCCCTTCATCAGAACAGCACGGTGCTTCTCCCAAATACATGAAAGAGGGTGGGGGGGGTGGGAAGTGAAAAAAAAAAGAAAGAAAAGAGCACATTTGCAGGCAGAGGAAGGAAAACAAAGCACGTGCGAGCAGCAGTGAGCTATTTGTGGCAACGCCTGTCGCTCGAGCAAAGCAGAAGATGGCTGGAGCTGGGGCGGGCAAGGCACGCAGCAAAATCCACCCATCGCCCCGTTCGTTCGGACCCCGAACATCCCGCCGGGCTCAGCAGCCCCATCGTCCACCCGACTCTGCCCCAGGGTCCCTCCAGCATCTCCAACTCCGGATCTCCATGGCTTGAGAAGCCTCCTGCCATGACAAAGATGGGAGAGCAGCCACAGCCTGAGAGGGAAATCTTCTTCCCAGGCTGCACCCAAGGAGCTTTAAGAGATGGATGAGCGAGGGGCTGGGGCGAAGAGTGGAAAAATACCTCATAAACACAGAAATCCAGGTTACCCATAAAGCTTTTTTTTTTTTCAGGTCAAAGGGGGAAATGGATTTTTAATAGAAAATGGAAGTTATGGGATTGGCAATAGTTATGTGACAGACGCGTAGAGTTAAATCCACATAATCTCCTTTACCATTTAGCATTGAGCACCATCCTAATTCCATGTTTCATAAAACTGTCTCCAAATCGCCGAGAGGGATTAAACCTTTCGAAATAGCTCCGCAATATTTTTAAACCAGAAATCACTGCTCACATCTGGTCAGATGTGCTGACCCTAACCTAAATATCGAGGGCATTAATTCACCAGGAACCTGGAAAAGAGGAGGCTCTGGAGGAGCCAGAGGGGAACGGCTTCTGCTGGGGGGAAACCACAGCGACGCAGGCGCACGGCACCGAAGGCTGGAGCCCAGCCTGCCGCTAGCTGGAAGCCACACAAAGCCCAGCACGGAGCCGGACGCCGTCTAGCTCGCTCTGAAAAGCAGGTATTTGAAGTTATCAGAGCGCAATCTTCTTAAATTGTTGTCGATTACAACCTAGAGGTATTGAAATATTAATATCTCTCTCTGAGCCGGGGAGAAGCGAGTCATTTCGCTATCATCCCTTCGGAATATTTACCGGTTTTGATGGCTGGACCTGCCAAACTCTAACACCTCCATCAGCAGAGCCAACCTGGGCTGGAAGCTCTCATTTGCTAACTCGTGTCTAACAAATGATAAGGCAAGAACGGTCATAAGCTGACCCCAGGGCTCATCACCGAGACACAGATTTCTCGAAGAGGCAGCCGAGAGGTAGGTGCGAGTCCTGCATGAGGAGCAGCGCAAGGATGAAGCCTCAGCCTGCGTGGGCACAGAAATGCCGTCACCTCCCAGCAGCGCGGCCCCTCCGCTCCTCCAGCCTCTCGGAGAAGAGCCTGGCCCTGACTGTGAATCACAGAATCGTTAAGGTTGGAAAAGACCTCCCAGATCGTCCAGTCGAACCATCAGCCTAATCCCATTGTGCCTGCTAAACCACGTCCCCAAGTGCCACAACCACATGGTTTGAGCCCCTCCAGGGATGGAGGCTCCCCCACCGCCCTGGGCAGCCCCCGCCAGGGCTCCACCACCTATTCAGTAAAGACGTTTTCCCTAATACCCAATCGAAACCTTCCCTGGTGCAACTTGAGGCCCTTTCCTCTTGTCAAATCACTTCTTCCTTGGGAGAAAATGGATTTAGAATCATAGAATCATAGAACAACCAGGTTGGAAGAGACCCATCGGATCATCGAGTCCAACCATTCCTATCAAACACTAACCCATGTCCCTCAGCACTTTGTCCACCTGTCCCTTAAACACCTCCAGGGAAGGGGAATCAACCACCTCCCTGGGCAGCCTAGTCCAATGCCCAATGACCCTCTGTGTGAAAAACTTCCTCCTAATCTCTAGCCTAAATCTCCCCTGGTGGAGCTTGAGGCCATTCCCTCTTGTCCTGTCCCCTGTCCCTTGGGAGAAGAGCCCAGCTCCCTCCTCTCCACAACCTCCTCTCAGGTAGTTGTAGAGAGTAATGAGGTCTCCTCTCAGCCTCCTCTTCTCTAGGCTAAATCTATCTATTTAGATCTGGCCTGAGGCATTGCCCAGCTTCGTGCCAGTGCCAGAGCTGTTTCTTCTGAGCAAAGAAGCTTCTTCCACCTGTGCTGCACACACATCACCTGTGCTAGCATGTCACTTGCTCACAACCCACAGTCAATCCTGTGCCAGCCCAGACTCAGCAAGTTGACATTGAGGCTCTGGAGAGAGTCCAGAGAAGAGCCACGAAGCTGGTGAAGGGGCTGGAGAACAGGCCTGATGAGAAACGGCTGAGAGAGCTGGGGGTGGTTATCCTGGAGAAGAGGAGGCTGAGAGGAGACCTCATTGCTCTCTACAACTACCTGAAAGGAGGTTGTGGAGAGGAGGGAGCTGGGCTCTTCTCCCAAGGGACAGGGGACAGGACAAGAGGGAATGGCCTCAAGCTCCACCAGGGGAGATTTAGGCTGGAGATTAGGAGGAAGTTTTTCACGGAAAGGGTCACTGGGCATTGGAATAGGCTGCCCAGGGAGGTGGTTGAGTCACCTTCCCTGGAGGTGTTTAAGGGACGGGTAGACGAGGTCCGGAGGGACATGGGTTAGTGCTTGATAGGAATGGTTGGACTTGATGATCCGATGGGTCTCTTCTAACCTGGTTGTTCTATGATTCTATGAATCCTCAAAGAGCGGCAGAGGTCCCTGACTCCCCAAATATATCTTTATAAAAGAGGCTTTGCTACTTGCCCTTAGAAAGCATGGTGCTGGCACACAAAAGGAGCTCTGCAGCACCTCAGGAAGGGCACACGCTAGACTTGAGTGCACCAGACCAACTGGTAGCACCTTCCCCAAAGACCTCCTTCTTGGGCTCGGTGGGCAGACCGTGCTGCTGCCCACCCCAGCCTTCCTCCAAGGCCGGGGGAGATGCTCTCAGGTACCACCCTGGCAGAAATCCCACTTGCCAGCCCCCAACGGGACCGTAGGGGCCACCAGGGCTTCTCCAGCCACCAGCTGCCCTGGGCTGCAGGGATGCTGCGAAGAACAGCAGGCTAATCATCACCTCGTCGCTTATTTATTATCCTCATTAAGGGTGTTTGACACCTGCCCCTGTTCAAGGAGAAAGTGAAGGGAAGCTTGGCACACGGCGCAGGCTGAGAATTACAGGTGGGTGGCAAAGTCCTAATCTTTCCTCTCTCCTGCCTTAAGATGCGACAGTAATTCCATCACACGCTGCCTGCAAATTTGCAAAGCTGGAGCAGCCCTTGGCCTTCCCTGGAATGAGCTTCCTTCCAGCCCTCATCTCCAGGACACTCTTTAATAGCCTCCATCTCCAGGACACTCTCTAATAGCCTCTCTCCTAATGAAGGGAGTCACCTTGGGGCTGACGGCGCGAGAAGCGACATCTCTGAGCATCAGGGAAGGGACCAATGGGGAGACAAGAGGCTCGGATGAAGCAAGAAGTGCACGCGGCTGGTGGCCTTTCCAGCAAAGCACACGCTGCCAGGAGCAGCCACGCAGGACGCCAGCCCAAAGGGTTAAAGCTGCCACTCCAGCCTCCCCCACCCCGAGCCCCTTGGGGACCCATCGTCAGTGGGTGGAAAGCGGTGCCACGAAAAGGCGAGCGTGGCCCGGGGCGCTCAGCTGGTGCCCAGCACGGCAGCAGATGGCAAGGACCTGCCCCAGCATCTCCCCTGCTCTGCGTTTCAGAGTCCCCCTGGCCCCAGGACCACGGGCATTCCACCCAAACCAAAGGAGGGGAACGCGGCCTCTGGTCCTCTGCGGGTAAGGGCACTGCTCAAACGCGCTCGGAGAGCAAGCTGCCTGCTCCTTAGTGCATCTGCATGGAAATTAAGGCCTGAACCACCTCCAGTTATTACGACAGCACCCAGGCTGAGGCTGTAACCCTTGCCTGGAAAAAAAAAACCCCTCCCCTGCTCATTTCCCTGGGCCCTGAACCTCCCATATCTGCTCAGCACCCAGCAGGGTGACCTGGAGCTGGACATATCCCAGCTTTGCACCAACCTCCCGAGGTCCCCAACGTGCCCAAGCTCCTCCTGGGGGTGAGGACCAAGCCGAGGGGCCACCAGCAACGTTCTCTCCCTCTCCATCTGCAGCCCATCACGTCCACACCAAACACAAAGTCTGAGGAGCTGCAGTCAGATCCCAAAGGAGCATCTCTTGGTGCTATCAAGCCACGGAGACAGCAAGGTGTCCACCTGGAGAGGTTGGGGCCAAGCAGAGCAGGTACAACGGGACACACGCACCTGCCCCTGGGCTTTCTCTGGAGCCAAGGGTCCCTGCCACCTCCCACATTGGCTTTACGAGGTGGAGATGTGGATTCCCACCACGCAGCTGACACACACGAGAAAGGAGAGGAAGGGTTCAACAGAGCAAGCTCTGAAGCCTTCGCTCGCCTTCTTTTTTTGCTCCGAGCTGCGCCTGCTCCCTTCTCTGGTGGAGACGAGCCGACAGCCCTTTCCAAGAGGCAGCAGCTGGGGCAGGCAGCAAGCGTTAGCGAGAGTCGGGAAATGGATTTCCTAAATATTTGGTACAGCTCTGCTGGCAGCTGATGGCGGCAATCTGCAGATTGGATGTGGTGGGGTTTATTTCTTAAAGGCTCTCCGCGAAGCAGGGGAAGAGTAACTCACAAAAAAATCACGATTATGTAAAAACACGGAGCTGCCTATAATCTAGATTTCAAAGACAAGGAACGCTCTGCACCCAAGCCTGCCGCTGCATAAGCCTCCCGGCGAGAGGCATGCGCCGCCACAACTGCAACAACCCAGCACTTTCTGCCTCCTTCGTGCCCTCCTAGGGAGTCACACTTATTAACTGCCTCTTTATTTGGGTGCGAGATGACTTCTTGCCACCCAAAGCACAGCCCAGACCTCACGTGCTGCCACGGCAGGAGAATTCCTGCTACAAAGAGAGCCTTCCAGCTCAATCCTTGCGCTCGGCTGCTTCAAAGGAGGGCAGTGAGCTCCACATCTCTCCATCTCGGGACCATCTGGGCAGAGCCCAGAGCATAAAAGGTACCCAAAGCCAGAAGCCAATGCTCCCCAGTGTCCCCATCTCCACGAGGGGCTGCTCATAGCACTCTCCATCACGCAAAGTGCAGCCTATTCCTCCAGAGAGCAAACGCACTAGGAAATATTAGGGTTGCCGAGATGGATTTTCTCATCCCAAGGCAGGGACAGCCCTGAGCCCACACTGAGCACAGGTAAGGGCTCCCAGAGCTGCCAGTAGCACATCCCTGGCACTCTCCATGGCGCGAGGTGCAGCCTATTCCTCCAGAGAGCAAACACACCAGGAAATATTAGGGTTGCCTCGATGGATTTTCTCATCCCAAGGCAGGGACGGCCCTGAGCCCATGCTGAGCACAGGTAAAGGCTCCGGGCAAGTGGCCACCGTGGCTCCCGGAGCTGCCAGTAGCGCATCCCTGGCACTCTCCATCGCATGAGGTGCAGCCTATTCCTCCAGAGAGCAAACAAAACACACCAGGAAATATTAGGGTTGCCTCGATGGATTTTCTCATCCCAAGGCAGGGACGGCCCTGAGCCCACACCGAGCACAGGTAAAGGCTCCAGGCAAGTGGCCACTGTGGCTCCCAGAGCTGCCAGTAGCCCATCCCTGGCACTCTCCATGGCGCGAGGTGCAGCCTATTCCTCCAGAGAGCAAACGCACCAGGAAATATTAGGGTTGCCTAGATGGATTTTCTCATCCCAAGGCAGGGACAGCCCTGAGCCCACACTGAGCACAGGTAAGGGCTCCCGGAGCTGCCAGTAGTGCATCCCTGGCACTCTCCATGGTGCAAGGTGCAGCCTATTCCTCCAGAGAGCAAACGCACTAGGAAATATTAGGGTTGCCTCGATGGATTTTCTCATCCCAAGGCAGTGACAGCCCTGAGCCCACACTGAGCACAGGTAAGGGCTCCCGGAGCTGCCAGTAGCCCATCCCTGGCACTCTCCATGGCGCAAGGTGCAGCCTATTCCTCCAGAGAGCAAACGCACTAGGAAATATTAGGGTTGCCTCGATGGATTTTCTCATCCCAAGGCAGGGACGGCCCTGAGCCCACACCGAGCACAGGTAAGGGCTCCGGGCAAGCGGCCACCGTGGCTGCCGGAGCTGCCAGTAGCCCATCCCTGGCACTCTCCATGGCGCAAGGTGCAGCCTATTCCTCCAGAGAGCAAACGCACCAGGAAATATTAGGGTTGCCTCGATGGATTTTCTCATCCCAAGGCAGGGACGGCCCTGAGCCCACGCCGAGCACAGGTAAAGGCTCCGGGCAAGTGGCCACCGTGGCTCCCGGAGCTGCCAAACATCCACAGGGCAAACAAACCCCGGGCACGGCCAAGAGTTGGGCACTGCAGGCTTCTCCTCGGCGCATTTAATGAGGTTTCCATGTTTCATTTCAGAGACAAACGAGCGCCGTGCCACGCTGGGGTGGGGGGGGGGGGGGGGGGGGCCGAGATGGGGAAAGAGATTAGAGAAAACGCAAGCTGCATCGTTCGCTGCACCCAACGCAGGGACATGATGTGGCTCTAATGCCAATATAAATCAGAAAGATCCGGCAAGAACGCGCAGGGAGACGCTCACCCAGCTCCACAGCTCTCGATTGTGCCCAACATGCTCTTCATCGCCCAGATCACCTCCCCTCCTCCTCCTCCTCACACTGCCAGACCATCTCCCTGCTTGTTCGCTTGCCAACCACCTATTTTTCTTTATTTTATAAGAACAGGGGGGGAAACAAGCCTTGAAAACCATCAAGAGACGTCTAAACTTCAGTGCTCCCCTGGATCAAACGTTTATTTGCTTCCAGGTTCTACTCGAGCTCTTGTTCTACAGCACGAAGACGTTAAAAGGATGCACTTCAGTGCCCAGAAATATTAAGTATCTGAAAGGTTTATCGTGCGTTAAGTAATTCATCTTTTTTTTTTTTATACATATCCTATTATTATAATGAAACTTCCATTGTATTGCTGTCCTCTCTCCGGAACCGCTTAACACTTTCCACCACTGAGACTCTTCGATGCCAAATATAGGTTTTATTCCTTAAAAAAAAAAAAAAAAAAAAAAGGGAGAAAATGAGGCCACAAGGAGTTGTGCTAATGGAGGCTTTTAATTTGCTCTTCTCCGACGAGATAGCTCGGTGGGAAGTGATCCCTTTTCCAAGAAGATGGGGCTGAAAACACGCAAAAAAAAAAAAAAAAGCGATAAACCCGGTGTAGCTCCTTATTATTTCGACGATTGGGGTGGAAAGAAACGGCAACGTCCTCGACGGTTCTTGGGTTTTCGAGTTTGTTTTTTTTTTTTTTTTTTTTTCCTTTTAGCACAGTAAAAAATGCAAATGTAAGCAAAGCAGACGCTGGCACGTTCAGCTCAGCAGCTCCCGAGCACAATAGCGATTTGGGGTAAAGCTCCCCAAAGCAGAAAAGCCGCTTTACGCCGACTCCAATAAAGCAGCTATTCCACAATTAATAATTGACGGACTCATTGATCACGGCCACCCCCATCGGACAGGGTGTCCTATTAAGCCTCAGTAAATATTTTTCATTGGATTAACACCGAGATAAATGGGTGATGGAGCAGCAAGCGAGAGGAGTCTCCTGTCGGAAAGCGGCTCCATCCCCTTTCTTTCACTTCTCTCATCTCCTAAAATCCCCTCTCGCTCTTCTCAAATGTCAAAAACCACATAATTAGGGCAAATGCCATTTGACATCCTCCACGCAGACAATTTTTTTCCCCCGAGAGGTGGACGCTTCCCCCACCACATCCACCACCACATCCACCGCTCAGGTGACATGCAAAGAGGGCAATTTTATTACGGAAACGCAATTAAAATTTCCTGCCGACGACGCGGGAAGGGGCAATTCCTTTATGTAACGGCCATCGATGGCCGTAACCAACACGCCGCGATCTAAGTGCCCACGTTACGCGCAGCCCCTGGCTTCGCTCCTCTAATTGCAGCCACGGCACAGACTCGCTGGAGAGTATTACCTCGATAGATTTGGACGGCAATTCGCTTAATCTCCAACTTTGATTTAATCTCTAATCTTGAAGTGTGCGTCTCCTTGACACACTTCCACAATTCCACACGTCCTCCCCCCACCCCCCCCTTCCCCATCTGATTTATATCAAGCTGCCGGGATACGCTTAATACAGCATTTCCTAGAGGGAGGGGGATGCGATTTTTTTTTTTTCTTTTTTTTTTTAAAGCATCACTGGATTAAAGCTGTTTTACGGGATTAGCCCATCGCTCGGAGAGGTCCCGGAGAGTGGGAGCTCCGGGAAGCGCTGCTGCCAGCTGGGGGGCTCAGACCCCAGTTCTCAGAAGAGGGGATGCTGAGACCCCAGTTCCCAGAAGAGGGGATGCTGAGACCCCCAGTTCCCAGAAGAGGGGATGCTGAGACCCCCAGTTCCCAGAATGGGGGATGCTGAGACCTCCAGTTCCCAGAATGGGGGATGCTGAGACCCCCAGTTCCCAGAATGGGGGATGCTGAGACCCCCAGTTCCCAGAATGGGGGATGCTGAGACCCCCAGTTCCCAGAATGGGGGATGCTGAGACCCCCAGTTCTCAGGAGAGAGGGGATGCTGAGACCCCAGTTCCCAGGAGATGGGGGGGATGCTGAGACCCCCAGTTCTCAGGAGAGAGGGGATGCTGAGACCCCAGTCCCCAGGAGATGGGGGGGATGCTGAGCTCCCCCCATCATTTCTCTGGTCTCGGGGATGCTGAGCTCCCCCCAGCTCCTCTGTCCCCAGGGGATGCTGAGCTCCCCTCATTATTTCCCCAGGACTGGGGGTGCTGAGCTCCCCCACTCATTTCCCTGGTCCCCGGGGGATGCTGAGCGCCCCCCGTTATTTCCCCAGTCCTGGGGATGCTGAGACGGCCGTTCCCAGGATGCTGAGCTCCTCACATTTTCCCATTCCCAGGGGGGATGCCGAGCTCTCCCTATTTCCCCAGTCCCCAGGAGAGGGGATGCTGAGCTCCCACAATCATTTCCCTGGTTCTGGGGATGCTGAGCTCCCCAACCCCATAATTTCAGCGGTTCTGGGGACGCTGAGCTCCCCAAACCCATAATTTCCCCAGCCCTGGGGATACTGAGACCCCGGTCCCCAGGAGAGGGGATGCTGAGCTCCCACAATCATTTCCCCGGTTCTGGGGACGCTGATCTCCCCCCTCATCATTTCCCCAGTTCTGGGGATGCTGAGACCCTGGTCGTCAGGAGAGGGGATGCTGAGCTCCCCTCTTATTATTTCCCCAGGAGAGGGGATGCTGAGCTCCCCATATCATTTCCCAGGTTCTGGGGATGCTGAGCTCCCCCCCTCATCATTTCCCCAGTTCTGGGGATGCTGAGACCCTGGTACCCCGTAGAGGGGATGCTGAGCTCCTCATTTTTTTTCTCCGGTTCTGGGGACACTAAGCTCCCCCCTCATCATTTCCCCGGTTCTGGGGATGCTGAGACCCCTGTCCCCAGCAGAGGGGATGCTGAGCTCCCCCTCATCATTTCCCCAGTTCTGGGGATGCTGAGACCCTGGTCCCCAGGAGACGGGATGCTGAGCTCCCAAAATCATTTCCCCGGTTCTGGGGATGCTGAGCTCCACATATCATTTCCCTGGTCCTGGGGACGCTGAGACCCCCCACCCCCCCCCACCCCCCATCATTTCCCCAGTTCTGGGCATGCTGAAACCCTGGTCCCCAGGAGAGGGGATGCTGAGCTCCCACAATCATTTCCCTGGTTCTGGGGCTGCTGAGCTCCCGCATCATTTCCCCAGTTCTGGGGATGCTGAGCTCCCCAACCCCATAATTTCCCTGGCCCTGGGGATGCTGAGACCCCGGTCCCCAGGAGAGGGGATGCTGAGCTCCCCCCTTATTATTTCCCCGGTTCTGGGGATGCTGAGCTCCCCCCTCATCATTTCCCCAGTTCTGGGGATGCTGAGACCCTGGTCTCCAGGAGAGGGGATGCTGAGCTCCCCCTTATTATTTCCCCAGTTCTGGGGATGCTGAGCTCCCCCCTCATCATTTCCCCAGTTCTGGGGATGCTGAGCTCCCCCCTCATCATTTCCCCAGTTTTGGGGATGCTGAGACCCTGGTCTCCAGCAGAGGGGATGCTGAGCTCCCCCTTATTATTTCCCCAGTTCTGGGGATGCTGAGACCCTGGTCTCCAGGAGAGGGGATGCTGAGCTCCCCCTTATTATTTCCCCAGTTCTGGGGATGCTGAGCTCCCCCCTCATCATTTCCCCAGTTCTGGGGATGCTGAGCTCCCCCCTCATCATTTCCCCAGTTTTGGGGATGCTGAGACCCTGGTCTCCAGCAGAGGGGATGCTGAGCTCCCCCTTATTATTTCCCCAGTTCTGGGGATGCTGAGACCCTGGTCTCCAGGAGAGGGGATGCTGAGCTCCCCTCTTATTATTTCCCCAGTTCTGGGGACACTGAGCTCCCCTCTTATCATTTCCCCAGTTCTGGGGATGCTGAGACCCTGGTCTCCAGGAGAGGGGATGCTGAGCTCCCCATATCATTTCCCCAGTTCTGGGGACACTGAGCTCCCCTCTTATCATTTCCCCAGTTCTGGGGATGCTGAGACCCTGGTTCCCAGGAGAGGGGATGCTGAGCTCCCCCCTTATTATTTCCCCAGTTCTGGGGATGCTGAGCTCCCCCTTATTATTTCCCCAGTTCTGGGGATGCTGAGACCCTGGTCTCCAGGAGAGGGGATGCTGAGCTCCCCTCTTATTATTTCCCCAGTTCTGGGGACACTGAGCTCCCCTCTTATCATTTCCCCAGTTCTGGGGATGCTGAGACCCTGGTCTCCAGTTCTGGGGATGCTGAGCTCCCCCCTCATCATTTCCCCGGTTCTGGGGACACTGAGCTCCCCCCTCATCATTTCCCCAGTTTTGGGGATGCTGAGACCCTGGTCTCCAGGAGAGGGGATGCTGAGCTCCCCCCTTATTATTTCCCCAGTTCTGGGGATGCTGAGCTCCCCCCTCATCATTTCCCCAGTTCCGGGGATGCTGAGCTCCCCATATCATTTCCCCGGTTCTGGGGCCGCTGAGACTCCCCCCGTTATCTCCGCGGTCCCGAGGACGCTGAGCCCGCGGTGCTCGGGCTGCTGCTCTCGCCTCTTTCCCCAGTCGCGGGGCTGCTGCGCACGTCGGGTCGGGAGCGCATCTCCAGCAGCTCCGCGACCTCTCCGGGTGTCCCCGGCGCTGCTCCTAGCCCCGCACATCCCCCGGGACGGCTCCGGGATGCCCCCCCCAGCCCCGACCGGCGGCTCCCCGGGGCGACCCCCCCCCCCCTCCCCTCCCCAAGACCCCCCCACGTACCTTTCGGCAAAGAGTACAGCAGGAAAAAAGTTACCAGCCACATGCCATAAAGAGCAGCTGCGGCCCCGAGCTGCGGCGCAATTGCGGGCGGTGCGGTGCCCCCGGCTCCCTGCCAGCCAGGCTGAGGTGCCCGGCGCCCAGCAGCTCCCTCCCAGCCGCTCCTCCTTCCCTTGCCCGGAGAGTGGCGTCGGGAGGGTGGGCAGGGCTCCCGCGCAGCCCCCGCCCCCGCGCAGCCCCCGCGCAGGAGCCGCGCAGCGCTCGGGGGGCTCGGGGAGGGAGCCTCCTCCCACGCGGGGGGCGCCGGGAAGCACCCAGGGGCGGCCTCTGCCCCTCGGGGGGCAGCGCTCAATCATAGAATCATAGAACCACCAGGTTGGAGGAGACCCAGCGGATCATCGAGTCCAACCATTCCTATCAAACACTAACCCAAGTCCCTCAGCACCTCATCCACCTGTGCCTTAAACACCTCCAGGGAAGGGGAATCAACCACCTCCCTGGGCAGCCTATTCCAATGCCCAATGACCCTCTGTGTGAAAAACTTCCTCCTAATCTCCAGCCTAAATCTCCCCTGGTGGAGCTTGAGGCCATTCCCTCTTGTCCTGTCCCCTGTCCCTTGGGAGAAGAGCCCAGCTCCCTCCTCTCCACAACCTCCTTTCAGGTAGTTGTAGAGAGTAATGAGGTCTCCCCTCAGCCTCCTCTTCTCCAGGATAAACACCCCCAGCTCTCTCAGACCCTCCTCACAGGCTCTGTTCTCCAGCCCCTTCACCAGCTTCATTGCTCTTCTCTGGACTCACTCCAGAGCCTCAACATCCTTCTTGTGCTGAGGGGCCCACAACTGAACACAGGATTCAAGGAGCAGCCTCACCAGTGCTGAGTCCAGAGGGAGAATCACCTCCCTGGCCCTGCTGGTCACACCATTTCTGCTCCAAGCCAGGATGCCATTGGCCTTCTTGGCCACCTGGGCACACTGCTGGCTCACGGTCAGTCTCAGCCTCTTCTCTTCTCTTCCTCCTCAGAGTGAGGTGGCCACTGCTGAGAGGGTCTGGGGGCAGCCCCTGCACCTCCTGCATGGCCGAGCAGCACCCAGGGGCAGCCCCTGCGCCTCGGGGGGCATCGCTGAGCTCAGGCACTGCTCCCCTCTTCCTCCTCAGGGGATGTGGGCATTGCTGAGAGGGTCTGGGGCAGCCCCTGCTCCCCACTCCTCCTCCTCCTCCTTTGGGGATGCTGCAGGCATCACCAGGGGCAGCCCCAAGGTCCTTTCCCCCGCCCCTCGGGGAGCATCACTGAGCAGGTCCATGGGACAGGGGGAGAGTCTGGTCCCTCCTCCACCTCCTCAAGGGGATGTGAGCATTGCTGAGAGGGTCTGGGGCAGCTGGGGGTGTTTATCCTGGAGAAGAGGAGGCTGAGAGGAGACCTCATTACTCTCTACAACTACCTGAAAGGAGATTGTGGAGAGGAGGGAGCTGGGCTCTTCTCCCAAGTGACAGGGGACAGGACAAGAGGGAATGGCCTCAAGCTCCACCAGGGGAGATTTAGGCTGGAGATTAGGAGGAAGTTTTTCATGGAAAGGGTGATTGGGCATTGGAATAGGCTGCCCAGGGAGGTGGTTGATTCCCCTTCCCTGGAGGTGTCTAAGGGACAGGTGGATGAGGTCTTGAGGGACTTGGTTTAGTGTTAGATAGGAATGGTTGAACTAGAAGATCCGATGGGTCCCTTCCAACCTGGTTGTTCTATGATTCTATGATTCTCCTCCTCTGGGGATGCTGCAGGCATCACCAGGGGCAGCCCCAAGGTCCCTTCCCCTACTCCTCAAGGAGGTCATCACTGAGCAGGTCCTGGGAACACAAGGCAGAGCCTGGCTCTCCTTTCCCTCTCCAGCACACCCAGGTCCTGGGATGCCAGAGGAGCAACCTACTCTGCTTCCCTCCTCTCCCACCCTCCTAGGTCTGGTTTGCCCAGACCAGCAGCACCCAAGTCCCTTCCCCTCATCCTCAGGGGGTGGTGGGCACTGCTGAAAGGATCCCCTGTGCCCGTCCTGCTCCCTATTTCTCTCCTCCTCCCCATTTCTCTCCTCCTCCTGTGCTCCCCCAGCCCAGCAGGCACTGCCAGGCAGGTCCCATGTGCCTGGGCACAGCCCCCAGTTCCCCTCCTCCCACAGTCCCCCAGCCCCTTGGGCACCGCAGAGCGGGTGCAGTGTGGGCAATACCCCTGCTGCCCTCCTCCTCCTCCCACACTCCCCCTCACCCCATCAGGGCCACCACACTGGGCTGGCACCTGGGCAACCGGCCCTGGCCGCAGGTGCAAGCCGCAGCTGAGCTGTGCTGGTCACACTCCATAAAGCCGAGCTCTGTGCTGCAGCCCTGGGAAGATGGAGAGTTGCTAAAGCCTCTCTCCATCCCTCCCTCCCTCCCTCCCTCCCCTGCAGACCTACACCTCGTCCTGCCCGAAGACAGCTTTTCCCTGGGGAAAGCAGTGTCCTGGCTGGGCCGCTTCAGCCTCTTGGCTTTGCTCCTCGATGATCCAGGTGGGTCTTTTCCAACCTGGCGATTCTATGATTCCGTGACCCCCAGAAACGTAGCAAACCAAGGAGAGAAATCAGGTTTTCAGGACACGAACAACCCCAGAGCACACTGTTCCTCCCCTGGCAGGGGACGCAAGCAAGATACGTCCTAGCAGGCTTCATTACACATTCATCCCTCAAGCCAGCAAATAACAAATAAATACCGGTTAATGCCTCACTTTGGGTGTATTTATCTAAAGCTTAATTCAAGCCTAGGATCTTCCTCCCCAAGACTTAGTCACACCAAAGCCAATTTGTCTGGACGGCTAGAGCAGTTCAGAATGTCTTTTCCTGAAGTGATTTTACAGCAGGTTTTCCTTTGCTGTCCAAAATAGCCTCTCCCATTGCATTTGGTTGGGAAATAAACAAAGGCTGAAGCATTCTGGTTTCAGATAAAACAACAAGGAGGAAAAAAAAAACCCACATGTACTGAATTAAAAAAAAAAATTAAAAGCACTGTTAGGTTTAGTTGAAAATCTGATCATCCTTAGTAGTAAAGGGGAAAAAAAGAGAGAAACTCAGGAGCTCTGTGGCTATTTCCAACCCACACTGGTTCGTTGTGGTTCTTTAGAGATGGGAACCCATAGAAGAGCCAGAGGGAGGTGGAACTTGTGCAGCTTGGATGAGCAGGAGGGGCACAACGAAGGGTAGAGGAAAGCCAAGAGGATGAAGGCTTCCCAGAACCCACTCCTCATCCACTACCTGCTCCAGACCATCAATTGGGCATTGGAATAGGCTGCCCAGGGAGGTGGTTGAGTCACCTTCCCTGGAGGTGTTTAAGGGACGGGTGGATGAGGTCTTGAGGGACTTGGTTTAGTGTTAGATAGGAATGGTTGGACTAGAAGATCCGATGGGTCCCTTCCAACCTGGTTGTTCTGTGATTCTGTGACACCACAGTCTTTCCCCCTCCTTCTCCTCAAGGATGCGTTTCCCCTTCCCTGGTGCCACCAAGCTCCGTCATCACCCCCTTACTCAGCGCATCCGCAGGCCCCTCGGCAGCTCCGTGGTGGCGCGTGGGTGTCCCCGGCACACGGCTCTCCCACGCGCACACGTGCTGCTCCCCCAGCCCCACGCTCGCTGCCGGCTCACTCGCACCCCTGGCCGCGCCGTCAGCGTCCCGGGAGGCGATGAAGCAGCAGCTGATGCACACCCGGTGCCCACACACCCCTCGAGGAATCGGGGGGCGCTTCAATCGCCACCTACAGATGTTGGCTGATGCTTAGCGAAGGAATTAGTATTCCAAGCCTGCACCCGATGCAACGAGCAGATCCCCGGCTCTGGGGAGCCCCAGCCACATGCCAGGTACCTGCCCCTTCCTCCCCGGCGGCACAGGCCAACGCGCTAGTAGGAATCTGCCAGCCACAAACCCTGAATTTCGCTACCCAGCACATGACGTGCTGGACTCGGATGCAGTTTCCACCCTCCTACGCTCAGCGGTGAATGGAACAGGGGCACGGGGGTTGGCACAGCATCCCCGGGGCCTCACCAATCTCCGCTCGAGGCACATGTGCAGGGGGAGTAAACGCTACTCACTGATTCATTTTTAGCTCCCCGAGCTGTTCAGCATCTCGGCGAGCGTCCTCGTCATTCCCAGCTCAGAGAATCAGCCTCTACTGAGAGCACCAACCCTCCCCCTGCCAAAAGCTCCTTCCTCCAGGACAGGAGAGGATCTGCTATAGCAAGACGGGGAGCAACACAAGAAGACATGACAACCGAAGTCCGTTGGGTGCATGACTGGCCCTAGGAAGCCACAGTGACCCCTTGAACTGTCTGTGCCATTTGTCCTCGTTTGCTCCTCTGTTTAGCCCAGACCATATCTCAGCCTCCCTGTTCCTAGACTTTTGTGGGTCTGGCAGCAGAGAGCAGGCAGCCTGACACTCCTGTGAACTCACACCTGGGTCTCAGCTCCTGCCCAGCACCCACCGGTTAGAGACATCAGCCTTCCTGCAGCTCCCACATTTGAATAGGAGCAGGAAGCACCTTTGCATGAGTGTCCAGCCCAGAAAGCCGGTATCCTGCTGATATCCGCAGTGTCGCATGCTTTATCATAGAATCATAGAACAACCAGGTTGGAAGAGACCCATCGGATCATCGAGTCCAACCATTCCTATCAAACACTAAACCATGTCCCTCAGGACCTCATCCACCTTAAACCCCTCCAGGGAAGGTGAATCAACCACCTCCCTGGGCAGCCTATTCCAATGCCCAATCACCCTTTCTGTGAAAAACCTCCTCCTAATCTGTAGCCTAAATCTCCCCTGGTGGAGCTTGAGGCCATTCCCTCTTGTCCTGTCCCCTGTCACTTGGGAGAAGAGCCCAGCTCCTTCCTCTCCACAACCTCCTTTCAGGTAGTTGTAGAGAGTAATGAGGTCTCCCCTCAGCCTCCTCTTCTCTAGGCTAAACACCCCCAGCCCTCTCAGACGCTCCTCATAGGGCCTGTTCTCCAGCCCCTTCCCCAGCTTCGTTGCTCTTCTCTGGACTCGCTCCAGAGCCTCAACATCCTTCTTGTGCTGAGGGACCCACAACTGGACACAGGATTCAAGGAGCAGCCTCACCAGTGCTGAGTCCAGAGGGAGAATCACCTCCCTGGCCCTGCTGGTCACACCATTTCTGATCCAAGCCAGGATGCCATTGGCCTTCTTGGCCACCTGGACACACTGCTGGCTCATGGTCAGTCGGCTGTTGACCAACACCCCCAGGTCCCTCTCCTCCTGGCAGCTGTAAGGGCTGAAAAATTATCCCATTCATTGTCTGGGCAGCACTGATACACCCTTTGGTATTGCACAGGAGAGGCCAGAGCTAACGTGCTGGGAGACACTGGTCTCTCGCTTCCCCTGTAGCCCCTGAGCTGCTGACACGGAGCAAGTCCTGCTGCACAGCTAGCACCAAGGTGAAGCTCCTCCAAAGGAATTATTTCCCTCACCTGAACTCCACACAAGACACAGGTGGAACCACAGCAGCAGATGCCCACACACAGCTGAGGCCCAGGAGGCTTTTCCACTTTGGGAGGAGGGACCTCACTGCTGCAGAATAAGGTCTAACCCACAAGAAACAACTTCTCCTTCCCACAACCACCACAGCCTCTTTTAACACCCCTCCGAGCATCCAATTCTGTCTCAGAGCAGCATTCACACACAGCTCCTGAACCCTCAGACCCCAGAGCTCTGGGGGTCATGGGGCTGCCCTGCTCTCACCCACGTTGCTTGCCTGGAGGTGCCTTCCCTAAAGGACAGTTTTTTTCCCACTAATATCCAAAAACCTGCTGCCCTGCAAGCACATGGAGGGGAAAACAGCCAAAAGGAGGGTCCTGGCTGGGCTTAGCTGCAGCCCGAAGATTTGCTATGGGTTGAGGCGGCTTGTAAAGGGGCATGGAGCACCATGGGGAGCATCCCTCTCCCCCATGTCCACCATAGAATCATAGAATCACCGGGTTGGAAGAGACCCACCGGATCATCGAGTCCAAGCCAACCAGGGCTTGTCTCATCTCCCACAGGTCCCCAGCCGTGTGCCCTCAGCTGCCCTCCCAGACAAATCCGCAGAGGAAGCAGTCATTAAAACAACAGGGCTACTTATCTGGCGCAGCCAATTCCCACAAAGCTCTTCCCACGCAGACACCAACTTATCCTCGCAAGCACTTCTCCGGAGCACAGAGCCTCCGCCTGCTCCAGGACAGCCTGGTGGCCTCCAGCCCTGCACAGGGACACCAACCCATCCCACCAGAGAGCCCAGCCGAGAAAGGAGAACCTGCAGGGTGGGGCAGGATAAAGGCTTTGGGTTGATTGCAGAACAAGCTGGGATGATTATAGAATCATAGAATCATTCTATGATCATAGAACAATCAGGTTGGAAGAGACCCATCGGATCTTCTAGTCCAACCATTCCTATGAAACACTAAACCATGTCCCTCAGCACCTCATCCACCTGCCCCTTAAACACCTCCAGGGAAGGTGATTCAACCCCCTCCCTGGGCAGCCTAGTCCAATGCCCAATAACCCTCTGTGTGAAAAACTTCCTCCTAAACTCCAGCCTAAATCTCCCCTGGTGGAGCTTGAGGCCATTCCCTCTTGTCCTGTCCCCTGTCCCTTGGGAGAAGAGCCCAGCTCCCTCCTCTCCACAACCTCCTCTCAGGTAGTTGTAGAGAGTAATGAGGTCTCCCCTCAGCCTCCTCTTCTCCAGGATAAACACCCCCAGCTCTCTCAGACGCTCCTCATAGGGCCTGTTCTCCAGCCCCTTCACCAGCCTCGTTGCTCTTCTCTGGACTCACTCCAGAGCCTCAACATCCTTCTTGTGCTGAGGGGCCCACAACTGAACACAGGATTCAAGGAGCAGCCTCACCAGTGCTGAGTATAGAGGGAGAATCACCTCCCTGGCCCTGCTGGTCACACCATTTCTGATCCAAGCCAGGATGCCATTGGCCTTCTTGGCCACCTGGGCACACTGCTGGCTCATGGTCAGTCGCTGTCGACCAACACCCCCAGGTCCCTCTCCTCCTGGCAGTTTTCCAGCCAGACTTCTCCCAGTCTGTAGCTCTGCTCAGGGTTGTTGTGCCCCAAGTGCAGGACCCGGCATTTGGCCGTGTTAAACCTCATCCCATTAGACTCAGCCCATGGATCCAGCCTGTTTAGGTCCCTTTGCAGAGCCTCCCGACCCTCCAGCAGATCCACACTTCCACGCAGTTTAGTGTCATCTGCAAACAAAAATTTGCTGCTGGCACGTGGAGGACCAGGTTGAGCCTGGATCCAACCGCTTTCCCACTTCCAGGGAAGAGCTCTCCCAGGCACGAAGCTGGATTTTTGCTTCCCCCTAGTGTTGCCAGCATCACAGCGCCGAGCAGGGATGGGCTTTTCCCGAGGCTGGGATGCTGCTGAGTCCTGCTTCTGCATCCCTGTGGTCCCCTGGGGTGCCTGATCCCTCTCCTGGCTTCCAGCATCCCGGCCGCTTCTTGCATCCTGACAGCTTCCTGCAGCATTTATAGAATCATAGAACAACCAGGCTGGAAGAGACCCATTGGATCATCGAGTCCAACCATTCCTATCAAACACTAACCCATGTCCCTCAGGACCAAATCTACCCGTCCCTTAAACACCTCCAGGGAAGGGGAATCAACCACCTCCCTGGGCAGCCTATTCCAATGCCCAATCACCCTTTCTGGGAAAAACTTCCTCCTAATTTCCAGCCTAAATCTCCCCTGGTGGAGCTTGAGGCCATTCCCTCTTGTCCTGTCCCCTGTCCCTTGAGAGAAGAGCCCAGCTCCCTCCTCTCCACAACCTCCTTTCAGGGAGTTGGAGAGAGTAATGAGGTCTCCTCTCAGCCTCCTCTTCTCCAGGATAACCCCCCCCAGCTCTCTCAGCTGCACCTCATAGGTTCTGTTCTCCAGCCCCTTCACCAGCTTCGTTGCTCTTCTCTGGACTCTCTCCAGAGCCTCAACATCCTTCTTGTGCTGAGGGGCCCACAACTCAACACAGGATTCAAGGAGCGGCCTCACCAGTGCTGAGTCCAGAGGGAGAATAACCTCCCTGGCCCTGCTGCTCACACCATTTCTGATCCAAGCCAAGATGCCATTGGCCTTCTTGGCCCCCTGGGCACACTGCTGGCTCATGGTCAGTCGCTGTCGACCAACCCCCCCAGGTCCCTCTCCTCCTGGCAGTTTTCCAGCCAGGCTTCTCCCAGTCTGTAGCTCTGCTCAGGGTTGTTGTGCCCCAAGTGCAGGACATGGGGTTATTTCCTAATAGGGGTTATTTGCTAATAACCCCTGCTCTGGGCCACGTGCAGCATGGGAACAAGGGCTGAGATGTTATTTCCTTCATTTGGGAGGCTCATTTAGGACCTTGGAGCGCTGCTGTGCGAGCAGACGCGTGGCTGTTGATGGATGCGCTGCCTTTTTTTGGGAGCAGAACAAAGGGAGAAGGAGGCGTGTGGCTTCCCACCAGCCCCATCTCTCCACATCATCGAGCGAGCGTCCCTCTCCGGCTTCGTCAGTCACCATTTGCTGCTCTCCTCTTTTAACGAGCGAGGAGACATTTTGCAGTCACGTTTCCTTGGGGGCCAAACGCATCCCTGGCATCCAAGGACTCCAGGCTGATCCAGCCAGACCTCCACCTGCTGCTGCTCCTCCTGTTCCTGCCCCTGTCCCTCATCTCCTTGCTTAAGCACAAGAACTGGCCAAGCCACAGCAGGCCCCAGACCCTTCTCCCTCGTATTTGTCTGTCCAGAGGCCAGCAAAGCAAACAAGGAGTAACCAGTGCCAAGGGGAACGCGTACGGAACTGGAAATCTTCCCGGAGGAAAAGGACACTCCAGCCCTTCGCTGTATTATTTACCCAATCCCCTTTGTGTCATAGAAAAGATTTACCCTGAGAAGATTAGTGGCTCAAGGGGCTGCCAGAGAAATCCTCCAAGATTGCCTGGTTCAGGGGCGAAGACGAGCGCCGTCTCGCCCAGGCTGCAGCTCCCAGTGGGGCTGGGGGTGCGGAGAGAGGGCTCATCCTGTGGGGCACCCTAGATGGGACCAATGACTCCCTTTTCCTCAGCCCTTGAGGGAGCAGGAGCCTCTTGCTGGGGGCAGGAGCAGGGGCAGGAGGAGAAAGGCAGCTGAGCAGAGACACAGTGGCCTTTCCCCATGGTCTTTCCAGCTTCCCACTCCCATGTACTAAACATCCGAAGCCAAGGAGCGTGGAGACGAGAAAGGACCCTTCCTCCGAAGCAGCTCACACTCTGACACAGAGAGCTTGCATTTACCATGCGTCACGTCATTTACTCCCATCTTGGAATCATAGAATTATAGAATACCCAGGTTGGAAGGGACTCATCGGATCTTCTAGTCCAACCATTCCTATCGAACACTAAACCAAGTCCCTCAAGACCTCATCCACCTGTGCCTTAAACACCTCCAGGGAAGGGGAATCAACCACCTCCCCTGGGCAGCCTATTCCAATGCCCAATGACCTACTGTGGGAAAAACTTCCTCCTAATCTCCAGCCTAAATCTCCCCTGGTGGAGCTTGAGGCCATTCCCTCTTGTCCTGTCCCCTGTCCCTTGGGAGAAGAGCCCAGGTCCCTCCTCTCCACAACCTCCTTTCAGGTAGTTGTAGAGAGCAATGAGGTCTCCTCTCAGCCTCCTCTTCTCGAGGCTAAACACCCCCAGCTCTCTCAGCCGCTCCTCATAGGTTCTGTTCTCCGTGATGCATTTACCATGCATCACAACGTTTACTCACATCTTACCCCTGTTCCTGCTCCCCAGGACCCCTGGCTCCATCCCAGAGGGGCACCGAGCTAGGCTGCTTACAATTTAGAATCATAGAATCACTAGGTTGGAAGAGACCCATCGGATCATCGAGTCCAACCATTCCCATCAATCACTAACCCAAGTCATTCAGCACCTCATCCACTCATCCCTTAAACTCCTCCAGGGAAGGTGACTCAATCCCCTCCCTAGGCAGCCTCTGCCCACCCTGCCGCCCCCCCCAAGCCCCATGGGGTGCGATGGGCTCTGTGAGCGTGTGTGCGCACGTGGGTGTCCGTGAGCCGTGCAGAATAATGCTATTAATGCCATCTGGTGCCGAGACAGAGATCCCCCCCCTGTGCATGGAACCAGACAGAGCTTTTCGCTCCCCTTAATCTCATCCTTTTCGAGCCTCGGGGGCTCTGTCTGCAGGGCTCCCCGGGGGGCTGGGGTGCCTTGAAGGGCATCCTTGTGCCCTCAGCTCTGTTGTGGGGAAGACGGGGAGCTCTGGGCCTCATGGATATCATAGAATCACCGGGTTGGAAGGGACCCACCGGATCATCGAGTCCAACCATTCCCATCAATCACTAAAACATATCCCTCAGTGCCTCATCCACCCGTCCCTTAAATCCCTCCAGGGAAGGTGATATGAGACCCTGCTGAGCACAGGCTCATTTCGCACACCGGCTGCTTCTTTGGGGAGACACAACCTCACCACACTCCAAGAACTGGGGAGCAGAGGAGGGAGAGGGCAGGGCCAGCTCTGCGCGAGCAAACCCTTCAACTCACCTGCGCTGCTAACCTGCCCTTTTCATAGAATCATAGAACAACCAGGTTGGAAGAGATCTATTGGATCATCGAGTCCAACCATTCCTATCAAACACTAACCCATGTCCCTCAGCACCTCATCTCCCCGTCCCTTAAACACCTCCAGGGAAGGTGGAAAAAAAGAGCCCTTTCTCCTTCTGCAAAAGGGCTCCGGCTCCTGCTCGATACGTGCGAAGCCACAATGAGTCATTATTAGTGGGTCAGTGTCAAGTCAAAATTATATTTCAAAATAATCTCCTTACCGCGTTAAATAAGCACCTCAGATTAGACAAATTGCACGGATTTTGCCTAATAACCTTCCCCCGGTTAATCCTATTTTACTGTCAACGTCTGACCTTGATCGAAGCCCAAAGGGACCAGGTGGGCTGGTTTCTCCTCCAGGGTGCTCAGGATTCAAGAAGGGCAAATCTGAGCCCTCCCAGGGCTGCAAAACCAACAGATCAAAAGGAGAAAGGCTGGAAGCTGCGCGAGAGGCTTTCTGGAGCTATTCCCAGACAGAACTGCCATGTGCACAGTGCGATGGGCACCAGGCGGCAGCAAGAGCTCATCCTCCACTCTGACCGTGACCGTGACCATGACTGAGGCTCCTTAGGGGCTCCTTGGGATCTCCCTACTCCTGCAGTGCTTCCCTTGGGAGTTCCCTACTCTTGCAGTGCTTCCCTTGGGATCCAACCCTCACACAGGACCGTGAGCACAGAGAAACGAAGGCTCCAGCATTGCGACCAGGCAGGGAACCCAAATTTGCTGTTTCTCTCCCAAAACACGCTCTGGGAAATCACCCACATACCTCTAAAGCTCCACATCGCATCCGTCTTGGTGATTTCCATCTCTCTGCCTCTTTACAGTGACCCGAGGCCACGAAGGCTGGAGGGAAGGAGTCGAGGGTACAGGGTGGGCAGTGGTCGTGGGGTGTCAAGCATCCCCCAGAGCTCTGGGGACCAGCACAGCCTCCAGCAGGGTTGCCTGGCTGGTCACTCGATGCCTGCATCAGCCAAACTCAGCCCAACAGAGACCTTGAGAACTTAATTCCTCTCCTCACTCAGCCCCACCTGTGGGAGAGTTTTGGTTCTTCTTTATTTAAAGAGATATTTCCATCAGCCTGGAGAAGAGGAGGCTCCAGGGAGACCTTAGAGCAGCTTCCAGCACTGAAAGGGTCTCCAGGGAAGCTGGGGAGGGTCAGGGACTGTAACGAGGAGGAATAATTTTCAGCTGCAAGAGGAGAGACTGAGATGAGATCTTAGGAAGGAATGTTTTGCTGTAAGGGTGAGGAGGCCCTGGCCCAGGCTGCCCAGAGCAGGGGTGGCTGCCCCATCCCTGGAGGGGTTCAAGGGCAGGTTGGATGGGGCTTGGAGCCCCTGAGCCAGTGGGAGGTGTCCCTGGCAGAGGTGGGACTGGATGGGCTGTGAGGTCCCTTCCAACCCAAACCATTGTAGGGTCTGTACCCAAAGGTGAGAGTGGCTGAAAAGCCAAAGAGCTGGTTGCTCCATCCCACATCCCTGGGTTTGTGCCCTAGAAGGACACTCGGATCAAGCCCTTGGAGGGAGCAGGCAGACAAACACAGGGCAGCACCGCAAACCCCTCGTCCTCTATCCCAGGGCAAGGGCATGTGCCACAGGATTTGAGCGAGAGGAGGGACTTCCTACAGAGCAGTCAGGGGGACCAGGAGCAGGAATGTCCCTCCCTCCGCAGTCCCCGGTGCAAACCCAGAGTGCAGCCGGCCAGCTCCGTCACGGAGCCAGCGGAAACCTCTCCTGGGTCTGTGTTGGAAGATGTCCGCAGGGCAGAAAAGTCGTTGGTGCCTGGCCAGGAAAGTGGGCGATTCAGATGCCTGGGGCACAAAGTTTAACCTCTCTCAGCTTGAACTTTATTAGCCAAGAAACTCCTTCTGGATCCAGCAGAGGGGAAAGCACGAGGGCAATTTGCGTTCTGGCCTTGCCTGGGGTGAGCAGGGTAATGGATCCACTGGAGCGGCATAAGCGATGGCCCTTGGCAAGGACTTTACTGCGTTGGGTGAAGCGCTGCTTGCACAGCCTCACGGCAGCTCTGGAACTGAGAAGGTGTGTTGTAGCTCCTCGTCTCATGAGGCAAACACCCACCTAGGTGCTTCCCTGCAGCACTTGTGCCTTGTCCGGCACAGGCAGAGCCTGAGTGCATCCTCCTGCAACCTACCTGCAGCTACAGGTCTTCATCGTTTCCTTGTCTGTGGAGTGAAAAGTAAAGGAGGATGTGTTATGTTGGCCAACGTGGCTGAGTAGGGAGAGAGGACAAGCTGAGACCTCAGCCCTTTAGGCTGGCAGGACTAGGATAGGGAGGAGAGATGAGGCTGCCTTAAAACCATGCAGTACCCACCTCCTCTTCTTCTTCCCTCCGCAGTGGAACCGCTGGCCTGGGGACAAGAGAATCATAGAATCATAGAACAACCAGGAAGGGACCCATCGGATCTTCTAGTCCAACCATTCCTACCAAACACTAAACCAAGTCCCTCAAGACCTCATCCACCCGTCCCTTAAACACCTCCAGGGAAGGGGAATCAACCCCCTCCCTGGGCAGCCTATTCCAATGCCCAATGACCCTTTCTGTGAAGAACTTCCTCCTAATCTCCAGCCTAAATCTCTCCTGGTGGAGCTTGAGGCCATTCCCTCTTGTCCTGTCCCCTGTCCCTTGGGAGAAGAGCCCAGCTCCTTCCTCTCTACAACCTCCCTTGTGGTTGAAGCCTGCTACATCTCACCCACCCTTCTCTGCTCAAGCAAAGCACTCCTGCTCATGGGTTTGTCCTCACACTGGAAACTATTGACTTTCAGTCCTGTGGGAAGCCCTGAACCCCCTGCTTCCACCCTAAGGAGACCTGTATGGGAGACCCCAACCCCATGTGCTGCTCCCTGGTCCCCATCTCAATTGTTTTGCTTCGCCAACCCCTCCTGCACCTCCCCAGAGCTCAAAACTGAGCCTGTAGCACTGCCCAGCAGAGCACCGGCCGCAACATCCTGCTGGGGTGTCTCTCTCTTCCTCCCCAAGCTGCCACCGCGATTGCAAACACAGCCAGATCTCTTCTTTTTCTCCCCCAAACCCACTGGGCAACGTTGCTTGCACGCAGCTGCCATGCTGGGGTGGCAGGGTGCCCTGCACGCTCGGCGCTGGCTCTCTCTGGGAGCTGTCGAGACCTGACGGCTCTGGGAAAGCTGCTTTCTCACTCTGGAAATGTCAGAGTATTTCTCTGCTATTTTTAATTAGTGACCTTCCCTCCGAAGCCTCGGCGCTGGCAGGGAAACGCTAAATATTTACGTGGTCTCTTTCCCAACTCTCTTTGCGCTCAACTAGATGGAAATTTCCCAGGCGGTGCCCACCCCTGGCATGGAGGGGCTCTCTCTGCAGCCCCCCCAGACCAGCACCAATCCCAGGGTGAGGGGAGAAGGGGCCGCATGCAGGGGATGAGAGCCAAGCAGGGCACCCAGGGCACTCACTGAGGATGATGAGCAGCCCCACCACAAAAGCCACGACGGCGAAGATCAGGCCCCCGTTGCGGATGGTCTCATAATCTGAGGAGGAGGAGGAGAGCCAGGCAGGCATTAGGGGCTGAGCCCGTGGTGCGGAGTCCACGGAGAGGAGTGGGAGTGAGTTACGTGTCCCGCTGCCCCCGGGGTGCACGGGGCACAAACTCACCGTAGCTGAACCTGTCCAGCTCCTGCTCGGGCGCTTGCTCTGGAAAAGAGGAGAAACCCAAGTGAGAAGTGAAGCAAGAGAGCTCTGACTTCCTTAAGGTCTAGCTGAACCAGTAAAGGGTTGGCAAATTCCTGGGGTTTTTTCGCCCCAGGAAGCCTAAAGTTGACGGTGCATTCGCAGGATGCATTTCCAGGATGCATCCCCAGGATGCATCCCCAGGACGCGCAGGAGTCTCCAGCTCCAGGCGAAGCTGCAGATAAGGCCCCAACTGGGTTGTTTGCAGCAGCTGCTCTGCTGTTTGTTCTGCAGCCTTTGCGGTGCCCTCAGGAAGCGCCGTTGACCCACAAGGCTTGGTGGGGTTGCCACGACTCTGATCCTGCAAAGAACTTGAACAACCCTTTGGGCTGACACTTCATGCTCAGGAGCATCTAAGGGCTGTGTCGCCTTACCGGGCTGCACATCCCTCTGCCAGGACCCCTTCGGGAGCAGAAATCCCTCGGAGAAGCCAACGGCAGCCAACACCCATGCACCAGCAGGCTGTGAATCTCTGAGAATTCAACCTCAAGTCCCCCCTAGATCTTCCATGAGAGCTTCTCTGCGCAGGCAGGAGGGACCAGCGCAACTCCTGGCACGGATTCACCCTTGGGAAAGCATCTCTGCCCCCAGAGAAGCCCCTGTGGGGTGGCCCGAGCAGGGTGGTGGCTGCCGGCACCCGCTGGGCACCCTGCTCCGCGGAGCACACTCACCGTCACCCATCGTGTCCGGCGGGCGTCTCGCACTGGAAGCGAGCATCCGCAGGAAAGCACGTTAATTGGAAGACAAACCTCATTAAACATTAACGGCCTCGGTGTAATGTTTATCGCAGTCACGAGGGGAAGTACAGGGCTACCGCCCGCCTTTCAGAAGGAGGCCCGGGAGGGGAGGGCAGGGTGTGCACCCACTGTGCCAGCTGGCAGTGAGGGACAGGCACCCCGGAGCCGCGGGTGTCCCCATGCCAGCCAAGAACAGGGCAGGACACCCTCACCCTCCAAACATCACACCAATGGGGTTCACCTCCCACTGAGGAGGTGAGCCCGAGGTGGGGGGCAGAGGGATGGGTTCAGGCATGGGCTGCCACTGCCTTGTTCATGCCTGACCATGAGCCAGCAGTGTGCCCAGGTGGCCAAGAAGGCCAAGGGCATCCTGGCTTGGAGCAGAAATGGTGTGACCAGCAGGGCCAGGGAGGTGATTCTCCCTCTGGACTCAGCACTGGTGAGGCCGCTCCTTGAATCCTGTGTTCAGTTGTGGGCCTCTCAGCACAAGAAGGATGTTGAGGCTCTGGAGAGAGTCCAGAGAAGAGCCACAAAGCTGGGGAAGGGGCTGGAGAACAGGCCCTATGAGGAATGGCTGAGAGAGCTGGGGGTGTTTATCCTGGAGAAGAGGAGGCTGAGAGGAGACCTCATCACTCTCTACAACTACCTGAAAGGAGGTTGTGGAGAGGAGGGAGCTGGGCTCTTCTCCCAAGGGACAGGGGACAGGACAAGAGGGAATGGCCTCAAGCTCCACCAGGGGACATTTAGGCTGGAGATTAGGAGGAAGTTTTTCACACAGAGGGTGATTGGGCATTGGAATAGGCTGCCCAGGGAGGTGGTTGATTCCCCTTCCCTGGAGGTGTTTAAGGGACGGGTAGATGAGGTCTTGAGGGACTTGATTTAGTGTTTGATAGGAATGATTGGACTAGAAGATCCGATGGGTCCCTTCCAACCTGGTTGTTCTATGATTCTATGATTTTGCTGGAGAGAAACGGGTGGAATGCCGAGTCTGTTGGCATCGTGGGTGCCCACCACAGCTGTTCGGTGCCTCCCAGTGCAGCATCGGGCTGTCCTGGGTGGGGATTGAAGCAGCGCAGCACAGTGATGCCCATGGAGCATCCCTGTCCGGCAGCGGGTACCAGGATGCTGCGGCCCTCGGGGCTGTGCCGGGCAGCTGCCAGCAGGGTTGTTCAATCCAGTTTGCTTTAATCTCGCAATCAGGGAAGGGGGAGTCACGCGCCCAAGCCGATTAGCGCTGAGGTGGCTTGGGGGGAGCCAGCCCTGAGGAGCGCTCCCCTCCCCATACCAAGGAACACAGGTGCCTACAGCCCAGGGCAGACACACTCTGGTGCCGTGAGGTGATGCCGAGCCTTGGCAGGGTGACGCACGAGGCCATCCCAGTGCCAAGGTGTTGCTCGGCCTCTCCTTCGCTTGGCACGACCAAGTCCCCAAGACAATGCTTCCCAAAAAGCCGAGGGACAAGGGGGCTCTGTGCCCGCGTCCCCCAGGGCTCTGCAGCCGGGTTGGCCGCTCAGCCTCTCTCTTCACACGGTCTCTGGCTATTGTTGAAAGTGCTGCTGGCTGCAGAAAAGAGCAGGGCAGGGAGGGGGTTCGGCCAGCCTGTCGCTGCTAGCACAAAGCCCGTCTGTGCCGCCCGGGGGGTGCTTTGCCACCGCTCCCCTCCACCCCAGCCTGGCTGCCGGCACTGCCCGGCACAACCGGGCGACGTGGGAAGCTGCCTGGTGGCTGCCCAGCCAGTACCCTCAGCAGGTCTGCAGCTCCCCATCCCACTCCCCAACACCACAGCCCCTGAGACGACGCAGCCAGGCACCGATAGAAACGATAATTTATTCCTTTTTTCCCCCCAGCTTAGGTCACAGCACAGAACACACCAGTCCTCCACCACAGCAGCACACTCGCCTATTTAAAAGGAAAAACAATAGCTCGGTTTATTTTACAACAGTCAGGATTTTTTTTTTTGTTTTGTTTTTTTTTGCCATTTCTACACACCACAGGGGTTTCTTTGTTTGGTGGTAACACCGACGGCACACGACGGAGGGCACGGGCGCTGCGACGTGGGGCACACGGAGCTGGCACAGGGCTGCGCGGGCTCGGGGGGCAGGGGGTGAGGAGAGCTCCCTGCCAGGGCCAGGAGGAAAGGCAGGGATGTGGTACCTGGCAGGGATGGCCAAGTGCCTGCTTCCCAGCCCCACCGAAGGATGCGAAGCGCAAGGCAGGGCCACCGCGGTGGGGTGGGCACAGCAGAAACCTCTCTCCAAAGCATCCTAGAAGTCAAGAACCTCTTCCAACATGTGGAGAGCACTCGGATGCGTTTAAGTGCAGCTCTTAGGATCCCACGCCGCTGCCCAGGGTGACCCTGGCCTTGGCAAGGACCCACGGCACCGGCTGAGGCCACGGTTTTGTGTGCCCACAGGCTCGAGGAAGGGTCCAAACTCACAGGTTTGCCTCTGAGCTGTGAGCAGACGACAGATTCTGGGTTTAGCCCCTCTGGAGCCAGCGCATCGTGTGAACTCAGGCTGCAAAGCCCCCAGCGTCGCTCGCTGCCGCTCCAAGGGGGAGAAGGGGCAGTTGGCATCACGGGGCTGACGACACATAACCACAAGAGGACAACACACAGAAATGACTGGCACGGCCGTGCCCTGGGCCACAGCACAGCGAGCGAGGAGGCCTCAGGAAGGGCAGGGAGCACCAGGAGGAAACGCCGCTGCCCCTTCCCAGCCAGAGACAAGCAAGGACAGGATCCGTATTTCAGTCTGTGTTTCTCCTTAGCCCTCGGAGGCTGTTTACCCTGCCCACCTCCGTCTGGCAGGCAGGCAGAGCGCTGGCGAGGAGCTGGTTTGTGCTGGTTAGCAGGGTCACCGCTGCACAGCCGCCTCGTTCACAGTGTCACCGTGCTGGGGGATTTTACAGCTTCTCTGCCACCACAGCATTTAGCCCAACACCGACGGCTCGGATTTTGCCAGGGACACAAATGGCAAGTGCAGAAAAATGGGTCTCCCTTCAGCCTTAAATCCAGGGGAAGCCGAGCGGTGGGATGTCCCTGCCCGACTCACCCCACCCCAGCTGCCTTTGGGCTGGGGGCGCGCAGGGGGATTATTGCTGAAGCTGCAATGCACGGCATGGTCCCCAAAACCCTGCGGGACTGCTCCCCGAGCCCTACCCAAAGCCAGCTGGGGCCGACCGCCAGTGCCCACCACTGGCACCACACGTCTAGGGAGGGGACACGGGGCTGCAGCAGGCGCCGTGCATCGCAGTCCGTGTTGCCCTGCCCCGCGCCCCCCGGTTTTGGGGCTCGGGGGGCAGCGCCTGGCAGTCGTATGCAGCCCGAATGACACGCACAGCACGAGAAAAGTGAAGAGAAAGTCACTATTACAACATCAGCAACGACTAGCCCTAGAGGTAATGATCATCTCACATCGACAGTACACACCACTGGAGGCAGAGAGGACAGAGAGCGCAGTTTAGTCGGGTTAGTAAACAGAGAACCGGTGCTGGAGTACAGAGGGTAAACACAGACACACAGCAGCTTCGCATCTCCGGAGAGGGGCCTGGCGCTGTGGTTTCAGATTCCTCGCAGGCCACTGGCATCTGCGGTCCAAGCGGTTGCCCTCGGGGCTCTGGGTCTGTGGGGAATCATAGAATCATAGAATCATAGAACAACCAGGTTGGAAGAGACCCATCGGATCATCAAGTCCAACCATTCCTATCGAACACTAAACCAAGTCCCTCAAGACATCATCCACCCGACCCTTAAACACCTCCAGGGAAGGTGAATCAACCACCTCCCTGGGCAGCCTATTCCAATGCCCAATGACCCTTTCTGTGAAAAACCTCCTCCTAATCTCCAGCCTAAATCTCCCCTGGTGGAGATTGAGGCCATTCCCTCTTGTCCTGTCCCCTGTCCCTTGGGAGAAGAGCCCAGCTCCCTCCTCTCCACAGCCTCCTTTCAGGTAGTTGGAGAGAGTAATGAGGTCTCCTCTCAGCCTCCTCTTCTCCAGGATAAACAACTCCAGCTCTCTCAGCCGCTCCTCACAGGAAGGAGAGCAACGAGTCAGGCTGGGACCCCATGCTCCTGCATACAGTCCAGACCTTCCCTCTTTCCAAACCCAGCCCTGGACCTGGGGGGGAACTGATTGCAGGGGAATTCTGACTGAAGTGAGGAGTGAGACACACCACGAGACTCGTGCTCAGCCTTAAAAATAAAACCGCTTTGGGGTGGGGGAGCACAAGGAGAGGAAACGTAACGCAAGGGAAAATCCGGACAGATGTTTCCGCTTTTCTGCTGGGCTGCCTGGGGCTGGCGGAGCACGGGACGCCCAGGACCTCACCAGCACTGCAGGTTTCCCTGATACAGCCCCTACCAGACTGAGCTGGAGAGAAACTGCCCCACGCAGACACAGCCCCAGCTCTCCCCACCTCCCTCCCAGCTCGCAGACAGCCCTGGTGCCACCACCCAGGCTGGCCCGGGCTGGTCTGTGGCAGCCTTGGGACTCACCACATGGCTCTTGCTCAGTTCTCTGCTTTCTGCGCTCCCGTTGCTGCAAAAGAGAAGAGCACAGCAGGTTGCAGCGCGTGGCTGAGGGCAAACCTGCCCTAGGCCAAGCCACGTGTGCTCCACGGGCAGGTGGGTACAAGGCAGAGCACGCGGGACGAGTGTATCTTACCGTTCGAGGTGATCAGGTTCTCAGCCTGAGCCTCCTCTTCCCCTGGAGCTCTGCAAGAAGAACAGAGTGAGAGCAGCTGGGACCTGCAGCCCGACCCAGAACGTGGGGTGTCCCAGAGCGCGGGGGCACCTGGAATAAGCCTTTAGCCTGGAGAAGGGGAGGCTGAGAGGAGACCTCATTACTCTCTACAACTACCTGAAGGGAGGTTGTAGAGAGGAGGGAGCTGGGCTCTTCTCCCAAGTGACAGGGGACAGGACGAGAGGGAATGGCCTCAAGCTCCACCAGGGGAGATTTAGGCTGGAGATTAGGAGGAAGTTTTTCACAGAAAGGGTCATTGGGCATTGGAATAGGCTGCCCAGGGAGGGGGTTGATTCCCCTTCCCTGGAGGTGTTTAAGGGACGGGTGGATGAGGTCTTGAGGGACTTGGTTTAGTGTTTGATAGGAATGGTTGGACTAGAAGATCCGATGGGTCTCTTCTAACCTGGTTGTTCTATGATTCTATGATTCTATGATAAGGTGCTTGGGGAGCATGCATGGCTGCTTGGCTCCCAGGAGCTCCTGCAGCAGATTATTCTCCTGCTTTAGACACCAGGCACTCCAAAAGGGATGCTCAGAAAGCGCAGCCGCTCTGCTGGCTCGGGGCTGAGCCCGGGAAGAGGTGAGCCCGGGAAGAGGTGAGCACGGAGCAAAGAGTCTCTCCAAGGAGATGCTGCCCTCACTCACCTGGGCTTCTGATTGAAACTGCACCTGCATCTCCTGCCTGCAAAGACAGAGAAAACCCGTTTGTGTGGCCAAAGTGGGGATGAGCCGTGGCCTTTCCTCTCGGCCTCCTCCCCCGAGAACAGCCCCACGCGCCCAGCACCCTCCTGACTTACTGAGTATGAGCAGAATGCCGATGGTGAACAGGACCACAGCAAACACCAGCCCCCCGATCCTCAGGGTCTGGTAATCTGGGGAGAGGAGACACGGGGCTCGTTCCTGCTGGGCTCAGGGAAGAGGGCAGCCTCTTGTGTTCCCCATCTCCCACGCACAGGCGGCCCTGCCAGAGCACCCAGCCCTGTGCAGGTCATGCTCACCGTAGTTAAAGGGGTCCTCCTCCTCCTCCTCCTTCTTCTCCTGGGTGGCCACTGGAAATAAGAATGTCAGGTGAACAAGGCTGAGCCCGGGCACCCTGCTCCCCACGGGGGCAGCTCTGTGCCCAACTCCAGCCCCTTGGATGGAAGGGATCCCTGTCCTCTGGGCCCCCACAGCCTTTTGGGAATGGCCTTAAACTCCACCAGGGGAGATTTAGGCTGGAGATTAGGAGGAAGGTTTTCACACAGAGGGTCATTGGGCATTGGAATAGGCTGCCCAAGGAGGGGGTTGAGTCACCTTCCCTGGAGGTGTTTAAGGGACGGGTGGATGAGGTCCTGAGGGACATGGTTTAGTGTTTGATGGGAGTGGTTGGACTCAATGATCTGATGGTTCCCTTCCAACCTGGTTGTTTTCTGATTCTATGATTCTATGATTTTCCCACACCCCCAGCACCACCGACTCGCAGGGATCCACTGGCACCTACCGTCTGCCACGGCCGCCGGCACCAGCAGGGAGCACAGGAAGATCAGCGCTGCCTCCATGGCTGCTGCGAGAGAGGGGAGAAGCGGGGTCAGCACCCTGGGCAGCTGACGGAGAGCACCCCATGGGCCTGGGGGGCATTGGAGGGGAGCGTCTGAGAGAGCTGGGGTTGTTTATCCTGGAGAAGAAGAGGCTGAGAGGAGACCTCATTACTCTCTCCAGCTCCCTGAAAGGAGGTTGTAGAGAGGAGGGAGCTGGGCTCTTCTCCCAAGGGACAGGGGACAGGACAAGAGGGAATGGCCCCAAGCTCCACCAGGGGAGATTTAGGCTGGAGATTAGGAGGAGGTTTTTCACAGAAAGGGACATTGGGCATTGGAATAGGCTGCCCAGGGAGGGCGTTGATTCACCTTCCCTGGAGGTGTTTAAGGGACGGGTGGATGAGGTACTGAGGGACATGGTTTAGTGTTTGATAGGAATGGTTGGACTTGATGATTTGATGGGTCTCTTCCAACCTGGTTGTTCTATGATTCTATGATTCTATGACAGTGACCCGAGCCCTCGCAGCACTCGCAGCCCACCCCAGGAGAAGGAGACAGGCTGGCCCCGGGAAGCACCCAGGGACCTGGCGAGGATGCCTGGTACCCTAGCTGTGCCCAGCCCGATGGGGACACGGCGCAAGGGAGGGGAAGAGTTGGTGCAGGTGGGGTCGTGTGGTGGCTTTTCAACACCTCTGCGCCACCGGCTCTGCTCCTGGCATGGCTCTCGGTGCAATCTCAGAGCTGCAGGGCCAGTCCCGGGGCTCTGATCCCTCCATCAAGGTCAGCACTGTGCCCTTCACCCACAGCATATTTTAATTTGTCCCAATTAACAGAGCAATTACAGCACAATGAGGCCAGTGGCCCTGGTGGGACATGAGATCAGGGCCATGCTTGCCCCTCCCAGCTCCCTGAGCTGCCCTGCAGCGGCACAGAGACCAGAAATACCTCTCCGTCCCCATCACAGCAGCGCCTGTACCTGCCCTCACAGAATCATAGAATCACAGAACAACCAGGTTGGAAGGGACCCATCGGATCTTCTAGTCCAACCATTCCTATCAAACACTAAACCAAGTCCCTCAAGACCTCATCCACCCGTCCCTTAAACACCTCCAGGGAAGGGGAATCAACCCCCTCCCTGGGCAGCCTATTCCAATGCCCAATGACCCTCTGTGTGAAAAACTTCCTCCTAATCTCTAGCCTAAATCTCCCCTGGTGGAGCTTGAGGCCATTCCCTCTTGTCCTGTCCCTTGTCACTTGGGAGAAGAGCCCAGCTCCCTCCTCTCCACAACCTCCTTTCAGGCAGTTGTAGAGAGTAATGAGGTCTCCTCTCAGCCTCCTCTTCTCCAGGATAAACACCCCCAGCTCTCCCAGACGCTCTTCATAGGTTCTGTTCTCCAGCCCCTTCACCAGCCTCGTTGCTCTTCTCTGGACTTGCTCCAGAGCCTCAACATCCTTCTTGTGCTGAGGGGCCCACAACTGAACACAGGATTCAAGGAGCGGCCTCACCAGTGCTGAGTACAGAGGGAGAATCACCTCCCTGGCCCTGTTGGTCACACCATTTCTGATCCAAGCCAAGATGCCATTGGCCTTCTTGGCCACCTGGGCACACTGCTGGCTCATGGTCAGTCGCTGTCGACCAACACCCCCAGGTCCCTCTCCTCCTGGCAGTTTTCCAGGCAGACTTCTCCCAGTCTGTAGTTCTGCATAGGGTTGTTGTGCCCCAAGTGCAGGACGCAGCATTTGGCCGTGTTGAACCTCATGCCATTGGACACTGCCCAGCGATCTACGAAGGGATGGCCCTGCCAGCACCCACAGTACTGAGGAACTGGCTCCCGGTGGCCTTTCTCCTCCTCCTGAGGGGATAAGGGAGTGGCTGCCCTGTGTGCTGCCAGCTGGCGGTGCCAGCCGCCCCTTCCCTGCGTGCGGGGAATGCTTCTTGCCAGGAGAAGAAGGCTTGGCAGACGTGCCTCCTTCGAGGGAGCGAGAGTGCAGCCTCACTGGCTGCTCGCGGCTCTCTCCCCTGCACAGGGGGCTCTGCCTGTTTCTTTTTCACCGCCACTGGGCAGTCGCTAAGCGCCCCGGTGGGTGCTAGAGCTCCGTGGCCATACATGGTGCGAGAGCGCGAAGAGGAGAAGGAGCAGCAGAGGGGTTATCGGGTGCCCTGATAGCACCGAGTGCTATGGAGCTGCCACAGCTGCCGCGCTGGATTAGTGCGATAAGGAAGGGGCCCTGGCCAGAGCAGGAATTCCGCTAGCTGACGGATGCAGATCCCTGGCGCGGAGCTGTTTGACCCCTCCTGCTGCATCCCCCTAGTCCTGCTGTGCTGTGAAGGTGCCCAACGATGCCACACGTGGAGCAGGTTGAGAATCATAGAATCAATCATAGAACAACCTGGTTGGAAGAGACCCATCGGATCATCGAGTCCAACCATTCCTATCAAACACTAAACCATGTCCCTCAGCACCTCGTCCACCCATCCCTTAAACACCTCCAGGGAAGGGGAATCAACCACCTCCCTGGGCAGCCTATTCCAATGCCCAATGACCCTTTCCATGAAAAACTTCCTCCTAATCTCTAGCCTAAATCTCCCCTGGCGGAGCTTGAGGCCATTCCCTCTTGTCCTGTCCTCTGTCGCTTGGGAGAAGAGCCCAGCTCCCTCCTCTCCACAACCTCCTTTCAGGGAGTTGTAGAGAGTAATGAGGTCTCCTCTCAGCCTCCTCTTCTCCAGGATAAACACCCCCAGCTCTCTCAGACGTTCCTCATAAGGCCTGTTCTCCAGCCCCTTCACCAGCTTCATTGCTCTTCTCTGGACTTGCTCCAGAGCCTCAACATTCTTCTTGTGCTGAGGGGCCCACAACTGAACACAGGCTGTTGACCAACACCCCCAGGTCCCTCTCCTCCTGGCAGTTTTTCAGCCAGACTTCTCCCAGTCTGTAGCTCTGCATAGGGTTGTTGTGCCCCAAGTGCAGGACTCGGCCCTAGAGGCACTTTGCTCCACAACGAGCCCCAGCAACACCCTCAGAGCCAGGTCCCATCGCGCCTGTGGAGGGAGTGGCCTCCAGCATGGAATTTAAGGTTGGAAAAGTCAACCGTATCCCAAAGCACCATTGCCTCACAGTTTTTTTAAACCCTTTCAGGAATGGAGACTCCAGCCCTGCCCTGGGCAGCCTCTGCCAGGGTTTCACTGCTCCCTCAGTAAAGAAATTCTCCCTAATGTCCAATCCAAACCACCCCTGGTGCAACTTGAGGCCATTTCCTCTTAACCTCAAACGCGGGGAGCAAGTTTCCAGAGCCTGATTTATTCCTCGTACCGAGTCGCGTCCCATGATAATTCGCGCCCTTCCCCTCCATGTCTTGGCATTCTAAAGCAAATGCATTTTCTCCGCACACTGGAGGGTTTAATTTCCCTCTCCTGCAGCTGCTGCTACCATTGTGCAGCATGTGCCGCTGGCTCCCTGCGCCCAGACAAGCCCCTCGATTGCCAGGCACCCAACGCTGGATAATTAGCAGGTCTTAGAAAGAGGCACAAAGAACCCAACAGCTGGTGATACAGTCGCTTCTAGCTGCGTATTCTGCTGCATCCTTTATCTCCCATCTTCTATCCATTTGCTGCCAGCGCAAAATTGGTGCTGTTACCCAACACGTGGGTGTCGGGTGAGCACAAGGAGATCATAGAATCACCAGGTTGGAAGAGACCCATCGGATCATTGAGTCCAACCATTCTCATCAATCACTAACCCATGTCCCTCAGCACCTCATCCACCTGTCCCTTAAACACCTCCAGGGAAAGGGAATCAACCACCTCCCTGGGCAGCCTCTGCCAATGCCCAACAACCCTTTCTATGAAAAATTTTTCCTTATGTCTAGCCTGAACCTCCCCTGGTGGAGTTTGAGGCCATTCCCTCTCATCCTGTCCCTTGGGAGAAGAGCCCAGCTCCTTCCTCTCCACAACCTCCTTTCAGGTAGTTGTAGAGAGTAATGAGGTCTCCTCTCATCCTCCTCTTCTCCAGGATAAACACCCCCAGCTCTCTCAGATGCTCCTCATAGGACCTGTTCTCCAGCCTCTTCACCAGCTTCGTTGCTCTTCTCTGGACTCGCTCCAGAGCCTCAACATCCTTCTTGTGCTGAGGGGCCCACAACTGAACACAGGATTCAAGGAGCAGCCGAGTCCAGAGGGAGATGGTGCATGGCACATGCCCTGCTGGATGAAGGGTATTAATTGGCTCTTGTGGTGCGTTAATGATGCTTTTATCATTTGAACAAATAATTCATGCAATTATTACTTTCTATTTTGATGCCATTTCACTCCTCCTCTTGTAGCAGCAGCTCGGTGCCGTCCCCTGGGGAGCAGACAGGGGGAATTTGTGTTATTTACTGTCCCTGTCCCGAGCCCCATAACATCAGCAGAGGTATGTGGGAGCCCTTTCCGTGGGGCCAAGCATTCCTGGTGTGAGTGCAGGGGAGCTGCTGGGTGCACTCATTCCCCTTCCACACCAGGCACACCAGGCAAACCCGTGACTCCTTGAACTCCTTGAGGCCGCTCCTTGAATCCTGTGTTCAGTTCTGGGCCCCTCAGCACAAGAAGGATGTTGAGGCTCTGGAGAGAGTCCAGAGAAGAGCAACGAAGCTGGTGAAGGGGCTGGAGAACAGGCCTTATGAGGAGCGGCTGAGAGAGCTGGGGGGGGGGGTTTATCCTGGAGAAGAGGAGGCTGAGGGGAGACCTCATTGCTCTCTACAACTACCTGAAAGGAGGTTGTAGAGAGGAGGGAGCTGGGCTCTTCTCCCAAGGGACAGGACAAGAGGGAATGGCCTCAAGCTCCACCAGGGAAGATTTAGGCTAGAGATTAGGAGGAAGTTTTTCACACAGAGGGTCATTGGGCATTGGAATAGGCTGCCCAGGGAGGGGGTTGATTCCCCTTCCCTGGAGGGGTTTAAGGGACGGGCGGATGAGGTCCTGAGGGACATGGTTTAATGTTCGATAGGAATGGTTGGACTCGATGATTCGATGGATCTCTTCCAACCTGGTTGTTCTATGATTCTATGATTCTCTGACTCCTGCAGGCAGCAGCTCTCGCTCTGCTCCGCTCAGTCTCCTACCTTTTCTGTTTCAGGTTGCTCCTACTGATGCCTGGAAAGGCTCTTTACACCACGGGCAGCCCTGCTTGCAGCGCCAGAGGGTCCAACACACAGCTCACAGCTCCCGACACACAGCTCACAGCTCCCAGAGTGGCTTTGGAGCACCAACAGAAGTCTGTTAGCTAGAAAAAAACTTTTTCCATCTCCAGCACCTGCCGAGGGCTTCTCTCCTGCTCCCTGTCATGGCAACAGGCCAGCGCTGGGGCCCCACTCAGCCACAGACATTTCCATTCCTCTGCTTTCCTTTTGGATTCTCAAGTTTGGTGAAGCAGAGTTCACTCTTTTTTTGGTTTTTTAATTTTTTTTTTTTTGGCCAAGCCAAGCACACCGCACGCTCTTTGTTTTTTCTAGCTCGATCCTTAACGTTCACACACTTCTGCTCACGAGAACCTATCTCCGCATGAGTTAACCTCCAGGCCTGGCAGTGTCCTCGCTAGAAAAACAAACAGAACGTCCTGGAGCTCCGACCAACCCCATCCTCCTCCAAGGAAGCACAAGCTGTGCCAAGCGCAACGGGTTTTTGGGTTGTTTCAAGCCGTCCCACCCACTTTTTTTCCCCCGAAGCTGAAATACAGTGAGAAGAGCAAACACTGCAAAAAGGCTTTTTGCTGCCTTGCCTTCTGCTGCGTCCGCGGCACAAAGGCGCCACTCCCTGCCCTTCGCTTGCGCCCAATCCAGCTGTGGCTTTGGAAAAAATAACAGCGATGGAGCTCGGCCACGTCTGCACAGCCCAGCCCAGCCCTCGCCGCTGGGCTGACAACTCCCTGCTTTCTCCCTGCTAGCGACACCAAGTTCGCTGCCACCAAAGCGAGCGGCGAAGCCACGGGGTACAGGCACAGTTCGCACGCGACTTGAATCAAAACATGTTATTTTTCCTGTTGAGAGACCTGACTTAATAGAGAGCAGCACAGGAAGCAGCACAGCGGCGCTTGGGGCTCTCCTTCCCTCTCACCTCAACCCAGGGGCTCTCCTACCCTCTCACCTCAAGCCAATTTGCAGTTTTAAGAGGGAAAAATCAAGTGTTTACCCCCCACGACCCACCTGTGAGGCTGAGCGAGAGTGGGTGCGAGGAGCTGGAGGTGGTGGGTTAGGTCTGTCTGACCCTGCCTGGGGCTGGGGTGTCAGCACTGGTGAGGCTGCTCCTTGAATCCTGTGTTCAGTTGTGGGTCCCTCACGACAACAAGGATGTTGAGGCTCTGGAGTGAGTTCAGAGAAGAGCAACGAGGCTGGGGAAGGGGCTAGAGAATAGGCCCTATGAGGAGCGGCTGAGAGAGTTGAGGGTGTTTAGCCTAGAGAAGAGGAGGCTGAGGGGAGACCTCATTTCTCTCATAGAATCACCAGGTTGGAAGAGACCCATCAGATCATCGAGTCCAACCATTCCTATCAAACACTAAACCATGTCCCTCAGCACCTCGTCCACCCGCAACTTAAACCCCTCCAGGGAAGGTGAATCAACCACCTCCCTGGGCAGCCTATTCCAATGCCCAATGACCCTTTCCGTGAAAAACTTCCTCCTAATCTCCAGCCTAAATCTCCCCTGGTGGAGCTTGAGGCCATTCCCTCTTATCCTGTCCCCTGTCCCTTGGGAGAAGAGCCCAGCTCCCTCCTCTCCACAACCTCCTTTCAGGGAGTTGTAGAGAGTAATGAGGTCTCCTCTCAGCCTCCTCTTCTCCAGGATAAACACCCCCAGCTCTCTCAGACGCTCCTCATAGGGTCTGTTCTCCAGCCCCTTCACCAGCTTCGTTGCTCTTCTCTGGACTCGCTCCAGAGCCTCAACATCCTTCTTGTGCTCAGCCGCCCTCATCCCTGCTTATTTACACCCCCTACTGCCCAGGGATGCTCCTCTGCCTGGGAACACACCAGCCCAGGACCCCCTACTCGCCCCAGCGCTGGGGCTGGAGGAACCAGCACAGCTCCCTCGGCATAGCCTGGCCCAGTGGCCACTAGCTCAGGGCTGGTAGCCCCCCAAGCAGCTCCCTGGGGCAGCCAGGGCTCAGTCCCACCCTGCCCGGAACAGTTAGCAGAGATGCCGCGTTGGCTGCAGCGCTCGCTGGCGTCGGGATGAGTCAGGGCTGGGTGGCATCACCAGGGCCACCTCCCCGTGCTCTGCTCGGGCTTTGGGAGCCAGAGCTGGGAGCCACCCCTATCCCTGTGGGCATCGGAGCTGGCTGGATGATCCCCAGCCCTCCTGCCTCCCTGCCAAGCTCGTAGCCCACGCGCTTTTTCTTCATGCAAAGCACAATCAGAGCTCTCCCTCAGCCTCCTGCTCCTGCATAATCCCATCTCACAGCTCCGCATGTCATCGGGTGTGTGTGGGGGTGAGGGGGTGTGTGTGTGTGTGTGTGCATGGAGCACATCTGGGTGTGTGAGACAGGGGAAAGCCAGACCCAGGCTCTCCTGCCCACCCATCAGCAATCCCCAGCGCAGCAAATCACACCTAGAGTGAGGCAGGTCCGTTCGTATCGGCGCTGAGTCCCGGAGCCCCCTTTTCCTTCCCTTTCTTTTACATGGATCTGCCCTGTCAAGTCTCAGCCATCATGGCGCAACGTTGGGCAGCTTCCTCCTTCCGTCAGAAGTCCTCAGGGCATCTCCTGAAGATCAGACCTAGTTAAAATCTCTAGATTCTGTGCAAAGCCCCCAAGACGGTGACAGCAGCGCTGGGAATGCCTGGAGCATTTCGGGGTGTGCATGTGTGAATGGGCTTTTCCAGCTCTGCATGGCTGTGCTCTTCTGCCATTTCAGGTCAGCATCAATCTGGTCATTAACGTTCCTGTTGCTGTGCCTCGTGTTCCTAAATGAGAGAGAAGGAGAGATTTCCAGCCCTCGCTGTTCTGACAGGGATGGTGCTTCCCAGATTTGCTGCCGATTCTGAGGCTGAATGGATAGGAGAGCGGGTTTGGGTAACTCCCCAAAGTTCATGGCATGAGGTTTAACACAGCCAAATGCTGTGTCCTGCACTTGGGGCACAACAACCCTATGCAGAGCTACAGACTGGGAGAAGTCTGGCTGGAAAACTGCCAGGAGGAGAGGGACCTGGGGGGGTTGGTCGACAGACAACTGACCATGAGCCAGCAGTGTGCCCAGGTGGCCAAGAAGGCCAATGGCATCTTGGCTTGGATCAGAAATGGTGTGACCAGCAGGGCCAGGGAGGTTCTTCTCCCTCTGGACTCAGCACTGGTGAGATTGCTCCTCGAATCCTGTGTTCAGTTGTGGGTCCCTCAGCACAAGAAGGATGTTGAGGCTCTGGAGCGAGTCCAGAGAAGAGCCACGAAGCTGGTGAAGGGGCTGGAGAACAGAACCTATGAGGAGCGTCTGAGAGAGCTGGGGGTGTTTATCCTGGAGAAGAAGAGGCTGAGAGGAGACCTCATTACTCTCTCCAACTCCCTCAGAGGAGGTTGTGGAGAGGAGGGAGCTGGGCTCTTCTCCCAAGGGACAGGGGACAGGACGAGAGGGAATGGCCTCAAGCTCCACCAGGGGAGATTTAGGCTAGAGATTAGGAGGAAGTTTTTCACACAGAGGGTCATTGGGCACTGGAATAGGCTGCCCAGGGAGGGGGTTGATTCCCCTTCCCTGGAGGTGTTTAAGGGACAGGTGGATGAGGTGCTGAGGGACATGGGTTAGTGTTTGATAAGAGTGGTTGGACTAGAAGATCCGATGGGTCTCTTCCAACCTGGTTGTTCTATGATTCTATGATTCTATTCTATGAAAGCAGAGGGTACCCGCAGGAAACCCTCTCCAGGAGCCGCAGAAACCCAAACTTCAGCCCTGCTGCTGCTGAGTGAGACTCAGACACAGCCCCCACGGACCAGGTTGATGCTTGCAAGTACTCACAGCCATGGAGAATCACTGAATCTGGCTAAAGGAGGCTCTGAGCTCACCCTGAGCTGCATCCCTCGTCTGCAGCCCAGTGTTCAACTTGCCTCCTTGCAGGGCTCCTTCCAGCCCCAGGCAAGTAGCCCCAAAACATCCAGGCTCCTCAGCCAAAGCTGCCCCAACACATCTCATGAACCCATTTCATTAATGGTGCATCAGGCAGGCAGAAAAGGTCTCTTGGCCCTCACTCCTGGAAAGCTGGGGTTCATTTCCCTGGTGAATTTGTAGTTGTACATGGAAAGATGTTGCTGATGAAAACCTGAGCGTCTGCACTGACCCTGGCAGTGTCAGGGAATGGTTGGACTCGATGATCCGATGGGTCTTTTCCAACCTGGTGATTCTATGATTCTATGATCTCATCACCTGCCCTGCCTCACCAAGACAGTTCATTTGCACTGAGTTCTACAGGTAATAGAAAGAAGTGCTGAGGGACATGGGTTAGTGATCGATGGGAACGGTTGGACTCAATGATCCGGTGGGTCTCTTCCAACCTGGTGATTCTGTGATTCTGTGTGATTCCATGATCTGGCTCACACGCAGTCCCCAGCCCACCCCAACGAGACACGTTTACCCCAAACGAGGATTGGCAGGCTCAGAGCAGCCTTCATTCAAGGCAAACCTCCAGCACAGCGACCACCGAGCTAATGGCTGCGCATGGGGAGAGCGAGCAGGGAACGCAGCCCTCGGCTCCGGAGAAGCAGTAAACATCCCCACCTCCCATCAGGAGTCTGCTCCTCCTGCTCTCTCCTATCTGCTTAACAGAAAACGAGATGCTGTGAGTCTAACCAGTGCTCCCGCTGGAATGGTCCCATCCTCCGCCACACCCAGCCCTCGGATAAACCCTCGGAGTGCTGAGCAGGGCAGGGATGGGCATCTCCACACCGAGATTCAAACAGCTCAGGCAAAACAGAGGTTACCCGGCAGGGGCTGGTGTCGAGAGAAATCCAAATCATCCGAAAACACCCAAACAGCGACAAAAGAGAAGCTGTTTCAAGCTCCGGTGCGTCCCTGCGATGTGGCCACGCTCCGCAGAGCATCAAGGAGCCGACATTTTCTCCATCCTCTCCTCTGCCGTTGCCATCAGCCACGACCACCGCTGAGCCCAAGGCAAACACAAGCCCCATGGGGTGTTGTCCCTGCACACGGCGAGGAGGGACGGCCAGGAGCACAGCCCTGCCTCACGATGCCCCCACGGTGCCATCTCCATGCTCGGGGGGCATGGGGAGGCAGCAGCCGTGGGGCTCGGTGACCCCTCTATGCTTTGGAAACACACAAAGATCCCAAAAGGCAAACACAGGGAACAACCGGACATGAAGCTACCAGCTCTCTGGGCTGGGGAGTCGTCCTCAACGCCAGCGTCTGAGCTCCTGGAAAAAGGAGCTGGAGATTAGGAGGAAGTTTTTCACACAGAGGGTCATTGGGCATTGGAATAGGCTGCCCAGGGAGGGGGTTGATTCACCTTCCCTGGAGGTGTTTAAGGGACGGGTGGATGAGGTCCCTCAGTGTTTGATAGGAATGGTTGGACTCGATGATCCGATGGGTCTCTTCCAACCTGGTTGTTCCATGATTCTATGATTCTATGAAAACCTCGGCTCAACGTGAGGTTTCACCTGAACGGATAATAGGAATTGATAAGAATGGTTGGACTTGATAGGAATTGGTAGGAATGGTTGGATAATAGAATCATAGAACCATAGAATCATAGAATTCTATATAATAGAATATGGATAATCGGAACTGATAGGAATGGTTGGACTCGATGATCCGATGGGTCCCTTCCAACCTGGTTGTTCTATGACTCTATTGTAATTCTCAAAGAGGCAGATAAAATTCTGCGGTGAGGACGACACATGAGGCTGATGAGAGGAAGGCGCAGGCAGCCCCACACGGCCTAGGGTGGGTGTTAGCCAGAGGGCCCCGAGCTCGCTCTAACAGGTGTCCTGGCTGTGCCCTGTTGTACTTCTCGCTGGCAGAGATTCCGAATCCTGCTCCTGCTGCACACAGGCAGGAGCTCTCCGCACTCATCTTCCTTTTAAACCGGGAGGGAGACCACACAGTGAGGATAAAAATCCGAACCCAAGAGCACGAGCGCAGGAGACTCCGCCAAGTCCTACTCCTTTCACACAGAGAGTCATTGGGCATCGGAACAGGCTGCCCAGGGAGGGGGTTGATTCCCCTTCCCTGGAGGTGTTTAAGGGACGGGTGGACGAGGCCTTGAGCGACTTGGTTTAGTGTTTAATAGGAATGGTTGGACTCGATGATCCGATGGGTCTCTTCCAACCTGGTGATTCTATGATTCTATGATTCTCTGATTCTCTGATTCTCTGATTCTAATCCTCAGGCAGCTCTTCCCAGGAGGCTGCGAAGCTGCTTCCCATCCACACCAACCACCTGTCACTCTCCCTCCCACGGAAATATTCCAGCGAGAGGCGAGTTCCACCACATGGACTCCCATGTCTGTTCCGCCGGGAAGATTTAATCACAACCCCCCCCTCCTCAAGAGAGCTGAGCTCTCCCTTCCCTCTGGAACTCCTTCCCTGGATAAAAGCGCTTGGATGTTTATGTATCTCTCCAGCGTTACTCAAATATTTAACAACACAAGCCCCGAGCGGTGCCAAGCGCTGGGAGGGGAGGATTCCCTCATAGAATCATAGAACAACCAGGTTGGAAGAGACCCATCGGATCATTGAGTCCAACCATTCCCATCAAACACTAACCCATGTCCCTCAGCACCTCATCCACACGTCCCTTAAACACCTCCAGGGATCATTCCCAAGGATCCCAAAGCGCTGCAAGAGCTCAACCAGCCTGGAAACACATGAGGTGGAGGAGGGGTGGGGGCGAATGGGGGGGGGGGGGGGTCTTTGCCCCACCAGGGCATCCTTCCCATCCTTCGGGGGGTCTGTAACCAGGCAACGGGGGGAATGAGGGAAGCGGTGGTACCCGCCGTTGCCATGGCAGCCGCCGGGGCCGGGGATGCGAGCGGCTGGAGATGCCCTCGGGGGGCAGAGGGAGGGGTGAAGCAGGAGGAGGAGTGGGGGGGGGTCCCCTCCCGTGCTCCAGCAGCCCCCTCGCGACCCCCCCAGTTCGAACTGGGCGCCCCCCCCCCCCAACCCGTCCCAGTGGAAGCGGCCGCGCAACCGGGGACCCCCCACCCCAAAAGCCCCCCATTCGCGGGGTTCGCCCCCCTCGAACCTGAGCGGCCGGAGGGATGAGGAGCGGGAGGCGCAGCGTGCGGAGGGAGCGGGGCCGAAGCACAAAGGGGAGCGGGGCCGGGCGGGGCGGGGGCGGCGCTGAGAGCCGCCGGGCGGAGCGGCTCAGCCCCCAACCGGGGAGGGGGCAGAGGGGGGGGGGTGCTCGGGGCCGGGGGGCAGCCTGGAGACCCCACCCAGGGCTGGGACAGCGCCCACGGGGACAGAACCCCCGGTGCTGCAGCCCCCGAGGGGTGAGGGAGGGTGTATGAGCTTCTGGGAGGGATGGAAGGTGCTTTGAGCTCCATCAGGCGCAACCAGAGCCCTGAAGAAAGTCCTGCGAAAGGTTTAGATTCACGGGATGGTTTGGGTGGGAAAGGAATTCAGTGCCCATCCAGTTCCATCCCCCTCAGAGAATCATAGAATCATAGAACAACCAGGTTGGAAGAGACCCAGCGGATCATCGAGTCCAACCATTCCTATCAATAAAAGATATCATTACTAGATGGAACTCTGTCTTAAACCGAAAATCATAGAATCACCAGGTTGGAAGAGACCCATCGGATCATCGAGTCCAACCATTCCCATCAAACACTAAACCATGTCCCTCAGCACCTCGTCCACACATCCCTTAAACACCTCCAGGGAAGGGGAATCAAACCCCCTCCCTGGGCAGCCTGTTCCAATGCCCAATCACCCTCTGTGTGAAAAACTTCCTCCTAATCTCCAGCCTAAATCTCCCCTGGTGGAGCTTGAGGCCATTCCCTCTTGTCCTGTCCCCTGTCCCTTGGGAGAAGAGCCCAGCTCCCTCCTCTCTACAACCTCCTTTCAGGGAGTTGTAGAGAGCAATGAGGTCTCCTCTCAGCCTCCCCTTCTCCAGGATAAACACCCCCAGCTCTCTCAGCTGTTCCTCATAAGGCCTGTTCTCCAGCCCCTTCCCCAGCTTTATTGCTCTTCTCTGGACTCTCTCCAGAGCCTCAACATCCTTCTTGTGCTGAGGGGCCCACAACTGAACACAGGATTCAAGGAGCAGCCTCACCAGTGCTGAGTCCAGAGGGAGAATCACCTCCCTGGCCCTGCTGGTCACACCATTTCTGATCCAAGCCAGGATGCCCTTGGCCTTCTTGGCCCCCTGGGCACACTGCTGGCTCATGTTCAGTCACTGTCGACCAACCCCCCCAGGTCCCTCTCCTGCTGGCAGTTTTCCAGCCAGACTTCTCCCAGTCTGTAGCTCTGCTCAGGGTTGTTGTGCCCCAAGTGCAGTTGAGCTCCATCAGTCACTCCAACAGTCCTGAGGAAAGTCCTGCGAAATGTTTAGATTCGTGGGATGGTTTGGGTGGGATGGGACCTCAAAGCCCATCCAGTTCCATCCCCCTCCTGCTGGATCAGAGGCTCCCAGCCCCATCCAAGCTGGCCTTGAACCCCTCCAGGGATGGGGCAGCCACCCCTGCTCTGGGCAACCTGGGCCAGGGCCTCCTCACCCTCACAGCAAAACATTTCTCCCTAAGATCTCAACTCAGTTTCCCCTCTTTCAGCTTCATCCCCCAGTAAACCAGCTGCACCTTAGACAGAAGTCAGACAAGAGCTGCTCGTAGCCTGTTGCACGTTCATTTCTCGGTTTCCAGTAAAATATAAAAGGACAATAAACCAGCACAGGCCTTTCAAGGCGATTATTCAGAAGGGTCTGGAGATACAGATCCAGGCAGAGGAGCTGGACAACGTCAAGTCTCTTTACTGCGTCAGGAGAACACGATAAGGCTGTTCAACCACCCTTGCAGCGAGCGAGGTGGGGATCAAACAGTGATAATCAAGTTTGGGGTTTTTCTGACCTTATCCTCTCCTCGGCTGTTATTATCCCCCACGCACAGTTCAAATGTTCTGATGCTGTGATGATGCCTTGAGGACCACAGCAAAGTGGGTGTTTGCGAAGCCACAGAGCTCAGGACACCCCCTGCCTGTGCCTGGAGGTGCTCTGTGCTTTCCAGCCTTTTGTTGTCTGCAAAGCGAGTGGAGTCTAAAAGAATTAAGCAGCGTAGACGTTGGTTTGGTTTGGTTTGGTTTTTTTTTCTCCTGTACTAACTCTGGTGAAATAGAAACGTGGCTGTGACTGGAGGAAGTGGAGGGTCTGCTGTGCTGCTCCCATGGATGGAAAGCGGCTCCGGCCGTTCCTAACAGCAACTATCTTCTCCCCTGAGCTGCTGGAGAGAACCACATAGAGGAATATTTTCTTTTCGAGAGAAACTGGGCCAAAGTTTTTGCTGGTGTAACGCAAACCAGCAGCAGGGCGGCCAGGCAGGCCATGCTGATTTATGCTAACGAAGGGGCTGGGCTGATCTCCTCATGCTGTTCGAGTCAATAGGAGCCTTGCCAGGAGCTCCAACCAGGGCATGATTTCATCTCCTCTTACGCTGGAGCAGGCGTCTCCTCCCTGCTCTCCAGAGCTTGGGAAGGAATCACTTGCTCTCCAGAATTTTCCACTCCACTTTTAAGGTCTTTCCCTTCTCCATAACCTTGCCAAGTGCTCGTTCAGTGAGAACACAGCCAGGTCAGGGGCACAGGAGAGCAGAGATGAAAGTTGGTTACGGCCCTATGGCCGAGTTTCATAGAACAACCAGGTTGGAAGGGACCCATCGGATCTTCTAGTCCAACCATTCCTATCAACACTTAACCACCTCCCTCAGCACTTCGTCCACCTGTCCCTTAAACATCTCCAGGGAAGGGGAATCAACCACCTCCCTGGGCAGCCTATTCCAATGCCCAATGACTGTTTCTGTGAAAAACCTCCTCCTAATCTCCAGCCTAAATCTCCCCTGGTGGAGCTTGAGGCCATTCCCTCTCGTCCTGTCCCCTGTCCCTTGGGAGAAGAGCCCAGCTCCCTCCTCTCCACATCCTCCTTTCAGGTAGTTGTAGAGAGTAACGAGGTCTCCCCTCAGCCTCCTCTTCTCCAGGATAAACACCCCCAGCTCTCTTAGCCATTCCTCATAGGTTCTGTTCTCCAGCCCCTTCACCAGCTTTGTTGCTCTTCCCTGGACTCTCTCCAGAGCCTCAACATCCTTCTTGTGCTGAGGGGCCCACAACTGAACACAGGATTCAAGGAGCAGCCTCACCAGTGCTGAATCCAGAGGGAGAATCACCTCCCTGGCCCTGCTGGTCACACCATTTCTGATCCAAGCCAGGATGTCATTGGCCTTCTTGGCCACCTGGGCACACTGCTGGCTCATGGTCAGTCGGCTGTCGACCAACACCCCCAGGTCCCTCTCCTCCTGGCAGTTTTCCAGCCAGACTTCTCCCAGTCTGTAGCTCTGCTCAGGGTTGTTGTGCCCCAAGTGCAGGACCTGGCATTTGGCCGTGTTAAACCTCATCCCATTGGACTCTGCCCGTGGGCCCAGCCTGTTTAGGTCCCTTCGCAGAGCCTCCCTACCCTCCAGCAGATCCACACTTGCACACAGCTTTGTGTCATCTGCAAACTTGCTAAGGGGTTTGAACCTGTAACATCATCTGGCACAACTCCTCGTGCTCTGGATCCATCCGGGAGCGAACAGCAAAGCAGGAGACGGCACCGAAGCAGCTGAGGCTGTTGCACAAGCTGAAGTTCAGCGGCTGTGCCAAGCGCTGCTGCTGCTGGCTGCAGAAAGGAGCAGAGTCCGGAGTATGGAAAGAAAACATTTTTGTAGAGAAACATCATCTCGGAAACCACATAAACAACTCAGACGTCGACGCGGCAGAACTATAAAAGGAGAGTTTGGGAAAAGCGCCGCTCGGAGGCTGCGATTCACATGGTGCCAGCCGCCAGGATCTAATTTTGTCTTTTATATTCCTTAGGGACACCAGCTTTGGATTTTCAAAGCAGAGAGGAATGTGGGGTGACGCTGAGTGCCCCTTTGCTCAGAAGATGCTCCAGAGCAGGATGCCAGCAGGGTTGGTCCCACAGGCTCCTCGGGGCTGGGGTGGCACCCATTGTGCTCTCCGAGGGCTTCGGACGGCAGGAGATTTTGGCTCAACTGCTCCAGGAGCTGTGCCCGAGACAGCTGCTTCATCATCTTTGGGAAGAGCAGAGCGCAGCGGCCGAGCTCAGGCAGTTTCTAATCGCTTCTAATCTGGTTAGAAAACTCCAGCCCTTGGGAAAGCCCATCGTACCTTTCCTGGGGGCTGGGAGGAGAGATCAGGGGATGCCAGGTTTAGAAGAGAGAAATTAAACTGGTATTAGGGGATGAAATAATCTCTCTGCTTCAGAGAGCAGCAGAGCAATGACCGAGGAGGAGGTGAAATCCACAGCAGAGGAGCAGTTCCTCTGAATGCTGAAAAGACACCACCTCCAGGAGCACAATTCCAGCCAGTTCAGCTCTTACTCGGTTCCAATCTTTGTTTTATTCCTTCTCGCAAGGTGGATTTCTCCAGCTCACCACCTCCACCAGTGATGAAAAGTTATGAGCTGCTGCTCTGTGGTGCATGCTATGGCTTCCATGAGAAGAAACCATGCCATCCCGGAGAGCCTCGGGGCAAACGAAAGCTGGATCCGTGACTTAAAAACCCATTGAATTCACAATTTAATCAGACCAACGTCAAACAGGGAAGTCACGCAAGGCCCCTACTACATCTCAGCAAAAGGAGAGGAGACCTCATTGCTCTCTACAACTACCTGAAAGGAGGTTGTGGAGAGGAGGGAGCTGGGTTCTTCTCCCAAGGGACAAGACAAGAAGGAATGGCCTCAAGCTCCACCAGGGGAGATTTAGGCTGGAGATTAGGAGGAAGTTTTTCACACAGAGGGTCATTGGGCATTGGAATAGGCTGCCCAGGGAGGTGGTTGATTCCCCTTCCCTGGAGGTGTTTAAGGGACGGGTGGACGAGGTCCTGAGGGACATGGGTTAGTGTTTGATAGGAATGGTTGGACTCGATGATCCAATGGGTCTCTTCCAACCCAGTTGTTCTATGATTCTATGAAAAGCCAAGCCCCCCCCCTCCAGGCTCTGGGCAGCAGCCCTGGACCCAGCGAGCACCAAAGACGCTTTAAAGTACAGTGAAAACAATTTGTCGGCTCACACACACACACACACACACACACACCGTGGGAGGCTTCTGGGTTGCTTCTCTGAAAAACTATTTGAGGTCAGGCTGACTCAGTGTTTCCCAAAAGGCAGCAACCCCTATTGTTTTCGTGCAGGTCTAGAGCAGCACTGGCTGGCGCGGGGAGAGCTCGGTGCTTTCTGCATGCTCAGAGCTCCTCTAGACCCACTATCCCAAAATTCAAATGTAAACCACAGCTTTCTGCCTCCACATAACCTGTTTCCACAGCAGGCAACCAGTTCTGGGAAGCTGGGGGAAGCTCCCTGGAGGCGAGGAAGGGACGAACCTGCCCACGCACCCCGAGAATTTCGCATCTTCGCTTTGCAGGTAGGCTCTGCAGCTCCAGAGCCTGCACCCACAGCTGGAGATGGGGCACTGACTGGAACTGGGAGCCTTCCCAGTCCCCCAAGTCCCTGCTGTAAGTGATGCGGGTTAGAAAGCAGGCTGCCCAGCCCAGCCCATGCCCAACTCAGCACTCGCAGCATCTGGAGAGCTGATGTTTCCAGTTCCTCGGCAGGACCTGCTGGATGCTGCAGTGCTGAGGCCTCTGCTCGGGGTTTGCCACCCACACTACACTCAACTCTTTCCCAAGCAGAGAGAGGTAGGATGCAGCAGGTGACTGTCCCTCTCCTGTGCTGGGAAGCAAAGAGGTCTCCCTATCTGGGGCTGGCATGAGCTTGTCTCTTCAGCCTACTTCTAAAAGCACAAGTTCCTCCTCTAACATTCCCAGTTGCGAGATTTCTTACCAAGATCTCATCTCAGTCTCCCCTCCTTTCCTCCTCCCAAGTCAAATCCAAGGCTAAACGCTCACTGCTGCCATTTCTCTAGCTTGGGGCAGTCGCACAGGCTGTGCTGCCTCCTCAGAAAAGCATTTTGGGTTTGTCCACAGCGATCACAAGCTGGATTTCCATACCACTCTCTGGCCCATGCATCCCACCAGGAGGCTGTTGAGCTCCATCCCTGTATCACCTCCAGACCCAAGTATCTCCAGCTAAGTCCCAGTAAGACCTGTTGAGCTCCATCCCTATATCACCTCCAGACCCAAGTATCTCCAGCCAAGCCCTCGAAAGACCTGTTGAGCTCCATCCCTGCATCACCTCCAGACCCAAGTATCTCCAGCCAAGCCCTCGAAAGACCTGTTGAGCTCCATCCCTACATCACCTCCAGACCCAAGCATCTCCAGCCAAGCCCTCGAAAGACCTGTTGAGCTCCATCCCTGCATCACCTCCAGACCCAAGTATCTCAGGCTAAGTCCCCTTAAGACCTGTTGAGCTCCATCCCTACATCACCTCCAGACCCAAGTATCTCCAGCCAAGCCCTCGTAAGACCTGTTGAGCTCCTCCATCCCTGCATCACATCCAGACCCGAGCATCCGCCTAAGCCCCCGTAAGACCTGAAATCCCTCCTTTCTCCCACTCATGAGTGGAAACGCAGCAGGTGAAGGACTAGAAGGGATTTTCTGAGATGCTCCTCCATCCCCTGCATCCACATGAATTACAGCAAAGCAACAAGAATGGTTGTGCCCATGGATGCAGCCCCCAGCTCCCTCACAGCACGAGGAACGGGGCAGCCCTGCACCACCAGAGTGAGGTCTCCAGCCAGGGAGACCCAACACCAAGCCCAGGGCTCTCCCTTTTCCTTCCCAAAGAGCCGTCTCCATGCAGAGCACTATCGAAATGTTTATTGAGAAGAGTACAGAGTGGCCGGGCTCCCCAGGACCCCTCACACATCTGGAGAAAAGGCTGCATCCTTGGCAAGGCACAGGCAGCCCCTGCTCCCCCAGCAGGCACTCACACCTCTTGTAGCACCTCAAAGCATCCACAGGGAGATGCAGGCACTTATTTCCTTGGGGGAAAAAGCTGTCCCTGCTTTGGTGTGGGCAGGGAGGTAGCACTGGCTACGTGATCCCTGCTTGCTCAGCAGCTGGAACGGAAAATCCAGCAGGGTCAGTGAACAAACAACCAAGATCTGGTGCCTGCCTGGTGCTGGTGAGGGGCTGGGTGCTGCCAGGAAGGGGTGGCTGCTCTCCATCAACCTCCTCCTTGGCCTTTGGGTGCTGCCGGCTCCTCTCACACCCTGAATAACCACTGCAGAGCACAGACCTGCCAAAATCCTCATGGGAGCAGACGTGGGAACCAAGATTGGCTGCACTAAAGTCCTGGGAGCAAGGGCTTGCTCCGACCGCATCCACACCATGGAACAATAAACAGGTGGGTATTTCTCTCACGGGGAGGAACATCAATCAAAAGGTGCTTCCAAAACCTATCTGCAAACCTGAGAGCAACCACAGCTCCTTCCAGAGCTTGGTGGAGCTGCTCCTTGGGGTTCCCCTGCCTGGGGAAAGCGGGGAAGTAGCCTCACGGGTGGCACAGGCTGCATCGAGGGGCTGAACCCACCCCGAGAGGGCATGGCTGCAGCCTGGCACCAGCATGCCAAGGAGAGAACGGCCTCACCACAGTTTTTTCCTGCTCCTCGCTTCCATCTGCAGCCCCCATCGCACTCGCAGGCATCACCAGCTGAGCCTGCGACAGTCCTGCCAGGAAGCACTCATGGGCAGTGCCAGCAGTCCCTCACCCGCTGAGCCTGCCATAGTCCTGCCAGGAAGCACTCGCGACACCCCATCCAGACACCTCTATTTACAGGAGAAGGACCAGAGACACAGGGTGAGGAGAGATGCTTCCCAGGTGGCTGCTGGCACAGGCTGCTGCTCCCTGGGTGCTTCGCCCGGCCCCAGCCAGGCCACCCGCCTCGCACCAGGCGAGGGAGCTTTGAAGGCGCTGGATTTGCAGGGTCTGGGGGCAGCGGCAGGTCCCTGGCTGCGTGGACAGTCCAGAGGTCGGTGGGGGATCTGCTGGAAGCGTCGTGCCCTGGAGACAACCGAGGGCAGGAGCTCACACCAGCCGGAGAGGCAAGTGTCCATCCCAGTCTTAGTCATTCTCGCTCTGCAAGGAAGAGAGAGGAGAGGGGGGTGAGGTGGCTGGGGGGATGCGGCCCCTCTCAGCACCTGCCATGAGTCCTGCTCTTACCACCTCACCTCCATTTTGCTGTAGATCCAGCTGAGGAGCTTTGTCACTCGTGTGTAAACCCCAGGCTTGTTCTTCTGGCCGCAGCCCGTCCCCCAGCTCGTCACCCCAGCCACGTACCAGCGGCCGTTGTCCTCGCAGACCAGGGGTCCTCCGCTGTCACCCTGGCACGGAGGAGCAGAGCGGTGAGGAGGAGAGGAGAAGGGAGATGCTCCTCAGCTGGTTCCCAGCTAGGGGATAGTGCCATGTGGGAAGAGTTGGCATCCTTGCTGGTCCCCAGACCACTGCGCATGGAGAGGACCCTCAGTGTGCCCTTAGCTCACCTGGCACGCGTCTTTCCCTCCCTGCAGGTATCCAGCACACATCATCCGTGGGGTGAGGTAGCCCTCGTACACTTTGTCGCTGTTGCAGATCTTGTAGTCGATCAGCTTCACCTCGGCCTCCCGCAGCTTCGGGGACGTGTTATCTGCAGGGCAAGAGGAGCTGTAGGTCAGGAAGAGACTCATCTCATCATCACCCTCAGGTTCCTCTGTAGCTGGGAGGGAGGGAGCTGATCTTTCTTGCAGGTGTTGTATCTATAGAGCTACGTGGCTGAGAGGGCAGCCCCTGCCCGTCAGCCCTGCAGGATCAACCATAGAATCATAGAACAACCAGGTTGGAAGAGACCCATCGGATCATTGAGTCCAACCATTCCTATCAAACACTAACCCATGTCCCTCAGCACCTCATCTACCTGTCCCTTAAACTCCTCCAGGGAAGGGGAATCAACCTCCTCCCTGGGCAGCCTATTCCAATGCCCAATGACCCTCTGTGTGAAAAACTTCCTCCTAATCTCCAGCCTAAATGTCCCCTGGTGGAGCTTGAGGCCATTCCCTCTTGTCCTGTCCCCTGTCCCTTGGGAGAAGAGCCCAGCTCCCTCCTCTCCACAACCTCCTTTCATGTAGTTGGAGAGAGTAATGAGGTCTCCTCTCAGCCTCCTCTTCTCTCGGCTAAACAACTCCCCCAGCATATCCTCCCTCACCTTCGTTCTCCCTGGTCTTCCCAAAGCCGGTGATGAAGCAGGACCTGCCGGTCTGGAATCGCTGGCCGTACGTGGGGAGGCAGGCTGGGCGAACCTGAGCTGGAAGGAGACACATGATGAAAACCAGCTGAGGAGAGATGGATGAGTCACCCGGGAGCAAAATAGCCACTGTAGTCACCAGCCCCGTGGCTAGGGAGGAGCGAGGTGCTCAGGAAACGCTCCCAGTAGGGTCTCTGCCAGCCTCCCCCTGCCCACGTAGGGATAGGATGAAGAGGAATGGTTTTAAGCTTAAAGAGGGGAGTTTAAAGTCAGATATGGGGAAGAAATTCTTTCCTGTGAGGGTGAGTAGGCCCTGTCCCAGGTTGCCCAGAGAAGTCATGGCTGTCCCATCCCTGGAGGGGTTCAAGGGCAGGTTGGATGGGGCTCGGAGCTCTTCATCCAGTGGTTTGGTCCCTTCCCATCACAGGGGGTGGAACTGGATGGGCCTCAGGCCATAGAATCATAGAACAACCAGGTTGAAAGGGACACATCGGATCCTCGAGTCCAACCATTCCTATCAAACACTAAACCAAAGCCCTCAAGACCTCATCCACCCATCCCTTAAACACCTCCAGGGAAGGTAACTCAACCACCTCCCTGGGCAGCCTATTCCAATGCCCAATGACCCTCTGTGTGAAGAACTGCCTCCTAAAGGGAAGGGGATCTGTGGTTTGGTCCCCTTGCAACCCAAACCATTCCATGGTTCTACGTGGGGCACAGCAGATGGCATGAGCCCATGGCTGTGTGTGCACCAAGCCTTGCCAGGGCAGGATGGGGCAGTTCCCAGCAGGACAAGCAAGGGAAAGAGTGTGGCCACCGCAGAGCAAGATGCTCCAGCTGACAGAAGCCCAGGGGTTGGCTCCCAGGGGACCCAACGAGCTGCTTCTTGCTCCTCCCCTTCCCCCCAAACACCAGCCCCAGCCAAACCCATGAGCCGAGACCTCACCTGAGATGGTCAGCGGCCTGGAGAGCTTCATGAGCGCGATGTCGTAGTCATCGTGGTCATCGCTGTAGTTGGAGTTGATGATGACCTGGGAGACAGGGATGCCCTCTGCGTGCTGCTTCAGGTCCGAGACCCCACCGTACACCTTCCAGTCATCGAGGATCTTCATGCTGTTCCTGGGCAGGGAGAGGTGGAGAGGCGGCAAGGAGTGAGACACAGGGCTGGGCGCCTGCCCGAGGGCTGCTGGATGTGGGAACACTCACATGAAGAAGCAGTGGGCTGCGGTGAGGACCCACTGCGCGTCGATGATGGTGCCACCGCAGATGTGGATGGGCCCGTACTGCACGCTGACTTGCCAGGGCCATTTGCTCACCGAGGTTTCCTTTCCTCCGATGATCCGGCCAGAAATTCTCTGCCCACAGGCTGGAGGGGATCATAGAATCATAGAACTACCAGGTTGGAAGAGACCCATTGGATCTTCTAGTCCAACCATTCCTATCAAACACTAAACCAAGTCCCTAAAGACCTCATCCACCCATCCCTTAAACACCTCCAGGGAAGGGGAATCAACCATCTCCCTGGGCAGCCTGTTCCAATGCCCAATCACCCTCTGTGTGAAGAACTTCCTCCTAATCTCCAGCCTAAATCTCCCCTGGTGGAGCTTGAGGCCATTCCCTCGTGTCCTGTCCCTTGGGAGAAGAGCCCAGCTCCCTCCTCTCTACAACCTCCTTTCACGTTGTTGTAGAGAGTAATGAGGTCTCCTCTCAGCCTCCTCTTCTCCAGGATAAACACCCCCAGCTCTCTCAGCTGCTCCTCATAGGTTCTGTTCTCCAGCCCCTTCCCCAGCTTCGTTGCTCTTCTCTGGACTCTCTCCAGAACCTCAACATCCTTCTTGTGCTGAGGGGCCCACAACTGGACACAGGATTCAAGGAGCAGGATGAGAGAAGGGCTGAGAGAGGAAGCAAGCCTGGAAGAGGATGCTCACACCACCTGCAGGCACTAGCAGTGCTAGTTCATAGGAGATATGTGGAGCAGTCTCTGTAGCTTTGTCACCCACCAAACGTGCTGGAAAATGCTCTGTTTGCCCAACCCAAGCGGAAAGAGGGGAGATTGAGATGAGATCTCGGGAAGAAAAGCTTTGCTGTGAGGTTGGGTTGCCCAGAGCAGGGTTGGCTGCTCCATCCCTGGAGGGGTTCAAGGGCAGGTTGGATGGGGCTTGGAGCCCCTGATCCCATGGGAGGTGTCCCTGCTCACACAGGGTTGGGACTGGACGGGCTTTGAGGTCATTTCCAACCCAAACCGTCCCATGATTCTATGATATCCACATGCAAAGAAAGGAGGAATGTGCTCCCAAGCATGTGTGTGGCATCACCCTCCCCTGGCCCTGCCAACCAGCCCCTCTTACTTGTGCATCGCAGGGAGACGAACTTTCCCGTGAGACACTGGGAGCTGCAGGAAAAAAGAGGGAGAAGGCAACAGCCTCAATCCCTGTCCTGAGGCAGCAGGACAAGAGTGGAGCTGGGAGCCGATGCTGTTAGGTACCTGTTGAGGCTCTGCTGGATGGTCTCTCGCTCGTCGGTCACCGCGAGGCTCTTGCCCGAGACGTGCAGGGGGATGTATTCGGTCTGCGACACGCTAAGGGGGAGAGGAGAGAGGCAGTGAGGGTCCCTCCTTGCTGGGCACTGATCATTCAGTACCTTCCTTCTCTTCTTCCATTTGATAGGAATGGTTGGACTCGATCCGATGGGTCTCTTCCAGCCTGGTTGTTCTATGATTCTCAAAGATGCTCTGCACACTAAAACTAGGGGGGATGGACTGAGCAGAGGCTCCCACAGAGCCTTCCAGTGGGAAAGCACAATGCTGGGGGAAGGAAAGAGCACAGTGGAACATCCACCCTGCCAGAACAGCACCCAGGAATCATAGAATCATAGAACAACCAGGCTGGAAGAGACCCATCAGATCATCAAGTCCAATCATTCCTATCAAACACTAAACCATGTCCCTCAAGACCTCGTCTACCCATCCCTTAAACCCCTCCAGGGAAGGTGAATCAACCACCTCCCTGGGCAGCCTGTTCCAATGCCCAATGACCCTTTCCGTGAAAAACTTCCTCCTAATCTCCAGCCTAAATCTCCCCTGGTGGAGCTTGAGGCCATTCCCTCTTGTCCTGTCCCCTGTCCCTTGGGAGAAGAGCCCAGCTCCCTCCTCTCTACAACCTCCTTTCAGGTAGTTGTAGAGAGTAATGGAGCCTGGCAGGGCCCCCACTCCCAAGCAGGACAACCCATCTCCGAGGAATTTACTTCTGGAATCCCAGCTGCCGACAGGTCTTTCTGGAGAAGGAGTCATCCCAGGCACTGCTGCACACGGGCAGCCACTGGCTCTCGGTGCTGGAGTAGACATGGAGCAAGGACTCGTCGGACACGAAGCGCACTGTGGGATGGAGCAGGAGGGTCAGTGGTACCCCAGGGGTTCTCCTCGCACTCCCACCACCCCCAGCTCCTGCTGCCTCTCACCGCAGCCCAGCTCGTCGCTCCTCTGGGAGCAGTCGACGACGCCGTCGCAGCGCACGGGGCTGTCCTTGCAGCTCTCAGCAGGCTCCTTGTACACGATCCCAGTCTGTGACCTCCAGAACATGACTGAAAGCAAGAACACACCGTGGGTGAGGCTGGGGTTGGCAGCAAGGACCCACCTGGATGGGAATCCAGAGGAGCTCTGCCACACAGGGCACTCCCAAACACTAGGTGAGCTTGGGTGCAGATAGAATCATAGAACAGCCAGATTGGAAGGGACTGGGAGAAGCCTGGCTGGAAAACTGCCAGGAGGAGATGGACCTGGGGGCGTTGGTCGACAGTGACTGACCATGAGCCAGCAGTGTGCCCAGGTGGCCAAGAAGGCCAAGGACATCCTGGCTTGGATCAGAAATAGTGTGACCAGCAGGGCCAGGGAGGTTATTCTCCCTCTGGACTCAGCACTGGGGAGGCCATTCCTTGAATCCTGTGTTCAGTTGTGGGCCCCTCAGCACAAGAAGGATGTCGAGGCTCTGGAGAGAGTCCAGAGAAGAGCAATGAAGCTGGTGAAGGGGCTGGAGAACAGGCCTTATGAAGAGCAGCTGAGAGAGCTGGAGGTGTTTATCCTGGAGAAGAGGAGGCTGAGAGGAGACCTCATTACTCTCTACAACTCCCTGAAAGGAGGTTGTGGAGAGGAGGGAGCTGGGCTCTTCTCCCAAGGGACAGGGGACAGGACAAGAGGGAATGGCCTCAAGCTCCACCAGGGGAGATTTAGGCTGGAGATTAGGAGGAAATTTTTTCACGGAAAGGATCATTGGGCATTGGAATAGGCTGCCCAGGGAGGTGGTTGATTCCCCTTCCCTGGAGGTGTTTAAGGGATGAGTGGACGAGGTCTTGAGGGACTTGGTTTAGTGTTTGATAGGAATGGTTGGACTAGAAGATCTGATGGGTCTCTTCCAACCTGGTTGTTCTATGATTCTAGTCCAACCATAGCATTCAAGGTGGAACTGAAGAGCTGCAGGATGCAGAGCTGGAGGAGAATTGACCTGCACTGAGCATCCCTTCGTGCCCTTTACCTACATCTCAGCTGCTGCAAACCTTTCACTAAACCCCCCTCTAGCTTGCTTCGGCTCACAGGATGCTTCAAGACCACCAGCTGGAGAACCGGCAGCTGGATATTAAGAGGATTTAAGCGTTTTCCCACGTTTCTGTGCCAATTCCACCTACAGACCACACTTGGCTTGATGGGTCCTGCCTGCTAGCCCCGTGCCCCATGGAGAGGGAGTGTGGGTGCTGCTGAGGTTGCCCCAACACCCACCAAAACAAGCCCAGGGGAAGAAAAGTGCTGTGCAGGCAGCCCCTTGCTTCTCCAAGTACTTAATAAACCCAAGCGATGGCTTTTCCTTCCCAGCAATCCTACTCCTGCTTGTCCACCAGATGTCAGGAACACTCAGGAGATGGAAAGAGCGCATCTCTTGCCTGCTGGCGTCACAGCTCTAGGGTTTCCCTGGGCATTCCCCAGCATCTGCTGACCCCCAGCCCCAATCAGTGATATTCCACCCCCAACAGGGACCCCACTCACACAGCAGGATGAGGGCGACGAGCAGGACGATGAGGACGGAGACGCAGAAGATGAGCGCAAGCCGGCGTTGGCTCATGCAGGGAGCTCTGAACATGGAGGATCCTGGCAGCAGGGCACAGGCAGGGTCAGGGGGAACATCTGTCTTCCCAGATCTCACTGCCCATCGGCACATGCCAGGAGCAACCTGGCTCCCCACAACCCCTGAGGTGTTTTTCTGTGATTCTGTTTGGGAGCAGAACAACGCACATCCCACTCCTCCCTGTGGCATCACCCATCCTGCCATGGTCACCACCCTCTCCTTTGCCCCCTGCACCTCCCACACCCCCAGGTGAACCAGTGCTGGACACAGGGACCCACTCCCTGCCTCCGTCCCTCCCCATCTAAGGTGGAACCAGGGCCAAGGTGGCCAGAGACCACGCTCGGCACCATCCTCTTACGTGGGCTCTCACAGGTCGTGCAGGGAGCCGGAGCTGGGCTGGAGTCCGGGCTGTAGGGCTTGAAGCTGATGCCAAGGACGCTTTCTCGAGGCTGCGGAGCTCGGACACCGAAGATGCTGCTGGCTGGGGAGGCATGGGTGCTGGGAGGGACGCCGCTGGGTGATGCCGTTGTCTGCGAGCAGAGGACACTGTGTTACTGGCCACGACCGCTGCCCTCCAGATGGTCCCCACATAGAAGCCAATGCCCAATGACCCTTTCCATGAAAAACTTCCTCCTAATCTCTAGCCTAAATCTCCCCTGGTGGAGCTTGAGGCCGTTCTCTCTTGTCCTGTCCACTGTCCCATGGCAGAAGAGCCCAACTCCCTCCTCTCAGGTAGTTGGAGAGAGTAATGAGGTCTCCTCTCAACCTCCTCTTCTCCAGGATAAACACCCCCAGCTCTCTCAGCTGCTCCTCATAGGGCCTGTTCTCCAGCCCCTTCCCCAGCTTTGTGGCTCTTCTCTGGACTTGCTCCAGATCAGGGCTGTTTGCCACTGGCTCCGTCAGGCCGTGGCCCAGTTCCGCGGGGCCAGTGCCCCAATTTATGCATCTATCCTTAATGAGCCATTTGAAAAATACGGTGCAATTTCCAGCTGTTGTTTAGTAATACATAATAATCAGTGTTTTCCAAGCCCTGAAACGTCCTGCGCCCTGGAATGCTGCTCTGCTGTTGTGTCACTCCTGAGCCATGAATTAGCAGAGGAATATGTATTTGCTTCCTTTCCTCAAGATATGCTTCTTCCAAGCTCTCCATCACCTATGGAAGCAAGGACCTCTGATTCTCCTTCAGGCAGGACCTGGGCACAAAGTCCTCAATAAATGCTCTTTCCTCTACTATTTGTAAAATCTCTCTCTATTCAGCTCCAAGAAGCAGCTTTAGGGAAACTGCAAAGGCATCACTGGCCAGGGAGACCTCAGAGCAGCTTCCAGCGCTGAAAGGGGCTCCAGGAAAGCTGGGGAGGGGCTCTGGATCAGGGAGGGCAGGGAGAGGATGAGGGGGGACAGTTTGAAGCAGAAAGAGGGGAGATTGAGGTGAGGTCTTAGGCAGAAATGTTTTGCTGTGAGTGTGTCCAGAGCAGGGGTGGCTGCCCCATCCCTGGAGGGGTTCAAAGGCAGGTTGGATGGGACTTGGAGCCCCTGAGCCAGTGGGAGGGTTGGATCTGGATGGGCTTTGAAGGTCCCTTCCAACCCAAACCATTCCACTGTTCTATGTTAACCAGCTAGCATCTCTTTCCCTGCCAAGCCAGCACACAGCATCCACAGCTCTGGAAGAGGCAGAGAGGACTGAGACCAAAGTCCCTGGATTTTCTGGACTTGATTTCCAGGTGGACCCCTTCCACCTGGATTTCCTCTCCCCTCGAGTTTCCTGCTGGGAATAAGGAGCCCTAATGAGCACATCAGGCACCTGCTCAGGCTGATGCTTCATAAATCTGGCTATGCCCTCTCTCGCAATGGGGCGGCGTAACTTCCTGGGCATTATCCCCTGAGTCACGCTCCCCGGCATGCTCACGCGAGTCCCCGCTCAGGGTCTGCCCCAGCTGAGCGCTGGAGGGGACATGGCACCCCTCGAGCTGCGCCTTCGTAACCACTCGCAGGCCAGGGCGCAGCACCCCGGGCTCCTGGCGAGGCTGCCTGGCCACCCGCCCTGGCCAGCGGCAGCGTGTGCAGGGCCACCTTCCAGCTCAGACCTCCTCCTGCCGCCTGCAGGGCCCTTGGCACGGGCACCGTTAACACCTCCTGGCCACCACGAGCCACCACCTCCACCAAGAGCCACCTCCCCACTCACATCTGGGGACAGGGACTGAGCGAGAAGCTCCGCATCCACCTGCACATGAGGAGGAGCAGAGGCAGTTTCTGTTTCACTCTTATCACCCACCCCTGCCCCACTAGGCAGCGATAACAAGCCTGAATTTGCTTGTTTTGGCCAGGTTTCCCTACAGCTGAATTTCACAGAAGCCGTGTGGGCAAGCCCAGGGCTGCCAGGCTGCAGGCTTGTTGTCTCCAGGCTCTCCTGAATCATAGAATCATGGAATCACCACGTTGGAAAAGACCCCCTGGATCATCCAGTCCAACCATAAAGGTGCTGGGGAGCCCAGGAGAGCCCCTCGGTGTGCTCAGAGGGGCTGGTGGCACTGTAGGTGAACATTGTCCTGCCTTACGAGTCTGAGCACTCACACCGATGGGATTCAAGCCCTTGCAGCAAGCGTTTCCGTGGCACATCCCTGGGTCCCCTCAGCGCCGGTTGCTAGAAAGCACGTGCCCTCAACAAAAGAGCCAGAGCTGCAGCAGGTCCTGCTGCTCTGCAGAAACAAAGCACTGAGTAGGCGCCAGGAACCTTTCCTAGGAAGAGTTTCTCTAGACAGAAATGAGGTTTCTGTGAATACCCTGAAAGTATCGTTTACGTTAGCTTTTGCACGCGGTCGCTGCACGTCCGATGCTTGATCACAGAATCACAGAACAACCAGGCTGGAAGGGACCCATTGGAACTTCTAGTCCAACCATTCCTATCTAACACTAAACCAAGTCCCTCAAGACCTCATCCACCCGTGTCTTAAACACCTCCAGGGAAGGTGAATCAACCACCTCCCTGGGCAGCCTATTCCAATGCCCAATGATCCTTTCTGTGAAAAAATTTCCTCCTAATCTCCAGCCTAAATCTCCCCTGGTGGAGCTTGAGGCCATTCCCTCTTGTCCTGTCCCCTGTCCCTTGGGAGAAGAGGCCAGCTCCCTCCTCTCCACAACCTCCTTTCAGGTAGTTATAGAGAGTAATGAGGTCTCCTCTCAGCCTCCTCTTCTCCAGGATAAACACCCCCAGCTCTCTCAGCCGCTCCTCATAGGGCCTGTTTTCCAGCCCCTTCCCCAGCTTTGTGGCTCTTCTCTGGACTTGCTCCAGAGCCTAATCCTGCAGCAAGAGGAGCTCTTGCAATGCTGTTAAACCTCTCCATCCAACTGGAAAACGCAGCCAGTACTGGAAAGCACTGCCCCAGTAAGGCAGTGATGCTGGATGCTAAAGCATCTCCATCTCCGCTGTGCAAACACTGACAGTTGAGAACACGATGGGTTAAACAGCTCTCATCACTCCTCAGCAGGAAACATATGGCCTTTTGTACACTGAGCTATTGGCTATTGATTTCCTTAAAAGTCTAAAGGCCACATATATTTTCATTTAGGTCTAACATAGAAGCTAACAAAACTTTTACAAGGGGCTCCCAGTAAACCAGCATAACTGGTTGCTGGTTGTGCAGCCGCCGGAGCAGAGAACAAACAACAGTGGTTTATGAAGATATTTCTATGAAGATATTTCTTTAAAGAAGTGTGCGTTCGCCCCAGCGAGAGAGCTGCGACTTCTGCCCACAAAACCTTTACTCATCCTTTTTAGGCTTTTGAGTAAAAGTCAGACCCGAAGCTGAGTCTCTCTCACATGCGCAGCTGCGGTTCAAGACCTTTTTTCCTGATGTTCTCACTGTAAACGTCCCACAGCTGCGAGAGCTCTGGGTGGCACCTGAGGGTCAGGCATGGAGAAGGGAGCACAAGCAGCTCCTTTTCAAGGCAGAGCTGAATTTCAGACCAATGGGGCTCAAGGGATGCTGGGGATGAGCAGGAAGACTACACCAGCTCTGCTTATAGAACCATAGAATCGTAGAGCAACCAGGTTGGAAGAGACCCATCGGATCATCGAGTCTAAACCATATCATCATGTTGTTCCCCATCCAGGCTGTGAATGATAACCACGAACACCACCTCCATCCTTTGCTGCTCTGCTCCAAGGCTTTAAACAGGGCTGCGAAAAGCACAGAAGCCACAGTCCCGCAAGGGAAAACCCATCACCTTTGCACCATAAGCACTGACCTTCGGCTTCACTCCCTGCAGCAAAGGGAAGGGCACTAAATCCATGGCAGCAGAAGGCAAACACCAGGGAAGGGTGAACCAGGCTGAGTTTGAGGCCCAGGATCCATGCGTGACGGGGAAGGAAGGGAAACCAGGCAGCAGGCAGAGCTGTCACCTGCAGTTTCGGAGTGGGAGGGAAGAGCCAAAGCCGGGCAACACCTGGGGTGTTGCAACCAGGGCCCAGAGGAGCAGAAAAGCTCAGCAGCCACTCAGCTCTTGGAGCATCAAGAGGGGAAAGAGGCGGCCTGCTTTAAATAAACTGGGAGGAGGTGCCTGGATAGGGGATTATCTTTCCCAGCTGTGCTGGGGAGGCCACCCTCACCTACCCTCACCTGCTCAGGGTGGTGAGGGGCAGGGAACCAGCTCCTTCACCTGCTTGGGGAGCGGTGATTGTCTACGGCAGATTAGTTCAGCAAGCACACAACAGCAGCTTTGTCCTCACCAGCAGCATTGTCCTCGTGCTCGCCTGAGACAAAGCCCTGTGGAGCCTGGGAAAGCTCCAATTCCTTCCTCCAACACCCATCCTACCCGAGCACCAAAGTGGTGGCTTGGCAGAGCCTCCCTGGACCTCTGCCCCCAGGACAATCTATGTAGGAGCTGTAAGAGGACGCGACCAAGAGCTGGATGCTGGAAAGGGGCAACGCGTGGGGAGGCGAAATCCCAAAGCACACGAGAGCTGCTTTGCACACGCAGGTGACAAGCTGTGCCGATGGAATCAGCCCCACGGGGCCAGGGATGGGTTGCCCTGTGCCACAGTGAAGCAGCCCTTTAGGCAGAGGTCAGAAATATATCATAGAATCATAGAATCATAGAACAACCAGGTTTGAAGGGACCCATCGGGTCATCGAGTCCAACCATTCCTATCAAATATAAATGCTGCTCACCCCGTTCCGTGGATGGGCAAAGCGAGGCATGGAGAGAAGAAGCGACTCCCGGAGCTGCAGGGCTGAGGGTGGCACCTGGGACGACTCCTAATGGCCCATTTAATCCCAGTGATGAGGCCAGGGTGGCCCAGTGGGGATGCCCAGGATTGGGAAACTGGCTCTGTACGTGGACATCCCAATTCCTGCCCTGCTCTCAGCTTTTCATAGAATCATAGAACAACCAGGTTGGAAGAGACCCATCGGATCATCCAGTCCAACCATTCCTATCAAACACTAAACCATGTCCCTCAGGACCTCATCTACCTGTGCCTTAAACACCTCCAGGGAAGGTGAATAAAATTCTGGGGCCGTCCAGAGCTGGAGTCACACTGCAAATCAGCGCTGGGGGCCAACTGGCCCTTGGAACCCAGAGGGGATCCAGCGCGAGCCCAACCTGTTTGCCTCCTAAGCACCTGAATGCCAAGGGGCAGGAAGAAGGTGACTTTAGCAGCTGGTCCTGCTTCCCCTCGAGCCCCATCCACTCTGTCACTGCCAGCTTTGCGTGTTCTGGATGTTGCTGGCACAACCGGCAGGATTCGGAGCCGTAATTACCCTCTGCCTCACCCTGTGCCCAGCCAGGGAGGGATGTTTTCCTCATGACAGGATGCTCAGCAGGGCCCCACAGCCCAGGCTGAGCTGATCCTCGTCAACACAACTTAAAAAGAGCTCAGGGAAACCTGCCTGGAGTGTGGATAAACGAGAGCAGTGGGGACTGAGGCCACCACCGTGCTGGTGGGAGGTGACAATGGGCTCGGGACGTGCGGCTCCCATGGGTGCCAAGCGACACCGGCTCCAACAAACAGCATCAGCCCACCCCACCGGCTAATTTAGTGAAGGACAGATACGATTGGGCTTGATCTTCAAGATCTTTTCCACCCTAGCTATTCTACGACCCCCATGGTTCACAAATCCACTCCACATGGAGAAGCAGTGTTGCCAGGGGAGCCTTGATGCCTCCTCAGCCACCGGGGATGCTACCAGCAGTTTTTCTCCCTCTGTGTGCCAAAAGGGTTGCTGGAGGCAGCAGCCACACAAACACCTCACCCCAAGTCCTTCTTTCTGGCTAGTGTGAAGGCAACACCCAGAGAGCAAGAGGGAGAAGCTGGGCCCTCAACCAACCCCTGAGGAAAGCTGGTCCCTACGGCCACAGAGCAACCCTCGGGGCTCCTGCCCAGGTCAGAGCTGGGGGAGCTGCCCAGGCCTTACCGGAGAGGCTTTACCGTCCATGGGCCGCTGCAGGGCTGGGTTGGGGTCACAGCTCCGGCACCGCCATCCTTCGCCGAACAGAGCAAAGTCGGGTCCGCGGGGACGGGGTAGAATCTGTTTGGCGAGCGGGCTCCTACGTCAGTGCCAGCGCCGAGCGCAGAGGGAAACCAGTCTGACCTGCTACCCGGCTCCACGGCTGCTTGTTTCCCAACTGCTGCAGGCACAGGGAGCAAAATACCTTCTGCCGCTGCCGGTCACCCCAGCCAGGAGCTGAGGGACAGGCAGAGGTAGCAAGAGCCTCGTCTTGTGGACAAGAGTCTGGAATTCCGGCAGCAGGTGAGGTCTGGCCCTGGAGGAGAGCAGCATTCCTGGCACTGGGGCTCCTCACCGCTTTCTGAGCTGCCTGACCACCCAAAGCTTCCCTTCTCATGTTCCCTTCATGTTCAGCCGACTGACCATGAGCCAGCAGTGTGACCAGGTGGCCAAGAAGGCCAAGGGCATCCTGGCTTGGATCAGAAATGGTGTGACCAGCAGAGCCAGGGAGGTGATTCTCCCTCTGGACTCAGCACTGGTGAGGCTGCTCCTTGAATCCTGTGTTCAGTTGTGGGCCCCTCAGCACAAGAAGGATGTTGAGGCTCTGGAGCGAGTCCAGAGAAGAGCAACGAAGCTGGTGAAGGGGCTGGAGAACAGGCCCTATGAGGAGTGTCTGAGAGAGCTGGGGGTGTTTATCCTGGAGAAGAGGAGGCTGAGAGGAGACCTCATTACTCTCTCCAACTCCCTGAAGGGAGGTTGTGGAGAGGAGGGAGCTGGGCTCTTCTCCCAAGGGACAGGGGACAGGACAAGAGGGAATGGCCTCAAGCTCCACCAGGGGAGATTTAGGCTGGAGATTAGGAGGAAGTTTTTCACGGAAAGGGTCATTGGGCATTGGACTAGGCTGCCCAGGGAGGTGGTTGATTCCCCTTCCCTGCAGGTGTTTAAGGGACGGATAGATGAGGTGCTGAGGGACATGGTTTAGTGTTTGATAGGAATGGTTGGACTCAATGATCCGATGGGTCCCTTCCAACCTGGTTGTTCTATGATTCTATGAGTGCCAGCTGAGGAGGGGAGAGGAGGGGATGCTCGGTGCACAACCATCCCCTACCCCATCAAACCCCCTCCTGTGCTCCCCAGGTGCCCACAAAGTCCAGAATTCTCTGTTTCAAGGGAAATGAAATGCCGTTTCCCTCTAGTTTCCCTAAAGGCTTTTTCACTCCTTGGCTACTGGAGTGATGCTCTCGCATTGTGCAAGGAGAAAGCAGCGGCCTCCTGCCTCCTCTGAGATGCTTTGCTTAACCCAGAGCTCTCGTTCGGAGGAAACAGGTAAAATATCCAGATTGGAAGGAAAAAGGCTCAGCTCCATTTCAGCCCTGACTGCTGGAGGAGCTGCTGTGGGGTGGATGAAGGAGGCTGGCAGAGAGCCGATGCCTCACTCCCGGCCTCAGCACATGGGGAGAAAGGCCTCTTCTCCCACGGCTCAGCCCCAGGCAGCTCCGTCTGGTGTCACGAAGCCTCCTGTGGGTCCCATCCTTCCCAGGCACATATCTCCCAGCATTATTCATGGCATAAGTCCCTTATTCATCCGGCTCCCCACCCACTCGTGCTCATTGGGAGGGCGGGAGAGAAGCAGGGCCAGCCAAGCTGGGAGGATTAACTGCTGCCAAGCTGCCTTGTTTCCAAGGCTGAGAAGCTTGGGAAGGATCCCACTGTCCCCTCTATCCTGTCCTGCGTCTCCTCATCCCATTCATTCCCAGAGGAGTCAATTCCTGCCCTTCTCCCACACACAGCCTGAGCCAAACCCAAGTGGCCAAAGAGGAAAGCCTAGAGAAGACAACTGAACCCATCCTGATCTTGGTGTTTACTCCTGTTTTCTTCCAGCAAGGTCATCATCAAGCCCTTTGCCTGCCTCTTCCCAATAAACCCACCCAGGGCCTCTCTGTCCCCACAGGTCCAGTGCACGGGACCTCCAGGTCACCTGCTCCGGGATATCCTGCACCCAGGGTGGTTCCTGAGCCAGCCCATGCTCTGCAGCACATTTCGGTTTGGTTTTCATGTGTATGTCTAACAGCAATCTGGGGGTTTTTTTGCAGTTACCTTAAGTTTCTGAGAGCTCTGCCTTGCTGGGGTGCAGGGGTGGAAGGAGCTATGTCCCCAGACAGCCCTGAGCTGGCCTTGTCCCTTGTCCTCCTCAGTCACCACATCCTCATCTGTAAATGGATTCTCAGAAGACGGCTCCAGGAATGATGGTTTCACTGGTGTTTCTGCAAAGCCACCTACAGAAAGCAAATTACAGAGAACTGTGAACCTGGGCTTGACCCCGGTGAGCTGATGCCTGATTTCACACCTCTTGGCTGAAATCCTTGCACTTTCATACCGGTAACTGCTCCCGTGGGTCCTGCTGCACCCTCTCACCCTCTCAGCTAGCAAACTGAGCTGCTGATACCTTGCAAAGCCGGAGCCAGTGCTGCTAGCCCAGGAGAGCCCTGTGGCTCATCTGGTCCCTGTGGCTCATCTGGTCCCTGCTCTGATCTCCAGGCATGAGGGAATAGGGATGGGAAGAGGATAACTCTGCTCTTCCAGCTGCTCTTCCAGCTACTCCTCCAGCCAGGGCAGGTTGCCTGCAGCAGGGCTGTGCCGAACCAGCCCTCCAGCCCCAGCCTGAGCCCCTTCTGCAAGGTGCAGCCTCATCATCCAGACCTCTCCAGGGTTCCACAATCTCCTGTCACCCGGAGCAAGATTCCCTGAAGTCTGCAGTGGTGGAGGGAAGGGAAGAGCAGGGCCCAGCTCCATCAGGGGTTCTACAGGCTGAGTTTCTCCGTGGTGGTGTCACCCTGCCTGGCCTATGAGGGGATATTTCGGCATTGGCTGCATCACCCGCAGGGCTTGGGAACCGCTGGGAATCTCAGCCCCACTCCAGCCCTGCCCTTGGTGAATCACAGAATCATAGAACAACCAGGTTGGAAGAGACCCATAGGATCATCGAGTCCAACCATTCCTATCAAACACTAACCCACATCCCTCAGGACCTCATCTACCTGTCCCTTAAACACCTCCAGGGAAGGGGAATCAACCACCTCCCTGGGCAGCCTAGTCCAATGCCCAATGACCCTTCCAGTGAAAAACTTCCTCCTAATCTCCAGCCTAAATCTCCCCTGGTGGAGCTTGAGACCATTCCCTCTTGTCCTGTCCCCTGTCCCTTGGGAGAAGAGCCCAGCTCCCTCCTCTCCACAACCTCCTCTCAGGGAGTTGTAGAGAGCAATGAGGTCTCCCCTCAGCTGCAGCAGCAGCCTCAGCCCCGACTGCAGAGCAGCAGCTCCAAGACGTGGGAAGCTGTGTGAGGAAGAAGCAACCAGGATGGGCTTTGACCTGCAGACAGGGCATGCCCTGGGCCAGGAGAGTGCCTGGGGCTGGTGGCCAGCAGAAGGGTCCTGAAAGAAGCCACCTATGGGGCCAGCACAGCTGCAACCTCCAAGAAGAGATGCAGAGGCTCTGAGGAAAGATCTGCTGTGCGGTTCTAACTCAGGTGATTTCCAGGTTATTAAAACCATGGCTATTCCTAGTCAAAGATGAGTCAACTGTTTTAAACATGAAAAGGGAGCTGAGGAGTGTTCTCGAGGGCTGGTCTGACCTGTGAGCTCATGACCTTTCCTGCTGACACTGAGTACGTGGGGCTGCTCTTTCCTGCTGCACTTTGGTGTTAAATGCAGTGGTTTGAGTGCTCAGAAAGCCCAGATGCAAAGCTCAGAGGGAGACGAGACCTTGGGAAGAAATTCTTTCATCTGAGGGTGATGAGGGTGGGTTGCCCAGAGCAGGGGTGGCTGCCCCATCCCTGGAGGGGTTCAAGGGCAGCTTGGATGTGGCTTGGAGCCCCTGAGCCAGTGGGAGGTGTCCCTGCCCAGGGTAGGGGTGGCACTGGATGGGCTTTGAGGTTCCTTCCAACCCAAACCATCCCACGATTCTATGACACCACCAGGCTGTGCCAGTCCCAGTCCTGGAGCACCTGACAGTGCTCACAACTCTGCAGCAGCTCAGTCACCAGAACAAGCTCCACAAGGTAGCTGCACCTTTCATTCTCTGGAGTGAGTCCAGAGAAGAGCCACGAAGCTGGTGAAGGGGCTGGAGAACAGGCCCTATGAGGAGCAGCTGAGAGAGCTGGGGGTGTTTATCCTGGAGAAGAGGAGGCTGAGAGGAGACCTCATTACTCTCTAAAAGTACCCGAGAGGAGGTTGTAGAGAGGAAGGAGCTGGGCTCTTCTCCCAAGGGACAGGGGACAGGATGAGAGGGAATGGCCTCAAGCTCCACCAGGGAAGATTTAGGCTGGAGATTAGGAGGAAGTTTTTCACACAGAGGATCATTGGGCATTGGAATAGGCTGCCCAGGGAGGTGGTTGATTCCCCTTCCCTGGAGGTGTTTAAGGGACGGGTGGATGAGGTGCTGAGGGACATGGTTTAGTGTTTGATAGGAATGGTTGGACTCGATGATCTGATGGGTCTCTTCCAACCTGGTTGTTCTATGATTCTATGATTCTATTTCTTCTCATCCCCTTTCGTTTCCCCCTAAATAAACATCCATTTCTCCGAAGCCTCTGAACTGCTTCACCCGCAGGATCAGCCCCGTGGTATCCTTTCCACAAGGTGCCCTGTTTCCTCTTTTTGCTCCCGTTGCTTCTGATTTTTCACTCCTTTGCACGAAAGGCGAGCTGAGCCCTGTGTGTGTGGGACGGGCTTGTGCTTGATGCCAGGGCTCTGAAATTCAGTGGCTTCCAGATCTGAGTCACCAGCTGATAGTGCAGTGAAAGGACACCAATTGGTTAACCAAATTGGGGAGAAGAAAGGGTGAAGGCAAGTCAGGGTGAAGGGAGGGAGGGGACCTGTTCCTATAGCCACCCTCCCCTGCCCATCAGCAGAGAAACAGGCTTGGGAGAGGGAAAGCCTCTGCATGGGCACCCAGCACCATCACCCCATGCTTGTATCACGCTGGTGGAGAAGGGATGAAGCCAGCAGGTGCCACCAGAGATGAGAAATGCCACCAAGCCATGCCTGAGGTCCCCATAGCAGGCTTTGGTGGCACCGCTGGACCTGCCCTGCAGCTGAAACATTTACTGGGGCTCTGGTGCAGCTTCGAGTTCTTGGAAGCCCGTGGGCTTTGTCAGGAAGGATGAGTCACGGGGGAAAAGCAGAAATGGACATCTAAGACAGCTCTTTGATGAGCTGTTCTGCTGCAGTAAAAGCACACGAGGTCCTGTGTCTCCGTGCCCACCGAGCTAGGGAATGCTCTGAAGCTTTTTGAGGCTGTCCAGAGCACTCTCGGTTTCTCTTACTCTTTTGATCTGTGTCCTTTCCACTAAATCCCCAGTGGGAAATTCCTCTTCTCGAGACCAAACACTCTCCCATCACGAGGGCCCCCAGGTCTGCAGCAGCCCCGGGAAAGCCCTCGGGCAAGCTCTGTTGTAATCCAGCCTTCCAGAAGGCAAAGCAGAGGACTCTCCTGTTTGCCTGGTGGCAATTCAGGTCCCAGCACCTGAGGTCACTGTCACCAGACTGGTAGGACAGCCGCACGCGTCACGGATGGAGCTCTGTGGCCCTTCGTGGAGACAGCTTACAGCCCATTACACTCCAGAGCTTGTGATGCCACCTGCGTGTGCAGCTGGTGGCAGGACTCACAACAGCCCTGAGGTTGTCATTTGTCCCCAAAAACAGGGAAAGGCAAGTTTCAGACTTAACAGGAGAGTGTAGGCTGAGCCCAAAGGAAGGGAAAGCAAGAACCTCTTTCTCCTTGAATCCTGTGTTCAGTTGTGGGCCCCTCAGCACAAGAAGGATGTTGAGGCTCTGGAGCGAGTCCAGAGAAGAGCAATGAAGCTGGTGAAGGGGCTGGAGAACAGGCCCTATGAGGAGCGTCTGAGAGAGCTGGGGGTGTTTATCCTGGAGAAGAGGAGGCTGAGAGGAGACCTCATTGCTCTCTCCAACTACCTGAAAGGAGGTTGTGGAGAGGAGGGAGCTGGGCTCTTCTCCCAAGGGACAGGGGACAGGACAAGAGGGAATGGCCTCAAGCTCCACCAGGGGTGATTTAGGCTAAAGAGTAGGAGGAAGTTTTTCCACGGAAAGGGTCATTTGGCATTGGAATAGGCTGCCCAGGGAGGTGGTTGATTCACCTTCCCTGGAGGTGTTCAAGGCACAGGTAGATGAGGTGCTGAGGGACATGGTTTAGTGTTTGATAGGAATGGTTGGACTCGATGATCCGATGGGTCCCTTCCAACCTGGTTGTTCTATGATTCTATGATTCTACAATTCTCCTCCTGGAGCTCCAGGGCTCCCTGGGGCTGGCAGGACAGGTCAGTGGTCCAAGGTGATGCTGCTGGGCTGGCTCTGTGCTCTGTAAAACCCTGTGCTGGGTCACCCCGAGTGCTGTGCTTTTAAAAATCTCACTGAATAACAAAGCAGCAAAAGCAAGGCAAACGTTTTACTCCTATTTTCCCTTACTCAGCGCCGCACAGTTCTGTTGAGAAAAGCCCCCATTCCTTTAAGATAGGAAATGCCCAGCCCGGGCGACGAATTATCTGCGGGTGAGTGGGTGGACAGTACAGAAAAGTGGAAGTCGCGACACAGCTACTTTCCTCCCACTGAGCTAACGCCTCCGAGACGTCACTGAACCAGCCCCCAGGGGAAAAACAAGCACTCAGCCACTCACCAGAGCAGAGCTCAGCACCCCACTCGCCCAGCCCAGTGCCCACGGAGGATGCTGAGCCGGGATGGCCCCCTGTGGCGCAGCCCTGGCACTCTGCGTGGCACTGCTCCTCGCACCAACAACACACGGTGAGTCCCTTACCCACACCGAACAGCTCTCCAGCTCGCGGTGACCAAGTCCTATGACTCGTGGGAGGATGTGCGTTTTGTGTGACCAGCAGGGCCAGGGAGGTGATTCTCCCTCTGGATTCAGCACTGGTGAGGCTGCTCCTTGAATCCTGTGTTCAGTTGTGGGCCCCTCAGCACAAGAAGGATGTTGAGGCTCTGGAGAGAGTCCAGAGAAGAGCAACGAGGCTGGTGAGGGGTCTGGAGAACAGACCTTATGAGGAGCGTCTGAGAGAGCTGGGGGGGTTAGCCTAGAGAAGAGGAGGCTGAGAGGAGACCTCATTGCTCTCTACAACTCCCTGAAAGGAGGTTGTGGAGAGGAGGGAGCTGGGCTCTTCTCCCAAGGGACAGGGGACAGGACGAGAGGGAATGGCCTCAAGCTCCACCAGGGGAGATTTAGGCTAGAGATTAGGAGGAAGTTTTTCACAGAAAGAGTCATTGGGCATTGGAATAGGCTGCCCAGGGAGGTGGTTGATTCCCCTTCCCTGGAGGTTTTTAAGGTGTGGGTGGACAAGGTGCTGAGGGACATGGTTTAGTGTTCGATAGGAATGGTTGGACTCGATGATCCGATGGGTCTCTTCCAACCTGGTTGTTCTATGATTCTATGATTCTATGCTCTGCTCCCCTCCATGCCCAAGATCGCGGCACTGGGATGGGGAAGGCAAGAACAGGCAAGAAACGGAAGGTGCTGAGGTTTGGAGCTGCGGCTCAGACACCTTTGACTTGATGAGGGCTGAGGCTGGTGGTGCCCACAAGCTTGGAGCAGGACACAGACAGGGTTTCCAGCTCACCCCTCACCTTTCTTCACTGCTTGGGAGCCTAAAGGTTGTGTTAGTCCTTGCTGATCTCCATCAGCAAGAACTACAGTGCCTTGTATAGCGGTGAAACGCTCTCGTTGGTGATGGTTTTGCTGAGGAAGCCAGCACAGAAAGGGTGTCGGATGTTTATCGAGCGATGGTTTGCTGCCAGGTGATAAGGCTGAAAACTCAGGCAGGAGGTGTGAAAAGGGCTGTTTCTTCCAGGCAACAGGGAAGCAAAATAGGAAAGATGAATCCGGAGCTGCCAGCAAAGAGGAGGTTTGGTCAGGGATGCAAATTCAGCAGGAGGCTCCTTTTTTTTTTTTTTTTTTTGAGCTGTAAAAGCACCAAGATCTTATTGCCTGGGCTGAGCTGGGCTCTGCCTACAGGGGAGAGGAAACTGGGGGACAGGGAAACATCGAGAATTGGAGATGAGCAAATCCTTGAGTGGGGACTGAGTCTCTTTTTGGATGGATGCGATGCTGAGCACAGGGGCTGAGCTCCAGGAGAGCCACCAAGGGGGGAATTAATGGGGGGAAACGATGGAGGGAATCGCAAGGAGCTCATGGTTTAGTGTTTGATAGGAATGGTTGGACTCGATGATCCGATGGGTCACTTCCAACCTGGTTGTTCTATGATTCTATGACCAGCAGGAGAGGTTGGCATCGCGGAGCAGCCTGGCATAACGTTCGCTTTCGGTCCCGCAGGTGAGAGGTTGGTGAGCCCCAAGCGTGTTCGCTTTGATGCCGAGATAGCGCATCACGTGCTGCGGTGGGAGCCGGGAAACAACCCCCCCAGCGGCGTCCGCTACGAGGTGGAGTACAAAGTGTGAGTACAGCGAGGGGGGCAGAGGGGTTCAGCTCCTGCTTAGGGGTGGATACAGACGGCAGGGAAAGGTTCTGGCCTTAGAGCAGCTTCCAGCATGGAAAGGGGCTCCAGGAAAGCTGGGGAGGGGCTCTGGATCAAAGAGGGATATAATGAAGGGGAAGAGTTTTAAGCTGCAAGAGGGGAGATTGAGATGAGATCCCAGGGAGAAATGTTTTTTTCTGGGAGGGTTGCCCAGAGCAGAGGTGGTTGCCCTATCCCTGGAGGGGTTCAAGGCCAGGCTGGATGGGGCTTGGAGCCCCTGATCCAGTGGGAGGGTTGGATCTCGATGAGCTTGGAAGGTCATAGAACCATAGAATCATAGAACAACCAGGTTGGAAAAGACCCATCGGATCATCAACTCCAACCATTCCTATCAAACACTAAACCAAGTCCCTCAAGACCTCATCTACCCATCCCTTAAACACCTCCAGGGAAGGGGAATCAACCACCTCCCTGGGCAGCCTATTCCAATGCCCAATGACTCTTTCTGTGAAAAACCTCCTCCCAATCTCCAACCCAAACCATTCCACGGTTCTATGTTAACCAGCTAGCATCTCTTTCCCTGCCAAGCCAGCACATGGCATCCACAGCTCTTGGAGCCCCTGATCTCGTGGGGGTGGGACTGAGTTATGTTAAAAATTCCCTTTCCCAAACCAAATCGTTCCACAACTCTATGAAAATGAAGCGCCTGGTGCCTGCACTGCCCTCACCTCCAGCCCTTCTCCTTACAGCTACGGCACAAACATGTCCTGGACTGGGATCCCGAACTGCATGAGGATCCCAGGGCACTTCTGCGACCTCACCTACTACACCCTGAATTCTACCCTGCGCTACTTCGCCCGCGTTAGGGCCGTGTCCGGAAACCACACATCCCCCTGGCAGAGAACCAGCTCCTTTTCCCCTCGAGAAGGTAGGTCGGGTGCCTGACTCCACGAGGGAGGAGAGGTCAGGGATGGTCATGGTGTCAAACTGATGGGGAAGAGCTTTGGGATAGATGAGAGCAAGGATGTCTCTGTACCTTCTTGGAGCTGTGGGATGGGGTGGAACAAGCCCAGGAGAGGAGACAGTGGTTGTGAGGAACTGTCACAGCTCAGTTTGCTGCTGCGAAGGCTCTTAGGGAAGGAAAACCCTAACAAAGAGAAGAAAAACCTAACAAAGTGGGTAGAATCATAGAATCATAGAACAAACAGGTTGGAAGAGACACATCAGATCATCTAGTCCAACCATTCCTATCAAACACTACACCATGTCCCTCAGGACCTCATCCATCTGTCCCTTAAACACCTCCAGGGAAGGTGAATCATAGACTCATAGAATCATAGAATCATAGAATCATAGAACAACCAGGTTGGAAGAGACCCATCGGATCATCGAGTCCAACCATTCCTATCAAACGCTAAACCAAGTCCCTCAAGACCTCATCCACCCGTCCCTTAAACACCTCCAGGGAAGGTGAATCAACCCCCTCCCTGGGCAGCCTATTCCAATGCCCAATGACCCTTTCCGTGAAAAAAAAAACCCTAATAAAACCCTAATAAAATAAAACAAACAAACAACCAAACAAACAAACAAACAAATAAATAAACTCCTAATGTCCTATTCCAACCCACTCGTTTCCAGCCACCCTGCGCCTGTCGGGCCAGAACATCTCAGTGACGGGTAACACCATCCACGTGCAGCTGCAGCTGCTCCTCAGGGTGGGGAACCTCACCGTGAGGTACGAGGATGTACAGAGGCACGTGAGGAGATACCTGGTGTACGTCAGGGCCAAGCAGGACAACCGGACGGTGAGTTCTAGGTCCCAGGCCAACACCATCCATCACACACGGTGCTGCCCAGGCTGAAAGACGTATTTTTTTTTTTTTTTCAAGTACAGGTTTTGTAAAATGTAATGTTGAGCTTTCTCAGAGCCATAGCAGCACAGAGAGACTTCTCTGCATGATTTATTATCATAGAATCATAGAATCATCAGGTTGGAAGAGACCCATCGGATCATCGAGTCCAACCATTCCTATCAAACACTAAACCATGTCCATCAGGACCTCATCTACCCATCCCTTAAACACCTCCAGGGAAGGGGAATCAACCCCCTCCCTGGACAGCCTATTCCAATGACCCTTTCCGTGAAAAACTTCCTCCTAATCTCCAGCCTAAATCTCCCCTGGTGGAGTTTGAGGCCATTCCCTCTTGTCCTGTCCCCTGTCCCTTGGGAGAAGAGCCCAGCTCCCTCCTCTCCACAACCTCCTTTCAGGGAGTTGGAGAGAGTAATGAGGTCTCCTCTCAGCCTCCTCTTCTCTAGGATAAACACCCCCAGCTCTCTCAGCCGCTCCTCATCAGGCCTGTTCTCCAGCCCCTTCACCAGCCTCGTTACTCTCCTCTGGACTCGCTCCAGAGCCTCAACATCCTTCTTGTGCTGAGGGGCCCAGAACTGCACACAGGACTCAAGGAGCAGCCTCACTAGGTTCCTCAATTCTTGTTGGGGTTTGTGGTCCAGCTGCTGTCAACCACATTGCTAAGAACCATAGGGGAAGGTGGAGGAGGAGGAGGGATGAAAACACAGGGCCCAGCGCTTCCCCCAGGGGCTGGGGCTCTTGGGTACCAGCCGTCTCTCTGGTCGTTGCAGTACGAAGTGCTGGAGACCGTCCCGGAGCTGAACATCAGCAACCTCTTCTGGGACACCACCTACTGCATCAGCGTAGAGCCCTCCGTGGGCAGTCGGCCCAACCGCGCCGTGCGCACCCAGGAGAAGTGCATCACCATCGGCAAGAGGGACAGTAAGTGGTGGAGCAGTCAGGGAACCATAGAATCATAGAACATACAGGTTGGAAGGGACCCATCGGTTCATCGACTCCAACCATTCCTATCAAACACTAAACCATGTCCCTCAAGACCTCATCCACCCGTCCCTTAAACACCTCCAGGGAAGGGGAATCAACCACCTCCCTGGGCAGCCTATTCCAATGCCCAATGACCCTCTGTGTGAAAAACTTCCTCCTAATCTCCAGCCTAAATCTCCCCTGGTGGAGCTTGAGGCCATTCCCTCTCGTCCTGTCCCTTGGGAGAAGAGCCCAGCTCCCTCCTCTCTACAACCTCCTTTCAGGTAGTTGTAGAGAGTAACGAGGTCTCCCCTCAGCCTCCTCTTCTCCAGGATAAACCCCCCCAGCTCTCTCAACTGCTCCTCATAGAGCCTGTTTTCCAGCCCCTTCCCCAGCTTTGTGGCTCTTCTCTGGACTTGCTCCAGAGCCTCAACATCCCTCTTGTGGTGAGGGGGCCTAGTGGGGGGGTTGGAAGTGTGGGGATGCACCCCCACTGGCTGTGTGGACTTTTTCTCCTCTCACCTGCACATGTCCTCTCTTGCAGGGAGCGCAGAGCTCATCCCGAGCATCGTCAGCTCCTCCTTCATCACCGTCTTCCTCCTGGGCCTCCTGGGTGCTCTGCTGGTCTGCACCTACATAAAGAAACCCGTGAGGCCACCGTCCGTCCTGGTAAGGGCACACAGCACAAAAATTCCAGCTGGGGAGGTGTTGGGAGGGGCAGACAACAAGAAGGGATTAAGCACCACTCACTCCTCTCTTCTCTTTCCTCCTCAGAAGTCGTTCATAAAGCAGAGCTCGCTCTGGATGGAGCAGGAGTCCTCTTCTTCAGGCAGCCTGGACGCAGAGCCTGATCCTGTCCAGCAGCTCTTCCTGTGCCAGAAGGAGCCCCAGCAGGACAGTGGCTCCGTCAGCGGCTCCGGCACAGCCCAGCAGCCCCTGGAGAAGGGCTGGAGGCTCCCAGCGTGGCCCACGGACCGTGTGTGCCTGATGGGGCTGGAGACCATGGGGAGCAGAGACAGCAGCGGCACCAGCACCGACAGTGGCATCTGTTTACTCACCTCCTCCGCTGAGCTGAGCTGCTCCTCCGAGCCCCAGGGCTACAAGCGGCAACTGCCCATGGGCGATGACAGTGGCGTGGGCTTGGAAAGCATCTGCCCTCACCCACCGTGCTCATCCAGCAGCCTCGCGGAGCCCAGGCAGCCCTACGGCGAGGAACTCAGCGTCAACCCTGCCAGCAGCCAGCAAGACGTGGAGTTCCGGGGGTACCTGCAGCAATCCAAGGCCTCAGCGGAGCCGAGGAGAGAGCCAGACAAGGAGACATCCTTGTTGGGCTGCACAGGAGCTCTGCAGGAAGCACACAGCACTGACAACACGCTGGATATTGAGTGCTCTGAACTGGCTGTGTCCAAAGGGTACTTGAAGCAGTCTTCTGAGCATCGCCTCACCCACTCACAGGACCTTGCTCGGCGGGGCACCCCCCAGGAGACCCCTACCTGGCCCTTTTCCAGCCAGGTGGGGCTCCAAGCCCCTAATCTGCTGACCTACGGGGTACCAGGTGCTCCCTTGTCCTCCAAAACTGGCCTGGAGCTCCTGAAATCTCCCTTCAACCTCAGCATCTTCAACACTGACGCCCTCGGGATGCTGCCCCTCGGCTCCAGCCTCAGCCCCAACGAGTGGCTCACCCTACAAATCAACCCCTTGAGCCTGCTCAACGATGATAGCAAGGACAGCCGCCTGTGAGCCATTCCCCACACGCTGACCCAACTACCTCGTCTAACCACTGCCCATGGGGAGCAGCTACTCCAATAAGCTACCACCAACTCCCGAGAGCCAAATCTGTGAATGGCTGGACTCGAGGAGCCGGTGGGTCTTTTCCAACCTGGTGATTCGGTGATTCTATGATACTTCTGGGGCTGCTCTGGCTCTGGTACTGCTGTGGCCACTCTGTGCATCTCACACCTTCCCTCCAACCAGCATCTGGAGTAAAGCTGACAAGACGCAAGGACAAGAAAATGCTCATCCTGCCTTCTCTGGCCACCAAGCCCAAGGATGCACACTGGGATGTTTCCAAAAGCTGATCCTGCCTCGTCTACCCTCCCCAGAAGCCCCGTGCGGGTGTGATGCAGCCCCCGGGGTCAGATGCAGCCCCTGGGGTCAGGGGCAGCCTCACTTCCCCCTTTTCACAAGCGAGCGCTGGGCTCCTCCGGCTGACGTCCTCACTCACGACACCGTCCAAGCCTTTCACAACACCGAAAGCCAAGAGCAGCCTGACGTCAGCCATCCTGCTGCTGGGAATGAACGCGGAGGAGCTCCCACTCTGGCCGGAGCACAGATGGATTTCCCTGACCCCACAGAGACCCCCTCAGCCCCTACGACAGAAACCAAGCAGCCTCCAAGGGGCACAGGGTACAAGCCCAGCATGAGCCAGGGCAGCCTGACCCACACCAGGGTCTATGTTCCACCCCTGCTACGTGGAGACTTTATTTATTCTATTTAATTTGTAAATACAACAAGGATGTGGTGTTATTTATTCATTCTTTTCGGCTGCACATCCTCTCTTAAGGTCAAGCTGCACATTCCGTTTTCAGACACGGACTTTCCCCTGTGGTAAAGGGCAACAGGCTTTCGCCTCACGCAGGGAAAAGTGCTTCTACTTCCCAGCTGGGAGCAAAAAAGGAGAACAAATCCAGCTCACTGAGAGCTTCATGCTCATCTGGGCCATGGGGCTGTTGTCCTAGGAGAGTGTTGTGGGAGCACGGAGCGGAGGAGCAGCAGGGGAAAGGCCCTGGGTGGCTCGTGGTGGTTTCACAGGGATGCTCTGGGAATCCCACAGCACCAGGGAAGGATGGAAGCACCTCCAGGGCGGAGAGGAACAAGTCAAAACTCAGGGGGTGGGGGAATAATTTCTGTCAGGCTGGAAACAAGCCTGAGATGGGAACGACTTACCTCAGGCTACGTCTGCCTGATGTCAGTGCCTGGGAGAGTGTTTCCAACAGCCACTTGGCTTCCAAAGAGCTTTGTGGTGAGATATTCCCATTAAAAGCGATGGTGAAAACTCAGCTTGGGGAGCACTTTGTTTCAGGTGAAAACGTGAATCACCACAACCAGGAGAAGGGTTGTTGATGCATTTCTGTTTCCTTCTCTCATGTCTAATGTTTCTCTGCTCATGATGGGTGTCCTGCTGAACCAGCATCACCAGCGCTGGGGGGTTGTGTCCTCCTGCCCTTCCAGTCCCACCATCTCTGGGTATTTTGGTGCTTTTCGCTTTCTTTTCTTTTAATCTTTTTCTTTTTTTTTTTTTTTTTTTTTGAACTTCCTCTGAAAAACAGTCATCAAATCTAAAATGCGATGATTTCTTTAAACGCTGCTGACGTCAGGCTCTGTGGTTGGATATTGTGCATGGTTCCTGCTCACTCTGAAAGGCTCCAACCAGCAGCATCCAAGGGCAGCGCTCGGGGCCAAGAGAGGCAACACTCCCCTCCTCTGTGAGCAGCCAGGGCTCTCCTTCCAGCGAAACCCAGAAAGCCACAGACCACACGCTCCGGCTGCAACAGCAGAGAACACACAGTCCCCTCCGATTCTCTGGAAATCCTGGCTGCTCATATTTTCCTGAATTAAGTCACAGCCTAACGCGCGGAGGATGTTTGGCTGCGATTCCTCCTGTGAGCATCTCTCCTCCTCCTGCTCTCCACCGCACCTTGGCTACCCCACCGAGGGGTTGTGTCTGTGTAAACCCCTTTCCTCCTCAGCAGCAGCCTTTGCAAATATCTCCAATATTTTTTCCAACACGGATGGGGCCACCGAGCCCCCAGCATCACCCAAACCCTGCGAGGAGTAGCAGGAGGAAGGAGAAAGGAGGGGGGGCTTGTGGTTTGGCCATCATCTTCCTCATCAGAGACTGGGTGTCTCTGCTCCATCCTCGCTGGTTTCCACGCACACACAGGCATGAGGTCTCTTGGGCTTCTCTTCATTTTCCTTCTGAGAAATAGTCTGTAAAGGAAAAATCCCAGCAGGCAGGGATCCCTCTCCTAGGGCTGTAGCAGCTTGGCCAGAGCCACTCTTGCCCTCCAAGCTCTTCCAGGGCTGCTCTTGCCCTCCAAGCTTTTCCAGGGCTGCTCTTGCCCTCCAGGCTCTGCCAGGGCTGCTCTTGCCCTCCAAGCTCTTCCAGGGCTGCTCTTGCCCTCCAGGCTCTGCCAGGGCTGCTCTTGCCCTCCAAGCTCTTCCAGGGCCTCTCTTGCCCTCTGAGCTCTTCCAGGACTGCTCTTGCCCTCCAAGCTCTTCCAGGGCTGCCCTCGCCCTCCAAGCTCTTCCAGGGCTGCTCTTGCCCTCCAGGCTCTGCCAGGGCCGCTCTTGCCCTCCAGGTTCTTCCAGAGCCGCTCTTGCCCTCCAGGCTCTTCCAGGGCTGCTCTTGCCCTCCAGGCTCTGCCAGGGCTGCTCTTGCCCTCCAAGCTCTTCCAGAGCCGCTCTTGCCCTCCAAGCTCTTCCAGGGCCTCTCTTGCCCTCCAAGCTCTTCCAGGACTGCTCTTACCCTCCAAGCTCTTCCAGGGCTGCCCTCGCCCTCCAAGCTCTGCCAGGGCCGCTCTTGCCCTCCAGGCTCTGCCGGGGCTGCCCTCGCCCTCCAGGCTCTGCCAGGGCTGCTCTTGCCCTCCAAGCTCTTCCAGGGCTGCTCTCCCAAGGTTGAAAGCAGCTGACAAGAAGCAAGCCACACGAAAGCTCACAGGGACTTTCTGAGGTGTTCGCTTGCACGATTCACACAGGGGACAAGTTTCCACACCAGTCCAGATATTCAACCGAGGAGGGAAGTGTGAAGCAGCCTCATTTCCTTACAGATTTTTTTTTCCCCTATTGCACAAACCTGTTGTGGCTCATTACCAGATTGTTATAGCTGGTTCCCCTCACTCCCACTGCCCTGTTCTCCCCCGGGCTGGCCCGAGGTCCCCTTGGCACTCAGATCCTGAGGGCTTGGGCGTCTCCGAGCTGTGGATAAGGTGTCTTTTCATAGAATCATAGAACAACCAGGTTGGAAGAGACGCATCGGATCATCGAGTCTCTCCAGGAGCCTGGGGTGAGGCAGCTCCCTTTTCTTCCATCTCAAGCGAGGGCAACCTGCACAGGCACATCGGCACAGGGATGGCAACCAGCTCTGACCACCTTCCAGTGCCACCCACGGCCAGCAGCAGAAACGCAGCTGCGGGAGAAGGAGAAGCTGTTATAAAAACAGAAACTGCGCTGTTTCAATTTCAGTAGAAATCCAGCATATTTCGGGGTTGGTTTGTATTTTTCTCTTTGTGTTGGTTTTTTATTTAAGTTTCAAGAAGAGAAGAAGAAATTCCCCCAGGGCTGGTTTGGGTTGATTTATTTCTATTGCTGCTGCAAGGTGGTCACGAGGCTCAGCATGAGGGAGCATCGTGCGGAGCACATGGGCTCCAGCTCCAGCCCTGAGCTGCCTTCCCCCCTGTCTGTGTGACCAGCCCCAGGGACATAGGAAAAGGAACACAAACCAAAACCTGCTTGGGGCAGGGGAAATCGAAGCAGAGCCCAGGGAAAGCCCCCAGTGAAACACAGGACTGGGGAGGACTTTTGCAGGGAAAACCTTGGGACTGTTTGAGGGAAAGCTGTGATGATGAGGAGGCACACGGAGGCTCAGGGATGCAGACCCCTGAGCTCTGGTTGCTCCCAGATACCACGGAGCAGCTATGCAGAGCTACAGACTGGGAGAAGTCTGGCTGGAAAACTGCCAGGAGGAGAGGGACCTGGGGGGGTTGGTCGACAGCGACTGACCATGAGCCAGCAGTGTGCCCAGGTGGCCAAGAAGGCCAATGGCATCCTGGCTTGGATCAGAAACGGTGTGACCAGCAGGGCCAGGGAGGGTCTTCTCCCTCTGGACTCAGCACTGGTGAGGCCGCTCCTTGAATCCTGTGTTCAGTTGTGGGCCCCTCAGCACAAGAAGGATGTTGAGGCTCTGGAGAGAGTCCAGAGAAGAGCAACGAGGCTGGTGAAGGGTCTGGAGAACAGGCCTATGAGGAGTGGCTGAGAGAGCTGGGGGTGTTTATCCTGGAGAAGAGGAGACTGAGAGGAGACCTCATTACTCTCTACAGCTACCTGAAAGGAGGTTGTGGAGAGGAGGGAGCTGGGCTCTTCTCCCAAGTGACAGGGGACAGGACAAGAGGGAATGGCCTCAAGCTCCACCAGGGGAGATTTAGGCTGGAGATTAGGAGGAAGTTTTTCTCGGAAAGGGTGATTGGGCATTGGAATAGGCTGCCCAGGGAGGTGGTTGATTCCCCTTCCCTGGAGGTGTTTAAGGGACAGGTAGATGAGGTGCTGAGGGACATGGTTTAGTGTTTGATAGGAATGGTTGGACTAGAAGATCCGATGGGTCCCTTCCAACCTGGTTGTTCTATGATTCTATGATTCACGAGGGGATGCACTGGTAGGGACCCCAACAGCAGGCAAGGGGAAGCAGGGTGATACCTTACCTGTGCGCCAGCCTGGCTCCCACCTCACAGCCCCCGCTCATGGCACGGCACGTAGCTGCTCCCTGCCCCCCTCAGCGAGCCGCTGATGGTGAACGGTGGCACCAGCTCCACCGCCACTGACCCCAACCCACTGCAGGGAAGGTAGAGAGGTCAGCGTGGGGCCTGCCCCTCAAAAGGCCCTTGGATGGGGCCGTTCCCATACAACCAAGGCTCCCTGTGCCATGCAAACAGCAGAGCTCAGTGGGCTTTGGAAAGGGGTTGCGACACCCCCAGCCCACCCCAGGTCCCCAAACAGCCTCACTCACCGGGTATGGTACAGGCTGAAGATGAAGTCAGGCCCTGGGAAGGTGGAAAGCAGAGGTGTTAGAGAACCACAAGCTGACATTTGCTTTGCTGTGGGGACGTGGAGGGCAGCCAGCAAGACAGCACCAGGGCATCCCCACACATCCCCCTCAGCCTCCACACGCCTTCACCTTCCCAAAAGGGAAGAGCAGAGCTACAGACTGGGAGAAGTCTGGCTGGAAAACTGCCAGGAGGAGAGGGACCTGGGGGGGTTGGTCGACAGCGACTGACCATGAGCCAGCAGTGTGCCCAGGTGGCCAAGAAGGTCAATGGCATCTTGGCTTGGATCAGAAACAGTGTGACCAGCAGGGCCAGGGAGGTGATTCTCCCTCTGGACTCAGCACTGGTGAGGCTGCTCCTTGAATCCTGTGTTCAGTTGTGGGCCCCTCAGCACAAGAAGGATGTTGAGGCTCTGGAGAGAGTCCAGAGAAGAGCCACGAAGCTGGGGAAGGGTCTGGAGAACAAGCCTTGTGAGGAGCGGCTGAGAGAGCTGGGGGTGTTCATCCAGGAGAAGAGGAGGCTGAGAGGAGACCTCATTGCTCTCTACAACTCCCTGAAAGGAGGTTGTGGAGAGGAGGGAGCTGGGCTCTTCTCCCAAGGGACAGGGGACAGGACAAGAGGGAATGGCCTCAAACTCTGCCAGGGGAGATTTAGGCTGGAGATTAGGAGGAAGTTTTTCACACAGAGGGTTATTGGGCACTGGAATAGGCTGCCCAGGGAGGTGGTTGATTCCCCTTCCCTGGAGGTGTTTAAGGGATGGGTAGATGAGGTGCTGAGGGACATGGTTTAGTGTTTGATAGGAATGGTTGGACTCGATGATCCGATGGGTCTCTTCCAACCTGGTTGTTCTATGATTCTATGATAAGCCACCCTGCATGTGGGCTTCCCGAGCACCCAGGGGTGCTCCCCACAGCCCAGCCTCTGCATCCCTGTTCTCCGGAGCCCACCCTGCCCATACTCACGGTGCCAGCACTGACCCCTCTGGTACCATCGGATGATGGCATAGCCGAAAAACATCAAGATCAGCAGCGCCAGCCCGACTCCCAGCACAACCCCGAGCATGTGGATGGACTCCTGCCCTGCAAAGCAGAGGGAGAAGGGGCTCTGCAGGCTCTGGGAGGTTTGATAATCCACTGGAGTGGGGACAGGACTGCTGTGGGCTGGGATATCTCCCTCAACCCTCTGCCTGGAGGCAGCGCAGCCCCTGGAGCTGTTGAACCTTGTGGCACAGAGAGCTTGGTCCCACAGATACCGGCTCTGTGGTCCCTGGGTGAGCCGCAGATGGTATCTGGGAAGGGAGCCCAGAGGGCAGTGTGGGCATCCTGCTGTTGGAACAGCTCTAAAACACATTTCCCTTAAGAAGGATCCCCTGGTGTTCCCACTCCTGACCCCACCAGGAGCTCACCCAGGCCCCAGTCAGCCCTCGGCTGTGTCCAGGGCTCATCACATTGCACTGGGGAGATTGGGTGGCTGGACCACACGAATGATGCTGTAGCCCCACTCCTGGCCCTGTGCATCTTTCCAAGGTGAAGCACCTTTCTCGGCTGCACCGGGAGCTGTTGCCAATCAGCAGGGATTTGCCATGCAATTTAGCTGCAGTTTTGGCAGCGTAAGTGCAGGTAGGGAGGTAGCAGAGCGGAGCTGGGGCCAAGGGGACACCTGTCCCTCCGCTCCAGTGCTTCTTTTGGGTCATGCCAGCCCAGAACCTATCCAAGTGGACAAAAGCCAGCAGAGCGGTGAGGTGCTGGGTGTGCTTGCTGTCCCAGGCAAACTCTGGTGCCAAACCCTGCACATCAGCACAGACCCATTTCTGGACAGGCAGTTCCCTCTAGAGGATGTATTTGTCAGGACAAGCAGCCTCCTGCTGCCAGTGCCAGGCTTGGACCAAGTGACGATGGGGACTCCGCTGCAGCGCTGCTCTCTCCATCCCTCCTGCCTGCACCACAGGGTCTGGCAAAGCCTGGCACCAGCCAACACTCCTGGCATCGTCAGGGTGATGCTAACATGCCCAGGACACAGATATTTCTCTGCTGGGAACGCGTTGCCTGCTGCACAGAGCAAATCTTGTGTGATGTGTGATCTCCTTGAATCCTGTGTTCAGTTGTGGGCCCCTCAGCACAAGAAGGATGTTGAGGCTCTGGAGAGAGTCCAGAGAAGAGCAACGAAGCTGGGGAAGGGGCTGGAGAACAGGCCCTATGAGGAGCGGCTGAGAGAGCTGGGGGTGTTTATCCTGGAGAAGAGGAGGCTGAGAGGAGACCTCATTACTCTCTACAACTACCTGAGAGGAGGTTGTGGAGAGAAGGGAGCTGGGCTCTTCTCCCAAGTGACAGGACAAGAGGGAATGGCCTCAAGCTCCACCAGGGGAGATTTAGGCTAGAGATTAGGAGGAAGTTTTTCACACAGAGGGTCATTGGGCATTGGAACAGGCTGCCCAGGGAGGTGGTTGATTCCCCTTCCCTGGAGGGGTTTAAGGGACGGGTGGATGAGGTGCTGAGGGACATGGTTTAGTGTTTGATAGGAATGGTTGGACTAGATGATCCGGTGGGTCTCTTCCAACCTGGTTGTTCTGTGATTCTATGATTCTGTGTACACCAGCGATTAATTAAAAAGGAGCAAACCACACCTCTCTCCAGCTTCTACCAGCTCCTGCTCTCCCTAACCTCTGCACAAATGCCACCCCAGACCCTTCTCTGCTGTCACAGCAGGCTCCAGCTCCACCTCACACACAGCACAGCCTCCTGCACCAGCATCCCACGCTCCTTGCTTTGCTCCCCAATCAATCCCAGTGTGTCCCATCAGCAACACGCAGCAGGTGGGAGGGTGGGGGGTACAACCCTGGGGGAAGAGCAGGGTCTGGGCACTGCCCAGGAGCAGGGTCAGCCCTGCAGTGCTCCAGGAGAGCCCTCAGCAAAGATGAGATGATGCTGTGCCTTGCAGCATCAGGAGCAAGGAGACAGGGGAAAAGGGTGACCTCAGAGCAGCTAAGTTTAGCCAGATGCCAGTGGAATGAGAACATTTCCCCTGTGGTCACGGTGTTTACATAGTGAGCAACATCCCAGATCATCCTGCAACCCACAGCACTTGCTCTACCTGATGGGACGTGGCAAACACCCAGGGAGCCGCCAAAGAGCATGGTGCTGCCAGTGACTGAGCTGCCCAGCAGAGGAGTATAGACTCATAGAATCATGGAACAACCAGGTTGGAAGGGACCCTTCGGATCATCGAGTCCAACCATTCCTATCAAACACTAACCCATGTCCCTCAGGACCTCGTCCACACATCCCTTAAACACCTCCAGGGAAGGTAAATCAACCCCCTCCCTGGGCAGCCTATTCCAATGCCCAATGACCCTCTGCGTGAAAAACCTCCTCCTAATCTCCAGCCTAAATCTCCCCTGGTGGAGCTTGAGGCCATTCCCTCTCATCCTGTCCCCTGTCCCTTGGGAGAAGAGCCCAGCTCCCTCCTCTCCACAACCTCCTTTCAGGGAGTTGGAGAGAGTAATGAGGTCTCTTCTCAGCCTCCTCTTCTCCAGGATAAACCCCCCCAGCTCTCTCAGACGCTCCTCATAAGACCTGTTCTCCAGCCCCTTCACCAGCTTTGTTGCTCTTCTCTGGACTCTCTCCAGAGCCTCAACATCCTTCTTGTGCTGAGGGGCCCAGAACTGAGCAGGACCAGGCTGCCCTTCCCTTCCCTTCTTCCGATCCCTCACAAAAGGGCTCAGGAGACCAGAATACTCCAGCACGCGGCTTTCCTGGGCCAGGGGTGAGCACGAGCCCAGGTCACGGTGGTGTCTGGCATGGGTGAGGTCAGGGAGGCTGCTGAGGGGGTGACTCAGACGGCAGGAGCTGCTGGACAGGAGGAGCGTGGTGCAACAGCCTCCCTGAATCAGCTGGCTGCCGAAACTGCCCCACGCCTACCGCTGGTGGGAAGATGATGGCATCGGGCCTATTCCTGGCCTCGTGCTGCGTGTGGGAGGCGCTCCCTGCCTGACACCCCTGGGAGCAGATGTCCTCAGACCCCAGTGAGATGTCTTGCAAGCAGCGCTGCTTGATGCAGAGCCCCAAAGGTGGCAGAGGGGAAGGGAAGGTTACCAACCCACCACCTGTGCCATAAAACATCCCCACTCCTGCTCTATAAGGGGAGAAAAATGCCACCCACTCACCTGCCCGGTGGTCCATCTCCTGGTCCCCAGAGTGCTGCCGCAGGACCTGCTCGTGGTTATCCCAGGTCAGGAGATGCTGCAGCAGAGCCCGGCGTGAGAGAGAGCCTGGCACGTCCCGCCCGTCCCTCCTGCCCCGGTGACACAGCGAGGCCAGGCGCCGTTCCTCGCCTGCTGGTTCAACTGGTTTCCAAGGGAGAAAGCAGAAGAGCTCTGGCAGGCATCACTCCTCGTGCAATGGGTGTTGTGTCGCCTGTGGCCCAGCCCGGGATGGCTGCTCCCAACCCACCCTCCCCCCATCCACACCAGGTAGAGACACATCCTGGGCTGCACCCACAGCACAGACAGGGTGAGGGAGGGGATTCTACCCCTCTGCTCCACTCTGAGACCTCACCTGGAGCCCTGCGTCCAGTTCTGGAGTCTTCAGTGCAGGAAGGACATGAAGCTGTTGGAGCGAGTCCCAAGGAGGCCACGGAGATGATGTGAGGGCTGGAGAACCTCCTGCATGAAGACAGGTTGAGAGAGCTGGGGTTGCTCAGTCTTGAGAAGAGAAGGCTCCGCGGTTCCCCAGTCAGAGACACCTCCCGTTGCACTGCGCTTTGAGCTGGATTTGGTGATCTTCTCGAAGCCTGGAGCCACAGGGTTAGGCAGCAATCACTGTCTGCTTGCAGAAAGAGGAGGAAAATAGGCTGCCCAGGGAGGTGGTTGAGTCACCTTCCCTGGAGGTGTTTAAGGGATGGGTGGATGAGGTCTTGAGGGACTTGGTTTAGTGTTTGATAGGAATGGTTGGACTAGAAGATCCGATGGGTCCCTTCCAACCTGGTTGTTCTATGATTCTATGATACTATGATTCTATGAAAACATTTCCCGTAGTTACAGGTAGAAGGTAGCAAAGAGGGACAGCCAAGAACAGCTTAGAAACCAGGCATCTCGGCACCAAGAGGCAGAGGCGATGCCAGGGATTCACAGGGACACGGACCAGGATGCAGATGGGTTGATGCGTGGACCACAAAGCCCCACCAGTGCCCAGCTCGGACAGAGAGACCAGGACTGATGCTCTCCAGGCAATGGAGAGGGAAGGGATGGTTGCTCCGATGTGGCTTGGGGAGGCTGGTGGCAGCACAGAGCCCCGGGCAGCCCTGCCTGGCCTCTGCCTGACCCCAGACATAGCTGGGGTGCCCAGCAGCCTGCGTCACGGCACGGCTCTGAGTACACGAGGCCAGGGAAGGGTGACGGGGCTGGAAATGCAGCCGCACTCCAGGAAGCTCAGCCCCGAAGGCGCGAGGAGCTGTGACATAACATCTGCCAAGCTCGGCTGCTTCCTCAAAGCCTTCAATTCACCCCAAAGGAGGAAGAGCTGCTCCTTGCATGCCACCTCCCACCCTGGGGATGCTCCTGGGCTGCTCTCCCTCCCACGGCACAGGGGTCAGACTGTGGGGCACAGGTAGATGAGGTCCTGAGGGACATGGGTTAGTGTTTGATAGGAATGGTTGGACTCGATGATCCGATGGGTCCCTTGCAACCTGGTTGTTCTATGATTCTATGAGATACTCCGGGAAGACCTCACAGAGGTCACCATGGTGTGGTACAGGGCTGGATGCAAGGAACAGCTCTCTCCAGAGCCTCTGCCTGATCTCAGCAGCACCCACCGCTCAAGCTGCTTGTGCTTTTAGCCTCCCAGTATTCCCTGACAAGAGACAGGAATGTCTGGCACAGCGCACATACCTGGCAATGGCAGCTCTCTCCACTGTTGGGAAAGCTTGATTACAAAAGGAGGAGAGAGTAATTAGCCACTTGGCAAGTCCTGCACACCCACCACTTCCAGTGTGAGTCTGCATGAGGCCAGGCTCCCCAGCCAGCGGGACTCGCAGACTCCCTGACCCCTAACAGCTAAACCTGAGCGCCCATCCTGCCTGGCAGTGCTGCCAGCACCAGGCTAAAGCGAAACACTCACCTTCCCAAAACAATTATTCCTGGACACTCCGACCAACTTTGCATCAGACACATGGGCAGCTCCACGAGCAGCCTCAGCACCTACCTACGGGCACCATGCTTGTTCGCATCAGTCCTCGGGGTCTCCAAGAGCCCCTCTCGCCATCCACTTCATCTTGTGCAAGATCGATGAGCTCTGCCGATGTGGGGTAGCTGCTCTGCAAAGGGGTGAGGGCTGCAGGAGGAGGGCACGGTCGCCTCCGAGCTCACAGCACCGTCCCCTGCTTGCAGACCCAGCCTCAGCGCATCCCCATGGATTGAACACCTCTAAATCCCCATAACAGTCGCAGAGCTTTGCAGGAGGGTAGGAACTGGCAGTCAGCACACCTGCTGTATCGCAGCAGGGATGAAAACCTTGGAGAAAGAGCAAGGGTGCTTCAGAGGGTGGGTAAGGGAGTCTGGAGGGACCACACTCTGCTCTGCGCAGCTTGCTCAGGCACCCACTGTTCCAGTTGCTGGACAGGGAGCAACTGGACCTGGGAATGGCAACTACCCAGGATGCTCACCTGTGCTCCCAGCCTGACAGCCCCCCCCATGTAACCTGCCATAGAATCATAGAACAACCAGGTTGGAAGAGACCCATCGGATCATTGAGTCCAACCATTCCTATCAAACACTAAACCATGTCCCTCAGCACCTCATCTACCCGTCCCTTAAACACCTCCAGGGAAGGTGCATCAACCACCTCCCTGGGCAGCCAATTCCAATGCCCAGTGACCCTTTCCGTGAAAAACTTCCTCCTATGAACACCTATTCCCTTTCCTTTCAACTCCACTGCCTGCCAGCCGTGACCCAGGGCTGCGCGGGGACACAGACCGAGTGACCCGGCAGAGAGGAGCTTGCAGTGGCCCCATAACCTCACCCGTAAATTCTCCTCCTTTCCTCCTCCACCTACTAAGGCCTCTGTTTAGAAACAAGCCAGTGCAACACGGAAGAGCCGGGCAAGAGTGGGATGGTTGTGGTTCCCCTTATCATGGGGAGAGGAGCAGGAAAAATCAGTTTGCTGCTGATAAGCTAATTGGTGACAGCAGCCCTGCAGATGAGTCACCCGCCGGTGGCAGATGCTCGGGAGATTACTGCAGGTGAGGGTGCTGCTGCTGCTGATAGACCGGTGTTATATTACAATACAAATCATAATTCCTGTTTCACAACTCCCGTTGTGGGTTTTAAGGAGTGCTTGGGCGGTCCTGCCCCAGTGTGGGCAGAGCAGCACAGGGGCCGTGGGAGCAGCAGCAGCAGCATCGGGGCACCCGCAGCCTCCCCGACCGAAGGCTAGTGGCCAGGTTTCTGCAGGCAGAGGATCGCATCGGAGCTGGATGAACATGGTGAGTTACCCAAAACCTACCTGCTGCTCAGTTCCCAGCCTTAGGAATGCGTTTGCAACCTGGCTCTGCTTGAAGCACTTCGCTGGCCACGAGGAAGCCTTGGGCTTGGAAGAGTAGCTGCTCCCTGGCCCTCACGTCTGGGTCGCTGGGTTTGGGCACGTTTGGCCATGCACATGAAGAGGGGACGATCGTGGTTGGACTCGATGATCCGATGGGTCTCTTCCAAGCTGGTTGTTCTATGATTCTATGATTTTCCCCGTCTCTCTCACCATCCCATCGTGGCTGTTGGACAGGTCGCTTTGGCTGTCCCTAGGAGCTCTCACTTCCACGTTCCTCTGTGGCTTTTCTTGGCTCTTCCCCAGACTGGGACGCAGACAACTAAGGCTGCAACTCACAAGTCTGCTTGACAAGGGGAATGTGCCCTTCTGGGACATCTTATCCCATCTTGAAAACAAGCAGTGCCTGGGTAGGAGCCCAGCGTCCCTGTCCACCAGCTCAGCTCCCACTACATGACTGCCTGTCCCTCTGCTCAGCACAGGGGACGCGTTCAGCTTGGCTTCCCGCAGCAGAGCCGTGGCCACCAAGCCCCAGGCTGGCATGCAGTCCCTCCCTAGGAGGAAATCCTTCCCAGAGGGCAGACACCCACAGCCTGGCACCAAAAAACCCTCCAGCAGCCACACCGTGGGACATCGCCGGCACGGGGGCAAGGGCTGTGCGCACCCATGGGCTAAACCCACTGCAGCCAAGGACTTAGACTGGGTAGGAGCTCTCCACACCTTTTGAAGCAGGGGGTTGTGTAGGAACATCCCACCTTCCCTCAGGAGTGGCTGGTGTGGCTTGGAGGGGGTAAAAAGCAAGATTCTGTCTGCATCCCTGGCTCTCCAAGCCGGTGCGGGTGGAGTGGGTACCAAATTTAGGCTGAGAGGAGACCTCATTACTCTCTACAACTACCTGAAGGGAGGTTGTAGAGAGGAGGGAGCTGGGCTCTTCTCCCAAGGGACAGGATGAGAGGGAATGGCCTCAAGCTTCACCAGGGGAGATTTAGGCTGGAGATTAGGAGGAAGTTTTTCCACGGAAAGGGTCATTTGGCATTGGACTAGGCTGCCCAGGGAGGTGGTTGAGTCACTTTCCCTGGAGGTGTTTAAGGCACAGGTAGATGAGGTGCTGAGGGACATGGTTTAGTGTTTGATAGGAATGGTTGGACTAGAAGATCCGAAGGTTCCCTTCCAACCTGGTTGTTCTATGATTCTATGAAATTACCTCAGGAGCCCATGGCTTGTGGGTTGACTTTTGCACCGAGTGGCTAAAGCGGCATTAAAACCTGCTTCCAGTGAGCACGGCAAGGGAGCTCAATTAGTTACGGTAGCCTTGAGTTCTCCAGTAAATCACGTGCTTCCATTCCATGCAGGAGTTGGGGCAGCTCTTGAATTTAACCAGTGCGGCTCTTGCTCGTAGTGCAGTTCCAAGAGCAAACAGGCGGCCAACAGGAGCCCTGAGGAAGCTCATGGGAGCCCTGGGTAAGCTCATGGGAGCCCCGGGGGCAGCCAACAGGGGCCCTGGGGCAGCTCCAGGCTGCAAATCTGTTCGAAACAGGAGTGGAGTGAAGAAAATGCAAGGGAAAAACCAAATCGATAACAGGGACTAAGTGGGAAGGTGGCTGGCACCGCAGCATCATCCCGCCCACCAGCACCTGCAATAGAAGGATCCGGATACCAGACAGTGGGATGGGTACAAGTGTGGGCAGCTCTGATGTCCCTGGGCCAAGAGACCCAATGTAGAGCCTGAAGGAGCTGCCACAGCCAATGCCCTGGGACCATTCCCACTGGGAACCGCTAGGATCCCATTATCCAGGGACCATTCCCACTGGGAACCGTTAGGATCCCATTATCCAGGCCGTGCTCAGCCCTCGTGCACAGTGACGCAAGAGGTCAGCATGAGGAAGGACTGGCTGCACGTGCACAAGGGCTGGTGCTATAAATCTCCCAGAGCTCCTGTAGGTCAGTGGGATGTCCAGAAGACACATTCCCCTTTTCCCTGCTCCCAGCAGCTCCTTGGCTCCCACGCCCCAAGGAGCTGATGTGGAGCATAGTGACCTCATGGAAAAAGTAAAGACCCAAGGAGCCGTGCAGCTCCCACCCAGGCGCTCGCCACGACTTGCCCACACGTGGCACCGGCACTGGACGAGCCAGGTTGTTCCGAGAAAGGCTCCTGGCATTTCCTCAAAAGAGCCCTGCGTGCCGGGGCACTGCCACGTGCCCACAGCCCTGCCAGCAGCACCAGTGCTCCTCATTTGAGGAGCTCCTTGAATCCTGTGTCCAGTTCTGGGCCCCTCAGCACAAGAAGGATGTTGAGGCTCTGGAGAGAGTCCAGAGAAGAGCAACAAAGCTGGGAAAGGGGCTGGAGAACAGGCCTTATGAGGAGCGGCTGAGAGAGCTGGGGGTGTTTAGCCTAGAGAAGAGGAGGCTGAGAGGAGACCTCATTACTCTCTACAACTACCTGAAGGGAGGTTGTGGAGAGGAGGGAGCTGGGCTCTTCTCCCAAGGGACAGGGGACAGGACAAGAGGGAATGGCCTTAAGCTCCACCAGGGGAGATTTAGGCTGGAGATTAGGAGGAAGTTTTTCATGGAAAGGGTGATTGGGCATTGGAATAGGCTGCCCAGGGAGGTGGATGATTCACCTTCCCTGGAGGTGTTTAAGGGATGTGTGGACGAGGTCCTGAGGAACATGGTTTAGTGTTTGATAGGAATGGTTGGACTCGATGATCCGCTGGGTCTCTTGCAACCTGGTTGTTCTATGATTCTATGATTTCTTCTTCACACTCTGGGAGCCTCCAAAATGGGGAGCTCAAGGTGTGCAGGAGGTGAGGAGGCAATGTTGCCTGCCTGGGCCAGGGGCAGCGCGTGAAATCCAAGCTGTCTTTACACGTTACACAAATAATCACTTGGTGCTTCCCTGCAAAATCCTGCCGGTAGAGTTTTGTGCATGGCTAAACACGCCCAAACCCAGAGGGAGGGCAGCACCGCTCCCTCCTATCCTCCTCACGGCCCTTTTAGAGCTGTGCCGCATCCCTAGTCTCGCTGCATCACTGCTTTTCAGAGCTCCGACCTCTGAAACTAGGATTGCACAGGATCTTCTGCTCCCATTTGAGAGGAAAAATGCATCCCTCTTCCAGCTCACTGCTGCCCAGACAAAAGCATCTGCTCCTGAAGCTCAGTAGCCAAAGGAGAATCATAGAATCATAGAACAACCAGGTTGCAAGGGACCCATCGGATCACTGAGTCCAACCTTTCCTATCAAACACTAAACCAAGTCCCTCAAGACCTCATCCACCCGTCCCTTAAACACCTCCAGGGAAGGTGACTCAACCACCTCCCTGGGCAGCCTATTCCAATGCCCAATGACCCTTTCTGTGAAAAGAGAAGGCTTCCAACCCCCAAACCCTCCTGGATCTGGGGTTTATTACAGTGCTGGGTTCAGACCCTGCAGAAAAGCTCCTCTTACCTGTCCTCGTAGAGTCCAGAAGCAGCAATGAAGGGAAAGATCTCACTGGGAGTGCAGGAAAGCATGTGCGCGTCTTTCCTCAGCCTCAGCAGGGCAGGAGCTCACTCTCAAACCACAGGAGACGAGTAAAAACAAAAAAGCAAAACAGGGCAACAGAAGCAACAAATGTCTACCTGAACCCCTCCAAAGAGGCTCCATTCTTCATCCACTGAGGATGGTGGGGCAAGGGTTGGCTGGCGAGGCTCACCAGACCTTTCCGAACAACCTTAGACATCCCTCATAGGAGATCTTATTGTAGGGAAATGATTTTTAAGAGATGAAGCAGGATCAATGCTGTATCCATTGCTTGCTCCAGCTACCACACCGTGTTTACTGTTGTCCTAGCAGCACAGCCCTCCCTCCCCGCGCCGAGAGCGCCTGTTCCCCTGGGCCAGGCGGGTTTCTCCAGCAGCTCCCACAGCCTCTCGGCTCCTCACTCGTGTTGTGCCTCTCGATTTCTGAACCCACACCCAGCCAGATGAAGAGCAGAAGCCCCATCACAACAAGTCTGGGTGTCACAGCCATGTGGGTGCATGGATTCTGACTTAGGGGTTCTTGGTACATCAGAAAGTGCCCCTTTCATAACACCTTTGACTTAAGCCCCTGGTGCACTAAAGACATTAACTCTATACTATATATAACTCTATATACTTCAAATGCTGGGTCCTGCACTTGGGGCACAACAACCCTACGCAGAGCTACAGACTGGGAGAAGTCTGGCTGGAAAACTGCCAGCAGGAGAGGGACCTGGGGGTGTTGGTCGACAGCCAACTGACCATGAGCCAGCAGTGTGCCCAGGTGGCCAAGAAGGCCAATGGCATCCTGGCTTGGATCAGAAATGGTGTGACCAGCAGGGCCAGGGAGGTGATTCTCCCTCTGGATTCAGCACTGGTGAGGCTGCTCCTTGAATCCTGTGTTGAGTTGTGGGCCCCTCAGCACAAGAAGGATGTTGAGGCTCTGGAGTGAGTCCAGAGAAGAGCAATGAGGCTGGTGAAGGGGCTGGAGAACAGAACCTATGAGGAGCAGCTGAGAGAGCTGGGGGTGTTTATCCTAGAGAAGAGGAGGCTGAGGGGAGACCTCATTGCTCTCTGCATCTACTTGAAAGGGAGTTGTAGAGAGAAGGGAGCTGGGCTCTTCTCCCAAGGGACAGGACAAGAGGGAATGGCCTCAAGCTCCACCAGGGGAGGTTCAGGCTAGAGATTAGGAGGAAGTTTTTCACACAGAGGGTCATTGGGCATTGGAATAGGCTGCCCAGGGAGGGGGTTGATTCCCCTTCCCTGCAGGTGTTTAAGGCACAGGTGGATGAGGTGCTGAGGGACATGGGTTAGTGTTTGATAGGAATGGTTGGACTAGAAGATCCGATGGGTCCCTTCCAACCTGGTTGTTCTATGATTCTATGATTCTAATAACAAACACAGTGAGTGCACAGGCTTAGCTGACAGCAGAGATGGGTCTGGGATGGTATTTGCATCACTTGACACAGGAATCACCACAGGTCCAGCTGCCCACGCTGCTACAGCCCCTGCCCGACTGCTTTTTGGCCAAAGTTTCAGCTCAGTAATGGGATTTTTTTCCCCTCTGGTTTGCAGGATTTAGCCTCCGAGCGGCTGAATGGCACAGGTAATAGCCAAGGGAGCTATGGGCACGGGTGCTGCCAGGCCGGACCTTGGCCACGCAGAGCCACACTCCTCGATGTTGCAGGTCCCTGCACAAGACGCAAAACCTCCCCGACGCTGGAGTCCTTCAAGCGGATCGGCATCCCCGTCCTGGCAGTGGTGTTCAGCCTCACCTGCCTGGTCACCATCGGGTTCCTGGGTACGGCTCCCGCTCTTCTCTCCCTCCTCCTCCTCCTCCTGCTGGGCACAGCCACGGCTCAGCAAACACCGCTCTGCACCCTGGGTTCGGCTGGGATGGGCTCTACTACCTTCGCGCTGAGCTCCCAGAGACGAACCCGGAGCCCCACAAGCTCCGCGCTGAGCTGCCCCTCTCCCTCCAGTCAAGGTTTACCTGGACTACCACTACTTCTTCTGCAAGCAGCCCCTGAAGCTGGTGCGGCTGCAGCGGGTGTGCGACGGGCAAGTGGACTGCCTGCAGGGCGAGGACGAGGCCAACTGCCCCCAGAGGGTCCCCGAGGGGCCACCAGCCGGTGGTGAGTCCAGGACACCTTGTGAGAGCTCTGGAGAGGCTTTAGCCTCCGCCGGCTAAAGCCGCTCGTGGAAAAGCTGACTTTGTGTGTGTCTCCAGTCCGTGTTTCCAAAGACAGATCCATCCTGCAGGTGCTCAACAGAAACACTGGAGCCTGGTCCTGTGTCTGCCACGACCACTTCAACCCGGTGCTGGCCAGAGCAGCCTGCGAGCAAATGGGCTACAGGAGGTACTCGGATGCCCTCTCCACACCTCCCTCACCTGCTTTATCTATCCCTTTCCCATAAAAGGGCTTTTTTTAGTGAGGCTCTGTCTGCTTTTAGAGCACTCAAAGTGCTGCACTAATGGGTTCAGTCCATCCACAGCAGGCAGAGTGCTCTGTGTCCCCAGGAGGTGGGTAATCTCTGTGCCAAAAATCCCTGCGTAAGCACAGCGCAGTGCCCAGTGTCCCCAGCTCTGTCCCCACCTTCACCTGCTCCTCTCACCTCACAGTCACCCCCACCCAGGGCTGCCCTGCAGCTCCCAGCAGCACACGTGCCCTCACCTACCACAGCAGCTCCTCCTGCAGCTCCACAGAGCCTGGTTTGAGGCCCTCACTGCAGATGGAGCTCACCTGGGGATGGATAGAGAGAGCCACACCCTCCTTTTAAAGCCCCAGGAGAGCAGCAGTGGGGCTGGGGGGGAGGATGCTGGGCAGCTGTGGGGTAGGGCTGGGTCCCTGCAGCTCTCATGAAGGTCTCTGTCACCCACCTGTGTCCAACCATCACCTACCTGTGTCCTCCTGTCACCTACCTGTGTCCACCCATCACCTACCTGTGTCTTCCTGTCACCCACCTGTGTCCACCCATCACTTACCTGTGTCCTCCTGCTGCCCAACTGTGTCCACCCATCACCTACCTGTGTCCTCCCATCACCTACCTGTGTCCTCCCATCACCTACCTGTGTCCTCCTGTCACCTACCTGTGTCCTCCCATCACTTACCTGTGTCTTCCTGTCACCCACCTGTGTCCACCCATCACCTACCTGTGTCCTCCTGTCACTCACCTGTGTCCACCCGTCACCTACCTGTGTTGCCCCGTCACCCACCTGTGTCCACCATCACCTACCTGCATCCTTCTGTCACCCACTTGTGTCCACCCATCACCTACCTGCATCCTCCTGTCACCCACCTGTGTCTACCCATCACCCACCTATGTCCACCCATCACCTACCTGTGTCCTCCTGTCACCTACCTGTGTCCTCCTTTCACCTACCTGCATCCTCCTGTCACCCATCTGTATCCATCCATCACCTACTTGTGTCCTCCTGTCACCCACCTGTGTCCACCCATCACCTACCTGCATCCTCCTGTCACCCACCCGTGTCTACCCATCACCCACCTATGTCCACCCATCACCTACCTGTGTCCTCCTGTCACCTACCTGTGTCCAGCTCCCACACTGCCCTGATGGAGCAACCAGCCTGTAGTGTGCCTTCAATTAACGCTGATTAATGCCAAGATTTGGGGAAATAACTCACTAGCCTCGTGTGTTTGGTAGCATCAGCCCTGGGTTAAGGGAGAGTTTGAGTTAAGTTAGGAGTGTTCCAGAGAGAAACGGGCGTCTGAGCCCCTCTAGGAGCCTAGACTGAGCCCAAGGTACAAGTTCTCAAGTGTCAAAATATTTCCTGGAGAGGGTGATTGGGCAGTGGAATTGCCCAGGGAGGGGGTTGAGTGCCCTTCCCTGGAGGGGTTTAAGGGACAGGTGGACGAGGTGCTGAGGGACATGGGTTAGTGATTGATGGGAGTGGTTGGACTCGATGATCCAGTGGGTCTCTTCCAACCTGGTTGTTCTATGATTCTATGATTCTATGTCACAAGAGGCAACATCAGGGACCTCCCTGAGGTTCAATCTTTTTTCCTTCACGATACTCTCTCTGGCCCTGGGCTCATCCTGCCCCGACCCACAGAGCGGCTCTTCCCTCTCCTGGCATCCCTGTTCCCTGCACCAAGTTTGATGGGAATGGTTGGACTTGATGATCCAGTTGGTCTCTTCCAACTTGGCTTTTCTATGATTCTATGATTCTAAGTTACCCCCTTTCCTAAGGGCTTTTTCTCTTGCGTGGAGGGGCTTGCTGGGCACCCTGGGATGCATTCCTGATCCATGACCCCCTGTATCTTTCAGCATCCCCATTTTCCGGGATGTGGAAGCAGGCGTGGGGCAGCCCCTGCCTCCTCGTGAAGTCGTGCTGAGCAATGGCAGCCTCCAGCTACCTGAGCCAGGCAGGTGAGTGCTGGTGAGGAGCTGAGGCGCCCGCTGTGCCCCTCACCCTGCCCCCAGAGCCTCCTCTCCTCCGCCAAATTCAGCCTTTTCCTCCCTTTGCCAGGAAATGCCTCTCGGGATTGGTGGTTTCGCTGTTTTGCTCCAGTGAGTATCACGGGATGTTCACACCTTGGGGCACGTGGAGCTTTCTGCTGCTCCAGGTCCTCCACTCTGGCTCAAGCCCTTGCCCTCCCGGTTCCCTGTGTCGTTTGCATGAGAGAAATTGAGTTTAATTACTTCTCACCTTGTTAAGCCAGCGTAAACCTCCCAGAAACAAAACACCTAAGAGAGAAGCTTAACCAGCTGCCTTGGAAGGGTTTACTTTTGCTGGTTAATTACCCTGATTAAACTAATCCTCCTGGTGGGTGGGGAAAAGGCAAGGAATGGCTGAACCCGTTTCTGGAAGCCTGGGGACGATGCACAAACAGAGCAAGAGGAGGTGATGGAGTCACCCAGATGGAGTGATGGGCCAGCAGTGTGCCCAGGTGGCCAAGAAGGCCAATGGCATCTTGGCTTGGATCAGAAATGGTGTGACCAGCAGGGCCAGGGAGGTGATTCTCCCTCTGGACTCTGCACTGGTGAGGCTGCTCCTTGAATCCTGTGTGCAGTTCTGGGCCCCTCAGCACAAGAAGAATGTTGAGGCTCTGGAGAGAGTCCAGAGAAGAGCAACGAAGCTGGTGAAGGGGCTGGAGAACAGGCCCTATGAGGAGTGGCTGAGAGAGCTGGGGATGTTTATCCTGGAGAAGAGGAGGCTGAGGGGAGACCTCATTGCTCTCTCCAGCTACCTGAAAGGAGGATGTAGAGAGGAGGGAGCTGGGCTCTTCTCCCAAGGGACAGGGGACAGGACGAGAGGGAATGGCCTCAAGCTCCACCAGGGGAGATTTAGGCTAGAGATTAGGAGGAAGTTTTTCACACAGAGGGTCATTGGGCATTGGAATAGGCTGCCCAGGGAGGGGGTTGATTCCCCTTCCCTGGAGGTGTTTAAGGGACGGGTGGATGAGGTGCTGAGGGACATGGGTTAGTGTTTGATAGGAATGGTTGGACTGGATGATCTGATGGGTCCCTTCCAACCTGGATGTTCTATGATTCTATGATTCTATGATGACCTGGGATGCCCTCTAATCCCTCGGAGGCTCAGGAGCCTCCATCCCTGTTCCTCTTGAGGAGGGAGGAGGGAGAGCGGGTGGTCTTTCTCTCCCCATGCCTGCAGCTAATGTGTTTCTCTGTCCCTGTTGCGTCGTGTGGCAGAAGACTGCGGGGAGAGCATCCGAGCTCCGCGCGTGCTGGGTGGGAGCATGGCTGCCATCGAGACATGGCCATGGCAGGTCAGCCTTCAGTATAGGAGGGAGCACATCTGCGGGGGCAGCATCATCGACCCCAGCTGGGTCCTGACGGCCGCGCACTGCTTCAAGTGAGTCGCCACATCCTCCTCCTCCTCCTCGGCCGGCACCCACGCACCAGGGCTGGGCCGGCACCTCCAGGCTGAGTCCCCATGGGATCAAACCACATGTTGTTTAATCGTCTCATAGTTAACACACAGGGTTTTGTGCCCCTTGGTGCACGGCAATGATGGATGCTGAGCAGGGCAGTGCAGAGGAAGGACTCAGAAGAGTCTTGAGTGCTTAAACATCCCATAATTAACAGAGGAGACTGAGAGGAGACCTCATTACTCTCTACAACTACATGAAAGGAGGTTGTGGAGAGGAGGGAGCTGGGCTCTTCTCCCAAGGGACAGGGGACGGGACAAGAGGGAATGGCCTCAAGCTCCACCAGGGGAGATTTAGGCTAGAGATTAGGAGGAGGTTTTTCATGGAAAGGGTCATTGGGCATTGGAACAGGCTGCCTAGGGAGGTGGTTGATTCACCTTCCCTGGAGGGGTTTAAGGCACAGGTAGATGAGGTCCTGAGGGACATGGTTTAGTGTTTGCTAGGAATGGTTGGACTCAATGATCCGATGGGTCTCTTCCAACCTGGTTGTTCTATGATTCTATGATCTCCATGCTCAGGAATAACCCCATCGTTCAGAGCTGGCGCGTCAAAGCCGGCTCCGACCTCCTCTCGGGCGCCGGCACCTTGGCCGTGGAGAAGGTCTTCCTGGCAGATGTGACACCCGCCTCTCCCAAGGACAATGACATCGCCCTGGTGAAGCTGCGGTCTCCGCTGCACGTCTCAGGTGAGCACACGCTTCCTCGGAGCGAGATCTTGCAAAAGCAAAGCTCATGAGGCACCGAGCAGCGGTGAGGAGAGGGACATGAGTGAGAGGGACACTTCTGAGAGCACAGCGGGGAACTGGCTGCCCGGCTGGTGTGTGGATCCAGCCAGTCCAGGCAGAGGCACCTTCACTGCAAGCCTCCCCGGACACCTCGTGCAGCTCATGTCTCCCTTGCAGACAGCACCAAGCCCATCTGCCTGCCCTATTTCGATGAGGAGCTGGAGCCGGGTACCTCCCTGTGGGTGATCGGCTGGGGCTACACGCAGGAGCACGGTGAGTGGGACAGCAAGTGACAGAGGACAGGACAAGAGGGAATAGCCTCAAGCTCCACCAGGGGAGATTTAGGCTGGAGATTAGGAGGAAGTTTTCCCACACAGAGGGTCATTGGGCATTGGAATAGGCTGCCCAGGGAGGTGGTTGATTCGCCTTCCCTGGAGGGGTTTAAGGGACGGGTAGATGAGGTCCTGAGGGACTTGGTTTAGTGTTTGATGGGAATGGTTGGACTCGATGATCCGATGGGTCTCTTCCAACCTGGTTGTTCTATGATTCTGTGATTCTGTGAAAGGGATGAGCGGGACAAGAGGGACATTGAGGGGCTGGAGCGCATCTGGAGAAGGGAAGAGAGCTGGAGAAGGGGCTGGAGAGCAGGGTTTCTTAGAGCAGTGAGGGACCTGGGGCTGTTCAGCCTGGAGGAGGCTGAGGGGAGACCTCATCGCTCTCCACAGGTCCTGAAAGGAGGTTGTGGGGAGGTGAGTGCTGGGCTTTTCTCCCAAGGAACAAGCAGTAGGACGAGTGAAACTGGCCTCAAGTTGCATCAGGGAAGGTTTAGATTGGATATTGGATATTTCTTCCCTGACAGAGGCTGCCTAGGGCAGTGGTGGAGTCTCCATCCCTAGAGAGGGACTTGGGGGGACTTGAGGGACTTGGTTTAGTGTTAGATAGGAATGGTTGGACTAGAAGATCTGATGGGTCCCTTCCAACCTGGTTGTTCTATGATTCTATGAGAGGTTAGAAATGCCTGTGTAGATGTGGCATTTTGGAACATGGCTTAGCAGACACAGCAGGGCTGAGCTGATGGTTGGGCAGGATGAGCTGAGAGGGCTTTTCCAACCTTAACGATTCCCTGATTCCATCCCCTGATTCCGAGCGGCCGTGTTTCCCGCAGGCAAACTGTCAGAGACGCTGCAGCAGGCGGAGGTGGAACTGATCGACAAGGAGAGCTGCAACCTGGCCGCCTACCACGGGGAGGTCACCCAGAAGATGCTGTGTGCTGGGCTGCCGCAGGGCGGGGTGGACACCTGCCAGGTGGGACAGAGAGAAGGGCTGGGTGGGGACATGGGTTAGCGATTGATGGGAATGGTTGGACTCGATGGTCCAGTGGGTCTTTTCCAACCTGGTGAGTCCATGATTCTCCTACACCTGGAAGAGCCCCTTCCAGGGCAGAGTTGCCCCCCTGGCTGCAAGCGGCCACCATGCTGGTGGCCGGGGGGTCTCCTCAGAGCCCTCAGACGGATTGTCCTCGGCAGGGGGACAGCGGAGGGCCCCTCCTGTACGCGGGCGAGCACTGGCAGGTGGTGGGCATCGTCAGCTGGGGCCAGGGCTGCGGGACCCCCAGCACGCCCGGCGTCTACACCAGCGTCCGTGCTTACCTCAACTGGATCTCCACCATCCGGAGGGTGAGTGTACGACACCGGCACACACGGCTGCTCCGGCACGCAGGTCCCCAGGGGGGATGGAGAAGGGTGTTTCACTCCTTTCAAAGCTTCCAATTTCTTCTCTCCCTCTCTCCTTCCAGTCGGAGCTCTGACACCTGCTGGAGCATCTCCCTCCCATCTCCCCAATGCCTTTCTCCCCATCCCTCCGGCACGAGCTGGGAAATGGATCTCCAGCCACGGCAGGAGAGCGATGCCACTCAAACCCTCGCCAGGCTGTGATCTCGTGTGCCAAAGCCCAACCGGGGAGGCCAAGGGCAGCTCGGAGCGTCAGCCACTGACACCGTGAAGGAATTCGACCGGCTCGAACTCCCTTCCGGAGAAAGATTAATTTATTGGCCTGTGCCAACCTTGCTGTGGCAGGGAGGCTCCTGCGGAGCGACACTGCTGTTGCTCACTGCTGTCACACAGAGAGAAATGGTATTTGTGCTGTACAGCATCCCCATTAAAAGAAAATATTTAGTTTTTTTTCACGCCGCCTCTGTCCCTCCTGCTTGCAGGGGCATCCCCACAACACCCTGCGCTCTCCGAGCTGCTTTCCCAGCACAAGGCACAGTTTATTTCATAGAATCATAGAACAACCAGGTTGGAAGGGACCCATCAGATCTTCTAGTCCAACCATTCCTATCAAAACACTAAACCAAGTCCCTCAAGGCCTCATCCACCTGTGCCTTAAACACCTCCAGGGAAGGGGAATCAACCTCCTCCCTGGGCAGCCTGTTCCAATGCCCAATGACCCTCTGTGTGAAAAACTTCCTCCTAATCTCCAGCCTAAATCTCCCCTGGTGGAGCTTGAGGCCATTCCCTCTCATCCTGTCCCCTGTCCCTTGGGAGAAGAGCCCAGCTCCCTCCTCTCTACAACCTCCTTTCAGGTAGTTGTAGAGAGTAATGAGGTCTCCAATCCATGGGCCTTACGCCAGGCTGGCTCCGAGCACCCACAGCCCCTCAGCTCCAGTGGGCAATGCACACCCACGGGTGCTGGGAAGCAGCACCCGGCCTCACCCCTGGGTGCCCAGGAGGAGCTGCTGGACACAAGCAGAGCAGCAGGGCTCACCCAACAAGACAAGCAGCTGCAGAGACCGTCCCAGCACACGCTCGGAGCACCAGGGAGATGCTGCTGTGCCTCGGCGCAGGGTTTGGGAAGCAGCCTGCGCACCTAGAACGTTCGAGATAAGCTTAAACAGACGCCCACAGCGACCGGAAGGAGTTTCTCTAGTAAACAAACTTTATTTCATCCAAGGCAAAGCTAACTAAACCTCTACAGTGCAAAAATGTGCTGTCGGTCATCACGCAGCATGTCGCACGCACCCTGTGCTTGCTCGCAGGGATCTCCTACGTGGATTTAGAGATGCTTATACACATCGGTGGCCGTCGCAGCGCACGCCTCTCCACCGGGAAAGCCTCTGCGGACCCTCCCAAAGCCCTTGTGACAGCGGGGACCCCGCGGGAGCCGGCACGAGCTCCCCCGGCCGCCCCCGGCGCCGCGCACAGCACCCGCAGACGTATGAGCATAGAGAGTTACATTCCGAGAACTGGTTATGTTGACTTGGACGGTCGAGCCGGAGGAGTAATCCATGCATAGTAGAGCATTGCATACCCTGTGGTAAGTGGAGCCGTGTCCACGTACCGGCTAAAAAAGGCCAAGAAGTTAGGACAGCTAAAAATAATTCGTTAAAAAAATCCCTTCCTCCCCTCACCGTCTTCTCCCGCGGGAAGTCTCTTTCAAGGATGGGCTGGGGCGGGGGGGCTCTGGGGCAACTGGGAGGTCTCACGCCTTCCTGCCCACTCTGGTGCACGACAGTGACAATTCTCGGCATTTCATAGAATCATAGAATCATAGAATTTACAGAGCGACCGTCACCCCAGGGCCTCGGGGCGCTCAGCCCAGCAATGTGGGGAGCTTCCCACCTCCTGTGAGGTGGGTCAGGTTCACCGACCCCGCTTTTCGCATGGGGAAAGTGAAGAGGAGCCCAGTGATTCGCTCAATGTCCCCACACGTCCTCGGAGAGACCGAGATCCACGGCATCTGACTCCCATGTGCTCATCTAACCAGCATCAAGGACACCTGCCTGGGGCCAGGGGCCTGTGCGCATCCCCTGCTCTAGCGGATGCCTCTGCATCCAGCCTGGAAAAGGCTGTGAGGTGCTCTCTGTGCCATCAGCACCACAGCCAGGATCCCACCTCTCCCCTAGTGTCCCTAAAAGGCAGCATCTCACCTCTCCTTGCTCGCTTTGCCCATCAAACCCTCGCCTACCTCCCACTCCGGCACCTCAGTCGGGGCTGAGCTCCGATTCCCCATTTCAAGCAGGGACGGGGAAGCTGCCGGTCCTGTAGCTTCACTGACAGACACCCACAAATTAATCATAGAATCATAGAATCATAGAAGAACGAGGTTGGAAGGGACCCATCGGATCTTCTAGTCCAACCATTCCTATCAAACACTAAACCAAGTCCCTCAAGACCTCATCCACCCGTCCCTTAAACACCTCCAGGGAAGGTGACTCAACCCCCTCCCTGGGCAGCCTATTCCAATGCCCAATGACCCTTTCCGTGAAAAACTTCCTCCAAATCTCCAGCCTAAATCTCCCCTGGTGGAGCTTGAGGCCATTCCCTCTTGTCCTGTCCCCTGTCACTTGGGAGAAACAGGGAACAAATCGCATCGTGAAGGACATTCTCAGCCTCAGCTGCAGGACCAGCTCATTCCCTTTGTGTCCCACTGGTTCACTGCACCCTCACCACGAGTACTCTCCACAGAGACCCTCATCCCCTCATCCTCATCTTTGCCAATATCAGCCACGGAAGCCTCACAACGACCCCTTGTGAGGTAGGTAGAGCAGTATTATTATCCCCATTTTACAGATGGGGAAACTGAGGCATGGAGAGGCCAAGCGACTTGCCCAAGGTCACCCAGCGGGCTGGGCACAGCCCTAGCCCAGCTCGTGGATCGGGAGCCACGGATCCCCCTCTGGGTGGAAGAGAAACGCAATCTGCCCGCTGGGGTCTAAGATCAAACGTATCCGAGCAAGGAGCTAAGCCTTGGAGTGGAAAGCAGCGCTGCTCTGTGTGCCGAGCTCTGCGAAGAAGGGAGAAGGAGCAGCAGCATGAACCCGGGGAGCATGTCCCGAGAAGGCTGGGGACAGCCCTACGTGAGGACAAAAGTGAGGGTGACACGTGGAGCTTGGCTCCCTTTGCTCCCACACGGGCAAGCGGTGACCCTGGGGAGGAACCGAGGCACGCGGGAGCGGAGATGAGAGCCCCAACAGTGAGGAGCCTTTCCTGAATCATAGAATCATAGAACAACCAGGTTGGAAGGGACCCATCGGATCATCGAGTCCAACCATTCCTATCAAACACTAACCCATGTCCCTCAAGACCTCATCTACCCGTCCCTTAAATACCTCCAGGGAAGGGGAATCAACCACCTCCCTGGGCAGCCTATTCCAATGCCCAATGACCCTTTCCGTGAAAAACTTCCTCCTAATCTCTAGCCTAAATCTCCCCTGGTGGAGCTTGAGGCCATTCCCTCTTGTCCTGTCCCCTGTCCCTTGGGACAAGAGCCCAGCTCTCTCCTCTCTACAACCTCCTTTCAGGTAGTTGTAGAGAGCAATGAGGTCTCCTCTCAGCCTCCTCTTCTCCAGGATAAACACCCCCAGCTCTCTCAGCCGCTCCTCATAGGGCCTGTTCTCCAGCCCCTTCACCAGTTTCGTTGCTCTTCTCTGGACTCACTCCAGAGCCTCAACATCCTTCTTGTGCTGAGGGGCCCACAACTGAACACAGGATTCAAGGAGCAGCCTCACCAGTGCCGAGTATAGAGGGAGAATCACCTCCCTGGCCCTGCTGGTCACACTGTTTCTGATCCAAGCCAAGATGCCATTGACCTTCTTGGCCACCTGGGCACACTGCTGGCTCATGGTCAGTCGCTGTCGACCAACACCCCCAGGTCCCTCTCCTCCTGGCAGTTTTCCAGCCAGACTTCTCCCAGTCTGTAGCTCTGCATAGGGTTGTTGTGCCCCAAGTGCAGGACGCGGCATTTGGCTGTGTTAAACCTCATGCCATTGGACACTGCCCAGCGCTCCAGCCTGTTTAGGTCCCTTTGCAGAGCCTGATGTGCTTCCCAAATGAATTTAACAGGAGAGAACCATGGCAACAGCCCCACTCCCTCCCTCCCTCCCTAACCCACCCCTGAGAAACGCAGCAAGGGCAGGAGCCTGTCTCTGCAGTGAGTTTTGTGCATCCTTCTCTGCTCTAGAAGCCACCCGGGCGAGGCTGGCAGCTCCAGCCCACCCCACCTCAGCACCACCAGCACCAGACAAGACACCCCAAGCTCCTCACATCCTCAAAGCCCAGGCAGGCCAGGACACCTTGGAGACCCTGGGAGCCGGGTGCAGGACGAGGCGCTTCCCAGCACCCGGTCCCTTCCCTGCCCACCCAGCCCCTCTTGCCTTCGCTCAGAGCGGAGCAGGCGGCTCCCTCCATCCCGGCGGCATCCCGGTCCGAGTCCACAAGCAGCTCCCAGTCCCCACGGCCTTTTTCAAGAAGCAGTGCAGGTCGCAGGCACGTGTGTAATCGAAACATGTCTCAAGCGTTGGCAGTTCGGAAAGAAAACAAAAGGGAAAGGCTGGTGCCCCCGGCCGCCCTCCCTGCTGCCGGGCAGGCTGGGGCTCGGGGCGCCGCCGCTTCATGCCTTCGGTGGAGCTTTTTGGTCTGCCTTGGAGCCAGCCAGCCCGTTCTCCGTGTTGTCGTTCCCCGACGAGCTCACCAGACATTCCTTCCTGGGGGAGAGCACACAGGGAAGCTGAGGCCCCCCAACCACCCCTGGTCACTCTTGCCATGACCCCGGCCCCTGGCAGCACTCACTTCCCATCCTGGATCTTCTTGATGATGAACAGGACAACCCTCTTGACGAGCATGAAGAGGATGAGGAGGCCGATGAGCCCCCCGACGACGCCCACGATGATGAGCGTCAGCGTGTTGTCTGTCTCCACCACTGCAGGAGAGAAGATGCTGAGGGGCCTTGGGAGCTCCCGGCTGCACAGATCCCACCCCAAAAAAGAGCAGTGACCTCTCCATCAACCGCTGAGCCACAGCACGGAGGGGAGTGAGGCCAAGCCTAGCCCTTTGTGGGTGCCAAACACCTCTGGGAAGCCAGGACAGCCCATGCCACGGGATGAATGGCTGCATGGGATCCCATGGGACATGGGACCTGTGGCCAGCACTTACTCTTCTGGACCACCGTGAGGAAGATGGTGGCATTGTGCTGCGCGTTCTTCTCCTTGGGGTTCTTGACGTGGCAGGTGTACTTCCCGGCGTCGCTGAACTCCACGTTCTTCAGGACGATGGAGATGTTGTTCTCCTTGCCGGTGGTGGAGCCGACGAACTCCACCCGCGGGTTCCCTCCCATGGAAATGGGCTCCGAGGCTTTGCTCTTTATCTTGCCCGTGTAAATCTGCAGAGGTTGGGGTGCAGGGCGCGGAGTCAGCAGGGCTCCCAGCAACCCCGGGTGAGGGAAAAGCTCGAGTTCTCCTGCCACTGTCCCTGTCCCAGCTCTGCACACACAGCCAAGCATCCCAGCACACCCCATTAAACCAAGAAGGCCAATGGCATCTTGGCTTGGAGCAGAAATGGTGTGACCAGCAGGGCCAGGGAGGTGATTCTCCCTCTGGACTCAGCACTGGTGAGGCTGCTCCTTGAATCCTGTGTTCAGTCGTGGGCCCCTCAGCACAAGAAGGATGTTGAGGCTTTGGAACAAGTCCAGAGAAGAGCCACGAAGTGGTGAAGGGGCTGGAGAACAGGCCTTGTGAGGAGCAGCTGAGAGAGCTGGGGGTGTTTATCCTGGAGAAGAGGAGGCTGAGAGGAGACCTCATTACTCTCTCCAACTACCTGAAAGGAGGTTGTGGAGAGGAGGGAGCTGGGCTCTTCTCCCAAGGGACAGGGGACGGGACGAGAGGGAATGGCCTCAAGCTCCACCAGGGGAGATTTAGGCTGGAGATTTGGAGGAAGTTTTTCACAGAGAGGGTCATTGGGCATTGGAATAGGCTGCCCAGGGAGGTAGTTGATTCCCCTTCCCTGGAGGGGTTTAAGGGATGGGTAGATGAGGTCCTGAGGGACATGGTTTAGTGTTTGATAGGAATGGTTGGACTCGATGATCCGATGGGTCTCTTCCAACCTGGTTGTTCTATGATTCTATGATTCTATGAAACCAGGAACGTCTGTGGAGCAGGACCTGATGCAATCGATCAATCTGACTTGTCCAGCAGCAATCACAGAATCATAGAATCACCAGGTTGGAAAAGACCCATCTAATCATGGAGTCCAGTCATTCCCATCAAACACTAACCCATATCCCTCAGCACCTCGTCCACCTGCCCCTTAAACCCCTCCAAGGAAGGCGACTCAACCACCTTAAGAACTGCAGTGCTCCTCTGTGCTGGGCAAGTACAAGACAACATGGCAGGAAAAGAGAAGCAGAGCCCAGGGAGACACCCACCTTCTCTGTCGAGTTGAAATACCATGTGAAGACCAGGTCCTGGAAGCCTATGCAGGTGGTGAAGGTGCAGGGCAGCAGGACGTCAGAGTTATTCAGAGCCATCACAGTGTTGGTCTTCCCCACCGACACCTCCAAGGCAAAAACGATGGCAAAGATGTGCAAACCTGGCAGGGAGAAAGGAGGAGAGTGAGGATGTGGGGCTGGTACTCAGCCTGGGCTTTCCCGGAGCCGTGATGCAGCCCAGCCTGCTGTGGGCTCTGCTGAGAACGTTGCATGGGAGGGACCACTTCATAGAATCACAGAATCATAAAATCACAAGATTGGAAGAGACCCATCAGATCATCAAGTCCAACCATTCCTATCAATCTCTAAACCATGTCCCTCAGCACCTCGTCCACCTGTCCCTTAAACCCTCCAGGGAAGGTGACTCAACCCTCTCCCTGAGCAGACTCTGCCAGTGCCCAGTGACCCTTTCCATGAAATTTTTTTCCTAATTTCCACCCTGACCCTCCCGCGGTGGAGCTTGAGGCTATTCCCTCTCATCCTGTCCCCTGTCCCTTGGGAGAAGAGCCCAGCTCCCTCCTCTCCACAACCTCCTTTCAAGGAGTTGTATAGAGCAATGAGGTCTCCTCTCAGCCTCCTCTTCTCCAGGATAAACACCTCCAGCTCTCTCAGACGCTCCTCATAGGTTCTGTTCTCCAGCCCCTTCCCCAGCTTTGTTGCTTTTCTCTGGACTCTCTCCAGAGTCTCAACATCCTTCTTGTGCTGAGGGGCCCACAACTGAACACAGGATTCGACGAGTTGTCTCACCAGTGCCGAGTACAGAGGGCAAATAACCTCCCTGGACCCACTCTGCAGCTCATTCTCCAACTGGAGCATCATCCTCAGTGGGAATCCCATCCCAGGAAGCATGTGTGGGACTCAGTCATTGCCCTGCTAGGTCCTGCTCCTGGCTCTGCCAGGGGCTCATGGCATCATCCTGTCCCCCAAAACCTCATCCCCTTCCGCAGGGCAGGAGCGAACACGCCTGTCCCCAGCCCCGGGGCGGCTGGAGGGAGAGCAGGAGCACCCAGAGAGACAGCGCAGGGCTCAAAGGGAACCATGATATCGCCATGAATGAAGCAGGGAAATGAAAGCCCTGATTTGCATCTTCTCCATGAGGCCTCCAACTAAACCTTAAACGGAGAGAGGGCAGAAAAAGCCCAAAGCAAAGCTGAATTCTAACTGTTCTTCAAGCCGGGGGTCGGAGCACTAATTAGCATCACTGGCCTGCACGCCTGCTCCCCAACACCAGCCACGGGCTCTCGGCAGCCACCAACCTCCAGAGAAAAAGCCCCTCACGCCTGCCTTGCGGAGAGCTTTGCCTCACACTATAGCTGAGAAATGACCTTCAAACTGCAGAAAGCAGCTCTCCCGCTCCTCTCCTCCCTGGTGGCAGGAGAAACGCTCCGAGGAGCAGGTATGAGCCCAGCTGCGGGAGCCAAGAGCACACCTGGATGCTCCCACGGTCCAGCACTGCCACGTGCTGAGCCAGTGGGGGCCACACACACCTTTCTGGGGGCACAGGGGATGCTTTGTTCCCGGTCAGGGGAGCAGCTCTGCTCCCCATCCCACTTATACATTTTATATTTTGATAGGAATGGTTGGACTAGGTGATCCGATGGGTCCCTTCCAACCTGGTTGTTCTATGATTGATTCTATGATTCTATACGATGTGGTACAGCCAAGATACAATAGAATCATAGAATCATAGAATCACCAGGTTGGAAGAGACCCAGCGGATCATCGAGTCCAACCCAGCAAATACAATCCAGCAAAGAATTATCCTCCCTTCCCACACCTCAGCCACCGAAGGGATCGGAACATCCCTACACAGACAATCAAAACTAAGGGGATGCAGCAATTCCCACAGCTACGAGCTGCTCCCCAGCTCCACCGACACCTTAACTCGCATCCGCTGCCCTCAGTTTCGGATTCCCAGCTCTCTCAGTAGCTTCAGATGCTGATTTATTCTCACACACACACACCTCCTCCTTACGCCCGTGCTAACAACTCCCCAGGCACACTGCAGCCAAGCCCAGCAGCCCTGCATCCTGGGCTCCGGGCCCTGCTGCAGTGCTGCATCGCGAGCACTGCAGGGAAGGAGTTACTTAACTTTGCAAAGAAGAGCTTTTTTCATATTGCCGGAGAGGTTTGAGCTCACGTCAGGGAGGGAGGGAGGTTGCCTGCGGCTGCCAGGCTCAAACCAGCCCTGGGGATGCTACAGAGGGGGCTTCACAGCCAGGGGTGTCCCAGGGGAATGGAATAAAGCTGAGCCAAGGGGGTGCCTGGCTCCCCAGGGATGCTGTAGCAGGCAGGGTGCTGCAAGGGGATCCATCATAGAATCATAGAACAACCAGGTTGGAAGAGACCCATCGGATCATCGAGTCCAACCATTCCCATCAAACACTAAACCATGTCCCTCATCACCTCGTCTACCCGTCCCTTAAACACCTCCAGGGAAGATGAATCAACCCCCTCCCTGGGCAGCCTATTCCAATGCCCAATGACCTTTTCTGTGAAAAACTTCCTCCTAATCTCCAGCCTAAATCTCCCCTGGTGGAGCTTGAGGCCATTCCCTCTCGTCCTGTCCCCTGTCCCTTGGGAGAAGAGCCCAGCTCCCTCCTCTCTACAACCTCCTTTTCCTTACAGGAAAGATGATTCCTTGCAGCTCTTAACACTTCTAATCCATCTGCCACCGTTATAACACCATGACCATGACCCGACCCGAACGCGTGGGGTAAATTGGAGGCTGATCTTCCTGTCACGCTGGGGTCTCAGGAAGACAGGAGCGATATGTTACCACTAAATAAAGCACAGAGGGAAACACAGGCAGAGGCTGGGAGATTATTGATGGAACCTGCCACACCAGCTGCCACCGGGACCCTTCCATGTGCCCAAAGCTGCTGAGAGTTGCACCATCAGAGCCCCAGTCCTCGGTGTAAAGCCCCAAACCCTCCTGGGGGCTCCAGGCTACCTCTCAGTGACTCCAGGCTACCTCTCAGTGACTCCAGGCTACCTCTCCGTGGCTCCAGGCATCAACTCTTCCCAAGGAGCAGAAAAGGTGTGCAGGAGCAGCCACTCTCGCTGCTGCCAGAGCCTCGGCTGCCTGTTCCTTGCTCTCACAGCGAAGCCAAACCCCCTCCTCAGTGCAGGGTCCCAGACCCACTGACCTGCATTCACCTGAAACGCCAGGGGATGCCTCCACCCTGCGTGAGAAAGCTGCTCCGTAAAAACTTTCCTTGCCCACAAAAATCGATGCGACTGCTGGCACAGGCAGCGAGGCTGCCAGGCTCCTCTCCACCGGGGCCAGGATGGGGGAGCTCCCGCACCAGCCTGAGCCCTGGCACGACAGCCAGGACCTCCCCAGCCTTGCTTTTCCTGCTGGCTCCACTGGAAGAAGCTGTGCTGTGGTTCCCAGGATCCCAGAGCCGCTCCCTGGAGAGCACAGCAGCCCAAACACAGCCAGGAACCCTTCCCACCTCACCCTCCAAGCCCATGAACGACCTCAGGAACGAGGTTCCCACCGCCACACTCCGGCTCCCAGACCCCAATCCTCTGGTCTCCAAAATCTCTGAGTCTCTCCTACCAACTCACTGCTGAGAGCAGAGCTGTGTCTACCCGAGGAGGCACTTTCAAGCAGGGCCCAGCACCCAAATCCTCCAGACATCCAGGTACTTACAAGTCTTCCCGTGGGTGCCTCCAGCTCACTTCAAACAAACTTAAGAGCTATGCCCTCTAAAACACCTCTCAAGGGAGTTTCCCAACAGCAAGTGCTGCAGAAGCATCTCTCAGCTTCAAGCTCTCGGTGCCCACCAAGGCCAGGGTGACCTCCACCAGTGCAGCTGGTGTTGCAGGTGCTGCTGTAGGTGCTGCAGGTGGCTTGGAACCAACCCCAAGGGCTGCAGCGTGGAAAGGATGGATGTGAACTCCAACTTCCAGGAGCTGCAGCACAGAGGGGATGGATGCAAACTCCAACCTGCAGGAGCTGCAGCACAGAGGGGATGGATGAGAACTGCAACCTCTAGGAGCTGCAGCACAGAGGGGATGGATGAGAACTGCAACCTCTAGGAGCTGCAGCATATAGGGATGGACGCAAACTGCAACCTCCAGGAGCTGCAGGGCAGAGATGGATGAGAACTCCAATCTCTAGGAGCTGCAGCATGGAGGGGATGGCTTCAAAGTCCAGCCTCCAGGAGCTGCAGTGTGGAAGGGATGGATGTGAACTCCAACTTCCAGGAGCTGCAGCACAGAGGGGATGGATGAGAACTCCAACCTCTAGGAGCTGCAGGGCAGAGGAGATGGATGCAAACTCCTTTCTCCATGAGATGCAGTGGAGAGGGGATGGATGAGATCTCCAACCTCTAGGAGCTGCAGCACAGAGGGGATGGATGCAAACTCCAACCTCCAGAAGCTGCAGGGCAGAAGGGATGGATGTAAATTCCAACCTCTAGGAGCTGCAGGGAGGAGGGGATGGATGCAAACTCCAACCTCCAGAAGCTACAGGGCAGAAGGGATGGATGTAAATTCCAACCTCTAGGAGCTGCAGGGAGGAGGGGATGGATGCAAACTCCAACCTCCAGAAGCTACAGGGCAGAAGGGATGGATGTAAATTCCAACCTCTAGGAGCTGCAGCACAGAGGGGATGGATGCAAACTCCAACCTCCAGAAGCTACAGGGCAGAAGGGATGGATGTAAATTCCAACCTCTAGGAGTTGCAGGGAGGAGGGGATGGATGCAAACTCCATCCTCCATAAGATGCAGTGTGGAGGGGATGGACGCAAACCCCAACCTCTAGGAGCTGCAGCACAGAGGGGATGGATGCAAACTCCAACCTCCAGAAGCTACAGGGCAGAGGGGATGGATGCAAACTCCTTTCTCCATGAGATGCAGTGGAGAGGGGATGGATGAGATCTCCAACCTCTAGGAGCTGCAGCACAGAGGGGATGGATGCAAACTCCAACCTCCAGAAGCTGCAGGGCAGAAGGGATGGATGTAAATTCCAACCTCTAGGAGCTGCAGCACAGAGGGGACGGATGCAAACTCCAACCCCCAGAAGCTGCAGCACAGAGGGGATGGATGCAAACTCCAACCTCTAGAAGCTGCAGGGCAGAAGGGATGGATGAGAACTCCAACCTCCAGAAGCTGCAGGGCAGAGATGGATGAGAACTCCAACCTCTAGGAGCTGCAGGACAGAGGGGATGGATGCAAACTCCAACCTCCAGAAGCTACAGGGCAGAAGGGATGGATGCAAACTCCAACCTCTAGGAGCTGCAGGGCAGAGGGGACGGATGCAAACTCCATCCTCCATAAGATGCAGTGTGGAGGGGATGGACACAAACTCCAACCTCTAGGAGCTGCAGGGCAGAGGGGATGGATGCAAACTCCAACCTCTAGAAGCTGCAGGGCAGAGGAGATGGATGAGAACTCCAACTTCTAGGAGCTGCAGCATAGAAGGGATGGATGAGAATTCCAACCTCCAGAAGCTGCAGCACAGAAGGGATGGATGAGAATTCCAACCTCCAGAAGCTGCAGCACAGAGGGGCTGGATACAAACTCCAACCTCCAGGAGCTGCAGTGTGGAAGGGATGGATGAGAACTCCAACCTCCAGGAGCTGCAGCACAGAGGGGATGGATGAGAACTCCAGCCTCCAGAAGCTGCAGCACAGAGGGGATGGAGCAAACTCCAACCTCTAGAAGCTGCAGCACAGAGGGGATGGATGCAAACTCCAACCTCCAGAAGCTGCAGCACAGAGGGGATGGAGCAAACTCCAACCTCTAGGAGCTGCAGGGCAGAAGGGATGGATGTAAATTCCAACCTCTAGGAGCTGCAGCATATAGGGGATGGAGCAAACTCCAACCTCTAGGAGCTGCAGCACAGAGGGGATGGATGAGAACTCCAACTTCCAGGAGCTGCAGCATAGAGGGGATGGAGCAAACTCCAACCTCTAGAAGCTGCAGCACAGAGGGGATAGATGCAAACTCCAACCTCTAGAAGCTGCAGGGCAGAAGGGATGGATGTAAATTCCAACCTCTAGGAGCTGCAGCATATAGGGGATGGATACAAACTCCAACCTCCAGGAGCTGCAGTGTGGAGGGGATGGATGAGAACTCCAGCCTCCAGAAGCTGCAGCACAGAGGGGATGGAGCAAACTCCAACCACCAGAAGCTGCAGCACAGAGGGGATGGATGAGAACTCCAACCTCTAGAAGCTGCAGCACAGAGGGGATGGATGAGAACTCCAACCTGCAGAAGCTGCAGCACAGAGGGGATGGAGCAAACTCCAACCTCCAGAAGCTGCAGCACAGAGGGGATAGATGCAAACTCCAACCTCTAGAAGCTGCAGCACAGAGGGGATGGATGCAAACTCCAACCTCTAGAAGCTGCAGCACAGAGGGGATGGATGCAAACTCCAACCTCTAGGAGCTGCAGCACAGAGGGGATGGATGAGAACTCCAACTTCCAGAAGCTGCAGCATAGAGGGGATGGAGCAAACTCCAACCTCTAGAAGCTGCAGGGAGGAGGGGATGGATGCAAACTCCCCCCTCTGCAGCCTGTGTGTCCCCGGGCCGAGCTCTGGGGTGGGTGCTGCTGGGTGGGTGTCTGCGCCAGGGCGGGTGAAGCGCATGCAAAGGGTCGTTTGCTAGAACCAACTGTAAAAAAAAAAAAAAAAAAAAAAAAAAAAAACAAACAAAACCAAAGCAGGACCTGTCGGCAGGCGTTGAAGCAGCCCAGTGGGTCCCCGGGGGGGGCTGCGGTTAGCAGGCAGCAGGCAGCGGCTCCCCGGGCAGGGCAAAGCGGGGGCGGGAGCAGTGGCGGCAGCTCTGGCGATGGAGCAGGGCAGGGGCCGGAGCCACGACTTCGGCGGCCAAGTCACCTTGGCCAAGGGACATCCCCCCTGGGCTCTCGGGCTGCAGAGCAGAGACAAGGGCGTTAGCGTCCAATCCCCCCCCCCCCAACCCCCCCCCCCCCAGGAGCAGCCCCCGAGCCCTGGAGGTGCGGGCGAAGCGGCTGGGGAGGGAGGGGGGGGGGGGGCGAAGGGGGATGGAGGCTTGGCCAGGGTCCCCCAGCTCCGGGATAAGGAGGAGGAGGAGGAGGAGTGCCCCCCGCCTCGGGCTGCGGGAGATGCTCACCCCGGGGAGGGCAGCGAGGATTGGGGGGCGGGGGGGGTCCCCCCTTACCCAGGAGCGCTGCCAGCAGGCTTGGGGACATGGCTGCGGTGCGGAGAGAGGAGCAGAGGAGCCGTGCGGGCTGCCCGCAGCACCCCGGCTGTGCCTGACCACCCCCCCCCCGAGCGCCGCCCCCACCTCGGACAGCCGAGACGGGCGGGGCTGCCAGCCACCTCCTCCCCCCGCCCCCAGCATCTCCGCCCTCCTCCCAGCAGCCTCCACACCCCTCAGCAGCCTCCGCCCCTCCTTGAGCATCCTCCTCCCTCCAGCATCCTCCTCCTCCCTTGAGCATCCTCCTCCTTCCCAGCAGCCTCCGCCCCTCCTTGAGCATCCTCCCCCTCTCCTGAGCATCCTCCTCCCTCCAGCATCCTCCTCCTCCCTTGAGCATCCTCCTCCCTCCCAGCAGCCTCCGCCCTCCTTGAGCATCCTCCTCCCCTCCTGAGCATCCTCCTCCCTCCAGCATCCTCCTCCTCCCTTGAGCATCCTCCTCCTTCCCAGCAGCCTCCGCCCCCCTTGAGCATCCTCCTCCCCTCCTGAGCATCCTCCTCCCTCCCAGCATCTTCCTCCTCCCCTGAGCATCCTCCACACCCCTCAGCATCCTCCGCCCTCCTTGAGCATCCTCCTCCCCCTCCTGAGCATCCTCCTCCCTCCCAGCATCTTCCTCCTCCCTTGAGCATCCTCCTCCTTCCCAGCAGCCTCCGCCCTCCTTGAGCATCCTCCTCCCCTCCTGAGAATCCTCCTCCCTCCAGCATCTTCCTCCTCCCTTGAACATCCTCCTCCTTCCCAGCAGCCTCCGCCCCCCTTGAGCATCCTCCTCCCTCCAGCATCTTCCTCCTCCCTTGAGCATCCTCCACACCCCTCAGCATCCTCCGCCCTCCTTGAGCATCCTCCACACCCCTCAGCATCCTCCTCCCCTCCTGAGTATCCTCCTCCCTCCAGCATCTTCCTCCTCCCTTGAGCATCCTCATCCCTCCCAGCAGCCTCCGCCCTCCTTGAGCATCCTCCTCCCATCCTGAGCATCCTCCTCCCTCCCAGCATCCTCCTCCTCCCTTGAGCATCCTCCTCCCCCTCAGAGCATCTTCCAGCCCTCCCCGAGCATCCTCCTCCCCTCCTGAGCATCCTCCTCCCTCCAGCATCCTCCTCCTCCCTTGAGCATCCTCCTCCTTCCCAGCAGCCTCCGCCCCCCTTGAGCATCCTCCTCCCCTCCTGAGCATCCTCCTCCCTCCCAGCATCTTCCTCCTCCCCTGAGCATCCTCCACACCCCTCAGCATCCTCCGCCCCCCCTGAGCATCCTTCACACCCCTCAGCATCCTCCTCCCCTCCTGAGCATCCTCCTCCCTTCCAGCATCTTCCTCCTCCCTTGAGCATCCTCCTCCTTCCCAGCAGCCTCCGCCCAACTTGAGCATCTTCCACACCTCCCAGCATCCTCCTCCTCCCTTGAGCAGCCTCCGCCCCTCTCGAGCATCCTCCACACCCCTCAGCATCCTCCTCCTCCTCCCTCCAGCATCCTCCTCCCTTCTGAGCATCCAACCCCGTCCCAGCATCCTTCACCCCCTCCTCAGCATCCTCCTCCTCCCTTGAGCATCCTCCTCCCCCTCAGAGCATCCTCCTCCCCCTCAGAGCATCCTCCTCCCCCTCAGAACATCTTCCAGCCCTCCCCGAGCATCCTCCTCCCCCTCAGAGCATCCTCCTCCCCCTCAGAGCATCTTCCAGCCCTCCCCGAGCATCCTCCTTCCCCTCAGAGCATCCTCCAGCCCTCTCCGAGCATCTTCCAGCCTTCCCCGAGCATCCTCCTCCCCCTCCGAGCATCCTCCTCCCTCCCAACCCTCCTCGAACATCCTCCTCCCCCTCCGAGGATCCTCCTTCCCCTCCGAGCACCCTCCTCCCCCTCAGAGCATCTTCCAGCCCTCCCTGAGCATCCTCCTCCCTCCAGCATCCTCCACCTCCCTTGAGCATCCTCCTTCCTTCCGAGCATCCAACCCCATCCCAGCATCCTTCACCCCCTCCTCAGCATCCTCCTCCTCCCTTGAGCATCCTCCTCCCCCTCAGAGCATCTTCCAGCCCTCCCCGAGCATCCTCCTCCCCCTCAGAGCATCCTCCTTCCCCTCCGAGCATCCTCCTCCCTCTCAGAGCATCTTCCAGCCCTCCCCGAGCATCCTCCTCCCTCCCAGCATCTTCCAGCCCTCCTCGAGCATCCTCCTCCCGCTCAGAGCATCCTCCTCCCACTCCGAGCATCCAACCCCTCCGAGAATCCTCCTCCCCCTCAGAGCATCCTCCTCCCCCTCCCCGCGCATCCCTCGTGTGTGTGTGTCCCGTGCATCCCCCGTGTCCCCTCCTCACGTCCCCCCTCCGGGACACCCCCCCCCAACCCCTCTTCCCACCGCCTCTGCCCTTCCCCTTGCTCCCCCAGCCCTTCCGTGCCTCCCTCTCCCTCCTCTGCCCCTCCCTGTGCCCCCCCAGACCCCTCTCCCCACTGCACCCCCTCTCCGGATTGAGGGGAGGGGGCAGCAGGGCTGGCACGGGGGGGCTCGGGGATGGATGAGCTGCCCCATCCCTGCATCCCTGGTGCCACCAGCTCCCCGAGGAAGACACCGAGATGGGAACCCAGTGCCCGACACCGAAGCTGCAGGTGGAATCCACCCAAAGCCAGAGGAAGCGCTTGGAAACAGGATTTTTCTCACCTCGAGCTTGTTCTGGGATAACTGCCTGCACAGGAGTTCGTGTTCCCACAACCTTTTCCAGGCTTTTAACAGGCTGCCCAGGGAGGTGGTTGATTCCCCTTCCCTGGAGGTGCTTAAGGGACGGGTGGACGAGGTGCTGAGGGACATGGGTTAGTGTTTGATAGGAGTGGTTGGACTCGATGGTCCGATGGGTCTCTTCCAACCTGGTTGTTCTATGATTCTATGAAAGGCCGTGGCATGTGGAGGGCTCCTTCCTGAAGTGTCTGCCAAGTGTGCTTCCAAAAAAATGGGCGAAGATGTGATGCCATTGCGAATCCTCCCCATGCAGAGCCCTGAATCCGTCTGGAGGCAGGAAGGTTGGGACCAGCAGCATCACCAGTCACAAACCAGGTACACTGGGCACACGTGTCCCCAGCTTTTCCCACTATGACTGGAAGTGAAAAAATGACTTCTGTGTGGAAGTGTGGATCTGCTGGAGGGTCGGGAGGCTCTGCAAAGGGACCTAAACAGGCTGGATCCATGGGCTGAGTCCAATGGGATGAGGTTTAACACGGCCAAATGCCACATCCTGCACTTGGGGCACAACAACCCTATGCAGAGCTACAGACTGGGAGAAGCCTGGCTGGAAAACTGCCAGGAGGAGAGGGACCTGGGGGTGTTGGTCGACAGCCAACTGACCATGAGCCAGCAGTGTGCCCAGGTGGCCAAGAAGGCCAAGGGCATCCTGGCTTGGATCAGAAATGGTGTGACCAGCAGGGCCAGGGAGGTGATTCTCCCTCTGGACTCAGCACTGGTGAGGCCGCTCCTTGAATCCTGTGTTCAGTTGTGGGCCCCTCAGCACAAGAAGGATGTTGAGGCTCTGGAGCGAGTCCAGAGAAGAGCAATGAAGCTGGGGAAGGGGCTGGAGAACAGGCCCTATGAGGAGCATCTGAGAGAGCTGGGGGTGTTTATCCTGGAGAAGAGGAGGCTGAGAGGAGACCTCATTACTCTCTACAACAACGTGAAAGGAGGTTGTAGAGAGGAGGGAGCTGGGCTCTTCATCCAAGTGACAGGGGACAGGACAAGAGGGAATGGCCTCAAGCTCCACCAGAGGAGATTTAGGCTAGAGATTAGGGTGACTGGGCATTGGAATAGGCTGCCCAGGGAGGTGGTTGATTCCCCTTCCCTGGAGGTGTTTAAGGGACGGGTGGATGAGGTCTTGAGGGACATGGGTTAGTGTTTGATAGGAATGGTTGGACTCAATGATCCGATGGGTCTCTTCCAACCTGGTTGTTCTGTGATTCTATGACACATCCCTGCTGAGCATCCCTGCAGGGGCAGGTCTCCATGTGCCCAGCCTGGGAGAGTTGAGGAGCTGGCACTGCACTGTGTGCCCAGAGCTCGGGGAGGGATGCTACCTGTCACAGGAGCCTGATGGAGCTGTCAGACGCGGCAGCTCTGGCCAATTTCCTCGGGTTGCTGATCCCACGAGACATCTGCCACCACCACCAGCCTTGGAAAGGCTCTGCTGTCCCGCGGCCTCAATGCCTGTCACAACCAGAAAGAGCACTCACAGCAGCTGTCCTGGGGGGTTTGGATGATACTGAGGTGCCCGGTATGGGATCTGGGCTTATTGCAGCTCAGCGGAAACTTGTTTTGCTGAGCCCAGCTCAACGCTGCTGGGTCTGGTTTCAGGGAAGGTGAGAATCCCCTGCTCGGACGCTGTCACCTCCCCAGGGGGACAGGAGAAAGGGCTCCCGAGTCCTGCCAGCTGGCTCACAGCCCCGTGCACCGCTCCGTCCCTCTCACCTTGCGCTGGTGGAGCTGGGAGGGTTAAGATGCCATCCTGCTCGCCAAGGAGGGGTCCTGCATCCCTCCACGTGGCTACCGAGCAGGGTAGGGCTGAGCGGAGCAGTTGGGCTGCAGCCTCCCAGCTCATTGCAGCAGGCGCTGCGCTGGCCCTGGAGCACCTTGCCAGGGGCGGCCCTGGCCCTACTCCCAGCAGCAAGGCGAGGACGGCCCCGTCCCTCTCCCAGAGCTCCAGGAGCCAGGGGATGCTTGGCACCCACGCTGGGAGCAGGCAGAGAGCTCTCCTGCCCACGGAGGAGGTGGCGATGCCGGAGCACAGCTTCCCATCAGCACCTTATGTTTACTGCAAGGTCTTCTGGCTGTGACCTTTCAAAGACAAGGTGGCCCAGGAGCTGGCAGCGAGCGGGATGCACTGGCAGCGAGCGGGATGCACTGGCAGCGAGCAGAGGCACTGGCAGGGAGCAGAGGCACTGGCAGCGAGCAGAGGCACTGCGGGACTGTCCCGGCCGGGAGCTGAGGAAGAGCTCCTGGGCTCACAGACTGCGGGTGAGTGCTTGGCTGCCTTTGCCACTCTCAGCTCTCCTTTGCCTGCAGCCCGAGCGATGCTTTCCCCACTCCCTGCCTCCTGCTTTCTGTGCAGAACCGTCCTCCACACCCTCCGGCAGAGCTGGCTGCCCCTTCTATGGATCCTTTAATACAAGCAGGGAAGGGGAGAGGAGTCCCCAGGCAGCTGCTGCAAATGAAACACTGAGAAACTTATCCTGTGGGCAAGGAGAAAGTTCCCTCCTGACAGGATCCTCCCCAGCTCTGGCTCTCCCAGTGCTGCCCTTCACACCCCTCTCAGCTCCCGGAGTTCGCTGTCCCATTTCCAAGTCTTTAATTCCAGTCCAGGCTGCAGGCAGCATTCCCAGGGACAGCAGCACTGGGTTCCCATCAAGGCAACCCAGGGACAGCAGCACTGGGCTCCCATCAAGGCAACCCCGGTGGTCCCTCATGGCTCGCACAGCCCTCTGCAGTCTCCCCAGCACAGAGAAGGGTCCCCACCACCTCCTGAGCCGCCCTCTTGTTCTTCAACACCTCTAACCCCACCTGGTCCGAGGGAATTGCTGTGGTGTTGGTCTGGTTGGTGCTGGTCCTGGAGGAGCTGGGAAGCTGTGGTGCTGGGCGGGGGGGTGGGGGGGTTGCAGTCACCACTCTCGGTCTCTTGTGGCAGTGAAAACTCCCCTCACTGCATCCTGTAGGTCTCTCCTCTCCCACAGCATCTGTCTTCCTCGTGAGCATCTTGCCAGTGACTTAGAATCATAGAAGGGTTTGGGTTGGGAGGGACCTTAGAAAGATCAACCAGACCCTCCCGGAGCAGCCCACAGGTCCCCAGAACTCTTTGCCAGGGCTGGTTTTGTCCCTCCCCGGGGCTGGAGCTTGGTGCTGGGCGGCCGCACGCCCTGCTCCTTTCCACACTCCAGGGTATTGGAGGTGATTTTGGTCCCTTCCACCAGGGAGGAAGAGGTGGGAGCGATCCAGAGCTAACGCCGCCGGCACACGGCGAAGGGCCAAGCGCTGGGGAGAGCTGAGACTGCTGGTGTGACTCAGCCGGGCTGAGTGAGGAGGGGTCTGGGGGCTTGGGGTGGGTTGGCAGGCAGCATTCACCCAGCAGCAAGGCAGTTGTGGACGCTCAAGGGCAGCCAGACCTTGCTCGTGTGTGGATTTGGGATGCGCAGGCATCTCGCAGCCCCTGGGAGAGGCAGGACGGAGGGCGCCTGTCACAGCTCCCATCGCCCGCGTGTCTCCGCGATGGGTAAATTGATGGATGTGCCTATTAACAGTGCCCCAGTTGTGCCGCTCGGGTGCTCCTGGGTTGCTAAGCCTGCCAGCAGCCTGGGTACAGGTGTCGATCACCCGGCGCACGCCCTGGGCTCCCCAAGAGCCTGCTGAGCCTCACCTGCCGTGCCCCGAGCAGCTCCCGGCCTGCTTTCTCTGCAGAGCCAAGGTGGGGAAGGCAGCAGGTGCAGCTCCCAGTAGCAGAGCACCCCTGAAATCTCAGTGCGCGAGGACTCGGGCAGCACTGGTCGCTCTCCCACACCCCAGCCCTGCCCTGACTGCACCTGCAGGGACTGAGCTGCAGAAGTGTAAGCTGCCCTGGCTCCTCCTCAGCTCCCAAACCTGCTGCCCCAGCAGCTTTAACACGGCCAAATGCCACGTCCTGCACTTGGGGCACAACAACCCTATGCAGAGCTACAGACTGGGAGAAGTCTGCCTGGAAAACTGCCAGGAGGAGAGGGACCTGGGGGGGTTGGTCGACGGCGACTGACCATGAGCCAGCAGTGTGCCCAGGTGGCCAAGAAGGCCAAGGGCATCCTGGCTTGGATCAGAAACGGTGTGACCAGCAGGGCCAGGGAGGTTCTTCTCCCTCTGGACTCAGCACTGGGGAGGCCACTCCTTGAATCCTGTGTTCAGTTGTGGGCCCCTCAGCACAAGAAGGATGTTGAGGCTCTGGAGAGAGTCCAGAGAAGAGCAACAAAGCTGGTGAAGGGGCTGGAGAACAGGCCCTGTGAGGAGCGTCTGAGAGAGCTGGGGGTGTTTATCCTGGAGAAGAGGAGGCTGAGAGGAGACCTCATTGCTCTCTCCAACTACCTGAAAGGAGGTTGTAGAGAGGAGGGAGCTGGGCTCTTCTCCCAAGTGACAGGGGACAGGACAAGAGGGAATGGCCTCAAGCTCCACCAGGGGAGATTTAGGCTGGAGATTAGGAGGAAGTTTTTCCTGGAAAGTGTCATTGGGCATTGGAATAGGCTGCCCAGGGAGGTGGTTGATTCACCTTCCCTGCAGGGGTTTAAGGGACGGGTAGATGAGGTCTAGAGGGACATGGTTTAGTGTTTGATAGGAATGGTTGGACTCGATGATCCGATGGGTCTCTTCCAACCTGGTTGTTCTATGATTCTATGATTCTATGATCGAGCTCCGGACACAGGGGATGCTTTCCACTCCCCTGGGCAGGCGCAGAGGCAGAGCAGAGGCAAGAGGCCCTGTCCTACCCCTCCAGCAGGCAGCAGCACAAAAGCATCGAGCGCGACGTTAGCTTTTTGTTGTTCTTTTGTCTGTTCGACTGTACAAAGAGCAGTAAACCTGTCCTAACACTCGGCATTCCCTTGACCAAGGGAACCCAATGGAAGGCGCAACCCCAACCGTGCAGTCACGACCGCTGACAGCGCCTCCTGTGTGAATAGATCTGTATTTGTAGAGCTTCTCTCTGCTGTGGGCAGCTACGTACAGACAGACGCATCGGCAAGTCGCAATCCGAGGAGAGCGCGTGGAAGAAATGAAAGGCAGGGGCAAGACCACTCGTGTGCAACAGTCGGAAAGGCTTTGGGCTGTGAAGATGCCAGCTCAGGGCCACCCGGAGCCGCTCACGGCCCAGCCTCGAGAGGCAGGCGGCTCCGGGGAAGCCGCCACGTGGGGAAAGCCATGGGGCATAGGGGTGCGAGGGGACGGGCAGCCGCAGTCCAGCTCTCTCCGGGCAGGAGAGAAGAGCAGGGGAAGGCACACGGCGAGACACGGCACATTCCTGCTGCAGAGGGGAAGGCGAGCAGCGCGCAGCCCAGCGAGCTCGAGCAAGGTGGAGAGGGGCCCAGGGCAGGATGCGATGGGGGCAAAGCAGGGAGCGCACGGGTGTCCCTTCGTCCCCAGGGCCTGGTGGCACCCACACAGGGACACGGCAGCCAAGGTCTCCCTTCTCCCCTGGCAGCGTTGCTCAGAGGCGAGGGGAACCTCACCGTGCAGCGCCCCACTCCTGACCCACATCACACCTGCCGTGGGAGAAGAAAAGCCCTGCATGGTGTAGCAGGGGACACGTCCCTGGGTCATCGTCCCTGTCTGACCCACAAGAGGATCCGGGGAGAGCTACCTGCACTCATTGGCCAGCACAGCACAGCCGCTGGGACTGGTGCAGGAGGCACAGGGCTTGCCCGAGGAGGGCAGGAGCACTCGTTACCAACCCTGGGACTCAAAATGATGAGACCAGGGAGGGCAGGAGCACTGATTCCAACCCTGGGACTCAAAATGATGAGACCAAGGAGGGCAGGAGTGCTGATTCCCAGCCCTGGGACTCAAAATGATGAGCCCAAGGAGGGCAGGAGCACTAGTTCCAACCCTGGGACTCAAAATGATGAGCATGAGGAGGGCAGGAGCACTGGTGCCAACCCTGGGACTCAAGGTGTTGAGCCCAAGGAGGGCAGGAGTGCTGATTCCCAGCCCTGGGACTCAAGGCGATGAGCCTGAGGAGGGCAGGAGCGCTGGTTCCCAACCCTGGGACTCAAAATGATGAGCCCAAGAAGGGCAGGAGCACTGCTTCCAGCCCTGGGACTCAAGGTGTTGAGCCCAGGGAGGGCAGGAGTGCCGATTCCCAACCCTGGGACTCAAGGCGATGAGCCCGAGGAGGGCAGGAGCGCTGGTTCCCAGCCCTGGGAGTCACCAAAGGGAGATGAAACCAGGCAGGACCACCGCTCACTCCCACCTGCCCTCACTCCTTCTCCAAGCTGCACCGTCCTCAGCTCATCCCAAACCTCTGAGGATGCAGGGAAGCCCCCAGGAGCTGCCACAAGCAGGACAGGAGCTGGGACATGTCGGTGGCCGAGGCAGGAGGCAGCCGGGAGGCTGGCAGTGCATTGCCGTGGCAGTTATGGGTCGGGCAGTGCTCTGCAGGGAGGCTGGAAGAGGCAGTTACAGCATCACAGGGTCTCTCGGGGTATACAGAGCCTTCCTGTCTCTGGACCCGCGGTTGTGCCCAGTCCTTCCCAGCAAGCGCCCCAGAGCTCCTCTTCCTCCCAGCCCTGGCGGCCGCGCCTCGCCGCTCCCTGCCACTCCTGTCACCGCCGTTTGGCACAGCAGCACAACAGTTTCCATTCGAATTCCCCTCCCCGAGAAGGAAACGAGCACAAGAGAAGTCAGCCCAGCACCTTTGGCTGAGGCGCTCGGGCCCAAAAATAACCCAAGAAGCAGAAGAAGGGTTGCATCTGTTACACCCACCAGGAGCCATTAGCGGCTCCGAAAACCAGCGGAGCTCGGAGGCAGCGCTGGAGGCTAACGGCCTTTACCCGCCTGTCGGCTTCTGAGTAGGCCGGGACAGTCCCTGAGGAGCACGACGAGCATCTTGGTGCAACTATCGGGGATCCATCAGCATGGGGACACTGGCACCTGCACCCTGGGCACGGTAGGAGCGACTCGGCACGAGATGTGGCCCCCGAGGGCACAGAGGGCGCAGGTATCTGGGCATAGAACGGTTTGAGTTGGAAGGGACCTTGAAGATCATCCAATTCCAGCCCCTCTGCCATGGGCAGGGACACCTCCTGCTCGACCAGGCATGGGGCTGCCTGGCACCCCCAGCTCCAGCGCCTCCGAGCGTGGGGACCGTGGTCTCTCCCTCTCTCCTGTGTCTCCCTGTCCTCACGTGAGCTCCGGCACTCAGAGGGCGGCCAGTGGGAGCCAGGGACAACCCAGCCCCAGCTCGGTCTCAGCAGCAGCCTCACCAGGCCGAGGGAACCACCTTCTCTCCATGCCCTGCTCCAGGCCGGGTAGGGTGTTTGGATGGAAGGAGGGATGCTCTGGGAAGGCAGAAATCCTTGCTCTGGGAAGCACATCAAGGGGTGACGCTGTACAGGGGCGAGGAGGGGAGGGGCGGGCAGGGGGGGCATTACTTGGTGCCCTCGTCTGGGTTGCCTTCGCCGTCTGTCTTCCCTTCCTCCTCCGTCTTCTGGTCGTCGGTGTTGAGCCGCTGCTGCTTTTTCCGGCGCACGCATTTCACCACCATCAGCACCAGGATCACCACGGCTAAGAAACCGCCCACGGAGGCGCCCACGATGACGGCCACTGTCGAGTCGTGCTTGGGGGGCTCTGCAGAGACAGGGCACGAGCTCAGGACATGCGAACGTGTTCAGTTGTGGGTCCCTCAGCACAAGAAGGATGTTGAGGCTCTGGAGCAAGTCCAGAGAAGAGCAACGAAGCTGTGGAAGGGGCTGGAGAACAGGCCCTATGAGGAGCGGCTGAGAGAGCTGGGGGTGTTTATCCTGGAGAAGAGGAGGCTGAGAGGAGACCTCATTGCTCTCTACAACTACCTGAAAGGAGGTTGTAGAGAGGAGGAAGCTGGGCTCTTCTCCCAAGGGACAGGGGACAGGATGAGAGGGAATGGCCTCAAGCTCCACCAGGGGAGATTTAGGCTGGAGATTAGGAGGAAGTTTTTCATGGAAAGGGTCATTGGGCATTGGAATAGGCTGCCCAGGGAGGTGGTTGATTCCCCTTCCCTGGAGATGTTTAAGGGACGGGTGGATGAGGTCCTGAGGGACATGGTTTAGTGTTTGATAGGAATGGTTGGACTAGAAGATCCGATGGGTCCCTTCCAACCTGGTTGTTCTATGATTCTATGAACCCATCTGGGTGGGAGCAGTGGGATCCCACCCGCACGTGCGAGGCAGGAGGTGGAGAGGAGCCAGGGAGCACCCGAGGGTGCTGAGAGGAGTGGGGACAGCTCTACCACTGACCTTTGGTGAGCACCTTGAGGCTGATGCTGGCGTGGCCGCGGTGCCGGTCCGGGGGGTTCAGGACATAGCAGTTGTAGGTACCCTCATCCTCCAGCTGCACATTTTTGAGCGTGAAGGACACATCGTACTTGGTGGGGTTCCCGGTGAACTCCACGCGGTTCCCAAAGCGATCCAGCTGCTTGTTCATGATCTTCGTCCGGAACTGCAGGAACTGGGTGGGAGAAGAGGAGATAAGACAGTGTCTGGTACCCAGACGCTTGCATCCCCCTCCCCTGCACAATGAGCTCCAGGAGCAACTCTGGCTGCCGAGGCCCAGGGTCTTCTCCCCACCCACATCTGCTTGTCCTGCTGCATTACTTCATTACTCTCTCCAACTACCTGAAAGGAGGTTGTGGAGAGGAGGGAGCTGGGCTCTTCTCCCAAGGGACAGGGGACAGGACAAGAGGGAATGGCCTCAAGCTCCACCAGGGGAGATTTAGGCTAGAGATTAGGAGGAAGTTTTTCACACAGAGGGTCATTGGGCATTGGAACAGGCTGCCCAGGGAGGTGGTTGATTCCCATTCCCTGGAGGTGTTTAAGGGACGGGTGGATGAGGTCCTGAGGGACATGGGTTAGTGTTTGGTAGGAATGGTTGGACTCGATGATCCGATGGGTCTCTTCCAACCTGGTTGTTCAATGATTCTATGATTGGGGAATCTGCCTTGAGCCCCAGTTCCTTAAGCAGCCGGTTTTTGATTTTTCCTGTGGAGGAGGGACTGGACAGCAGGAGCACATGGAAAGAGAGGCCTCGGGATCCCAAGGAACGCACACGACTCCTTCAAGCTGACCCCAGGTCCCCTCAGCAGCTGATCAGAACAGACTCACCAGCTCCTCAGAACAGTTCCTGCACTCCTGGTACGTCCAGTTGAGGGAGAATTGCTTGTTCTCCACCTTGTAGCAGGAGTTGAAGGTGCAGGAGAGCTTCACCGAGGAACCGTTCAAGGCGTTGATGAGGGCTGGAGCCATCACCTCCATGCCCAACGCCGTGGGCGCTGCCACGGGCACAGGGAGCAGGAGCAGAGACACAGATGAGTTAGAACAGGGGCACCAGCAGCCAACTCTCCCCATCCCACTCCACATGAACTGGGGGCTGCACAGACCTCACCCTGGGGCTGCCTTTCAGGCACATCCATGCACAAACCATTTTTTTATCCTGCGCTTGGGGCACAACAACCCTATGCAGAGCTACAGACTGGGAGAAGTCTGGCTGGAAAACTGCCAGGAGGAGAGGGACCTGGGGGGGTTGGTCGACAGCAACTGACCATGAGGCAGCAGTGTGCCCAGGTGGCCAAGAAGGCCAATGGCATCCTGGCTTGGATCAGAAATGGTGTGACCAGCAGGGCCAGGGAGGTTCTTCTCCCTCTGGACTCAGCACTGGTGAGGCCGCTCCTTGAATCCTGTGTCCAGTTGTGGGCCCCTCAGCACAAGAAGGATGTTGAGGCTCTGGAGCGAGTCCAGAGAAGAGCAACGAAGCTGGTGAAGGGGCTGGAGAACAGGCCCTATGAGGAGCGGCTGAGAGAGCTGGAGGTGTTTATCCTGGAGAAGAGGAGGCTGAGAGGAGACCTCATTACTCTCTACAACAACGTGAAAGGAGGTTGTAGAGAGGAGGGAGCTGGGCTCTTCTCCCAAGGGACAGGGGACAGGACAAGAGGGAATGGCCTCAAGCTCCACCAGGGGAGATTTAGGCTAGAGATTAGGAGTTTTTCACAGAAAGGGTCATTGGGCATTGGAATAGGCTGCCCAGGGAGGTGGTTGATTCCCCTTCCCTGGAGGTGTTTAAGGGACGGGTGGATGAGGTCTTGAGGGACTTGGTTTAGTGTTTGATAGGAATGGTTGTACTTGATGATCCGATGGGTCTCTTCCAACCTGGCTGTTCTATGATTCTATGATTCAATGACAAGGTGGTGCAGCCCCTCTCTGCAAGCACCGACATCCCTCGCTGCCATGCCTGGTGCTAAATTCTGCTGAGTCCTAGCAGACCCTGCGCCTGAGAGGAGGCTTTCCTGCTGCAGCCGGGAAGCGCGGTGCAAGGGCTTGGCTGCAGCATCAGGAGGCCGGGCTCAGCGCCACGGCCAACGAGAAATTTATGGCTGCGCTCATCAGATTTCCTTCCCAGCAGGACTCGACGCAGCGGCAAGCTCTGGGTTCTGCCAGTGCCAGCCCCTCCGGGGGCTGCAGGAGGAATGCAGATGCTCCCTTCTCCCAGTGACGTGGGCACGAGGATTCTCCATCTGGGAACGACCCGGTTAAGATCTGAGTCATTGCTGAGGGGGTTAAGGATGATTCTGCACCCTGACCTCACTGTGGCAGAGGAATGGGGACGTCAGCCAGTGCAGCTGGCAGGGCAGGAGGCGTCTGCGCCCTGGAAGAGCCACCCACCCCCTTCCCTGCAGCAAACCTGGTCTGAGCTCAAACCCCAGCCCGTGATGGGGAAGGTGCATAGACCGAGAGAGGCAAAATCAAGGAAAAAGAGGGATGGAGAGTCCCTGGGAGGGCTGAGGTGTCAAGGGGGCCTGTGGCTCCCCATGGGCAGGGATGCTGGCAGCAGGTGCTTTTGCTCATCACCTCACCTTTCCCCTCTGGCTGCTGCTCTTTGCTCTCAAACCATCTTCCCAGGGTGGTGCTGAGCCCGGCTCTGGGGCCAAGCGGGATTCATGCCAAGGCTGTTCCGCTGGCCACCACGCTCCGTCTGCAAGCAGGGCAGGAGAGGGGCCAGGCGCTGCAGCCAGGGAAAAGAGGCTTTTCCAAGTTGCAGATATGGCTCTTTTCAAGCCGCAGCTCTTGCCGCAACAGCCTGAAGCCAGGTCTCAGGGGGCAGAAGGGTCTCGGGTGGCAGAAGGGTCTCTGGGGGGACAGCCAGGCCCTCCGGGGGTGCTCGAGCCCTTGGAGATGTCTCCCTGCTCAGGCTCAAAGGTTACTGGGAGGTGCAGGGATGGGGAAGGTTGATGGGGATCAGCACCCAAGGAAGGGAGAGGTGCCCAGCCCCAAGCTGTCGCCCAACCCCTGAAACACTTTCAAGGGAACCTTGCAGGAGGGAAAAGAGAAAAAAGCCAGGATCTTGCCTCTCCCTGGAGACCCCTCCACACCTCCAGACCCACAGGCCTGGTTGAGGGGTCCCTGCACTGATCTGTGTGCCCGACAGCCCTCACTCTAGTCCCTGCGGCTGGTGGTACAGTTTGCTGTGCAGAGGCTCTGCAGAGCACCGAGATGCCAGCAGGAGTTCTCCCAGACTCTGCGGCAATGAGGCAGCCCTGCCACCCACTCAGGGTGACCACCACACGGCCAAGGTCCTCGCGGGTAGCCAACACACCATGGGCACGTGCCCCAGGAGCACCTGGTCCCAAGGTCCAATTTGGACACTGGAATCGGCTGCCCACGGAGATGGTTGATTCACCTTCCCTGGAGGTGTTTAAGGGACGGGTGGATGAGGTGTTGAGGGACATGGTTTAGTGTTTGATAGGAATGGTTGGACTCGATGATCCAATGAGTCTCTTCCAACCTGGTTGTTCTATGATTCTATGATTCTCTGCGATCGCCTGGGAACTGGGAGACAAGAGAGGTGGGGAAAGAACCCAAATCCCTGGGAAAGAGACTGGAGGCTTCATCCCTGGGCGCTGGGAGACAACAGAGGTGGGGAAAGAACCCAAACCCCTGGGAATGAGACTGGAGGCTTCATCCTTGGGTGTTGGGAGACAACAGAGGTGGGGAAAGAACCCAAACCCCTGGGAATGAGACTGGAGGCTTCATCCTTGGGTGTTGGGAGACAACAGAGGTGGGGAAAGAACCCAAACCCCTGGGAATGAGACTGGAGGCTTCATCCTTGGGTGTTGGGAGACAACAGAGGTGGGGAAAGAACCCAAATCCCTGGGAATGAGACTGGAGGCTTCATCCTTGGGTGTTGGGAGACAACAGAGGTGGGGAAAGAACCCAAATCCCTGGGAATGAGACTGGAGGCTTCATCCTTGGGTGTTGGGAGATAACAGAGGTGGGGAAAGAACCCAAATCCCTGGGAATGAGACTGGAGGCTTCATCCTTGGGCGCTGGGAGATAACAGAGGTGGGGAAAGAACCCAAACCCCTGGGAAAGAGACTGGAGGCTTCTTCCCTGGGAGCTGCGCACCCTCTGTCACACTACACCCAGGGCTCGGGAGGTAAAAATACACGCAAGTCTCTAAAAGAGACCTTGCTGGGCTTTCTGTCCCCTCTTCCCCAGGCTTTCTCCTAGGGCAGAGCCCACCAGGACGGCCTGAACAGCACTTCCAGGAGGTGATGCAGCCCTGGTTGCCAATCGATACAGACCCAGAGCTGCTGACACATGCTGCTGGGGACACACACACACACAGAGGGGGAGAAACGCAGCGAGCGGAGGAGTCCCCCCCCACCCCCGCCCCAGCTCCATGCAGCAATGCCAACCCGCAACCTGTTCCCCACCAGAGCACCCCCCAGCATGCACACAGCCTCCTGCCTGGAGGAGACCTTCCCAGCAAGCAGGATGCTCAACCTGGGGAGGAGAAGATGCGGTTGCAGTGCACCTGCCCCAACATCTATGCCCGAAACAGGTCACCTTGCCTGGCTGCATCCCTGCCACCTCCATCCCTGCGGCACAGCATCACTCACCGCTTCCCCAGGGGACAGGAGAGGCTTTTTGGGGAGGCTGGGATGCGGGGAGAGGGGGCTGGTGTTTCTCCCCAGCCTGGGATGCTGTGGGTGTGCATGCAAAGGGGTCCAGGCGACACTTACCCAGCGAGAGGAGCCAGCTGAGCCCAGTGAGGAACAAGGTGGGCTGCTGGAGCCAAGCTTCCAGGCTCATTTTGAAGGATTTGGGGGGATGGAGAGGACCTGGTGTTGGTGTGGGTGGTGGGGGGTGGGTTTTTTTCGAACGCCCGGGTTATTAGCCGGTGCCATAGAACATCGGAGCCGCTTTATTCCCACAGCCCAATATGGCTGGAGCGGAGCTGGAGCGAAAAAACCCGTCAATGCTATGGTTGGTGGATCTGAGCAAAGCAAGTGGGAGGGCAGAAAAAATTTCCTGCTGAAAGAGAAGGCGACAGCTCCCGGCGTTCCCGGCTCCGCAGGGCATCGCCCGCACCAGCCTGAGCCCAGGGCAGCCCAGGAGAAGGGGTCGGCTGGGATTCGCCTTGGTCGTGCAAACCGGTGCCCTTGGAGCAAGCTTCAGCTGGAATTCGCTTTGTCCGAGCAAACTGACCCTCAGATGGGATTCGCCTTGGCCGCGCAAACTGCTGCCCTTGGAGCAAGTTTCAGATGGGATTCGCTTTGGCCATGCAAGATGACCCTCAGCTGGGATTCGCTTTGGCTGAGAAAAGTGACCCTCAGCTGGGATTTGCCTTGGCCATGTCTGGAAAACTGCCAGGAGGAGAGGGACCTGGGAGTGTTGGTCGACAGCCGACTGACCATGAGGCAGCAGTGTGCCCAGGTGGCCAAGAAGGCCAATGGTATCCTGGCTTGGAGCAGAAATGGTGTGACCAGCAGGGCCAGGGAGGTGATTCTCCCTCTGGACTCAACACTGGTGAGGCTGCTCCTTGAATCCTGTGTTCAGTTCTGGGCCCCTCAGCACAAGAAGGACATTGAGGCTCTGGAGAGAGTCCAGAGAAGAGCCACGAAGCTGGTGAAGGGGCTGGAGAACAGAACCTATGAGGAGCAGCTGAGAGAGCTGGAGGTGTTTATCCTGGAGAAGAGGAGGCTGAGAGGAGACCTCATTACTCTCTACAACAATGTGAAAGGAGGTTGTGGAGAGGAGGGAGCTGGGCTCTTCTCCCAAGGGACAGGGGACAGGACAAGAGGGAATGGCCTCAAGCTCCACCAGGGGAGATTTAGGCTAGAGATTAGGAGGAAGATTTTCACAGAGAGGGTCATTGGGCATTGGAACAGGCTGCCCAGGGAGGTGGTTGATTCCCCTTCCCTGGAGGTGTTTAAGGGATGGGTGGATGAGGTCTTGAGGGACTTGGTTTAGTGTTTGATAGGAATGGTTGGACTAGAAGATCTGATGGGTCCCTTCCAACCTGCTTGTTCTATGATTCTATGCAAACTTACCCTTGGAAGGAGCAGCACTGGGGGCTCCTCTTCCCCTCTAGGAGCCCAGCCCAGGGGTGCAGCCAGTGCCCCACAGCCCAGGCCTCATCCTGAGATCTCTCCTGGTCCCTGGAACACCCTCAATTTCCAGTGGGACCATGCATTGTGCCCCCTCTGTCCTGCTGAAGGGTAGTGACCAGCCCAGCTTGTACCATTTGGAGCAGGAGAACCAGCTCTTGAGAGCCCAGGAGCATCATGGTTGGACTCGATGATCCGATGGGTCCCTTCCAACCTGGTTGTTCTATGATTCTATGATCGGGAATACCTTTGCAAAAACAAGCAGAGGGGCTGATCGAGCCCGGGGAGGGCAGAGGGGCTCAGGGAGGCAGCCTCTACAGCATCACGGGGAGCAGAGAGATGGCCACAGGCAGCCTGCAGCAGGTACAACCACTCCCAGAGCATCTCCCTGGCTCCTGCCAGGCCCCCCAGCACCTTATTCTTTCCCCAGTAGTGTGATGTCCCATGGAAACACCCTCTCCTCGTCCAGCCTTGGGGATGGAGAGGGTCTCCTCAGCAGTGACAAAGCTGGAGAAGGTTTGCACCGTTGGTTATGGAAGGATTTGGACCCTGGACTCCAAGTCTGGAGTTAGGTGCAGGAAGGAGATGACCTGTGGCCTCATGGAGGACAGAAATTCAGTAACAGAGGCTGCTCAGCCCTTTGGTTCTTGTGCCCCGGGACACAAGGTGGTGGATTTTGCTACAGTAGCATCAGTGAGAAGAAAGGCAAGGGGTGTCTTGAGGCCAGAGTATCCCTCAGTTCCAGCACCCCAGAGCCCTGGGGAGGAATGGAGAGGATAATAGGGAGGTAGGAGTGATGCAGAGGTGCTCTGCTACCTGACCAGCTCCAGGAGGGGAACCGGGGTAGCCAGGAAAGGAGGCATCAGCGAAGTGCCAGGGGAAACCTGCTCAGCAAACACACTCACTGCACATCCAGTGCGGTTTCCCAGCTGTGCCGAGCAAGCAGAGCCCTCTCTGCTCTGCTGCAGTGGGGGCCACAACCCCAAAAAGGCAGTGGAAGTGGTGTGAGCCCCCCCCCGATACCTCAAACCCAGCTTTGGCTGTTGGTTCCTCCGGCAATCCCATTCCTTGGCTTCATCCAGGAAAAAAGAGAGGAGGGTGTCAACGTGAAACCAAGGAGTGCGCCTGGAGCAGCCTGTGCTGCAGTCTCCCCTCCAGGAGCTGGTGGGAGGTGGGTCCCCAGCTCCGGCTCAGCACCTGGAGGTGTCAAACATCTATATATAGTGCAGGAGAAGAGCCAGAAGTGGCTTCGGAGGCCCCACAGGGGTTGCTGGGCTCCTCCTGGCCAGGGCAGAGAGACTCAGGAATAGGAGCAAAGTAGGGATGCTCCTTACGGAGATCACAGAACCACAGAACAACCAGGTTGGAAGGGACCCATCGGATCATCGAGTCCAACCATTCCTATCTAACACTAAACCAAGTCCCTCAAGACCTCATCCACCCGTCCCTTAAACACCCCCAGGGAAGGTGACTGAACCACCTCCCTGGGCAGCCTATTCCAATGCCCAATGACCCTCTGTGTGAAAAACCTCCTCCTAATCTCCAGCCTAAATCCCCCCCCTGGCGGAGCTTGAGGCCATTCTCTCTCGTCCTGTCCCCTGTCACTTGGGGGACTCGTGTGAACACGCAGCCGTGGGGACCCCAGCATCAGTGGGGTCTGCCCTGCTCCCCTCTGCTTCCCTGGGGCTGCAGGGGATGGAGGGGATCAATACAGCTTGAGGGGGATCAATACAACCTTCTTGCTGCAAAGGGACCCCCTTTCGCAGCCCATTTGGCTTTTCCAGTGGGGCAGGTGCAGCATCTCCCAAGCCCCAAGGCAGGTAGGTTTCAGCACACTTGGACACCACACTTAAGGAGGAGGGAAAAAGAACCCACACATAGGGAAGACTCCCCGGGTTTTATTATCTGCAGGAGATACCGTTGCCGCTCCGCACACATCCCTCTGCATCACCCCCTGCCAAGCTCTCTTTGGAGATTGTTATTGTAGGACACGGAGCCGCATGGGATCAAAGCTAAGAGCGTGGAGCCTGTGCCTGCTGTGCCCCTTCCAGAGACCCCGGAGTCCCTGCTCCCCAGCAGAAAGCCAAGGTGGGACGTGCCGCAGCAGCGAGCACCCAGCCCAGTGGCACCATTTCTCAGAGGAAGGGCAGGCAGCAGCAGAACACCCAACTGCTCACAAGGCTATCGTGCACGCAGCAGGTGCCTGAGGGGCTTGCATCCCCTCAGCACAGCTATTTCTGCTACTCTGGAGCCCAGGGAAGGGCTGCGTCTGGTCTACTGGAGGCTCTCCTCGCTTTGCCCGTCGCCCCGTCTCCCCTCGCCCATCCATTCCGCTGGGATCACCCTCTTGGCCAGCTCCACGTAGATGCCGTTCTCCCGGAAAGGAGAGGGGTGCTGCAAGGAGCAAGGGACAAGGCGTGAGTGTCGTGGCACGTCTGGAGCGGGCAGGAGGCAAGGGACACTACCGGTTGCATGGGCGAGAGGGGTCAGGCCCTGGATGCCATCACCTGGGGGGTTGGTGATGTTGGGGGTCCCCCCAGCCCCACACCCATGCTCCTCACCATGGTTATGTAGGTCTCCTCAGCTCTCCTCTTCTTCGCCGTGTCCTGTTCAACCTTGGGTGCCTCAGGTCCAGGGATTGAGGAGTAAAACGCTTCCTGGGAGGGGTAGAATGGGACACTGAGAACAGAGCAATCCCTGTTTATCCTGGAGAAGAGGAGGCTCAGAGGAGACCTCATTACTCGCTACAACTACCCGAAGGGAGGTTGTAGAGAGAAGGGACAGGGAACAGGATGAGAGGGAATGGCCTCAAGCTCCACCAGGGGAGATTTAGGCTGGAGATTAGGAGGAAGTTTTTCACAGAAAGGGTCATTGGGCATTGGAATAGGCTGCCCAGGGAGGTGGTTGATTCCCCTTCCCTGGAGGTGTTTAAGGGACAGGTGGATGAGGTCTTGAGGGACTTGGTTTAGTGTTTGATAGGAATGGTTGGACTAGAAGATCTGATGGGTCCCTTCCAACCTGGTTGTTCTATGATTCTATGATTCTAAGGGCTTTTACCCCACTCATCAGATGAGCGCCGAGAGCCACAGCCGTGCTGTGCTTGGCCACTGTGGGATCCCCTTGCTCAGTGCCATCTCCCCCTCCCAAGTCTCACAGCTCCCAAGCATCCGGCTGCTTTGGGAACATTTTCTCTATCAACACCTCCTCTTAACTGCAAATCAAACAAAGCAGGGGGACCTGGGGTTCATTTCAAATGCCACCCACACTCAGCCAGCAGCATGGTAAGGAGGCAGAGCTCCCCTATGTGCACTGAGTCCCTCTCTGGGGTGCTCTGCACCTCCCTGTGTGCTCCATCTCTCCCCTCCTCCACCTCTCCTTCCACTCTCCGCTTTCCATGCCTCGTGTTGGTGTCCCAGGTCCATGGTGCCCTCCGCTCACCTCTGCTCTGTTCTTGTTGGCAGCGTTTCCAGTCCTCTCCAGGGCCGCGTTGGCTGCAGATCTTGAAGGAAGGCAACAGGGGTGTCATCTTCAGCAAGAAGCATTGCCTGCTCCTCCTGTCCCTGCCCTCCCTCTCCTGGGACACCAAGACCTCCTTTCTCAGCTGGGTCACCCCAGTTGCTGGCACGTCGGGAGCCCAGGAGGTTTGGGAGCCAAGGGGACACCAGCCAGGGTAGTGGGGCACTAGAGGGCAGCAGGAGTCTGCACCCCATTACTGGGATAATGTGAACCCCATGATTCCCACAGCTCCAGCTCTGCTTGGGGCAGCTCAGGCTTGGCCAGGGAGGGCTTTGCTCAACCCCATCACCCACAGCCAGCATCGGTACCTCTTCCTCAGGCTGAGTCCTGCCAGGAAAGCCAGCACGACGGCCACGCAGCCGCAGCCAACAGCCAGAGGCCAAAACCCAGTGGTTCCCAGGGCTGCAACGTCCTGGGTATCTGCTGCTCCTCGTCCTGCTGGGAGACACCAAGGAAGGGACTGGTACAGACAGAGACCGCGGCCCCACAGTCGAGGAACCAGGGTGAGAGCCACTCTGGAGCACTTGCAGCCCCTCTGCATGTGTCAAACAGAGTGATAAGAGAGGGGAGCAGCCCCAGGGTGCATACCTCTCCGTTCCATGGGGCTGACATGCAGCACCGTGTGGTTCTTGAAGATGGTGCTGCACTGGAGCAGCCGGATCTCGCAGACGTAGGTGCCGCTGTCGTTCACCTGTACGTCCCGCAGCTGGATGGAGCCATCCCAGAGGGTGACGTCCCCTTGCCACTGTGCCCGGTGCCGGAACCGCCCCACAGGGATGCTACGGTTGCTGTAGTAATAAAACACCATCTCCTCCTGCCAGGGCACAGACAGCACCAGGTGAAAGGAGCCCAGCAGAAGGGCACTGCCCTCTGTGCCTTCCCTGCTTGAGAGTCCTCAGATCTGTGCTGTCTCCCTCTTCTCGCAGAGCACTTGTCACGCACGAGGGAGCCCAGCTCACTCCCACGTTCTCTTGGAAAGCCCCAGGATGTAGCACCCAATGCTGCGGTTCCCCTGCAGCGCACGGGGACACACACCAACACACAGGGAACTTTCCTCCTCTGCTGGGCTGGGACAGGCAGGCAGGGTTCCCCACAGCCTCCCACACGAGGTTGCCTCACTCATCCTCCTGCCCACCAGGTTGGGACAGCTTTCCATGAGCAGCTCTCCTTGGGGACAACTCTACATGCAGAGTCATTCGTTAGGATTAGGGATGTCTCACGAAGAGTTGACCCCATGGCGAGCTGCCCCAGACCCCCTGCCCCGCTGTCCTAGCCTCCCCCTGCTCCACCGCCCACCCCCACGTCCCAAACCCACCTTCTGAGCGCCGGCTCCTGCCATGCGAAGCCAGTCCACTTTGGTCATGGTCCATCCTTTAGCTCCCAGGTCTAGGAAAAGGCACGGCAGCAGGACAGAGTCCCCAGCGCTGGCTCGAAGCTGAGGTTCCATGAACACCCAGCCAGCCTCCCCGCTGCATCGCTCTGCTGGGGACAAGGACAGCAGGATGAGTCCGGGGAGGAGAGCCAGATGGAACCTGCCTGTCCTCATAGGTATCTCCTCTCCAAAGAAGCCTGAGGCCAACAGCACTGACCAGTGCAGAGCACAATGGGGAGGCCCTGCTCGCCGTGCGGGCAAAGCCTCGCCCCGACCCCTGCGTTTGGCGTGCCCGGGATGCGGGGCAGCACATCCTCTCAGCCGCCAGGCTCAAGGGCTGCTGCGCTCGCTCAACAAGCTGCGCAGAAGGGATGTGGGAACGCACAACCCCAGCCCTCCGCGTCTCGGAGACAAAGGTTGCAGCTCCTGCAAGGTTGTTGCTGTGAGTCACTGGCCGGGAGAACCAGTGCCGCTCTCATCTGCACCAGGCCAGGGGCAATTCAATCACTTCACACGCGTTACAGTTCCTCTTTCACAACCTGCCCATTTGGCTTCCTCACCTCTTGCTCACAGGCTCCTAACCTGGGCTTGGACCTGTCTGGCCACATATCTGCTGCTCAGGGCTTCTAGAGAAGCCGGACAGTGGGGAAAACGCAGAAGAGAGGAACATCAAAGAGCACCGAGCTGACACGAAAAGCACAGAGCCGACAGCACCAGCATGAAGCAGCTGCCAATGCGGTGGGCTGCAAAGCGTGCGGCAGGAAACAAGTGGGGCAGAAAACATCGCTGGAGCTCGTGGAGAGCGAAACCCTGCACGGTTCGGAGTCTGCACAGAGAACACCAAGGAGGAACAGTAGCTGAGGCTCCACTTCTTGTTTGTTGAGCACTGGGTGAGCTGATTCCAAGAGGAGCTGCTCTGACAGGTAGGATTTTCTTGGTATGGCAGCCGCTCAGTCTGTCCACAAACGCAGGACGCGTCTGGTGCCCTGAACATCTCGCATGCAAAGCACTACAGCTTCCCAAACAGGTTTTGTTTGGTCTTGACCAGCTGTGGAGCTGAAAATGACAAATATTTGCCAGAGGAGAAGACCAAAGAGAGCCAGTTGCCTTGAGCAGAGCCAAAATCAATACCTTGGAAACCTCTCCCTGCATTTAGGCTCAGTGAAGCAGCTCTGCTTGGAGCCCAGCAGGTTAATAAGTACAGGGCTCTATCCAGCGATGCCATTGGAATTTGAAGCTCATATATATGTGAGCTCTGCAGGGAGGGAATACACAGCACACAGAGACCAGAGGAGTCACTGCTACCCAGGAGCCCAGTGCAGCTGCCCAAGCCTGCGAAACCCCAAGGTGTTCTCACTGCATGAAGAGAGGAACCGATGGGGCTTTCAGCGTAGGCAGAGGGGAAAGCAGGCGATGCAAATAAACCCCCCCAGAGTGCCTTAAAGCTTACCCAGCCATGCCAGCACCAGAGTGAGGCTCAGCAACATCTTCATCTTATTCTAGAAAGAACAGCAGAGGTAACGCGTGCCTCGGCTTTCCCTGGGGCAGGACACCAACAGCTTGCAACCAAACTGAACCCAAGGTCAGGAAAAGCCTTCCCTCGGTTCTTCAGAGAAGGACGTAATCTTTGCCAGCTGGATGTTCGGCCTCTTGAGGCAGCCGCTGTCCCAGCCGGGAGCCTGGAGCTCTGCGAAGCACAGACTGCAGTTACATCTCTGTTTTGAGACTGCTCTGAGCCCTAGAGAGGAAGGGGGAAAGAGCAGGAGGGAGGGCTCAGCCTCGAACACCTTTGCATTTTCCCCAAGCGACAAATCTACCCAGTGGTTTGGGGGTTGTGTCTCTTGCCTCTGAGCTGAGAGGTTCATTGATGTTAACTCAGCTCAGAAAGCAACAGGGATGCTTTTTTCTACTACACATTCAGAGAAGTTTGGTCTTAAAACCACAGACCCCTCGCTCTAGGAATAACTCCCACACTGCACACAATGAGAATTTCTGCAGAGACCCTTAGGGTCTTTCAGACTGTGCCATGCTTGGTCACTGTACTCAGCTTGAACTGCTGCACATGCTTGAAGTAAAGCCAATATCAACCTTCTACAAAATGCAGATGGATCCTGCAGCCCGAGGAGGCTCACACCATCAGAGATTAGTGCTTACACGTGGATTGCAGGGAGGCACAAGCTATACCCTGCCTCCATGATTCAAAGCTATGCCCACTCAAAAGCGATAAATATATTTAAGGGCAAAAAGTTACTGCACCATGGAGTGGCACAAACAGCTACTGTGGGTTCCACGGAGCGGGGAAGGCCTCCTCCCTGCCACTGCTCATCTCCTAGAAAGCTTCCTTCTCTTGACGTGGCCAAACATGTTTGTTAATTCCTTTTCCTTTCCAAATGCATTTTTTCTCAGCGCACAAACCTCAGAGACACACTGAGACAGGTTCAGGCAGGGATGACACGCCCGAGATTTGATATCTGGAGGATGCACAGGTCTGTTCTAGGCTGGAAAATAGTCACTATGGCTTTCCAGTCAGAGCACAGCATCCCTGTGCCCGCAGACAGTGATGTAAAACCAACTCTGCCTTTCATCATCCTCCCCTTTCCATCAACATCATGGAAAGGGGCAGTGATTCTTATGGAATTCTCCAAGATCTGCCTGTCCAAAACCCGTGACCCATTTAGGGAGGTTGGGTTTTGCAGAGGTGGAGGGGAGAGCTGTGTGGTTTGGCTGCACTGTTTGCAGCCCTGCTGCTTGCTGTACAACCCTCGCTTGTGCATGCATGACCTACAAAGACAGCAAAACTCCTACTCGGCTCCCAAGCCCTGAGCTGCTGCAGTAGAATCTCAGCGCAGTGGGTTGAAGCATCCTACTTCCCAGCTTCGCTGCCAGAGAGCTCCAGCAGAACTAAACTCTCCCAGGCCCACCCCCGCGCAGCTCTCAAAAAATCCCTCAGCACAAAGAAAGCCTTCAATATCCACACTCAGAACTCCAAAGTTCTCCGCCAGCCAAGCTCCCGAGGCTCTGGTCCTTCTTTGCCATCAAATCCTTCCTGAATGTATTACCTTGTTTTTCAGAAGAAATTCCAGCCCTGTCTGGGAACCCATTTTTGCAGGACGTCCCTCAGTAACACACGGCGAGTGGGTGCTGTGCGTGCGCCAGCTGAAGAGAGCACCCACTCACCCAAGCTGTTATGCATATTAAGGTGCTGACACATCCAAACCCTCCTGCAGGGTAACCGTCTTTGCTGAGCAGAATAGGAAAAACTATCCGGATTCCACTCTGCCTTCACATTTGCCTACACAGTATCTGAATCCTCAGCACTTCACAGGGAGGGGAAACATAAAAAAGTAAATGTTAAGGTAAAAAATACTCACTGAGTGTGGTTTGGGGCAGGCAGCTTGGCTCTCGCACGAAGGGTTCCTCGGTGACTAACGAGTAGTATCTGACAACCAGTCACTGAATTGTCTTGAGGTTGTACGTGCAAGACATTTGTCTGCCTCGCTGCTCTGGTTTCAAGTCTTAGTTCAGGTTTAGTTTGGAGGTCACTTCCAGTTCACAAGAGGAAGTGAAGAACTAGATTGAGGTACCAACAAATCCAAATGCAGAAGGGACTGAGGGAGAGGCAACAGGAACTGCAGATGTGTACAGCTGAGGGCAGGTGATAGACATACAGCTTTGTGAGAAGAAGACACTTCACGGAGACAAACGGTTCAGTCCCTGTCCTCTCCTTACAGCAGACTGATCCTATCAGTCATTATGTGAGAAGTCAAGACTCAGAGAATCAAAGAACAGTTTGGGCTTGGAGGGGATCTCAAAGCACAACCAGTTCCAACCCTCCCATAGGATCAAGGGCTCCAAGCCCCATCCAGCCTGGCCTTGAACCCCTCCAGGGACGAGACAGCCAATGCTTCTCTGGGCAACCTGGGCCAGGGCCTCCCTATGCTCACAGGAAAATAATTGTCCCTAAAATCTCATCTCAATCTCCCTTCTTTCAGCTGAAAACTGATCCCCTCATCCTGCCCCCTCCTGTAGACCAGACATTATCCTGCTCCAGTATCAGCGGTTTTAATGGTAAGCAGCGAAGGAATGGGAAGTTCATCTTCATCACACTCAATCCCATTCACAATCCAGAGTGCTCTTAGGCTCAAGGTAGCAATTCAGCTCTACACCAGAGATCTACCCAGGATCAGGCCCAGTGTTGGCAAAGGAGGCGCAGCTGACCACAAACATTTTGCAGAAAACAAGAGCCATTCATGTTCACAAAGAAATTGGGTGATGCATCACTGCTGAAAGTGGAACAAGAAAGCCACTTCCTCAAGGTTGCACAGACCACCAAGATCCTTTCTCAGGAAAGTTTTGGTCGGGAGAGACATTGTGTCACCAGGAAGCAGGAGCTTTATAGTAGACAGGAGAAAACCAGATTTCTTTGGAGACATGGACCCACAGCTTACTTTGCTTTGCAGCCAGAACTTCAGCACAGGGCTGCTAACAGGGATGCAGAGCACGTTCCCTTTGAGATAAATCTGTTCCCTGCACACCATTAGCCATCATTGCACGATTCCTACAGCTAAGCCACAACTCAGGATGACAGTTTGGTGAGTTCTGCTCTATTTAGCCACATTTAGCCCAAAAAAGAAATGCACAGGCCAGAACGGAACAAAGCAATTTATTGGTAATGGCACAAAGTCAACAGTAAACTTGTAAAGCAAAAGGGAACTGTTTGACCAATGCCGCATACAGGAAGGAAGGAGAAAGCAGCAGCTGTTGAGGCATCGAGCAACCATGAATTCCACTGCTCTCTGCCATCCACTATCAGACAGGGCTGGTGAAAGGGAAAGCACTCTTTCTTACCGGGCAGTAACAAAGCATGTTCAGCCGTTTCCCTAAACCGGTACCTAGAAGACAGGAGGAACATGACTGTTCTCCCAAACACGGATCCCTTTGGACACTGCTTGAGTCAATGGCTGAGGTAGATGGGGTTGTGTTTCCCCAGATACAGAGTCCCCATTTGCATTTCTCTTTTCAAAAAAACTATTTTTGTGTGAATTGTGCTTTACTTCCACAAGGAGAAGGAGAAGTACCCAGTAATGCAGCAGCTGGACAACTAATAAAACAATGAAGGACAAAACCCAACGATGTAAGATAACATTACCGCGCATGACTTAAAAACAGAACCAGAAACCAGCAGGAACAGAACAGTGATCCTGTAATTAACAAGAAACAATTAAACAGCAGCAGGCTCTCCTCGCTCCAAGACAAAGGATGCCAGTTACCAACTCAATCAAACCACTTTAAGTCCTTAGCAAATACATTCCAAAGAAATTGAGAAGGACACATTGTCATTGCCCAACATCACCTTGGAGAGCTGACATCACTCTGGAGTCCCCTGTGCTTCAGGAAAATTGAATTCACCAGCGCAGGACAAAGGAAACAAATGTGCGAGTCGGAGTGCTGGTAGGAAACTGGAGTGCTGGCAGGATACTGGCTGCGCAGCCATAGGCACTCAGGGTTCTGCAGGCACTTGAGAAGTGAGGTTTAAGAGATTCTTTGTTCTTTTCCACAATAAATGAGAAAGGCTTCAAAAATCATGATTTTGTGCTTAAATAAAAGTGAACTATCCCATCGTCCATATTCTTCCAGTCTACATGATCAGAGCAGGTCCTTTAATCTGCACGGGTTTTCCAGCAGCCTTCACTCCTATCTAGCCATGATTTCAGTGTTGTCATTTTGTTCTTTATCCAGAACTTCGCTCTGTCATCAGTACAGGTCTTCCTCATCTGTGTCCTAAACAAGGAATATGGAAAGAGAAATTGAGACTATGTATGAAGACATCAACCAAGTTACGTATTCAACAAAACACTGAGTATGCTGGGCTTCCGACAAGAGCTTAAATGCCTTCCAGAACGCTGTTGTGCTGGAATGAGCCATAGGACTTGTAGTCATAAAGCACTTGCATCTAAATCTGTTTGACTTATTGCAGATATAAGTCAATCATCACTGCATAACCAGTACCTGAAGTGTGTTTAAGAGAAGCAGCAGCTACCCCTCAAGCAAAAGATGAGCCATAAAGCACAGCCACCTTCTTCCAAAGCGCTGCCAATCCCTACAGAGAAGGTCAAGAGCAGCACAAGGAGGTGTTTTTCAGTTACAACCAAGCACACATTCCCAGATCCCCATCATCTGTTGTTTTAACCTCAGGAATCACTGGACGGCGTCCCCACAATCCAGCTCTGCAGCTCTCGACTTGAAAGCAACTCAAACACAACAGCTCTACAAGGAAAAACTCACTCACTTTCTAGCCATTTCAAGTCCAAACAGATTTTCACTGTGTTTGCTTTTAACTATTTAGCAATATATTAAGCCTTAAAAAGGACATTACAGAAACCTCAAAAATGCAGTCACAAAAGCAAGACAGGATGTTTGGGTATGTGTCAAGCTAAACATTTTGGTATCAGAGAACAAAGTATCATATGACAAAACAATACAAAAGCAGCAGAATTATCACCTTCACGTTTCCCTTCTCTCCAAGGACGAGATGTTTTTCATTTTTTTAAAATCTCCAACCTCCCAACAGCATTTTTCTCACCAAACTGGGGCTCCTCCACCTGCAGGAACGCAGTGGTGCCTCCCTGCTCCCCAGCACAGCATTTGCAACAGCCTCTCCATCTCTCACCACAACTCTCCCTTTTACATAAAGCATTTCTGACTTTCTACTCCTCTCAAAACTCTCTCTCTCCTGCTGCATTGTAACTGCTGCACCTTATGAAGAACTGTAAATAATTCACAAGAAACTTGCATAATGGCTTGTTTTTCATTCCGCACTTAAGAAAAGCACAGAAACCATCAGCACACGCCTGTCTGAAGGCATTGAACACATTTTAAACCACTGGCATTAGAAAAGCAAATCAAGCAGCACATTTAAATCCTCCTTAATGTACTTCCTGACCACGTATAAAAGATGCAAAGGTGCACCTGAGGTCAGCTTGCTCTGCAGGACATCAGGAAACAACAAAAACACACTCAAACTAGCCTGTGAGCTGACTCTGGAATGTGCCACACTTGCATAGCTGTGGCTGCTAGCACCAGCACACAGCGTAGAGAGACATCTTTTACAAAACAATTACAGCAGGTGGCAAAAACATTCAGTAGGTCCAGTGCAGCCCATCTGATTAACAGGAGTTTGCTGAACAAGCAGAAGACAACCCTTCTTTACAAAACAAACCAAAAAGCCAGAAACAAGCAAACCACAAGGGCATAACAGGATTATGTTGTAACAAAAACTGGTTTTGGGGAGCCTTTAAAACCCACAGCACAGCAGCTGACCCATAATAATGTGAATTTTCATCTGAAAACGTCAGCTTTGATTTCAATAAAGTCAAATAAAAGATCAATGTAGCCGATCTCGAGACAACTTTCCCCCCGACTGAGGCAGTATGATCACTCCCTAGAGCCTGTGGGTGGATAACACCAAGGAGCACAACTGAAAATATTTGGGACATTGCACTAACATCCAGAAGTGTTGTGACAAGCCCTACCTGCTGCCCTTAGCACCTCTGCTGAGTGCCAAAGCTGACAAAACTACTTATGAAAACACCAGCTTTCACTTACCACACAGTTCAGACACCACTCTCTGAGCCTTCCCAAGCAGTTGCCTGTCTCTGGCTGCTCAGGCCTGCAGAAAAAACACGGGATTATGTTGGACTTTGGCCCCAACACACATACTGGTGTCTCCGACGGACTGGGAATTCTACCGTTACCATGCTGAACAGAAGGCTTTTCATTGTGATTAAAAGTCTTTGACTCTGCACAGCAAATGCAGAAAGAATAAAGACTGTCAGGTCCTTTATTGTGAATGCAGAACACAAGAGTAGCTACGTGGCTGGCAAATGTTATGGTGCTGAGCACCCCAGCAGCAGCAGAGTTACTTTATCATTCTCACTACCACACCTTTCCAGAACAGAATTCTCTCCCTTTTAGAGGGGAATTCAGTCTCCAAGGCCCATTCAGTGCCTGGTGCCGCTACTCAGGCCACCACAGGGGAACCAGTTAACGTTGTTCATTTGTTTTGTTGTTACGAATACTTCATACCAAAATACCCACATAAGCAAAATATCTTGCTGATTTAGGCTGAAATTAACCCCTTTACAGAAGTGAAAGTTCCACACTTCAGTTCCACTGCCTCACACAAATGACAGAAAAGAGGGCTGTACAGAACTTAGTTTATGCTCCAAAAATGGGGATTTTCCAAAGATCTCCAACTGCTGGCTAAGTTACGCTCATAGAAAAGCAGGTTCCAGACTGAAATGCAGGTGCTGAGCTACATGAAAAGCAGTGGAGAAACTCTCCTTTGGCTTGTGTCAACAGGCCAAGGTGGAAATACAGGCCTTAGGCTGAACTTACTCATCAGAAACTTCGATGGAGGATTTCTTACAGCCAGGCTTTTTTTTCTCCTTCAGCACTCTGAATTTCCTTCCCATCCTCACCAGCAGCAGAACGACCACAATGATGGAAGGGAGAAATACTACAATAGACAGCAGCGTCGCTGAAGTTAGTTGGAAGGAGAAGCCTGCAGGAAAGACAAGATGGGTGCAGCTGTACCAGCAGTAAAATATGGCTTTCCTAAGGCTCTGTGACAAATGTTCATCCAGGACACAAGTGGCTGCCCTTGTCACATAAAGCACAGAGCTGGCAGATTTCAAACTGTTTGTCACCGACTCTGTAGGATTCTTACCACGCATCCAACACAGTGTGGTGCTTTATATCCAAAAGAACTACAAAGACAGGTCACAACACAGTTCTACCAGCAGGCCCACGATGCAAATCTGGGGCAGAACTCGCACGCAAGGCAGAAGAGGAAATGAAGTATTACTGAGAATGAGTTATTCTCAGATCAGTATTTCCTAAATGCCTCGCTTGTTCTACTGCTGCAATACATGGAGACTGAACTCCTGAATATAAGAACACCTTTGATTTCAGTTATCACCAAATCTTCCCCTCTCCCTTCCTACCCCAATAGTTCTCAGTCTCAGAGACTCACCCCTCTCTGTGACTATCAGTGTTGTCTGAGGAATGTTATGGTACACGTCTGGAGGGTTCTTCACACTGCAGATGAACGTCCCATTGTCACTCAGCACTGGACTTTGGATAGCAATGGAAGCATCACCCTTGGCAACATTCCCAAGCCAGGATATCCTGTCTTTGAACTTTCCCACTGTTGTTGGGTATGGAACAGACTGGTAATGAAAAACCTACACGGAGGCAAAGACAATAAATGCGTCAATAAAACACGTGTATAAGAAAGCAAAGTAAGCAGCTCCACGGATTGTAAACATAAAGGAATACACATCAAGAAGTGAAGCAACGCTCTTTATAGAGGAGACCTTTTCAAGTTCCTATTCAGTAATTCTGAGTCAGTCCCATTTCATCAGCTCTCCAACACTTCTATCTACCAGCCTCAGCTCCCAGGTATCACCACCACCTTTCTGACCAACTTGCTCCCCCTTTTGCAGAGAAGCAGAGCAGGCTTCACGCCCCATGCGAGACAGAACGCTGCAGTTCTTCAGTATGTGCTTCTTGCACTTTTGCCCTTGCTGTCCTAGAGACTTAGAGCCCTCACTTCACACAAGCAGCATCCTTCTGTTCCAGATACAAGGACACTTCTAAGAGTTCAGACTCTGTGGGTTCTCAGGTTTGTGTATTTATGCTTACATTTCAAAACGCTGCCAACAGACAGCAAGCTGCAGCCCATAAAACTCAGAGGCTGTCATCATTGTTGTCTTCAGATTGTCACTGCACACAAGTTCTTGCCACTCCAAGATATATCAGCATGGGCTGCATGACAACTATCAGGGCACAACTTCAAGAAAGCTCCAAATCAAACACTTTATGGTCATTCTAGCCATAGCTATAGTGTACAGCGCAGCACTTGTGTCAAAACCTAGTTATATCATCGTTATGCTCTATTTACATGGAGTACTTCTTGCCCAGAGAACTCTAAAGCAATTACACGTGGGAAAGGAGGTGACAATGTGAGACCCAAATCCAAAAGGGATGAAGAAGAGTATCAGACTTTCAGCTGGCACAGAGGCCTGGTCACTCTCCATTAGAAAAAGACTCTGTTCCACTTACTGTCTCCATCTGACCTCCTGTCAGGGGTCGGTATGTCCAGTCTACTGTCAGCCTCTCGCTGATGGGAAGACTGGATGTGAATGAGCATTTCAGTGATGCTTGTTCCCCAATGTAAGCTCGCACTTTAGCACTGGCTTTGATTTCCAGGGAAAGAACATTACAGACACCTAATGGAATGAGCACAAAAAGGATTAGTTTCTCAGTTTTCTGTGAGGACCTGGCCTTGAACCTCTCCAGGGATGGGGCAGGCACAGCTTCCCTGGGCAACCTGGGCCAGGGCCTCAACACCCTCATTGTGATGAATTCCTTCCTAATGCCTAATCTAAATCTTCCCCCTTCCAATTTAAAGCCATTCTCCCTTGTCCTATCACTCCACATCCTTGTACAAAGTCCCTCCTCAGCATTCCTGGAGCCCCTTTCAGTGCTGGAAGCTGCTCTAAGGTCTCCCCACAGCCTTCTCCAGGCTGAACAACCCCAACTCTCTCAGCCTCTCATGTCATTAAATATTAAAACCATGGAGCCGTTATGGTATTTAAGCAAACCAAAACCCTGTGGTCTCCTCTGGACCCGTTCCAACGGCTCCATCTCCTTATGCTCAGGATTCCAGCACTCAATTATTCCAGTCTGAGGTGGGTAAAGGCTGCAAAAAGAGGTGGTTACAGAAACAAAACACCTGTTTGGCACAGTTTGCACAGCACACAAGACAGGATCATCTTCAAAGAACGATCAGCGTCTGGAAAAACACTGAAAGAAAACATACTCAGAGGGACACTCTGTTTAACTTTCAAAAGAATCATAGAATCACCAGGTTGGAAGAGACCCACTAGATCATCAAGTCCAACCATTCCTATCAATAAAAGATACCATTACTAGATGGAACTCTATCTTAAACCGAAAATCATAGAATCATAGAATCACTAGCTTGGAAGAGACCCATCAGATCAGCGAGTCCAACCATTCCTATCAAACACTAAACCATGTCCCTCAGGACCTCATCTACCCATCCCTTAAACCCCTCCAGGGAAGGTGAATCAACCACCTTCCTGCGCAGCCTCTTCCAATGACCCTTTCCGTGAAAAACTTCCTCCTAATCTCTAGCCTAAATCTCCCCTGGTGGAGTTTGAGGCCATTCCCTCTCGTCCTGTCCCCTGTCCCTTAGGAGAAGAGCCCAGCTCCCTCCTCTCCACAACCTCCTTTCAGGTAGCTGTAGAGAGTAATGAGGTGTCCTCTCAGCCTCCTCTTCTCCAGGATAAACACCCCCAGTTCTCTCAGCCGCTCCTCATAAGGCCTGTTCTCCAGCCCCTTCACCAGCCTCGTTGCTCTTCTCTGGACTCGCTCCAGAGCCTCAACACCCTTGTGCTGAGGGTCCTTCGCCCCACCGCTGTCCCCCCGTCCCCAGCCCCTCACAGCAGCACCAGGAGAGGGAAGAAGCGAGGGGCTGGGGCTCTGCTCACCCCGCAGCTCCCTCCTTGTTCCCAGCCCCTCACAGCGCACCCGCATCCTCCCTGTCCTCTTCGCCACCAGAGCCCGTGTCCCGCCGCCTCCCACAGGTCCCGTTACCGAGCAGCAGGAGCAGCAGGACCCGCCGAGAGAGGAGGAGGAGGCTGAGGGAGCCGCCGCCGCCGCCCGCCCCGCCGCGACGCATCCCGGCCGCCCTCAGCGCCCCAACATGGCGGCCGCGGCCCCACAGGTGAGGGCGGGGTGGGACAAGATGGCGGCCGCGGCCCCACAGGTGAGGGCGGGGTGGGACAAGATGGCGGCCGCGCGCAGGTGAGGGCGGGGCGGGACAAGATAAGATGGCGGCCGCGGTTTGGACTCTGGCAAGGGACAGGACGAGGGGGAATGGCCTCAAGCTCCGCCAAGGGGGATTTAGGCTAGAGATTAGGAGGAAGCTTTTCACGGAAAGGGTCATGGGGCAGTGTCAGAGGCTGCCCAGGGAGGTGGTTGATTCCCCTTCCCTGGAGGTGTTTAAGGCACGGGTAGATGAGGTGCTGAGGAGCATGGTTTAGTGTTCGATGGGAATGGTTGGACTCGATGATCCGATGGGTCTCTTCCAACCTGGTGATTCTATGGTTCTATGATTCATCCTGTGTGCCTTTTGGGGACAAGAACTCCCTCATCTGAGGTGTCCTTTGCACCTCCTGCCTCCCAGCGCATCAGCTGGAACTCATCTGGGTGCTTATTAGGGCAGAATCCCCTCATTTGAGGCTAGAACCCCATTACCTAAGGTGCCCTGTGTACCTCCTGCCTCACAGTACATCTGCTGGATGTTTTTTGGTGCTTTTAGAGCAGACCTGAGATGCCCTTCACACCCCCCATCTCACAGTGCACGTCCCAGAACCTACTTGGGTGCTTTTTGATATGGTTGGACTCGATGATCCTGTGGGTCTCTTCATAGAATCATAGAACAACCAGGTTGGAAGGGACCCATCGGATCATCGAGTCCAACCATGGTTGTTCTATGATTCTATGTTCTATTCTATTCTTCCAACCTGGTTCTTCTATGATTCTATGATTCTATGATTTGAGCTGCCCTTCACCTCTCCCAACTCACACCACACCTCTCAGAACCCAATTGGGTGCTTTCTGGGAGCTTCTCCAGGCAGACCCCCTCAATTGAGGAGCCTTTTGCATCTTCCCCTTCCTAGTGAGCTTCCTGGAACCCGGTTGGATGCTTTTTGGGGCAGAACACCCTCATTTGAGGTGCCCTTTGCGTGTCCCACTTCACGCAGTCTGTCACACTGTCACTACTCTCCACAAGGCACCTTTATTTACAACCCAGACGATCAAAAATGAATGCACGGAAACAGATAACAAAGATGGCTCATTACGCGTGGAGTTATAAAGTCATAAAGATACTCATTAAACAAACAGGCTGGGGGGTTAATTTGGTTAAATACTGTAATGGCTCCATGGTTTCAATATCTGGTGATGTGAGGGCTGGAGCACCTCCTGTATGATGACACTGAGAAAAATGGGGTTGTTCAGCCTGGAGAAGAGAAGGGAGAGCTGGAAAAGGAGTGAAAGGGGCTCCAGGAAAGCTGGGGAGGGGGTCTGGAGCAGGGAGAGGACAAGGGGAATGGGTTTGAGCTGAAAGAAGGGAGATTAAGATCTCATCTCCATAGGAAATGTTTTGCTGTGTGGATGGGGAGACCCTGACCCAGGTTGCCCAGAGCAGGGGTGGCTGCTCCATCCCTGGAGGGGTTCAAGGGCAGGTTGGATGGGGCTTGGAGCCCCTGATCCTGAGGGAGGTGTCCCTGCCATGGTGTGAAACTCCGTGGGCTTTCTTTGGGTCCCTTCCAACCCAAAGCACTCCATGATTATATGGAATTTGTGGAAGCAGAGGGTACTTGCTAAGCGAGCACATCATATGAGGGGGGCGAGAGGTGCTGGTGGTGGCCTGGGCAATAGGTGACACCTGGAGAAAGTGGGAGAGCATGTTGTTGGAAGCAAAATAACACGTTAGCACATTTTTATTGCTAGAGCATCGCTTGCTCAGGTCAGCCTCTGAGCTCAAACGGCAGCAGGAGCCACCAGCACCTACAAGGATGGGAATATAAGGCAGTGACCTCAGCTCCCGTAGCACCAAAGCCTGCGGAAGCTGCCTAAGAGGGGCACAAAAACACACCCACAGGTAAACATTATCCCTAATACAAAATATTCCCCAACAGTAACACTTCCCATTTAAAGCAGCAAAGATATGTAAAGCACTTGGTAGCAGCTGGCTGCTCCTCTGATCCCTCAACCGTGATGGCCTTCTCGTTAGTGATGTCAACGAGGATACGGAGGGAGGAGAAGCATGGCAAACGCCACTGCAACTGGCAGTTTTTAAGGTGCAAGGGCACGTCTGCTCAGACACCTTGCAAATATCTGTACAGTCAACTATCTCAGCACTTTTTTCAAATCTTTTGGCATCGTTTTCATCTTCAGAGCAGCTTTCTTTGTATTCGGCAGGTGTGAAGATTAAGGAAAGTTCCTCCTTCCTGGGGCAAGTGTCTCCGACTCAATCTTCAAGGCTTCAATCAAGGAAGTTTACAATTTATGTTAATTCTTTCCTTGCAAGAATTTCAGGTTGAGCAAGGAAACCACACTCACACCATGAGGCATCTGTAGTTCACCTTTGTTCTAACATTCAGAATTAGAAGCTTTCAATTCTGCTTTACAAGTACCTAAGAAGAAAGAGGAGAAGAAAAACAAAACAGATTCATTACTCACGGTTATTGCTGAAAACAAAAACAGTAGAGGCAATGACCTCAATAAAAGTTATGGGTAAAAACTATACTAAAACGTTTCGGCACAGGCAGCAAACCTGGAAGCCGTGTCAGTCTTCCTGGAGCAATTTTAAAACAATGACAATTAAAGGAACCAAAAAGCAGGCTCAAAACTGGTGAAATGGAGCGAAGAGTTAAGAGTTAATGGAATTAAGAGGCAGTTCTATCTCTGCTGCCTGCTCACTTGTCAGAGTCTCTCTGAGGGCTCCTCAGGAGCAAAGTGTGACTGTTGCTCTCAGTTGTTTATGGGAACCATGACTGTGAATAGAAGTGAAAAGCCAGAGTAAAGCTGCCTGAGAAAGTCTGCAGTGGAACAGAGACATCGATTAGATAAGGTTTGAGTGGATACCTGCATTGTGCATAGTGTCAAAGACTTCTAGTCTTCTAATGGACTGGCGTCCTTTTCTTCTGGCTTCAGATTCTCCTTTTCTCTACTGTTATAAAAAGGGTGGGGACAGGGGGAAGAAGCCCAAATCAGCATCAGATATCCTGAGCAGAAAAGTCACATTCTGAGATATGAGATACTTATATACATGAGATGTAATGAGAAGCTTTATGACTAGATGCTAAGTTTGCTACGTGCTTGGTGACTACAGGGTCAGGTTCATGTGGGAAAGGACGGAGCCATCATCTGTAAACCACCACAACAACTGGGTCCCTTCTGAAGGGCAAGAGCAAAATGAGGGCTGCAGAGCTCTCATTCATCCTGGGGCTCTGCTCTTAATGCAAATAAACACTCACTAATTGCTAATTGTGCTGGCAGTTTTGCATTGTAGGCTCTCAGCACAGGGTCCAAGCCAGTGATTTAGGATAGCTATGAATATATATTTGACAAGCTTTCTCAAAAGCCTTTCTCTCTCTCTTCCGCCCTTACAGTTCAGTGTCTGACACCTCGATCCTCTTCTCCTGCGCCTTCTTTCGACGGTGCCGGCAGACCATCACGACTGTCACCACAATGATCATCAGCACACAAGCCGACCCGATGGCCACTGCTAGGAAGTGGATTTCTGAGAAACGCACTGCGTGGAGAGAAACAGATACATGTACGAGAGGACTGTTGCTAGGAGGCTGAAAACCATTAATATAACCTTACCTCAGGCTCCTTTTTTACATTAACTACCCTTCTATTTTCTCTTTAGAATCCCTTTTCATCTATACTTTTTCCCAAATGTGAGGGAAGACCTGCTAACGCTTCGCACTGGCTAAGTTCATGTGGCCTCTGGTGGTATTCTTGCCCTCTCACCTTTCTGCACGACTCTGAGCCGCACTTCACCCACTATGCCAGTGACATCAGGTGGGTTCTTCACCTGGCAGGTGAATGTCCCATTGTCAGTGGGCTGCAAGTTCCAGACAACGATGGAAGCATCGTGACGCTCGATATTCCCATCCCAGGTGACTCGCTCCTTGAACCGTCCAATAGATAGCTTGTAGGGCTCTTTCAGGTAATAAAATACCTACAAGAAAGAGAAGAAACACTCAGAAGATTCTGTGAGTCAGATCAGGTACAGGATGTCAGCTAAGACACAGGGCTCGGCTGTGGTGTGAGCAGACACAGTTTCATCACAGCCTGTTTATTTATCCTTACTCATAACTAAACATAAAAGTTGTTTCTTTAGCCAGAGTCTGTAAATAAAACTTGTTGCTCAGAGTAATCATTGAGTAGCAGAGAAAAGGCTCAAGATGTACACGTTCAGGTGCTACTGCTGTGCTTGCCCAACACCTGGAATTGTTGCTTACTCAGTGTTGGGATTTGGGAAGGGCTTCTTTGGGCATCAATGAAATGGAGCATTAAGGTCTCACTCACCGGCTCATGAGAACTCAGGTCCTCAGGTTGGAAGTTCCAGGTCACCGACAGGTTCTGGCTGATAGGGCTGCTGCTGGAAAAGGTGCATTTTAACCGCAGGTTAGTGCCGTTCACAGCATCCACCTCCTTGGCAGTGTAAACTTCCACGGCTGCTGCAGGCCACAGTGCTGCAGGGAGAGCGAGCAGGGGTTAGTTGCAAAGCAAGCTGCTGCCTAGGAGTAAGCTCATCACTCCTCTTATCTGTATTTAGTCTGTGCAGGAGCCTGTCTTATCTATCCCTGTCAATGTTTAACCCGAGAGTCACAAACGCACCGATGTAATTACCAAGGGAGGTGATCCTGCGTCTGCAGAATCCAAGAGATCCCCCATGCCTCGTGGATTTTGTCCGTTAACGTTCAAGCTGCACAGTGCTTGTTTCATAGAATCATAGAGTCACCAGGTTGGAAGAGACCCACCCGATCATCGAGTCCAACCATCCCTATAAAACACTAACCCATCTGCATTCATCTGAACTGCTGGTACAGCGCTTGCTTTGTCATTTTGTGGCTGCACAGTTAAAGTCGAGCAGATCTGATAACCAGTTGGTTATCAGGAGCACTGAGAAGGGCTTGCCCATGAAGACCATACACTGTTTTGGGGGAAGAAAGTCTCTATTCAGGCATGAACAAACATGACATCTCAGTGGTGCAGTGCCACCCCTCCTTAAATATATACTTGCTCCTGTCTGGCACTAACCACACCACTTTCACACGTGATTACATTCTACCACACTCAATTCCCTGAGCAGATTTCTTCGGAAAAGCGGCCCTGCCCTTTCAGGGAGGACCCTTTTCAGATAGGGCTACTGAGCCCCAATGAACAATTGTTCTTCGATAAAGCTAGAGCTTTCCCTCTGTACTCTGTACTGGTGTGACCAGCAGGTCCAGGGAGGTTATTCTCCCTCTGGACTCGGCACTGGTGAGGCTGCTCCCTGAATCCTGTGTTCAGTTCTGGGCCCCTCAGCACAAGAAGGATGTCGAGGCTCTGGAGTGAGTCCAGAGAAGAGCAACAAAGCTGGGGAAGGGGCTGGAGAACAGGCCCTATGAGGAGTGGCTGAGAGAGCTGGGGGTGTTTATCCTGGAGAAGAGGAGGCTGAGAGGAGACCTCATTACTCTCTACAACAATGTGAAAGGGAGTTGTGGAGAGGAGGGAGCTGGGCTCTTCTCCCAAGGGACAGGGGACAGGACAAGAGGGAATGGCCTCAAGCTCCACCAGGGGAGATTTAGGCTAGAGATTAGGAGGAAGTTTTTCATGGAAAGGGTCATTGGGCATTGGACTAGGCTGCCCAGGGAGGTGGTTGATTCCCCTTCCCTGGAGGTGTTTAAGGGACGGGTGGATGAGGTGCTGAGGGACATGGTTTAGTGTTTGATAGGAATGGTTGGACTTGATGATCTGATGGGTCTCCCAACCTGGTGATTCTATGATTCTATGATTCCTTTATCCACCCACTGTTATCAGTAGCACACACAACAGGGTGAGAACTGCTCTTAGTGAGGTAAGAAGTGCCTCTTCTAAGGTTAACAGCTCCAGCTGGATAGCTCTAATCAAATATAGCCAAACTGAGGATCTCTACAGGAAACCCTTAAGGTAAATTTGTAAGCATTTGTTTGGCAAAGAAACATCCTCTGCTAACCAAACCACCACAGCTGCTTTTAAAATAAGTTAGAATCCCTAACTTGATGCTACGAAGTGCTGAGGGACGTGGTTTAGTGTTTGATAGGAATGGTTGGACTCGATGATCTGATGGGTCTCTTCCAACCTGGTTGTTCTATGATTCTATGATTCTACACTGAAAGGGAGACCATCAGCAAGAGAGGGAGCATCAGGACACAGAAAGAAGACAAATAAACCATTGGAAACTCCAAGGATGAAGGTTCCTTTCATGCCTGAGCCCTAGCTGTCCACTCGCCCTGCTCTTCCAGACACCAACCACTCTCGAAGACTGGAGCAACCCAAACTGTGGTGCTGGGAGGCCTCACTTTTCTTCCCCTCTGTGGCTGTCTTGCTGACCCGACGGCTTTAGTTGCCTTTTACACACTGGTCAAACCAACCCGGCAGAAAAATAAAATGTTAATGATTTCCTGGAGGTGAATTAACTCACTCCAGTGGGATCCAAGCAGGAAAAAAAGCTTATCTGTGGTTGTAAAATACGGTTTCGTAGTGAGGATGATTAATACATTTCCTGTATTTGAAAATAATTTATAACCAAAGACTTCCTTGCCAAATAATTTCGTTTCTCGAGAGGGAAAATATCTAAAATGCCAAAACATCCATTTGAAAAACTCCGTTGGCAGAGATCACATTTCTCATTCCAACATTTGGTGTCAAATCTTTTCCTTTTAAACACACTTTAAAGAACAACTAGGGGGAAAAATGAGTGAAATATGTTTTTCAAGACAGATTATCTGTTGGGAAAGGAGGGCTTGTTGGTCTGAGATTCCAGCTGAGTTGCTATAAACCACTGAAAATCCAAGCGAGTTTGTTATGGGGCTGGAATTATTGCTGTGTAAAGGATCTTATCCCAGTGTTGCTGAACAATCCCTGTCTGTCTGGTCACAAAGGCAGCGGAAAACACATCTAGGAGTAAAGTCCAGATTCTTGGCAGTGGAGAAAAAGATGTGTAACCAGAGCTTCGAGTGAGATTAGTGCTCTCCTTCTGCTTGAACACACCTAGACCTGTTTGTCAAAGAAATGCAATCTCTTCGTGCCGCTGGCAGCCAGCCCTGGACTGAAAGAATCACACCAGCAGTTCACAACAAGCACCCCAGACTCCTATAAAGTCACTGCCTTAATGAGGATGATAGTTAAGAGATCAGAAGAGGAGGGTAGCAGGGTTCCTTACCTCGGAGCTGCACCCCAAGGACGAGCGCAGCACCCAGCCAGCTGGGGCCAAGCATCAGGAAGCCAAGTCCGAATCCCACAGGTTGAGCGGTACCGGAAAGAGAAATTGGTTTCAGGTTCTGGGTAGCTGGATGAAAGATGAGTTTCTCAACGCTTTCCCGGCACAGTAGACTGAATTCCTTTTTCTCTCGGCTTGGCCTGCAAGGCAATGTGCCTGCTCCCTCCTGCAAGGTGTGGCCAGCAGGGCTCACCTGGGTGCCAAACGGGGAGATCTTCAGGGTAAGATTAATTCCTTCTGCCTTCCATATTCCTTTGCTCTTTTGTGTCGCAATCATCCCTCCTCCCAGCTTCCACTTCAAACCACTCCCCTCTTGTGGGAGGTAATTTTGCTCCTAAAAGAAAATTTCCCTCAAGGTGTTTATTGATGTCCTGGAGTTTGGCCTGGAGTGATGGCCTTTGGTTGGCCAGTGATCCAAAAGAAAAGCCACCCAAAGCAGGCAGCTGGGGTGGGTGAGTCACCTTCCCTGGAGGGGTTTAAGGGACGGGTGGATGAGGCGCTGAGGGACATGGGTTAGTGATTGATGGGAATGGTTGGACTCAGTGATCTGGTGGGTCTCTTCCAACCTGGTTGTTCTATGATTCTATGACAATCACGTTGGACACGCATCCAGCCTGGCCACATCCAGGGGACACCCCATCATGCTTAACAGCCAGCACAAGACACGAGAAGCTCAGCACCACACACAATGTTTTCCTGGTGGCACGTGGCCGCTGCGAGAACGTGGAACTGAGCTGTGCGTGCATGTTGGCAAAATAAGGATGTTTGCACTGGGAGGCCATAAATCACCGTAACGGCACGACCTGCCACCTCCTGCGGCTGCGTTTGTTCCAAGGAGTCATTCCAGGTGATGAGCGTTCATCCTGACTGATTATTTTCCTTGCAGTGGTGCTGCAGCGGGGACAGAGGGATGGTCCCATGTTGGGATGTTCCAAAGGGCTGAAGGGATTCAGCTCAGAGCTAAGGAGCAGCGAGGGATCTCTTGCCGTGCAGCAAGTCGGCTCTGACTGGAATGTTTTGGATTACCTGGGATGCATGGAGAGGGTGTCAGAACAAGGTCCTGGTGGAAAGAGAACAGCAGCAGAACTCTTAGAATTCCTGCTAATGAGTGAGCAGTGCAGGACAGGGCACTGCACGGGGAACAGCGTGGGACAAGTGAGCTGTGCAGAGGTAACGGTGTGGGACAGGTGAGCTGTGAATGGGGAAGAGTGGGGGACAGGTGAGCTGTGCAGGGAGATCAGTGTGGGACAGGTGAGCTGTGCAGGGGGAACAGTGTGGGACGTGAGCTGTACAGGGGGAACAGTGTGGGACAGGTGAGCTGTGCAGGGGGAACTGTGTGGGACAGGTGAGCTGTGCAGGGGGAACAGTGTGGGACAGGTGAGCTGTGCAGGGGGAACAGTGTGGGACAGGTGAGCTGTGCAGGACAGGTGAGCTGTGCAGGGAGGACACTGCAGGGGGAAGGCTGTGGGACAGGGCAGGGACGCCCTCTGGTGGGGGCAGGGTCCCTGCTAAGAGTCCCCCCCAGCCCCTGGAGCATCCCCTGGGGGATGCTTGGCCTGTACCTCCTTTTTAGAGATTTAAATAAACGGCACTGATCTTATTGCAGATTCATGACAATTGCTGCGCGGAAATGCAGAATTGCTTTTGCAGCCTCATATTGGAACTGAAGAGAAACAGGAGAACAACTAAGCAAGGTCCCTCCTGACAGGAGAGCACGTTTTGGAGCCTCTGTGAGTATAAGAGCATCATAGAATCATAGAATCACCAGGTTGGAAGAGACCCATCGGATCATTGAGTCCAACCATTCCTATCAAACACTAACCCATGTCCCTCAGGACCTCATCTACCTGTCCCTTAAACCCCTCCAGGGAAGGTGAATCAACCACCTCCCTGGGCAGCCTATTCCAATGCCCAATCACCCTTTCTGTGAAAAACTTCCTCCTAATCTCCAGCCTAAATCTCCCCTGGTGGAGCCTGAGGCCATTCCCTCTTGTTCTGTCCCTTGGGAGAAGAGCCCAGCTCCCTCCTCTCCACAACCTCCTTTCAGGTAGTTGTAGAGAGCAATGAGGTCTTCATGCTTGTGGAGAGGATTTAACTGCTCAGCCACCCTGAGGTGTGTAGAGGTGAATCCGTGTGAGGAACTGGCTAATGCCGCTCTCCAAGAGGCAGCAGGAAAATATGGGGTGTGTTTGAACAAAATAAGAAAAGTAGAGTCTAAATTGCATCATCAGTGGCTAAAACTTCTGGGGTTTAAAGCCTGACACCTACAGGCTCCTTTCTGCACACCTACTGAGCTTGTTGGTGTTCCTGGTTGCTGCATTTATTCACTTGCTCTGTTGTTTGCTGTAGTTTTGAAACACTTCAAAAAGTTGTTTGGAAGAACCTGTTGTCTAATACGACCCAAACTGCTTTGTCCCTCCAGCTGCCCCTCAGGCAGCCACAACACCTCTACGGAGCCTAGAACGGGGCTGGCACGGAGCAGCCGCCCCTGGCTGCCAGTGACGCCCCACGAAGACGTTTTTGAGCCTCCGCACTTCCTGACACGCGTTTATTTTACCATACGCGTTGCGCGACCTTCTTGGCTGCCTGCAGGTTTCGCTGGAAACAGTGAGTGTCCCCAGTTCTGGGGGAAAAAAAAAAAAAACATCTTGCGCCTCTTCCTTGTAAAGAAGAGCTTGTAAAGAAGAGCTTGTAAGAGCTTGAAAAGCCAACGTGTTCTTCCTCCCCAGCCTTGGCGATGCTAGCTTGAGGTGGTAGAGAAGACCATGCGAAGGAGACACGTAAGGATGAGGCTGGAGTGGTCCTTGCCTCTCTTGGGACTTCTGCTGTGTGCAGGTGAGTGCGGACACGGGGATGGGAAGGGCCAAGGGAAAAGTAGAAGGGAAATCATAGGGTTGAGTGGTTGGTTGTACAAAGCACCTGCAGCCACATCTTCTGCAACGATGGAGATGCTGCTCTCCAGGGTGTGCAGGCTGCAGGGACAGAGGAACAGGAATCCAACCCTCTCAAGCTAGAAAAAAGAGCCAGAGGTCTCTGGGGGTGCTTACAAAGTACCCGATCCCCAACTTTGTGCAGCAGGGTTGGAGCTTGATTATAGAATCATAGAGAATCATAGAACAACCAGGCTGGAAGAGACCCACCGGATCATTGAATCATAGAACAGCCAGGTTGGAAAAGACCCACCGGATCATCGAGTCCAACCATTCCTATCAAACACTAACCCATGCCCCTCAGCACCCTGATCATCAGGGTCCAGTCCCCCAGCGAGGACACTTCTGCAGAGGTCGGTGGCTCTTATTGCAGAAACCAGGCGTGATTTCCCAAGAGTCCATAATAACAAAGCAAAATTGTTGAGTGTGCAGCTTGCTCTTTTTCTAAAGCGAATAGGAAAACTCTTTGACTTTCCATTCTATGTTTAAAATGGTTTCTAAAGGAAAAAACTACATTTCAAACCAACATCCTGTCCCTGCTTAACAGAAAGCTCCTACTGCGTTTAGCACAAATATACAAGTACTGACCTCTCTTTCAAGCAGCTGAGTTCAGAAGGGATGTGCTTGAGGTAGGAAAAGTCTATGATATCAATAGATAAATTACTTAACACTTACTGTTCTTTCTTTTGTAGCTGGCACCGCAGCTCAGCTGGGTAAGTGTATTTTACCAGTATTCTTAACTACTTATTATGAGAAAAAGACCAACCATGGCTCACAAGTGAGGATTAAGAGTTAAATAGAAATATTTGTAGGTCACAAATGTTGTAAGGAAGGAATAATCGTGTGAGTTACTTGTTAGTGATCTCAGCGATTTGAAAAATGAGCTGCTCCGAGCTGTCCCCAGTCACGGCCACTGAGCCCCGAGCAGGGTTGGGCATTTTCCACTGGCAGGATCACAGCAACCTGATTTATTAATGCTTATTATTCTCTCTTTCGCAGAGGATATCGAAGTACCGGAGGGTAAGTGCATTTTACCAGCATTCTTCACAATTATTATGATGTAAAGACTGCCGATGCCTCACAGGTGAGGACTAAGAGACAGAATTCAAAGTGTATTCAGGAATTCGCTTTCTGCCATAAAATGAAATATTTCACAGCACAAACTGCCGCGGTGGGATCGAGGGTGGGCAGGGGAGCCTGCCCAGAAGCTGTTTGTAATGCTCCTTTCTCTTGGTCCACTCTCCCATAAAGAATTCCTGCTGGAGATCTCCGGAACCACAGTGACAATCACCTGTCCCTTGACCGAAGGCAGCATAAACTGGGATTTGGGTGGGACAAGGCAAACCAGCAATGAGAGAAAGTACGTTATAGAGAACCACGACAGCTCTCCGATCAACGTGGCTTGTTCGTTAGGCAGCAAGAGTCATCAAATGTACCTGAATGCCAGAGGTGAGTGGAAAATCAGGCTGAAGATGGACCCCACGCATTGCAGTGGCAGATGTTGGGAGCTGAGACCTGGTTTTCTGTGCTGCAGGGCTGTGTGAACACCATTCTGCTGAGGCCCTTCCCTCTCTACGTGGGCAATAAGAGTCCAAAAGGCCTTTTTTTAGCAAACTGAATCTCCCTACTCTCTGTGCTTTCCCCTTCCACTGCCCTCAAGCTGGTTACGTGTCAACGTTTCCCACATATCCATTTTTCCATCTAGCTTTCCCATGCTCTTCTCTCCTTCCCACCCAGAACTGTCTCTTTTCTGCTAGCGCTGAGCAGATGAGCGAAGCCTGGACTTTCCATGCTGGAAAGGAAGGTCACCCATCTCTGAGCACCTTCCCTTCTCCTCCTGGCAGTGTGCGCCAACTGCGAGGAGCTGGATGCCTTGACAGTGACCGGGATCATCATCGCAGATATCCTCATCACCCTTGGGCTGCTGATTCTGGTGTATTACTTCAGCAAAGACAGGAAGACTAGAGCGGGTGCTGGCGGTCGGCAGCGAGGTAGGAGTCGTTTCAGGCGCCTCTGCTCTCCATGATGTCCAGCAGTGCGGCTCAGGGGTTATAGGTTGCAGGTTCATAGAATGGTTTGGGTTGGAAGGGACCTCAAAGCCCATCCAGTCCCATCCCTGCCCTGAGCAGGGACACCTCCCACTGGATCAGGGGCCCCAAGCCCCATCCAACCTGCCCTTGAACCCCTCCAGGACAACCTCTCTTTGCCTCTGTTGCAGGTCAGAAGATGCAGCGTCCTCCCCCTGTTCCAAACCCAGACTACGAGGTACGGAGAACTTGCATTTTTTCCATCTCTCTCTGTGCTGCCTGGGGAGGGAGAGCCAGGGCTGGGGAGCTGTAGGGTTTATCCTTTTTGCCCATCTCAAAAAGCAACCCATCAGCTTCCAAGCATTCCTCGGAGCGGAAGAAAAATGTGGTTAGAGTGGGCTCCTTTCTCCTGGTGCTGCTACAAGGAGCTGAGAGGACTGCAGCTTCTTGTATGCACTGGCAGAGCAGCACTGCTCCTCCTCTCTCGGGTTTGGGTTTCTGCACATATCGTGTGGACCAAGACTCTGGTGATGTTTGAGGGTGTCTTCATTGGGATTCCTTAACCAACACCCCTTCTGTTCCCACAGCCCATCCGGAAAGGCCAGCGGGAAGTCTATGCAGGCCTGGAATCCAGGGGCTTCTGAAATCCCCGCAGAGGATGGGCTGGAAAAGAGCTGCAGAGGAGCTAAGTGCTGCTGCCCAGCTCAGCACAGTTTTTCTGCCAGCTCGCCAAGGCTCTGATGTTTCAGGATAATCCAGGCATCTACCCAGGACAGACACCCTGCTGCCATCCCCTGTCCCACCCCGATGTGCTCTTCCAGCCTTGATATTAGGGAAAAGAATCAAATGATTATGTTGGCATGAGAAGTTTTCCTTCTCATTAAAGGTCTGCAGCCTCGCTCTGCATTCCTGGCCTCCTTTTCCTTCTCTCTCTGCTCCAGCTCCATGCTCTGGCTTTCCATCCCATTTCGTTTCCACCTCGAGTGCCTCCTCTTGCTCCCCATGCAGCGAGTGAGCAGAGTGGGTCCTTCTCGGGGTGACTGGCCTCTCGCCTTCTCCTGCTCTCGTATTCATAGCTTCTCTGAATCTCACTGCCCAAGACTGTCACGCAAAGAACAGAGACAATCGGTAATTAAAAGCAAAATGGTACATTTTCATAGGAAAGCCACTGCTTTATATGAAAATATTTCAGTCAGAGAGAACAATTTTCCTTTTAAAACATGAGAAATGCTTCTGCCAATCCATGCAGCCCGACCCGTCCATCCCCATCCTTTCATCTCTGGGAAATGAGCTGCTTTGCATCCACTGACCTTTACATTTCAGATCCTTTTAGGGGCACACGGGGACTTGGCACTTTCCTAAGCGTCTGAAAGCCTCCTATTAAGAAATGTAAGTGCTTGGCTGAGTGTTAGATCTTTGTTGCTCTTAAATAGTGAGGCTTTTAGATATTGCAGCAATGATTTGAACCACCCCACTTAGCTGTAAGTATCGGCTTTGCAGCCTGACTCGGAGGGCAGAACAGGGATTTTCGTGTTTCCCAGATTGGAATCGAGACCCTTTGGCTCAGCCCCAGGACCAGAGCTCTGCTCTGAAATAGCTTGGTCACTGGAATTGAAATGAATGCCCTGAGGCTGCAGAGATAAAGCCTAGGACCTACCAAACCCCAGAGAGCACCAAGCCCTTTTCCTAGGGTTTGATCAAGAGAGTGTCAGGCCCAGAGATAAAGCCTAGGACCTACCAAACCCCAGAGAGCATCAAGCCCATTTCCTAGGATTTGATCAAGAGAGCATCAGGCCCCGACCTTCTCTTCCCAAAGGCTTCCTAGGCTCTGTTTGCACTAAGATCCTACAGTGTGGTCTGGAATAAAAACCTTTCTTGGAGTTTGTTGCACCCTAAGGGCTGTACATTTGCTGACCAAGTTTCATCTCCCAATTCTATTGCTCTTTGAGGTTGGTTTGCCCTTTTGCTGCTGCCCCTTCTCCCCCTTTCAGCCCTGGAACCCAAGTTCTGCTTGGGTCCTGTTAGAAAGATGGCTTTGCCATTGCTTTGGCAAAAACCTGCCTTGTTTTCAAGGGAAGGTGAATTTTGGGTTAGGATTCAAAGTGAATTTTTCTGGGGGGGGAGGTGAAACCTTTAAGGACCCCTCAGTACCTTGCATTTGTCTAGTTCTTAAGTCATCTTATGTCTTAAAATGTATGTATACTTAATATTTCATTTTAGGCTTTGAAATATAAGTTGTTATCAAATTAACAGCCTGCTCGATGTGTTTTGGGAGGGAGCTTTAAGAGTGCGTGCATTGGTCCTTAAAGTCATAGAGGTGCAGAAAATGGACTTAATCTTCCCTTCAGAGCTTGTTTCCCCAAACAGGCACCGTAGCAAAGTGGTTAGGTTCTGATTTTAGACCCTGTGAGATGCTTGGCACTTAAATCGGTGCTTTGTATGTGCTGCCCTCCTGGTATGGGCGTTTCTTGCTGTATATTAATGCAATAAAAGAATATAACTGGAGTTTCCATTCTGGACTCAGCACTGGTGAGGCTGCTCCTTGAATCCTGTGTCCAGTTCTGGGCCTCTCACCACAAGAAGGATGTTGAGGCTCTGAAGTGAGTCCAGAGAAGAGCAACGAGGCTGGTGAAGGGGCTGGAGAACAGAACCTATGAGAAACGGCTGAGAGAGCTGGGGGTGTTTATCCTGGAGAAGAGGAGGCTGAGAGGAGACCTCATTGCTCTCTACAACTCCCTGAAAGGAGGTTGTAGAGAGGAGGGAGCTGGGCTCTTCTCCCAAGGGACAGGGGACAGGACAAGAGGGAATGGCCTCAAGCTCCACCAGGGGAGATTTAGGCTGGAGATTAGGAGGAAGTTTTTCACAGAAAGGGTCATTGGGCATTGGAATAGGCTGCCCAGGGAGGGGGTTGATTCACCTTCCCTGCAGGGGTTTAAGGCACAGGTGGATGAGGTCCTGAGGGACATGGGTTAGTGTTTGATAGGAATGGTTGGACTAGAAGATCCGATGGGTCTCTTCTAACCTGGTTGTTCTATGATTCTATGATTCACATATTTTTTGAAGGTGGATCATTGAGCTGAAGAGCAGTGTTTAAGGCACTGGTGGATGAGGTGCTGAGGGACATGGTTTAGTGTTTGATAGGAATGGTTGGACTTGATGATCCAATGGGTCTCTTCCAACTTGGTGATTCTATGATTCTATGAAGATCGGCTTTAACTCCTTTATTTACATTTTTAAATTGTAATATATTAATAAAATGGGAGTCAGCACACCAAGCACGCACTGGGAAGGATTTTCCCTTGTGTTTTTGTCTCTTAATTAGAAGGAGTTCCAAGTTCAGGAGTGGCTGAGACTGTGAGTCTATATCAAATCATCGTGCAACAGCCTTTCTTGTCTAACATGGGCTGACTGAGCCCTGTTTCTGTTGCTTTGCAGAGCAAAAGCTCTGAAGAAAGGAAACAGCAGCAGCTACTGGGGGTGGGAGGGGGATGGTTTAACCCTTGAGACTCAGCATGGGGAGACGAGCCTCCAACTTTCTCGATTCAGATTGCTGTACTTACCCTGCAGGATGTGGTTTGAAAGGCGGCGCAGCTGGGTTTACCGTACAAGGCACTAAAAACAACTAAGAGGGAGATGGCAAGATACAAAAACATAACCCCCCAGCAGCTCTAAAACCACTCTGGACCATGTTCTCAGCTTCTGCAATAAACATCACTGCTCCCGGGACCTTTGCTGAGCCCATCACTAAGAGCAGGATGCAAGAACCTTGAGAATTCTGGGTGTAGAGGGTTTAAATTTTGCTTCAGCTATTTCTGGGGTTGCATGTTCGCGTTGTGTTTGCCCCAAGCAGCACCCACCCACGCTCGTATCATCTCCACTCTCCTTATCTCCAGGGGATCAGAGCCCACCCAGTGACATCTCTGCCTCTGTGCTTACCTGCACTAGCCAATTCTTCATCCTCCCAAGACGGAGGTGCCGAGGAGCCTCTCGCAATCAGACAGAGAGTTGTAAGCGTCACTCCCACCGCATCTTTGATTTGCACAGAGTGATTTCTTCTGTCTCACCCCCCTGAGCACCCATGCAGCTTGTTGGGGAGCTGGCAAGCCCCTGCGGTTTGGAGGCTGCGATTAGATGCCAAGCCCTGCGTGTGCAGAGAAAACTTCATCCTGCCCTCCCCCCTGTCACCCCCCAGCTCCATCCAGGGTACTGAGGCACACAGGCACTTTGCAGGGTGACACAGACCCTGCTGAGAGCCGCTCCTGCTGTCCTCATACTGACAAGGGAGAATACAACTACCTGAAAGGAGGTTATGGAGAGGAGGGAGCTGGCCTCTTCTCCCAAGTGACAGGTGCCAGGACAAGAGGGAATGGCCTCAAGCTCTGCCAGGGGAGATTTAGGCTAGAGATTAGGAGGAAATTTTTCACAGAAAGGGTCATTGGGCATTGGAATAGGCTGCCCAGGGAGGTGGTTGATTCCCCTTCCCTGGAGGTGTTTAAGGGACGGGTGGATGAGGTCTTGAGGGACTTGGTTTAGTGTTAGATAGGAATGGTTGGACCAGAAGATCCAATGGGTCTCTTCCAACCTGGTTGTTCTATGATTCTATGAATAAAGATGCAAAACCTCCGCTGCCATCAAGGATGGCTACCCTCTCCCTTCACAAGGCCCATCATCTCTAGCTTCAGCCATGGACATGGATGTCATTTGGATCCCAGCGCAGAGAGGTGGCCTGCAGAGAGCCCCCCAAGGGGCCAGCAGCCGTACGGCTCTGCAGGGATACCCAGTGTGCACCTTCCCCAGGGACTGCTCGGCTCCACAGGCTTCCACACAACCAAAAGAGCAGGAGGGCGATGGGACAGGCTCATCTTTAATGGGATACACAAGTGCAGGAGGTGATGGAAAGAGCAGAGTGCTACAAGCAGCCCAGCCTGGCAAGGAGCTGCAAGGAGCTCTTGAGGCAAACCCCTCTACTGCCTTCTGCCAGGGCAAGGCAAGAGTCCTCTTGGGCAACGGTGGTGGCTGTGCTGTAATGCCATTTCTGGTACATGGAGTCATCGGCCCCAGCATCTTCCCACATCACTTGCGAGCCTTGGTAGGTGCCAGCTGGCTGTATGCTGCGTTGTCTCGATCGCCGAGGGGCTAGGAGGGAAAAAAAAAAAGTGAGATGAGCTACAACTGTGCCTGCCCAGCCCTGGGAGGGAGGATGCAGGGGCAGGAGGCCCAACTCTCCCTTTGCCAAACCTCTGGGAAGCTCTCCCTCCCTGCACACCAAGCTGAACAACCACAGAGAGTAAGAGCTGAGCTCACTCCATCCTCTGGGTCCCTCTGGGTGAGTACCCAGCACAGAGCAATCACCAACGCAGCTCAGCACCTCACGGCACCAAATACCCTCCTGGAGCTGAGCTGTCACCGCTGCTCTGGTCCCACCACGCGGCTCCACATCACAGGGAGGTCCTGAAGCTCTCTCTCTCTCACACACACACACGTGTGCACATGCTTACCTGGTAGAGCTGCTCGTTGGCAATCAGGTTCTGCCTGTCAGAAGCTAAATGAAGAAAGAAGGTGGTCAAAGACCAAGGGAAACATGGGGAGTGGGGTGAAAATCTGCAAACAAACCCTCTCACCTCGCGACAGCCGTCCCTTGTCCTGGCCAGAGATGCAATACACGGCGACCGCCAGGAAGATGGTGGCGATGACATCCGCAACCACGATGCCGGAGATGGTGGGGACGTCAACTTCGATGCAGTTCTGGCACACTGGAAAGCCCCAAAGGACACAAACACTGAGAGCCACGACCAGGACCCTGCGTCTTGGCCACCTCGGCCCTTGCTGCCAGGCTCAGCCTGAGCCCAAGGGGGCACAAGCTGCCATGTGTCCCCAGCGCTCAGGGACAGCGACTGGCAAGCAATGAGGCAGTGCCAGGTTATCACATTAAATCATAGAATCACCAGGTTGGAAGAGACCCACTGGATCATCCGAGTCCAACCATTCCCATCAAACACTAAACCATATCCCTCAGCACCTCGTCCACCTGTCCCTTAAACATCTCCAGGGAAGGGGAATCAACCATCTCCCTGGGCAGCCTGTTCCAATGCCCAATGATCCTTTCCATGAAAAACTTCCTCCTAATCTCCAGCCTAAATCTCCCCTGGTGGAGCCTGAGGCCATTCCCTCTTGTCCTGTCCCCTGTCCCTTGGCAGAAGAGCCCAGCTCCCTCCTCTCCACAACCTCTTTTCAGGTAGTTGGAGAGAGCAATGAGGCTGCAGAGCTCTCACTGGGAAACCACATGGAGGGGAAGGTGCAGCTTGGCTCTTCCCAAGGACACGGCAGCTGTCAGGACTTCCACACACTGGTGGAGCCACCCTCAAACTCCAGGAAATTGGTAGTTCCCTCAAAAATCTGCTTGGGTGAAAACCCCGAGCAGTTCTGGCTCTCGAGGTCGGCTTCGCAACACTTACTGCGATAGTGGACCTGGAGGGGGGGGCTGGTCTTTCCACCTTGTGTGCACGTATAGACGCCTCTGGGATCATCATAAACTGCTCCCAAATCCAGCTGTGTCACATTTCCCACCACTTCTCCGCCTTTCATCCATATGATTGGCTCTTTTTTGCTTGTCTCGCATTGCAGGAACACCTTCCCGCTGGCTTCTTTCACGATTACTTTCTGCCCTGTAAGGATAGAGAGCAGGGAGCTTCACAGCGGAGTTCTCAGCCCCCACAGCAGCGCAGAGCTCAGGGGTCTCGTTCATAGAATCAGGGAATGGTTTCGGTTGGAAGGAAGCTCAAAACATATCCAGTTCCAACCCTCCCACTGGATCAGGGGCTCCAGGTCCCATCCAGCCTGTCCTTGAACCCTTCCAGGGATGGGGCAGCCACAACTTCCCCTGGCAACCTGGCCCAGGGCCTCTCCACACTCACCATGAAGAATTTTCTTCCCAATTTTCTTCCCAAAATAAAGCTGGGGGGACTGTTTACAAAGGCTTGTAGTGATAGGACTGGGGGGGAATGAGTGTAAATTGGAGAGGGGCAGATTTAGACTAGAATTTCTCCATGATAAGGGTGGGGAGGCCCTGGCCCAGGTTGCCCAGGGCAGGGGTGGCTGCCCCATCCCTGGAGGGGCTCAAGGGCAGGTTGGATGGAGCTTGGAGCCCCTGATCCAGTGGGAGGTGTCCCTGCCCACACAGGGATGGAACTGGATGGGTTTTGAGGTCCCTTCCAACCCAAACTATTCTATGATTTACAAACCCTGTGTCAGGGTGTCACGATGAAGCAGTAGGCACTTGCTTGCCAACCACCCTCCCACAACCACAGAACATCAGCAGGAGAAGCTACACGAGTGGCAGCCTCCATGGCCCACGGCGAATGCCCAATGGCCCCGTCGTGGTGTGTGGGATGAATCATAGAATCATAGAACAACGAGGTTGGAAGGGACCCTTCGGATCTTCTAGTCCAACCATTCCTATCAAACACTAAACCAAGTCCCTCAAGACCTCATCTACCCGTCCCTTAAACACCTCCAGGGAAGGGGAATCAACCCCCTCCCTGGGCAGCCTATTCCAATGCCCAATGACCCTCTGTGTGAAGAACTTCCTCCTAATCTCCAGCCTAAATCTCCCCTGGTGGAGCTTGAGGCCATTCCCTCTCGTCCTGTCCCCTGTCCCTTGGGAGAAAAGCCCAGCTCCCTCTTCTCCACAACCTCCTTTCAGGTACTTGTAGAGAGTAATGAGGTCTCCTCTCAGCCTCCTCTTCTCCAGGATAAACACCCCCAGCTCTCTCAGACGCTCCTCATAGGGCCTGTTCTCCAGCCTCTTCACCAGCTTCATTGCTCTTCTCTGGACTTGCTTCAGAACCTCAACATCCTTCTTGTGCTGAGGGGCCCACAACTGAGCACAGGATTCAAGGAGCGGCCTCACCAGTGCTGAGTACAGAGGGAGAATCACCTCCATGGACCTGGATGAGCCCCAGCCTCGCCATCTGTGCCGGGCCCCTTGGGTGCACCACCATGGGGTCTCCATGCACCGTTCCATCCGAAGCGCCCAGCACCTCAGCAGCTTGAGGGCAGGAGGTGATGCCTGGACTTACCTTGGACACCCCAGGTGGCCACGGCCAGGCTGGCGAGGAGCGCCCAGGCACCCAGCATCCGTCCCCTCCACATGGCACCAAGTGGTGGCGGCTCTCTGCCCTGCTCAGAGGAGAGGACGTGGCGAGAGCTTCTCGCAGCGACACCCCAAGAGCTGTGTCAGGTACCGGATGCCGCCTCACTCCCTTCCTCCCCTGGCAGCTGGGGGACGGCTGAGGTGCTTTTGGCCTGCCTCCTCACCCAGCCCAAACCATGACACCCAGGGAATTGCAGGGGACAAGAGACAGACTTGAGACGGTGGGTCCTCCAGGAGCTTTGGACCCCAAAGTAGACATGGATTTCCAACAGCCATGGAGTCTCCAGCAGCAGCCATGGAATCTCCAGCAGCCAGGGACCTTCATCCAGCAGCCAGGGACCCCCATCCAGCAGCCAGGGACCCCCATCCAGCAGCCAAGAAACCTCTAGCAGCCAGGGAACCTCATCTAGCAGCCAGGGGACCTCATCCAGCGGCCAGGGACCCCCATCCAGCGGCCAGGGACCCTCTAGCAGCCGGGGAACCCCATCCAGCAGCCAGGGACCCTCCATCACCCATGTCATCCCCCAGCAGCCAAGGAGCCCCAAAAGCTGGGAAGCCCCCAGCAGCTGCAGGTCCTCCCGCAGCCCTGTGTGCCCCAATAAGCAAGGGACTCCAGCAGCCACATGGAGCTCCCAGGAGCCATGGAGCCCCCAGGAGCCATGGAGCCCCCCCAGCACTGACGGAGCCCCCTCCAGCCACTGAGCACCCCACATCCCTCCTGCAGCCAGGAGCCTCCCGCAGCCCCAGGTTCCCCTTGCAGACATGGCAACCCCAGCACCCACAAGCTCCCCCCGAGCCAGGAGCCCTGTAGCAGCCACAGACTCCCCCATCCCAGGGGTCCCCAGCATCCTCAAAGCCCCTCACATCCCCCTAGAGCATCCACGTGCGTTTCACTCCCTCCTGCAGCCACTGAGGCCCCCAACATCCACAGTTCACCCCCAACATCCACAGTTCTCCCCCAGCACTCATAGACACTCTCCAGCTCCTCTCTGCTAGGAGCTCCCCCTGCCCCTATCCTAGTCCCCCCCCAATTCCATGTGCGCGCAGCCGGCGCCGCAGAGCCATTGCGTCCCTCAGCGGGCACCGTAGCGGCGTTATATGCGTAGTGCATGGGTTTTTCTGTCCTGTGGCGGCCGCCGTAGGGCGCGGGCTCTGCTTCGTTCCCGTGGTGCTGTGCGGGGCTGGCGCGCGCGGCAATGGCGGCGCCGAGGGGCTCGCTGGTGGCTGCTGTGCTGGCGCACTCGGGTCGCCTCGACAAGGAGGACCTGGGCACCCGCATCGCGCGGCTCTCGCGGCGCGTCGAGGAGCTGAAGGTATGGCGGGGGCCGGGCTGGGGCAACCGCAGCCTCCGCCGGGCCTGCCCCAAGGAGGACCTTGAGGGGCTGGAGCGCATCTGGAGAAGGGAATGAAGGGAGGTTATTCTCCCATTGGACTCAGCGCTAGTGAGGCCGCTCCTTGAATCCTGGGGTCAGTTCTGGGCCCCTCAGCACAAGAAGGATGTTGAGGCTCTGGAGCGAGTCCAGTGGGATGAGGTTTAACACGGCCAAATGCCGGGTCCTGCACTTGGGGCACAACAACCCTGAGCAGAGCTACAGACTGGGAGAAGCCTGGCTGGAAAACTGCCAGGAGGAGAGGGACCTGGGGGTGTTGGTCGACAGCGACTGACCATGAGCCAGCAGTGTGCCCAGGTGGCCAAGAAGGCCAAGGGCATCCTGGCTTGGATCAGAAATGGTGTGACCAGCAGGGCCAGGGAGGTTCTTCTCCCTCTGGACTCAGCACTGGTGAGGCCGCTCCTTGAATCCTGTGTCCAGTTGTGGGCCCCTCAGCATAAGAAGGATGTTGAGGCTCTGGAGCAAGTCCAAAGAAGAGAACGAAGCTGGTGAAGGGGCTGGAGAAGAAGAGGAGCATCTGAGAGAGCTGGGGGTGTTTATCCTGGAGAAGAGGAGGCTGAGAGGAGACCTCATTGCTCTCTACAACTACCTGAAAGGAGGTTGTAGAGAGGAGGGAGCTGGGCTCTTCTCGCAAGGAACAGGGGACAGGACAAGAGGGAATGGCCTCAAGCTCCACCAGGGGAGATTTAGGCTAGAGATTAGGAGGAAGTTTTTCAGGGAAAGGATCATTGGGCATTGGAACAGGCTGCCCAGGGAGGGGGTTGATTCCCCTTCCCTGGAGGTGTTTAAGGGACGGGTGGATGAGGTCCTGAAGGACATGGGTTAGTGTTTGATAGGAATGGTTGGACTTGCTGATCCGATGGGTCTCTTCCAACCTGGTGATTCTATGATTCTATGAAGGAGATGGAGGCCAAGGGCTCTGGGAGAGGCTGAGGGCCCTGGGGCTCTTTAATCTGGAGAAGAAGAGCTTGAGAGAAGACTTCATGGCTCTCTGCAGCTCCTGAAAGGAGGTTGTGGGGAGGTGGGTGTTGGGCTTTGCTCCCAGGTGACGGGATGAGAGGAAACAGCTTTGAGTTGTGTCAGGGGAGGTTTAGTTTGGATACTGGAATTTTTTTTACTGAAAGAATTCCTAGGCCCTGGGAGGTGGAGACACGTAAGTGCCACATCTCCACACCCTTTAAACCTCGCCTTGGCGAGGTTTAAAGGGTGTGGAGATGTGGCACTTACGTGCATGCTTTAGTAGCAGCCTTGGCAGGTTTACAGTTGGATTTAATGATCTTGAAGCTCTTTTTCCAACTTAAACCATGATGATTCCAACCCCCACTCTCTCTTCCGCAGGGAGAAGTCTGCAACATGATTAACAAGAAGTACAACGAGTTCCTGCCCAGCATGCAGAGCGCCGAGGACTTGGTGTCGCAGGTGGACGGGCTGAGCAACAACATCGACCTGCTGAAAGCAGGCATCGAAAATGAGGTGAGAGCACTGGCTTCCTCGGGGCTGTTGGAGGTGCCATCCCGTTCATCCCAAAACTTTGAGCCTCCTTATCTCTGTGTGTTGGGAGGAGGACATCTGGCTGAGAACCCTGGATGATATCACCTCTAAAAAAACTGCCTTGTGGCACGTGCTGCGGGTGTGTCGCATCAGGGGGTGGAAGAGCTGTCATTAAGGGCTTGGCTGTGTTTTTCTCACTGTCCTACAGCTGGAAAAGTGTGTCACCTGCCTCTCCTTCAGCAGGAGAGAGGGCTCAGCCTTGTGTGACGTGTGCCAAGACCCTTCTAGAGCGCCCCAGAGCCCTTCTAAAGGCCCCCAGACCCTTCCAGAGACACCCAGGTCCATTCTAAAGGGCCCCGGGCCATTCCAGAGACCCCCAGGACCATCTAAAGGCCCCCAGACCCTTCTAGAGAACCCCAGGACTCTTCAAATTGCCCCCAGAGAATTCTAGACAGCCTCAGGACCATTCTAAAGACCCCCTGACCTTTCTAGAGACCCCCAGGACCCTGGCATTTACGTTAGGGTTAGCTTTGTGGTTAAGATTAGGGCTAGGGTTGGTTTAGGTGCTAGGGTTAGGGTTAGGGTTAGGGCTGGGCTTGTGTTAGGGTTTTGGGAAGGCTAAGGGTTATGGTTATGTTTAGGGCTTGGTGTTAGAGTGGAAGTCAAATCGTAGTTAGTTAGTGGAAGTCAAATCGTAGTTAGTTAGTGGAAGTCAAATCGTAGTTAGTTAGTGGAAGTCAAATCGTAGTTGAAGAAGGAATCAAATCGTAGTTGAATCAGTGTGATCAAATCACTCTGAAGCCTTTAAGGAGACCAGGATCCTAGCAAGGAATAAAATGAACGGAGCCTTTTTCTTCCTCATCAAATTACTACAGAAATACTTTTCAATCTCACACCATTATCACTGAGAGGAAATGTGTCTGGTAATGTTTGGTCACTATAAACGGACTGAAAAATTTGTTATTTTAGGTTCAGCGAGATCTGAACATCGCTGTTGCTGAATTTACTGAATTGAAGCAGCAGTTGGAGCGAGACACGCTGGTCCTGAGCGTCCTGAAAAAGCTACAGGAGGTGAGGAAGGGTGTAACTTAAAATCATAAAGTACTAGGCATCCTCTCTGCTTCTCCATCTGTGGCTTGTGCTGAAAGAGGGGAAGTTGAGTTAAGATTTTATGGAGAAATATGAGGATGGGGAGGCCCTGGTTGCCCAGAGAAGTTGTGGCTGCCCCATCCCTGGAGGGGTTCAAGGGCAGGTTGGATGGGGCTTGGAGCCCCTGAGCCAGTGGGAGGTGTCCCTGCCCATGGCAGGGGTGGGACTGCATGGGTTTTGAGGTCCCTTTCAGCCCAAACCATTCCATGATTCTATTTATAAAAATTGCAATCTTAATAGCAGCTACCCAGTAACGTGACTCCATTTGCTCGTTGCAGTTCGATATAGCTATTAAGGAGTACAACACCGCGTTGCTGGAAAAGAAGTACGTTACAGCAGCTCAGCAACTGGAAAAGGTAATAACGGCTCCTTAGCCATGTGAGGGTATTGTTCATATCTACTTCTAATTAATTTCACACGATGCTCTTCCTTAGCAGGGTAACAGTTGCCTGTGTTTTGTGTCTGATCCTTTCCACCAGGCACGAAGCAACCTGAAAATGCTGGAATCCCGCAAGGGCTTTGAGCTGAAGATCCTGAAAGCCCTCGGCACAGAGCTGACGGTGCAGACGCAGAACATGCTCTACCACCTAGGGGAAGAGTGGCAGAAACTGGCTGTGTGGAAGCTTCCTCCTTCAAAAGGTGCTCACACTTCTGGGCTGTTTCACTTTTTTCACTATTTTACGTGCCTGGTTTCAAGCACCTACAATATAGGGAATACGGTGATACTGTTGAGCTGGTATTGACTTAATGAGCTCTTTCTCGTTAAGTGGGAGGGATGAGTATGCCAGCATTGTTTGGAGATCCCTCCACTGCTGGAGTGTTTAGGTGCTACCAAAACAAACCTGATGATGTTGTCAGTAGGTTTTAAACAGACATTTGAGGGCTTATCTGCCTCATCTGTCCTGTTTCTTAGAAAATATTGAAGCAGAGATGGGAACAGCTCATTGTAAGAACTGTGCAAGAGCCTGTTTCTTGCTGTCTTCGTTGAAACACAAACGTTTCCTCTGGGAAAGAGAAGAATCCTTTCCTTTGGATTTGACTTGAGGTGCTGAGGGACATGGTCTGGTGTTTGAACAGAATGGTTGGACTCGATGATCCGATGGGTCTCTTCCAACCTGGTTGTTCTATGATTCTATGACTTGAAACAAGGAGAAGAGGGGAAGGGAAGCAGCTGTCACTAAATGTCTTTCAGTTGCAAGTTAACTGAGAATTCTGGATCATTGAGAGAGACTGATTCTCGTTCCCTTCTCTTTCACTGTCACACAGAGTTCTGTCCCCAGTTCTCATGCTCTTTTACCACAACTGTGTTTAGCAACAATGAGGAGAGGTGCAATATTGCTTTAGCTTCTGCTTGAGGAGCGCAACAGCTTTTTCCATGCATTTTTCCAGGCTTTTTTCCAGCCTCTGTCGCCTCAGTGTGATAGAGGCTGGTTCTTTGTCTCCTAGACAGCAGCAGCCTGGAGTCGGTGATGCACTCAGAGCTGCACCTCCGCACGGTGCCGCTAAAGGAGGATGACATCGCTGGCCCCCCGGTTGCTGCTGTGCTGCAGGCGTTTGCTGTCCTGGGAGAACTGCACACCAAGCTGAAAATTTTTGGTAAGACAGACCGTGGATCCAGCTAAACAGAGTTAAAGTTGCTCAAGGTGACACAAGTGATGATATGGTTGGACTCGATGATATGGTTGGACTCGATGATCCGATGGGTCTCTTCCAACCTGATTGTTCTATGATTCTATGAAGTCAAGGCTTGTTTTAAAATGGATATCCAGATCCTGCTCACTTCACCAGTAGGATGGAAGATTGCTTTCTCTCCCCTGGCTTGTATTTCCCAGTGCGTGTGAGAGAAGTGCACTGATTCTTATTAATGGGAAATTATTTATCCTATTATTTATCTGGAATTATTTATTTTCCTGTCAATCTGCTCTAGTGTACTTTTTGTCTGTGGCTGTGTGACTTCATGGTCTTATATTTAAAGATGTTTTCTAGTTACAACCTCCTCACCTTCTCTGCTAAGAGTGAGACTGTTGTTTTCAGACCTCTGGGCTTCAGCTTCCTTAGGTGTTGTTAAAATAATTTGGGAATCCTGGCAGATACTAGGACAGGATTTCCAGCTGTTTAAGTTCTTCACTTTACATTAAACATGCTGGTCTTTGATCAGCCTCCATATTTGCGTTTTACCTGAGTAAAAGTGAGTTTACCTGAGTTTCTTTAGTGAAACCAAGCACAATGTTTTACCTCAGGAATTCTTTCCTGATAGAGCTAATCAAGGGAATTTTTCTTCCGCTTCACGTGAAGAATCTCTGTATCCAAAACAGCCGCATCTGGGCCTTGCTGGAGCAAACTGCCTGCCTCCTGCTGTTGGAAAACATGATTTTTTGTTTGTTTGTTTGTTTGTTTCTCAGGCCAGTTGTTGCTGAAATACATCCTCAAGCCGCTGATTTTATACCCGTCTCTTCAGCCTTTCACAGAGGAGCAGTCGGATGTGTTCATCCTCCGTTTTAAGTCGGAGAAGCCCAGCTTGGATCATTCCTCTCCTATCGAAGTTTTTGACAAGATCAAGCTTATTTTTGAAGTTCTCCACAAATATCTGCTAAGTAGGTGGTTTGTGCCTTTTACAATTGGACTGAGATCAGCGTCTTGTTCCTAGAATCAGAGTGGAAGCTTTCCAGGCTGTCTGGTTAAGCAGTATTGGATTACATGTTAGATTTAGCAGCTTTTAACATTAACTCACAGTGCTGTGTTTTCAAACAGCTCAGCACCTTGTCCAGCTCGACTTAGTAGTGACCCAGGATCTTTCATCACCTAGAAACTTGGCCTGGGCTTCACTGGCATCCCATGAGATAAAACATGAGACAAAAATTCAGTTCCCTTGTGGTCGGGTGGGCGATTCCACAGGCCCAGCATGTGGCCTGGATAAGAGGAATATCTCCAACTTTCTGACATTATGGAATGGTTGATGCTGTTCTGACAGGGAGAACTGAATGAACTGGTGAAGGGTCTGTTCTGGAAAGCAGATGTATTCAAATCTGTCTCTGTTTTCTTGGATTCAGATGTGCCTCTCGAGCAGCCTGCGGAAGATAAAAAGGAGCGCGGAGTTACGCTCGCGGAACTCCTAGGTGATATGATCTGGGAGGATTTATCCGACTGCCTCATTCAGAACTGCCTGGTGAATTCAATCCCAACCAACAGCAGTAAACTGGAGCAGTATATAGAGGTAGGTCTCAAAAATCCTTCAGACCCACGTGGTGGAAAAGCCGCTTGGCCAGCTCGGACAGAATGTAGAATGTGTTTCTGCTCTTCTCAGGTGATTAAATCCACAGAGGAATTTGAAAAAGCCTTGAAGGACATGCAGTTTTTGAAAGGAGACACAACGGAGTTACTGAAATACGCCCGGAACGTCAACTCCCACTTTGCTAACAAGAAGTGCCAGGATGTGATTGTGGCAGCCAGGAACCTGATGACCTCAGAAATACACAACACTGTGAAGGTGACCATGCAATACTCTGTCTTTCTGTGAAAGAGCTTGGCTCTTGAAGAAGGCCTGTATAGAACAGTCAGGTCCTTTTGTTTGTGGAAAACTCTTGATTATTCGGGCATCTTGGCAAACGACGGTTTCAAACCCCTTTTCAATAGTGCTCTAGTGGGTTAGAATCATAGAATCATAGAACAACCAGGTTGGAAGGGACCCATCGGATCTTCTAGTCCAACCATTCCTATCAAACACTAACCCATGTCCCTCAAGACCTCATCCACCCGTCCCTTAAACACCTCCAGGGAAGGGAATCAACCACCTCCCTGGGCAGCCTATTCCAATGCCCAATGACCCTTTGTGTGAAAAACTTCCTCCTAATCTCTAGCCTAAATCTCCCCTGGCAGAGCTTGAGGCCATTCCCTCTTGTCCTGTTTCTTAAAACACTCAGAGTTTGCTCAGTTAGGCTTTTCTGGCTGGTGTCATGAGCATAGGGAAAATGGAGAATTATTTATGTTGCTTCTACGACACCATAGAGACTGCTTTGGTCTGATGTGTTTTTCATAGTCCTGAGTCTCAAATCTCGTGTCATTCAGTGTCCTGTATTCTTACTCATTCTCCTTTCTGTGCCTCTAAATTATGTTCTCTCTCTCTTGTTTTCCCTTAGATCACTCCCGATTCCAATGTGGCTCTACCAAAGCTTTCTGAGCCCAGGGCAGGACATCACTTAAAAACGCAAAAACCTCCTCACCTTGTGCATAATGATGTGGCGAATTTGGAGAGTGAGACCAAACTGAGCCAGTACACGTTTTCGCTGCCGACGTGCCGCATCAGTTCCTCAGTGGAGAAGCTGATGGAGCTGGCTTATCAGACACTGGTGGAGGCTACAACCAGCACGGATCAGTGGTAGGAATCACACATCAGCGGGTAATTCACAGAATCACAGAACAACCAGGTTGGAAGGGACCCTTCGGATCTTCTAGTCCAACCATTCCTATCAAACACTAAACCAAGTCCCTCAAGACCTCATCCACCCGTCCCTTAAACACCTCCAGGGAAGGGGAATCAACCACCTCCGTGGGCAGCCTATTCCAATGCCCAATGACCCTTTGTGTGGAAAAACTTCCTCCTAATCTCTAGCCTAAATCTCCCCTGGTGGAGCTTGAGGCCATTCCCTCTTGTCCTGTCCCCCTTCTCACGTGGGAGAAGAGCCCAGCTCCCTCCTCTCTACAACCTCCTTTCAGGTACTTGTAGAGAGTAATGAGGTCTCCTCTCAGCCTCCTGTTCTCCAGGATAAACACCCCCAGCTCTCTCAGCCGCTCCTCATCAGGCCTGTTCTCCAGCCCCTTCACCAGCTTCATCGCTCTTCTCTGGACTCTCTCCAGAGCCTCAACATCCTTCTTGTGCTGAGGGGCCCACAACTGAACACAGGATTCAAGGAGCGGCTTCACCAGAGCTGAGTCCAGAGGGAGAATCACCTCCCTGGCCCTGCTGGTCACACCATTTCTGCTCCAAGCCAGGATGCCATTGGCCTTCTTGGCCACCTGGGCACACTGCTGCCTCATGTTCAGTTGGTGTTTGGGTGCTTATTGCCTTTAGCAGCACCGACCGTCTGTTAATAGATGAAAAGAACAGAAGATACTTAAAAACTAGAATCAGTCGTTAAAGTCAGTCTCTGTTTTGCCTGGAGGATGCAGCCCTGTGGCTGGTGCTGTAGACTGGAGCAGCTGCAGGTCTTGCTCCCTGCAATATCAGGTTAAAGAGCCTTCCAGAGTTATGTTTTCAGGGGATACTTGGGTACAATTTCATAGAATCATAGAACAACCAGGTTGGAAGAGACCCATCGGATCTTCTAGTCCAACCATTCCTATCAAACACTAAACCAAGTCCCTCAAGACCTCATCCACCCGTCCCTTAAACACCTCCAGGGAAGGTGACTCAACCCTCTCCCTGGGCAGCCTATTCCAATGCCCAATGACCCTTTCTGTGAATTTGTTGTAGTTTAGCTGTTAAAACATGGTGACTCCTTGCTGTGTACAACATACTTCACAGCTTCAGTCTTTCAGTTGGGAGAGACGTTGTCACAGTTCTCTCTTCGATGTTTTACGATATGTTTGCTGTTGTTTGCATAGAAAAATCAATATAATCTCTTTTTTCAAACTAAATGATAAGTGATGGCAGCTGTTGTGAGAGAAATTATTGCTTCTGTTATTGGGTGAAAGCAAAGAACTCCAGCTCTGCATCTGGCAGGGCTCTTCAGAGACAAGAATTAAATATTTTGAGGAACCACATGCTTTAAAAGCTGGAGACCCTGAACAAGGCGAGTTCAGGGTTCTGAATGCCCTTCAGTGTCCTGTGTCAGAGAGAGCTGAGCGTCTGCACACACCTGGTGGGTAGAGGACACTGTCCCCTTTGTTCCCTATATTTCCCTTCTGACATGTGGCCTGGAGCTTATCTTTTCCACGCTGAACTTACAAGGTCATAACGGCTTTTCTGAGAAGCCTTTGTGGGTTTTGTCCTCATTGACATCACTTTAAGCAATCCAGACAATTGACTCTTTGTGCCAGTACTTCACTGCCAGTGCCTCACTCCTAATAAAACCTTGTTTTGGAGAGGGTTGAAGGTCACTTGTGAATAAGCCATGAATTCCACTTATAAACTGACATGACCCATGTTTTCCTTGCAGCTCTATACAGCTCTTCTATTCTGTGCGGAATATATTCCAGCTCTTCTACGATGTAGTGCCGACGTACCACAAGTAAGTGTGCACACCCTGGGGCCTGTTTCGGAGAGACCAGTGCTATTGGGACAACCCCTCTTGTGTCGTGTTTGTCCGTTGCAAGCAGGGATTACTGAGAACTACTCCCAGCAGCAAGAAGCCAGGACTTTTAGAATCATAGAATCATAGAATAACCAGGTTGGAAGAGACCCACTGCATCTTTGAGTCCAACCATTCCTATCAGTCACTAACCCATGTCCCTCAGCACCTCATCCACCCGTCCCTTAAACCCCTCCAGGGAAGGTGAACTCAATCCCCTCCCTGGGCAGCCTCTGCCAGTGCCCAAAGACCCTTTCTGTGAAAAATTTTTTCCTGGTGTCTAGCCTAAATCTCCCCTGGTGGAGCTTGAGGCCGTTCCCTCTCGTCCTGTCCCTTGAGAGAAGAGCCCAGCTCCCTCCTCTCCACAATCTCCTTTCAGGGAGTTGCAGAGAGTAATGAGGTCTCCCCTCAACCTCCTCCAGGATAAACACCCCCAGCTCTCTCAGTCACTCCTCTTCTCCTCCAGCCCCTTCACCAGCTTCGTTGCTCTTCTCTGGACTCACTCCAGAGCCTCAACATTCTTCTTGTGCTGAGGGGCCCAGAACTGACCCCAGAATTCGAGCAGCAGCCTTGCCAGTGCTGAGTCCAGAGGGAGAAAAACCTCCCTGGCCCTGCTGGTCACACCATTTCTGATCCAAGCCAGGATGCTTCACAGCCATAAAACTCTGTTCCTGTAATCATGAGGATGTGACAGGAGGTTTAATGCATCCTGTCTGATGTCTTTACCAGATATTGCCCACAAATACTTGCCACATCTGTCTGAGATGGATGGTGAGTTTCTCTAGGGTAGGAGTGACAATTGTTTTAACAGATCCAAAGCTAATAAACACATCTTTTCCTTTTCTCTTCCCTGGAACAGAGAGAACCTTCAGAAGTTACCCCAGCTGGCGGCCATTCACCACAACAACTGCATGTACATCGCTCACCACTTGCTCACCCTGGGACACCAGTTCCGATACCAGCTGAGCAACATCCTCTGCGACGGAGCAGCTACTTTTGTAGATCTGGTACCCGGGTTTAGGAGACTTGGTAATTTTACCTTTCACTATTGAAATATATTGATTGCTCAACATGGTAATTAATCCACATGGCATTTGCTGCCAAACAATATAATGTGTGTGGCTACTGACTCAGGCAGTGGATTATTAAGAGTTTTGGACAAGTAGCAAGGATGTTCTTCATGTTGAGAAGTCTGACAGAATGTTAGGACTTTACAGTTGTTGTTTAGGCTTGAGTCTTCTAAACCTGACTCTTCTTGTCCAGCACATAGTTCCGAGAACAGTTCATTATCCAGTGAGGTTTTGCGGCACTTGGGTATTTTGGGATGTGCTGTTCACCTCTGATTTTTTTTTTAGCTTATTCTGCAGAAACAAACAAAGTTTTTAAGTGCCTAACAGAGCCTGTCATCCATAGTTAATTCTGTTACTCATCTCTTTTTCAGAGGTGTGGTAACAATGGAAAGTACACAAAGGGTTTATAGAACAGGTGACTGGGACTGGTGAAGTTGCCTCTATAAGACTGTTCAGAGATTGGAAATTCCTTTAAAACATTGCAGCAGGTTCATTATTCATCACTCACAGTCTCTAAACTGGCAGAGCAAATTTAATACTTGCTTCTCTCTGTTGTTGCTCCTAAAGGGATGGAGTGTTTTCTGGCCCAGATGCGAGTGCAGAAAGGAGAAATCCTGGAGAGGCTGTCAAGCGCCAGGAATTTTTCTAACATGGATGATGAGGAAAATTACTGTGCAGCAAACAAAGCGATAAGGCAGGTAAGCGAGACATTCAAGGCTAAATATTCCGTTATCTGTGGATGATCTTGGGATGATCTTGCTTGCACAGCCTGCAATCTCAGCCCTCAGAGCTGTGCAGGGTTTCAGCAGAGTGGAATGTTTTCAAAACAACCATTTTCTGGCATGAATTCCCCCTCCCTCTTCCCCGCGGCTGTGACATTTTCTAACATTGAAGCACACTGAGGTCAGTTCCTCATGCTCCAAGTTGAGACAAAAAGCTGATTAATCCAAAGCTTTTATTTTACATTTGTAATAAAAGATCTGTCACACTTTCCATGAGCTTTAATGTAAACTGAAATAGAATCATAGAATAGAATCATAGAAAAACCAAGTTGGAAGCGACTCATCGGATCATCGAGTCCATCCATTCCTATCAAACACTAGTTTGATGTTGCGTATTTTCCCAGAAATGTTTATTCTATGTGACAGCAAGACCCCTCGTTGCCTTTTAATGCTTTCACACCTCATTCTGACCACATGGAGTCACTGCCTCTCTTTGTGTTCTCTTTGATAACGTGGAGATAACACGAAGCTGTTCTCTTCCAGGTGCTGCATCAGCTGAAGAGACTGGGGAAGGTCTGGCAGGACGTTCTTCCCGTGAACGTGTACTGCAAGGCGATGGGGACTTTGCTGAACACGGCTCTCTCGGAGATTGTCACCAGGATCGCTGCCCTGGAGGTAACTGAGGGGGACAGGCCAAGCATGGCGGGAAGTTCTTTCCAAAATCAGGTTTCAGGGGAGCAGATTTTGACAGAAATTATCTTTGACAGAAGTTATAACAAGTCTTGTCTGTGAGACGTGTTTGAGTTACCAGTGGCTCTTACTCAGTTGCAACCATGTACATATACTCTTAGAGCAATTCTATGTAGGCAAGAGGAGAGTCAGGGAAGTGGCTGTGGTTTCATCTCAGTTTGGATTTAGGTGTCACCGTAAGTGTTTCAATAAATCGATCTCTTCTTCATTCAGGGCACAAGAGTTAACTGTTGTTTCAAACTCCCTCTACCCTGACACGTGTTCAATCCATGCATCTCTAACAAACCTCTCCATCCTATCTAGGCACCTGTGGCACTTCAAACTGAAATTCTTCTCTATTTAAATCTCCCAGGACTGCATTTAAGGGATTGTCAGGGTACTTGGGGTCAAGCACAACTATCCTATTGCATTTCTTAATTAAAATAAATAGCAGATTATAGAAATATATTAGCGCATCTGTCCTAGTTGGAGTTTCCATCTGAGAAGCCTTGTCTTGAGAACGTTAAATGTGACCTAAACCACTTTCATCTTCACACAAACAGCATCAGTTTTTCGTGTCACATACAGTTTTGCAGCACCAAAAGGTACCTGCTCCCCCACTGACGTTTGTTCCTCTCCAGGATATCTCCGCCGAGGACGCAGACCGGTTGTACTCCCTCTGTCGGACCATGGTGGAGGAAGGACCCCAGGTTTTCACTCCTCTCCCCGAAGACGACAAGAATAAGAAATACCAAGAGGAAGTTCCAGTCTATGTGCAAAAATGGATGACGTTCAAAGAGCTGATGATCATCCTGCAAGCCAACCTCCAAGAAATAGTAGATCAGTAGGTGTCTTTCTTCCTTTCCAGGTAGTTCTTTGCCCTGATAACAGAATCATAGAATCACCAGGTTGGAAGAGACCCATCGGATCATCGAGTCCAACCATTCCTATCAAACACTAACAGAGCTGGGAACAGGCTAGCACCATACCCTGGGGCCTCTGTTTGGATGAAAATACTGTAAGGAGTGCTCAGACTAGTTTTGATGCGACATTTCTTTGCAGTTTGGCTAAATGAAAATTGTTTTCTGCTTTGTAGGTGGGCAGATGGGAAGGGGCCTCTCGCAGCCGAGTTCTCTGCAGCCGAAGTGAAGAGTCTGATCCGAGCCTTGTTCCAGAACACAGAAAGGAGAGCAGCAGCACTGGCAAAAATTAAGTGACTCGTTACTCCTACCCATTGTATCTTCTGACAAAGCGAGAGCAAACAGAGTCTTACAGATGTTTTTTGGATTTGACCCTTCTTGTTTGTACCGGTATGAAAAAGCTTAGCATTAGCTAAGTGCTTCCTGGAGGCTGGACTGAGGGAGAAGAACCATTCCCTAGCCCAGTGTCTGTAGGGGAGGAGGGCTCTGAGAGCCTGGGACCAGAAAATCAAAGGTGGGTGACCCGTGGACACTCATTCCTCATGCTCCATCTGCCAGGCAGACAGAGTTTGGTCATGAAAATTCAATCCCCTGCCACCCTCTCCAGAGCTGTTCCTTCCTGAGCTGGTGGGTGAACAGTCCTGGTGGAGAAGAGATGCTTTTTGTGCCGTTTCCTCATTTTCTGTTCCCTAGGATTGTCTGCCTCTTAAGCCCAGCATAGGGAAATGAATCAAAGCTTGAATCCAGTACCTCTTTTTAGAGCAGATGCTGCTGTCAGACAGGCCTCTAACACGAGGCACTGTACATCATCTCAAGCTTTGCTTAAGGGTCTGTAAAGGGATTTTGATTTCTCAGTAGTTCTGTTTATCCAGTTTTACAGCAGGGGGTGGGTAGCCCCTTTCTCTCTTACTTCTGTCCCTGCAAATTACACATGAAACCCACCAGCTCTGGTGGCTTTTGATATCCTCCTGAGAGTGCTAAAGTGCCAAACTTCGCTTTTCCTCACCTCAGGTTTCCCTAAAGAACCTCAAAGAGTGAAAATTTGGGATGGGAGGAAGAGGGAGAAGGAGATCCTGTTCCGAGCAAACTCTTTTATCAGGTCATAGGGTTTTGCACAAGTGACAAAATTCCTTATGGAAAATATCTTAAAACCGACTTAGAATTTTTCTGGCCTACTTTGCCGATTTTAGAAGCCAGTTCAGCTCCTTCCTCTACCTTTTTGTTGTGTGTTAGCTGTGCAAGTCCAGCACTTGTTGTCTTTTGTCCTTAAAATAATTAAGTGAATACAAAAAGGGAATCAAGTGTGCACTCGTAGCTTTGTCTTTTCATTCACAGAAGAGCTGTGTTTGAGACTGAGAAGTGTACATTTTTTTTAGTTTTTCAATCAAAGAGTAGTCCAGGACCACACAGACACTTAGAACCTACTTCCAGAAGGTTCAGTCAGTGCACTCTGTTTTAACCCCTTATGTACAATTGTATCCTTTTCATTTGTACTTTTTCTGTTCCCATTTCTAAGTGTTTGTGCAAGGGCTGAGTCACAGCTGCCTTTCACCTCACACCTCAGTCATTGCAGGACTGAGAGAGTCCAGCACATGGGAAGAGGGTAAGAAAGATCCGATTGCTGCTTAAATTCTCACTTTTTCTTCCCATTTCTCCGAAGGCTGAGAGCCTCACACTTGTATCTCATGGGATCCCCTGCCCCTTTACACACTGCGATCCAACCCCCTCTCTATTTTAAAAAAACAACACTTGACCCGTGTGATTTGTTCACAGAAATGTAATTTGCTATTTTCTTTAATAAACTATTTATACTGAGTCCATTTTCCACTGGGGTCCAGGGCTTCTGTTAGGGTTTGTGATAACACAGGATGAATTAGTCTCTTCCCAGCTTGCTTTCTAGTAGATCTAGTCAAAAAACAAAAGAGAAAGTGAAAAAGATGATCAGTACCATAGAAGTTGTTCCAGAGGTTGATGCAAAGGGTGAGTGGAGGGTGGTGAAGGGAAGGTGAGACCAGGATTCTCGTGTTGGGATTCATTGGTGCAGCCTGAGTTAGAGCTGAACACACACTTCAGTTTGCTCTCACTCACCTCAGTGACATGATAAATCCAGGGCAGCAGCTCAGCCACGTTGGTGTAAACGCCAGGGCGGTTGGGTTCAGCGCAGCCCTGGCCCCAGCTCACGATGCCCACCAGGCGCCACGCCAATTCATCCTGGCAAACCAAGGGCCCCCCACTGTCCCCCTGCAAGGCACAGACACCTTCCTTCTGTAACAGGAGCTGAATCTCAGCCCAGCACGGCCGCTCCAGGCTGCTCCCTGCAAGCTACTGCCACCAAACAGGGGACAGGACAAGAGGGAATGGCCTCAAGCTCCACCAGGGGAGATTTAGGCTAGAGATTAGGAGGAAGTTTTTCACAGAAAGGGTCATTGGGCATTGGAATAGGCTGCCCAGGGAGGTGGTTGATTCCCCTTCCCTGGAGGTGTTTAAGGCACAGGTAGATGAGGTGCTGAGGGACATGGTTTAGTTGTGGGACATGGTTGGACTAGAAGATCTGATGGGTACCTTCCAACCTGGTTGTTCTATGATCCTATGATTCAAACCCTGCGTTTGATGGAGTGTTGGGGACACAGAGCCCAACCCATCCTTCCAACTGGTTCCCTCCCTCCTGGTACCTGACATGCATCGATTTTCCCCTGCGCGTAGCCAGCGCACAGCATCCTGGCAGTGAGCTCTCCTGCGTACATGCACGAGCTGTTGCACCTCTTGGTGCCCATTAAGGGAACAGGCGCTTCCTTCAGCGTCGCCGTAACCTGCGCTGGGGAGAGAGAAAGGGGAAACAAGACTCGGTGATCCGATGGGTCTCTTCCAACCTGGTTGTTCTATGATTCTAAGAGCTGCAGGGAGCAAGAGGAAAGAGCAGCTGGAGAATACTCTTCAAAACTGCTCCTCGAGTCCTGTGTTCAGTTTGGGCCCCTCAGCACAAGAAGGATGTTGAGGCTCTGGAGTGAGTCCAGAGAAGAGCAACAAAGCTGGGGAAGGGGCTGGAGAAGAAGAGAAGCGGCTGAGAGAGCTGAGGGCGTTTGGAGAAGAGGAGGCAAAAGCTCCCTCCTGCCTTCACACCACCCCTGCCCCAGCTCCTGGGAGCCTGGATATATTTAATGCCATAAAATAGCCTCATCGTTCCTACCTTAGACTCATAGGATCATGTGGGGCTTAGGAAGGGGAAAGCCTCAGGTCAGGAGGGATGAGATGGGAGCTTACTTTGGTCTGGGCTGGTGTAACCCCAGCCGGAGACCCAGCACTGGGTGCCCTGGAAGAGGTCCTGGGTAGAGGGTGGCAGACACACAGCACGGATGGCATCTAGAAGAAGGGCAGAGGAGAAGTGCCAGGCCAGTGGGGACAGTGAGCAGCCATGGGAGAGCTGCATTGCTGCTCAGCCCCACACCCTAGAGACTTGAGCTCCCACAGCCACCTTCCCTGAAACTCCCAGCTCCAGCATGGTTCAAAACAGCCCAGGTGGCAGGCAGGGTGTCCCCAAAGAGCTGCTCTGAAACAGCAGGTTCAGAAGAGGTGGGCTTGGGCCACCTCGTAATTGTGGGGTCACCTCCATGGGTGGGAAGAGGACAACAGCAATTCCATGACTCAGCCTACCTGAGAAATTCAGGGGCACTTGGAGCTTCAGCAGAGCGATGTCGTAGTCCAGGCTACTGTCGTTATAAAGCGAGTGGTAAACTATTTTCTTGACTGATAGCCCAGCCTCCTCCTTGACTGAGCTGTGGGTGACGATGCCTGCAAAAACCAGCCAGGTGGAGGCTTGAAGGTGCCTGTAACTGAGCAGAAATCATAGAACAACCAGGTTGGAAGGGACCCATCTGATCATTGAGTCCAACCATTCCTATCAAACACTAAACCAAGTCCCTCAAGACCTCATCCACCCGTCCCTTAAACACCTCCAGGGAAGGGGAATCAACCCCCTCCCTGGGCAGCCTATTCCAATGCCCAATGACCCTTTCCGAGAAAAATCTCCTCCTAATCTCTAGCCTAAATCTCCCCTGGTGGAGCTTGAGGCCATTCCCTCTTGTCCTGTCCCCTGTCCCTTGGGAGAAGAGCCCAGCTCCCTCCTCTCTACAACCTCCTTTCAGGGAGTTGTAGAGTAATGAGGTCTCCCCTCAGCCTCCTCTTCTCCAGGATAAACACCCCCAGCTCTCTCAGCCGCTCCTCATAAGGCCTGTTCTCCAGCCCCTTCACCAGCCTCATTGCTCTTCTCTGGACTCGCTCCAGAGCCTCAACATCCTTCTTGCGCTGAGGGGCCCAGAACTGGACACAGGATTCAAGGAGCAGCCTCACCAGTGCTGAGTCCAGAGGGAAATGCAGCACCTCTCATTGCAGGTCAAGAGGCACCAAGGCTTGGACTGAGAAGAGCTACCTGGCTCCTCCAAAGATGGGCAGGGAGATCAGGGGTTACCTGTGCACGCAGTGAGCCGCCGTGACGATCCACTCACGGTCCAGCACGGAGCCTCCGCAGTGGTGTTGGGAGCCGTGGTACAAGCTGACCTGCCAGGGCCAGCGCCCCGGGGACGCATCCGTCCCCCCGACCACCCGCACGGCCCCGGGGAGCAGCCCACACTCTGCAAAGCAGCCAGGGAGCAAGGGATTGGACCCCGAGATGGAGGGCGAGGAGACTGCTACATCCAGGTGGAGATCTCGGGGATGAGAGAGACACTCACCTGAGCATTTCAGAGCTACGATTCGACCCGATTCACAGTTGTTCCTGCATAGGAATAAAAACACACATAGATCAATCCCCTCAAGGGCAGCAGGGAGCTCCAGAGATGCTGCAGCAGATCCCAAAGGGGCTGCTTAGAATCATAGAACAGCCAGGTTGGAAGAGACCCATCGGATCATCCAGTCCAACCATTCCTATCAAACACTAACCCATGTCCCTCAGGACCTCATCCAACCGTCCCTTAAACACCTCCAGGGAAGGGGAATCAACCCCCTCCCTGGGCAGCCTATTCCAATGCCCAATCACCCTTTCCGTGAAAAACTTCCTCCTAATCTCCAGCCTAAATCTCCCCTGGCGAAGCTTGAGGCCATTCCCTCTTGTCCTGTCCCTTGGGAGAAGAGCCCAGCTCCCTCCTCTCCACAACCTCCTTTCAGGTAGTTGGAGAGAGTAATGAGGTCTCCTCTTCTCAAGGCTAAACAACCCCAGCTCTCTCAGCTGTTCCTCATAAGGTCTTACTGCACAAACCCAAGACTGTTCCACATTCTTAAGCCTAAATAAAATCCCTTTGCTTTTTCAGCCCTCCCAGCAAACTCTGCTTTCCCAGGACGTGCCCTTACCTGACCTGCCACAGGTCTTCCAAGCTGCCTCCCTGGTGAGGTCTCACCTGAACGAACTCCTGTGTGTCGCTCACCGTGACGTCCCTCAGGCTCACCCCTTTCTGATGGGTCATTCTGCAGAAGCAAGAGCGAAACAGCCCAAGAGTTCTCATAGGAATGAGCCTCCTCAGCAAGGAGGATCCTCTGCATCACTTCTCGTGAGTCCCCACAGCAGCCCAAGCCTCGCTCTCCTCCCCATGTGTGGCACTGCCCGAAAAAAACTGAATTTTCATCTCTGGCTTTTACCCAAGCTCATCCCCCTTGGAAAAGGGGGAGCAGGGGGTCAAAGCGGCTTCTCCCGTCCCCACCTGAGGTGTCCGAGCTGCCGGCAGAGCCGGGTGCCCAGCGAGAGGCTCCAGCGCTCGTGGCACATCAGCAGCCAACCAGGGTGGCCCTCGACCTGCGCTTCCAGCAAGGAGTTGGCCACGTTTATTCTGAAAGACACTAAATCCGTCCCATTGAAGACAAGCCGTGAATTCCCTTCTGTGCTAGGTCAGCACAGAGGAGAGTCACACACACACAGAGCAAACAAACCCCCAGAGCCCAGAGAAAGCCACTTCAAGCAATTACGAACATTGCGTAGAATGGTTTGGGGTGGAAAGGACCTCAAAGCTCATCGTGTTCCAATCTTCCCAATGGATTAGGAGCTCCAAGTCCCATCCAAGCTGCCCTTGGACCCCTCCAGGGATGAGGCAGCCACCCCTGCTCTGGACAACCCAGACCAGGGCCTCCCCACCCTCACAGCAAAACATTTCTCCCTAAGATCTCATCTCAATCTCCCCTTTTTCAGCTGAAAACCCTTCCCCCTCATAATATCTCTGCCTTCCCTGATCCAGAGCCCCTCCCCAGCTTTCCTGGAGCCCCTTTCAGCACTGGGAGGTGCATTCTCAGTGCCTCAGAGCTCTGCTAAGAGATTTAGTGCAAAGGAATCCTGCAGAAGTTGCCTTTGCTGCTTCATGCAGAGAAGCTGTCGCGCTGGGGAGCAGAGCAGGACTTCAAAGCAAAGGGAAACAACTGCAAAACATCCCTGAGAGCAGCCAGTAGATCAGCAAGAGAGATTTATTATTAAAGAGCATCTTTGCTGCTATTTTTGCTAGCGTTTGATATATTTGTTTATATAGTGTCTCGATATATTTGTTTATATAGTGTTTGATATATTTGTTTGATATAGTGTTTGATATATTTGCTAGTGTTCGATAGGAATGGTTGGACCTGATGATCCGATGGGTCTCTTCCAACCTGGTTGTTCTATGATTTCTGGGCTGGGCAGACACCATCCTGCCCATAGCTCCCCCCTCCCCACCCTTTATGGCATCAAGCAAAGATATGAACCTGTCCTGCGAACCCCATGGACCACAGCGTCTTCCTCTTCATCCCCACATGTTGCCATCACGTCTGCCTCCTGCACAGGGAAGCTCTGGTCCAGCTGAGGCTTCTTCGGGTGCTTCACTTCAGGAAACAGAGAAGAGGGTGGAGTTGGATCCGAGGATGCACAATATCGGGAACAACCCCCCACTGCCCACATGAATCACAGAATCACCAGGTTGGAAGAGACCCACCGGATCATCCAGTCCAACCGTTCCCACCAATCTCTAACCCATGTCCCTCAGCACCTCATCCACCCATCCCTTAAGCCCCTCCAGGGAAGGGGACTTAACCCCCTGACCTCACTCCCCTCTTTGGGGTCTCAGGTTCTGCTCACAGCAGCAGAAACTAACCTAGAAACCAGGTTCCAACTGCTGTTCCCGCCAGCAGCGCAGCCACCCCCAGCAGCAGGAGCAGCATCCTGGCCGGGCAGGGGGCTTTGAGAGATGAATTAGCAGAATCTTTAAGAAACAGAGAGGAAAAGAGGATTAATAAGGTCCTGTTCACGTCTCCCAGCACTATCACCTCATGTGTGAAGCCCCTGGGTTGTTTTAACCGTAGAATCATAGATATTCATGAGTCACAGAACCAATCATAGAATAATAGAATCACCAGGTTGGAAGAGACCCACTGGATCATTGAGTCCAATTGTTTTAAACTTCTTTCTAGGACTCAATCAATCACGGTCAAGACTTGAAGGGTTCCTCTGCTCCCAAAACTCCGATAAAGCTCACTCACCGTGTTCTGAGGAGGCCTGTGTCCTGGTTTCACTCCTCATCTCGGCTGTTGGGCTCTTGTGGCTTTGCACAGCATCCTCGATGTTGGGAAACCGCTCGGCTACAGTCGAACTCCGGGAAAAGGAGAGTCTGGGGGAGCAGATCTGCAATGAAGAACAGGTCTTGAGGATGGGGTCAAGCTCCAAGCGATGCTTCTGCTAACAAGGGGCAGGCAAGGAAGCGTTTCTCACCATGTTAGCAAGGAGCAGGGTGGCTGTGAGCTCGGAACACGGGTCTCCCACAGACCAGCTCAGGTTTCTCTCTGCACGCTCCCAGCACAAAGCTGTGCACACACCCTGCCCACGGCTGCGCTGAAGGGGCTCCTTGTGCCCGGATTCCCCCTCTCTCCAGCTGCCAAGACCCTCGCCAGCCCCTTCCTCCTTCCTTTCCCTCCTCCCAGGCTGGAGAACCCCAGGGAAAACGCTCCCATCCCTCCCCGGTGATGCGTGGAGCAAGTGCGACAGCTGCCGAGTGGCCTCAGCTCTCGGACCCATCTTCCATCTGCTGGTCCCCCCAACTCTCCTTCTCCTGTTACTTTGCTTATGAGCAAAACTGAACACGGTGGTGAAGCAGCTGCGGTTGGGGGGGAGCTGAGGCTGCAGGCAGCGAGCTCCGGGCTCCGATACACCTTGGCACAGGAGGCTGGAAAGACGCCGATCGACTGCAGCGTTAGCTGTTATGGGCAGGGAGACAAGACCTTGAGGAGCACAACGTCCTAAGCTGGAAGAAGATCAGGACACAACCTGGAGCTGCTCTTTATCACCCTCCCATCTCAATCCAAGTCCCGTTTAACTTGCCTAGTTTTAAATCACAATTCCAGATCCAGTTCCCTTGCTTGCTTGCTGAGCTAATTCAAATTAGCCTCAAAATAGGAATCAGAAGTCTTGTAGTTTCCCCACAGCCTCCCCATCACTTTTCACCTCCTTATTCTTCACTAATAAATGCAAAAGGCTTTCTAAGAATGGAAAAATATTGAGGCTTGGGGTTGTTTATCCTGGAGAAAAGGAGGCTGAAGGGAAACCTCATTACTCTCTCCAACTGCCTGAAAGGAGGTTGTGGAGAGGAGGGAGCTGGGCTCTTCTCCCAAGGGACAGGACGAGAGGGAATGGCCTCAAGCTCCACCAGGGGAGATTTAGGCTAGAGATTAGAAGGAAGTTTTTCATGGAATGGGTCACTGGGCATTGGAACAGGCTGCCCAGGGAGGTGGTGGATTCACCTTCCCTGGAGGTGTTTAAGGGACGGGTGGATGAGGTCTTGAGGGACATGGGTTAGTGTTTGATAGGAATGGTTGGACTCGATGATCCGATGGGTCTCTTCCAACCTGGTTGTTCTACGATTCTATGATCATCTCCTCAGTCTGGAGACTGTAGATGGTGCTGGAGGACCAGGGAGCACCAGTGGGAAACCAGCCTGAGCATCCTCTGCCGGCAGCTGCTGTGTTTGGGCTCAGAGGAGAAGGACTCACCCAACCCACAGCCACTGCAGAGCCTCCTCAGTCCATTTTCCTCCTCAGCATCCTCTGCAGAGCCTGGAGGGGTCACCTCCTCTCTCCATGCCCTGTTGGAAAAGTGGCTTGTCCAAAAATTCAGTGAAGACAGAGGTTGTGCCCACAGCCAACGACACGTAAACACCTTCCCTGCAAGCAAAAAAACCACAGTGAGCAAGGATCAGTCATAGAATCATAGAATCACCAGGTTGGAAGAGACCCAGCGCATCATCGAGTCCAACCATTCCTATCAAACACTAACCCATGGCCCTCAGCGCCTCAGTCCACACATGAAAAATGATAAACCAGAGCAGATTCCAAAGAGAAATATAATCAGCAGCAAAAAAAAGAAATAAGGCATCAGTCAGTCTGTGCTACCTCACTGCCCTGAGTCATGGTCTTTTTTTAAAAAAAAAGACCTCATTAACAGATCAATATTCCTCCCAATCCTGCTTGCCTGCAATAAGGACCAAAATGAGAGCTTTCAACGTCAAACACCTGACACAGGGATGTGACAGGCAGGAAGGAGAAGAGTGTTGTAGCTTTTCCCTCCTGGTTTCCATCATTTTTTTTCCTGTGGTTCTTTAGAAAAATAAAATAAAAAGCAGCAGTAGTGGTTACTAGTGACAAGGGCTGGACTAGCTGGCAGGTGGCAGGGATGCCATGGAGCATAAGGCACTTCTTTTATCATTTTTCTAACTTATTTCCAGGGAAGAGACCACTTTTCTTCCCCCTGGGAGCTGCGAGCAGAGCACAGCCGGAGAGCCAGATCATAGAATCATAGAATCACCAGGTTGGAAGAGACCCATCAGATCATCGAGTCCAACCATTCCTGTCAAACATGTTCCCACACGAGCTGGAACAGCAAAGCAGACGGAGCTGCGGCTGCAGCAGAGTGAAGATCCAGCAAAGGAACTTGTGTTTGCAACTTGTGCGAGAGCAAGCAAAGACCTTCTCCGGTTTTTCACAGAACCATGAGCTGGTTTGGGTTGGAAGGGACCTCCAAGCCCGAAGGCGACATCTGCCTGTGCTCTGGGCTCTCCCGTTCAGTGCTGCAGCTGGACAGCCAGGAGCAAACCAGCTTTTCCATTTTAATTTGAGCAAATATTTGCTGGGTCCAGCTCCTCAGGCTGCATCCAGGCTGAGGTTTCTGCCGCTTGCCTGGTGCCAAACGCCTTCACCTTTCACAAAACAACCATAGAATCACAGAACAACCAGGTTGGAAGAGACCCATCGGATCTTCTCGTCCAACCATTCCTACCAAACACTAAACCAAGTCCCTCAAGACCTCATCCACCCGTCCCTTAAACACCTCCAGGGAAGGTGACAATCTGAGCTGCTGCTCTGTGCTCCGAGGGGGCTCCACTCTTTAAGCTCTTACCTACAAATCTCTGAAGCGTGAAGCTGCAGACGACTGATGTAAAACCCTGAAAGCCTGAAAAAAATCTCTGTCTTTACCCCAGAGGGATGCGGGAAGAGGAGACCCAATAAAAAGCAGCTAAGTAAACATCAAGGATTGGGTTGATCTAGGAAAGCACAGTCGGTCTCGTACTCCTCTGCAATAGGTGGTGGCAGGGAGGGGGCAGCAAATGAGAAAGAACTGTTTGTTTAATCCAGCAGCTGGAGTTCACAGGCTTTCCTGCCTCTTCCAGATGGCAGAAATTGGAAATTGTGGCATAAAACTGTGTGGAAAGAGGAGTTGGTGCAGCAGCAGCCGAGGGCCCCAGCACTGGGCAGAGGTGGCTCATCCCTGTCTGAGGAGGAGCTGTGCTTGAGAGGGATGGCAGATGATGTTTCCCAGGAAAAAAAACAGCAGGAGGAGGTTGCACCTTTATGGATTAATCCAAAATGAGATGTTCTGAGCGTGCAAAGTGCCGCAGCCCCAACACTGGCACAGCAGCCGTGCCAGGAGCTCCCATCCAGCTCGCAGCATCCGCAGGGGTTGGGACAGGAGAGCTCAGCTTTTCCTGCTCTGCAGAGCACAGGCAGCAGCCCCAGGGAGGTTCCACACCCAAAGGACTCCGAAAAGCCCAGAGGGAAGGCTTCCACCCCCAGAGAGGGAGAGAGGACAGGTGGACACAGCCACCAGCGCAGCACATGGCTTCGTCCCAGCCTCGTGCCCTTCCTCACCTCATCTCTCCTCTTTCTCCCTTTCCTCTCCTCTCTAATAAAAGTGTTTCTCCCTGCGATAAGGCAGCGGCTGTGAGCCTGTAATGAGAAAAATGGCCCAAAGCAGCAGCCTGAAACCTGCCTAATCCTGGGAGCCGCCTGCCAAATCTCATCAGGGATAATGAGTCCTGGATGTCCCAATTGTGCTTTCCCAGCAGTGAAAAAAAAAAAAAATCAGCAATAAACTCCCAAACAGCCTTCCAACCATTAAAGTGTTTCCCAACCCCTTTTCACCGCTATCTGCTGTCCCCATCCCCATTTATCACCATCACAGGGTTTGGGTATCTCTGGGTTAGTGATTAGTGGGAATGGTTGGACTCGATCCACTGGGTCTCTTCCAACCTGGTGATGATTCTATGAAAGGAGGAGGGGGAACTGCTCACCTGCATTGCGGTCATGGTGGAGTTTAACCTCAGACTCCAAAGACATCACACTCGTGTCGCTGTAAGAAATAAGATCTGCCAGACCCGCTCTGACAAACCATCCCTCTCGTCTCCAAGGCTGATATCCCAAACCTCATAATGGGAAATGATTCCCTCGGACTCTGTTTAACCTCAGGCGAGGGGGATGCACTGACATGAGGGAAGGCAGTTTATATCCTGTATGCGCTTACCCTGCTTAATGGAACTGCACATCTTTCCATATTTCATAGAAATGTCCAGTGCCATTGGGGCGTTTTCTTGCAGTAAAAAGTTGTTGCTCTAAACTTGTCACCTTCTTGCTCATCATAATGATTTATCTCAAATCCTGTATTGTTGAGGTGATCGTGGAACGGTTTGGGTTGGAAGGGACCTCACAGCCCAGCCAGTTCCAACAATCCCGCTGGATCAGGGGCTCCAAGCCCCATCCAACCTGCCCTTGAACCCCTCCAGGGATGGGGCAGCCGCCACAGCTCTGGGGAAGCTGTGGGTTAGCTCTGATGGAGCAGCCTGTGCCTCACTTCCAGCTCTCGGCGAGTCCTTGCTTGCTCCTCAGTCTTGCTCTGATGCTTCAGGACTGAGCTGATGAGGTTCAGCCTTTGGGGTAGGGATGTGCAGAGCAGGAAGCCTGAAAGCAGGAGAGAAAATACATTTGGGCTGCTGCCCTGTGAGTCATGCTGAGCCCCTAGAACCCTCTCACCAGCTGAAAAACACCTTGTCCTGACTCCCTCCATGAAGGAGGTGGGTGCTGGTCCCTCCTCCTAGGTAGCCAACGATTAGAAAAGAGGAAAAAGCCTGAAGCTGTGCAAGAGGAAGTTTAGATGGGACATTAGGGAAAATTTCTTTACCAAAAGTGTGGTGAAGCTGTGGCAGAGGCTGCCCAGGGCAGGGCTGGAGTCTCCATCCCTCGAGGGGGTCAGAAAGGTGCAGACATGGCATGCGGGGACATCATCCAACAGCCCCAGTGGGGTTGGGCTGATGGTTGGACTGGATGAGCTGCGAGGGCTTTTCAAATCTCTGATGCCACGACCTGTTTGGAGTTCCCGGGGCAGAAGGAGCCCTGGTCCTAGAATCATAGAACAACCGGGTTGGAAGAGACCCATCGGATCATCGAGTCCAACCATTCCTATTAAACACTAACCCATGTCCCTCAGCACCTCATCTACCCGTCCCTTAAACACCCCCAGGGAAGGTGAATCAACCACCTCCCTGGGCAGCCTATTCCAATGCCCGATGACCCTTTCCATGAAAAACTTCCTCCTAATCTGTAGCCTAAATCTCCCCTGGTGGAGCTTGAGGCCATTCCCTCTCCTCCTGTCCCCTGGTGCTGGGGGTAGCTCAAGGCGTCTCCCGCTGCCGCGTGGAGGCGAATGCAGAGAGCGGCTGCTGCCCTCTTCCAGCCTCCTTTCCCAAAGCAATTTGCTGTGTAATGATTATAGAGTTGAGGGAAAGCAATTTCAGGAAAACGAGTTTCTCTGTAGAAGGGATTGAATAGAAAACCACTCTAATAACCTAAGCAATCACTCATTTTAAAAGCAGTCGGCACCATATGAAGCCAAGAGAGAGGATCCAGAGGTGATTCTCTGCAGGGGCTGCACCACCTCCACCTGTCTGGGACGCAGCAGAAGCCTTTTGCCTCACACACTGCAGACACCTCTCTCTGTGGCTCCAGATACACAAATACCAACATTTCTAAGGGAAAGGCTGATAGTCCAGAGGTCCTGTGAATGCACATCCAGCCTCCCCTTCCCATTGACCTCATCACTCTCTACAACTACCTGAAAGGAGGTTGTAGAGAGGAGGGAGCTGGGCTCTTCTCCCAAGGGAAAGGGAACAGGACAAGAGGGAATGGCCTCAAGCTCCACCAGGGAAGATTTAGGCTAGAGATTAGGAGGAGGTTTTTCATGGAAAGGGTCATTGGGCATTGGAATAGGCTGCCCAGGGAGGTGGTGGATTCCCCTTCCCTGGAGGTGTTTAAGGCACAGGTAGATGAGGTGCTGAGGGACATGGTTTAGTGTTTGATAGGAATGGTTGGACTTGATGATCCGATGGGTCTCTTCCAACCTGGTTGTTCTATGATTCTATGTTTTCAGGATCATGAGGTCTCCTGACTGTTATTTCCACCCTGTGCCTCCTGCAGGACAGGCATCCTGATGGCTAGAAAGCAAATGATTTGAGACTGAGATGAATTAAAGCCTGGAAAGTACCATAACAGCAGAAAAATGCAATGTCCAGCCTGACCCTCCCCTGGTGGAGCTTGAGGCCATTCCCTCTTGTCCTGTCCTTTGGGAGAAGAGCCCAACTCCCTCCTCTCCACAACCTCCTTTCAGGTAGTTGGAGAGAACAGTGAGGTCTCCCCTCAGCCTCCTCTTCTCCAAGATAAACACCCCCAGCTCTCTCAGCCGCTCCTCTTCTTCTCCAGCCCCTTCCCCAGCTTCATTGCTCTTCTCTGGACTCTCTCCAGAGCCTCAACATCCTTCTTGTGGTGAGAGCCCACAACTGACCCCAGGATTCGAGGCGATGAGACGGTGTTTCTCCCTCTGCTGTAGCACAGTCCGAGAGGCCCGTGCTCACCGTTTGGCTCAGCAAAGACACCACAGACACAGCCTTAGAGCCCCTTCCCTGGGCAGGACATCCCCCGCTTCTCCCACCTGCAAGCTGTGACAATCGGCTGCTGAAGATGCTGCAGAGAGAGGACCAGACGAGCCGAGCTGTGCCCCGGCTTGGCCTCGCGTCCACACCAGCAGCAGCCGCCCAGCCCAGACAGGCTGCCTGCCACCCGCACCGTTAAATACAACAGCCACTTGCTCCCTGCTGGCACTCCAGATGAAGTCATCGGCTGATGTAAGGGTGAATGAAGGGCCCTGGGGTCTCACAGTGCTGTCCTGTTCGCAGCGGAGAGCTCAGCCTGTTCTATCCAGCGCCTTCCTCCATAACAATACATCAGTCAACACCTCATAGAATCATAGAACAACCAGGTTGAAAGGGACCCATCGGATCTTCTAGTCCAACCATTCCTATCTAACACTAAACCATGTCCCTCAGGACCTCATCCACTTGTGCCTTAAACACCTCCAGGGAAGGGGAATCAACCTCCTCCCTGGGCAGCCTATTCCAATGCCCAATGACCCTTTTTGTGAAAAACTTCCTCCTAATCTCCAGCCTAAATCTCCCCTGGTGGAGCTTGAGGCCATTCCCTCTTGTCCTGTCCCCTGTCCCTTGGGAGAAGAGTCCAGCTCCCTCCTCTCCACAACCTCCTTTCAGGTAGTTGTAGCAAGTAATGAGGTCTCCTCTCAGCCTCCTCTTCTCCAAGCTCTTTGGGTCTATCAGGGGTCTATCTTTGGGTCTTTTGGGTCTATCATCTACTTGGAGTTGATGTCCTGCCAGAAAGTTATCCACCTGCAAGGACATAGAGTTCTCTTAGTTCCCCATAAAGCCTGAAAAAATTAACTCCATGCACTCAAAGGGAGATTTGGTTTTTTTCCGTGCATTTAACGCAACAGGATTGCACTAAATCTTCCCCCGTTCAGCCCAGCAGCTTCTCACTCAGCAAGGAAAAGGTGCATCTAGGAGTAGGTGGATAATCCTGCCAGCTTTGTCTTGTAAGATGTTCTTAGGAATTAAAAAATGGGGCTTCCTCCAGGCAGCAGTATCATTTTTTGATAGGAATGGTTGGACTCGATGATCCGATGGGTCTCTTCCAACCTGGTGATTCGGTGATTCTATGATTTTTCAGCACTGGCTGCACACTCGGACTGACCTTCCTCCTCTCAGCAGTTACGGTCAGTGCTGTTCACCAAGAACATCTGCCTCAAAGCCTCATACATCCTATTTAGTCCACATTATGAATCCTAATTAAATTATAAATTTTGATTAAAATGTAATTACAGCCCTTACTCATGTAAATAAACACACCGGCTGTAATTATGAAGAGCTGTAATGACGTATAGATCAGGTAGTTAAAGGGAAAAACACCTCAGAGAGCTCCTACCCAGGTCAAATCATAGAATCATAGAATTACCAGGTTGGAAGAGACCCACCAGATCATCGAGTTCAACCATTCCCATCAAACACTAACCCATGTCCCTCAGCATCTTGTCCATCCATCCCTTAAACCCCTCCAGGGAAGGGGAATCAACCACCTCCCTGGGCAGCCTATTCCAATGCCTAATGACCCTTTCCATGAAAAACTTCCCCCTAATCTCCAGCCTAAAATCTCCCCTGGTGGAGCTTGAGGCCATTCCCTCTCGTCCTGTCCCCTGTCACTTGGGAGAAGAGCCCAGCTCCCTCCTCTCCACAACCTCCTCTCAGGGAGTTGTAGCAACTGTCAATACAGAAAATGCAAGATATTCCCACAACCAAACATCAGTTCAAGCGTCAGTGGGGAAAAAAGGAAGGATGATGAGAGAAGGACAGGACTGACTTCCTTGGACATGGTTTAGTGTTTGATAGGAATGGTTGGACTCGATGATCCGATGGGTCTCTTCCAACCTGGTTGTTCTATGACTATGCTCTGTTCTGGCAGCCCCAGCAGGGTCTGAACCCAAGAGCATCACCGAGAGAGACTGTGTCACTTTATAATCTGCCTCCTGCAGGCACGAGAAAGCGTTAATGCAAAATCCTAATGGCAGGATTGGATGCATTAAGTCTGTTATACATCAATATTTTGGTCTGTGTGCAAAAAGGGGAGTATAAAGGTTTCAGCCTGAAAAGCATCCAGGAAACAGAGCTTTTAAAGGTTAAAAAAAAGAGCACATTGTAGGCAAAAATGAGGAGCTGAACTGCCAGCTGGGAACCGTTCACACAACAAATGGGACTGGATTGAACTCTTAACTCATGGATGTGACTAATTGCTCACCTCACATCTACCTTGGGCTGCGCCCGACTGCACCTGAGCCCCTTTGTTCTGCAATGAAACGGAGTTTGTGCTATTAAGCGACAGATCCAGGTGATGCAGGAGCAGCCAAGATGCAGAAACATCAGCCATAAAGCACAGCCCTGGGTAAACAATGAGCCGGTTTCCCTCCCCTCCCCACCTCTCATGGTCAGCAGAAGCGTCTGGAGGGGGAAAAACCATCTCCAGCCCAATTCCATCTGCGTTTGATCTGTTTATCTGCTAACCATCTTCTCCCATTACCACAGCATTAAGCCCCAGCCCAGACACCAACACTCCCAGCACCTCTCCCAGCTAAGTGTAGCTACTGTTGGGGATAAACAGCAGAGAGATGCATTAAAAACAGGGCAGAGAAATGGGCTGTTATTTCCATCCTAATTCCAACGCAGCTGATCAACGTGGTTGTTTCCCCGGCCGCAGTTGGATAACAAAGCTTTGCAAAAAAAGAACCAAAGTTAGCGCTTTATTGGCAACGACATAAATAAATCAAAGGCAAACTGTTAATAAAGTGATTTAGGATCACAGAAGCATAGAATGACCAGGTTGGAAGAGACCCACCGGATCATTGAGTCCAACCATTCCTATCAAACACTAAACCATGTCCCTCAGGACCTCATCCACCCATCCCTTAAACACCTCCAGGGAAGGGGAATCAACCCCCTCCCTGGGCAGCCTATTCCAATGCCCAATGACCCTCTGTGTGAAAAACTTCCTCCTAATCTCCAGCCTAAATCTCCCCTGGTGGAGCTTGAGGCCATTCCCTCTTGTCCTGTCCCTTGGGAGAAGAGCCCAGCTCCCTCCTCTCCACAACCTCCTTTCAGGTAGTGATAGCAATGAGGTCAAAAAAATCTTAATATTAAAAGAAAAAAATCTTAACATTTCCACAACGGATATTTGACATTTCCCATAAATGCTAGTAATGGCCCCACAAAGACCTCTGAGGGAATTTAATATTAATAAATAACAGGTTTTTAGTATGAATTAATAATTCTTGTCTAATTACTCCAAAAAGTACTGTGCTGAGGAGGAAAGCAAACTGCACCTGTGAGCATCAACCCTTCCCCTCTTCTTGTTTGACAGAACAAAGGACACAAAATCCAGAAAGTGAACCCTGAGGCATCACTGCAGAACCACTCAGTTCTGTGGAGCTTCTACTCGGTGTCCACTACCATCTGTGGGTTCCTTCCAGGCACTATGACAGTCAAAATGTATATTTAGGAATCATAGAATCACCAGGTTGGAAGAGACCCACCGGATCATCGAGTCCAACCATTCCTATCAATCTCTAAACCATGTCCCTCAGCACCTCAATGTCCCCAAACCCAAGATACTTGCTCTCCGCAAGACCTGAGGCCAGCACCGAGACCTGCTGCCCCTCAGCCGAGACCCAGTGATGGGCTGACAGGTGACACTCAACATCCCCAGCAGTTCAGGGGACGTGACTCAGTAACACTCACTCACCTATTATTCTGCGCTGGTAGTGCCTAATTAAATGCTAATGAAGCAGAGGGCAAGGCGTTCAAAACCCTGCACTGTCAGTCACAGAAGAGGAACTGTGCCCGACCTCAGCCTTCAGTGCAATATTCATCAGCTATAGTATAAAACTGCGTGAGGAACATTAAGTATTTCAACTGGTGCTCATTCTGCCATGGACACCAGCTGCACGACCAAGAGGGACTGGCCAGGACCTGGTTAGGCAGCAGGTGTTATTTCACAGAATCGCAGAATCACCAGGTTGGAAGAGACCCACCGGATCATCGAGTCCAACCATAGAATAACATTTGCATATTTAACTCACCCGTTACAGACACCAAGTTACCAATAAATCACTCCTAACAGAACAGCAGAACCGATTTTGTGCTATTTCAGCCTAAAGATTGTTTTTCTTACTCAATCCCTGGTATTAGATGATTTGCAGATGCAAGAAAATATAATTTTTTTTCCCCAGTGCCAGGGAAAACTCCACTTTTGTCACCAGTGAGATTATGAGTCAGCCCCATACTCGCAGGGGAGGAAGAAAAAAGTTAATTTCTGCACTTACAAACAGCTTTAGGAGTTACCCCTTTCCGTGCAGCACAGAGGGAGATGAATCTCAGACCCATCAGTCCCTTTGCCACCCAAGTCACTGAACGGTTTGAGTTGGAAAGACCTTGAAGATGATCGAGTCCAACCATCGACTGGACCCTGCTGAGTCCATCACCAGACCATATCCCCAAGCACGACATCGACTCATCTTTTAAATGCCTCCAGGGATGGCGACTCAACCACCACCTCCCCAGGCAGCCTCTCCCAGTGCTTAACAACTCTTCCAGTAAAGAAATTCCTCCTAATATCCAGCCTTGAGGCCATTCCCCCTGTCCCACCACCAGCAACCAGAGCGTAGCTGCTCCAGGATCTGCTCTGCACTCAGTTAAGGCCCCAGCACCACCGCCGAGGGCTTGTAAACAGCTTTGCCTCCCTCCTTTGCCGCTCCGGCAAGGTTTGTCAACCTTGGCAAAAATGAAAGGGAGGCGACGAACAAAGACTTCTGACATTTGTCATGTTTTCCTCAAACCAGAGCTGGTTATTGTCCCGAGCCCTCCAGGGAAAGCAGGAGCAGCTGGTGTTACAGGAACACTATTATTTTCACCCTTCAAAAGCGAAAAAAAAAAAAAAAAAAAAAAGCCATTTCCATAAAGGCCAGAAAACACAGCACACATGACAACGTATTACTGCAAAGCCAGCTTTGCCCCCTGACAGGGAGGTATTTCTCTGTCAATAAGGCGCCTGTTGCTTTGTTTTCCTCTTGGCATTGATTAAGGCTTTCGAGCCCCTTTCTCTCCACCCCGAGTCGCGGCGAAACGCGGCTCCTGACATCTCCCAGCCACAACTCCGGCAGCACAGCCCCTGCTGGGATGCCTCCTGGCTCCCTGGGGCTGGGGGGACAGGAGGAACTGGGGGACAGGAGGAACCGGGGGACAGGAGGAAGCGAGAAGCACAGATGGGGTAGCAGGAGCCCCCATTCCTGCATCCCCAGGGATCCCAGTGCACTGGGATCAGCAATGGGGACTCGTTGCCCCTAGATCTCAGCAGGACCCCACAGGATACACATCACCAAAGCCACCACACTCACCTCAGCCCTCTCATAAAAGGCAGGGGGGAAAAAAAGGCCTTTCCCCTCCCTTTTATAGGGCCCTGGGCTGCCCCAGCTGAGGGCAGGAGGATCCCAGCAGCACCACCTGCAGGCATTTACTCACCTGTCCTCCCTTCAGAAATCAATGTTTGCTCTATACTGCCCTGTCAGTAACACACAGACCCCCAGGGCAAGGTTCAGGGGGGAGCCGGGGATCGCTGACCCCTTTCACCCTGCAGAGAGAACAAAAGCCTTTGCCCCTCACTGTGCCAGGAGAGAGGCTGCAGAGAACTGTGTTCAGTTCTAGGCCCCTCAGCACAAGAAGGATGTTGAGGCTCTGGAGAGAGTCCAGAGAAGAGCAATGAAGCTGGTGAAGGGGCTGGAGAACAGGTCTTATGAGGAGCGGCTGAGAGAGCTGGGGGGGTTTACCCTGGAGAAGAGGAGGCTGAGGGGAGACCTCATTGCTCTCTACAACTACCTGAAAGGAGGTTGTAGAGAGGAGGGAGCTGGGCTCTTCTCCCAAGGGACAGGGGATAAGAGGGAATGGCCTCAAGCTCCACCAGGGGAGATTTAGGCTGGAGATTAGGAGGAAGGTTTTCACGGAAAGGATCATTGGGCATTGGAATAGGCTGCCCAGGGAGGTGGTTGATTCCCCTTCCCTGGAGGTGTTTAAGGGACGGGTAGACAAGTCCTGAGGGACATGGTTTAGTGTTTGATAGGAGTGGTTGGACTCAGTGATCCGATGGGTCTCTTCCAACCTGGTGATTCTATGATTCTATAATCACCGAATCACAGAATCACCAGGTTGGAAGAGACACACCGGATCATCGAGTCCAACCATTCCTATCAATCACTAAACCGTGTCATTAATGTCATTAGTCTGCTCTTGTCTCTGCCTGGTAATCTCAGAATGGGATATCTGATCAGAAGAATCACAAAATCACAGATTGGATTGGGTTGGAAGGGACCTCAAGCCCATCCAGTCCCATCCCTGCCATGGGCAGGGACACCTCCCACAGGATCAGGGGCTCCAAGCCCCATCCAACCTGCCCTTGAAACCTCAGCTCTCTCAACCTGGGTTTGTAAAGGAGCTGTTCCAGCCCTCAGGAGCACCTACACTCCCTCAGGACGGCTCATGCCCAGTCCAAAACTCATCTCCTAGAGGTCCACCGCACGGCTCTGAACATGCAGAGCCTCCTGGCTCCCCTCCGAGCCATCACCTCCTGCCTGCACTGTGCAAGGGGCTGATCTAACAAGTCGTTAAGAGACAAATAAAAATACAGGAGAGAGGAATTGAGTGAGCGATTCATTCCGAAAACCACTGTAACAGGAGAATTTTAAGCAGAGCGAACCAGAGCAATTTTAATAATATTAAGCTTAATTTGACAGCAAAATGAGTGAATACAAAAAAGCAGCGAGAACCCAAATATATATAAACCATAAGGCATTGTGAAAGGAATATGATTAAGCTTTCAAAGTTATACATTCAAAATTTAGGCAGTGCTGGGAATGAGGCCTTTTTCTTCTCTGGTTAAGAAATATCCTACCATATAATCACATAACAAAGAGGATGTAATAATTCGTACAAAAGGAGCTGATGCTTGCAAGCTGTGTGCTGGCTTTCATCTGCTTCCCCAGTGCACAGAGCTCTGCGGCACTGGTGGCACTGGGGACAGAGCTTCAGCGCATGTGGCATCACCTCCTGCTGGATCAGGGGCTCCAAGCCCCATCCAACCTGACCTTGAGGCCCTCCAGGGATGGGGCAGCCACAGCTTCCCTGGGCCAGGGCCTCCCCAGCCTCACAGGAAAACATTTCTTCCCAAGATCTCATCTCAATCTCCCCTTTTTCAGCTCAAAATTGTTCCTCCTCATCCTTTCCCTGCCCTCCCTGATCCAGAGCCCCTCCCCAGCTTTCCTGGAGCCCCTGTCAGTGATTTACGTCCAGCTGCTTCATCTTATATCTTCCAAACTATAAATGACTAAATTCTTCACAGAAAGGGTCACTGGGCACTGGCAGAGGCTGCCCAGGGATGGGGTTGAGTCATCTTCCCTGGAGGCGTTTAAGGGACGGGCGGACAAGGTGCTGAGGGACATGGTTTAGTGTTTGATGGGAATGGCTGGACTCAATGATCTGGTGGGTCTCTTCCAACCTGGCGATTCTATGATTCTATGATTGGTTCTATGACTCATGAATATAGGTAACTAGTCCAGATCACCTGAGCCAACCTCACGGGGTTACTGTAAAAATAAACATGAACATTTCCAGTGTGTTTCCGGCATTAATTTTCATAGCTGCAGCAATGACAATAACAGCGAAGATGCGTGAATGTCAGAGAGTGATCGTGTGTGTTAGCAGCTCATCAGAGCATCCGAGAGACTCTCGGGAGAGGAGCATGGACCAGCAGCTCCCAAAAGGGCTCTGGGAGTCATAGAATCATAGAATCACCAGGTTGGAAAGGACCCACTGGATCATCGAGTCCAACCATTCCCATCAATCACTAACCCATGTCCCTCAGCACCTCATCCACCTGTCTTTTAAACACCTGCAGGGAAGGTGACTCAAGCATCCCCCTGGGCAGCCTCTGCCAGTGCCCAATGACCTTTTCTGTGAAATATTTTTTCCTGATGTCCAGCCTGAGCCTCCCCTGGCAGAGCTTGAGGCCATTCCCTCTTCCCTCTTTTGAAAAGGAAGCCTGGCACTGCTCCTCTTTCCCATTCAAAACTGCCCTGACGGCCAAGCCACCTCGTAAATCATCTCAAAGATGATGATGGAGCAAAAAAAGAAATCTGGGGCTGTTACAAATCACTGTGTTTTGCACGGTGAGCGCTAAATCATCCAGCAAGGTCAGTCACTAAGAGGTCTTTTCACCCTCCGTACTCAGTGTTTACACTTCAGAGGTCGCAGAGACTCTCATCGCTCACTAGATGTGTCTGGAGAAGGACTATTGATGTTCCCATTAGAAAGGACTATTAGATATTCCTATATGGGTGGAAATAGAGCTTGGATTACATTCATAGAATCACAGAATAACCAGGTTGGAAGACAACCACTGGATCATCAAGTCCAACCATTCCTATCAAACACTAAGTTCATAGACTAGTTGGGGTTGGAAGGGACCTTAAAAATCACTTGGTTCTATATCCCTGTGATCCCTCCCACTACATCGTATTTGCAGGGTCTGAGGATTCAGGATCACTGGGTTGACTAGAAGCCCATCCAAGCTGGACAGAACACCAGACCACATCTTCAGAGCATCGTTGTATCAAAACAAAGCTTTTTAGTCTCTCATTTTAGGGTAAATCATGGCATTTCTCATGTATGAATGTAGTCGGCAGCAGCTGCTTGATACCAGCCTTTCTCTCTCCCCCCACAGCTATTAAAGGGCTTCTTAAGCTTCATTTGTAAAAATAGCTGTATTGATCACCGTAATTATCATAGATGATTGCTTGTTAATCATGGCATTCCTGATAAACTGCTCCTACCATGAGCTGCAGTGGCTTTGTCACTTCTCTCTGGGTGACGCTGGCAGCAGTTGATAAATTGCTGCTTCATGTTTTAAAGCTTAACCGGTTTGCTGTCGGGGCTTTCTTTTTTTTTTTAAAGGACTGGGGAGGAAACCAGAGTGAGTTCGGAGTGATATTTTCACACAAACTGTGACCATAAATATTAAATAAGCATCCGGCTCTGGCCGTTTAGATCACAGAATCATATAACAACCAGGTTGGAAGAGACCCACCAGATCATCGAGTCCAACCATTCCTATCAAACAGTAACCCATGTCCCTCAGCACCTCATCCACTCGTCTCCTCATCTACCCTTCAGGGAGTTGTAGAGAGCAAAGAGGTCTCCTCTCAGCCTCCTCTTCTCCAGGCTGAACACCCCCCAGCTCTCTCAGCTGCTCCTCTTCTTCTCCAGCCCCTTCCCCAGCTTCGTTGCTCTTCTCCAGACTCGCTTCAGATTTTCCTTAAAGCATCACCCTGTCCCCTGGTCCAGGCATCCTCTCGCTGCTCCGTAAGCACAGGACACTCTCTGGGGCACCTCACACTAGGAGACTGCAACACACAGGGTGGCGAGAGAGCAACTGCGCTGCACACACTGATAAATAAATAAGGATATTATCACCACAGTGTTAGTTTATCACTATGTCGCGTAAACAGCAATAATAACGACAACAGCAGCACAATACTGCCAGATCCCAGAGGGATTCAACATCAAATTATTCTTTGGCATGGGCAGGATTAGCAGCAATAACAACTTTGTGATTAGAGTCTAAAATTGCTGCTAATAATGACTGATTATGCCCCTGCAGAGGAGGAATTATAAAGTGCTTAAGGACAAACAACCTTCCAAAACTCGCTAGTAGTGTAAAGCACGAAAGTACTGACAGGACTGATGATAGTTTGTGGGAATGGGGATGAGTGTTCCGTGGACAGAGAAATAAGGTGAGGGAGGACACGACAGTGATTTCCAGTAGATAAAACAGTTGCCTGTCTCTTGCCCGCAGCTCCTGAAGCTTCAGGGGAAACTTAAACTTGTGAGTGAAAAGGGAAAAAAAAAAAAAACAACAAACCACCCTTCTTGAGTCCCTGCTGTGCACCAGAACAGACTCTTCTCTCTCTGTGGCACTTTTATCCCTTTTAAGCAGAGACGTTGTTTATTTGAAGTTATTTTAAGTGGGGCTTGGCACAGCCCTTGCCTTCCTGCCACTTTCCAGCTCATTAGGTTTGTCTTGTACGAAGTTTGCCGGCTCCTCGGGGCTCCTCTCCACGGCCTGGTTTGCTATGTGTTTATTTTCTCCCCAACTGTTATCACTTGGCAGCACAGGACGAGGCTGCAATTTCATAGAATCATGGAACAACCAGGTTGGAAGAGATCCATTGGATCATTGAGTCCAACCATTCCTATCAAACACTAAACCATGTCCCTCAGCACCTCATCCACCTGTGCCTTAAACACCTCCAGGGAAGGGGAATCAACCACCTCCCTGGGCAGCCTCTGCCAGTGCACAATGACCCTTTCCATGAAAAACTTCCTCCTTATCTCCAGACTAAATCTCCCCTGGTGGAGCCTGAGGCCATTCCCTCTTGTCCTGTCCCTTGTCTCTTCCAACCTGGTGATTCTATGATTCAAAGAAAAGATTTTAATGGGAAGAGCCACTGTTTCACCCAAAGAAGTAATAACGATGGGACACGATTTTGTCTGGGAGCAATTATGAAGAGATTTAGTGATGAAGCTGCTGCAACAGGAGCTAAGAGGGACCGACTCTCCTCTTCATGCTGCCTGAGACTTTTCGTATGACAGGAAAACATTATTTATTCCTGCTTACTGCTGTGCTCATGTGCATTCCCTCCTGGCTCATCTCTCCCCTGTCTTTCAGGTTGTCTCAAAACATCTGCGTTGGCAGGATCTGCCAAAACAGGCTCTTGCTCAACAACACGATGATCTAACACTGCTGTTGTGCAGCGATGTGCCTCCTTCTAACTCCAGCTCCCTCCTCTCAGGTAGCTGGAGAGAGCAATGAGGTCTCCCCTCAGCCTCCTCTTCTCCAGGATAAACACCCCCAGCTCCCTCAGCCACAACCTGGTGGAGCTCTTGTCCTGTCCCCTGTCCCTTGGGAGAAGAGCCCAGCTCCCTCCTCTCCACAACCTCCTCTCAGGTAGTTGGAGAGAGCAATGAGGTGTCTCCTCAGCCTCCTCCAGGCTTCTCTTCTCTCAAGCTGCTGGGTTTTGCATTCCTCCTTATTGCTGCATCTTCTTTCATTTCCCCTTAGCTGGGAAGAATTTCAGATAAACACTGCTTGACATTTTGAAGTATGAAGGTTTCTGCTCCCTGTAATTACTCCAAATCTCCAAGAAAGCCTTTGGCAGCTCTCAGTCCGGGTTTCTCTGGGCAGCTGGAGTCCCTTCCTTTTTGTCAGGGATGGAAACTGGATGTGTTAGTTGCCTCTCCCCAGGACCTGAATTCCAGTAAGGGCTGAAATGCTCCCCTAGTAAAATACCAACTGCTGTTGAGGAACATAAGGTGCTCAAGGGCAGGTTGGATGTGGCTTTGAGTGCCCTCATCCAGCGGGAAGCATCCCTGCCCATGGCTGGAGTGGAACCGATTGACAGCCAACTGACCATGAGCCAGCAGTGTGCCCAGGTGGCCAAGAAGGCCAATGGTATCCTGGCTTGGAGCAGAAATGGTGTGACCAGCAGGGTCAGGGAGGTGATTCTCCCTCTGGACTCAGCACTGGTGAGGCCGCTCCTTGAATCCTGTGTTCAGTTGTGGGCCCCTCAGCACAAGAAGGATGTTGAGGCTCTGGAGCAAGTCCAGAGAAGAGCAACAAGGCTGGTGAAGGGGCTGGAGAACAGGTCCTATGAAGAACAGCTGAGAAATCTGGGGGTGTTTAGCCTAGAGAAGAGGAGGCTGAGAGGAGACCTCATTACTCTCTACAACTCCCTGAAAGGAGATTGTAGAGAGGAGGGAGCTGGGCTCTTCTCCCAAGGGACAGGTGACAGGACAAGAGGGAATGGACTCAAGCTCCACCAGGGGAGATTTAGGCTAGAGATTAGGAGGAAGTTTTTCACACAGAGGGTGATTGGGCATTGGAATAGGCTGCCCAGGGAGGTGGTTGATTCCCCTTCCCTGGACATGTTTAAGGGACGGGTGGATGAGGTCTTGAGGGACATGGGTTAGTGTTTGATAGGAATGGTTGGACTCGATGATCCGATGGGTCTCTTCCAAAATGGTTGTTCTGTGATTCTGTTCTGTGATGTGCAGCAGCCTGAGCGACAGGCGCTGGATGTCACTGAGGCAATAAGTAAAGTTTGACATCAGGCTGTCCAGACTGAGGAGAAGGAAAAATCTGTTTCCTTGCTTGCTGGTTGGGGATTAAGTCGCTTTCCTGTGAGACTCTCTGCCAGTACATTTCATTCTATCGATTGCTTGCTAACTTTGATTTATTTACTGCCCCTCAGACTGCCCGGCCGACGAGGTCGGCTTCTCTGGCTCCAGCCGGCTGGAGAACTGGACCCTACAGACCTGTTCCTATCTCCCAACCCTCCTACCAGAGCCATCCCTAACCCCCTGGCCCATCCCACTTTAATTTGAGCTCCTTTTTCTCATCTTTGTCCTGTCTCGAGTAAGTGATGGAGGAGGAGTTGCGTGTAGAGAGCTGTAATTGATGGGCTCTGCCTGCAAGACTATTTACTCTGGTATCGTATTTAACCCGACGCTCAAACCAGACTGTGGCAGCCGGAGCTGTGATTCATGGCCCACGCGAGGCCCCCAGTAGCCTGTAAGCAGGGACTCATGACTCTTCCACTTAGCTAATCAAATGGAAATGGAAGAAATTAAGTCTTTAATTAATCTTCCCCTCCCAGCGAGGCTTGCCTGTGGTGCCAGATCCACATCCATTTGCCAGGAGCCAACAAGGAGAGGAAAAGGGGCTGGGAAGAGGCAGATCGGACATTTTGCCAAAATATCAGAAAGACGGAGAGAAAAGTCCAGGTTGTGGTTCAGGCTGTGACTAAGGAGGAGTTAATTTTCAGGAGTGCAGGGCGACACTTCCACCTATCGGGAGATATTTCATAAGAATGAAGTTCAGCAGAATCTCTAGCGCATCCGCAAATGTAAATATGGGTCTAAAAACTCAACGTTAGCCTCAGAGCAAGCCCATCACAAGATCAAGCAAGGAGAAAGGAAGCTCAGTGATGCCCGAGGGAGCAGCCGGAGCTGCCTGGTGGTCGGGGAGGTTGGCACAGACACCTCTGCCAGTGACGATGTGTGAAAAAATGATGCTTAACACCCTCCTCTACAATCTGCGGCCACGAAGTAGATCATCTCAACCTCTAGGTGGCTTCCCCGCTCAGGGCACTAAACTGGATTTAGTCAGAGATGGAATAATAGGTTTATTCTTAGAAAAAAATCAATCAGAGGACAGTTGGCTTGTTTTGATGGTTGGCTGCCAAAGGCAATGAAAAAAAAAAAAGTTACAGGAAATACGGAATTAGCTTCCATCATCCGAGTTTATGAAGTTACATAACTCTAGATGGCTTTACCAGGCAGTATTTTCCATGAGGATGAATTGGGGCTGCCAGGTTCCATTAGGCGAGTGGAATTCATCTGAGTGAACAAGATTCACAGTTTCTCCCTGTTTGCATTCGATTGCTTTGATCTTTTTCGAGAAGGAGGATCGAATCTACTAAAAGAGGTACATGGAGAAAGCCCTTTTCCTCATTTGCTGAAGGAGTAGCCAGCCAGGGCCTGGATGAAAGCAACCCCAAAATCTCTCAAAGCCTCTTGCTCACCTGGAAGTTTGCTTTTCATATTCATACTGGTCTTGGCTATCCTAGTGATAAATAATAATAAATTTACCTAGAAAAGGATCCCTCCGCCAGCCTGAAAGATGAGATCTGGCACATGAATGATTGCTGGTTCGTACCTGTGTAGGTTTAAAGGTTCTCTTGTTTAATCATGCTGGTTTTATTAATCACCACTGGTTTTATTAAGATGCAATATTGGTAAGAGACCAGTGCTTCTACGAGGCTTCCCTAGAGAGGACCTGCTGAGTTGAGGAGAGGTCCTGACCTTCTGCCTGTAAATCCCAGTCCCAACTGGACTGCTTGGTGTTGAGCTCCATCTGGCCTTCCCACTCTGCTCACTTCTCGTTTAGAATGAGAAGAACAAGGTGAGGATGTCGCCGTTCGTTAATGAGCCGTATTGCAGAGACAACTCTCCTCTGGCTCCTGCTGCACTCAGAGCTGGAAATAGAGTCAAAGAACAACCAGGTTGGAAGAGACCCATCAGATCATCGAGTCCAACCATTCCTATCAAACTCTAAACCATGTCCCTCAGGACCTCATCTACCCGTCCCTTAAACACCTCCAGGGAAGGCGAATCAACCATCTCCATGAAGAGTTTGGCTGCAGGTTGTGAAAGAAAAGGCTGAAATCGCCAGCACTGCCTGGGAGAAACTCAGCCTTGAGTGGATGTGCATGGATGAGGTACTGAGGTTTAGAGATTGGTTGGAATGGTTGGACTCGATGATCCAGTAGGTCTCTTCCAACCTGGTGATTGTATGGAGGCAGCTCCCAGAGATGCTTTCCCCTCTCCAAAGCCACCATCCACATGCAGCTGGGTGAAGAGTTCTTCCCCCACACACAGATAAACGTGGGCTGGCAATTAAAGTCCGGATTTTAAAGTCTAAACGAGTTTGCGTTTGACTGCTGTGCGTCAGTCACACCTCATGTATATGCATGACTCTGCCTCCAAACCATCCCAATCCACACAAAGCAAAGGCTGATCCTGCTCATGTGAGAGACATCTCCTGATTCCTGGTCAGCACCATGACCTTCCTTTGTTTTCTTACCTTGCCACGACTAAAAATATCCAGAGTCCTGTAGCAAATAGTCTGAGAGCAGCAGAACTAGAATCATAGAATAACCAGGTTGGAAGAGACCCATCGGATCATCGAGTCCAACCATTCCTATCAAACACTAACCCATGTCCCTCAGCACCTCATCTACCCATCCCTTAAACACCTCCAGGGAAGGGGAATCAACCACCTCCCTGGGCAGCCTGTTCCAGTGCCCAATGACCCTTTCCATGAAAAACTTCCTCCTAATCTCCAGCCTAAATCTCCCCTGGTGGAGCTTGAGTCCATTCCCTCTTGTCCTGTCCCCTGTCCCTTGGGAGAAGAGCCCAGCTCCCTCCTCTCCACAACCTCCTCTCAGGTAGTTGGAGAGAGTAATGAGGTCTCCCCTCAGCCTCCTCTTCTCCAGGATAAACACCCCCAGCTCTCTCAGCCATTCCTCATAAGGCCTGGTCTCCAGCCCCTTCACCAGCTTCGTTGTTCTTCTCTGGACTCGCTCCAGAGCCTCAACATCCTTCTTGTGCTGAGGGGCCCAGAACTGAACACAGGATTCAAGAACGTGCTCATACCTGCCCTCTCCTTGGACACTTGACAGGGTTCTGGACCATCTCATTTAAACTCTTCCAACCTGGTTGTGCTATGATTCTATGATATATAAGTTTATACTATACTATAACTCGCTTAAGAGGCTTAGATGATTGCTGAGGTCTCTTCTAACCTGGTATTCCATGATTCTTTGTGTCTCTCACGAGCCAAAGCTACCCTGACCATTAGCTGCGAGACCAATAGGAAAGGACACGTGTTCTTTCACCCACACTGAATCACCTTCCTCACCATCTAGAGGGAAGCGTTGCCGAGGATGGCAGCTCTGCTGCAAGTTCAGCAAGAGATTCCAGTAGATGTAAACATTTTCTCTTGATTATAAACACACACAGTAAAATAGAAACATGCCCAATTGCATAAGGCTGCATTCATTTCCTGAGCTAATTTTCTTTCACAGGCTACAGAAGCAACTGCTCGTGGAAATGATCCAAGGCAGGCAGAGGGAAATCAGGCCCTGGACTGATTGCCTTCACGCAGGATGATTACAATTATGCCTTTTGTCATTATTTATATATTCAGCTTCATTTCTTTATGGGCATCTTAGCACTTCTTTTATCTGAGCGTTTGTACCAGGACCCGACCACACCAATTAAGTCATTAAGTCATCAGCCACACTAGATGTCACTGGGATGGAGAGCATCTTGCTCTGAGCTCTGCTGCTCTTTGCAGATGAAACCCAAACAGCAGAGAGGCACATGCCGTACATTAAATCAATGCTCAATGGCTACAAATTTAATTGATATTAAATCAATGCTCAATGGTTACCCTCACTACAAAGGGTGAGGATATGAACGATCGAATGGTTGGACTCGATGGTCTGGTGGGTCTATTCCAATCTGGTTATTCCATGACATAAAATTATCAGTAAGGAGCCTTGCAAGACACCCTCAAGCCACGATTAATGTTTGTTTGCCAGTGAATTGGGCAAAGAAATGTATCCTTCCATTCAGTTTGCCCCATGGTGAAGAGACATCAACTTTTTGAAAGGAATGGTTGGACTCGATGATCCAGTGGGTGTCTTCCAACCTGGTTGTTCTATGATTCTATGATTTTGCACTAAGTCTTACACAGGGACCACAGAACCTCTTCTGTGAGACACAGGCTCCTCTTCCACGGAGATGAGAGCCTGGACGGTCAAGGCAGACAAAAGGTTAGAGGAGAGGAGGAGATGCAGAGAGGTGGAGTGGGAGAGGTCCCACCTGGGGTCTACTGGGAGTGGCCTGGAGAAGGTGAGAAGGTGCAACAGCACTTTCCATGCCCTGTGCAGACACAGGTGAGCACGTAAGAAGGAGCTTGTAGGTGGGTGGGTGAGGAAGAAGCATTAGCAAGGCCGGAGTTGAAAGCCTCACACACACCTTTCTTCATAGAATCATAGAATCACCAGGTTGGAAGAGTCCCACCGGATCATCGAGCCAAACCATTCGTGGCTCTTAGAATCACCACAACTTTCCACAGTGTCGCTTTGAAGCGCCGGGTGACATCTATGGATTTCTCTGACGGCAGCTACAATGTGCTCGTAGAGACTTGCATAAACCAGACCAGAACGCGAATGGTTTAGTGTTTGATGGGAATGGTTGGACTCGATGATCCAGTGGGTCTCTTCCAACCTGGTTGCTCTATGATTCTATGAAAGCCTCGAGATGACAGAAAACATTTTGCAGATTCACACAGGAACAAAGGAAACAAACTCCCTGAGGGGCAAACGACGGAACAGCCGAAAATAAAAGCAACCTCACTTTGTGTAAACCTTTCCAGTAAGAACCGAGCACTGGTGTGATCTATACCACACTCAGCTGCTCTGGAAACACCTCACGGTGTCAGCAGAATTTTCATTGTCACAGTCGAATGGTCAAAAAATCTCTGCCTCAAGGGCAATTCTCAGACAGAATAACGCTCTGCAAGGTTTGCTAATGGTTCTCATAGTACCTTTACTCCATACAAATCTTACAATTCATTTTCAAATAATTTCCGAGCCATGGGAGTCAATATACAGACACTGATCTATTGACTCTTGGAGGCACAAGACTTTTTTTTTTTTTTTTTTATTTCCTGCAGCCTTGAATCCTAATCCTTTCTCTTCCAAGATCCACAGAGCTCATGGCAAGGAGGTATTGGAATACCTCCAATTTGGGCATTGGAATAGGCTGCCCAGGGAGGTGGTTGAGTCACCTTCCCTGGAGGGATTTAAGGCACAGGTAGATGAGGTGCTGAGGGACACGGTTTAGTGTTTGATAGGAATGGTTGAACTCGATGATCCGATGGGTCTCTTCCAACCTGGTTGTTCTATGATTCTATTACAGAATCATTAAAATTGGAAAAGAGCTCTAAGCCCACCAGTGGGCCAAGTGCTGCTATGGGCAGTCCCAGAAAGTCCTCTAAAAAAAAAAAAAAAAAAAAAATTCCTGTGCCTTACTTTAATAACACAAAAAATAGTTATAATTTCTGTCATTTGAATTTCAAATCCAGCAGAGAGATCTACCTGATGCTTCTATTTTAAAATGCAATTCTTTCTTCTCTTTTCTTCTCGACTCCTTTGCAGAACCAAACATCATGTTTCATCTCCGAGCGCCGAGATTATAAAAAGCCAAAACAATTAGTGGGGAGCTGATGAAGGTGACAGGGTCATAATTAGTGCTGTTCCTCTGCAGCAGGTGTTTATCATGCCAACCGAACAAGTCACTCACCGGGTTAGACTCATGAGCTGCAGGAGCTCGCGTGCCTCATGCAGCTGGAACGCTGCTGGGTGGCTTCTGCAGGGGCTAAAAGTACAAGTAAAATGCTTCACAGGGTATTTTGTTCTATCATAGAATCATAGAACAACCAGGTTGGAAGAGACCCATCGGATCATTGAGTCCAACCATTCCTATCAAACACTACCCCATGTCCCTCAGCACCTCATCTACCTGTGCCTTAAACACCTCCAGGGAAGGGGAATCAACCACCTCCCTGGGCAGCCTATTCCAATGCCCAATGACCCTTTCCGTGAAAAACTTCCTCCTAATCTCCAGCCTAAATCTCCCCTGGTGGAGCTTGAGGCCATTCCCTCTTATGCCCTGTCCCTTGGGAGAAGAGCCCAGCTTCCTCCTCTCCACAACCTCCTTTCAGGTAGTCGGAGAGAGCAATGAGGTCTCCTCTCAGCCTCCTCTTCTCCAGGATAAACACCCCCAGCTCTCTCAGCCGTTCCTCATAAAGCCTGTTCTCCAGCCCCTTCACTCTAGCCTCGTTGCTCTTCTCTGGACTCGCTCCAGAGCCTCAACATCCTTCTTGTGCTGAGGGGCCCACAACTGAACACAGGATTCAACAAGCGGCCTCACCAGTGCTGAGTCCAGAGGGAGAATAACCTCCCTGGCCCTGCTGGTCACACAATTTCTGATCCAAGCCAGGATGCCATTGGCCTTCTTGGCCACCTGGGCACACTGCTGCCTCATGGTCAGTCGCTGTCAACCAACACCCCCAGGTTCCTCTCCTCCTGGCAGTTTTCCAGCCAGACTCCCCCCAGTCTGTAGCTCTGCTCAGGGTTGTTGTGCCCCAAGTGCAGGACCTGCCATTTGGCCTTGTTAAACCTCATCCCATTGGACTCAGTCATGAACGGTTTGGCTGCTGCTGGTGACTCTGTATTACCCCCAAAATTGCTGTTTGGTATTTTAAGGGTGGTTCACAGGAGCAGTCCAGGTGCTAATTCTATTCAGACCATTCCATTCCATCCAAAAAAAAAAAAATCAAAGGAGTTTGTGTTCTAGCACCAGAGACACTGTTGTACACAGCAGCATCTGCACCTCCACCACGAGCACAGAGGGCAGGAGCTACTGGAGGCAAAAATCCTCCTGCAGCCCTCGCCCGGCAACCCAAAATAGCCTCTTGGGTGTGTAAAAGTTAAACAAACTCACTCAGATGCTTGAGACCTGGGGTCAGAGCAGGCAAAACCCAGCTCCAAGCCCTGTGCACAGCTGCTGCTCCGCTCCAGCTCCGGGTGCAATGCATACATTTATTTCTGCCGAGTCCTGTCCTTCCCCTCAGCATCATCCTGTCCCCAGGACTACCCACAGCCTCACTCAGACCCAGGGCTGCTCCCCAGGACTGGTGGGTTGCAGTCCTAAATCTTCGGGCGATGGTGTTTTCTGCCCAGAAGGATCGTCCCCAGTCAGCAGAGAAGAAAGGAACTCACCCAAAAATGCAGCTGCTGAAACCACTCAGCTCATTTTTGAAGAGAAAAGAGGTCTTGGGAGAGCTCTGAGTGGAAACCTGCCTGATCTGAACTTTCCAAGAACTCTTTGTCAATCCCTTCTTTCCCCTCTCAAGCCCTGACAGAGTCTGCTTCAGCTACTGGGTCCTCCCAGCATTCTGCAAGGACTTGATTAAGCTGCTTAAAACTCTTTTGTCTTCCTGTATCCACAGCTGAAAATGAGCAGCAATTACCCAGGGAGGACTTCCCTGTGCGAATCCCTTGCTAATTAGGTCTTGTTAAGTGATTAGTTCCCTTCCCGTCCTGCTGCACTTTGTTATGTTTTTTCTCTGGTGCTGGAAAGCTGATTGGGAAAAAAAAAAAAGAAACAACCGGCAACACTTATTTGATTATATGCAAATATATGTCCAGGAGGAGGAGAACAAGGGAAAACAGGACCTGCCGAAGCACCAAGGATCAGCTCACTCTCTAATCATAGAATCATAGAATCATGGAATCACCAGGTTGGAAGAAATCCACTAGATCATTGAGTCCAACCATTCCCATCAATCTCTAACCCATGTCCCTTAGCACCTTGTGCACCCGTCCCTTAAACCCCTCCAGGGAAGGTGACTCAACCCCAATGACCCTTTCCCTGAAACACAGAACATTGGGAAGCTTGTCTGACACCTTCAACCATGTTAATATCTGCCCAGCCTGTGCTGACTCCTCACACAGCTCCTAAAGACGGAGTTTTTCTTGGGTTCGGTTCAATAAAAAGCAGCCTCTTACCGTTTTTTATCTGCTGATTTAATCTAAATTACATGCGAGATGCGCTGCAGAATATCTCCGTGCAATTAGCGGTTAAACCCCTCTCTTTTTTTAATAACAGAACTATTCTGATTGCAGCAGCGATACTTTCTGCAGAGCCGATGGTTAAGCCTGAAATGAATGCAAAATAAGAGAGGAAAAATGTGCAGATAATCCCCAGGCACCAATTTGCCTATTTAAACTGATTTACTAAGTCATGAAACAACCCTCCGCTAGTACCAGAGGGGAGAGGAGCCACTAAATGGAGATGGTTGGGACATTCTTGAGAAGATGAATTTTTTTTTTCCCTAATTGTGCTGGTTTTTTTACAGTTTAATTGTGAGTTTCAAACGAAATGGAACGTTTGGACTTGATGATCCAGTGGGTCTCTTCCAACCTGGTGATTCTATGATTCTATGAACGTTTAAGGGAGAGAATAAGCAACAAGTCTGGTGTCTGGGATGATGGTTTTCAACGCGGGAGACCCAGAGTCAACTCCTGACTCTTGGGCAAAATCTTCAGGTTCCATCCCAACTAATCTACATGCAGCCTTGACCTTTACTGGTTTTTATTTAAGAGGAATGAGAGTCTCCGAAGGGGGTGGGAGGTTGGGCTCCTGGCAGCAGGTGAGCTCTCCGCAAACAGAGGCGAGTCTCTTCCTGAACTTTGCAGAGATTCCCAGTGGAGGCACAAACGTTGGGGATGAGCATCCGAGCCCTGTAACCCCTTCGTGGATGCCCTGGAAGCAAACAGAGGCTGCAGCTTCAACCTTTCCAATACAAAGGTTATTCTCCCTCTGTGCTCAGCACTGGTGAGGCCACTCCTTGAATCCTGTGTTGAGTTGTGGGCCCCTCAGCACAAGAAGGATGTTGAGGCTCTGGAGAGAGTCCAGAGAAGAGCCACGAGGCTGGTGAAGGGGCTGGAGAACAGGCCCTATGAGGAGCATCTGAGAGAGCTGGGGGTGTTTATCCTGGAGAAGAGGAGGCTGAGAGGAGACCTCATTACTCTCTACAAGTATCTGAAAGGAAGTTGTAGAGAGGAGGGAGCTGGGCTCGTTGGACTTGATGATCTGACGGGTCTCTTCCAACCTGGTGATTCTATGATTCTATGACTGGCATGGATGAGGGCAACCCTGGATAAGTTTACCTGTTGTATTTCCTATCATCTAGAAACTTCTTTTTATCATATTCAGCCTCCCGACCTCATGGAATCATAGAATCATTTGGGTTGGAAGGGACCTTAAAGATGATGCAGTTCCAACCCCGAATTCGTGCAGCCCTTTTAATCGCCATATAGAGATTTGCAAAGAGATCATCAGCCTGTCTGTCACATTTTCAGTGCCGGAGAGCTCGTTTCTTTGCACTGCGCAGCTCACTTGCTCTCCAGGCAGCAGAGAAAATCTGTGGCAATGCAAAAACCACAGTGCAGTTCATGGTTTGTACAACGCTTAACTGAGCACATATTTCAAATGAACTACATCTTGCCTCTTGAAAAGGGCATTTGTGTCTTTCTTGAGGTCAATAAACCAGAACGATGACTCATATATTGCAGAAAATTAAACTGTGCCATTTATTCCTTAAGTTGGCAGCAGGGAGAAGATGTAGGGGATGATAGCAAAGCCAAATTGCGTCCCTGAAGTTTCTCAGCAAACCAGTGAGGACACAGCTTTCTGTGCTGTGGGCGCGGAGACACTGCCTGCAATGTTCTCTCAGAAAGCTGCAGCCCAAGGCAGGATGGACTCATAGAATCATAGAACAACCAGGTTGGAAGAGACCCATCGGATCATCGAGTCCAACCATTCCTATCAAACACTAACCCATGTCCCTCAGGACCTCATCTACCTGTCCCTTAAACACCTCCAGGGAAGGTAATCAACCACCTCCCTGGGCAGCCTATTCCAATGCCCAATGACCCTTTCCGTGAAAAACTTCCTCCTAATGCCCAGCCTGAACCTTCCCTGGAAGAGCTTGAGGCCATTCCCTCCTGTCCTGTCCCCTGTCCCTTGGGAGAAGAGCCCAGCTCCCTCCTCTCTACAACCTCCTGACTTGGTTGTAGTTTTGGGTTTGTTTGTTTTTAACTTAAAGGGTTTTTTTTTTCTTTAATATCAAAGAATTCAAAAAGATCTCCCTTAAAATAGAGGGTTTGTGTTAGAATGGCAGCCTGGGTCACTTCTGTGGACAAGAAACAAGACACAAGAACCTGATTCAGTTTAGCAAATGAGGCTCCTCTCCTGATCAGGCGCGGGATCCCAGCTTGTCACGAGGTTAAAACGCACCCAGGTGAAAAGGCTCAGAACTGCATTTCAAAACAGAATTTTGACTTGAGCCTTGTAACTCTGTGCCTCAAAAAAATGACACCAGCACTTTCCCTCTGCTCTTAACATTGGTTTTATACCAATAATTACCACCACCTTGTAATTAGCCGAGCGTTCTGAATCCCTCTGCCTGTCACCACAGAAACTGGGTTGCTCCGATGGAAGTGTGAGCATTCCCGTGTTCTTATTTGCCTCAAGCCTCTCAGTTTTCCTTCCTTGACTCAAAATGTTTGTGGATCAGACCATCGCATACGAAGCAGCAATCACCAAAACCTTCCCAGCTCTCACCAGCTGAGCTGTAATTCTAGTTAAACCCATTCAGAGTTATTTCATTTTTACGATTTTAAGGAGGATGGAGAGAAGGGAAATTAGCTATGAAACTCCGATTCCTCATCTGTATATTTTTTATCCACACTGCAGTTTATTTTTCCCATTTCTTCAGATGCCCTGAACGTGCTTTTCCCTGAATCCTCCTCTGTTTCCCACGGACACCAGTCTGACCAGTGTCCTACGAGATAAGATGGATGAGCAGCAAAACTCATCTTGCCCTCTGCATGTCTGTGCCTCGCGTTTGGGTTCCTGACCGTTCCATAAGCTTTGTGCTCCAAGAGAGGATCTTGCTTTTAAACAGATCTTCAAAGGATTTGTTCCCTTAAATGGGAAAACAGAAAAATACCTTTTTTTTTCCCCCTAGTGTAATTTTTAATTATGCTTCTAATTAGGGGAAAAAACTGTCACAGAAATTATGCCTTTGACTTGTCAGAGGCAGAAAATGAAGTGCCAAGTTCACGTTCCTATTGTTAACGCCTTTGCCTGACAGTTTGGAAAGCTCTGGGACCTGCAGGCTAACGGAGAAATTCTAAATATCTGAGCTGAGGATCTGGAGATGCTCTGAGTAAGGGAAATTCGAAGCAGAAGTTGCGAAACCCGTCCCTTCTTCCCACCTATCTTGCTCCATTATCGAGAGGGTAAAAGTTACTTATAGTGAAGATTTCAGTGAAAATTTTTTTTCCTAATGTCCAGCTTGACCCTTCCCTGGTGGAGCTTGAGGCCATTCATAGAATCATAGAATCATAGAATCACCAGGTTGGAAGAGACCCATTGGATCATCGAGTCCAACCATTCCTATCAAACACTAACCCATGTCCCTCAGCACCTCATCTACCCGTCCCTTAAACCCCTCCAGGGAAGGCGAATCAACCACCTCCCTGGGCAGCCTCTGCCACTGCCCAATGACCCTTTCTGCTAAAAATTTTCTCCTGATGTCCAGTCTGACCCTCCCCTGGTGGAGCTTGAGGCCATTCCCTCTCGTCCTGTCCCCTGTCCCTCGGGAGAAGAGCCCAGCTCCCTCCTCTCCACAACCTCCTCTCAGGTAGTTGGAGAGAGCACTGAGGTCTCTCCTCAGCCTCCTCTTCTCCAGGCAGCTCTGCACGAGCTGGAAGCAGAACTGCTTCAAAGAAAAGATACAGATTTAATATATATTGCAATAAATTGTATTTCTCTGGCCCTATAATGCAAAAGCAAATGTTTCCTTTCTCTTACCGAAGATAATAAAAATGGTAATAAAGCACGTCTATGGTCCTCGCCCGGCAGCTGAAAGGATTCAGAAACAACATCCACCACTATCAGGGACAGAAAAATCACTGCAGTGCAGCAAAAGGGACCTTGGCTGCCTCCAGAAACTCAGCCCCAGCTCCCTCTGCGCAGCACTGAACACCGCACGGCACAGCCAGACCCTCCTCTGCCCAACCAGCTCATGCTTTCACCTACAAATCAAACTCAAACCACATAAATCACCTCTAGAGCATCAGCACAGTGAATTCCTGGCACCCCCAGCAGGGACCGAACACCTCACGGATGCTCCCTCCCTGCCCTCTGGTGGGAGAGAGCGTAAAAGGGAAAAGCTGGCGGGTTGGGATAAGGACAGTCACATAGATAAAGAAAAACCTAGATGCCTGCGCTAAGAGAAACGTGGAATTCATTCGTCACGTCACGTCAGCAGGGAGGTTTTTCCACTTTCTTTAATGAGACTGGGAAGCAAGAGAGCAGAGGAGCAACAACAGCCAAATCAAAGACTGACACCTCGTTAGGCAGAGGAGTGTTTGAGCAGCTCAGTCAAGGAAAAGACAGAGAGCTGTGGTTTGTCTAGCAGGTTGTTTTCGGTCCGAAATAAATACCCTAGAAGGCACTTAATTTTATAAAAAATACTACGAAAATGCAATTTTTAAAATGGTTCAAAAATGCAAATCACGTGACAAGTTCAACAAGAGCAATTCGGCGGAAAAAAAAAGAGGAGTTTCAATAGGAAATAACATTGCTGAGATCAAAGCTCTTGAGGAGGCAGCCTCACAAATTGGTGCTATTGCAGCGATCGTACCTTCTCACGCCGTTAATTTTTCTTTTCCTGCAGCCAATCGTAGCATTTGTCTCACGCTGGGGGGTCCAAGGGCTCACTGGGACGGATTTTAGTAGCTCGTCACGTTGGGAGCAGCTACACCAGACCTCTTCTAAGCTGAACACCCACCGCGTGGTTCCAGGCACTCTAGATATTAATGTAAATTACACTTAATTAGTAAAAGACAGTGAATTTTTTGCTGTGGATGAACCGAGGCTGGATGCAACATGAACTGTAAAAACAAAGGAATCCTACCACACATGGTCGGGCCATCTGCTGAGAGCCTGCCCTGCTTTGAAGGTTTTGATGCCTCCATTATGTAAATAGGGGAGATTATTCCGTCCTCGAGACTCCGGCAAGATAATTACCCAACAATAAATCACCACACTCAAGCAACTGCAAATGAATTTTGAGCATCACGTCCATAATTGCGATTGTATTGCTGTTATTAACTGTCGAGGGCAGAGGACATCTGGCCCCAGAGATGTTTCCCTACTGGTTATACCGTAAATTTGCATTGTTTGGCATCGCTCAGCCTGCTGGGCGGCTGCGAAGAACGGGGGTTAGTTTTCAGTGATTTGACTCGGTTTCTCTACGTTTACACTCTCTGTTTGCCCAGGATCCTGGTCTGGGGCTGATTCAGACCCAAGAAGCAAAATATATAGTATCATAGAATCATAGAATCACCAGGTTGGAAGAGACCCATCGGATCATATGGGACTGGAGCGCATCCCATACAGGCTGAGAGAGTTGGGGTTGCTCAGCCTGGAGAAAAGAAGGTTCTGAGGAGACCTTAGAGCAGCTTCCAGAGCTGAAAGGGGCTCCAGGAAAGCTGGGGAGGGGCTCTGGATCAGGAAGGGCAGGGAAATGGTTTTAAGTTGAAAAGGGGAGATTGAGATGAGGTCTTAGGAAGAATTAGGAAGAGGGTGGGGAGGTCCTGGCCCAGGTTGCTCATCCCTGGAGGGGTTCAAGGCCAGGTTGGATGGGGCGTGGAGCTTGGAGGTGTCCCTGCTTGTGGCAGGGGCGGAACTGGATGGGCTTTGGGGTCCCTTCCAACCCAAACCCTTGTATGATATTAAAACAGATAAACTCAGATAACATAGAATCATGGAATCACCAGGTTGGATGAAACGCATCGGATCATTGAGTCCAACCATTCCTAACAAACCCTATTGAATCAGAGCACGGTCACTACAGGAGCCTGGCGGAGCAGAGAGAACAATCTCAGGGCGGGTTTTATTTTAAGGCCAAGGCAGCGTTTTCATCTGAACAGCCACTTCCAGAGCAAGACGGGAGCCAGACCCGGAACTCCCAAAAGCCGCATAGCCACAGGATTTCTTCATCACTCAGTGCCGCAGGTGCCTGTGGCATTTCAACAAATTAGGTGATGTTTGGTCCCAAGTTCATTTCTATTCAACCATAATCAATTATAGAGATTTAGGACAGACGTATGTTGTGAGTTTAGGCGACGAAGGATGAGATCTGTTATAGATACATTTCTAAAGGAGGAAAGCGTCTGATGGTTTGGGAAATTTAGAGATATTGAAAGGAGTATTTGACATCTATATTAACTCAAAGCCCCGAATGGGCTGGGCTTGTTTACATTGCTTCAGTCTTATTACAGGGTGAATTTTACCAGCTGTCTTGCTGAACAGTCATTTAGCCTTAAACTATAGTTAAAACTGTCATGGTTTTAAGCAAATTATATTGCGGAAAGTAATTATTTCCCCTAACTGCAAAGAGGATCCAGGTTTCCCGTGAATCTCATTTCTGAAGAAGAGCTCTCGGTGCGCCCTGTGTGTCAGGTACGGAGTTAAGGACCTGGAAAGATCCATGTGCTCGTGGGAAGACGACTCATCTGGGTTAGGTGGATGTGTGCAATGAGCATGAAGCAGAGAGGAAGCATGTTTAGTAGGGATGCATGATAAATACGCTCCTTGAATACTCCTTGAATGTTCCTTGAATCCTGTGTTCAGTTGTGGGCCCCTCAGCACAAGAAGGATGTTGAGGCTCTGGAGTGAGTCCAGAGAAGAGGAACGAGGTTGGTGAAGGGGCTGGAGAACAGGCCTTGTGAGGAGCGGCTGAGAGAGCTGGGGGTGTTTATCCTGGAGAAGAGGAGGCTGAGGGGAGACCTCATTACTCTCTCCAACTCCCTGAAAGGAGGTTGTAGAAAGGAGGGAGCTGGGCTCTTCTCCCAAGCGACAGGGGACAGGACAAGAGGGAATGGCCTCAAGCTCCACCAGGGGAGATTTAGACAAGAGATTAGGAGGAAATTTTTCATTGAAAGGGTCATTGGGCATTGGAATAGGCTGCCCAGGGAGATGGTTGATTCACCTTCCCTGGAGAGGTTTAAGGGACGAGTGGATGAGGTGCTGAGGGACATGGGTTAGTGTTTGATAGCAATGGTTGGAAGAGACCCACTGACCATTGAGTCCAACCATTCCCATCAAACACTAATCCATGTCCCTCAGCACCTCGTCCACCTGTCCCTTAAACCCCTCCAGGGAAGGTGAATCAACCACCTCCCTGGGCAGCCTCTGCCAGTGCCCAGTGACCCTTTCTGTGAAGAATTTTTTCCTGATGTCCGTCCTGACCCTTCCCTGGTGGAGCTTGAGGCCATTCCCTCTCGTCCTGTCCCTTAGGTTAGGTCCTTTCAGGGAGTTGGAGAGAAGTTGAAGAGGTGAGGTTGGTGTGGGGCTGTGGAGGCTTGGAGAGAAAAGCGTTTCCATAAAGAGAGTTGTCTCTCTGGAGTGTGCTCACTGGTGCTCGCAGGCAGCAGCTGTGTGTGAGCCGCAGACACCCCCAAGCCATGTCGGGAGGGAGGGTGCTGCATCGCCGAGCAATCACAATTAACTTTAATTACACATCTCCATTGGTTGCCAAGTTTTGGAAAAATAACAAGGAGCAGGGAAAAAAAAAATAAAGGCAGAAAGGAGGCTCTTGCAATCCAGGTGAATTTTTCCGAGCTGATTGCCAGCACTCAAGGTTCCCAAGGGCCTTTGTTAGCAGAGAAAAAGCAGCAGACAAAGAGATGGAGAGAACAGGGAGACTCTTCCCTTGCTCTCTTTTAAAATAACCTAGTTAGCATTCAGAATTTGGGGCATTTATAAACCTTCTGCGAGTGTCTCCAAGTGAATTCTGAGTGAACTTTGTGTCAGTGGCCCTGGGGCTCTTGGCACCTTGAATCCTGTGTTCAGTTGTGGGTCCCTCAGCACAAGAAGGATGTTGAGGCTCTGGAGCGAGTCCTGAGAAGAGCAACGAAGCTGGGGAAGGGGCTGGAGAACAGGCCTTATGAGGATCGGCTGAGAGAGCTGGGGGTGTTTATCCTGGAGAAGAGGAGGCTAAGGGGAGACCTCATTGCTCTCTACAACTACCTGAGAGGAGGTTGTGGAGAGGAGGGAGCTGGGCTCTTCTCCCAAGTGACAGGGGACAGGACAGGAGGGAATGGCCTCAAGCTCCACCAGAGGAGATTTAGGCTGGAGATTAGGAGGAAGTTTTTCACACAGAGGGTCACTGGGCATTGGAATAGGCTGCCCAGGGAGGTGGTTGATTCCCCTTCCCTGGAGGGGTTTAAGGGACGGGTGGATGAGATCCTGAGGGACTTGGTTTAGTGTTTGATAGGAATGGTTGGACTTGATGATCCGATGGGTCTCTTCCAACCTGGTTGTTCTATGATTCTATGATTCTGATTCTATGATTGTATGAATGGGGAATGGAGTTTAACATTTCTCCACTTCCCTGATGTGAAGTGCGTGTGACACAGCTGTGACGGCACCCGGCTCCATCGGCGCCGGAATATTTAAGTCCTGAGTTTTCTTATGAATTTTCTTATGAATTTTCTTCATAAACTGCCCCTAGACAGGTGCTTCTGAATCACCCTCATCTTGTCCTTCTCTATCGTGAACAATATTACGTGGAGTGTGATAAGTGGTCGGCACAAAGAGCACCAACTGGTGAGGAACAAAGCCGACTCCATGAGTCTTTGTCCCTTTCAGCAGCACATCTCTCATACTCATCCATGAGGAGGAAATTAACTGAGTTTTTAGCTTCAAAGAGCCACCCTGAGAAGGAAGGACTGTGCTCTGCAACGCCAAGAGTGTCACTATGCCTCTTTCAACCCTTCAGTCACTTCAAATTATTATTGACACCCAGTTTCAAACCTGGATTCGCTCCCTGGAGAGCTCAGCCAATATTTTTTTTTAACGTGGCTACAGCAAATTTTATTTTATTTGAATGCACAGCGATATCAGTTCCCCAGTCGGGAATCCCATGGGAATTGAATAGATTAATTTCGAGGATAAAAGCAACGTTAGGAAATAGTAAATGATTAAACAACAGAAGTTGTGCAAAAGCTCTTCCAGGTTAGGGGATGTTTTAATAAAGTCGAGTTGGGAAAGTCTTCAGGCTACACCGAGCATTGAAGTAAATGTCTTAATTTCATTACTTTCATGCCACAGAGAGGGAATCCACGGCAGAGAGCTGAGTGTCATAGAATCATGGAATCATAGAACAACTAGGTTGGAAGAGACCCATCTGATCATCAAGTCCAACCATTCCTATCAAACACTAACCCATGTCCCTCAGGACCTCGTCCACACGTCCCTTAAACACCTCCAGGGAAGGTGACTCAATCACCTCCCTGGGCAGCCTCTGTCAGTGCCCAATGACCCTTTCTGTGAAAAACTTCCTCCTAATCTCCAGCCTAAATCTCCCCTGGTGGAGCTTGAGGCCATTCCCTCTTATCCCCTGTCCCTTGGGAGAAGAGCCCAGCTCCCTCCTCTCTACAACCTCCTTTCAGGGAGTTGTAGAGAGCAGTGAGGTCTCCCCTCAGCCTCCACTTCTCCAGGATAAACACCCCCAGCTCTCTTAGCCGCTCCTAGTCTGTTCTAGAGCCCCTTCACCAGCCTTGTTGCTCTTCTCTGGACTCGCTCCAGAGCCTCAACATCCTTCTTGTGCTGAGGGGCCCAGAAATGAACACAGGATTCAAGGAGCGGCCTCACCAGTGCTGAGTCCAGAGGGAGAATAACTTCTCACGTTGATGACCATGGAAACCAGGAGGAATGATGCACCAGCAGCTGCCCAACCCTCGCAGGCTCCCCACCAACAGTCGGCAGAGAAAACCCACTGTGGGTAACCCTTTTCCTGACTTTCAGGGATCAAGAGGTGACATTTCCCTCATCTGGAGGGGCACAATCCGTTGGAATTTGCAGCATTGGGAGAACAAGCCATGCTCAACAGCGAACTGCATTTAATGGGTAAGTAACTATCACCATTAGTGTGTATCAAGGTAAAACTGTCTTCCAAGGCTCAGCTCATTTACATCCAAGATGTCCTCTTAAATCGCAATAAAAAGGAAGCACAGAAAGTACTTCAGAAGCCATCAAGCCAGACCCTCAGATCATGTCAGGTGAGGCAGTTCAGACACAGCACATCATTTTTACGCCTTATTATGAGCTCGTTCTATTAAAACTACCAAATAATTGACAGGACACTCCCCATTGGATTATGACTCCTTGTGGCTGGTTGAAGCCACATCTGCGGCTGTGTCAAGAACTTCCATGTCTCAAGGAGAGATTTAATATCATAGAATTAAAGGGGAGCCTGGACGAAGCAGTGGGTGCTCTAGCAGGACTAACCAGCTCTCACGAATCAGCACGAGGCACAGAACTAATCATTTCCCAGAAGCTAATTCTGACCCTGATCATATTGTGTGTCTCTCCTGCTGATGAAAGTGAAGACTCCCTCTACATTAGGAGTGAGTGCAGGAGTCTGGGAATGTTAATTGTTTTGGCAGAACAGAACTAAAAAACCAAGAGGATCGGAGTTCACAAGGCTCATTATCACTAATCTGCCTTCCTGAGCTTCAAGCCTTTTATTCAGAAGTCAGACACAGGTCTCCGCTGAGAGGGAACCTCTACTGCGAGACATGCTAATGTGCTCCTCTCTCTGTTTAGAATAAAGGTGGCACAACACTCAGGCAGCTGACTTTGCAGCAGTCCTCTGGGACAGAGGGCTGCTTGCACCATGAGTCGGGAGTCCTGCCAGCTTCCAGATTTGGACACGGATCCATCCTGACCTTTCTGTAAATAGTCTCCCTGCTGGCTGCTGCTGGAGAAGAGATTAAGAAAGAGAGGCAGCCTGAACTGTAACCAAGCAGCGCAAGAGGGAGGAGGACTGGCACCTTGACCCTTGATGGGGGTTTCAGTTGCTAAATCCGGAGCCTAAAATTGGCTGCAGGGGGGATGGAAGAGCCACAGAGAAAGGAAACGCTGGAGCTGTATATCCTAGGCTGGTGATTGTGTTTCTATGTCTTTGAGGTGCTGAGGGACACGGGTTAGAGACTGGTGGGAATGGTTGGACTCGATGATCCAGTGGGTCTCTTCCAACCTGGTGATTCTATGATTCTATGACTTCCCGACTAACCTGCATAGCACTGACCCTTGGAAGAACAGCATCTTGAAGGAGCCAGCGTTCTGAAGGAGCTGCTCAGCAACTCCTTGGAGCTAGCAAGGACTCCAAAACCAGGAGAGTTCTGAGTTATTCTGAGTTGGTTTCTCCATGTCACACTTTATGCGAGATCTCAGCACCATTTAGAAGGGTGTGATGCACTTGTATTGATTAATTCACGCTAAGGAGCTTTGGGGTCTTGGGCACTTGAGGAAAAACTGTGTTCACTGAGCTAGTTTCCCTGAAATTCTTCCTTCTTTTTGTATTTATGGGATGTTGATGGCAGAAATCCAAAGACAAACAATGTGCCTGAAGGTGACAAAGTTGTGATAAAGTTGTAGAGAAGTTCATCCTACAGTTCTGGGCTAGATGCTAAGAGACCTCTGACTCGTCCCCAGTGGACTCAGACACTTCTCTTCCTCTTTTGCATTTGTGACTGGATATACTTTTATCAGAAAATAAAGTTTTCAGTCAAGGCCTTGTCTTTTTCTTCATAGCTTTCCACATCAGCAGCATGTGATAGAGCAGTAAAGTAATAACCTACCTCCTTGTGAGGATCTTGATGTCTGGTTCTTCTCTTCTATTTCACTTTGTCGGTGGTTTGGTGCAGCGCAGGAGGCGTCTTATCTTATCACACTCCCAGTGCTGTTCAGACCGAGTTTTCTGTTAAAGAAGCACAAAGAGAGAACTCCTGTTGAGGAAATACTGCCAAACACTCACGACATTTGCCCCGGGAACTATTCCCCTGGTTCCATCCCTAGAAACAAAGAGGAGATGTGTCCTAGGAGTGATGTGTCTACTCCAAACCGACCGACAATGACTCCTCAGAACTGTCTGCTTGCTGTGGAACAGCCTCTAAGCAAAGCAGCAGCCACAGAGCTTCCCCAAGGAGCAATCACACACTCAGAAATGCACCGAAAAAAAAAAAAAAGATTTCACTTCTTATAACGTTATTCTTGTGGCTTTGAAATTTCATTTTATCTTGGCTTCAGGTCCAGGATTGAGTTGGGTTTTTTTTATATGCTGGTTTCTCTTGTTATTGTGCTTTATTCTCTCCCATGATTCACCTAACTCTAGGGCATTTATTGGGATTCTTGATACAAAATTTAAGTGAAATGAATCTCCCTTTAAACTCCGTGACAACTACATTGCCTGATTTAAGTCTCTGGCAGTTTTCATCAGCCGAAGGTGTAGTTCTTCGCTTTACAGACTAACAGACGCACATTTCTACCACAGGCAAGAGATGTGGATAAATACCACCACCTCTCAGCAAACCAGCCACTGCTTTAATGGACAGAATAAACGCTTTTTTCCATAGTAGGGCTGAGAAATTGTGGTTGTAGCAACACCCAGACATGACTCCCACAAGCAGCTAAACACAATCTTCACTGTAAATTAAAAGGCCCAGACAGATGGCAAAGAGTCAGTGAGACTCACAGCTCATCCACTGAAGAGCTTACTCAGTTATTAATGAATAAATTGCTGTTTTCCTGACTTGGAACAGGGTTGATTTTCTTAGAGACGACTGGACGGAAAGCACACTGGAAGCCTGAGGATGGTGGGAGAAGATAAGACCCTTCTTGGCCTCAAAGAAAGCACAAGGATCTCAAAGAATCATTATCCATCATTTCAACAGAGATTTATTTTGAAGCAAGCGAAATGTCAAACATACTGAAACTTTCCTGTCCTGTTTTAAGGGAGAAATCACTGTTCTAGATGCACCAAACCACTCGTGTCTGACAATTCAGAAAAGGCAGAAAACAGCATTCTAGATCCAATCCCTCATCATAAATCCTCCAGAAACCAAATCCTTTTAAAACCTAACTGTAGAGATGAGTTTCTTTCTACTTTCTCATTGCCTGGTCTTATTTGGTAATAAAAAAACACATCCAGAAAAGAGAATCAAGCCCATTTATGGAAAAAAATAAAACCTTTCTTAGGAAACACCCTTCAAATTAATGTCTCCCAGTGCTTTGAAAGTTAGGGAGTATAAAAGACATTAAACTATACGACGATATTGAAATATTGCAACAGCATCTATGCTCTCATCAGCCTTTCAGGAAATGGTTTCTCTTGGTATTTGAATTGCAAAGAGATCTGTTTACCATTACAGAGAGAGTTTAAACCAGGATCTCTGTGGAGAATTTCACCCTGGGAGGTTTGCAGACACACACACGACTGTGCTGGGACTTTTCCACTGGGGAAGAACGGAGGTGAGTGATGTCCCTCTGTGGCATTGACCCATTTCTTCAGGAAGGAAGTGTAACAAGCTGTTTACAGTAGAAATAACAACTAGTCAGAAATTCCTGCATTCCTATCCTATCCTAGCCACACCGGAGGGCCAGTCCGTATTCTCCCTGACTTCTGAACCCTGGCAGCTACACACAGACCAGGGTGGGGGTGAGAAACCTGCTATCCTGGCAGCTGCTCGGCATCCCCAGACCCTGCAAGGCAGTCACCGGCAGTCGTCTGGGAGTGTATGAAGAGCTCAATTGCTGTCTACCCAGTTCCTAGTGGGGGCTGACAGCATCCCAGACCCTTCAAGCAGTCACCAGCACTCATCTGGGAGTGCATGAAGCGCTCGATTGCTGCCTGCCCCATTCCTAGTAGGGGATGTCCAGCATCCCAGACCTTGCAAGGCAGTCACCAGCACTCACCTGGGGCTGACAGCATCCCAGACCCTTCAAGCAGTCACCAGCACTCACCTGGGAGTGCATGAAGCGCTCGATTGCTGTCTACCCCATTCCTAGTAGGGGATGTCCAGCACCCCCAGACCCTTTAAAAAGTCAACAGCATTCACCTGGGAGTGCATGAAGAGCTCAACCACTGCCTGCCCCATTCCTAGTAGGGGCTGACAGCATCCCAGACCCTTCAAGCAGTCACCAGCACTCATCTGGGAGTGCATGAAGAGCTCAATTGCTGCCTACCCCATTCCTAGTAGGGGATGACAGCATCCCAGACCCTTCAAGCAGGCACCAGCACTCACCTAGGGCTGCCCAGCATTCCCAGACCCTGCAAGGCAGTCACCTGCATTCACCTGGGAGTGCACACAGATCCTGCTTTCTGCCTGCCCCATTCCCACTGGGGGCTGCCAGCATCCCAGACCCTGCAAGGCAGTCACCAGCACTCATCTGGGAGTGCATGAAGAGCTCAATTGCTGCCTACTCCATTCCTAGTAGGGGATGACAGCATCCCAGACCCTTCAAGCAGTCACCAGCACTCACCTAGGGCTGCCCAGCATTCCCAGACTCTGTAAGGCAGCCACCTGCACTCACCTGGGAGTGCACACAGATCCTGCTTTCTGCCTGCCCCATTCCCACTGGGGGCTGCCAGCATCCCAGACCCTGCAAGGCAGTCACCTGCACTCACCTGGGAGCACACACAGATCCTGCTTTCTGCCTGCCCTATTCCCACTGGGGGCTGCCCAGCAACCCCAGAGGAGTCGGGACTGGTGTGCATGGTAGCGTAGCCGGTTGAGGAGCTGCTTATCATAGAACAACCAGGTTGGAAGGGACACATCGGATCTTCTAGTCCAACCATTCCTATCATTCCTTATCATCACCCGGAGCTCCCCAGGGGTGGAGGCTGCTGCTGTCTCCCATTAGGGGTGAAGGGGGGCGAGTGGAGCTCCCTGGGGGGGTCTCACCCCCCACTCCCGGCTCCCTCCCCCGGCGCTGTCCATCTCTCTGGTGCTGAAACCACCCCCGGGGCAGAGGAGCCGCCCACCACCACCTCCAGCCGGGGAGCGGGAGCCGCTGGGGTCTGCGAGAGGAAGCATCTCCCCCTCCTCCCATCACCGGCAGAAAGGGAGACGCGGTGGGAAACCGTACCCTGGCGGAGGGAGCCTTAGAGGGAACAGGTTGCTGGGATCTGGCCGTGGGAGGCAGGGGCGGCTCTGGCTGCCAGCTGGCCAGACCTGAGCGCTGGGAGATGGAGATGCTGCTTTTCCACCCGGAGATGTGCTGAAAGAAACAGCCAATTTCTGCACGAGGGGCTTTGCGCTGAAATCGCCTCTTCCCGGGAAGCCGATACACTCCCTGAGCTCCTGAAGTTTGCCGCCTCAGCTCGGGGTTAACCGCAGCAACTTTGGTCTTCACGCTCTGCCGTTTGCACGGGTCAGGCAGGTGATTTTTTAAATCTCTCTGCTCCTTTGCTTGTGTGTGAATACTGAAAAGTCTGCTTGAAAGCCTTGGGAGAGCTCGACAGAAGCCACAGTGGAGAGTTGGGGTGTTTTGGATATATCTGACAGAGAGTCCGGCCACCTCTGCTCCAGGGATTCGTATGGCTTGAAGGTAAGAAAAACATTGATTCTCTGCTTCAAGAAATACAAATGTTGTGAACATCCCAGTAAAGGAATAGAGAGAATAGAGCTGTTGTAATCACCACTGCCTTGCAATGTAAATAAAGACAGTAGAAAAGGGAAAAAAACGATTGCAATACCAAATGATCGCAATACGAAATGATCTACTAACCTGCTGTCTCCCCAACCAGAGCAGCTGAAAGAGGTTTTCGATTTAAAAACACAAACCGTCTTAATTTTTTTTCATCTCAAACACCAGCTGCAAACTGGTAAACAATTGTTGTTAAATGCTAAAGAGACATTTAGAGTTGCTAAGAAGCCGGGATGGTTTTTTAGAACTCTGATGCTCAGCATTGCTCTCACAGAGACACAATGGAAACCGAGCGACAGGGAAAGCTGGAGGAGGAGGAGGATGCGGAGGTAGGATCCGCTGTAGGTAACACTGCTTTTCCCCAGAGAACAAGATTATTCAGTCACACTGATTGAGGGAAATCACTATTTTTTTTCCTCTTACAACACTCTTTTTTTTTTTTTTTTTAATCAGGCAAACTTGTGCCCCTTAAAATTTCCTTGTCAGCACCAGTCCTGATGTTGAACAGTCTTTCCCAGTGAGGGACAGATCTGTTATCCCTTCCTTAAGAAGCCCTGGAAGGAAATCTGAAGGAGGACTCATCTTTTTCTGTTTGTATCTTAATTTTTTTTCTCTTGCCCTTCACTTATAAGCAGCATCTATCTTTTCGAAACCAGTGGCCACTGGGGTTTAGGGCAGGGAAACAGGCTCTAGGATCGATTGCACTGGGTCCTACTCAGTGCTGGAGGATTTCTGTGCGAAGTTGTTGACTGTTGTAGGTGGTTTCGACAGAGTTAACACATCCTCACACGTTAATTCTCAAGTTTCTCTCAGCCTGACTTTCTCACATGCGAAGCTCGCAGCCACAGAGCTAACAGCATGTGGAGCATGAATCACTCTTCTTCAAATAGAGTTCGGAGGCAAAAAGGAAAATAACTTGCTTGGTTTATAAATAATCAGCCCTGGGACTGTAGTAGAACTGGTCACCCATGCAACTCTCTACAAACCAGCACGGGTTGCACTTCTTACATGTTCAGTGTCTGATGTAATCATTATATTTTCATAGAATCATAGAACAACCAGGTTGGAAGGGACCCATCAGTCCAACCATTCCTATCAAACACTAAACCAAGTCCCTCAAGACCTCATCCACCTGTGCCTTAAACACCTCCAGGGAAGGGGAATCAACCACCTCCCCGGGCAGCCTATTCCATTTTAACCACACAATGGTCTTAAGAACTCAAAATCCTTTGCTTCTAGCTTATTTTTTTTAATTTTCTTTCAAAGTAAAAGGCCATGAATTGCTCGCAGCAACCAAGAACGACCCCAGACTACTGACAATATTGCCATCTCCATCAGAGTGCAAAGAGCGTTATCTTTATAGCTTCTGGGTGGGTTTTTTTTTTTTCTGTTTAACTTTTTTCATGCTGCACAAATTCTGTTACGTTAAAAATTCATTCTTTATTTCTCTTGCTTCGGAACAGAGTTTCTGCAAAAGTATTTTTCCACTGATTTCTGTACCGTGGGATTATCTTTTATTTATATAGACAGTTTGGGGCATACAACCCAAACCATCCTCTGACTCTATAGACATAGAAATCCTAGAGATTAAGAGGAAGTTTTTCATGGAAAGGGTCACTGGGCATTGGAACAGGCTGCCCAGGGAGGTGGTTGATTCCCCTTCCCTGGAGGTGTTTAAGGGATGGATGGATGGATGAGGTGCTGAGGGACATGGTTTAGTGTTTGATAGGAATGGTTGGACTCGATGATCTGACTGGTCTCTTCCAACCTGGTGATTCTATGACTCTATAGCAGGTAAATATGAGGCAGAGAGCAAGAAAGCAAAAGGCAGATTTCGAATCTCCTGAGCATTCAAAACGCTGACATCAAGAGGAATAACTAAACACCAACGGGATTAGGCAGATGCGAGCCTGGGCGCTGCCTTTCCCCTTAATATCTCTAAACGTAGCTATGGAACAGTTACCTGACGTGATTATGTGAATTGCTTCATGAGATGTGTCACACGTCACAAAATGCCATCCGAATGCATCTCATGCAGTTGTTCGTACATCAATCTGTTCTGGAAAATCTGCCCTGCTTTCCCATTCGCATCCAACTTCCACAGGCACATAGGCTGCACGTGTGTAGAAGAGCTCCAGCCTGGTGCACTCTAGGATTTATAAAGCAAAAAAATGCGTACTTCAGACTTTAGAGAGAACCACGTGAATCCTCAAAAGTCAGGAGAGGATGGGTTAAGAGTTGGTATAGGTTATACTGCAGCTAACATGGGTCATACCCAGAATCATAGAATTATAGAACAACCAGGTTGGAAGAGACCCACTGGATCATCGAGTCCAACCATTCCTATCAAACGCTAAACGATGTCCCTCAGGACCTCATCCACCCGTCCCTTAAACCCCTCCAGGGAAGGTGACTCAACCTCCTCCCTGGGCAGCCTCTGCCACTGCCCAAAGACCCTTTCTGTGAAAAATCTTTTCCTGATGTCCAGCCTGACCCTCCCCTGCTGGAGCTTGAGGTCATTCCCTCTCGTCCTGTCCCCTGTCCCTTGGGAGAAGAGCCCAGCTCCCTCCTCTCCACAACCTCCTTTCAGGTAGTTGTAGAGAGCAATGAGGTCTCCCCTCAGCCTCCTTTTCTCCAGACTGAACAACCCCAACAGCTTCTTTCTTCCTTCACATTTTGCTTCTGTGTCACCCTCTCTGCACATAAGTCAAGGCCGTGAGTTTGATTAGATAACTGATCACGTAGTGTCCATCATACCCATCCTGCTACCCCTCCCACAACCCTGTCCCAGACCTCCACGACGCCCACTGCAGGGAGCAGCTTACATCCATGTGATTCTGCAGAGCCAAAGGTGATTTTTACCACCACTCTCCTCTCACAAGGGAAGCACAGCTTGAGAGCCACTCTCTCCACACGTGCTCCTTGCACGCAAGGCAGCAAACGCCAAGACAGCACTTTAATCTTTTCCAGCTTTGCTGATAGAGAAGACACCCGCCTGGGAAAAAGACTCAGCTTTTCCTTTAATGGCACTTCAGTGTTGGTTCAATGTATTCTCCCAAGTGCCAGGGGACAGGACAAGAGGGAATGGCCTCAAGCTCCACCAGGGAAGATTTAGGCTAGAGATTAGGAGGAAGTTTTCCACGGAAAGGGTCATTGAGCATTGGAATAAGCTGCCCAGGGAGGTGGTCGATTCACTTTCCCTGGAGGTGTTTAAGGCACAGGTAGGTCCTGAGGGACATGGGTTAGTGTTTGATAGGAATGGTTGGACTCAGTGATCCGATGGGTCTCTTCCAACCTGGTTGTTCTATGATTCTATGATTCTTTCAAACTCCCTCGGGCTAGCAGGCTCAGGCTGCTCCTGCGACTAGTAAAGGCTCCAAGCACTGGCCAGTTGATACCACAAGTTACGAACACACTGGTGGATGCAGTTGGAGCAGAGCAGAGGGGCTGAAAGAGCCCAAGGATGGCACAGAGCAGTGAGAACCTGCAGCCAAGAGGTGCCCCCTCAACAGAACAGAAAGATCTAGGGTGTGCAGCGCCATTCCCTGGCGTTTTCCTTCTAAAATCCAGCCTTTGCATCAAATGAGCAAAATCCCACCCTCTCATCATCTGTTTACTTAAACTTCGGAATCCAAATTCGAGCTTAGAGTGCTTCTGTTTTGATACATCTCAAAATGCCACAGAGAACTGCTCTTTCCACAGTATCTCGTTGGATAAAATAAAAGAATTTGCAAGGCACTGCCGTATTTTAAAACCCTGAATGGCTTGTTTTAATCCCACTGGACAGTTAAGGGTTTGCTCTGTAAAAACACTGAGGGCCAAGTGTGAGCTGACTTACCCCTCGGCTTCCCCCATCCTTGGCACCAAACTTAGTACACGAGATTAGCTCCTGTAGCTGCCTCTGAAGCTGCAGGGAATGTTGGGATGGAAATGAAAATCAAGTTTCTTCCAGAAGAAAGCAGATTTTCACACTACTTTGAGAACTTCGGACGTGGTTGTTTCCACTGTGTAAATGAAGCCGTGGAACAAACTTCTAAGCCCTGAGCACTGTTTCTACAAAGCATTCGCTTTTCATTAACACCCTTGTGCTAGACAGTGCTCTCACAAGCACTATTCTTTGAAGAGAATTACACACAAACTCACTAAAACAGGAAGGAACTTTGAAAAATACTGATATTCAAGCGCACAGGTAGGCAGAGCTCTTCAGATATTAATAAGATGGAATTTTGGCTCATGAGCCTTACAATCCTTGGGTGATAACTCTTTTTTCAGTTTCCTCCTCCGTGCACAAAGGCTACAGGAGAAAAGGCAGCAGGCTAAATGCTGAAGCATATTATGGGTTGGAATGTATCGATTTTGAAAGCTTTCTTCAGGACCCGACTCCACTCTATGTCACAAATGAGAACTTTCAGCAACTCTCTTGGCTCTGGTTAACTCCAGGAGCGCATAAACCTGATCATTTGGACTCGATGATCCGATGGGTCTCTTCCAACCTGGTTGCTCTATGATTCTATGATTTTGTGCTAATTAGATTCCTTGGGAAAGGAGAAGGCAATCGGTTAATTCCTGTCAAATGCATCATTCCCGGTGCTGTTACAAAACCAACCTATATTCAATCTAAAATGATTGCTAATAAGCATTAACTCCTCTACCAATTGTTCCACTTCAATCATGTTTTCTCTCGCTGTCCTTCAACCGGATATTTTTAGCATTGTCATTTTTTTTAATTTTTTTTTTTTTTTTTAAAAGATGTGACTATATGTTCGGTTGGTTTCTTCTCCGTACATCCCTCCCGATGAACGTGGTGGGTATTGTTCTCTCAGCCCCCTGAAGGGGTTTTATTTCTGGTTTACTCTTCCCTCTTGGTTTCCATGTGGTTCAGTGGGAGGCTGCACGTTCTTTATCAAAGCAGAGAGCCATGATTAGTCCATTCAGAAAATGGAAATGCAGCTCGAGATGCTGTGTAGCCCTTGCTAAAAAAGAAAGAGACTGGAAGGAGCAATAAAAGCAATGACAGGACACAGCGCCAAGCCCTATAGGTAGCCCAGATGATCACAACCGATGTCCATCCTCTAAATTTCGAGTGGAGCGAAATAAATACGTTGAACCCAGTCCTGTTGTCTGCTGTAAGGTAATCAGAGAGCAATCCAGTCCTGCTGAAGTCAGTGAAATCCACTGCAACTGCAGAGCCGTAACACTCAGTTTGATTTGTATCTCCCTTTCTCTTTGTGTTCTGTAATTTACCCCAAATTTCAGACTCTGTAGCCTCAGCTGTTTCTGTCAGACACGTCCCAGGAGCTGGAAACGAACGTTAGCGCATAAATTCATCTATTTGATTTTGCTCACTGCTTCAGGTTGCCAACTGCGAACGCTGAGGATGGATCAGCAAAATCAACACTATTGAGGCTTGTACCGTGCAATTTGCAGCTTTATAGGAAAACGAACTCTTCACCAGCAGCTCAGGTTTTTCAATGATGCTCTCCTGAATGCTGCGGCTGAGACGCGATGGCAGGAGAGTTAAATCTCTTATCAAACACATTACATCCTGCCAATGACTTGTCTAAGCTCAGCTCCTGCCCCAAACACTGCTTAGGAGGCAGTTTGGAGGTTTAGCACGTTAAGCTTCTCTCTGGAAGAGTCTCTCCTTGGCCTCCACTTGCCGCTAGAGCCACGAATTTCAAGGTTTTACATAATTGCATGACAGTCCAGAAAAATGCAATTACCTACAGGATCACCAGATTCTGAAGTCACATCCTTACCCTTTTTAACTGTTTTTTTTTTTTTTTTTTTTCTGGTGACCACTCCAGGCAAGGACACCTCTGAATTACAGCCTTATCCACATGCTTGGGAGCCCATTGCTCTCCCCCATCAGAGGACAGGGTCCCTCCAGCCAGCCTGCTTCCCTTTAGACATTCAAGACACAGATTCAGGAGTCAAATTTCAGTCACTCATGCTTGAAAAGCAAAAATTATAACAATTTTCTTAATTGAAAAAAGAATGAGAAATAGGAACATCACAGCACCACTGCCTAAACGTATGATTGAACAGCAGGAATTGCCCTGAGCCCAATACAAGAATAATTTCTCATCCCCATGAGGTTACGGAGGCTTTAGAAGTGTGTTTGCGATCGCACAGGAATCCTCAGGCCATTATGGTGTGTTTTCCTTTGTAGGGCACGTGCCTCAAGCTCCTTGTCACTCATGACTGGGCATTCCAGACCTTCACTGCTGTAAGAGGAGGTTATTCATGTATTATAGTAATTTTTATTATTTTACAGCTGCACACAAAGCTACCAGTGAACCTTTAGGTTCCCCCTGGTTTTTCCTCTCTAGAAAACTAGACAAGAAGAGCAATCTTCTCTTCAGATCACAGAATCATAGAACAAAAAAGAAGAGACCTGTCGGATCATCGAGTCCAACCATTCCTATCAAACACTAAACCATGTCCCTCAGGACCTCATCTACCTGTCCCTTAAACCCCTCCAGGGAAGGTGAATCAACCACCTCCCTGGGCAGCCTATTCCAATGCCCAATGACCCTTTCTGTGAAAAACTTCCTCCTAATCTCTAGCCTAAATCTCCCCTGGTGGAGCTTGAGATCTCACCAACAGTTTTAAAGTAGGGTTTTGTACTTCCAAGGATAGCACCGAGGCAGCTGCTAGAGACAGAGGTGGCAGGCGGAAGGGATCCCTGGGCATGGATGTGTTTCCAGATTGAAAACAAGGGCTGAGAGTAAATATCAGCACGTTTGGGGCACATGAGGCTTTCAGCCACATCCCTGGCTGTTAGTCTGGTGATAGCTCCAAGTGTCTGAAGAAGCTGAGCCTCCAGTATCTATTTATACCGACAGGGTTTTCTTCCACTCCCTTAGTGAGCACTGGGCACCGGAGTCCTGCCTGTTGGTATTTCTGAGAACGATCACACCAGAGAATCACAGAATCATAGAATCACCAGGTTGGAAGACACCCACTGGATCATCGAGTCCAACCATTCCTATCAAACGCTAAACGATGTCCCTCAGGACCTCATCCAACCGTGCCTTAAACACAATTGTGAGGCTGACATGCTCTCAGGGACTCCCTGGAGAGCTGGGTCCATCTCTCGGAGACCCAAAAGCGAGTGTTGAACTAGCAGCTCACTGCCTTAAATAAAATCACATCATCTTTACACTACAGTGTATTGCTCAGTGGTGCCTGTTCCAGTCAGATGAAGTCTTTCCCAGACCTGTCCTGGTCCCCCGTATTCTATGGGAGCCTGTGGCATCAGGTAGCATCATTTATATTCCAAACAATCAGTGGAATCAATGAGTACTTGGCAGGATAAGGTAACACGCTGAGAATCACAATGACTGCATCATCGTGAGAGCTCAGCTGGCGCAGTCTTTTGAACAAGATCTGAGGAAACTGGGAAATTTTTATTATTTAAGAGGTGTGTATAAAGCAAATCTGATGGGAAGAGTCAGCACTCTTAAAACATCGTATTCTGACATACCTGATCCTAACGTTGCTTCTGGAGAGCTGTAAGGACCAGGACTGGCTGAAGACTTCATCTCCAAGCCCATTGCCACTGGAAGCTGAACTGAATCAGCATTTTGCAGAAAGAAACAGCTTTTCTCACAAGTTTTCTCTCTTAGAATCATAGAACAACCAGGTTGGAAGAGACCCATCGGATCATTGAGTCCAACCACTCCTATCAAACACTAAACCATGTCCCTCAGCACCTTGTCCACCCGTCCCTTAAACCCCTCCAGAGAAGGGGAATCAACCTCCTCCCTGGGCAGCCTGTTCCAATGCCCAATGATCCTTTCCGTGAAAAACCTCCTCCTAATCTCTAGCCTAAATTTCCCCTGGTGGAGCTTGAGGCCATTCCCTCTCATCCTGTCCCCTGTCACCCCCTCCCCAGTACAAACACAATAATTTCTTCGCTAACACACGTCATTTGGCTGCTTAAAACCTGAGTTCAGAGCTTCTGACAGAGGTTAAAGCTCCTAGAAGAGACATCACTGCTGCCACTGGCATTTTACCTTGTTCTACACCACCAGTAAAGTCCAAACACTCATTCAAAAGTAGCAGCACGTGCTTTGAAAGGGGTTGGGCCAATAAAAGGAGGAATCCTTGCCATGACAATCTGCAATCATTCGTTATGTAGGAGGATGTTTGTCTACATACAATGCCTGTTTCTTTACAGTTTCCCTCATCCTCCTTTCCAAGTGTTACTTTTATTTATATATTTTCTCGCTGTGAAGAAAGAGTCAATTAGGAGAAAAAAATAGGAAAAAGGAAAGGAGAGAAAGGGATGGGAGGAAAGTTAACAACCTTTGGGTCTACGTTTTGCAATTCAGTTTGCTGTTGAATCTTCTTTTAGAAGACAAAGGCTGGTGCCTGCTGGATGCTTCTCTTGGACCTCTAGGCTTGCTTCACCTTCAAAAAGTAGGACAGATCATGCACATTGTGCTTTTAGGCTTATGAACCCCCTTAATTTTATCGCTGCAGATAGCACTGGCTTTAGTCCTGCCTTAACTTTCACAATAACTCGTAGCTCGTGCTCCATAATCAAAAACATTAATGGTCCTGGCAAGGTTTCATCTGAAAGAGTAGCTGCTCCTCTCCAAACAGGTTGGAAATATTCATGACTTTCTGGAGCTCTGTTAATGACTTTGTGGGTTAAAGGAATACGGAAACAACACAGAATTCATAACTAGAGCCGGTCCAGATATATGAATCGGATTCATTATGGACATGGTACAGACTGGGAGAAGTCTGTCTAGAAAGCTGCCTGGAGGAGAGGGACCTGGGGGGGTTGGTCGACAGTGACTGACCATGAGCCAGCAGTGTGCCCAGGTGGCCAAGAAGGCCAAAGGCATCTTGGCTTGGATCAGAAACGGTGTGACCAGCAGGGCCAGGGAGGTGATTCTCCCTCTGACCTTTTTTAACACATCCAGGGAAGGAGAATCCATGACTCCCCCCACCTGTATCTGGGTGATATTCAAGATGTTAGCTAAAGAAGTTCAGACAAACGTTTGCCATGGAACGACCACAGCACAGAGCAGGAACCTTAGGATTCTCCAAGTCCTTTCCAACTCTACATCCGCAATTAGCAGAAGTCGATTTACAGAAGCTGATGATGCAGCACAATCCCTCTGCGGCTGAAAGCCAATTCTGGGGGCGGAGGTGTGAAAGGATACGTCCAGACCTAGAGACACGTCCTTCTTCTCACATTCTGCTTGCAAAGACGACAGAGGTTGGGTTTAAACTGAGCAGCGGAGCCGATTTGGGTCAGGGATTAAATGATTAAAGATCATTGGGATTTGAAATTTGAGGAGCACTGGCTGATGCTTACAGGAGGAACAGGCAGAGCCTCCTCGCTGGTTGTAGCTCGTGTTTGTACTCGCCGTGAGGGACAGGATAGGAATTCATCCAAACTCTGCTGGAAGTTTCAAAGAGAGGGAAAGAGGCACTTGAAGCGAGGAGGAATGACGTGGCTTTGTTGCTGATTGACACATCCTCGTCAAACCTGCTACAAAGGAGCTATTAAAAGGGACTCGTGGCAAATATTCGTCATGTAGGGTGTGGGGCGACCACCCACAACGGGGGAGAGAAAAGGGGAGAGAAAAGGGGAGAGAAAAGGGGAGAGAAAAGGGGAGAGAAAAGGGGAGAGAAAAGGGGAGAGAAAAGGGGAGAGAAAAGGGGGAGAGAAAAGGGGGAGAGAAAAGGGGGAGAGAAAAGGGGGAGAGAAAAGGGGGAGAGAAAAGGGGGAGAGAAAAGGGGGAGAGAAAGGGGGAGAGAAAAGGGGAGAGAAAAGGGGGAGAGAATAGGGGGAGAGAATAGGGGGAGAGAATAGGGGGAGAGAATAGGGGGAGAGAATAGGGGGAGAGAAAAGGGGGAGAGAAAAGGGGGAGAGAAAAGGGGGAGAGAAAAGGGGGAGAGAAAAGGGGGAAGAAAGCTCTCTATTCCTCTGGAATTCATGTCTTCTGGCAAACAGTTTTGCAAACAGGCTTAGCGGTAGGAGCGGCAATGAAAAAGAGCAGACGTGAAATGAATGTAAGTGGAAGGCAAATATGTGATCTCCTCAATCTGAATTATTGTTATTTACTTTTAATAAAATATGGCTGAAGGGCTCCGAGCCCAAATATCCCTGTGCCAGGTGCTGCACAAACACTGGGAAGCCTGAGTGGAGAGAGGGAAAGATTTATCCAACCAAAGGATTAACACTATCTATTTCCGCAATCAAATTGAGTTACACACTCCAAGCTCCAAAACGTACACTGAAGAGATAAAACCAGATCATTTAAAGGAATCCTTAAACCCTTCACCACGTTTTAACGACTGCTTAGAAGTAAATATTTCGTTTGGATTCCAACTGCCTCTATACATCACTGCCAGGGATAGGGAGCGAAGAGCTCCAACCTTTACTATCCCTCAAAAACAATGCAATTAGCTCTGCAGCTGATTACGGGTTATTTGCAGGCATTGGGGGATGATCTGGAGCACACAGTAAATTCTAAAAGACGAATCAGCAGTATCGTAAGGGCTGGGAGTTTATTAGATTAGTCAGAGGCTCAGATCTAGTCAGAGAGATTCAGCATTAGGATACAAATAAAGGAACAGAGAAAAGAAAGGGATTCTCTACAGCAGAGGAGGTTAGGCTCGTGGCAATGAAATATCTTATAGGAACCAATGTCTTCCCAGTTGGAAGAGCTGTCCCTGACAGCGACTCTCTCCAGGTGAGAACACAGGAGCGAGTGATACGCGGCACCTACGCTCTCAATTCACAACCTTATCTGCAGCTGTCACAGATCTCATTAGATCCTGCAGGGTGAGGCCTGATTGTTTCCACAATTCGTTTTCCAACGAGCCCAACGCCAGACTTTGTGATGGGTTGTTGTTCATAAGGAAGGAATTCTTCACCTTTAAGAATTCAGCTGACTGACCGTGAGCCAGCAGTGTGCCCAGGTGGCCAAGAAGGCCAAGGGCATCCTGGCTTGGATCAGAAATGGTGTGACCAGCAGGGCCAGGGAGGTGATTCTCCCTCTGGACTCAGCACTGGTGAGGCCGCTCCTTGAATCCTGTGTTCAGTTGTGGGCCCCTCAGCACAAGAAGGATGTTGAGGCTCTGGAGAGAGTCCAGAGAAGAGCAACGAAGCTGGTGAAGGGGCTGGAGAACAGGTCTTATGAGGAGCAGCTGAGAGAGCTGGAGGTGTTTATCCTGGAGAAGAGGAGGCTGAGAGGAGACCTCACTGCTCTCTACAACTACCTGAAAGGAGGTTCCCCCCTGATCTGAGGGGAAAACTGTTTGGAATTTTCTAAAATTGTTTGCAAAATACATTCTGAGCTTGCGTAAGCAAATCGTTTTGAGCAATATATTTGCAAAGAAAAGAGCCTAATTTAATTAAATTTTCAGAGTAGACAGTTGATTTTTTTTTTCACGTTTTGATGCGAGACGTTTTAACAGGTTTGAAATCCTGACAGATTCTAAGAAACTCATTTATGACACACACCCCCACACCCCCCACTACAACTTTTCCTTGCAGAAGTTATTAAGTTCTGACTGTTTCATATATTGGAATGAGAAAACGTTAAACATCAAACAATTTCAAGCGATTCCTGATAGAACCTGATCACAAGCTGCAGGTCTTGAATAAAGAACAGGTCTTGTAGAAGAAGGAATCTGCTTTTTATTAGCAGAACAAGCAAAACTTGCCTATCTCCACCTCTAGGGAAATGATCGCTCAATTCTTCCCTTCCCCTAGGACTTGTAAAGAAACTTGGCAGACCCTTAATTAAGGGCAAGATTTGCAGGGGATGGAAAATCAGGAGGCAGTAAATTCCCAGTGAAATTCAGCATTAGAACATCCTTCTCTGAATGGTCCAGACTCGTGTGTGCACTGGTTTCCAATGGGAGGGCAGGGACACTGGCCCCTTGCTCTTTCCATCTACCTGAGAGGAGGTCGTGGAGAGGAGGGAGCTGGGCTCTTCTCCCAAGTGCCGGGGACAGGACAAGAGGGAATGGCCTCAAGCTTCACCAGGGGAGATTTAGGCTAGAGATTAGGAGGAGGTTTTTCATGGAAAGGGTCATTAGACATTGGAATAGGCTGCCCAGGGAGGGGGTTGATTCCCCTTCCCTGGAGGTGTTTAAGGCACAGGTAGATGAGGTGCTGAGGGACTTGGTTTAGTGTTTGATAGGAATGGTTGGACTCGATGATCCGATGGGTCTCTTCCAACCTGGCTGTTCTATGATCCTATGATGATTCTATGATCTCTGGGTGCTAAGCCTACTGCCTGCGTATTACCAGAGACTCACAGCTACAGAAATGCAGGAAAGGTAGAAAGTTAAGTTTGCCAGTGCTGCCTTCCAAAGAGCTGCTGTCAGTGCTTAGAACTGCCTCAAATGCAATCTCTGCCAGGACCTCACCAGTCACGCCTGTCAAATCCCTGCGGGGTTTGCGTGTTCTGCTCCGTGCCTGGGGAGCCAGGCTTTCCCCAAGCCACCAGGGCTCTGCTCGTGGCATCCAGGGTGCTGGTTGATGCTGGAGTGTCAGATGTCAAGGCAGGTAGGTGGCTGGGATGTTTCATCAGTGCTACAGTTCTCATGTCAGGTCAGAACTTACAATATTTTCCAAATTCCTGACCTTTTCTTCTCCTTCTCAAAGCCTGCAGACACTGTCTCTGAGCAGAGAGAACAGGGATAGGAAGAGGTTCTCACTCACTGGTAGCTGTTACCACCTTCCTTGCTCTCCAGTGAGCAATGAGCAAGAATTCACAGCACAGATTATCAGTTCTGGGCTTACACGTGAGAAACAGAATCATAGAATCATAGAATCACCAGGTTGGAAGAGACTCATCGGATCATCGAGAAGCTGCTTTCCTTTACGCAGGAATTTGTCCCAAATAGACAACCCCCCCCAGCTCTCAAGCATGTTTTTAACTTCTCTTTCTGTCCCATCACCTCCCTCCTCCGAAAGAACATGTTATTCCCCTTGACTGGGATGGCTCAGTCGCATCCTCAGTAAACAGCATCAAGCAGCAGCATCTCCAGGACAGAGAGGCTGTCAGTTTGACAGCTTCCCTGTGCCCCATCGATTCCAAAATATCAGAGGAAAATGACAATGCTCAGGGACGCGCTGTACTGTGCCAATTCCACTTAGACATTGATTTCCGTGAAACAGAAATGCCTTTGGAGGAAACGTGTCTCTAACCACCTTTCTCACACAGTCTCAGGCCAGACGTTCGGTAACCTGATGGATACGTCTGGGTAGCATCAATCAGAGGGAAATCAGCAATCTGGCAGGAGCTGTGTGCGAGAAATACCTTGGGAAAGGGAGGGAGAAACTGTTCAGAGGCTGCTGTGGGAACATCTGCCACCAGGACCTTGTTCTGGTGCTCTCGTGGTTGTTCTGTTAGTTCAGTTACATCTGGGGCAAAACCTTAGGGAATCTCATACTGTTTCAGGAGGAAGCAAAGCTTGACTCATGCTCAGATAAGCTCCCAAGGCCACAAATCGTGTCCAAACAGACACCAGGTGCTGCAGGTGTCTGCCAGGCTCTGGTGCCAGGATCAGGTCTGGAATATTTCATGCCTGAGGGTGTTTGCAAGCAGAGTAAAGACCAGAACGAGTGTTATACCTTTGCTATTTCTAAGAGAAAAAAATAAAAAAGACGCTTGTGGTTCATCAGAGCATCTCTGAGCTCACAGAGAAGAGCAGAGGGCAGACCCAGGAGTTATGCAAACACGAGAGAGCTGGAGGTATGAGCTGCTGGAGCCTCTTCCCTTCCGCTTCCCAGTCAGCTCTGTGGTACAGCTACCTCTGTACGATAAACACTCCTTCCCTACTCAGCACACATTTCATGTTTCAGATCCCACCAGAAAGCCAAACGGTTTGGCTGCTTCCAGTTGCGAACATCACAGGTTTGCTGGGGAGACGTCGTGCTTGTTTGCCACAAGCGTAATTAGGTGATCAATCACGAGGAGCCAAGGAGAGGCACCAGCACTTGCAAACAAACGTATTTTCCAGTTTTCCCTCTGAAAAGATTGGGGAATTAACTACAAAGGAGAGAGAAATTCTGGATCTGTGTTCACAGCGTCTATCCTAGCTCCCTTTTCGTTTTCCAGCAGGGAGTAGCAGCCAGGAATCTGCTGAAAGACATGGGGAAAGCGTGGGAACGAGGCGAGAGAGGCTGTTTTCCTCTGGGTGGTAAAGTGCTGCTCAGTTAGGGAATAAAGGGCTCTCAAGGAAAGGGGATTAGGGTGGACCCAGCGTACAGCAGCTCCCAGGGCGAGGTGAAGCAGCAGGGATGCTCTGTGTGATGCAGACACATCACTGGCACCAAACACGACGCTGCAACCTTGCTGCTCTGCCCTGCCCTTGACCTCTCGGTAAATCCATATCTGGATTAGCTCAGCCACACACACACACACAAAAAAAAAAAAAAACTGTGTGGACTCTGTGCAGGAATTAAAGTGGCTTTGCTGCAGTTAATTCACAAAGGAATTTGTTCCATTTCAGGACTCGACCCCCACAGCTGCTTCCAAAGTCTCACAGCTGGAACTGAGCCCCTGGCATGAGGTGCGTGGCCAGGGGAGCCCTGCAGGGTCCCACAGGGACACAGCCCAGTTGTACCACATTTTCTCCACATTCATCATCCCTTCTCTAAGCCTCCCTGCAAAAAGACAGATGCCTGGACAAACACAATACAAAAAGCTGACTGGGAAAGAGAGTGCTTTTTAAGTGCTGCTTTCTCCTCCGCTGAGAAATTATCAGCAAGTGCTGCTTAGAACAGGACTGAGAGGCACTCTAATAGCCACCATAATGGCACTAACGATGCCCTTTCTGTGTCTGGAGACATTAAGGTTACTTTTAGGACGGAATACTCAGACTCTCAAGAGTTAGAATTAAGCAGATTTGCCCATGGAATTGTAGTTTAGCACCGTACGGACACGCATCAAAACCAAAATTACAATGTGTGTTGGTTGCACATCTAATGCAGAACCACGGAATCATGAAACGGTTTGGATTAAAAGGAGACCTCAAAGCCTGTCCAGTTCCACCCCATCCACGGGATCAGGGGCTCCCAGCCCCATCCAACCTGCCCTTGAACCCCTCCACGGATGGGGCAGCCAACCCTGCTCTGGGCAACCCTCTCAGAAAAACATTTCTCCCCGAGATCTCATCTCAATCTCTTGCAGATAAATAATCAGAACTTTGTTTGTGTTTCATTTTTTCCCAAATGAAAACTTTTCTTTTTTTCCTTAGAACACAATTACCAAACCTTCCCATTCGCTCAGTGTTCAAACACAATCTCTGAACGTTCCTTGTGACGACTGAAAAAAAAATTACGGCTGTAACAAACAGTTCTACTGAAAGAAATCGAAAATAAACCTTGCAGAAGCAGTAGAAATGAGCAAAGAGGATTTGTGATCCTTATCAAGACCTTCTCCATCCTTCCTCGTGCCCATCAAGCAAACACCGATAGATAAACCCAAGAGATGAGCTCTATGTGGTTCCTCGAACCACCAGAACAGGACCAAGGGGCTGAGATCCTGCATATATCAAACCATCCCACTCCTTTCATACTTTTAAGATAATTTTCCACGTTCCCGTTTGGTTTTTTTAATTCTCCTGCATTTTATGCATGTTTCTGCCTTCACGAGATGGTTTTGCATTATCAAAGGGCAATGGGAGAAAAGAAAAAAAAAAAAAAAAAAGTTGCTGCATTTAGCATTGATTTTCCCCCTTCGCTCTGAGTCACAGAAGCTAACATTTAATTAATTTCTGACACTTTGACAGTTTCTGAGAAGACATTTGTAGAGCTATCAAGTGCCGCTGATAGCACTGTCAGACAGACACTTTTTGAATTATCAGCTATTAAGGACCCATATGCAACGAATTTCCAAGGATTATTATCCAAATTGCTCTTTGAATGAGAAAAGCACACAAAAGCTCGGTGAAACACAAAGAAAGCATTGTTCCCAGGTGAATTTGATATTTGCAAATGTTTTGCTATTTTGATCACTTAAATGGTTTAAGAAATCAAATTCGCTTTGTCTTTTATTAAGAATAAATGGATGCGATGCCTGAGAACACGGCCAGGTTTTCAGATCATGGTGGTCTTTGTGGCATTGGAATCAATATGGGTCATTGGGCATTGGAACAGGCTGCCCAGGGAGGGGGTTGAGTCACCTTCCCTGGAGGGGTTTAAGGCACAGGTAGACGAGGTCCTGAGGGACATGGTTTAGTGTTTGATAGGAATGGTTGGACTCAATGATCCGATGGGTCTCTTCCAACCTGGTGATTCGATGATTCTATGACTTATGGAGATAGAGCTTGAGACGCACAAAACGCTTGATTTTAGGAATTGCCAAGCAACACACAAGGTTGCCCTGGGAGCTCTTTAGTGAGTCCATCTAAACGAGAGCCAGAATGGCCTCACCTCACAGCCAGGAAAGTCCTTCTGGTACAGCAGAGCGAGGGGACAAACAGCACAATCTCATGGCAAACATGGGATTTGGTTTTTCGTAAGCTCACACCAGAAAAAAGTCCGAATGACTGAAAGCCACTTCATCATAGAATCATGGGATGGTTTGGGTTGAAAGGGAACTCACAGTCCATCCAGTCCCAGCCCTGCCACGAGCAGGGACACCTCCCACTGGATCAGGGGCTCCAAGCCCCATCCAACCTGCCCTTGAACCCCCCTCCAGGGATGGAGCAGCCTCAACCTCCCTATGCAACCTGTTCCAGGGCCTCCTCACTCTCATAGTGAAGAAATTCCTCCTTATGTGTCATCTAAATCTGCCCCTCTCCAGCTTATATTCATTACCCCCAGAATCCCCAAAGCAGCACACATGGAATTCTTTTATTTGTATTTTACGTGTTGGCCTTTGACTGTCTTTTCAACATCTCTGCGTTAGGCTGGAGCTGGAACCTGGCACTCTGACCTCCATGGATCCCCTAAACCTCTCCTGGTACAGCGGTGACACCGGTGACAGGAACTGGAGCAAGCCACTCAACGAGTCCGATGCCGAGCAGAAGCCCCAGTACAACTACTATGCCATGCTGCTCACCCTCCTCATCTTCGTCATCGTTTTTGGCAACGTGCTGGTGTGTATGGCCGTGTCCCGGGAGAAAGCCCTTCAGACCACCACCAATTACCTGATTGTGAGCTTGGCGGTGGCAGATCTCCTCGTAGCAACGCTGGTCATGCCTTGGGTGGTCTACCTGGAGGTAGGTGACCCGGATTTCCTTGGCAGTGCTAAAAGGAAAAAAAACATGGACATGGTTTAGTGTTTGATAGGAATGGTTGGACTCGATGATCCGATGGGTCCCTTCCAACCTGGTTGTTCTATGATTCTATGAAAAGTTAAATCATAGAATCACCAGGAGGGGAAGTTTGGGAGTCTGGACATCAGTCCACATCAGTCTGGATGCTTCCTGAATTCCCTCCACAAAGTGTTTTTAGTTTCCTAAGAGTAAAATTTTTCCAGGAGATGGACATGGCAGCAGATGAGATGCTGGCTGGGAAATACACTGCGGCTCAGAAAGCTAAGTTGCAATCCAATTGCATTGAAAATCATGGAATCACAGAATCACCAGGTTGGAAGAGACCCACTGGATCATCGAGTCCAACCATTCCCATCAATCTCTAACCCATGTCCCTCAGCACCATATCCACCTGTGCCTTAAATACCTCCAGGGAAGGTGACTCAATCCCCTCCCTGGCCTTTAAATGGAGAGGCCAAGGTTGAGAGGACCCCAATTTTTATTTTAAAACCAGACAGATGAACTACTTGTTCCTCAGCCTGAGTCTGCAACAGCATCGTGGATTTAACGCTGATAAACTGCATCAAATAGTAATCAAAGCCTTCTTTCTGCAGGATTAGATCAGGCAATTGTCAGAGTAGGGTATAAATCCAGAGCTTTTATGTCACTATATACGAGAGAAACACAACCACGAGTGAGCTACTTTGCACGTTGCTGCTGCCAGCGTGTGACTTCGGTGCAGAAGGGCTCAGTGCTTCTGCACACTAAGCTGTGTTTGAGGAGCACTGCGGCTTGAAAAGCCAAATACTCCCAAGTCCGCCGCCTGTTTACTCGGTGGCAAGTGACTTGCAGCAGTAAATAGCCCAAAAGAACAAAAGGCATCTCTGGAGGCAACACAAGCTCTCCCCTCCAGCCCCTTGGCTGGGATGCTCATGCTGCTCCAGCCAGCCCAGAGCTGCAGTGCTGGTGGAAATTGCAACCGAGCAATTAAAAACAAGGGTGAGAAGCGGGACTGAAACAATGTTAAGTTTCCAATTAGTTCTCAAGCACTTATTTGTTGAAAAGAATGATAAAACCGAGCGAGGAGCAGGGGAGGAAGCCGTAATCAATTAGCCCGTGAAGTATTAATGCAAAGCAAAACAAAGGCAGCGACGTGACACAGGGAGAAACCACAATACTAATTATCACTCTAGTTAATTATTGTTTTCATGGCACTTGAAAAATGCAAAGCGTTGTGCATCTGCTAAAGCTCCTTAACGTGACCACAGGGTGGTTGTGGCTGCAGTCGGGGCCTCTGGGACCCACAACGCTCTGTCCTGCGATTCCTCCTCCGCGACAACCACCTTAGCAGAGGCTTGTGCTGCCAGGAGCTCTCGCTCTCCGGTGGTAAGAGTCTCTCAAACACTTCTAATTGTAATGTGCAATAACAAAACACAAATTATGTAAGATTGCTGCTCATTTCTGGGCTCAGGCACACACAGAGCTGGTCAGGAACCTCAGCTTTCTTCACCTAGCAAGTAGGATATTCAGCTTCTACAGCTCGGCAATACTTTTATAATTATAATTCTATTTGCTTTTACCCTTTCAGCTCTTATCCACACTCTGTAAACCTCCTGTGAGCTTAAAGCAACAAGTCCTGCAACAAATACCGAGGGATGTGGTTTAGAGATTGGTGGGAATGGTTGGACTCGATGATCCGGTGGGTCTCTTCCAACCTGGTGATTCTGTGATTCTATGAAATACTCACAGACACAGACAGGGTCATTGGACTGACATGGGTCAGGCACTTGTGATCCCTCTCTTCGTCTGCAATCCAAACCCCAAACCAATGAGAACCCTTTTCTTCTGTAAATATCTTCTTTTTTTAATGCTTTGTGTCAGAAGCTCAGAAAAAGATGAGCATCAAGAAGAAATCCATTTAAAAATCAGTCTCAATGCAAACAGATCTCGCATCCCCAAACTTTTGAGGTGTCCTTTACACAAATGGAAGCACTAAGAGAAAGAACTGCTGCACTTTACAGCATCTCTGGTGTTTAAGGGACGGGTGGATGAGGTGCTGAGGGACATGGGTTAGTGTTTGATAGGAATGGTTGGACTCGATGATCCGATGGGTCTCTTCCAACCTGGTTGTTCTATGATTCAGGAAATTGATTTTGCAGAGGGCTCATATCTGGCTGGCAACCTTTGCCTTTGGGCAAACTCTCATCCAAGTTACTGCTGTAACTGCCTCTTAAATGCTTTTTTAATCACCGAGTATTCATCTGTCACTCAGGCTTCAATGCAGTCATTCTTCCTTCTTTATGCTGCCTATGGTTATGTATATCAGAGCAGAAATAACTAAAGAATAGATATCTTATTCATTCTATTTTCAAATGCAGCAGGACTCTATTTTTACTAGAGGGAAACAGGTTTTTTTTCATCACATGTTGAAGGCAGGAGTCCTAACAATTGCTGTTAAACTTAATTGGGAAAGTTCGGCTTCAATAACAAGATAAGTGAAGAGAAAGAGGCTACTCGAAGTGTTATCATTTGCTCCTTGTCTTTATCAAGAGTAATGTGTCAAAGAATTTTCGCTCTTAATTAAATTAATTTTGTTCACAAGGAGCAATTTCTACCCTGACATTTTAAACTAAGAACTGAAGGAAAGTTGCTCTGCTAGATATAATTGTAAGAAAGGGTCTAATAAAAAGGTACAATTAGAGGTCCCTCAGGATATGAAAATAATGTGTTTCCTTCTTAATACTTAATGCAAAGCTCCTACACGGCTCACTCTGACCTTGAGGAGACTTGCACTGCTTTAGAATCATAGAATCACCAGGTTGGAAGAGACCCACTGGATCATCAAGTCCAACCACTCCCATCAATCACTAACCCATGTCCCTCAGCACCTTGGCCACCCGTCCCTTAAACCCCTCCAGGGAAGGTGACTCTACCCCCTCCCTGGGCAGCCTCTGACAGTGCCCAATGACCCTTTCTGTGAAATACTTTTTTCCAGCCTTAAGTCACTGCAACATGAGTCCAGGTCCCACTTGAACCAGAAGAACTACCAGCAAGTGCCTTTGTCTTTGTGCCAGATCCTCCTGGCTAGACCCCCTCATCAGCATATTCTCAGTAAATCCTATTGCTCAGCTTTCTCTCTTTGCAGGTGGTTGGTGAGTGGAGGTTTAGTCGGATCCACTGTGATATCTTTGTAACCCTCGATGTCATGATGTGCACTGCCAGTATCCTCAACCTCTGTGCCATCAGCATTGACAGGTGAGTCACCACCAGCTTTCTGTGCCCTAACTTCACCTGCGAGTCAGACTTGAACACGGTGAGAGCTAGAGCTCGGTGCCTTCGGAAGAGATATTTAGAGAACCTAAACTAGGTGGGAGCAGGGGCTCTGTCAGAAGCACTCGTCTCGAAAACATAAATGGAATTGTTTGTACATGTTCACATAAATTCAATCCTGTTCCTATGCTCAAATGACACCACGGGAAGGCAGGAGCTCAGAGAGAGTGGAACAAAAATGCAATGTGAAGCTCACGCCTTCCAAACCAGAGCACAGACACCCTGGAGACTCGTAAAACCTGACTTTCCCTGTGTTCTCTTGCTAGACGAGGTTTGTCAGCAGTGCCAGAGCAACAACCATCTGGGTTTGTATCGTCCCACTGCAGGTACACAGCGGTAGCAATGCCAATGCTCTACAACACCCGCTACAGCTCCAAGCGCAGGGTCACCGTCATGATTGCTGTGGTCTGGGTGCTTTCCTTTGCCATCTCCTGCCCTCTCCTCTTTGGCCTCAACAACACAGGTGAGTGTTAGGGCACCTGCAGCCTCCTGGCTTTACCAGGTCCCCAGAGAGTCTGTTGGTGCAAGTCAGGAATAAACACAGACATCAGGTGCCAGTTTACTGGGATGCACCAAAACCTACTTCAGGTGTCCCAGAACCATCCCAGACTTTTTTCTCTCAGCTGCCTCCAGACCTGTTTCACCTTTTGCTGTTCAAGATCAGTGTTTTGGACACATCAGAACTGAGGTTACACAGCAGCTAACCAGGCACTCATCGGCATTACATTAACATTTCTCCTCTACAAAATCAAATCCCTATTGTATTAAAACAAGAGGAGGCTGAGAGGAGACCTCATTGCTCTCTACAACTACCTGAAAGGAGGTTGTAGAGAAGAGGGATCTGGGCTCTTCTCCCAAGGGACAGGACGAGAGGGAATAGCCTCAAGCTCCACCAGGGGAGATTTAGGCTAGAGATTAGGAGGAAGTTTTTCATGGTCATGGGGCATTGGAACAGGCTGCCCAGGGAGGGGGTTGGATTCCCCTTCCCTGGAGGTGTTTAAGGGACGGGTGGATGAGGTCTTGAGGGACATGGTTTAGTGTTTGATAGGAATGGTTGGATTCAATGATCCAACGGGTCTCTTCCAACCTGGTGATTCTATGATTCTATTCTAAGTGAAAACAAAAGCCACAGAGCAAACAGCTTCACTGAGGTAGGAGAGAAAAGAACTGGCTGTTCAGCCCGTGGCGTCATGGGAAGATTGGATTGTATAGGGTGTGGGTTTCTAGCTGGTTTGTAGGCAATTCCTACCGCCCAAAGGGAGTTTGCTGTCCTGGTACCACTTCCAGATGACCTGGTGAACCTACCTAGAAGCCAAACCATACACTCTAGGTATCCCTGTGCCTTCTGAAAGAGAAATAGAAGATGGGGAAGATGGTGCTGCCTCCTAGGTTGCCCAGGGAAGGGGTTGAGTCACCTTCCCCGGAGGGGTTTAAGGGACAGGTGGACGAGGTGCTGAGGGACATGGGTTAGTGTTGATAGGAATGGTTGGACTCGATGATGCGGTGGTTATTCTGTGATTCTCCTAGCAGCAGGGACAGTGAGCCTGAAACCCTTGTATCTTCCAGATGAGAACGAGTGCATCATTGCCAACCCTGCCTTTGTGGTGTACTCCTCTATCGTCTCCTTCTACGTCCCCTTCATCGTCACCCTGCTGGTGTACGTGCAGATTTACATCGTGCTGCGGAAGCGCAGGAAGCGCGTCAACACCAAGCGCAGCAGCCAGGGGCTGGACTCAGACCCCCATGCCCTGCTGAAGGTAACCAGACCTTTGCTTGCTCTCAGCAGCCTCCATCCTTTCCCCTCCCTGCTCTCCTCCATTCCCCAAAGCACCTCTTACTTTCCCTAAATGGACTAGGTGGATCGCGGAGAGGAACACTGTGACCTGTGCTGTGTTGGAGTCCCAGCCACATGCTCTGGGCTATCAGGTCACTGGCTGCTGCTCCACAAGCCTCCCTGCATCCCAGGGGCTGTTTCGCCAGCAAACCTGCATTAGGATCTGCCGCATCGACCCGACTGCATTTCCTTTGGTCCTTCTGGGTCTGGGTTGGGGGACCCAGGACTACAGGAGGTTCTATTTTCCGAGTCAGTCCTGCTGTTGCGACTACGAAGATGTGGATGGAGATTGTTTACATAGCTGGGGTGCAAACTCCATCACTAGTGATGATGGCTCTGCAGCAGAAGCAGCCTCTCACAGCATGAGACGTGGCTATAAGCGGAGTCCCACTGAGAGCGTTAGGAGCGAGACCGCTTGTCAAAATGCTATTTTCACAGCACACGCAAAACAACCAGTAGGAATCCACAGCCCCAGAGGCGCTGCCTCCAAACTGCATCGCCTCAGAGGCCAGTGCCAAGCAAAATAGGCAGCAACACAGGGACAGACTGAAACGGTGAGGTGGGTGCTGGTCCCTTCTCCCCTGTAACAAATGGTAGGATGAGAGGAAACAGCCTCAAGTTGTGCCAGGGGAAGGTTAGATTAGATATCAGGAAAAAAATTCTTCACCCAAAGGTTTACTGAGCACTGTCAATGGGAAGTGGGTGAATTACTGTTCCTGGAAGGGTTTAAAGGATGGGCAAATGAGGTGCTCAGGGATGTGTTCTAGCCGTGGGCTGGTAGGACTGGCCTCGATCTCAACGGTCCTTCCCAACCAACCCATTCTACAATTCCCTAAGCAGATCTCGGTGGTTTTCTTCCTTGGGTGAAAAGCACAAGGGATCCCTGCCTCCATCCCTGCTTCCTCCGAGTAGTTTTCTATCATTCTTCGTGCCTTAGTCACACTGATTAATTTCTGCTTCATGCCCTGTGTTTGTATTTCCACGCGCCTCCCTCGCCAGCTCCCTTCCCAACTACCATGTGCTTGTGTAACCTCTGAGCTGGTGCTTGCCCCTTAGGACAAATGCACTCATCCAGAAGACGTCAAGCTCTGCACAGTTATTGTGAAGTCCAATGGGAGTTTCCAAGTTAATAAGCGCAAAGTGGTGAGTGTTAAAGAGAAGTGGTAGCTTTTCAGAGCTCTTAGCTTTCCCCTCCTCTCCCCTCTGGACTCAAAATGAATTTCTGTAGGGTGGGAGAAAAATAAACTCAGAACAAAGGTTACCAACCAATCTCAAAATTTAAATATTCTTCCCACTCCTTAGAGTGAAGCAGGGGGTTTAAGATCATTAAGCTGAGAAAGCCAGACTAAGCTCACCTAAAGATCAGCTGTAAAAGCCGTGACATTTTAACAATTTGGGTCTTTTGATTCTCTTCTCTCTATTATTTATTTTAAGTCTTGGACTGTGTTGGCTTAGTTGCATTTTGCTTGTCAAGCATCGGTCTGTAAGGAATGTTTATCGTTCCTCTCTGCATACTTATTTGTCTTTGCGTTGCGGACATTTGATTCTTGTCCAGGAGGCGGAAAGTCACATAGAAGAGATGGAAATGGAGATGGTGTCCAGCACCAGCCCCCTGGAGAAAACCACCATCAAGCCAGCAGCACCGCGGAACCACCAGTTGGTTGTGCCGGTTGCTTCTACTCGCAGCAGCAACTCAACCCTGCAGGCCCCTTTGGACAGCCCAGGGAAAGTAGAGAAGAACGGACATGCCAAAGAGTCACCGCACACAGCCAAGGTCTTTGAGATCCAGTCAATGCCCAACGGCAAGACGAGGACCTCTCTCAAGACTGTGAGCAGGAGGAAACTCTCACAACAGAAGGAAAAGAAAGCCACTCAGATGCTGGCCATCGTGCTGGGTGAGAACGGGCTTCTCTTTCCTCTCAACACGGTGCCCAGAGAGGTGATGGAAGCCCCATCCCTGGAGGCGTTCGAGGCCAGGTTGGGTTGGGCTTTGAGTAACCTCATCCAGTGGGAGGTTGCTGATCTTTAAGGTCCTTCCTAACCCAAACCATTCTGTGTACGATTACGATCGCCAATCTGAATATCCAATGTAGACTATTTTCCATGCCTACACAGAAATAATCTCACTTGATACCCAGCAGTGTGCCCAGGGGCGCAAGAAGGCCAATGGCATCCTGGTTCGGATCAGAAATGGTGTGACCAGCAGGGCCAGGGAGGTTATTCTCCCTCTGTACTTAGCCCTGGTGAGACCACTCCTTGAATCCTGTGTTCAGTTGTGGGCCCCTCACCACAAGAAAGATGTTGAGGCTCTGGAGCAAGTCCAGAGAAGAGCAACGAAGCTGGTGAAGGGGCTGGAGAACAGGCCGTATGAGCAGCGGCTGAGAAAGCTGGAGGTGTTTAGCCTAGAGAAGAGGAGGCTGAGAGGAGACCTCATTGCTCTCTCCAACTACCTGAAAGGAGGCTGTAGAGAGGAGGGAGCTGGGCTCTTCTCCCAAGGGACAGGGGACAGGACGAGAGGGAATGGCCTCAAGCTCCACCAGGGGAGGGTCAGGCTAGAGATTAGGAGGAAGTTATTCACGGAAAGGGTCACTGGGCACTGGCAGAGGATGCCCAGGGAGGTGGTTGATTCACCTTCCCTGGAGGTGTTTAAGGGACGGGTGGACGAGGAGCTGAGGGACATGGTTTAGTGTTTGATAGGAATGGTTGGACTCAATGATCCGATGGGTTTCTTCCAACCTGGTGATTCTACGATTCAGAGGATACAGAGGGAAGAGGTTGCCAACAGGAAAGCTACCTCTGTCCTAGCTGAGAGCAGTTTGAGTGCTGCACAGACAGCTCAGAGCCATCCACCAGCGCAGCGTCCAGCCTGTCAAAAGACAGATGGGAGCAGGAGCAGGGCCAAGGGCGTTCATGGGCTTTCCATAACACAAAAAGCAGCATAGTTCAGCAAGACTGACACTTCTGAAGGACCTTTTTTAATCTAACTGGTCTAATCACATCAGCAAACTGATTATGTAGTACCTGGATACTCAGAACACACATTATGAGACATTAGACACTATGAGCCTTAACGAACATATACAAGACCATACAAGCCTGAACCGTCTTATACAAGCCTATACAAGCCTGAACGAACATATACAACAGAAGGCTTACTCCTCAGGGAAATGCTTTTCTTTCATATCCAAACGAACCGTGCGGTTCCTATAGACTCAAAATCTGTTCAGCTTTCAGCAATCAAAATCTGCCTCTTTCCTTTCCCCCTGCAGGCGTTTTCATCATCTGCTGGCTCCCGTTCTTCATCACTCACATCCTGAACATGCACTGCGACTGCGACATCCCCCCAGCCATGTACAGCGCCTTTACGTGGCTCGGATACGTCAACAGCGCCGTCAACCCCATTATTTACACCACCTTCAACATCGAATTTCGCAAGGCTTTCATGAAGATCCTCCACTGCTAAAAGTATATAAAAAAAAAAAACAGCCACTGCAATTTTTAAGAATGAGGAAAAAATAAAAAAAAAAAGAAGCCAATGCCATTCACGCACACAAAAGGGGAACCAAGGAGAGGTCTCGAGCTCTAGCGTTGGGCATGAGGTCTACAGCGTTCGAGTGCTGTGCCTGTGCACCTCTTGGCGGAGATGTGATGAAGACCTTCACGTGGGAGGTTCTCTCGTCCCTCGAGGTGACCTTTGGACTCTGGGACACCAATCGCAAGGGCACTTTTCCGAGCTACCCTCACACTGTGTTTAAAGCGGAAGCAAAAATCAAGAGACGCTGGTTTGATTCTTGCCTGTGGCCATCGAACCGTGAGTGCATTAAACACAGTCGCAGAGCCATGTCCAGGTGGCAACAGGTCAACGCCGCTATCGGCTTGTATGTCGCGTCACCGATACAATCCTCACCAAAGACAACATCAGCTTTTCCGCTTTGCAATAGGAGCGAGAGACAGAGCTTGCAGAAACTCTGTGCAATAGCTTTGCCTTCACCTCCAGCTGACTTACCCACTATTAAAACTGCTGTGAAGCCTTGAGAAATCACTTTAAGAGGTACCCAAGTGGGTTAAGAAGGTTCTACCACCTACAGCTCCAATCCCTGAAATGGTGTGGGCCTAGAAGCGACAAGCAGAAGGAAGGAGAAGAGCATAAGTCTCCTATGGGACCACTGCATCAGTGTAAATATGGATAAAGAGGATGAACTGAACAGAAGCCTGAGCCAAGAAAATAGGTGGAAAGATAAAAAAGGAAGAGTTGTTTTGTATTGCATGGTAAATGTTCAGACCAAACAGGACACTAACTATCATCTGTCATCAGCCGGTCCAACCGCACTTTCTGCCCACCAGCGTTTCATCTCCAGTCTCTCACGAGAAGTTACGAACTGCGTGAGGAGCGTTAGCACCGTGAATGTAGAAACGTGAAAACATTGTGCCAAGGGAGGCATCGGCAGCCACGTCCATCTCGGACATGGGCTTGAACAAGACACCTGAGTTAGGTTCTTCTCACCTAGCTCCGGGTTTCCCGGGAGCCAAGGACCACACCAAACAGGATTTTCCTACGTTTCTCAGCAGAGAGAGTGCAGAACAACATTGTGCCTAATTTCCACTAGCAGCAAATGAGATAAAACTGTGTGGTTTGGAAAAAGCCAGAACAAAAGCCCAAGATAGTCCCTATCTGGACCTTCTCCTGCGTCCAGCTTGAACTCTGGAAAGGTCTGGATGTTTCCAGAATCCCTTACCCCTCTTATATCTACCTTTTATGGATTGAAACAATTGCAAAATCCATAAGAGCATAATTCCACCACTCTGGCATCGCCAACCCCATCGCTGTACTTACCAAGTGTACTCAGTTCACAATATATTTTGTAATATCTCTGTAAATAAAATACACAGTGAGATGAATACAATGCCATGGAAATTAGTCTGTCTAGAAATTAATGTAGGATCTGGAGATCTGAATCAAGAGCCACAGGCAGAGGCAGGCTCCTAAATTCTAGTTCCCTGCTCTTTTTTAAAGGTGTGAGAGCATGATCCAGGTAGCAATACAAGCCCTTTTCTCTCTATGCAGTTAGTGACACATTCACATAATTTTTCTTCAGAACAGATCCAGGCTGCTGCCAACAGGGGTTTCTTTTATTCTCCGATTGTCTTGTATTGCTAACAAATCATTTCCCTGCAGGATGAGCTGTGATGGTAGAGAGTGTTCTAGCTCTGTATCAAGAAGAGCCTCTGTCTTGCAGCTATAACATATGATCTCAGCTGTTTTCTGAATTAAAACAAGATTCCCAGCTCCATCCAAAGGTTTCCTTTCTAAACCTCATTCCTGGGACAGCCTGATAACCAGTGTTGGCTGTTCAGCTTATGGACTTGGATACCATTTGAATGTGGCTCTTTTTATATCTATAAATTCGAATGAAAAGCCATCCCACAGATCCCTAAACGCATCCCAGCTTAGCAAAGGATTCTAGGAGAGACTCTGGCAGGTCCTACGTGCGAACTGAACAGGAGAGGACTTGCTTCTCAGAGCAACATTTTGCTGACATAGATGAACTGGGTGTTACGTGATGCTATGAGATCCAACCATTGTGAGCAGGGAGCCAGTCGCTCCTGTCTTAGCCTTGTAATCATAGAATCATAGAACAACCGGGTTGGAAGAGACCCATCGGATCATCGAGTCCAACCATTCCTATCAAAATGCGCAGCAAGGGAACCTTTGCACGTTAGTAGGACCATAAACAATGGGGAAAACACTTCTTACAGAAGCACAGGCAGCTCTCCAATCCTTTTTAAGCAGAAAATTGGGAACACTAACTCGAGAGATCTCAGGAGCATGTTATATCTTCTTCGTTTTCCCAGTTTTAACCAAGCAAGTTCACTGGGAAATCGACTTGGACTGGTATTAATTAAACCAGTCAAAGAATAATGTGAAGTCAGGAGGTTTCTTGTGGAAAACCAGTAAGATCTATTGCTCAATTTTCTAACAGCTTCACATTCACAAAGAGGAAAGGTGCCTTTTGGCTTCATGAATTATCAGGTGGGGAGAAGAATCAGAAGAGAAAAGATTATGCATATGAATAAAAAAAGCTTTAAAGCATTTAGAAGTTGTCATAGGTGATGTTCCCCCTGTGCTAAGGCCCCGTGTGAGCTCTAAGAGCAAGGGGAACATGAATAACGCCTGAACTTTGTGCCATCATGTTATTTTGTGTTGAGTGTTAAACCAGGACAAAGCCATCATGTTATACCCTGTACCTTGTTCAAAACTCTTCTTTCCGCATCTAGATACAGGATCTCATACCTCGACTCACCTAGATGAAAAAACTGCCCCAAAACCTCGTGGAGGAGAAGAGCTGCTGAAAAAAGGCTGATGTCCTTCGTATATTTGGTAACTTGGACTAAAAAAACCACAAGTGTCATTTCCTAGAGATTAAGCATTTGTTGGGAGAAACTACCTGCACTCATCCTTCAGCCCAACAATGTTACGTCTCTTGTTCCACTCCAGACTCAAAGGCATCTTGCGGGAGCACCTGCCTCCCTTGGGAAGGTGGCAATGCCGTATCTGTTCATCTCCTCTGCAGTAGCTTTCCTTTCCCATAAAACATCGACACTCACAGACAACAAACTGAAGTGCTTCCCACCCCTGAACCAAACCTCCGTAACTCCTTTCCAGTCGGGACCAAACCATATCATCGCCTCTGGCTTCACGAAGAATAAACTAAAGCCAAGAGCAAGGACAAGCTTTGCAACCCATTTGTACAGCACCCGGTGCAGTGACAACAACTGGGATGCAAGGGGCTTGGAGTTACGAGAAGGAATTTGTTTGGAATTCCAAGAAGGCAGCAGCATCGTACAGGACTCTGAGGCCTCTCGCCCACAGATCTCAGACTGGTAAATCCAGTCCTCACCCCGTTACTTTCACTCTGGAAAAAGCACTGCTCTCCTTCCCCACAGCAAGTGGGGAAACGCCGCTGCTGCTGCAGGTACTGCTATGTGTTCACAAACACATAATCAAGAAGATTTCATTTCTTCATTCCAGAAGAAGAACTTAAGGACCCTCCCTGGGGTCCCTATTTTGTCAATCGTTCTTTGCCACTGAAGCTTTGCTTCTGCTTATTGAGTCTTCCTGCTCCTGCTTCCCCTCCTCCCGGTGGTTCCCAGCTCGCCGGAGCCTGTCGGGCTCTCTGCGACCCTCGAACAGGTTTTAATTAAGCAGCTCGTGAATCCTGCCTGCACCGTATCCGGCGCTTGCCTGCTCGCACCCACTACACTCATGACACTGTTTATAGTTTCCTTTTCAATCAGGAAGACTAAACTCATTACAGGAGGTCTAACCAGCTTATTAAACGCTGCTGAAATAAAAAAAGAGAAATGAAAAAACAAAAAAAAAAAAAAAAAGAAAAAAGAAAAGAACAAAGCCACTACCTCTGTGGTGAAAATCTCCCATGAAAACATGACTCCCCGAAGAGTCAGGAATGTATAATACTCGTCACGAGTCTGTGTGAGACCAAGAAATGTTTTCATGCAGCACTGTAATTAAACAGAGACTTGCACAAGCTCCCCTGATGTTATATGCTTATTTCCTTCTTTTTTTCCCAGGAGAAGCATTGAGTGGGTTGAGCTGTGTGGGGTCAGGCTCTGGGGACCTTTGCTCATGCTACACATTGTACCGATAGGAAAAGGTGACCTGCAGATGAAATCTTGTATTTTTTCTGACTTGCTTTTCAGATTTGTCGCATTTTTAATTCTCCCCTTATCCCAACCTACCCATAAGAACTCTAATTTCAGTCTAATCATAGAACAACCAGATTGGAAGAGACCCATCGGATCATCGAGTCCAACCATTCCTATCAAACACTAAACCATGTCCCTCAGCACCTCTTCCACCTGTCCCTTAAACACCTCCAGGGAAGGGGAATCAACCACCTCCCTGGGCAGCCTATTCCAATGCCCAATGACCCTTTCTGGGAAAAACTTCCTCCTAATCTCCAGCCTAAATCTCTCCTGGTGGAGCTTGAGGCCATTCCCTCTTGTCCTGTCCCCTGTCCCTTGGGAGAAGAGCCCAGCTCCCTCCTCTCCACAACCTCTTTTCAGGTACTTGGAGAGAGAAATGAGGTCTCCCCTCAGCCTCCTCTTCTCCAGGATAAACACCCCCAGCTCTCTCAGCCGCTCCTCATAAGGCCTGTTCTCCAGCCCCTTCACCAACCTCGTTACTCTTCTCTGGACTTGCTCCAGAGCCTCAACATCCTTCTTGTGCTGAGGGGCCCACAACTGAACACAGGATTCAAGGAGCGGTCTCACCAGTGCTGAGTCCAGAGGGAGAACAACCTCCCTGGACCTGCTGGTCACACCCTTTCTGATCCAAGCCAAGATGCCATTGGCCTTCTTGGCCACCTGGGCACACTGCTGCCTCATGGTCAGTTGCTGTCGACCAACACCCCCAGGTCCCTCTCCTCCTGGCAGTTTTCTAGACAGACTTCTCCCAGTCTGTAGCTCTGCATAGGGTTGTTGTGCCCCAAGTGCAGGACATGGCATTTGGCCGTGTTAAACCTCAAGTCCAACCTCAGATGAAACAACAGGACACACCTCAGCTTGTTTCTAGCATGTCCAGACCCCAGCTTGACCGAGCAAAGTTGCAGCCCCCGGGAGGTTCTCCCTCACAGCAAAACATTCCGTCCATAACGGTTGGACTCGAGGATCCGGTGAGTCTCTTCCAACCTGGTTATTCTAGGATTCTGTGACTCTTTCTGAGCCCATGGAGCACAAAGCAAGCTCAGCCAGCACTGCTCACACCACTTGAGAGAGAAGTCAGGACTGATATGCCCCTCTCCTGGGCACCCGAGAGAGTCCTTATAATTTCAGGTCAGGCTCAACAGATTAATAGAGGTGCTTTCTGCCACACATCCAGCAAAAAGAGGAGCAAACCAGTCGCACTTGCTAAATTAACTCACTCTTTAATCAAAGCTTCTTTTAATTAAAATCACTCCCCCATTTTCCACCTTTCTGATGATACCAGACTGTCTGCTCCATAAATAGCTTTTGACTCATAAATAACAACTTTCTCCACCAAAGAAAGAGCGACGCTGGTGGACTAAATGTAATTAAGGTATAATGAATAATTAACAGACCCAGAAACGCATTTAAAGAGACTTAAAAAGCAAAGCAAAGCCCCTTAAATGAAGGAAAACATGCCCCATTCCCAGGCTGCCATGCTGGGTCCAGGAAAGAGAGGTGGGTAATGAAAACAAGTGAGAATATTTAGCCCATCTCAGCGTCGCTTTCCTGCCGCAACCAATCAACCAGATCCAGAGATTTGATGAGACTCTAAAGATTACATCACTTCAATCTCAGCTGCAGGATTCAATACCAGGGAAAGAGAGCAAACACCGAGGCTCTGGGCTTTGCTCTGCGTTAGAAGCCATCACTCTGGGTTTTAAACGAGCCACTACAGAGATGATAACTCGCTACGAGGGGAGTTCATCACACCTAACTGGAATAGAACACGTACATCAGCAGCAAGTTTTGTAAAAGCAGAGCAGAAGCCAAAGGCACAGCGAAAGCTGATTAAAATAGGCTCTGCAGAGTGATTGGGCAGTTCAGCTGCTCTCTCTTCACTGGAGAGAGTCCTCAGCATAGAGGAGATGAGGTAAATCGGCCTCTCGGTCCCACTGCCCCATCTCAGCTGCGAGAGGTTCATCAGCTCTGATTGCCAGAAGCCCAGAGGGCAGGGGCTGCGCGTCGCCTAACCCAGAAGTCTGTAGCAAGACACGGCTATGAAACCGTGGATCTTGAGCTACGTGGTGGTGGTTACCTGCTCCACAGCAAGCCCTGTGCCCTCAGCGCACGCTGCCTGCCCCTCACCTCCATCACTCTGAGAAGAAGAACCTTCCTGGCTTTAGCTTCTTGCCAGCTCAGCCCCTCCAATCCCTTTCAGGTATCCTCATCCCAGCTCATCCTGGGGCTGGGGACAGATGCCCCATCACCTGGAGCCTGAGGAAATAAAATAAAATAGAATCATAGAATCACCAGGTTGGAAGAGACCCATCGGATTACAACTGCGCTCACGGCAGGGTCAGCCCATGCCTGGTCCGACACCGACATAACCACAGCTCTGGGGAGTGGGTTAAAGCCAGCGTCTGATCCAGATCCACTGCGTGGGATGAGTCAGTGACACGCGGAGTTGATATTCAAGAGCTGAACCAGCAGCTCTCCCTCCCTCTGGGCCGTGGGCAGGGTTCACCAGCAGGGAACGGCACAGACAATGACACAGAACGAAAGGGTTCGACACAAAACGGAGCTGATGAGTTTGGAAATCTGCTGCAGAATTTAAACCCAGTGAGTAGGTTTGGGGCTAAAAGCAGAGACACCAGGAGAAGCGTTTGTGCCTTTGTGGCACCGAACACCCACTTTGCACTCTGTTTTGCTATAAATGACAGTACAAGCACAGAACAACAGGCAATCAGCTTCGGTAACGCGTGAAGGTTGGAGTCTAGATGCAAAAGTCACACCGAATTAACCTCAGGAGGCAGATTTACAAGTGAATTCTTGCGGCTTGGCAATTTACTGGGCTGCGGGAATGGAGTTTGTGCACGTTCTCCGCTGGTGGCAGATGCAGAGTAAAATGCTCCAGGTCACATTCCTTCATTACCTTTACATTAACATCATTAACATGTCTACCTTGAGCTTGCTGGGAGTTAAGACGATGCAAAGAGTGATTTACTGAGGCTCGATTAACGCACGGTGACCTGTTTAGCCATAGAGATGCGTCTGTGTGTCTGAGCCCTCCTATCAAAGGAGCGTTTGGTCTCCAGAGATCTCTCCTTGGTCTCTTCTCGGGGAATCTCATATAAAAACACGTCTGATTGCCTTTTGATAAACCAGTTCAGTAGATTACTTCAAAGATGAAACCAGAATCACTCAAGAAGATTACAGAGAGTGAAGTACCAGGAACTGGAATGTGATTCAGAGGCACCAGTGAAAGGGAAAATGCTACTGAATTCTACTTTCTTAATTAAAAAGGGAAAGGACGTTGTTTAAAACCTTTTAATCTCTGCTGAAACGCAAAGATGGGAATCTTTCAGCATAGACAGGGTGAAGAGGAGATGAGCCAAATGTCATAACCGCAAACATCTCGTTGGGTTCGTGTCCTGCGACGCTTCCCTGCATCAGCACAGTCCCTAGGGATGAGCACGAACAGAACAACCCTGTTCAGTCAAAAGGAGCAACACGTCCGCTAGCAAATAGGTCTCGGCTCTCCTAGGAGAAGCCACACTGGGCATTAGAATCATAGAATCATAGAACAACCAGGTTGGAAGAGATCAATCAGATCATCAAGTCCAACCATTAGGCAACAAATGCTTCTTCAAAATAAAGGCAGGTCACTCTCACCAAAACCTTATGGCAGAAAAAGATATGGATCCCCTCTACTCCTCGTACGAATTGTCTTTCCTGCTTGGAGCAGGCAGAAAACTTTGCTGAAAGAGCAGCAATAACATCTTCATGGCACTAAGAACAACACTTCCCTGCCTCCCAGAGAACTCAGCTTGTGCTGAAGGGCAGTAAAAGCACCTTGGAACGAGCCCAGATACGCCCCAAACTGAAAATGTGTCAAAGCTAAACTCTCTCAATCCCATAATGTTCCTCTCTTTCGGCACCATACCACGGGTAGCAAAGAAAGGCTCATTTTGTCCTTTATTGCGGATAATTACTGTACCTCATTACTGCTGACCCTTGCCCAGGCTTCCTCTCTACAATTGCTCCAGGTGGAGATGGAATCTTTAATAGGATATTTTTTAATAAGGTGGAGGTTTTGTTGGTTGTGGTTTATTTGAGGGCTTTTGTTTTCTTGTTTGTTTGGGTTTTTTTTTCCTTCTCCAATTCAGAAGCAGAGTTACTGCTCTTCTCTAGGATGGGGAGTTAAGTGACATTGGAGGGATGGTTGAGCTTTCTGGCTATTGGAGGAGCCTGATCTTTTATCATCGTCTTGATTTTTCATTTTTCAAACAGAACCGAAGCACTTGCTCATTAACTAAATGGTAGTTTGTTATAGCAGCATCTTACTTATGCGATTCACAAATTGCCTCTGTTAACTGAATTATATTCATCCAACTCAGTAGATCATAAAGGGGAATTTGTATTCTAGAGAGCAAAAAAAAAGCTCAATGGTGTTTATTCCCAGAGTTCACTCAGATCCCCCTCTGTAAGGGGATTTAGGCAGAAGGGAGTTGCAATAGAATCAGGGTTAAGCTCTCATGGAAAATGGTTAAGCATAAATACAGGTTATTAAACGGTTGCACCTTTGCAGGTTTGGGATCCAAACCCCCAGTCTGGTAACCCACAGCCATAAATTCCAACTCCATTAAGTAAATCTGAGACTCACTTAAAAAAAAAAGAGCTACTAAAAAAAAAAAAAAAAAAAAAAAAAAAAACACACCCAACTACTTCATGACATCCTCACCAAAGCAGAGCAATTTGTTATAGCAGCAGCTCTTGGTGACTCAAAGCATCAGCATCCTTCCTGCTAAGCAGACAGGATGGGGCTCGACACAGAGAGAAAGAGCATCTGCCTCTCTGCATCATTACAGGATTAATTCTGTTAATTAATTGGGGGAATTACTTTTCTTCCTCTCCTCTCCCGCTCCAGACCATCCTCCTACCAGGCAATGCACTCAAGCCAAACAATCTGAAGGGAAGAGATGCTGAAAACATTAATTCTTCTGTATGAATGGAGGTGCTGAGTGACATGGTTTAGAGATTGGTGGGAATGGTTGGATGGTCGATGATCAGGTGGGTCTCTTCCAACCCGGTGATTCTATGATTGACTTTACAAATGAAACACAAACTGATGATGAAGTGTTGGGAAGAGTTTCATAGAATCATAGAACAACCAGATTGGAAGAGACCCATCGGATCATCGAGTCCAACCATTCCTATCAAGTTTCCTAGCGCTGGACCTGGATTAAAACATTGAGAAACCTTTCGATTTAATTCTAGCTGCTGCAAAGCACCAACAGTGATTGTGGCTCTGAGCAGCTGGTGGATAGAGCTGTAAATAAAGCAAGGCAGCCAAAGATAAATACTTTCTTCACAAGCGCAGTTTCTTCCCCTAGCTGGAAGGGCTGATATTCCCTTCTCCTCCTGCTGTGCTATCTGCTAGACTACAGTTGCCTCAGGGTGAGAAGAACACCAGGACTTGAGACATCTGGCTAGCACAGAGGCTAATCGCTCACAAGCATCAGTAAGAAAAACACTAAGAGACGTTCCAAGGGCCACGAGGAGACGAGCAGATGAGATCTATCAGGACCTTTTCAGTGGCTGCGCTTCCCTGCGTTCAGGATTATCTTTTTCTTTTAAAGCTATTTCTTGAAGAGCCACTTCGATCAGCGAGTTGGGAGAGATAAATTGCCGAACGGCTGGAGAACCATCAATCATGCACTTGTGAGCGATGGAAGCCCTTAGTCCGGAGAAAAAAAAATTTCTTTTTCATAGAATTATACAGTGGGTTGGGAGGGACTTTTCCATCCAAGGAGCTGTTCTTGTGTGTCTCCTCCTTACTGGAAGGGTGAGAACTGGGACTGCTCTCAATCTCCTAAGTGCTGCCTGCTTGTTCAGTTCCGTCTCTGGCTGTAAACTCTATTTCACTTTGAGAAATTTACAGCCTAACTAACAGCAAGTGAGCACGTGGGGATTCGTTACATGTGGAGCAGAGCAATAAAAACCTCTGATGAAAACAATGTTTGCAGGGGAGATGGTTTGTGGTGGTGCAAAGGCTTTCTGGACGCTTCAGTAGGAAATTTAAGCCTTCCAGGGAGAACTCCACACAGTAAAATGTTTTGAAGTGAAAGCTTTTCACTTTGCATTCGTGTTTTGCTTAAACCAAACATCAAATATTTTGTGGTGCGACTCCTGTGGGGCAGCAGAAGGGTCAGAGGGCTTATTTTTTGGGGAAAAAATGAGTGGTGCATCATTTATGAAGAGGGGTCACCACAATAGACTTCTCTTGTTGATTTGGCATCCTGGAAATATCATAGAATCATAGAATAACCAGGTTGGAAGAGACCCATCAGATCATCGAGTCCAACCATTCCTATCAAACACTAACCCATGTCCCTCAGGACCTCATCTACCCGTCCCTTAAACACCTCCAGGGAAGGTGAATCAATCAATATTTGAATTTCTCCCCCAAAAAAGCTGTAGAGAGTATCTGGACTGAGGAGGGTTAGGGTCAGCTTATAACTAGCACAAACACAGAGACGAGTCTCTTGATCCTCCCAGGAACAGAGTTGGAGGAAAGGATTGGAAAATCATTGCTGTTATCTCATCCTCTCTCAAAAACTGGGGAAAGAAAAGAAGAGAAGGCTTTGAGGAGACCTTAGAGCAGCCTCCGGTACTTGAATGGGGCAACAGGAAAGCTGGGACAGACTTTTTAGCAAGATTTGTTGTGACAGGACAAGGAGTGACGCTTTTCAACTGAGGGAGGGGAGATTTAGACTGGATATAAGGGAGAAATGGTTTGCACTGAGGGTGGCACAGGTTATCCTGAGATGTAGTGGAGGATCCATCCATGGAAATGCTTAAGGTCGGGTTGGATGTGGCTCTGAGCAGCCTGATTGGAGTCAAAGCAAAAGCAAAACTGGTCCTTGCTGTTTCCCCTCTACAGATCTCACACCATTTTACAAATATCTGTAGACCTTCTCAGTTTTATCATAAAAATCTTTTTTTCATGGTTACTGGGAAAACCTACTCCTCTTCCCCTTACTCTGGATGCAACAGAAGAAATAACACTGCAGAAAATTAAACAGGCAGCAAGATGAATGTGAAATTTTACCTTATTTCTACCTGTGAGCAGAGTGCCGAGAATCCACTGCTGTACAAACACCCCAAACCCCAGCAAGGAAGGGACCTCAGCAGATACAGCTGCTTTTCATCCCAATTTGGGGAGCTCTAGGCAATGCTCAGAGCCTCTAAGACTCGGAGAGACATCACTAGCGCTAACGAGAGAAGAAACATCTCGTGCTGGAGCAGCCTTGCCTTCCCCAACAAAGGTCAGTGGCGAAGGCAGGAAGGCTGCTCCGTTCCCCCAGGCAACTCTGGACACCTCAAAGAAATGATTTTCTCAAGGTCCAAGGGTCAACGGCTTCGGTCTCTTGAAGAGTCTGATCAGTGCGCTCAAACTCAAACCATTTAGAGGATTTATGTCCTATTCCTGCTCCCTTCAAGTGGCACCACTGGCACGCGCCGCCTCGGCTGTCAGCGTTGGCAGCTCCCGCTTGAGAACATGATATAATCATCAGTATATTTGTCGGCAGGGACAAAAGAGCAAAACGTATTCGAACAAGGGGATAAAAAAAAGGGGAGGATGGAGACCTGTGATTAATTTTAGAAAGAAGCTGCAAGTTGCACAGTCACAAAGCGGAGGCTGGAATGCGGTTCTCCAGAGTTTGTAAAGACTCATTTAATTTCTATAGAAACTGAGCAGCAAACAGGTAATTTTCTCTGCAAATTGCTTCTATCACCTCTGTAACGCTCTGCAAGAGGAACGCATTTCCCTTGCATCTTCTTAATCCCCTGTTATTTTCATTATAAATTTAATTAAGCTCTCCTAGAGAACATTCTATGACATACGAGCCGAGTTTTGCTGCTTCTGTCAGAGCCGTGACGGCAACGAGCTGCTGAGTTATGTGGCAATTGGATTTCTCTTTTCGGTGTAAATATTTCAGGTGATATTAAGCAGCAGAGGCATTGACTACCCCCAGCTGAATCGATACAGCTCTAGCTGTCACCTTCCCTCGAGGGGTTTAAGGGACGGGTGGATGAGGTGCTGAGGGACATGGGTTAGTGATTGATGGGAATGGTTGGACTTGATGACCCAATGGGTCTCTTACAACCTGGTTATTCTATGATTCTATGATTCTAAGCTAAAAGCCAGAGCTCCACAGAGAAAGTCCGAGTGAAACACGCCTTGAACCGGCTCTCTCCTCCTATCCTTGCGGCTCCTGTTTTGCCGAGCATCTCAAGAGCTGATTATCTCCCTGCCAACCAGGTAAATGCAATCAGCTCTGGACCAAAGCTTCCAATCCATGCAGCACAAACGAATGCAGACAAACATCCTACTCTTTGTTGGGAAATTGGCCCTCAAGGACCCTCCCTGGGTCAGCGCACAGCTGAACACAGCTTCCTCGCAGCAGCCTTCTCTCTCCGTGCCAGCCCTCGTTCCTGGAGGTTATTATTCTGGGAGGTTATTATTCCAGGGAGGGCTCTTCCGAGTGCCCTCTTTGTTTGGCTGGGGGCTGGTTACCAAGCAACACGTGCTGCCTTATCGATGCTCCAATAGAGCATAACTTGAATGGGACACTTCTCTTCTGGCTTTGAAGAGAAGATTTATTCCAGGCTCATTTCCCCATTTCTAGCTCCCTGCTCATTTCATGCAGGTAGGTGATGATATTGGATAAAATTTATCAAATCACACAATTACCAGAGTCTCGAGCGACACGAATTATGCCTGAGGACGGCTATTGTCATAATTGCTGTTTATGTTGCCAGGCAGAGGTTCTCAAAGCAAGATCTAGGTTGTCTGGCATGAAAAACAAACCCATGCTCCCCCCAGTGCTCTGGTTCCATTTTAACCAGGAGATACTGGAGAAGATTCGCCTCTTTCCTGTCTGACCAGCAGCTGGTGGGATCCCTGAACCAGCAAAGCCAGAGGTTTGCTAGAGCTCAGCACTTGCAGCCGTCTCCAGCTTCCCAGAGATGCAGCAATTTGCTTTCTAGATCTCAGCTGCACGATTTTCAGAGCTGGATGCGAATATCAAGAATAAAACCCAAACCATCCATACTGAATAATGAAACCTTTAATGCTCAGCATTGCTCAGCATTTGTGAGGGATGATTCTGGTGTCCTAAACCTTTCACCTTCGCTTCCCAAGACACGAGGAAAGCAAGAAAAGATCATAGAATCATGGAAAGGGTCAGGATGGAAAGGACTTCATCCAGTTCCACATCTCCCACTGGACCAGGGGGCTCCGAGCCCCATCCAGCCTGGCCTTGAGCATCTCCAGATCACAAGATCAAGGAGAAAGATGTGAAGAAACACACCAATACTTACAAAAAAATACATAAAATCCCAAGTCCTTCGTTTTCCCTGTCGCATTAGCTCATTCCCCAGCTGCTTTCCTGCTATTCCCCTCATCTATCACTAGTGACATCACAGGAATATGCAGAGATCAGCAGAGAAGTGCATATGGATCGAGCGCGGGGAAGCAAACCATACGGCTTTTCATCCTGATGTCTCTACAACTCAGCAAAAGCAACAACTGTGATCAGCTCAGCCAAGCTGGGAAATGCGCTCAGGAGTCAGCCCTTCATGCCCCCCTTCCCCTCTCCCCCAGCTGCCACCTGGGGATGAAAGGGAGTGAAACGCACGGCAGAGGTTCCCATCACAAATCTGAGCCCTGGAGAGCACCCATCTGGGGGGGAGGAACACCACCAGATAACCCAAACCTCAAAAAAACATGAAACATCCTCCTAGAAAAGCCAAAAACCAAACCCAAATCAAAAAAACCCAAATCACACCTCCCTTCCTGGACAGGCTTCAGTTACCTCTGAGTGCTTGAGTAGTTATTTGGTTGTTGAGTGGGGTTTTTTTCCCTTTTTTAAAGACATCACCATCACAGAAGAGGGAGATTCGCATCCCTGCTGCCAGTCACATCCATCATCTCACAGAATTTCAAGCACCACTGCCAAGAAAAACATCTTCAAAGCGATACTGGAGTAGAATGTGGCACCAAGGGAGAGCAGATCTGTCTGCGCTTCATACTGCTGTGAAGTTGTGCCTCTGACAGCTTAACAACAGCTCAACAGCTCAGGTCTCAGCACGAGATTTCCAGGCTGTTTGACTAGGAGAAATATGACATTTTAATTAGAGACAAAGCTTCCGCTCGGCTTCAAACACCCCTCTGTGTGATGCTAGGAATGAGGAGAGGTCCTGTTTTCCTGGGAGAGTGAGGAGGCACAGGTTGCCCAGAGAAGACACGGATGCCCCATCCCATAGGAATGTCCAAGTGTGAGGGTGTCGCTCCTCATGGGAGCAAATTTGAGCTATTTCCTTTGCAGGGGTTACTGAGAATCATAGAATCACCAGGTTGGAAGAGACCCACCAGATCATCGAGTCCAACCACTCCCACCAATCTCTAATCCACGTCCCTCAGCACCTCATCCACTTGTCCCGTAAACCTCTCCAGGGAACGTGAATCAACCACCTCCCTGGGCGGCCTCTGCCAGCGCCCAATGACCCTTTCTGTTAAAAAATTCTTAATATTCATCCTAATTTGCTTTTGATGCACCACAGAATCCAAGAAGGTGACCATAACATCAGCGAGATGTGTGCGAAGGTTTACCTTTTTCATTCCCCTGCGACACAAAACCATTCAAAACAGAAGATATTCGCCACAATCATAGAACAGCCAGGTTGGAAGAGACCCGCCGGATCATCGAGTCCAACCAATAGAATCATAGAACAACCAGAATCCTGCTGCCTGTGTGGTTTAAGCAGTAAAATGATGTTGAAATCGAGCTCATATCAAGGTACTGAGAAGCACAGGGAGCAGACAGGACAAGTACAGTATCATCAATGATTGGACTCAATGATCCGATGGGTCTCTTCCAACCGGGTGATTCTATGACTCTGATTTCACAGAGCTCAACAGTTGTGATGAGAGTCAACACGTGAAATTGCAGGTTTTCCCACATTATCAATCAATGGCTAAGCCCACGCAGGCACCTCCCTGGGAAAGGTCCATTGGAGGCAGGTGGCATCCGAGAGTCACTTGGGACCTTTGCATTTAGACTTCAATTTGCTGCCTTCTCTCGTCTCCTTGGGCACAGCCTTAATGCAAAAAGTGTCATTACTGTGAAAGATATCATTATCCTTCCTCTCTTCGAGTGATGAGTAAGAGAAAGCAGAACAGCCTCTTTCAAACGTTGCCTGCGCCTATGTCCTGCATGCAAGACGTGGAATTTCTAGCAACCAACACTAGGAAACAGCTCTGGATTTCAGAGCTGAACAGATGGCTTTAACTCTTTGGCAGGGAAATACTATAATGGCTAAAAAAAAAAAAAAAAATGAGGAGTGTATCGAGCAAGTGATGCTCTCCCAGCATCTACAGGGCAATCCTGCAGCTGCTATCTCTGGACTCCATCCTTACACAGGTGAACATCACCCACAAGCAAGTAGTAAGAGGGGAGCTGTCTGAAATGATCCAGTTTACACCGATGCAATCATAGAATCACCAGGTTGGAAGAGACCCATCGAATCATCGAGTACAACCATTCCTATCAAACACTAAACCATGTCCCTCAGCACCTCATCCACCCGTCCCTTAAACACCTCCAGGGAAGGGGAATCAACCACCTCCCTGGGCAGCCTATTCCAATGCCCAATGACCCTTTCCGTGAAAAACTTTCTCCTAATCTCTAGCCTAAATCTCCCCTGGCAGAGCTTGAGGCCATTCCCTCTCGTCCTGTCCCCTGGGAGAAGAGCCCAGCTCCCTCCTCTCCACAACCTCCTTTCAGGTAGTTACAGAGAGCAATGAGGTCTCCTCTCAGCCTCCTCTTCTCCAGGATAAACACCCCCAGCTCTCTCAGCCGCTGCTCATAAGGCCTGTTCTCCAGCCCCTTCCCCAGCTTCGTTGCTCTTGCCTGGACTCGCTCCAGAGCCTCAACATCCTTCTTGTGCTGAGGGGCCCACAATTGAACACAAGATTCAAGAAGCGGCCTCACCAGGGCCAAGTCCAGAGGGAGAATAACCTCCCTGGCCCTGCTGGTCACACCATTTCTGATACAAGCCAGGATGCCTCAATGATCCGGTGGGTCTCTTCCAACCTGGTGATTCTATGATTCCCACAAGGTGTGCCTTGGGGAGATAAAATTGGGGAAAGGAAGAAAACTAAGGGGATATCAGTCCAAACCATGGGAAGTTCACTCTGTGTTGTACAACGGGTACAAGCTACAGTTCTTTGCCTCAGTTCTAGCAGCCTCTAATCCCTCTCTGTACATCCCCTTCCCGTCTCCAATCCTTTGAAAACAAGCATCATAAGCTGCCTCTGGAAGGTAGACAGCCCGAGCAGGCAGATAGAGACGATTTCCATCCTCGAGTACCTCAAGCTTGCTTCCAATGCAAAAAAAAGGTACATTTTTAAGCTGCCTGCAAAATAGAACCTCACCAGCCTTTCAATTCATAACCCGCCCGGCGCCTCGCTTCGCCCATGGCAAATGCTAAAAATGAATCATTTTAATATAGCTCATTTTTAAATAGTATCTCGGGGTTTTGCCTAGGTGTCAAAGCACCAAGTAAAGCAGAGTTCAACTGCATTATACGATAATATTTTAAGTTAATATGAAAGCGAAATTAGCAGAGGTTGGGCCTCTTAACCTTTTCAAGATGCGGATGACATCAGGCAGCACTAAATGAATCACTTCAATATTTTCTCCACCATCCATTTTCCCACGGAATACGGTTCAACCGAAAACAGCACCAGCTACAACCCTTCATAATGCAATAAATGAGTCTTTTGCACACAGTCAGAAGAAAACCTTTTGGCCTATGAGAAATAGAAAAGGTTTTCGGCGAGATATAAAAGCAAGGCCACATTGCACGGATGCTGATCGCGACCCAGCAGGCAGGAAAGGGGGCTGGACCCTCATCCAAGCAGGAGGAAATCCTGGAAGTCAAAGATTTCTATGCCCTGAGATAGGAGAGGGGGTAAAGGGGCAGCTTGCGGCCTCTGTGGTTCAGGAAAGCCCCAATGAGTAATAACAGCCTCGTGATACGTTCAACTGGTCCAACGTCAGAAGGAAAATAAAGGCAGGAATCATAGAATCAAAGAATCACCAGGTTGGAAGAGACCCACCGGATCATCGAATCCAACCATTCCTATCAAACACTCTGAGAGGTCTCCTCTCAGCCTCCTCTTCTCCAGGATAAACACCCCCAGCTCTCTCAGCCGCTCCTCATAGGGCCTGTTCTCCAGCCCCTTCACCAGCTTCGTGGCTCTTCTCTGGACTCACTCCAGAGCCTCAACATCTTTCTTGTGCTGAGGGGCCCACAACTGAACACAGGATTCAAGGAGCGGCCTCACCAGTGTCGAGTCCAGAGGGAGAATAACCTCCCTGGCCCTGCTGGTCACACCATTTCTGATCCAAGCCAAGATGCCATTGGCCCTTCTTGGCCACCTGGGCACACTGCTGGCTCATGGTCAGTCACTGTCAACCAACACCCCCAGGTCCTTCTCCTCCAGGCAGCTTTCTAGACAGACTTCTAGTCTGTAGGAGAAGCAGCTAAGAGATATTTAATAGCAGACAAACACATCACCCTTAGAGGAAACCCATAGACAGACCTCCCTGCGCTAGAGCAGTTCTTGGCCAGGGCTGACTAGGAGCTCCCTTTCATATTTCATGTCCCACTCACCCTTGTTTGCTTGAGATAAGAGCCAGGACAAGAGTTCTGTGTGATTAAAGCTCTACAGGCAACTCTGGAAACACCAGGAGAGCGAGAAGAGCTACTGGTGTTCAGCTAGAGAAAACAGCCCCAGCACAGCCACATCCATTTCCAGCCTGAGAGCAGCTCCTGGAGCTAGAAGAGCTCTCTTCAGACCTGGTAAACCTGTTTTTTTCTGGAGCACACCATTCTCTAGCCATAAGACACAAATTACACATTCACATTATTGCTTTGGCTTCTTTTCTGGGACCTGAAGTGCCCTGCGCACACAAGCAGACGCTCCAATTTCTCCATCTATAAAGGATTAAAAAAAACACCAGCTCTTGCTAACAACTCCCAGGTAACAACGTCCACCCTCTCCTCTGTGGAGCTGGGGATTGTTTGTTTACATTGCAACACCTTTCCAGGTAAGAGGATGAAAGAAAGCTGCATCCCAGGTGAGTTTTGGGAGCACTTAGCAAGTGATGGAAGGATTGACACAAGCTGCACTGAAGTGCTGCTCACTGTGACAAAAGAATTGAATCCGTAAAGAATACATGTTCTCCAGAGAAGCAAGCAAGCTCTAGAACATCTTTCTGATTAATACCAATTACTTTCCAGCAGACAAGTTGTAAACCTTGAGAGAGAGCAATGAGGTCTCCCCTCAGCCTCCTCTTCTCCAGGCTGAACACCCCCAGCTCTCTCAGCCCCTTGTTCTCCAGCCTCCTCACCAGCTTTCAAATGCTTTCAGGAAAAGAAAAAATTCATTTCAGTACCTTAAAGCACAGCTTTCCAGAAGATTCCATCTCCTCAGAGACTGCCAGAAGGCCCCTGGAGTCTCCACCCTCCAGGCTAACACCTGCATCAATCTGGCCCTTTATTAGCCCCAGTGCCCATCAATCACCTGCTAATTATCCCAGCCCAGTGCTCTTAAAGGCATAAGCAGCAGCAACAGGATTTGGGGCGACACCAAAGAGGTTCTGCTTCTCTAAGCAGGAACAATTCCAACCAGACGGTGAACTCCTACAGCTGCATTTTGTCGCTGAGACAGGAGGTTGTCGGCAGCCCTTGGGTTGGGTGCTGCACCCGCTTTTGGTCTCACCCTTAGAGCATCAAGGAGTCCTTTGAACGCTTAGGAAAAAGCTCTTGGCTCTTTTTTTTCCCCCCTCCTGAAGGGGCAGAGTGGAATTATTCTGGAATTCCTTTTGTCTGCGTTGCATTTAAATACTCCGAACTAGTCATTTCTCTTCCTTATTTTATTTTATTCTGCAATGAGATGCCAGTGAAGCTGACACATTGCTGCACCATATGCCTGGTGCCTATTTCCAGCAGCAGGTGAGAATCTCATGATTCAGTTCCCACCTGGGCCAAGGCCATTTTACACCAAAGCTGCTCTATAGGAAAACATGGGATAAAAGCAATAAAAACCTGTGGCAGACGTGTCTGTGCGAGTGGTTGTGCCCAATTTCAGCAGTTCCCACATGGAAAGGGAGCACAGATACCCATTTCCATCCCTGCACAGTATTAAAACAGAAAGCTCTGCCTCAAGGCAGCATCGCCCAGACAAAATGTTCTACAAGCTTGATCACATTCTGGAAAATAACTTGTCAGCTTCCTTCTGCAGCTCCATTTGCTTTGAGTCTTTTAGAAATTTTCATTAAAAAAACCCAAAACAAACAGTTTTCCTGTAATCACCAGGTGACAGGATACCTGGGGCAGAGGCAGGGACACCTTCCACTGGTGGTTTAGAATCATAGAACAACCAGGTTGGAAGAGACCCACTGGATCATCGAGTCCAACTGTTCCTATTGAACACTAAACCATGTCCCTCAGAAAACTCAAGTCATGGATGTCCGGCTCGATGAATCTACAAATCTGTCCTTCCCGAGACAAACCGAGCTCTTGGAACCTTGACATCATTCACCAGAGTCCTATTCCCTGACTTATTCCCCACCGGGTCCTTGCCCTGAAGCAGCGTAATGATGTTTTCTCTCTGATGTCTGACTGCCAGCTGGAGGGCTGTGCAGCCCGTCAGATCTTCCACCTCGAGCAGGGCACCGGCCTTAATCAAGGTCTTTACGATGGCCATGTTGCCCTTGAGGACAGCAAGGTGCAGGGGCGTCCAACCCATTTTGTTCTTCGCGTTGACGTCCGCCTTGCACTCCAGGAGGTTGATGACGGTCAGAAAGGAGCCTCGCTGCACTGCAAAGTGGAGGGGGGTCCACTCCGACTTCTCGGCGATGTTGGGATCTGCCCCACACCTCAGCAGCTCGCAGACCACGGGCTCGTCGCTGTAGCGCGTCGCCAAGTGAAGGGGCGTCCAGTCCATGCTGCCTTTGGCGTTCAGCTTGGCGCGGCTGTCCTTGAGCAGGCGGATGATTTCCATGTGCCCTTTGAAGGACGCCAGGTGCAGGGGAGTCCAGCCTTTGTCCGTCCTCAGCTCCACGTTGGCTCCGTGTTTGATGAGTTTCTCGCAGATGAGATACTTGCCCCGCACCACCGCCAGGTGCAGGGCACTGTAATGGTTTTGGTCGAGGCTGTTGACGGACGTCCCGTTCTTCAGCAGGTAATGGACCACCCTGAACTTCCCCCTCTCCACCGCGACGTGAAGTGGGGTTCTGTGGTTCTTCTGCTTCTTCTCCAGGTCTGCTCCTTGACTGGCGAGCAGCTTCACCAAGCTGACGTGGCCAAAGCAAGCGGCCACGTGGAGGGCGGTTTTCCCATCCACCTCCTGGGTGTTGGAGTCAGCCTGGCGAGACAGCAGCACTCGGGCCACGTTCTCAAAGTTGTTCTGCGCTGCCAAGTGCAGGGGGGTCCACCCGTCATGCTCCTGAGCATTTACCTGTGCCTGGTGGTCCAGCAAGAGGCGGACGATCCTGTCATCCCCATTCTGAGCGGCAAAGTGAAGAGGCGTCCAGCCGTCATCATCAGGCATATTGACACTAGCGTCGTGCTCTATCAGCACGGAGCAGATCTCTGGTGACCTCTTCTGAACGGCCATGATGAGAGGGGTGTAGCCACAGACCGCCCGGCTGTTGGCGTTGGCTTTGCAGCTCAGGAAGAACTTCACCTTTTCCACGTTGCCCTGCATCACCATGAGGTGGAGCAGCGTGAGGCCGTTTTCATGGACTCTGCTGATTTCTTCAGCCAGGATGTCTTCTGGGCTTTCGGCTTCGCTGTAAGATGGGGGGATACAGACCTCCTGATCATCAGTTTCTAAGGGCAGGAGAAACGAAATGGGAAAAAGAGAGTGAGACCAAGTGACGTAGCTTGGTGTGCATGGGATGGGAGGGAGAGCAAGTGAATCTTCATGGAGAATGAGACAAGACCACTAGATGCAGCCTCTTAGAAAGCCAGTGGGACATTTGGCTTCTCCCTCGTGGAAACCATATCTCTTAGTTCCTGTTCAGTTCATTTTAGAATTATAGAATGAATCACAGAATGGTTTGGGTGGAAAGGGACCTCAAAGCCCATCCAGTCCCACCCCTCCCACTGGATCAGGGGCTCCAAGCCCCATCCAACCTGCCCTTGAACCCCTCCCAGGGATGGGGCAGCCACCCCTGCTCTGGGCAACTTGGGCCAGGGCCTCCCCACCCTCACAGCAAAACATTTCTCCCTAAGATCTTGTCTCAATCTCCCCTCTTCCAGCTCAAAACCATCCCCCTCACCCTGCCCCTCCCAGCTCAGACTTTCCTTAACTTTAAAAAAAAAATTCATCCACACAGAAAACTTTCTCGAGCCACATTCTTGTCACCGGAGAGCCATAAACAGGCTGCTTTGTGTAGGTTTCCCTTTTATTTTTGCAGTATAATACAAACCCTCCACTTACCACCACTCCTGGAGTCTCGGGGGAAGGTGAACTCCTCTTTGTCACTCTCGTTTTCAGGAAGGGGAAAAGAAAAAAGCGTAAGACAAATCTATTTACAGACGTTCAGCCTATGCAAACACACTGTTTAGGTTGCTGTTAGATGATAACGATAAGAATGGACAGGATTTGATAGGAATGGTTGGACTCGATGATCTGGTGGGTCTCTTCCAACCTGGTTGTTCTATGATTCTATAAACAGCAACGGGAGGAAACATTCTCCAGAACCAGTAAGATCAGGGCAAGGGCTCAGTGGGATTTCCTTCCTCACCTGCTTGTTGCCAGAGATGGCAGGTTTGTGGGACATCTTCCTAGCCAGCCGCTCGTTCTCTGGATCCACCACAAGGCTTTGGATCAGTGAGAGCAACATGTCTGTTTCCACAGGGATATCTGCAGAGATAAAGACTTGCTAGCTCCGCATCCCACCCGGATACTCAGAACCCAGCCAGCAGCTGAGGCCGTGAGGTTCTTCCCCATCTCCTCCACATGGGGAGGAAGGAAAGAGGGAGAAAGAGGGTGTGTTGGCACCAAATTAACTGGCAAATAGTTATATGCAACCTTATCTCCCAGCGGTCACAATCCATGCGGCTAATTTCCCAATTGACAGGGGACAGGACAAGAGGGAATAGCCTCAAACTCCTCCAAGGGAGATTTAGGCTAGAGATTAGGAGGAAGTTTTTCACGGAAAGGGTCATTTGGCATTGGAATAGGCTGCCCAGGGAGGTGGTTGATTCACCTTCCCTGGAGGGGTTTAAGGGATGGGTAGATGAGGTCCTGAGGGATATGGTTTAGTGTTTGATAGGAATGGTTGGACTCGATCATCCGATGGGTCTCTTCCAACCTGGTGATTCTATGATTCTGTGATTCCATGATTCTAATCCACCTGACAGTTGGCTCCCACACCTGTAAAGCTCGGTCTTTGCTTAGGGTCTTGGTCCCAACACCTCTTCATCAAGTCAACCATCTGCTGGCACTCCCCTGGCCAGTCCTCGCTGATGGGCTCTAGGCAGGGTCTCTTTCCCGCGGCAACCTTGACTATAATGGCCATCATGTTGGCTCCTGGAAAAGAGCAGCGTGCACGGGGCTTTCTCTCTGGGAAGGAGGCTGCAATGAGCATTTAATTAGCGCAGAGCATGTAAGAAGTGTTTGTATTTACCTGCGTAAGGTTTCTTCTGCATAAGCACCTCCCAAATGACAATTCCGAAGCTGCAGGCAATGAGACATGGTGAGCGATCGCGAAATACACTTATTGCTTTCACCTTCTTGAGAAATTGGAAAATTAAGAAAGAAGCTCCTCAGGATGGAAGGAGTTCATCCCCCACACCAGAAGGACAAGACCATATGAATCATCACATCTATCTCTGATGGTTCATATCTCTCAAGGAGCAACTTAAAGCATTTTGTGTGAAATTCAGGCTCTCGATGCCTTTCTTTCTGCTTTCACCTGGGGTTTCAGAGCCCTTGACTACTCCAGGTCCACGTGGCCATGCGAACCCTCCTCCACTTCTTGTCTTGGGTTACCTGTGGTCCAGTGGCCAAGTTGCTGATGAATTCCAGGTCCATCGCACGCAATGTTGATGAATATTCATGATATGCAACTTGAGTAAGAGCGAACAAGGCGCTTTAACCAATAGGAAAAAAAATCAAATTGAAATCTTTTCTTTACTGCCCCAAATGAAGCTGAACTGTGTTACTGAATACAGAAACCCTGCACCTAAATGACATTAGTGTTTGATAGGAATGGTTGGACTTGATGATCCGATGGGTCTCTTCCAACCTGGTTGTTCTATGATTCTATGATTTGGGACGCAAAGGCAGCCTTACCTGTACACGTCATATTTGATTCCCGGGGGTTTGCTGTTCTGGAGGAACATTTCGGGGGGGATGTAGCTCAAAGTGCCTCTCAAGGCAGAGCTTTCGATGTATTGCATGCGGCTGGACTGCTCCATCCACTTGGATAGCCCAAAGTCTGAGATCTGCAAGCAGAAAAAAAAAAATGAGAGCTTCCCCAGTGATGCTCGTGATCTCCTCCTGCATTATATTATCCTGGAGATAACCCCATCCCTCATATTCAGGGACACAAGGAGGTGCCCAGCACCAGATAAAACCCTGGGAAAAATGCAGTCAGTGTTTTTATTTGGGTCCAGCAGACCCTGTGCTGTCCCAGCTTCTCCTGTGCTGGAGCCTTAAGGCTGGAGCTCAGGCACTGAGAGGAGACCTCACTGCTCTCTACAAGTACCTGAAAGGAGGTTGCGGAGAGGAGGGAGCTGGACTCTTCTCCCAAGGGACAGGGGACAGGACAAGAGGGAATGGCCTCAAGCTCCACCAGGGGAGATTTAGGCTACAGATTAGGAGGAAGTTTTTCATGGAAAGGGTCATTGGGCATTGGAATAGGCTGCCCAGGGAGGTGGTTGATTCCCCTTCCCTGGAGGTGTTTAAGGGAAGGGTGGATGAGGCGCTGAGGGACATGGGTTAGTGTTTGATAGGAATGGTTGGACTCGATGATCTGACGAGTCTCTTCCAACCTGATGATTCCATGATTCTATGATTGTGTGATCTTGAGATTATCCTAAACTTGTTTCCCAGCTGCTTCTTATAAGCTCCACTTAGAATCATAGAATCATAGAATCACCAGGTTGGAAGAGACCCACCGGATCATCGAGTCCAACCATTCCTATCACTTATACGTATTCCTGAAAAATCAAACTTATTGGGATTCTGGACTCATTCGGCAGAAGAATTTTCTCTTATTTGGGAAGGGACCTGTCCCTATAGACACAGCGTTCAGGTCGTACCTTGACGTGCATGTTCCCATCGAGGAGAATGTTCCCCGGTTTCAGATCCAGGTGCAGCAGAGGTGGCGTCATGCTGTGCAGGAAGTTCATGGCCAAGCCCATCTCATGGATGACGCGGAATTTGAGCTGCCAGGACATTTTATGAGTGGGAAGGATTTTCTCCAGGGAGCCTCTCGCCATGTACTCCATCACTATCCCCAAGGGGCTGTTGCAGACCCCGTAGATGGTGACGATGTGCTGGAATTTGATTTTCTCCATCTTGGTCGCCTCTTCCATCAGGCAGTTCATACTGGTCCTGGAAAATTAAAGAAGAAAAAGTGGAATGAGGAAATGGTATCAATTGATTCACAGGCTGAATTACTGAATAGCAGCCTTGAGATATCCAGCCTTTCCAAGCCCTTCCTACCCCAAAGAGATTCATTCCGATTTGCCCCTTAAATTGCTGATAATACAATCCCATAATGTGCTTCTGTAGACTAAAACCTAACATATAAGGTGTTACGGCTTTTCAGAATAAAGCTTTTTTTCAAAATAAAGCTTTCTGATCTTCAATATTTTAGTAATGGTTGGACTCGATGACCCCGTGGGTCTCTTCCAACCTGGTGATTCTATGATTCTATGACGATGAGCTGAGGATTGCTTGGGCAAGTTCAGCCAGGAGGCTCCTAAAGAAAGAGACCAGAACATCCATCTCCGTCCAGCTCTTACAAGACCTTGACTCGATGATCCAGTGAGTCTTTTCCAACCTAGTGAGTCAATTGTGACAAAACCCCTCATCCACCTGCTTGTTCTCACGCTGAGGTGAGACTCTCAAGTGATGCTTCCCTGGAATGCTGGTGTTGGGAGCAGGCGCAGGGTGCTGAACCGTGTCTTCTGCTTACACGGCGTGTCCACAGGGCAATCAAAGCAAAATGCTGCAGGAACCTGCTGAGCCTGAGCTCACGGAGGCTCTTCGGCCAGAGGGCACAGCTTGGCTGTACCTCTACCTGTGCCTCTGCCTGTGAGCACAAGGAATCCGCTCCCAAAGGAGTCTAGACATGTCCATCCATCACGCTGCTTCCAGCCGACCTGCTTCTCTAAACCTTTACATTTGCCAACCTGCTGAACGAGTTGGAGAGCCCGGAGCGCGCCGAGAGCAGCCAAGCAGCAAAGTGCCAAAAGCTCGTTTTAAACGCACACCCCAGGAACGAATCTGAGCTTGCAACAACATTATTCCAGGCCACTAACAGCTGTAAACGAAGTTCAGCTAAGCAAATCCCACTGGCAGGCTTCCTCCAGCAGGCTCCCCCGCGGTAAATCCAACCTCTGTACTGAGGAATCTCAGATATTGTCTTTCCCGCTGCAGAAAAAAAGGTTTAATATAGGAAGACAGTTGCAACCTGAGGCATAGGGGGATGTAGATTGATGCTTCCCCCTCCCAGCAAAATTCTGGGCACGGAGAAAGAAGCGATTTCTGTGATTTCTGATTCCTTTCCTGAAGAAAGTGGGTGTGGGGCAAGCAGGGTGACCCCCAAGAAATGAGGCTTGGAAGGGAGAGAAGCAAGAGCCGTTATCGAAGGCATCATCCACTGCTAGATATTCTTCCCACACTCAGATTTCCAGATTTAGGTTTCCAAACCTTACCAATCGCAGAAACAGCTTTTTAAAAAGAAAAATCAATGTAAATTTCTGTTCATTCAGTCACATTGCTGGAGTATGCGCTGCGAGCTGAGATAACCCAGGAGAGCCATAAGATTAACTTTTCTGCAACTGATACACACAGAGGTGAAACTGAATAGCTCAACTCATTTTTTTTGCCTGCTTCACCCTCCAGATTTCAGCGTTAATTGTTCCAGATACATGTTCATTTCCTACACACAGAGAGAGAAAGAAAAAGAGGCAGATCTCCAGTTCACGAGTGTTTTTTCCACTCCTTTTGGGTGCCAAACCCTTGGTTTCCCTGGGAGAAGAGCCCAGGGGATCATCCCCTTCAGAGTTTTAGCCCCAAATCACCATAAAAGGCTCCAAGTGACCATTCGAACAGCTGAGCCATTAAAGACCCTGCGGTTACCTCTCGGTGCTGGAGTCCTGCAGCAGGTACGGAGAGCACTTCACCGCATACACCGTCCTCCACTTCTTGTGTTTAACTTGGTACACGTGCCCAAAGCCTCCGCTGGCCACTTTAATCCAGTCGTCTTCAAAATCCTCCTTGTTAAAGACAGTTAAGCTGCGCAGCTGCCGGTCCCGATCCGAAGCCATGGCAGGAGGGGCAGCCTGGATCTCTGCCTCCTGCTCGGGCAGCGTCAGAGAGGAATTAGAGGAGCTCTTCCTACCTCTGACTTGCCCAGGGAGGTAGGGAGTTACCTGAGATGAGCCATGTTACCTACTGCCAAGAGGTGGATCCCAAGAGTCGCTCTCATTTGTTATGCAGAGTTAGCTGCGCTAATTAATTCCAGAGAATCAGAATGAGCTTGGCCTGGCTGGGTATGTGTCTGCATTTCATAGAATCATAGAATAACCAGGTTGGAAGAGACCCACCGGATCATCGAGTCCGACCATTCCCATCAATCTCTAACCCATGTCCTTCAGCACCTCATCCACCCATCCCTTAAACCCCTCCAGGGAAGGTGACTCAACCCTCTCCCTGGGCAGCCTCTGTCACTGCCCAATCACCCTTTCTGTGATTTTTATATTTTCTTCCATACAGCCGCCCTTCTCTCTCTCTCCTATCAAGCACTGGGAGGGAAATGCTGGAAGGGTAAGAGATATAAAACGATGAAGAAATGCACAAAGCTCCCATGCAGCATCGCGTGGGAGAGCCAGATGAAGAAGAGAAGTAGAAAACCTTCCACGTTTAAGGTTCCAGAGAAGATCCCAGAACTGGCATGCGGCAAACGCGACCGTGTGAACCTGAGGAGTTATGTCAACGGAAATACAACAAACCCAGGGAGCCAGAGCGGTTACCTCAGGGGTAAATGATGCTGGCGAATGGCTGCAAGGGGCACTGGGAGAAACAAGAGAATATGGAAGAGCTGGTCTGAGCAGTTCAACCGTCACCACGTGAGAGCTGGGAACAGCATGTGTGCTTCTAGTCACTTTATGCCTGGACTCCCCAGCTGTAAAAAGGCTTTAATGATGCTTGTCTGGGTCTCACGCGTCTCCGCCTTTACCAGCTCAGCGCAGGGTCTGTCTGTGCCAGTCAGTGTCAAACACACCGCGGGGCTGGCTCCTCAGTGCTACTGCAATACAATAAATCATATTTCTGAAGGGTAATTATCATCGAGTCTTGGCCTGGAAATTTTAGCTGCGTGTCAGATCTGAAGAAATTCTTAGGGGGAGACTGATCCAGGTGGAAATGCAGTTCTCTCTGTGTGTTCTTGTCCTTGACCTTGGTGGTGGCAGTGAGAGAATGAGCTCGGCCTTCAGGCCCCTGATAAACCACTTAGCTGCCCCAGGAGGGGCAGAAGGGCTCTGTGCAGCTGCCAACCCTAACTCAGATGCAGATCACAGCCTCAGGCTGTGAGGTTGTAGGGATGGAGCCAGAAGCAGGGCTGTGTGTGCCCCCTGTGCCAGTACCCAGCACGGACACTGCTCGAGCACCCAAACACACCATACAAAGCTCTAGCCGAGAGTCACATGCAAGCGTTGCTTTATTTCCTTCCAAAAGAGCAGCTGCATCTCTGCCACCTGCTGCTGGCTCAGTGGACTGGGAAGGTCAGCCTGGAGCAGAGGTTCTTCCATCCCCTCTCTGGGTGCTAGAAACCATTGAGGAACTGGATGGACGTGACCATTTCACCTGACACCCACCTAAGTGGTGGCAGTGGGGACAAGGAGCTTCATCAAATTGTTCTCCGAAACCTGACATCGTGCATGTTTGAAGGTGGACAATGAGAAAACAGGAGAAGCCACATGGCAGTGACCCATGGGCCGTGCCCTGACACCTCTGGTTATTTGTTATTCACCAAACCAAAAAGAGCAAAGCACTGCTGCTGCTTCCCAATCTCTGGGAAAGCTGCTGGCAACTCCCCTCCCACTGTCACTGAACCCCCTCATCACCCTGAGCTGCTTCTGCCCCATCCCACCCCCCAAAGTGAATTCTGAACACCCCTTCCCCAAGATGCTTGATCCTCCAAAAGACTGTGGCTGATTCCCTTGAAGACGGTTCCCAACCTGCCCCTCAGAGAGCGGCCACCTCCCCCACCAAGGTGATTCTGACAACTCAGCACCAGCTACCACGGTAAAGACAGCAACCCTAGAAGCTGAGGGTGGTGAGATTGTGTTGCATGCTCTCAAATTCAGCCTTAGGGACCAAGCTTTTGCATTCTTAACTTCCTCCCACTATGTGTATTTTACCGACAGGCAGTTTGTGCAAACTTGCTTCCACTGAAAGGGAGAGAACAGTAACAGGAGTAAAGCAAAAGCATGAAGGGACTCGTCTCCTTAGATGTGAGAAAAGCTGTAAAGCTGAGCAGCTGGATGTCTGGAGCTGTTTGGGTCCTGTCCACACTTCCAATCAACAAACTTGAGTTTTATCATTTTTTCCTAACACTCCGTTCTTCTTGACAGGACGGCTCTACTCTACAGCTCTTTACCTCATGTTGCTCTCCTGCCCCCAGTGCTCCTGCCTGCTTTCCCAGTTCTGTGAACAGACTGTGTGCTGGCGCTTGCACTCACTGCGTTTTCAGCTCTGCTCTCGCTTACAGCTGGACCACTACAACAATTCTTTCTCTCTCTACTCTGCAGTTTGTGGACTTGCTCATGCAGGAGGAAAGAAAGGAAGGGGAGCCGTGCTCAAAGCACAGATTGGATATGGGGCTCCCTGGCTCAGCAGAAGCTCTATGAAAGCAGAACAGTGTGCAAAGCCAACTCAGTTGCTTTTCGGATCGTTGTAGCAGTGCCAAGGGACCTGCCGGACCTGCCAGCTGCTCGTAGTTCACAGGCCACAGGTTTCTCCAAGTCTTGGATAGCTTATGCTTTTGGTTTTCTGCTTGTGATGCAGCCAAAGGCTTAGGAAAACACCAGCCAAGACAGCAAAACCGGTCAGGGATCCCAGCAGGATGGGTACCAGCATGGCAGAACCGGGACCTGGAAATAAAGAACCAAGCAGTGAAAAGCATCAAGAGCATAAGGGAGAAGAAAGAGAAGGTTAATTGGTGTGTGATGGGAATGGTTGGACTCGATGATCTGGTGAGTCTCTTCCAACCCGGTTATTCTATGATTCTATGATTAAATTCCCATTCATCTTTACAGCACATCAAGCAGGTACCTAAGTTTTCTTCCACAGAGTGGCCTGTATGGGTAGTTCCTTTTCTAACCCATCATCGTCTGCAAGAGAGGGGCAGAGAGAGGGAAGGAAAAACGAGACCCACCTTCTGCAGGTTTGTAACGAAACTCGTTCTTCGTTCTCCAGACTGGCCCGAATGAGATCAGGTTGTGAGGGTTTCCATAGCTGTTCCTGTCACTTGGCTCCATGCTTTCAAAGCAGTCCTGGGAAAGACGTGAAAAACATTTGGAAGCGTACGAGTGGCACCTGAACCGAATCTCCTGCTCTGCAGTCCACAGCAACCACAGATCAGAGCACATCTCTGATTTTGCCCTGATTTTCTAAGATCTCATCTCAATCTCCCCACTTTCAGCTGAAAACTGTTCCTCCTCATCCTCTCCCTGTGCTCCCTGATCAAGGGCCCCTCCCCAGCTTTCCTGGAGCCCTTTCCAAGTACCAGAAGGCTGCTAGGAGCTGGAATAAGTTGGAGCTCTACAATCTGCCATCGAGATTCTTTACTGAACGGGCTGAACTTGCTGGAAGCACCAAACCTTTCCCAAAGTTCCTCATGCCAGCAAAAGCAGAGCCACCCCACGTACCTGCCCACAGCCTGTAGGGCCAGGCAGACAGATGTTAAGCTCACAGTGCAAATAGGCCACGGTATGATTCAGCATCTGGAACAGCTGGATGGTGAAGCTCACAGCTCTGGGCTTACTGCTCTGTAGTAACTGGATGTGTCTGCATTCAAATGGCAACCTGACAAGGAGAAATGGCAAACGGTTTCAAACTCCAGTTCTCCCCGACTGTCAACACCTCTGGTCCTTGTCTCTGCTTTGGAGACCACAGTCGTAGAGCCCCAGAACTGTCCTAGAGCCCCAGAAAGGTCCTAGAGCCCCAGAACTGTTTCTTGGAGGCTGATTTTGCTGCAACCATTAAAACAGCTGCTGTAGTGCAATAATCATTCCCTGACCTAGAGAAAATCAGAGGCACTGCAGAGGTGATCGCCCACTATAGCCGAGACAAACCTGAAAGCTCTTTTACGATCGCAATAACGTGTAGCACTCCTAATGCACATTTCATGCCCCAGTGGCTTTACAAACAGCAGCTAATGAATCCTCCAGTTTCCAGTGCTTAACCCACGCAGGTTAGGCAGGAGCAGCTGTGAAATGCTGACAGGGACACGGATGTCCATCCGTCCCTTAAACTCCTCCAGGGAAGGTGACTCAACCAGCTCCCTAGGCAGCCTCTGACAGTGCCCAAAGACCCCTTCTGTGAAGAATTTTTTCCTTATGTCAAGCCTGACCCTCCCCTGGTGGAGCTTGAGGCCATTCCCTCTCGTCCTGTCCCTTGGGAGAAGAGCCCAGCTCCCTCCTCTCCACAATCTCCCCTCAGGTAGTTGTAGAGAGCAATGAGGTCTCCCCTCAGCCTCCTCTTCTCCAGGATAAACACCCCCAGCTCTCTCAGCCGCTCCTCTTCTTCTCCAGCCCCTTCCCCAGCTTCGTTGCTCTTCTCTGGACTCACTCCAGAGCCTCAACATTCTCATTCTCAGTGCTTTAAGCTTACTCTGAACTCCAAAGAGGTCCAGCTGCAGCCACAGGATAGGAGAGGGGGTCCCCAAAGGCTCAGCCCCTTCCCAGCCCCAGGAGAGCTCCATGTCTGACCTGTGGAACAGGCAGCACGTGGCTCCTGGTCCCTCTGGGTTGGCGGAAGGCGTCACACAGCATGAGCGGATCTGGAGCACAGGGTGGCTGCTGTTGGTCTGCACGGCCAGGAAAGCCAGGAAAGTCTCCTGGGAAGCTGCTGATCCTTGGAACTCCAGCTCTGCTTCTGCCGCAGGGCGCAGGCTCATCCGCACCGTGTAGTTACCGGAGAGGCAGGCATCATCGCTCACAACTGCAAGGCTTTAGGGAAACAAGGAAAAAAAAGCTGAGGCCCAGCCAGGCTCCACAGCCTGTCAGGAATAAAAGAGCATTAGGATGATTTTCCTCATGACACCAAACAGTCTGATTAAATGAATGAACAGCATTAGCCTGGAGAAGAGAAGGCTCTGAGGAGACCTTAGAGCAGCTTCCAGTAGTACCTGAAGGAGCTCCAGGGAAGCTGGGGAGGGGCTCCTGTGCAGGGGGAAGGGTTTTCAAGTGAAAGAAGGGAGATTGAGATGAGATCTTGGGGAGAAATGTTTTGCTGTGAGGGTGGGGAGGCCCTGGCCCAGGCTGCCCAGAGCAGGGGTGTCTGCCCCATCCCTGGAGGGGTTCAAGGCCAGGCTGGATGGGGCTTGGAGCCCCCAATCCAGCGGGAGGTGTCCCTGCCCATGGCAAACCCAACCCATTCCATGATCCTATGCAGACCCTGGTGTTACAGAACCTCCCATGAGCAATATCAAATGTTTCCACTTGCAAAATGTTGTGTAAATCGTTGTAGGAAGGAGAGGTAGAGAGCTGAAGGCTATTATCAAAACAAAAACCAGGTCTGAAAGATTCCATTAATATCCAAAATTTGAAAAGACCCCCCCTTTTTTTTTTTTAATGTGATGCCATTGCTGATCGAACTAAGTGGTTTTAAATAAAATCACAGCACCACATACCGACGTTACTGAGCCCATGAAGCAATCTGGATATTAATTCCCCCTCCCTTAAATCACACAACTACTACACTGAGATAATTACCCATTCAGAACGGTAGCATCGGACTGCGAAAGCCTCCTCTGACGCGATTCACTGAGCAGAGCACTGGGCTCTGAATCCAGCAGCGTTAAAACAGTCACTAAGCCTTCAGCTGCTTCTTCTGTTACCTCGTTTGTTCCAAGCATCTCCTCTGCCTCCGTGTTCAAGAACGGCCTCTCGGATTGTCCAGTGTTCCCAACGCCCAGCAAGGAATCCCCCTGGGGTGTGAGCGCTACCAGACTCCGAGAGGAATATGAGGGGCTCTCTGGGGATGGAAGGAGCTGGATGAGATCTCCAGCTAGGAGCATCTCAGCATCGCCAACAGCTGCCTGACCAAAGAGAGCTGACTGATTAGTGACCTTATTTACAAGCCCATGGGCAGAGACGGGAAACACTTTTGTTGGAGAAGACCCAGCGTCAGGACTGGAATGACCAGTCTCATGTTCAATGTCATCTTGCAGTGACACCTTCTGGTGTGGTGAAGATCCAGGTGCCTGGGTGGTGGCTGCATCTCCCATCACCAACGTGTCCTCAACCTTCACCCTTGGTGTAGAAGCCACAGCTGATTTGTTCACTCCGGCAGCTGCAGGCAGCACGATGTTTGGATCAGATCGGCTGGTCGGTGTTGGCAAGACAACCGCTGTTTTGATTTTAAGTGAAGTGGTGATATAATCATTCTTAGCTGCAGAGAAAGAAGTCGCTGCTGATGGAGTCTGTGGTGTGGTCTGTGCCAATTCAGGCTGCCTCTCCAGAGCAAGAACAGATCCTGCAGACACAAACGATTGCGTCGGAGTTAAACCAACCTTACTCCCAAGAACTGCTGTGGGGGGTTGCTGTGTCCTTGTGTCAAACGCAGGTGATGGAGATGCACTTGTTCCTAAGAATTTGTCAGTTCCTTGCTTCGTTACACTGGTGCTGATTTCATTTGGCTTCATACTTGCTCCTGTATCTGCCTGTGAGGACGGTTTAGTAGAGGCTTGATGGACTTGGTCCCGTTTCATGGCTGACAGCAGGGGAACACGTGTAGAAAGGGGTGAAGCTGGGCTTGCAGGAGAGTCCGTGTACACTCTTGGGTGTGTGAGTGCAGACAGGAGTCTCTCAAAACCTGCTGACTTCACTTGCTCCTTGGTTGAAAATCGAGCATGTGCTGGTGCTGCTGTTAGTCTTCCTGCCATTATAAAGGGCGTAAATTCCAAATGTGCAGCAGGATCAGGTTTTATAGAAGCTGGGTGGGTTTGCCCTGTTTTAGCAGGCACCGTGCTGCCCACTGCTGAATCTTTGTGATCATTTCCAGCCTGAAGCACTGAGGAAGATGTTGATGTGCTGGATACAAACCCAACTTGCGAGGGCAGCCTTTGAGGAGGATCAGCACTCAGGAGGCTTTGCGATGTGGACTGCAAAGGCAGGATACCTGCCAGCATCTCAGGTGAGTATTTTATGGTTGTAGCTGGGTGCGAGGTCAAGCACTCCATGCATGGTGCCTGAGCAGAGGGAGGCACCGTGGCTGAGCCTTGGTGGCTGCCAGCACTTGGCAGCAGGAGTTGCTTGTCGTGCTGAACCTGCTCTGCAGCCCCCGGGATGGTAAATGAAGAGTGGGAAGGCCTTTCAAAATCAGGGAGTCCCTTTGCTGATGGTAAAGGAGTTACAGAAGAATGCGGCTTTTCAGCAGTGATGAACGCTTTGGGGGAGATACGGGGCCTGGGCTGTGCAGACGCCACTGGCGCTGGCACAGAGGAGGGGACAGGCTGCACCAATGTACCATTAAGGAGAAGCAAATTGGACTCTCTGGTCTCTTGGGAGCTGGGAGCAGGTATTTGCACCTCTACAGGCAACCTGTGTGGACGCACGGCCTGTGCCGTAGGGCTGATCCTCATCTGTGGGTCCAGCAAATGCTTCAAGGCTGAGGCAAAAGCTTGAAAGGAAGGAGCAGTGGCTGTATAATTAGGATCAGTTGGCACGGGCTGAGAGCTCAAGGATGGTTTCTCTGCTTGCTGGTTAGACGCAGCGGAGAGATGAGGTTCAGGCGTCAAAACCTTGCTAGTGGGATAAGAACTAGCTTTCACTGGGATATCAGGGGTGCTCAAAGTCAGATCTTGCTTGTTTGAGAAGAAGAGAGCAGCTTTATGATCACCCTCACCCTCTGGAGAGGGCACCACCTGTAAATCTGGTCTGTCCGTGGGCAAGAGGATAAATACAGGCTTAACCAGGATTACGCTAGAAATATTCAGATTTTGTAAGTTTGCAAGGTCCAGCACTGAAGAATTTGATGTCGCCAGGATTTGCTGAACGGAAACCAGATGCCCAACGCTGGTGTTTGGGAATTTTACAGGGAGGGGGGAATCTTGCATGGGCTGCAGGCATAATGTGCCATTAGTCATTTTAAGCAGAAAGGACAAGTATGGGGCTGAGGGCAGCACTGTGAATTGATCAGCTCTGAAAGCACTGAGGTTCTGGGTAGAAACCTCATGTGACACGCTGAACCGCTGCCCCAGCGCTTGTGCCAGGTAGGCTGGGATCTCACCAGAGCCACTGGGCACCACTGGTGCAGGTTGTGCTGTTGTGGAGCTGGGCTGGCTTCCCTCCGCGTGGAGCGTGGGCCGTTGGGAAGGAAAAGCTGCCAGGCTGCCAGTTTGCTGCATCTGGGAGGCTGAAGGAGCAAAGCTGTGAAGAGGAACTTTCTGGTTTCTGTCGTCAGGCAGTTCAGAGGAATGGGGGACTGGGCTGGCTGGTGGAGTCAGTGAGGGAGAACCAGTTTTATCTACCTGTTGTGGGAGACTTTTCTTTCTCTTGGAGTCTTCTTCCACTGTGCTCATCTGCAGCATCACAGGGGAAGCTTCTCGAGATGCAGGATGGACAGAAATGCCTTGAACCTGAGACCCAGAAGCAATAGATGTGGGGGAAGTTGGTACGGAAATTCCTTTCTCGGTAGAGGTGGGGGTGCCCTTTAGCTGCACATAAGTGGGATAAGGTGTACCTGGTGGCTGAAGACCTGCATGAACCGAATCCAAAGTGCTTACAGGTTGAAGGGCTACTTTCTCAAAGGTGGACAGACCTGGAAAGAGCGTAGGTGTTCTTCCTTTTGGTTCTTTAGTAGTTTGGGAATGTTTTATTGTGGAAGTCTGTGACAGGCTTAATGAGGATGAATTAGCAGAAGCCTGCAGGCTCTCAGCGGATTTGGTTTCAGGTTTGCTTGTCGTGGCCTGATGATCCGTATCTCCTTGCAGAACTAGAACTGGAATTTCTTGAGACCTCCTGCTGGTTTCTTGGGAAACATGTTTAGTACAGTTGAGAGGCCGGGACAGAGAGAGGGGCTGTTGTCTGTCAGTTGTGCTGAGAGGCCATGGAAAGGGAGATGGAAGCAAGTCCTCATGAACCGGAGCTTCCACGTGCATCTCTAACAAAGAGGAATGTACAGTGCTTTGTGGGTGTGTCCGAAGAACCAGCAACCGTGTTGGGTGTCCAGAACCATTTATTACAGTTGTGGTGTTTCTGGTTGTTGTTTCCTGCTTCACTGATAAATTAGAGGAGGATGGAATAGCAGTTGTCTGGGTCGTTGTGGAATAGACTGCACCAAGGTCCCCTGAAGATGACTTTTGTAGGGATGCAGGTGTTGTAGCTTTAGCATCCATACTCTGTGTCTTCTTTGAGTACACAGGTGTCACAGCAGCTTTGCTCTCAGCCTTGACTTGTAGGTTTGTGTCTTTTGGCCTTTTGCTTGTAGGAGGAGTTCCTGTCGGTAACCAATCCACCCTTGCACCTTCCAGATCAATCTTAACTCCGGTGGGAAATGGAGATGCTGCTATTTCTTTACTTGGAGGATGAAAACTTACCATTGAAGTCAGAAGAGACGTTTTAGGACTCGGCATCTCCATCTGCTTGATAACAGGACTAGAAAAAACAGAAGACTCGTGCTGGGTCCCTCCACTGAGAGCAGGCTGAGGTAGCCCAGTGCTAGAGCTAGTGGGACCGAAACCAGCTTCAGAAATATTCTCCAGTCTTCCTTGCAGGGAGATGGTTTGCTGTTCTGGATGTGCGGCAGCCTGTGATCCTTGTGAGGAGACAGAGATGTTCATGCTGCTCAAGAGCTCGGTAGGTAATGTGTGTCCACCCTGGAGTTTTAAAGCTGCCGCTTCTGTGTGCGATTGCTCAGGCATCTCCAGGTTTCCAAGCAATTCCACAGGCAGCACGGCTGCGCTTTTTGCAGCCGTCTCTGTATGGACAGGGATGAAGGCGGCTGTCATTTCATGGGCAGGATCAACTGCTGGACTATGGAAATCAAAGGTCACCTCATCCGAGTTATCTTCAGTAACAGAGAACACTTTGCTGGGCACTGGGCTGCTCGCAGGTCTCGGCTGGACTTCTTCAGGAATGCTCAGGCTTAATATTTCACTGACATGATGTTCACTCCAAGAGGCACCTAACAAATAAAAAAAACCAAGCCTTGACCTATTCAGTTGTACACGAACTTTTAAGAGCTTGCAGCAGCACTTTGCAAGAGGCTGAGGGGGAAGCAAAAAGTTCCAATGGCCTCTGGCTCCATTTAGAACCAATGAGGAGGGGAGCTTGGGTAGCTCTGTCTCTGCCATTCTCAGAGCCACCTCCTACAAATCTGATCTGCTGCTGTTTCTATTCCATGTCATGTGGAGGATGACACTTCATGCTCCTGCATACTGATAGCAAAGCATTCACCAGCCAGAGAGGAACCCTTAATTTTAATTGTACAAGGCTATAAGTCACAGCTGAAGGTGCAGGGAGAACGAAACCCTCAGGCTGCCCGAGGACAGGCTGGTAGCTCTTTAATAGCAAAGCAATATTAATACATACACGACTGAGCTCACTCACCTGGCCCTCCCTAACCATCCCTCCTCACCCAATATCCCTGGGTTTCCTGAGTTTCCTGACACTACCCCCATGCAAGTTCATTTTTACTGGAGAAAACAGCTTGCATGACGACACAAGCCCAATTTCATCAGCCAAGTTAATTTTAAGTCCACTTGCAGGGCAGGCTGACGGGCACAGAATAAGAGGCAGAAAGCGAAGGCTGCCTGGCTCCCTGCAGTGAGTGACAGCAGCCCCAGGAACTCGTTTGAGGCATGACAGCATCACGAACTCATCACCGATTTCCTGCTGTCAGAGCTATGTGGCAGGACAGCTGTTCCCGAAGAGAAAGCAGAACAACGTGTTACTGCACGGTGAGGGGGGAGCCCCTGCTCAGCGTGAGAACAGTGATGCCTGAGGAAGCATATTCTGAGGAAAGCTCAGTTCTGCTGAGGACCTAAAGTCACTAGGGCTGTTCAAGCCTGGAGAAAAGGAGACTGAGGTTGGACATTGGGAAAAGATTCTTCCCCTAGAGAGCAATGGAGCACTGGAGCAGCTCCCCAGGGAAGCAGTCATGGCTCCAAACCTGACAATATTCCAAAAGCGTTTGGCCAATGCCCTGAGTGATACGGTGTGGATGTTGGGGTTGTCCTGTGTGGGGACAGGAGTTGGACTTGATCCCTGTGGGTCCCTTCCAACTCAAGACATTCTACGATCCTATAATTTCCTTTTCTCTCCCCCACTTAAAGGAGACAAGATGGACTGCCTCTCGGCTCAGCTGCGTCCTGCTTTGGGGCCACTCAGATTCCCCATAACAGAAACCATTCACTCCAAACCTTGGGCCTCACAGTACAGCCACACAATGAGGGAAGTGGTTCCTTCAGCTCGTTGTTGTCACACACCTGAGACTGATGGCACAATATTTAGCATCGGTTTTCCTGCTGACTAATAATAGAGGGAAAGAAGGTACAAAGACAGACAGTGAGATTAGAACAAAACACATGGCTCACCAGGTAAATCCAATAGTCCAGCTGCAATCAGCATAAAGATGGGAAATTTCTCTTGCATCTTGTGAAGCAGCTCCTGAGTCACTCCAACAACAACAGATCCAGAGAAGAATCCACTCGTGAGGAGTCACTGCTGCCCCTTCGCAATGGGCGTTTGCTGTGTTTGTCCTGGAAGAGCAGGGTATTGGGTTACTTTATAAGAGCTTAGGCCAGACAGCAACCAATAATCTGTTCCAAAAAGAAAAAAAAAGCCTGCACCAATAGAAATCAATTGATTTTTAAAGGAAGAGGAGAGTGAGTGCACCTGTATGACAAAGGTAGAAAACATTATTGTGAACATGAGAGGCTACCTATGCAAGGCAGCTCTAAACCTCTAAAAAGAGAGTTAAAATGCTACCTTGAGTGCTGTGTGCGGTGCTGAGTCCCACCGTTCCAGAAGGATGGAAAGGGCCTTGGATGCATCCAGAGGAGGCAACAAAGCTGGTGACAGGGCTGGAAGGCACAACCGAGAAGCTGAGGGCTTCGGGATTGTCTGGTTTGGAGCAAAGGAGGCTGAGGGATGATCTCGTTGCTCTCTGCAGCTTCCTGAGGAGGGGATGCAGAGAGGGAGGTGCCGAGCGATTCTCCCCAGTACCCAGTGATCAGGCACATGGGAATGGCTCAGAGCTGTGTCAGGGAGGTCCAGACTGGACATGAGAAGCATTGCGTTTGTGAGAGAGTGGTCAAACCCTAGAACAGTCTTGCCTAGAGAGGTGGTTGATGTTGAAGAGGCAGTTTGGACAATGCCCCTGATAATAATAACCTGCTTTAACTGCTGCCCAGCCCTGAAGAGATTAGGGGGTTGGACTGGACGATCACCGAGGGTCCCTCCCTACTATACTGGTTTGTAATTTAATAATTCTAATAAAAATATGGCTAGAGAACAAGCACGACAAACACCAAACACACACATAACTTAAACATTCATAACCAAAAAAGAGACCAGAGATTTCTTGGGTAAAGTCACATTTAAGCACCTTTTACCTATGACTGTAACGTCCTAGTGTCCTAGGAAATAATGACCTGAAGAAGACAAGTAGCACACGCTGGGCATCTCCTTAGGGGTGGGCACCTGCACACACACAAACAGGGGGAGAAACTCTTGGAGACAAGACATTTAGAGCAACGCGGGTTAAGAGAACATTATCACACAGTCATGACTGTTGTGAGTGGCCTGGAAATGTGTATTAAAAAAAAAAAAAAAAAAAAGACCAAGTCAGATAAGCAGCATAATGACAGCTCAGAACAGTGCTGCAAAAGACACCGAGGACGAGGTGATTGCTTTGAGGGAAATAACAATAAACCATTATCCATCCTTCAGCAAACTGATAGAGTGTAGTCTAGCAGATAACACAAGAGATGAGATGCTGACAGATATCATTTCCAGCGCCAAGCACGTCGCTCACCTGAACGGGATAACCAAGGTCAGGTCGCTTCATCTTTTTCTGCATTCTAGAGTTGTCTGGGACAGAAAATTATCCCGACTGGCATTAGCACAGCACCTGACATGCAGGGCCCTGAGTTTAGTCAGTGCCTCTACTCAAAAATCAATCTGTCATGTTAACCAACATGCCTACTTTCAAGACAACTCCATCTCCAGAATGATAGAATCATTAAGGTTGGAAAAGACCTCTAAGCTCATCCAGTCCAACCACTCTTTCTGCAACAGTTTGATTGCTCAGGTCCACATTCCATCCCCAAATGGCAACAGTTCTGCTCATACCCTGGTGCTCATGTGAAAATTCTGCAGTAATAATTCCTTTTAGTCAGACTAAGGAAGTTAAAAGCAACTCTCCCAGCTGATCACCGTTTTCTTCTGGGGATACCAACAACTTCAAAAGGTTCCATTAAGCAAAATCCAGCTTCAAAACCAAGAAAAAAATCTTAAGCTTTAAAGCTTTTCAAAATGATTTCAATTCTCCTGTAATTTTCTGGCGACACCTACTGTTCCCCTCTGACATCCCACCTCACTAGGCACAAGACTCAATAACTTCTTGTCCCTAAAACAACACCTGGTGTTTGTCAGGCTGAGAACGTGGTGCTTATTTGGACTTGAATACTACACAGGTTTGTTATGTATTTGTCCAGGAAGGTGTAAGTTAACAGTAGGAGCTTAAAAATGAGATAGGGAGATTATCAATTCTATGATTTTCACAGTGAGAAAAACAGGTGCAAGAGCTTCCTTGTCCTGAAGATGATTCAGCTGCTGTTTTGAAAGGCTGATACATAATTTGTGAGGCGCTGTTCTGAAGGGATGGGGCTCCATGCAGAATAAACATTCACAGGTAGCAAGGAGCCCTTTTTAAGTCAAACGCCACTGACCTGGGCTTCTTCCCAGAAATGCGATATATTCTTTTGGTTGCAGTCTTCAAAACAGAGGCAAAAAAGAGTATTGTGTTTATGGCCAAAGCCCTTGCCTTGTCTAAAGTTGTACAAGCTTATAACAGCTCTTTGTAAAGACAGAAGTATAAACAGCAGACTCTGAGGCAGCTTCTCATCTCTGTGTTTTAAATTCTCCTTTTCAGAAGAACAAAGAAAAGGTACAAGCAATGCATGATTGCCTTTTTCTTTTTTCAAATTACACTTGCCAGGAGTAGCAATTCATTTTTGACCTCTCCAGAAAAAAGACATTACAAGGATGTGCCCTTTGTGTTATTATTTAAAAATCAACAACTGGACACAGCATCAGAGACAAATAAAAGACCCTGAGAAAGTACATTAAGATCAGGAGGGTCAGCTACTGTTTTTACTCCACACAAAACTAACCCACAAGAGGGACTCTATTACATTTACAAAGACAGTAAAGCTGATAAACAGAAAAAAATATGAATTCTGATTCACACAGACCTCACTGTAATAAGTTATCACTAAGACTGAGCACTTGTCTAAGCTGAGACTGAGATACAGAAGCAGGAAAGCAAGAGGTTCAAGGTTTGAGCAAAGCAGGAGTTGATATCGCACACGCGTTACTGCATCGTAATGGAACCACCAGAGGACAGCATCTGGCAGGGAAAGGGTTCTTCCCAGTCGCATCATTTATTCCTATATTCTCCCTAACACACCAGGCACTGCACCCAAACTGGAAAGCTGACTAGATGAGCCATTGGTCACTTATTAACTGAAGAATGTGCCAGTAAGAAAGGGCAACATCATTTATTAAAGCAAACAAGTTTAATACAAGCTGTTAGTTTAGTTGCTAGTCTAGATAATAAATTAACTGCATTCTCCTAGTTCTTATATTGATCTTGTTTCACCAGCTTCTGCAGGGGAGCAGCAAATGCTTTGAAGAGGGGCTGAGGGACTGGACTTTTAGTCAGTTTTATTAAAGAAAGAAAATACTCAACAGCAAGGGGGAGTAACAGCAAGTTTCAAAGTTGTCAGGAAGACTTCAAATGCTGTGTACGTATTTCAGAGAGGAGTTGAGGATGGCCAGGCCATTGAGTTTCCGCAGCTGGAAAATATGCCTGAAAAGACAACAGAAAAGCTGCTGGGGGAAGGAGATGACTAACAATTAAAATAGCTAAGCTTCTACAGCTCTGCGATACCCCTTGCCCAAACCCTCAAGCACGTTCACTGCTACATCCAAGAAATTCCTCCTAAAGTAAGAGGAGGAAGTTTCTCAGTTACTGCCGAAAAACTGACAAAGGAGAGTTCTAAAGATCACTTGACAATTGTTCAAATAGGTAACATTTCAAAATAAAGAAAATAAGGTGTTTCCCTTGTATGCACCTGTAGGATTTTGCAAATCCCAGCAGACACTTTCTCTATTGCCCATTTAGGACCTCCAGCACAAGAAAACTGAGGGGACAGTACCATAAGATGGAATTCTGCTTGGAGAAAGAGCAACGGATTTCATCAAGTATTTATACAAACTGATCACCTGCACTGCACCTGCTTCCTCTACAAACAGGACAGACTGACACTGGCCAGGTTTTCAATTACCACCTAATAACAACCAGACAAGGTGACAACAGTCTCATTAACAATACCTCGGTTCTGCAACGCAAAGCTTCCCCAGAGCAATTGCTGCGTTCTCCTGCACCGAAGTTCTTGTGGCATCTCCACCAGCATGTTTCAACAACATCATCACAATGTTGGAGTCCAGTAGGGATGTTGCTGCTCCAGGAACTGCAAGGCACTGGCCGAGGCAGAAAGCAGCATTCCCCACAATCATTTCGTTCTCAGACTCCAAGAGCTTCAGCAGCACACTGAGTCCTGGAAGGAAGAGAGATTAATTGTACACAAAACTGAATCATGGAATGGGTTGGGTTGGAAGGGACCTCAAAGCCCATCCAGTTCCACCCCTACCATGAGCAGGGACACATCCCACTGGATCAGGGGTTCCAAGCCCCATCCAACCTGCCCTTGAACCCCTCCAGGTTTGGGGCAACAACCACTTCCCTGGGAACCTGGGCCAGGGACTCCCCACTCTCACAGAAAAACATTTCTGCCTAAGATCTCATCTCAATCTCTCCTCTTTCACCTGAAAACCCTTCCCCCTCATCCTATACCTGCACTCCTCAATCAACAGCTCCCTACATGGGTGAGGACAGAAATGCTGTTGTGGAAAACAACTGAAAAAAAAGGAACGTGAAGCTTTATTTCTATCCTTAGCTACCAAAGCAGCTGAGCTCCTCTACTTCTGTAACCCATACCCCGAGCATTTCCTCTGTGCTTATGACAGTTGTACAGCTCTTGCTGGCACCTGCTGGCAAACAAAGATGACAAAAATAGAGAGACTTTTCACAAGATTAATACCTGGAGTTTGGGTAGAAAGGAGGAGAGCAAAGTGTTATTGTTAATTTGAGGAAATGAAAGCTTCATCTACAGCCAATAGTGAAGCTAGTATGGGGTGTACAAAAGAGAGACGATGCTCTGAGGCTTGTAATGACTGGAAATCCTTAGGGTTCAAGTTGAACTACACGAGCTGACAGTTTCTTGACAGGTTCAACCGTTTAGATAGAACACAAGAACTCCCTGTTGTAGTTACATTAGCATTAATCGAAGCTGGATTTTAAAGCAGTCTAAGTAGTTTTGCACCATGTAACTAGAGCAAATGTACTCAAATATCCCCCTAAGACACCTGGCCTGATATTGTAACCCTGTTTTCACACCTATTTCCTTTTAATACCAGGCCAGATATCCACTTGTAAATTGAAGGAAACTATAAACAACCTCAGCCTCTAGAAACCAGGTGTGTAAATGAAGTTTCTTATTTTAGTCACTAACTCCAGCAAATACAACCCAAATCATTTGGTTGATTAGGACTTTCTCCAAAATACACATATTTCTGGTCCTGAAAAAACACATCCAGCCATTTTGCTGGAGTGAGGTGCAGTTTCTCCATCTCAGGCTCATTACCTGGCACACCTATTTCCATCCACACACAGAGTTAAGGCTCATTAAGCACAATTTCACGAGATAAAAGGACACACTACTCAGAACATGGCTAAAGTCTTGAAAGAGTGAAAATCAGTGTTCGGTTCAGTTCTTGAGGGGGAAGAAAGTAACCAGATGATACTGAAATTACATCTCAGCATTCAGGCTCCAGTTAGTGAGGCTGTCACTTACTTTTGTCTGACTTCACTAGATCTTCCTGAGCTTGTCTACTGCTTCTGGTGCAGACAGAAAGGGTCTTTATTGCATAATTGGATGTGATTTCTCCTCCAGCCTACATGTGATTAGAATAAAACACACACTAACAAACACACAGTTCATGCCCCAACTTACTCAAGGCTACAGAACAACTTAGGCACCATGGAGGCAGTTGGGTGTTTCTTATGCCTAAGGAATTAAGGCCTTTTCAAAATACAAATCAAGATGAACACAGGTCAAAAAAATGACACAAGAGCCATCTCTTTCCTGCCAGCAATGAACATACACAATTCCCTGAATCTCCAGAGCCCAGTTCCTTTCAAAGCATCAACTCCTCTGACGTTTGCCAGTTACAGGAGCCACGTTGAACACCACAACCTTTCTTTTTAAGCTGATTTTACCTGCATCACAGCAAATTTGGAGAATCCACATCAATCTGGATGGATACGCAGGTAACACAGCAAAACAGAGAAAGCAACAGACACACATACAGGGAAAAACTGCTCCCAAGCTTGATTGAGCAATCACTGACAATCAGCGGAAAGGGCTCTGTTCCTTTTCAAGGGTCTGAATTAGATCACAGCAGTTTTAAGCTCCAATCCCCAGAGCAGGCCTGCAGGTCTGGATCCTTGACTTTACAGCCCTCTGCAATTAGAGGTGTGCACAGGCAGCTGGCTCGTACGGAAATAACAGCCGTGTGGGCTACAGGCCAGACTGCAGGAGTCTGGTCTCCAAACTGGTTACTTAACTTAAAATTAAGCTTGAGAGCACTGTTAAAGGACAACACAGATGCAGACGCACGCAGCCAGAGGGACTGCACAGGTCTTTCTCCTAGGGAAAGGAGGCTAATCAGAGGGACAACACTGGTTTTCTTAAGGGACAGTACAAGCAGAAATTACGCGAATGCTGTTAAATTAATTTACCTTCAAGAATTTGATCATTTTCTTCACTACCCCTCCTTTCACCACTTCATCTACTGCTGAAGAGGATGCTGGTAAGATGCGGCTGAGCACTCCAGTGGCTCTCTGGATTAGAAAACAGCACAAGAGGACAGAAAAACGCAAATGTGTTCCTTTGTCCCAACAACTTTAAGGGCTAAACAGGCTGTAAACTCGCTGTACGTCTATATATTGAAGAAAATTCTTAGCAGAAACCAGCCCAGCACTGCTGATATTGAGTCAATTAGATCCGAACAACTCCTGTGACTTCTGAGAGGTGAACTGACTCAGAGTCCACATCTGCTCCTACCCACCTTGAGTAACAGCTCCCTGTGGGAGTTACACTCCATCAATAGGAGCACAAGCTCCTAGGTATGATTCACACCTAAGAATTGTGAAAAGAAACAGCTGCTAAACACCCAAATTGTTCCTGCTCCTCTGCTTCTGCATTGATTCCTGTTAGAGAGTTTTACATGAAAACCACTCTAAGGATTAAATGATTTCTAAAAGCTTCTAGGAAATAGAATTCAAGTGAACATTGAGAGCCTCTTGCATCGAAAGATATCAAAACCAAATAGAAGTGGTGTGTTATTTCTTTACTACTGATAATTATAGAATCTTAGAGTCATCGAGGCTGGAAAAGCCCTCTCAACTCATCCAGCCCAACCCTGCCTGCTACACCACGTCCCCAAGTGTCACGGCTACGTGGTTTTTGGACACCTCCAGGGATGGAGACTCCACCACTGCCCTAGGCAGCCTCTGCCAGGGCTTCACCACTCAACATTATAAATATTTTAGGCTTCAAAGGCTAATGAACAGCCTTGCATGAGGCAGCAGTTTGCACTGAAATGTTCAGGTCAGCTAATACAATCCCTCGTTAGCCCACGGGTATCCCACTCACAGTCACAATCCTTCCATCGTTATCCCCGAGGAGAGACAAGCATCGGCTGCTTATGTCCACAGCAAAGTCCTGAAACAACAACAGGAAAAACTCAGCTCCAGCTGATTGCTGGGAGGCATTAGAACAGAAATGGGTTAACAGCAAAGTACACGACAACAAAGAACCCAACAGAGATCAGGGCACACAGAAGGAAGTTACTGACACCTGTGCAGCCAGATAAAACACAAGAAATTCTCCCTTCATGACAGAATTATTATTTTTAAATAATTTTGGAACGTCCAAGCATTTAAGAATATCCCATAGTTGGAGACTGATGCCAAACAAAAGTATTTCTACCACTATAGAAAGTAAAAATTGCTTTATGCTCTTTTTCTTATAAGTGTGTTTATGTAGGGGGCTGTGAAGAAAAAAAATCTGTAAATAGTTTCACTTTTCAGCTCACTTAAATTGTTGACGTCCCTTAATGATCACCCTTAACACCAACAAAAGTAAAAATCAACTGACCATTAGCTAAATCTAAGGCTGTCAAGCTGTAAGTGCTTCAGCATGCTTGATGTGAAAGAAAGTCCAAATCCACCTATTGTAGTCAGGTTCTTTTTCCCTGTGCAGACTGTGTGGTTCAAAATATTCCCTGGTCATTCCCTCACCCACTATCTGACATGTTGGAATGTTCTGGTGTTATTTCAGTGGTTGGAATCAGGCCCATTTCCAGTGGGGACGATGATACTCTGCTCGAGCACCTGCGAATCCCCAAAGAAGTGCTTGTAAGAAGGACCCTGACAAAGAACATTCCAAGATCTGGTATACCTGGACGATGGCATTTGATTCGAGGAGTAAGTTCATCATTAGGCCCAAAACTGCACGTAAACACTCCTGATATTCATGTGTGCTGACAGAACATGCATCCTGTGCATAAAGGAGAGTACAGAGGTTCAGAATACAGAGCTCCTCATACAGAAATGATTTGATACTGACTCATTCTCATGTTTGTATCGCTTTGGTAACTAAAGCTGCAGGCTCCAGGTTTCTGAAGTTCAGGTTAACAGGATGTTAACCTGTACTGATGCTAACAGGATCCTTTGCTACTCTCCGAATTCTTTAGTTTCTAAGGACTGAGTTCACCCTAAAAGGGGACATTTATAATAAATCTCTCTCCCTCTTCCACCCATCTAATAACCCACAAGTTTTACAAACAGGCTGCTCTGAGATCTTTATCCAACCCCCAGATTTGAAAGGTCTCAGTCAAGGGTTCAGAGGTATTAAGAGGCAGAGAAATGTGACCGCACAAGCGCGGCTTCCACAGGAGATGGGGCTGAAAGCACCGTTCCAAGGAGCCATCGAGTTTCTTTACCACAAGCTTTACACACGCTTGCCAGCACTCCCTGCTCTCTGCCATCCGCGCTCGAACGACGACGTCTGCACACAGGTTCCCCATGACACCAACGCAATGAGCAAGGGCTGCCTGGTTCACCAGCTTGACAGAGGCCTGAAAAGAGAGGAGTGGAATAACAATTAAGCATCAATTACAAGGAAACAACAAATACTTGGTTCCTGTTCCTCTGAGAATTAAAGATGAGATTCTAAAGCCACACTTAAATCCCCATGTTAAATCCCAGTGGTGTAAAGCTTACAAATCATCCTCATTTTTGCAATGTATCTCTCAAAGATGTTTTAAAAGTCTTGGAAAAAGTGATTGGATTCAATGTGTCTAACCTCAGACTGGGAATATTTCCTGCTATCCCTTACTTAGGCAAGATTGGACTCCTCACACCCACAAAACTAAGGACATTAACTACCATAGTTCTATCCCAGAGGGGTTTGTCTTGGACTACCTGGATGTAAAATGACAAAAAGCAATCATGTAACACGAAAGGAAAACAGAAATATAGAAACTGGGATCTTTCATACCAGTAACTGGGCAAATAAAGGTAAAACATCTGTGGAAAGCAGGACACGACACTGGGTTCTGAACCTGTTGTGGGATAAAGAAAACCATGTTTGGACTCAAAGCTTTAGACAAATCACAGATGGACTAGCTGGTCTCCCTAAAAAGAAAATCCTTATCTCGTGTACATTATGTTGAGGGTATTATGATGGTTTTGTTTAGCTGTCAACAAGATGTTGGAGATGGTTGGACTCGATGAGCCGGTAGGTCTCTTCCAACCTGGTGATTCTATGATTCTATGATAAAAGCAACACAACAGCAACACAAACACAAACAGAAACACACTCTCCGTGCAAAGGCAGCCAGAAGCCTCTGCCACCAGCTGATCTGCTACACTTCAGAGCACAACTTCATAAAAACGAATGAGGAAATGAGAGTTACCTTTCCTCCCGAGTTAAATCCGATAGTATGTTCATGGCACTGGTAGCCCTGGCATCAGTGCTGTTGACAAATGCCATCAAAACCTGCAGCCATCTGTCATAAAAACACACCAAAAAGAGTCAGCCAGCTTGGGTCTTATCATTAAAGATCAAAATTGCATTTTAAGTTCACCGACACGATTTATGATCTTAAGCTCCCTTGTGCTCAGTGCAGTGTTTTGATCGAGTTGGATACACCAAGTCCTCCGAACACACTCATTCACTTTAGTCATTACAGCAATATTTTGGCACAAGGTTCTTACAGCATTGTCCCTCTTTCACAAATACAGTGATTTTAACACGTGTATCAGTTTCTGACAGTATTAGAACATTTCACCAGCATGGAAGCCACACAGACAACTGAAGACAAGCTCCTTTCCTGCTGGCAAATATCTCTGGGACAGAGAAGTAGAACACAGAAGTCAGGACCAAGATCCCTTTCTACTTAGCTTCACAGACATCTTAAGATACCAAATTTACTGAAGTTTTCTCAACGCTTAAGGTCTACTTTTGCTAAACAAAGCCTGTCCCTCAATGACAAAAGCCTCAATGACAAAAGCCTCAAAGCCCAGATCCTTTCAGAAATTCTGTCACCTTGGTGCCACGGAATGAGTTTTGCCTTTTTTTGAGGCATAATAGTGTTGATTACCTGGTCAGGTCCTGGTGCCTGACCAGCAGTCTTCTCACATTCTCATTCTCTGTGAAAAGTGAGATGAGAGCCAACGTCTCCTTTTGGATCTCTGATATCTCGGAAGAAAGCAGTTGTAGCAGTTGTGTGTTCACATCAGGGTGGGTCAATAGAAGACGCTGATTTTCTTCTTAAAAAAAAAAAAAAAAAGAAGGATTTAAGAGCAATGTCACACAATGGCATCCCCGTTACTCTTATAATTTTTTTCCTATGTTGTGATTTAACAGGTTTCACACCTTTGTTTCATTCACTAATGTGCTCACTCCACCACGTTCCGCTTACCAAAAGAATTCACCCTTCCCTAGCAACGCTTCTATAAACCCCTGCTTTATTCTGGTCTAACTGCTTAAAAAAGACAAAATTACACAAGTGATATTATCTTAAGAACAACAATAGAATCACAGAATCACCAGGTTGGAAGAGACCCACTGGATCATCGAGTCCAACCATTCCCACCAATCTCTAAACCAATAATCACAGGGGGTTTACTTTACACCCCCTGCAGTGGATTTAAAATGCTCACAGCACAGAAATAGACTGGAAATTTTGTCTCATGATGCACAGAACCACCAAAATTGTGGTTGCTGCTAGCATTGTACCCCCAGTGCATACGTCTGACCTGTAAAGCCTAATTTACAATAAGGTCAAGGCCCAAGTGATCCGGGAAAGTGATGTTGAAGCCAAACAATCTATTCAGACACAGCAAGTGCCATTTTAACAGTACATTAGCAAAGATTAATGTTGATTACAGAGTTTTACCATTCCCAGCGCAGACAGCTTGCCAAAGGTGAAGAAGAGAAACACACAGATCCGCTTCAGCAGCGTTTTTTCTCTCTGCACAGAAGCTCCTAAATTAGAAATACAAGCTCATAAAAAGAGCAAAGGAATTTGGACACGTTTCATCTCTTAAAGTCTGTTTGCAGCCAACATCCAAAATGCTGATGAACCACAAAGAGATCTCGGTGCTGTAGCCCCATCAGCCTTAAAGAACACCTCTCCTGCCCTCTTGAACCAGATAACACTGTTCAGAACCAACACAATTGCACAAAAATTTCAAACTGCATCTTTTGCATATGTCACTTGTCTTCATCTGAACCCGATTCAAATATACATTCAAACAAGGGATTCCTTCCACAGAGCTAATAAGTCAATACAGATAAATGTTAGATTTGTTTCTCAATGACCAAAACACAATCTAACAGCAGCCAAGAAAATATCCAGGTCTCCAGAGATGGTCCTTTGTCTCGATTGCAGGATTAGACAGCTATATGGCCAAATATTAATTAGTGGCAATTAATAGCCCCAGGGAATCCAGCCAGGTATGCTCAGGGCAACTAAGTGTTTGGAGATGTTTTTTACATCAAGCTTGGGGGATTTTTTTAATTCACAGATCTGCTGTCACCAAGAGAGACGAGATAACTGTACAGAGAAATAGAAGAGAGGAGCAAAAAAAATCCTTAATTCTATTCACTGCGTCTAAGAGAGCACTGTTTGTGTAAGAGTCAGATATAAGTGAGTCCATTCAGACATTAAAATATGTTATTACATTATCTTTCGATAATTTCACCTGCCTTTCAAGAGGTGATTAAGTTTCCTGAACACAGTATTTCCATTTCCTCGTGCTGTAACACCCTACTGTCTTCCTTTGGAGAGCTCTTACCGTCTTACAGTCTCGTTGCCTTTGAGGATACAGAATCCATTGTTTGTTCTAAATAAAGTTTGCTCAGTGCCTGAAAAAGTCAGAGATAAACAAGTCAGCGCTATGATCCACCCGGTCAATGTCTCCTAGTGAGGGCAGGCTCTTCTCTAACACAGTGTTAAAAGACAGGGTCACTGGATCAACAGCTCTGGGGAAAGAAAATTGTTAGAAGAGGGGAAAAACTCCAAGAATGCTACTTGAAGCAGAAGCTCTGCAGCTGCAGCCTGTTCTAATTCATGCCTGGTACCGCAAAGAACTGACTGCAAGCTAAAGGCTTTTTGGGAAGACTGAGACATGAGACTAGTTTTGCCAAACAATTGCTTTAACAGCTAATTACAATGAAAACAAATGAAACTGCTCTTAGGAGACCCAAATCTGTAAGAACTTTTAACAGCTTGGCTACAACGTCACTCTAGCCATAAGAAAATGTATTTAAGTATCTACTGGGCATAAATCTTGAAGTACTGCTGATTTTATTATGTTTTGAATCATAGAATCGTAGAATGCTTCGGGTTGGAAGGGACCTTTGCAGGTCATCTATTCCAACCCCACTACAGGAGCAGTGAGTAAACCTAGGAATACCTTTTCTATTCCTTTAAGAACTACTCCACTTGGATTCCAACTCTCAAGACCAACAATACTTGCATCCAACACTTACGATCTCTCACAGCTCCAGTCAGAAGTCGGATTCCTCCTGTGTAGTAAAGGATATTCTGGTCAGGCCTGTCAAGTCTCTGCAGCAGCTCTTTTATGGACAAAGCAGTAAGATTTCCCAACTGAACCTCCTCCTTTGCCCTCTCTTCATCTTTCATTCTTTCTTCCTCCACGTTTACCTCACTCATACAATCTTGGAAATAAATAGCAAACAAAGCACAGCAGTTAAATGTTTGATATAACCAAGCTGTAAGTGAAAAACGAGGCTGACTCCATGACAGAGACCAACTTCCAACACAAGATGCATGAATGATCCACAGCTCTGGCAAGCAAAACGGAGCTTAAAGTAAGAAGCAATCAGAAACAAAAGCATCACAAAGAGACTGCATCAAAAGTTCTGCGGAGCAGAACAGTGGTTTCGATCAGAAAACAACGGAGAACAGTAAAAAAATTCTCTTCTTACCTTTAAATAGGCCTTCCTTCTGCGGATCGATTTCTAAGATCTTCTCATAACACTGCCTGGACTGAACAGAGAAAAGAAAGAGGTTCTTAGTTTAAGAGAAAAATGGGAAAATGATAAATATTCTATCACATACACAGTCCATACAGGCTCCTCAAGTCTCACTCGCTCTAGACCGGAGCCTCACAGCCCTGCAACTAAAACTTTCCAGGTGTCTGATAGCTCAGTGCTAACAAATCCCTACCAGACAAACCCTGCATGCTGGGCAGAACATCCCCTCATTCCTTCGAGGCCGATTAGAGCACAAACTCAAAGCTGCACAGAAGTGCCCTCCTGTGTTTGCTGTGCACTAAACTAAAGGCTGTGGGCTGTTTCACTGAGGTATGGAAAGAATTCTTGATCTTACACTTATTAGTCTTTGCAAAGCAAGGAAAAGCTTGCTCAAGCCTAGACGTTCAACATGTTTTCATCTGTCCAGCGTTTAAGATGCCGAATTTCTCCCCCTCACCCAAAACATCACATCAAAAGCCAAAGGAAAAACCCCTACCCGGTCACAAGGTTTGCTCAAGTTACCTCACTGTAGTGCTGCAGTGCCAGGTGAGCTTTCCCCATCAGAAAATAGGCTTTAATGCATTTTCTATTGCACTGTATAAAAGAAGAATTATTAATAATGTGCTTCGAAACTTGAAAGTTTAACTATTTTCTCCAGCCTTAGAATCATAGAACAATCAGGTTGGAAGAGACCCACCGGATCATCGAGTCCAACCATTCCTTCTGATTAACAGTTACAGCTGCCCAACTTTTATTACCTCCAGGTACCAACATCTCTTCCCTACGCAAAGAACAGAGGCTTTGGGCTGGTTAAAGCTGGAAAGCTGATCGTAAAAGTCAGAATCCTGAAGTTACCTTTAAAGCCCATTCGCAGTCACCAATGGCTTTTTCATACTCGTGCATCTTCAGATAGGCCTGAAACGAAGCAGAGTCCAGGCAGAGGAGTGAGAAAACTTCAAAAAACTCCCACTGACTGTTGTACAAACAATAGCTAATTAAAAGAAAAACAATTAGACTGCCTACTTGCCTAGCCATTAATTTTGCAGGATAATTACCAGCTGTTTCTCGACTTGTCTTCCAGCTCCTTGGAGTTTGCAATTTCGAATAAATTGAATAAAACTGAATAACACACAAGGATTATAAAAGGCAAGTGGAGAAAGCAAAGCTAAGGCTTTTAGTCACAGCAAAAAGTTACTGTTGATAATACGGCAGCAAAGCAGAACTCATTAATTCCTTGTTGTGGAGAACAACCAGGAAATTTGTTTGTTCTCCTTTTCAGACCTTTCTGTAATGCAGCACACAGCACCTTCTAAAGCCTTCACTTCGCAGAACAATCATTTTTAGGTTCTGAAAAAGCAACACTAAGACTAGTGCAGCAGTAGCTCATTTCCACATGCTGACCTGGGCTCTGTTGGTGTAAAGTTCCTGCTTATCCTTCAGTTTTTCCAGACCTTCAGTGTATCTCTGAACGGCTCCAACATAGTCTCCTTTCCTGAAGGCATCGTTTCCCTTCTCTTTCAGGGCTGCAAAACACACGTGTGTTAAAAGCATTTGGGTTTTTTGCTTCCCCAAATAGTGACTGAAGAGACATAGGCCACGTTCTCCCATTGGAATAACCAGGATCCCACTGCAGCCCTCTCCATTAGCCATTATTTGCAAGGGAGGTCTCAGCTATTCAGCACACACGATCCCCATTCCTCTTTCAGAGGGAAAACTCAGCATTTATCTTAGCCCAGCCCAGCTCTGAAACACTCAAACTCCCTCCAGCCCAAGCCCTTATGATAAAGGGGAGAGTATGGAGATGAACAGCTTGCAACAACCCAGTGAAGTATGGAATCCTTCATGCCAAGGCTGCAGACAAGAGCCCTGATCTCACACAACCAACAGCATGAACACAGCAGCCTCTCAATCAACCTGCCCAGAGAGTAGGCATTAGCTAGAAAACCCTTCAGCAATTACCATTCGCTAACTGTTCATTCCTCTTCCTTCGTTCAGCTCGTTCCTTCGCATCCTTTTCCAACATGGCCAGAAAGCCATCTTCGTGCCGGGGGTATGCGGTATTTTAGTTATTAAAAAAAGAAAAAGCCTCATTAAAATTAATCTATAGACGAGAAAAAGGCGATTTCGAAGGTATTTGTTTTAGAGAAATGACTCAGAAAGTATTAAGATGATATTTCAATCTTTAAGCTGGAACTTGAACAACAAGCTTCCACAGATATAGATCGTGCTTTGTACACTTGCCTCAAAAGAGCTGGTCTCTATAAATTTCCCTATCAACTTTTTTCCTTTCAAATCCAGGATTACTTTTTTTAAATGAGAGGCCAGAATATGCTAACTAACTATAGCAAGAAGCTTTCTATTTATGAACAAGTGTAACCTTGAAAATGCTAAAATCCTTGAAAGCATTTCTAGCTCTGACTGAATTTTGATTAAAATCACTCAAGAAAGCAAGCAAGGAGTGGAATTAGGTATCGCATGAGGTTCCAGCAATCCTTATTCCATCTCTCTGCTACAGCAGGTTGCAGGGATGAGAAATATTGGAAGCAGCACAGGGCTGGCCCTACCTGCATTCACTGCCTCTGCATTTGCCGTGTCCTGAAAAAGAAAAACGCAGCACATCCATGTACAGACCCCACAGCAGCAAAGGAACACTTGGTTAAGCTGTTTGAAGCTACAGGGTCTGTAAAATATCCAGCTTGGGGCATATTTGGAATATCAAAACGATGCTTAAACAAAGGAGGGTAAGGACTTGAATTCGACCTCAGGCAGAAGCTTCCATTCGTGTCTCTAACGAGGCAGGTCACTAAAATCGGAGCCCTAGTGCAGGAAGCAAAGCCTCAAGAAGTTGAAGAGCAAAACTAATTGAAAATACACAAATCTCCTCAAGTTCCTGAATCGCTGGTAAAAGCTACACGTCACAGCACTGCAGAGCTTGCAGCCGAAGTGGATAAAACCAACAGAAATATTCTGTGTTGCTAGCAGCCTTACAGACAACACGGCATCAATTACCTTCTGAATGACATAATTAGCAAAAAAAAAAAAGATAAAGCCAGATTCAGAATAAACATGTAACTAATGTTTAAAATTTTAACTCCTGGGCAAGGAATGTGAGTTAGGGTTATTTGAAGGGCCTAAACTGCATACAGCTTTAACTGAAAGGGAAGATCCTCTTACAGAAGCCCGTGTGTTGATGACTGTTCTGTTCACTGTTGTCTTGCTCTCTTCCTCCTCACTTGTTTCTTCATCACGGAGCCTCTTCTCTGCCTCTGTGATCGTTTGTTCCGTGACAGCTGGGTCGGTGGAGTTCAAGCCTTGCAGTAAATTGGCTAAAAATGTTGGGAAAACACATGCAGCTATGAGCAGCCCTTGAAAAACTTAGCTTAGAGCAGCTTCCAACACTGAAAGGGGTTACGGGAAAGCTGGGGAGGGGCTCTTGATGTAGGGAGAAGATGAGGGGAATGGTTTCAACCTGAAAGCAGGGAGATGGAGATGAGATCTTGGGAAGAAATGTTTTGCTGTGAGGGTGAGGAGGCCCTGGCCCAGGTTGCCCAAAGCAGGGGTGGCTGCCCCATCCCTGGAGGGGTTCAAGGGCAGGTTGGATGGGGCTTGGAGCCCCTGATCCAGCGGGAGGTGACCCTGCTCATGGCACAGGGTGGGGCTGGATGGGATTGAGGTCCCTTCCCACACAAACCATTTCATGATTCTGTGAAACCCAGAACGGGGAAGGAGGACAGGAATTCTCCTCTTCCCCATCCCCTTCCACCCATCCCGTTTCTCCTCCCTCCCCTTTCAGCTCCTGCCTGAGGAACACAGGTCTGTCTGTCTGTCTCCGGTCCCGTCCGTCCTCCCCCTCTCACCGACATCGTCCACCCGCCGGAGGAATCGCTGGAAATCCTGCTCCTGGTCCCCCAGCATGGCCGGACGGGATGCGCACCCGGAAGCGGCACAGCATCCCCGCGTTGCCATAGCGAACACGCCCGCTGGTCACGCTATTAACGTAGCGTTCGGGAGCGGCGCTATATGAAACGTGACGTGGCTACGCAAATGAATGGAGGCGGGGCTACGCAGACGTGGGGAGGGGTTACGCAAATATATGGGCGTGGTATTCAAACGATGGGCGGTGCTACGCAAACGTGGGGCAGCGCTACGCTAACCAAGGGAGTGATACGTTAGCGTAAAGCGGCGTTACGCTAACGTAGGGCGGTGCTAAGCTAATGAAGGGGAGGTGCTACGCCGACTTAGGGCGGTGCTACGCAAATGACGGGAGTGGCTACGCCCGTGAAGGGCGGTGCCTCTCTGGCCGCCATTTTGTGGCTGCCTCAGGGCGGAGGGCTGGTGGTCGTAGTTGTTAGTGTTTTGGGGTTCAGCCCTCTGTTCTCCCTTCTTCCCGTCCCGACTTCCTCTCCCTCAAGTGTTGTGGGGGGCGGGAAGGCCGCCGAGAGCTTCGTCTCCTTCCCATCTCCCAGCCCAGCAGAGCTCGTGTGCTGCAAACCCCCTCACAGGGTCGTTCCTGTTGGAAAGAGCTTTGAGATCATTTTGTGTAACCATAAGCCTCACCCTGACAACCCCAACTGTGGAAGCAGATGATCTTTAAAGTCCTTTGCAGCCCAAACCATTGTATAGAATCACAGAACAACCAGGTTGGAAGAGACCCATCGGATCATCGCGTCCAACCATTCCTATCAAACACTAAACCATGTCCCTCAGGACCTCGTCCACCCGTCCCTTAAACACCTCCAGGGAAGGTGAATCAACCACCTCCCTGGGTGTATGGGTATCTATGCTCAGGAGGAATTTAAGTTGCAAATTTCATGGATGTGAACCTTCCTATGTGAGACCACACGCTCAATATCCCCTGGTGCAATACCTGGGTCAGGGCAGAGAGACATCCAGGGGAACCTTGCATGGATATAGAATCAAAGAATCATAGAATCACCAGGTTGGAAGAGACCCCATCGGATCATCAAGTCCAACCATTCCTATCAAACATGAACCCATGTCCCTCAGCACCTCACCCACCTGTGCCTTAAACACCTCCAGGGAAGGGGAATCAACCACCTCCCTGGGCAGCCTATTCCAATGCCCAATGACCCTTTCTGTGAAAAACTTCCTCCTAATCTCCAGCCTAAATCCCCCCTGGTGGAGCTTAAAGCCATTCCTTCTTGTCCTGTCCCCTGTCCCCTGGGAGAAGAGCCCAGCTCCCTCCTCTCTACAACGTCCTTTCAGGTAGTTGTAGAGAGTAATGAGGTCTCCTCTCAGGTCTCCTGCTGCTGCTCCCCCCTGCTTGTTGTTTTATCCCAACACACACCTGGTTTTGATCTGGCAGAGCGAGGAGGCAGGTGCCCTGCTGGCATCTAGCAGCAGGGAGGCTGTAGCAGAGGCACAGGTATGTAATTTCACCGAGGAGCATTCATGATCCTTTTAGTCTGGGTGTTTTAATGCTCAAAGGTGTAATCTGTTCCTAAACAGGGGAGAGGAATGGCAAAAAAAAAAAGAAGTGAAAGGGACTTCTGTGGTTCATACAAAGCTTCACTGAACCGAAGTTCAGCAGAGCTGCCAACTGGGAAAGCAAACCCAAAGAAAGAAGCATAAACACTCACCCACAAATCATGCTCTCTAGCAGCCATTGCTCTGATTTTTTTTATACCAGATTTGGATTTTTTTTTAAAGATGCCCTTTAAAGTCTGGGATTTTCTCAATCTTTGATTGGAAAGGAGAGAGACTGGAGTTGGCTGTGGGTTAAACCCTCGTTCAAACCGGACATATCTTTGCTTCCAGTTAGCAGGATCAGAAGTGACCATTTCTATATTCTCGGTGCTGTTAGACAAGGAGTGGAGTCCCTGGGAGGATGCTCTGGCCAGTGGGTTGCAGAGTCCAGAGGGTGGTTGGTCCTAGGGAGGCAGTACAGCCTGTCACCAGTGAGAGAGCCAGAGGGTGGCACCATCCTCCAGCACAAACAGCAGCTGTGATTTCGAGCTTTTCCTTTCTGTGTCCCCCAAGTCAGCTTCCCTGCTCCTGCCAACCAGGCTTGTGCTCTGCTTGTGCTGCAAATCCAAGCTACCAGACCCAGCTTATGCACTGTCCCTCTTAGTGGATGAAGCTGAAAGCGGGTGGCTGATGCAGTGGCCCAGAGATGTGTCTCTCAATGTTTTCAGGCTCTGAGGGACAGCTGCCTTTGCAGGAATATCCTCCCCCTCCTTTACACCATTTGGCCCTGCTGGGATGTGTCAGTTTTGTGGTTCAAAGCAGGTGTCTGCATCCAACTTCCTCACACACTAGCGCTTGTCCCCATCAGGATGTGTGCAGGGGTGTACCAGGCTCCAAGAGACAGATGGATCTGTCACTGCTCTCCGGAGATGCTCTAGGTCCATGTTTTCAGAGCCAGAAGACTGGACATGGCAATCAGCCACCAAGGGGAGTCAGAGCATCACCAAGTCCCTGCTGCACTGCCAGGGTATTTTAATTCCAGACACATTATAACCCAGCCATCTCTGGAGAGAAACGGAGAGAAGGGTGACCTGGTTGGTCTCCTTAGCATTGCCTAAGGTGTGGGATACCAGGGAGAGCTGGCTGCTGGGTGTGAAATGAGAAATCGCGCAGTAGAGTTAGAAACCGCAGCTATATTCTTCTGACTGCTTTTCAACACTCTGCCTGGGAAGAGGAACACCCTCCTGGGCTGCAGGTGCCAACCAGGCACTGAGCTGCCTGACCCCACAGGCAGCAAGGATCTTCTAGCTCCTTTGCTGCAGGATCTGCCAGAATGTCCCTTTTCAGCCTCCCTCATGCATGGAAACAAAAGAGCTCCCTTCTCTCCTCTCACTCCAAGTCAGCTCTGCTCTTGTTGATGTGAGCCTCTATCCCCAAAGTAGGATTTTTCTTCTAAGGAAGATATTTCAAATCTGGTATCCATGGTGCTCAATTAAAAATACCCACGAGGCAACAGCTATACCACTGGGACAGCAGTCTCACTTTTGTTTGTTTTCCTAGCAAATCTGGGGAATAAACCCACGCTTAAGGTCTAAGAGAATGAAAACTGGAAAGAAAGTGGCTCAGTTCCTGCTTCTCTCACATAGCCTCATAGAGGCTGATGGCAACAAGAGAGGGACAGTTGGAAAGGTTCCCTCTGCTGGCTATGGATCTGCACAGATAAACTCCCTCTGGATGTGTGGAAAATGGAACATGTGCTATCCTGCAGTCTCTCCTCTCCCGTCAGGTGTTCTGGCTGCTGAGGTTCAGCCTCTAACACGTGCTCGGCTGCTAGCTTTGTGCTCTCCTCTCTTGCCTCCACCATCCCTGCTCTTCAGTGGCCTAGGGAGAGGAACCTTTCAGCTTGAAGATGCAACATCTCTACAGGCACATCCTGCCTTTACTCCACCTGCATCAAAATCGTCTTTACTTCTGCTCCTCCCATCCTGCTTCCCCTTCTCTCTCCATACAATAAGCTGCATTTCTAGCCATTGGTTACTTCTCCTGGTCATCTGGCTTTGTGGGAGGTTCTGCAGGAGAAAGGGCATAATTTTGTAGCTGAGTGGAAAGGCATTACTCCCTTCTGATGCTGTTCACATGCAAATTATGCTCAGTAGTGATTTTCTTAATTTGTAAAATAAGAAAAGTTAGAGGCTCAGCTTTGGGTTTTGTGGTGGATCCTGTATATTCATCATTTCTACCTGCTGAGAAGCCAACTGGCTACAGTGTCTAGGAGAGATGGGAAAGAAACTTTGCAACAGGTCTCTGGCTACCTCCTTCTTTTATTACTTTTTAATGTTTTATTGTTGCATTTTACTCTTATTTATTTTATTGCTCCTCAAGTGCAGGGTCCTGTGGGAAGGGAATGGCTCTGTAAAACCTGCCAGAGAGGCTGCTGCACTCCCAGGGAGGTAGAAGGGGCAAAGCCTCTTGGCTCCAGAGAGCCTGACACTTGTAGACAGTTTTTGGGAGGTAAAAGGAAAAGACTTAAGGAGTAATACAGCACAGAGAACAGGGCCGTTCACACAGCTTGTGCTCCCAAGTCCATGGTGACAGGAACCATGCTGCGTGCGACAGGATCCCCCAGTTAAGTGCGAAGACCCCCATCCTGCACCACCCGTAACCTCAGTACCTGTTCAATCCTGCAAGGTGGTCTCCCTCATCATCCTCTCGAGTCGTCTCCGCAGGGAACCACTTCAGTCCTTCTGTTCTGTGTGTCACGGAGCTTCCCAACCTCAGCAACGGCCCCATCCCAAGGGGACTATGCAGAGCAGCGTGGCTGAAATCCTCTCACTGCAAAGCACCGTGCAAACAGCGATCAAGAACGGAGGGCAAAGCGATGGAGAAGCGACAGAAAGAAGGGAGTTCTCCTGGGATAGCATCTATTTAGCTTGATAGATTCACTTTCTTCTTTTTCTGGGAGCAATTCCAGCACCTAGGGATTGATCCATATCAGAACTCTTATTTCTCCTTCTGTGTCCAAGGAGATCAATGCTTAGGGCAGAATTAAACTTAATTAGATTCCATCCCACATTAATCAAGCTGAGACACCCAATTCAGGGTGGGTCAAGGACACCTTTTAGAGCCAAACTCACACCCCCACACCTTCCACAGCTGGCAAAGGGAGGAGCCCCTCCTTATGGGAATTGTGCTGTCTCCCATCCACAGCAGACAGGAATCTGGGTCTCTGCAGTGGGACAGGGAAACAAACCTTACCAATGGTCTCCTCTGTGACTCCCAGCGCTTCCGAAGGGCCCGTTACGAGGAATCACACCCTGCCAGGTGCTCTTTCTGTACATCCCAGGTTTAGAAAGGCACCACAGTCACTCACTGCCGCTGTTCGGAGATGTGCCAGCTGGAATCACGCAGCGGGACCCCTTGACCAGCTCATCTGCATCCCAGAGCCTCAGGCTCAGCTCGCGCTGTGGTCTCGCTGCTCCGGGCTGCTCACGCCACACAAAGCTTGCACCCCAATACCTCCCTGGGCATCCCTGTCTGCACACAGAACCTCACAGAGCATCTAAAGAAGGGCAGACCGTAGGCAGGAGCTTTTTGTTTTGTAATTTTTATTTGAACACAGTATTTTGACAGAATGCAAAGTCAAAATCCTCAGTTAGTATCAGTATTTACACCAGTGAGAATGGGAATCAAGGTGGAACCGATGTTTCACTTGGTAAAAACATTTTTTGTGTTTTTGTTTTTTTTAACAAGATCGAAGGCCCCCAAAAGTAGGGAATGCTGGGGAAGGATGTCCATGGAGGTCCAAGAACAACTATCAAAACAGCCTAGTGCGAAAACCTGGGGTTTGAAGGCTCCATAGAAAAGTGTGAAAATAAAACTCCACTCTAAAAGCTGAACAACGGGGATGCACTATCATCATCATTACGTATGGTGCAGCGTGAAATGGAATCACTCCACAATGAGAAGCTGATCGGTCTGCATTGCCATATAGATATATATGTATGGCATGGATACATATATAAACATATACAGCGTGAACGGCGTCAGGTTGGTCCCTCTTCAAAGGTTTAAATAAAATCAGTGAAGCCCAAGCTGCTTTGGAAATGGGGTACTTCTAAATTAAATTATTCTCCCTTCAGGGCGAGCATAAAACCACTCTCTGGAATGAATCCGTGAGAACTGGCAGGTGTCAAAAGGGCATTAAAGAGGAGTTGGATGGAGACTCCCAGCGCTCAGGCAATCGCGGGGCTCACTTCTCAACACAAACCCCCTGTGGGCAGCAGGGTTTCCAGCCCTGCAGCTGGGGGTTGGAGTGGCCTTGGAGCTGGTTGCCTTAGCAATGCCAGGCCCGGTGACAACTATTTTCACCCAACAGGTGCTGACCAGCGCTACCGAACAGACTACAATGACCATCTGATCATCTAGTCCAACTGCCTGACCCCTGGACGCGTTTCTGGTCCTATCAGCTGGTTTCCTATCAGCTGCTCAACGTATGGATGACAAAAGCAAGTCACAAACTTTCCAGAAGGGACATTGTTGTGGTGACCCAGAGGAAGAGCAGCGCTCACAGCTGCCCCAAGGGCTCTCCCCAGCTGCAGACAGACCACGGTAGGTTTTTGTGCTGTATTTTATGGGCTGATTTCTTAGAAAAACAAACAAACAAACAAAACCTAGGGACCGTGGGCCAAGCTTCCCCAGAGTTACACCAACCCTCGGTGCTGGGTTATGCCAGGACCCAGTTTGACACGAGGCTTTGAAGCAAGGACCGGTCCTGCCTGCTCAGGACGGGTACTGCACGAGCGCCTGTGCCTGCATATCCAGTCAGCCTCCACCTGCATCCCAGGAGCTAAGGGAAAAATGCAAAAAACCCCACACTTAGCAAATGACAAGACCATTTTTTTTTCCACAGGTTGAAATGATGTGATGCTACTGTAAAAGACTGCATACTTAGAGGAATACACCGATAAAAGTGGCTCGACTGAGCCAAACTGCAGTCTGCCCACCCCCACCATCCTTCTGTTCATCACCTCAGCGCAACGGAATGGATGCCATAGTCAGCTCGGTTTGATTTTCCATTTAAAGGCTTCTTTGTTCCTTGTAAGAGTTGTTCTTTCTTTTTTTTTTTTTTTTCCTGAATATTGGTTTGTTTTTTTCTTCAAATCTGAACTATCGCTACACCTTCCACATCCAAACTATGTTGAAGCTTTTATTATTTCAATACTATGACAAAAAACACGTTTCACACTAAAATAGTCACGCACCCACAGTGCACAAGCTTGCAGATCTAAAGTAGGATTAAAAAAGGAAAGAAAAACAGTAACAAAAAAAAAAAAAAAAAAGAAACCAAAACCCCAACAGAAGGAACATCTCTATACAATGGGCTGGTCTTCCTCTCTCTACTTCTGCCTTCCTTCTGCTCAAGCCTCCTTTCTTCTCGCCCAGAAATCTGTTACCTCGTGGCTCCTGACGATAACTGTCCCCTCCACAATGACAATACGTGCGCTCCCAGCTGGTAAAGACATGACGCTGACACAAGAAAAGTCAGTGGGGGGGGCTCTGCATCGATTTCCCAGCACTTGCTCTTGATTTCATGGGATGTAGACAGAGAACTCAATCCACGCGATGTGGTAGAGTAGAACAAGTGGAACAGAACAGAGTAGAATGAACGGAATAGAATAGAAAGAACAGAGGAGAACAGAGCAGAGTAGAATAGGAAGAACAGAGCAGAACAGTGTAGAGAGAGAATAGAGTCAAAGAGAGAAGAGAACAAACAGACCAGAGCAGAGCAAGGCAGAACAGAGCAGAGCTGCGTAGAAAGGACTAGAACAGAGGAGAACAGAACAGCTCAGTTGGAAGGGACCTACAACAAACATCGAGTCCAACTGCTGATGGAGCCAGCATTGCAGGAGGGGTCTTGCACCCTTGCTCACAAAAAGTCTTTGCTTTTCAATCAGATTTCTGGGGTCAAAAGAAATATTTACTACCGTGCTAAGGAGGAATTGATACAGTCAAACATCTGAGATGAGACCAGACCAGCCCTAACTGTACAAACTCCCTTCTGCTTCTCAAAGCTCTGGGAGGGTTCAGTGAAGGAAAAGGGGAGAATGTCCTAAAAAAGCAGAGATGATATTTCTCTTATGCAGTCAGGCCCAGGTCCAGCAAGGGACTTAAACTCTTACTAAATTTAAGTATAGAAGGACTTTCACCAGCAACTCCCTCGTTCCAGGTTAAGCCTGTGTTTATGTGGATTGCTGGATAAAGACCTTGCTTGGAGACAAGTGATCCGAATACCCCCACCCACCCCCAAAAAACCCAAACCAAACCCCTGCATTACTCTTCTTCTTACTCCAGTAAGAAATAATAATAATAATAATAATAATAACAATAATAACAATAATTAAGAAAAAAAAAGAAAGGGGAAACAACTACTGTAAACATCCATGTTTGAAAATGTCTCCCTTTGCAAAGCAAGCATGCTGCTACCCTAGTTCTAGCGAATGTATTTACTTAAAAAAAAAAAGAAAAAAAAAGAAAAAGGCAGCTATTTTACACAGACATTAAACACAACAAAAGTTAAAAAAAAATATTTGTCGATTGTAAACACTGGAAAGAACAAAAGTTGGCAAAAAAATTAACATAAAATTTGAAGAAATGTGGAGTCTGAATACTGCAAATTGAAATACATCCCCGGAGCTGCGATTTTGGCATTCTTCCTAAGGAAAAGATCATCGTAAAACCCAAATAAAACGCCTAACGTGGAGAACAGAATTCAGTCACAAAGAGCTCAGGACGCTTTGCATACTGAACAAATACAAGGTGAACAGAAAATTATAACTTATTTATGAGGCTTTACATATTTCAAACTCGACTGAAAAGTATAAAAATAAATTGTGGATTTAGTTTATTAAGCACCAGCCGTGCCGAGCGGCACAGTGGTCGCATCTGCTCTACTAACACAGGCAAGAACAGGGGCTTCTTTTTTTTTTTTTTTTTTGTCTTTTTATTGTTTTTGTTGTTTTTTTTTTATCTAGGACTGGTTGACTTGAGCTTCCCAACCACGTTGGAAACGGTATTTGCAATTCTGCTTAGTTGAATATACACAGGGTCAGCCAAGCCCTGATTTGGTTACGGGTTTAACCCTGTTTTTTAAATGTATTACTTTTTAAAAGCAAGTGCACAACAAATAGAACCTTTCTAGAAATCTTTAAAAACAAAAAAAGAAAAGAGGAAAAAAAAAAAAAAAGAAAAGAAAAAGATTCCTCCCCTCCCCCCCTTTATGCATTTTCTGTTTTGTTTGTTAAAAAAAGGCAACAGACACTGGAGGAATGAGATGCGTGTGGTGGTCGGTGTTGTAAATGCTCGGGTGAAGTTGTTCTGTCAATTATTTCCGCCTGGCGCTGATCATGCTTTGCTCTCGTTTTCATTTGTTTGTGTGGCTTCGTTGGGGACCGTCTTGACTTCTGCTGGAGGGCTCTTCGTTTCTGTCGCTTGCGCTTCCGGTTTGTCTTCTACTGGGGTTTTCCTGAAGGAGAAACCACCAAAAGGGCACAGTTTAGAGACAGGGAATCACAGACCCTCAGCTGCTGAATCAGTGATAGGGGAAGAATGTGTTTCTGGAAACAAGCACACAAATGGCTCTGCCAGAGCACAGGGAGGGTTTCCAGATGCAGAAATACGTGAAACCAAGCTCAACCCCACCCCAGCGCCTTCTGCCTCTAGTGGAAGCTTTTTGGATTCTCCTGCCCTGAGTTACAACCCAGCAGGACGAGGTCTGGGCTTGCAGCAGAGGCACAAGGCACGTTTCAGTGGGAACAAAGGAGCAGAAGGGGAAGCTCTGACAGTTGCAAAGGTGTTTGCTTTTACCATCTCTCACCCAAAGTCTCATTAAAACACACTGCCACTTAACAGAGAATCCTTTTCCCTACGGAATGTCCCGCTATGTTGCAGGAAGGGAAACGCAGAAGAATGAAATGTCACCAAACATACGTTCAAAGGTTTAAGACAGGTCAATGCCTTCAGAGGCCATCAACCTATCTGGGGCATTTCACGGAACCAGAAAAGCCTGTTCCTGGGTGTCCAATGCTCTCTTCACAGTCACGGCAAGTGCTGTGCAAGTCCACGTTTGGCTGAGAAGCCTGCAATGTCGATACACCCGCAGAGCAGCCTAAGGCTGCGATACTGATTTGCCCAAAGGGAAGGACGTGAGCAGCACAGGCAGAAGAACACGGCTCTGCCTTTGCCACCCTGAGAGTTCTTGTACACAGCCACAGACCAAGCAGCATTAATTCAGTTGGAATGTTTCTTTACTGCCTCCCTTCAGTACCAGATCACAATCCCTGTTCTGTTTGTCGCTCCGCAGCACCCAGGGCAGTGACTGCAGGTGCTGTGAGCTGCAGTCAACATGGATTTCTCTGCTGCCGGCTTCACTCCAGCCCTCGTGTACCTGCCGGGTCACTCAGGCTTTCCAGGAAGGGCAGGATGCTCCCTAGGTGTGTGGGGCACAAGGCAGTGCTGTACAACAGGAATTTCTCCTGACTTAGGAGAGGAAAGGAGCACTGCAGGGAGGTAGGGAGACCAGAGTCAGATGTAAAGGCACCAGAATCATACAGTGAAACAACACAGGTTCTCACTCCATCTGAAGCCAGCCTGTAACACTAGCTTTTGAACAGCTAGTTGGGTTCCTGGCGGCCGTCTAGCTGACAGCGCAGACCCCCATATCCTCAACATGCTTCCTTTTGCAAAAGCTAAAGACGCAGTAGGAACTCAGTCTTTTGGTTTTGGGAGCTGCTCCCACCCCAAATGTAGGCTGCCTTTCAGGACTCTTTCTGGTGACAAAGCACAGACTCTGCTCAAGCAGGAAACACAAAATACTCCTGATTCAAAAAGCCAAAAAGAATGGAGACTTCAGGACCTTCAGGGACATTGTCCCCTCAGGAGTGGCTGATCCACTTTCAATCAGCATTTTCTAGGCTTCCGCGCTCATGCTTCTCTCAGCAACTGCCATCCAAACACACACAGAAGAGTGTCCTTGTCCAGCATCTGCCCTCCCCCAGCTACCCAAGTGTTGTTTTCACTCTCCTGCCTGTCACAAGATGCAGACTCATCTCAGCTGAGGAAAGCGGATCCTGTCTGGATGGCATAAGATTCCAAAGGCTCCCTAGGGCTGTCCTGCCTAGGAACATGCTGATGCTCTCTGAGCAGATCAGCTGGGCAAAGAGGGAGAGTGGATGGAAACTCCTCCCTACACACCTAACAGAACATTGACACGTTATCCAGAGCCGGCTGTGCTGAGACTGCTCCCCCTCTCTCAGCCTCACATTGCCAGTTATACCACATACATCTCTTATCCTTTAGCCAGTCCAGAGACAAATCCAGAGGTACCACACTTTTACAGTTTCACCTGCACCTAATTTCTGCCCTGCCTTGTGCTGAAATAAGTTCTGAAGGGCTCCTCTGACCTACAAGGAATCAGAATTTGGGCGGCCGTGCTCGCTGCCTCTGAGGCCAGCACTTTCTCTGCATTGAATTGAACTGTCTGATCTCTGTCACAAAAGAATAACCTAGAATCATAGAATCATTAACGGAAAAGACCTCTAAGCTCAGTGAGTGCAACCACCAGCCTGACACTGCCGTGCCTGCTAAACCATATCCCCAAATGCCACGTCTACACTGCATAAAAGTCTAAAGAATAACACATTTACGATAAATCCCCAGGTTTGTCTTTTCCCTGCTTCCCTGGCACAGCCTATTCCTGTTTTCCTCCTGGGCCTCTAAAGCCAAGCCTTGTTTAGTTGGTTCACAGGTGAGTTAGTTCGCTAAGGAAAGAATGAGATTAGTTAAGAGAACACCCAACAAGAACACAGCACGAGCACCAGTGCACAAGAGACACAGCACACACCAACAGAAGATTAAAGGCAGCCATACTCGGTCTTTGCCGGTGCAGCAGGTACAGAGCTGTCTGCAGTGGAAGAAGCAAGCTCACGAGCTTGCCCGCTAGTCACACTGGCAGGAGTAGCAGTGCCAAGAGCTGCAAAAACATCCTTTGCAAGATCAATGTCTGGTGTCTTGAAGGTCCCTTCGTCCATTTTAAAGTCCTCATTCTGGGAGGGTTTTGTGGTGCTGCCTGAAGCAGCTTCGCTCTTCACATTGCTTGGGTTCTGGGTTGTCTCCGTCGGGCTCTTCACCGTGCTGGGCTGCACAGCTTCCTTTTCAGGGCTCTTGGTGCTTGAGACCTCCTGCTTGGGCTCCGAAGGAGCTGGAGGGCTAGTGAGGTTTGCAGGGCTTGGGGCGGCTGGCTTGTTACCGGCTGCTGCTTTGGAGGTCTCGGCCACGTTGGCGACAGCGCTGGGGCTGAGCACCGCACCTTGGTTGGACAGGACACTTGAAGACAGATTGTTAGTAGCTGGAGTAGAGCTTGGGGTATCGCTGAGATCAACAAGGGGGGCCACTTTGGGGGTGGAGGAGGAGGAGGGTGATGAGACCGAGGTGGCCGCCCCTTTGGCTGGAGTAGCCTGGCCAGGTGACACGGAGTTTGAGTCGGGAACGGCCACGGCCGGCAGGGCAATACTGGAGGTCAGCGTAGTGGTCTCACTGGTGGGGCTGTTCTGAGCAGTGGCAAAGGTTTCAGTGATAGTGTCAGAGTTAGTGGTGCCCGTGGTTACAGAAGGCAGCATGTCCTCAACGGTAGCTGCGGTATCGGCTGGGTGCCTGCGAGAGGACAGGAGTAGAAGAGAAATAGAGACAATGAAGCCTGTAAACGACAGCAGGAAGAAGGGGAGCAGAGCGTGAGAGTGAGAAGCAGGCGGGTGGCACAGCAGCAGCATGGCACATGATTAGAACACACACAGAACATGGAGAGGGATTCAGAGGTACAGAAACCTTTCAGAGGGTAAATGTGCAAAGGGCTGGGATGAGTGAAGAGTAACTAGGAAGAGAAAAAGAGTAGAGAGGACATGTCCTTCAGGAATGGCCGGCTCACACAGACTTTGGTTCAAGTCTTAGCCAAACCTAACCCTGTCACCTTGCAGAGACTCTCCTCTTTTAGCCCAATTTTCTCTCAGCCTCTTCTAGCTAACCTCACCATGAAGTTTTCTACCAATTCTCTGAGCACCACTACCAATTCTCATTGAGCACCACACAACAAGGTCCCAGAGTAGAATCCCCGAATCCAGCCCCTCACCTTGGCCCCATCCTTTTGCTTGCAAGTCTAAGGCCTTCACCAAACCACATCGAATATTGTTCTTTTTCTCACATACACGTGACACAAACATCTATGTACGCGCACACACAGACATGCAGCTTTGAGGTGATGCTTTCTGCCCCTGTGAGCACATTCCAGCCCTATGTGTTGGCTGGAGTAAGTTTTGCTTTAGGACAGTGTCTGTCAGCGTAACTACGTGATAGCAGCCATGGGGTAGCACTGGATACCTCAGCAAGTACATAGATGTGAGGCTGGAAAGACAAATGGTTTATTCAATGAGAAACCAGTGTGCCTGAGAACACCATCTCAGGCTTAGACCACGAGAAAACCTTCATAAAGGAAGATAACCAAGTTAAAACTCCCATAAGACTATCTGAGAAAATCAGGACATTATGAACATATTTCAGCAGCTTCCCGAAGTGAATTCCTCCCATTACTACTCCAGAAGGTACAGAGAACTACTTGGAGGACAGCACAACAGCAACAGTTTAGGAAAGAACTAAATGTACTCAGTGGGCAATACTTCAACCTTGCCGCCCCCAGCTTACGGCGATTCACAACCTCAGGCCCCAAACAAGTTCTTTAACGCAAACAAAGCTCCTCAGGATTCTGTGAGAGGGCTGCTCAGAGGTGCCCTGCCTGCCCCGACATCCAGAGCACGGCTAGTCTGCTGCCATCAGGGGAGAGGGCTGCCCTCACCACGGGGTGTTCAAGCACTCCTCCAGGGCAGAGCTCCAAGAGTCGGTGCTTGCTGGGAGCTGCTTTTGCTCTGGATCCTTCGCAGTGAGCCTGGACATGTGCCTCATCTGCACAATGGACAGGACTGGCAGAGACAGGCCTTTCAGAAACACAACTTTATTCCCCCTCCAGTGCTGAAAACAGGAGTCACTCACTTTTGGGGAAGAGAGGAAGCATTTCCTCACTGGTATGTCACGAATGGAGCATGGAGATGTTACCTTTCTTCCTCTCTTCCTGCCCTGTGTCATGGGCATGAGAGGTCAGGGATTAAGGCAACTGAGGACAATGTAGTGACCCTGTGCTAAGGCTAATGCCAACGTACTCTGGCTCCGTCAGCGGTGTGGTCTCATTGGGCTCTGTGTGTTTTCCCCCATCGTGGTTGGGGGTCCTCTCCTCTTCCGTCCGCACCTCCACGATAGGCTCCTTGGACTCATCTTTCCTGTAAGAAGGGAATTGCAGGGAGGTTGGTTCACATTCACACTGGGTGTTCTCCTGCAAAGGCATCCTGGAAATGTCAACAGGGAGCGACAGAAACAGCAGAGGTCTGAACAGCAGATTACTCGCAGAACGGTTTGGGTCAGAAGGGACCTCAAGGCCCATCCAGTCCCACCCCTGCCATGGGCAGAGACACCTCCCACGGGATCAGGGGCTCCAAGCCCCATCCAACCTGCCCTTGAACCCGTCCAGGGATGGGGCAGCCACCCCTGCTCTGGGCAGCCTGGGCAAGAGCCTCCCCACCCTCACAGCAAAACATTTTGCCTTAAGATCTCATCTTAGTCTCCTCTCTCTCAGCTCAAAATCCCCTCCTAGTGCCAGTCACACTGTTTTGGATGCAGCCCATGATACTTCTTGTCATTCCAGTTATTCCCTGCAGTACGAGCACCATGATGTCCATGATGATGGCTACTAACAGGAATAGGACAAAACCAGAGAAAGAGCTGAAGAAACCCCTTCTTGAAAATATAAAGCAGAACCAGTGTGGTCCCAGAACTTTTCGGTCCCCTCTCATCAAGAACCCAGAACTCCCTACAGCAGTTTCTTCTCTGGAGTTGCTAAGAGGACACACTGATCAACGGGAGGTGGTGACAGTACTCACGAGAAGGCGGCTTTGCCCTCCTCCATGTCTTTGCCCTTGGCTCCCGGGCCGGATTTGCCGCAGAGGTTGACAGCGATGCACATCAGCAGCCCACACTTGTTCAGGAAGTAGCAGGTGACATCTACAGCCACCAGGAGCAGCACAAAGACAACGATGAGGATGCCGACGATGGCAGCTGTCCCAAGGCCTGATGTAGGGCTGGTGCTAGCTTTAGAGACCAGAAAGAGAAGAAAAGAAGGTATTTGTAGTTAAAGGAGAGAGTCTGGGCTAGTTGCACCTCGAATCAGGTTCTGCTCGGGTTGCAAGCATGGGAAGCTTACAGACAGTGCAACCCTTTCTCTAGCAGCCTTGTGTGATCCCCAGTTCTCTATCCTAGAGGTGTGCAGGACAATCTGCCTGGAAACACAGATTTACTTGGACTTAATGGGGCTTTTCCCACCCTTACCCACAAATAAAATCAAATAAAATCTTAATAAATCCATAGATATAGTCAGAATCCAAGTGCACTCTTTTTTTACCCCTTCTGATGCTTACTGTCACCTCTGGTCCTAAGCTCCACATAACTGAGTTTAACTGGGCAGTCAATGATTCTTTGGTCTTTCCTTCCTCCTTTTCAGGATACGTCACATGTTTGCTTTCATCTGCTTTTTAACAGCAACCCATAAGCCATGTGTTCCCTCAGATTACCATTAATGGATATGAGAGTAAATCGGTCACTTCTTGACGTGCTCTAGGATGAAACTTAGTTCATCAGATCCAACCAATTTGAAAACACAAATCAAACCCTCTAACCCATTCTTTCTCCATCGGAGGGTCAGATTTTTATCCTTTTGCAATTGATCTTAATTGTGTCTGCCGCTTTTTAGTGAATAATTGCTGTGTTGTCTTTCAACGTCACCTGTTAACAGACTTACCCTTCCATTGACTCCTTCACCAATCCTGGTTTTCCTGTTATTAATCATAGAATACTACAGAATTCATAGAATTCACTTTGGACATGGTTTAGCATGCACGGTGCTGTTGGGTTGATGGTCTGACTGGATAAGTTTAGGTCCTTTTTAGGTCTAAGGTTAGTGACTCTGTGATTCTACTGGGGAGCAGCTACAGAAACCTCTCCTAGTGCAGCATTCACGCAGCTGGAACTCTGCAGGGTTCCCACTTCCCTGTATCACTCCCTCAGGGTGCAGAGACCTCTTCCACCAAGTGGCCCGTGGGTGTGAGGTGAGGATGGTGGTCTGGAAAAGGCAGGGCCTTGCCCATAACGTTCTACCTGCTTGTGAAACACTGAGCCCTTTCCTAGAAACAGGAGTGGACAAACACATCAGTTAATCCTGTCAAAACCCTTTGACAACCACAAAACCAACAGGCACAGCTGTGAATGCTGCCAGCTGCAGCCTCCTCTCTTGCTATCGCACCTTGAACACACTCTGTCAGGTGGAAAGATCATTTCCAGGACTCACGGAGAGACAAAACCCCTCTGCCACTCATTTTATTACTTAAGAACAGGAGACGGAATATCCTTAGCGTAAGGCAGAGAAGTGTGGTTTCATTTTGTGACCCCCAACAGGAATCCAGACTCTAACAGGAAGGTTTCTTTCTGCATTGACTACAGCTGAAGTCCCTCTGAGGCACCCAACTCTTGCACTTGCTTCACAAGCCCATTAAATGCTCAGCAGAACATTCCTGCCACAGAGCAGACCCCAGCAGCCTGCAGCAAGCTCCATAATTAAACGTATTAATCACCCTCTGATGCATGCAGGGAGGGAGGTCACGTACTCTCCCTTTTCTAATGTACTCGGGATTCTTGTATGGATTATTTAATATAAATTAAAATGTTCACGTTCGCAGTAGCTCCTGAAGAAAAAGCTAAAGTTGTGTTAAATTTGTCACCCACCTAATCCTTCTGGGAATGAGCTTGTTGAGCAGAAAGGCTCATGGGATAACAGTCTCTTTTCAGGCCTCCAAAGGACACCTCGTCTCACTCACCAGAGATGGAGTGAGACAACATACTTTGCCCTGGGACAGATGGAATTTTTCCATAGGCTAGAATACAGCTGGAGAATTCCATTCAAACCAGAGCCCTCTTCGCAGCTTCTCTCCACCAGCTTTTACAAGACCTGCTGGCATGAGCTACAAGCTCCTTAAGGTCAGGAATTAAACCACCTCGACAGCCTTACACGCTGCCCACTGCTCGTCTGAAACTTCCAAATTGTGAGAAGAACCATGATCCCACTGGGACAATCACAGCCTCGGACTCTGGGGCAGAGCCAAAGCCGCTTGGGTGGCTGTAGTGCTCACACACGATATTGGACTGGAGGAAGCTGCTTTCTGTGAATCGTAAAGGAAGGAACCAATTTCCCTCCTGTGCAGGAGTCGGTTTGCTGTGCCACTGGAGGTGGAAAGGTTCAGGCATTCCCACGGGATGCAGAGCCAGCCTGCTCCCACTTTCCCTTCTGACGCGTGTGTAAACAGGGATGCAAGGAGCTGGAAATGGAAGAACACTTCTGTCTGTGGCATCTGTATCACTGAGGGGAAAAAAGGTGTTCACCAATGATGCTGAGAAAGCTGATGACATGGGGAAATCTCACAATGGTGGCAGAAGAATTAAAAACTACTTGGGGAACTCAATGTGACTACAAAAAGAGAAACATGCAGAGACGAAATAGGTCATTGTAGCTCTCCACGCAGCAGAATGGTTCATACAATACAGGCACTTTATTGGAGCAAAGATACAACAAGATTCAAAAGCTGGAAACAGAAGGTGGATGAGCTTCAACTAGGAATAACACAGTCAATTTTAACAGAAATACCCAAACAAGAGCAGAATGTCTTATCTTTCTCCACCAAATTGGACTGAAAAGAGGTCTGCTTTGCTTTCTAAACAGGGATGTTATGCAGATTGTTTAGCAGCACTGCGGAAAAAGCCTGTCCAAATACTCACCTGCCTCTGCTCAGGACTGGGAACAGAAAACAGAAATGGAAGAAAGAGGTTCCCGTTCCAAGCAAAGTTTCCCATCCCACTTTAAATGCCTATGGTGGCTTCTCTCGTGTTTGTCTGTGCAACCCTGTGCACCGTGACTCGTGCTTGGGAAGCAGAGAATGGTGCTCCGATAGCCCTTGGTGCGCACTAGGGTCCCCAGGGGCTGCAGCCGCTCCGCTCTGCTCCCTCCAGCAAGCAGCAGCCCCACAACACGACCGATCCTGCTGCCTGGGAGGGAGATGGTGGAGAAAGTCTCTCTCTCTCTCCCCTGAGGCCTGATGGTGGCTCTGTGATTGAGTGACAGTCCTGCCTACGCTCTGCTTTCATGCAGCTTCCATCGGCTTCTCGTGAGGCACTGACACCACTTACAAACGTAACACAAACAAAACTCTACACGTTCGCAGACAGAAAAATCTGAAAAATGTTGCAGGTATCCCAGGTTCTACGAAACCCGCCCAAGCCCCAGCTGTACCACCAGATAACCCACAAGACTTTTCACAAGTGAAAGGCTGGAAAAGATCACACACAACAAAGAAAAGGCAATTTTACAACTAACGCAACAGAGGCAAGATGTTCAAACCTAGCGTCAATTCTCTGTTCTGCCACTTCAGAGCCTGCTCCACAAGGTCGTAAAAGCCACCAAGCGCTACTGCTCCCAAAGACCCAGTTTCTCCTACAACTCTACCAACCAACTCTTCTCTCCAAGCACCTGAAGGAGAGCTGCTGACCAGGTACGAGCCTCCCCTCTGTGCTTCTCCCCTCTTCCATGCTGTTATCCTTCCTGCTCTGCCCCAGGGAGCTACCACAGGAGAGGCTGCCAGGAAGAAAAGCATGGGGAGAGGGAGAATAAGGGCAGATCTGCCGAGTTAACACCCTCGTTCTGGTGCCACTCTCAGATTTTACATTTCAGACCCTGAATCTGGGCCATGCTAATTGCCTACAATGGTTTTTTATTTTGTTCCAGGCCACTAGGAGAACCCTGCAATTTCCACTAACTTTCAACTCTCTTCTGCGAGTTCTGGTTTTATCAATTTTAATTCCCAACATGAACTGAGATTCCAAATCTTCCAGAGACGAGCAATGAGGGATAACGATACAGGAATCCTTTAAAGACACTGTGAACTCGGAGGCTGTTGCTGCTGCATTGCTTTTTCTGTCCCTACTTTGTAAAGCTTTTCTGTTGCTATAGGATGTAAGTACCAGGAGTGAGGGTTTTATAAAGGAAACCCAGATGCTTTTGTCTGCAGCACGTGCGTTTAGTCATTTAGAGTTTGGATAGAAAAGCAGCTCACGGCTCAGAAGGAGCAAGGGCTGAAGAAGCACAGCAGAGACTCGCGTGCAGAGCGTAAGTTAAAGGAGGCTGACGCAGGGTTTTTGTTTGTCCCTATCAGAAACTTCTTAGAAAGATAAATCCCTTTCCAAAAACCTGACACTACTGGACACATTCGGTACCGACAGCTCCATCCCTGGCGACCCCAGACCCACTCGGAGAGACCTCCAGGGAGAGACAGACCCATCTTTACAAGAGCATCACAGCCAAGTGGATTTCCCGTCCTAAAGACAATTCATGAGGAGCACAAGGGGTTGTTGGGTTGTTTTCTCTGTGTTTTTTTTTTTTTTTTTTTTAAATAAGGACAATAGAAAAGGAAAAAAAGTCAACTGAAATTTGTTGAATGAAATGCAAAACACAGAAGTTGGTAACAAAGATGCCTTATATTGCGCCAATTTACACCACGGGTTAATCCTGCCTGGTAGCGTCACATGCACAGTTAACGATGAATATTATTAAGGATCAGTAATAATTATTCAGCTGGTCAGGTAACTTGATCCGAGCTAATCTTTTCTGTTATAACGGCAAGAAAAGGGATCTCTCTATGAAGTTGATAACACAGTAGTGGAAAATCAGAACTTGTTAGCCAAGCGCCCACGGCAGATCCGTGCGCTCAGGGGCTCTTTGTGTCCCGGCTCCGGCATGGGTCACGGGATCCGTGACTGCGCCAGGGGAAGCCACAAGGATTCAACCGCAGCAAGAAGACAGAACTCAATCTCTCCAGCGCGATTCCCACGAGATGTTTCTATTCGGACCACATCAGGAAAACCACCTAATGGCTCTAAATTTGAACCCACATGCCAAAGCCCACAGAGACAGGCAGGCAACGGGAGGATTCTCTCTCTGACAAATCTTCTTGCTCTTTTTAGAGTCTGTGGGTTTGTGGATGGGGCTTTTGAATCCTTTTGCACAGAGCAGCGATCGGCACCAGATGTGCAGAAAAATCAGTAAAAAGCAGTATTATATGAGACTTTCAGTATCGAACCTTCTTGTGATGAAAAACAGCAAACACAACAAAAAAAAAAATCTTTCTTTACATCCATGAAAAAGGGCAAATTCATTACAAGTAACAAAAAAAATGTTAAAGAGAAAAAAACTTGGCTTAAACCATTTTTTTTTCCTTGTTACAAAATACTGACTCTTTCAAATTAAACATTTTTAAATGTTCTGTGGTTTTTGCTTTCTTTTCTTTTTTTTTTTTTCCTCTCTCTGAACTGCCATCATCCTCTGAAGTAAAGTTATCTGCTCGCGTGCCCGGTGGGACTCAGGCCTTTTCAAGCAAATATTGCTTTATTTTAAGTTTCTAACAGAGCAAAAGCAGAGTCACTGCAGAGAGAAGCAATGAAACAAAGGAGGACGACGTTGATGGACTTCCCAAGGTCGCTGCAGGTGCCAGACAATGGTTCCCAGGAGGGGAAAATATGGTTGTTTAAAAACAAATTTGGTGCATGTGGCAAGCGTGGATGTTCCCCCGTGAGATCCAAGGTGACATGTATGACGACAGACAGAGGGAGGGGAAGGAGGGAGAGGGAAGAAAGGACGAGGAAGAAAAAGAAAGAAAGAGAGAGAGAGAAAGAGAGAGAGAAAAATAGATAAAAAAAATTAGGTCATAAATATAGAAAACATAAGAATCAAAGGTTTATTTAATTTCGTAAATTAAAATGGCTAAAGGTTAAAGAGGAGCATTAGCACATTCACAGTGACAACAGGGCCAGGTCGGAAGCTCAGCAATGTCCAAAGCCGCAGAGCAGGGTCCGAGTTGGGGGGTTATAGGGTTCGCAAGCAAATGAGATTAAAAATGATGGAACGGAAGGCTTAGCCAGGAACACAAGGAAATGGGTTTCTGGTATTTGAAAGGACAACACTGCCTTTTACACATGAAAAAAACGAGAAACGCTTTCGGGCAGCAGACAATCCACCTGCCTGTCCAAGCCCTTCACCAACACCTGTGGCACTGAGCACTCTGATCCCGGTGACCAAAGCCCCAGAGAAGCAAGACGGTCTCAAGAATACAGGACTGACTCCTCCATTCAGCCTTCCAGCTGCTGGCAAACTGCTCTAATGCAATTATTACTATTATTATTACTGAAAATAACACCCTTATCCCTCCAACCTCTTTAAGGACTCTGCGCAGTAACAAAGGACTCGACGTAATAAATACACATTTTATCTGCAGGAAACTCCTAGCTCTGAGTGCCAAGCAGGGCGGTTGTGTGTTAGAGGCACTGGCTCTGACCTCTCTGGGTGCAGATCAGTTTGGAAGGAAAATGTAAAAGCTAAATGTCACGAACTGACCAAGGATGCTAAAGGACAGCAAGACTTTTCCCTTTCCCTGCTGCCGTCTGCCATTCCTGCCTCCGGCCCCACAGAGGCCAGGGAGCTGCGTGACAGACGCCCACAGCCTGCCCTCTGGAAACGTTTTCCCCAATGAGATTAGTTTGGGGACTGGCTCGGGGAACCACAGCGCCTGGAAACATCAAGGGTGGCTGAGGAGAAACCAAAGTCCTCTACAAAATGAAAAAAAAACCCTCTAGAGAAAGAGAGTCACAAATCCTGCAGAGGCAGCAGCGATCGCTCCACTGCGTGAGGCTCCAGGTGCCTGAAAACCAGAGCGTGTCCTCTCTGACATCCACCGCATCCCTTTGCTGGGTCAATCCTGCTCTCCAGAACGGCTGCTTTTCAAATTGCTTCCAACATTTCCAAGTGCAGCCTAAAATCCCCATTCCTCCTACTCTTCACACCAGACTATGCGAGGAATAATTTCAGAGAGATCAAAGAAGTTACACTTGAGATAACAAACTGGGCTCTGCCCCATCCTTGCTTTTTAAGAGGGTCCCTGCCCCTCTTACTGTTGGATTTAAGGGGCTGAGCATCATCTGGGCTCACTGCTCCTCTCATTGCCACAAACACTGCACATTCCAAAAGCAAAAGCATCTTCAAAACTTGCTAATAGGCCTGTGTGAGACACTCCAGCTGTCCCAGGTAGCTTTGCTGTCCCTTTGGGCATAGAAGCAAGGCTAAAAGAGAGCATGAGCGCAGGAGAACAGAAATGGTTGCACACAATGGAGTGTGGAGGAACAAAATGATTCATGAGGACTTGGAACTCTCCCCGGGAGACACATCGCAGTGCAGGGGAGACGCCGGCTGCCGCTCCCAGCCTACAGCGCTGACCGCTCAGCTCTGAACTGACCTGAGGGCACTCTCTGCCAAACTACCCTCCCTTCCTCCTGCCACATCAGTCACGGTTGTCCTTCAAATACGTGAGGGCAGTAAGCGTTAGAGCTGTTGAAAATGAGAATCAGATAGTGAGTAGCTTAATGAGTTACTGAGGGTCCTTCCAACCAATACAGCCTCGGTCAAACACGCATCCCAGGCTCTAGTTTGCCCTGTTTCCCTCCTCCTCCCTATCCTCATCCTCCCTTCCACACACAATTTTCAAGCCCCAGCCAACTAGGTCACTCATTTGTATGCTGAGCCACGGTCTCTGGCTTTATCAGGGGGAGTTTCAGCATGCAAAGTGCACGAGGTCTCGGCTGTTTCCTTCAGAAGGAAGCGAGTGGGCACAGCGAGGGCAGAGCAAGGACCGAGCTCTCCGTGCAAGGGAAAGACTGACAAAACCACACTGGTTCTTCCGAAGAAAAACAGGAGACTGAGTTAATGATGTAGCAGGCGAGAACGAAACCAAATCACTTCACCGTGGACTGTCGGCACCGACCTCGGCTTAACCCTGCGCAGTGAGGACTGACCCCTGCTGACCCACCAGCTCTGACGTTAGTCCATCTGCCTTTAACCATCACAACTTTAATTTACAGGTAACCAGCAATTTCACCCTCGAGGAGCTGCTTGGTTTGGGTTTCTTTCCAAGGTTTGCTACTCCTGCCTGTGCAGAAGAGCGATCCCAGCCGCCCCTTCCACACCTTCCAGCCAACTGCTGAACTCCCAGCACCTCAGCTAACCAGCTCTGCTTGTTTTTCACAACGTTTGTGCTGCTACCTCACTTATTAATGTGCTTAAAAAGCTCAGTCTGTCTGGAACAGGAGTCTCCAGCAGTGCTCTAACGCTACGCAGTTACTTTTCCCTAATGTGCTCCCCAACATTAAACCAGAGCTGTGTTAAAATTACTGTAATTTGATCTCTGCTTCATTTAATAAAAATCCTTCAGAGGAAGATTTTAACCCCCTTCCTTTCCAACTGCTACCGAACTCCTTATGCTTTTACTTCTCCAAATGCTGAGCTGGACGGACAAGCGAGCAGTAAGCGAGCCCAAGGCAGCTTCGGAAGGGAAACCTGCTTCGCGACAGGCATCGGAGCGGCCATTTTGCTTCAGTTTAAAATGGGAGTCTTGCTTTTTTTTTGGTTTCAGAAAGCATTTTTTTTTATTCACTGCTTTTCTCTGCTGGCAACCCCCTGATTCAAAAAGCCAACACTCCCTGTAAGCAGTCGGGTCTGTCACGCAGCACTGCTCCCGGCGTCCAGCTAGTGCTGTACAGACTGGGACGTGGGCTGCAGCGCAGGGATGTACGCGGCAGAAACTAAGCTTCGCATGGGTAACCAATTGCGATAATGGCTTTAAGCAAGCAAGTTGTCAGGGTTACTGAGGCACATTAAGAGGATGCAGCACCGTTGCATTAATCGGAAGCAGAAAACAATGGTAAAGCTCGTGGCTGCGGTACCTGGGATGACAGTGGGCTGCGCAGAAGTCCGGAAGGCGTAGTGAGCTGGTTTGGACTTCCCTTGCTGGTTTTCAGCGATCACATAAACCTCGTACTCCGCGTTCCAGTCCAGAGCTTTGAGCATGATGTGGTCGCTGTTGGACGGCAGCCTGATCTCAGGTTTCCACTCTGCCGAATGCTTCTGCGGAGCAGCAAGAGAACACGGCACAGCATTAGCGGCTTGCTCCGAGACCACTGGGGTCACTTGCTACCAAATGGAAAAGTGGGGAGGCTTTTGCGCAAGCACACGCTGCTCAGCTAATTCAGGGCTGCAAACCAGCAGTCTAGAAAATGAAATAACACTAAGTGTACAGAACTACCACGTGCTCACAGCGTGGAGAAATCATCTTTCGTAAGTGAAGGAAAAATAAGGAAACAAAGATTTTGTATGTTGCTTCTGTACGTGTCACATCTCATACTCTGCACATTTCCGTACCTGCCTGGCACATGTTAAAGGAGGTTGTGGAGAGGAGGGAGCTGGGCTCTTCTCCCAAGGGACAGGACGAGAGGGAATGGCCTCAAGCTCTGCCAGGGGAGATTTAGGCTAGAGATTAGGAGGAAGTTTTCACAGAAAGGGTCATTGGGCAGTGGCAGAGGCTGCTCAGGGAGGGGGTTGAGTCACCTTCCCTGGAGGTGTTTAAGGGACGGGTGGACGAGGTGCTGAGGGACATGGGTCAGTGATTGATAGGAATGGTTGGACCCAATGATCTGATAGGTCTCTTCCAACCTGGTTGTTCTATGATTCCATGATATTCCTGTCCCAGTCAGTACCAAGACCTTGACCTCAGAATTGTCAGCTCATAGAGTGAAGTCCGACTACTGAAGAGGCTAAACACAAATCAAGTTTGAACGTCAGCCATACTTACAGCTTTGTATTTGATCAGATAATGTCTGATTGGGGAGCCACCGTCATCCTGCTTGATAACATTCACTTTAATGGAGTTTCCATCTTCTCCCATTTGACCTTCCAGTTTGGGTGCACTGGGTTCCCCTGAAACGACGGTGGATTTACGGTTAATTGTAAAAATGAAATAAAATTAAAAAAAATCAGGGAACAAGTTTTCATCATCATGAGGAAAATACTTCATTAGGCTCAGCTGCCAGGGTGTCCACCTCACTGACCCAGGCAGAGGACACCGTGATTGTGGTGCAAATATCCACAAGACCCAAGGATTCTGTGCTTTTGGTGGTTTGTTTTCATCGTTAGTTACCATCTTTGTGTGTGACAGAACGGAGCCAGAGGCCAAGTGAGGAAGACCCTCCCTTTCCCCAGACCACCCTGGAGCAGTAACAGGCTCTTTGTTTGATGTGAAACACCTGGAAAACATCGAGATGGGGCACGTGGCAAACGGGCAGCTGCTCCTGCGAAACGCAGACATCACTGAAAAGGGACATGGCACCAGTCACACGGAGCTGCCTTTGTGCTCGGGATCCTGGGCAGGTGTTATAGCCGCAGGACCCACCAAGGCTCCCTGGCTGCTCACAAATGGGGTGAAGGAAACGGCACTGAACACAACGACACCTCCTCCTGCTTGCACTGGGACAACCAACTGCACTGGCTGGAGAGAACCAGACCCCAACACACTTCTGGAACAGTCGTTTCTAAAAGAAAAAGCTGTCATTTCCCAATCTGCAGCGCAGGGAGGGGCCGACATACAGCTGCCTCCTTCACTCTCCCTTTTCTAGCCGGATCCTCCACAAACCGCACACAACAGTTCAAATCCCAAGCCCTTCCATCTCACACCTTTACTACAACACCTCTCCTACCAAAAATGGAGCCCACAGATTGTCCCATTAGATGTTCCACTGCAGTGAATCGCTCCAGACTTGCCTCCTCCTCCTGCTGCTTCTCTCTGATCAGGGATCAATCGTTTCTGAAGGGCTCTCACGGTCTGTGCATTCTCTCTGCAAGAGGCTTTGCTATCTATTTATTTGGCTTTAGTGGAAAAACAAACCCATCAACCCCCTGTCCCTAACAACGTGAGCACTGCCTTAGCACAAGAACCTAAATGATGACTGAGCCCTGGCCCCTCCCTTCAGACGAGCTGGAGCTTCCTTTGCTCCACGTTCCATAAAGACAAAGGAGGCTCAGGTCCATCTACGCCAACGCTCACCTGAGGTTGAAGCAAGAGCTAGTTTTCTACTGCCCTGAAATGCCCCAAAAGTTTAAACACTGAGACTTGAACAGAATCAATCACAGATCTTGCCGAAGGTCCTTTTACCGCAGTGCCCGACTCCTCCAGCACCAGCTCCTCGCTGCAGCCTAAGTGCGTAAACTACGAATTTGGGGCTTAAAAGCTTCTTAATAACTTTTGACCATTTCAGCTGTCGCTCTCTGGAAGCAATTCCGCCCAATTTCTTTATGGGTAATTTGAGCAAAACCAACACTGCAATTATTTGTAAGTTGGAACAAACAAATCGGCTGCAGTTGGCAATTGCAGCGAGCTCCTGAGATTAATTACACTCTGCTGGTTGGACTCATTACAGGGGCCTAATTCTAACAGGTAATTTATATAACAATTGAAGTGGCTGAAAAGAAAAAAAAACCCAACCCTCCGCCTCCGTTTAACCACAGCTATGTATATTTTATGTGTTTTGGAAGTATTGCTATTTATTAATCTAAGTGGAAAAGAGCTCATTTAGAGCCGAACACAAGGAATTTATACCCAGAGAACACCACAGACAATCCCATCCTGTGCTTTGCTGACATCTGCGACTTCAGAGCCTGAATATAATCACTGATGAGAACAAAACCAGGACACTGAAGTAACATTTGTTGACCTGTTGGCTAAAATAAAACTTTTTAAAAAGCCTCAGTTGTGTTGCGTTAACTGAAATAAATACACCAGTCCCTGTATTCCCATCGACTCTAAAAGATAACATCAGTCATGGGAATTAACAGGAGCTTCTTCCAACCCCAAACCCGTTCTCAATGCTAAATCTACTCTGGCTGCGTATTCAGGTACTTTTGGAGAGGATGTGGGTTTCTGACTGGCCAGAGAAAGGTCAATCATCCAATACCTTTCAAAGCTGATCTTCAGAAGCAATTTGAAGCCCTTCCTCACCCTCCAAAGAAAGAATTCAAGCACGTTTTTTGGTGAAAAATCACCGAGAAAACTCCAAGGGTCAGACTCAAACAGTAATTTAAGATTAATCTGATACCCTTGCAGGCCGACGTGTGCTCTGTCTGACATCCCAGCTGTTCCACGAAGGTAACTGCAGCCCATGGATACTCAGGGCTCCGACGTGAAATCCACTCAGCTGGGTTTCACCACCTCGTAACTGCTCTTACAGATGCAAAGAGGGAACACTCTTTTTTCCCCCCATGTCATATTTTTCTTTTCCAAATCCTCACCTCTGTCCCCATCCCAGGGCTCCCACCTGACAAGCTGGACTCTTCTCTGCCAACTAACTGTGGCTGCATCTTTGAAAAACCCTTCCCAGCCCCTTTCTCCTGGAATTACGAAGGCTGAACGCGTTCCTAGTGCAGAGAAGGCACTGCAGGTTGAAAATTAAACAGGAACAAGCAAGTTCTGGAGGAGCACAAGTACCTCACCCAGGCAGACTGGAAATATCAGGTTAACCAAGCAATTACATCTCTGTCTTTCCTCGATCCGAAATGAAAAGTATCAGCCCAAAGGTTACTCATTCTGACTCCTGAGCTGAAGAAACTTTACTGCAATAATTGCGTCACAACTATTTATCAACAATTGGTTGAAACCAGAGGCAAAGGCCTTGTTCCATCATTTTTCCACACAAGAAGCTACCTCCCAATAACGACTCAGGAAAGGGCGTTCAGGGCTACTTATTTTGCTGGACCCTGAGCCTCCCGACACTGCTGAAACGTTTATGAGCAGCGATGCATAACTGTCCCCGTGCGTGTGGGAGAGATGATGAACGGCCTCAGTGATAACCGGACAGTGCAGCACCAACAGCTCCTCGGTACTCTTCCCCATCCTTGCCCCAGCAGACAATTAACAATAAGTAAAGAGATCTTGAAGTGATAAGAATCGCTGTACTCTGAGAATCTGACCTCTTACCTAACACAGGCTAGAAATTTATTCCAGTGATTGAGCACCAAGGCTAAAATCTGAAGGAACATCCTTTGGAAAGATGCTCGTTCTTGATAGATTTCACACATTGGAGGTGCTGCTGCTCCTTCTACAGTGATTAATCACTCTCACTACTGAAACTTCTCTTCACTTCAAATTGCCTGGTTTCTAGCTCCAGATTCCTTCCTCCCTCAATGATTTAAAAGCAAATCTGCTCTCAGGAACATCCCCTTCAAACAGGAGAACAGGGACCGCTCCTAAGGGCTGGGACCCAACAGGTACAGCACTGCAAGCCCTGCTGAAGAGGACTCTCCATAAACAGACGGCGTTTCTTTTATCTCAAGCAGCAGATGGAATCCAGATACAGGGCTGTAAACTTAAAAAAGGGTTAATGTGTAGTTCCAAACAAAAGAGGAATAAGTTTAGTGGAAAAAGTTTAGTCCAGCAGAGTCAGCATCCCTATAATGAGCCAAAGTGTCAGTAGCTGAAGAGAAAATGTTGTCATCAGGTTAGAGGAGAAACTCATGCACACAGAACATGCATCCTCTCTACGGGACGGGGACTGAAAAACAAAAGTGCATTACAAGGGTGTGCTGCATGCCTGGGGAGTTCCCATTTACACCAAACCGACTGGACGGATTGCAGAAATCTGCCTCTGCCACCCAGAAAACACGGGATCTTTAAAGAATCCCCCTTTTGATGCTGCTTCTTTGCTTATTGAGAGAAGGCAGCTCCGACCATGCCTCGTCTCCTCCATTCAATCATTTTTTACACACATCCATCTGCTCAGAATCCTCTCTGCTGCAGGAGGAGGGATGCAGGATCTCACACTGTCAACTCCAGGCTGCGACAACGCCAGGACACTGGTGACCCAGCAGTAAGCTCAGAGATCCATTCTTCAGCCTTCAGGTGGAACTCGTGATGCTCCAGAAACAGAAACTCCAGAACTCATGATGCTCCTGAAACCAGAGCAACTGCCTGGAGCTCCTGCACGTGACCCAAGGGTGGCCGAGGACGCTGCTCTGAGCCATTACATTTTCATTACTTTTTATCCACTCCTGCTAAGCCACTAGCACCAATAATCTCCTGCTGCAGGGAAGCAGCAAATGTTTCCTGGTATCCTTTCACCGCTGTTTATTTTATATTCAAAGTGCTTCCTTGATCTAATACTACTCTGACGTAGTCGGATTTCAGAGGCTGCTAACTGGGTTCAATTACCTGGTTTTCAGAGAGCACCACAAGCAGCAGGACCGGACGCAGCTGCAGTGAAACCTTGAGGTGGGGAGAGAGGAGAACAGGACAAAGCAGCTCCCACTCTGCCCTGGGCAGAGGGCACTGGACTCATGCTGGATCCCAGAAGGAATAACAGTGCAGGTGACACAGGCTTTTTACCACATCTTTTCTCTGCTCCTTCTCCCCACCTTGAAAAGCAGCTGAAGGTGGTTACTAGACACTTGCAGCGCTTCAGCCTGTGAGGCAGCTGGCACCAAAGAAAGATCCTGCAGCCTGGCTGGGCTGCTGTCCCAGGGCATTTCTGCAGCACACGGCTACGGCAGCGGCTGATTTCTGCAATCTCTGACCATGACGGAAATAGGACCAGATTGTGACCTGCGGCGTCACAACTGGAGACAAACGTCAGCCACACCGGGAAGTCTCCACGAGCAGCAAATAGACATGGGTGGGAAAGAACAGGTACGGAGCCTTCACGATGCACACGAGAGAAGCAAACATCAACAATCAAAAATAAAGAACGAAACCAGGAAAACATGCAGAAACGAGACAACCAAGTCTTCGATCCTCCTGGATTTTCAACCAGAGAGGGAAGAGACCGGAGGAAGAGGGGCTGCTTCCATGCATGCAGTCATGTGGGAAGGTTACTGGTGTTAGTTTTGTTTTCCTGGCAAAGCCCAGCCTGAATCCTCTCCTGGGGGCAGCCTGAGACAAGAAGGCGATTTCAGAATTCATAGACTGAAAAACGCCAATTGCTTCCTGATTTTTGGAATTACATGTTCAGCTGCGAAAGCAGAAGAGCAGGAGTTTTCCCTCCCTCCCTCCCTTTGGGTTATGCAGAGTGTTACGGGAAGTTGTAAAAATGACAAAGCCGCAGAAATTGTTATGGCTACCACACGCTTGGCTTGGGGACCAATTTCATCTCCAGAAGCTGCACGGGTCAGTCATTTGCTTCTTGATTTCCTGGGGCTCACCAGCTACGGTAACTGAGTTCAGATTAAATCTCTTCCCAAGCTCCCAGATAATGCGTGGGAGGCATGAGGAGCTCTGGCGAGAAAGGTGCAATAGCAATTCTGATGGAAACGGTGCCAAGTCCAGCTTCCATCACATATTTATGTTATAAGAAATAAGCTCCCGCCCCAGCCGTGTTTGAGTTTTAATCATGACAGAAAGATTTCTTTCTTAAATAAGAACGTGACACGCTTACAAGAACTAACTTACAGAGGTTAGGAATTTCAGATCCTATTGATAGGCTGATAAATAGGTATAGGGGCACGGCTTTCAGATAAAGGAGGGAAGACTGAGATGAGATCTTGGGGAGAAATTTGCTGTGAGGGTGAGGAGGCCCTGGCCCAGGCTGCCCAGAGCAGGGGTGGCTGCCCCATCCCTGGAGGGGTTCAAGGGCAGGTTGGATGGGGCTTGGAGCCCCTGATCCCATGGGGAAGGGGTGGGACTGGATGGATTTGAGGTCCCTTCCATCCCAGACCATCCCGTGATTCTAGGAATGTGTATATATATAAAAACATATGTGAACATTTACTGTCCAGGGTCAAAACATAGCTAGAGCAATACGATATTCACAGTATCTGAGCATCTTATCCTGCACCTCCAACCAACCTGCAGCTGGCACGAAGGCTCCTTGGAAGGCAGAAGGGATCTGGTCACTGGTGTTAGCACCAGAGTGAGTTCTAGGACCTCACAAGGACAGTGACTGTTGGATTCTGAGACTGAAAGAAGCAAATGACTGAGCCACGTGACTTTGGTCTTATTTTCCCTCCAAGTTTTCTCAAGCTCAGTGTGGAAACAGAAGCTGAGTCCTTCCCATCGGGACAGTGGCGAGTGGCTTCTCCAAAAGGCCTGCGGAAAGGTTTTTTGGAGGGATGGAATTTGGAGATCCCTGGTCACAGACCAGAGGGGAAATCCTCAACCCAAATCTAGGCAACCAATCAGAACAAAGCGTTTTACCTTCTGTTCACCAGCGTGGACGACATCATCAGCACCATGCAAGCCACATGACAAATTCACATGATACGCACGCACATGATTGGTTGAAAGGAAAGTGGAGGAGGTCACATGGAAAATACAAAAAAAATTAAAAAACTGATGTAAACAATGGGCAAGGGAAAAAAAATCAACAACAGAATTACACACTAAATAAAACAGGAGCAAAATTAAATTAGCCAGTACATATCAGAAACACCGGGGAGAGACAGTAAAACCGCCTGGAAATACAAGAATATTAAACCATAGGAAGCACTGAGTTATGGGCCTGGCGAGTGTTAGGCACAGCCGCATCGCTGCTTAGTAAAACCACATCAAAGGAGAAACAACAGTTATTGTAGAGCGTGTGCCAGGGCTCAGAGAGCTGGAGGGATCCACAGACTGTTGGGAAGAAAAAGGGAATATTTGGTTATTGAGGAACAGCAGCAAAGTGAAGTGAACTTCTCTAGGTAGCAGAAGGGAAACAGTCGAAATTGAAGCCCACGCAGCTCCGTGAAGAGAAGCTTCGGCCTTTCATACTGATGAATTCTCCCCTCTGCAGAAGCAAATGTCCTAAATATCAACAATAACTGCAAAAAGATAAAACCTATGGCGCATACACGGCTCTGAGGACAGAGCTTTTCGATCGGAGCCGCAACCACAACCGGGTCAGACGGATGGTTCCCACTCTGAGCCCACGAGCTCGTCCCACACACTCACCTCGATGACTCAGAGAGTGGCACGAGCCACGTACAAAGGATCACGCTGGTGATTTTATGTGCGTGAAGGGTTTTCCTGTCACCGAGGAGAGGAATGAAGCTCTCTGAACTGGGGATTAATTACAAAGGTGGCACGAGGAAGACAGCTATGGCTGAGAGAGATGCAGAAGCACACAGATGGTATAAGGGAATAAAAAACCAAATCAGTTGTTGGACCGGAGGACAGCACTAGCTCCATGCTCTGCTGCCCTTCCTAAATTACCGTCGACTTTATAACTTGCATTTTTCACGCTCGTTCCTCTGTCTCGCCGTAATGAGGCTGCTTCGCAGCACCCCGGGACTTCCCTGTGAATTTGGTGTAAAAGGAATTAAACCCTTAATCTTTTGGGTACTTGTGCCTGGCAAGATTAAGGGCATTCTATTACCGGGGAGAGAACTGATGGTGCGAAATGTAAAATCCATTTGTTACATCTAAGCTCTCAATCCAGTGTCTCTGGTTATAAACGCAGACTCGGGGAACTCCAGGCACACGCATCACGAACGGGGGAAGATGAAGAGTTACCCTGAGACTGCCTGGAAAGGCGTTCAAGTGTCTTGTGCTCAGGAGGAAACATCTTCGCAAATCTCCAGCAAGCTTAATATCATGTGAGATTTGAAAACAGACATTTGGAAGTTTGAAAACAGACATCTTTAGCTTTAAACCTTGAAATTCCCCCTGTTGTCGTGGGCAGAAGCCAGGTAGTCAGAACAGACTGTCCTGGAGCTCGCAGGAGGAATGAGCCCCTGGTTCACATCAGCTTCTGTTCACACAGGCAGGACTTGAATGAATCTGAACACATGAGAGCTTTTGCAGGCGGTTCTGTCTCTCCTGGGAATCCCGGACTAAGGAACCCAACGATAATGTCTTTGATAACTACTGTTATTATCGGGGCTCGGTAAGAGGTCTGGAGCAGCGCCCGGCTTACTGCAGATCTTATATTTAAAAGGATGGAAAGGAGAGAAGCTGTTTTGTCTGCTCTGTGAAAATGCTCCTCTCTGCTCTGCAGCTAAGCAGGTCCTGGACTGGAGCTGTCTCCGAGCAGTCAGATCTTCAGGAGACAGAGATCCCAGCACTGCCCCGAGGCACCGTGGCAGCGGCTCTGGGACTCTGGTGGGACACAGTGACACAACACACACATCTGCACCTCCTGGGAAAGTTGGAATGAGGGAGAGGAAAAGGAAAAAGGAGTGTAAACGACAAATGAATTTAATGAGCAGCTCCTATCAAACTTTCACTTTTCACGTAAACAGGCTTCACATACACGCGTCTATGTTCTTACAACAAATAGTTGGTGGTCAGGCCCATTTATTGGGGAAAAAAATTCCCAAGGAGAGTCTCCAGCTCCTTGGCACGTCCATGGGACCTTTTTCCCAAGACTGCTGCCTAATTTGAATTGGCTGGATGTCCTGTGCAAAAGAACACAGATTTTATAGATAAAATGCTTGGCTTTCCCCCTGCACGTTTATGCTCCTCCTGACTCTGGGAAACCAGGAGAGCAGGCAGAAGCCAGGCCAAATTAGTGTCTCGACTTCAAATAACCAAACTTTTTTAAGTGACTTCAAACATTGCTGGACAAAACAGATTCCACGGTGGAGAGAGCTGCAAGAAACCCTTCATTCTTACCTCTGACACAGAACTATTTCTCCGAGCTGCCTAAGAGGATTAAGTCAAAGGAGATCCACGTTCCCAAACCTTACATGACCACAGACATCTCCCATATGTTACTGATCACACAAAGGCAAAAGCTCCGTGAAGTCAGTGAAGAAACTCTTCAGCTTCATTAGGTTTCAATTAGATCCACTGCTCATTTTGCTGACTTCACGATGCTGCACGGCAGCTCTCGGTCTCTTAATTGCTCTCGGTTTCATTCATTTACCCACCGGGGTTAGGTGAGGGCAAGGCACAAGATCACTCAGCAGTAGCACCAGTAAATGATGCAGAGCTCTAAGAGCATCTGCCTCGCACCAATGGCCTCTGACGCTGTTGAACACAGCAGGTTCATATGCTGCAGCACGACTCTGCATGCAAAACAAATGAATCTATTTGCATAAATCGCCTCCGTACAAAAACGACTGAGGCAGTGACTGGTCAGCCCTGCTCTTCGGTACATGAGCCTGAACAATGTAAGCAAAAATGGGAAATTTTGGCCTTGAAGAAGCCAACATCTTCCCCCATCAAAGAGCACAGACGTCCCCAACACACACACAACCTGCTCTCTGCCACCAGAGGGAAAGAAGCACAGACAATGCTCATCACAAACCAGGATCTTTTCTGGGTAAGAACCCACCCACTCTTTTAAAGGAACAAAGAGCCTTCTGCAAAACATCAACACAATATTTTCCCTCCCAAGTGAAGCTATCTCCCAGCCCCTGATGTGAACAGTCGTAACGGAGTCTCTCTGGCCTGAGAAATAAAATAAAAGATCGTTAGTAAACCTGCCGGGCCCTGCCCTTCGCTCTCTCCACCCCAACCTACGAGTCAGATTAGAATTGGAAGCTCTTTTCAGCAATACAGAACCGCTGCCGCTTGAGAGTCATCGGAAATTACGATTTAGATCATCCTGCACATGAAAAACACTGCAAGGAAAAACGTTTGCTGTTACTGGCAGGAAAAAGGACATCTCGTGCGATGTGTAGGAGCATGGAAAGTGTCAGTCATAAACGCAGCCATAATCTGTTTTCAAGTACCTCTGACAGCTCTAGAGTAGCCATACAGTCCTCTCTCCCCTCATTCCAACCCCTAGAATAATCACACACTTCATGCTTTTAGTATTTTCCATTCAGAAGCGCTGAACCATTTCTAATGCACTGCAGGCAAACACATGGGGCTTTATCTTAAAAACCACACTCAGAAACACACACACACACACACGTTACTCCTGCAAATCAAAAGCATTTGGCTTTGGAGGAATCATTAGTTGCTCTGAACACACGCGTTCACCAGGTAAACTTCTGTCTTCCTTCTGTGTTTTGATTCATCTTCCAGGAAGAGGAGGAAGAGGGGAACCATGCTGGGTTCTCAACAGGTACATGCTCACACAACACGTCAACGTCAGGCTGGTGGTTAACAGGCATCAAAATAACCAGCACAGAGCTTTAATTCCCTCTCTAGAAGGGCTACAGCATAACAAACGGCTCTTGGGACCAAAGGGGAGCCGTAAGAGCAGTCGGTGGCTCTGAGCTTTCGGATCCAGCAAGGGGCTGAGTTGCTATGGAAACACGAGGACAGACCAGAGATGTAAAGGTGAGCTGCACCATCTAAATATGTTATAAGAGGAAGCAGTGACAGAAAGAGAGGAGGTCTGATGGGGAGAGAGTGAGAACGACACTGAATCCTTAGGGCAGACCAGCAATACCTGAAATTAGCTGCAGAACCTGCTCTGCTGCTGCTCCCCAGCCCTTCTCCTCAGTTTGAGCAGTGCTGGGAAGCCTGCCTGCCCTCCAGGGTTCCTGCAGCAAGATGTGGCTCCACGGATCCCTCACTGATGCTTTTTGAAGAGTTTTGAGGCTGCAAATCTGATTTCAGATGCAGCTACGGCACTTTTTTTTCCTAATTTTGGCCCAAATAACAACCTACGTTGGTGCTGCCATTAAGTGTTGACATTTCTGGGAGGCCCTTGAGAGCAGCACCCGCTGGAGCTTTTGCTGAACTACAAAGGATGGAGGACTGTCCCTCTGAAACACTCTTCCTTCTCACCTCCATGTAGCAGGGCTGAGATACAGGCAGAGAGGAGGGAAAAAAGATCCAACAGGGCGTGAACACCCCTGAGGAACCAGGTGGTTTTGAGAGAAGCAGTCAGATCAAACCTCCCCAGGAACACTAGTGAGCTCTCCACCCCCAGAACACAGGCAGATTCCACAAGCACTGAATACAAGGCTTCAGGACAGAAGGACAAAGAGGAATGGGCACCACAGTATAAAAGGGATTTAAATCTACTGGAGATTGTTCAGAGGAGGGCATGACATCGGTGAAGGGTTTAGAGGAGAAAGCTGCATGAGGAAGAGCTGAAGTCCCTTTGTCTGTTCAGCCTGGAGGAGACTGAGGAGACCTCATCACAGTCTGCACTTTCCTCACGTGGGGAGGAGGAGCAGCAGGAGCTGAGCTCTTCTCTCTGGACCCAAGGGAATGGCAGGACGATGCCAGGACAGGGTCAGGCTGGACTTTAGAAGGTTCTTCCCCCAGGGTGGCGAAGCACTGGAAGAGCTCCCAGGGAAGCAGTCACGGCTCCCAGTCTGATAGAGTTCAAGAAACATCTGGATGATGCTTGTAATCATATGATTTGGGTTTAGATAGTCCTGTGAGGAGCAGGGAGCTGGACTCAATGATCCTTAAGGGTCCCTTCCAACTTGAGATTTTCTCTGATTCTATGAGTTCCTTTCCCTCCCATGGAGGGATCGGTGCTGCTGGTGTGACAGGAGAACAGAGAAGACCCTCAGGCAGTTTGCAGCCTAAATCCGATTAGGTGGACTTAAAAAAGACGATATGAAGAAATGAGTTTTCTTCCACAGCTCCAGAAGGTGTCTTGGTAACAGGCTTAAGGAAGACAAGCCAATCCCTGCTGGTCACTTGAGTACCTTCCACTCTATCTACCTGAGAAACTAAACTCTTTATTTTCTGCGCTAAGTTGATTTCAGGAAATTCAGCTTCGCACTACGAAGGTTGAATATATCCAGTAAGTTGTCCCAAAGAGTCGAATAAACCAACCAGAAATCTGAATGGCAAAGGCCAGTGACAAAAAGCTTTACACTTTTCTCTCAATCTCTCCCTTTCCAGGAGTCCAACTTACCTGGGAGCTCTCTGGGGCTTTTCTGGCCTGCAAATCAAACTCACGTTTGTTTGTAGTTTCTCTACTTGAAGATTCAGTTTTCAGTCAGAGAAAAGAAAGCACGTACACAGAAAAGAAGGAGAAGCCCTAAGGCTGTTAGACAGACTGCACTGCACTCGGTGAAGGAGACATGCAAAGAGGAACAGAGACCACAGCCTCTTCTCCCATACTCACTCTGTGCTAAACTGGAGGTGGGAGCAGCAGTACTGGCTAAAGAAAGAAAAAGGAAGGTGAGGAGGGGAGACGATTTGTTAAACACTGCCAAAAGACACACCCTTAAAACCCAAACTGCTAAGACTGTGCCAGATCAAGCCTCTCTGGGCAAACAGCGCAAGAACTGCTCGGTGCACTTTGCATTCTGGATTCTCTCAAAACCAAACACGCTACATGATCAAATGTTTATGACACATTTGGGTCCCACCAGCACAAAAGCAAGAAAGAGTCGGGGCTTCAAAAGAAACCAGTCACACGGTCTGTGTGCAGCCTTGTTTGTCCTCAGGTTTATAAGGAAAAGGAAATGTGGAAAACCAGCCAATTGTTGGGATAAAAACACCAACCCAGGTCAGATTAGACAGGTTCCCCCCAGCCCCACAGTTCTCATCAGCAGCACCGAGGCCTTGGCCATTCACTCGCCTGGAAGATTGAAAGAAACTACTTCTTGCTGATGGAAGAGAATTTGAAAAATCAAAATAGCAATGGACATACCCCAGCAGGTGTTAAAAATGGCGTCAGATTTTACACTGAAGTAGAAGCTTTAAATAACAAGGCAACGAAAAGGAGTTGCTTCGGCTCGGCTGAAAAATAAGCCTGGGCTGGTGTCAAAGCTCAGCTTTGACGTTCTCCCTTGTAGATTTTCTGACACGTTTCTGCAACCTTCAAATCCCACCAGACTAGGGGACGCCTGACTTTCTCCTCATGTTGATATTTCTGTTGAGCCAGCACCTCCTCACCATTGCTGCAGCCCCGTCTGGGACCCGAGACGGGCTTAGTGTAGCCCAGACTGCAGAGAAAAATCAGGGAACCCAGTGCTCAGAAGGATTGCAGCTGCAAGGCATAAATGTGCTTGAAAGAGCAGCAGCAGAAAGCAATTTGTAAAGGAAAAAAAAGGTTCCAGTGCACAGAGGGGAAAAAAGGAATGGAATTTACCTTGCGAGAGAGCAGAGTCAGGGACTGCAGGCTGGTTGACAGCCGACCGCAGCATTCAAAAAAAGTCAAACCCCCTCTGCTAACAGCATGAATTGACATTCTTCAAAGCCACGTACCTGTCCTCAGCGATGAACATGAGGATTGGCAAACAGATCTGTCCAGGTGGCTGAAACAAAGCTTTTAATACTCTCTTTATCTCCCTCCTTAACTGGATCTTTCCCTTTTCCTGTGCTGCTGATCAGTGCAGAGAACAAACACCTAAGCCCTCGTCTCCCTTTTTCCCACGTCCAATTTGGAAGGACCAACCAAACCCTTGGCCTGATGGCTGTAACACTCACTCAGATCAATGTCCTAAACAGGATCTGTCTCTCTACTGAAACGAAGAAGCTCCAAACACTATCACACCAGGACTGCGCGTGTTCTGGAAACATCTCCCCATTGACTCTACAACTACTGCAACTTGCAGCTCTCTGTCCATCTTCCTGTTCTTTCAGCCACCTCGACTACCAAGCCATTGATTCTCTTAGTGGCTTTAGCTTCCGTATAACACAATCTTTACAGAAAAACAGCACCAGCATGACTCAAATGCTGTAATTAGTGTAAACAAAATCTTTCCCTTTTAAACTTCAGCTTCAGAAACCTCAAAGAATGCAACAGCAGCTCCTTAAAGCGCCTCCATTCAATCTTGGAGATAACGACCGTTCGTCATAAGGACACGTATTTTAATAAACAGGACGATGCTCACTTAGATGAAAAGGTTTCTTCAAGCTGTCATTGATTAATTCCCATTTGAAAGGGACAAAGCGATGGGGAGAACAATGTTTCACTGCTCTCAACTGACAATTGAAGAGATCCATCAAATCTCTCCAACTCGTTTGGTGTGGGGAAGGGAGAAACATGCAATCGTTTATTTAGTATGAGGTTTATTTATTTTTATTTGAGACACAACCTACACAAGTGCTGGAAGACTGTGCATTAATGGTAAAAAATAGCAGTGAGGAGAGCCAAAAAACGTGAACTTTAAGAAAAAGTTTTTGCTTTCAAAATTGTGAAGGCATAAAGAAATGACGAAGTTTTCAGTTGGCTCTTAACTGGTCTAAACCAGATCTGCAATTTGGCTGAACGTTTTTTTCCTTCTTTACTTTTTCTTCACCTGAATTACCTACTTTTAATTAGAATTTGAGATTTTTTTTTTTTTTAATTGGTTCATAAACACGAAGCCTTCCACTACTCCACTCTATAATCAACAAGCTAACCGTTATTATTAGTGTTTGATGGGAATGGTTGGACTCGATGATCTGATGGGTCTCTTCCAACCTGGTTGTTCTATGATTCTATGATCCTATTAGACAACCACTACGTTAAATATTTAAATTGCATGCTCTACAGTAACGACAAAGACATTAACCCCTAATTCTGTTCTAAAAGAGCAGCAGGATGACTACTCCTGTGTCAGTCTTGTTAGGAAATGAAAAGCTAACGTTGTGTATGTTAGAGGAACACTCAAGGAACGTAAAAAGAGAGTGAAAGCAATGCAGAGAGGCACTTACGTGAGTGAGGGATGCCTGCAGTTTTTCCATGGATGGAACACAGACAAAAAGAAAGACAGAGATAGACGACAACAACAAAAAAAATAAAATGTAGAAGAGGTGAGGAGATAGAGAACATGGAGCTGGAAAATCAAACCACCACCAGCTGCCTCAAATCCAACCCTGCGGAGTGGGGGAAGGTCACAGGAGCTACCACAGGGGAGCAGCCAGTCCCGAGGGCTGGTTTACCGGCCTGAGATTTTCCAAGCAGCCCTGGAGAGGCAGAAGCTGGCAGAGCAAAAGCAAGACCATGCACAGCTGACAGGGCCTCGCGGCATGCACAGGAATAGTCGCTGGCTCCAAATACCAGGAGAAGGGTCCTGCGCAACCATTTCAAAAGAGCTATGAAATAGGGACGTGAATACGGGTGCGATGGTGGGAAGACAAATAGGCTGCAAGGAAAGTGGGAGAGAGCTGCCCCAGGGCTTGTGGGAGATCCAATACGGGTCCTGATGCTTGGATGAGGCTGCGCACAAGGATAAGGGACATGGTTTAGTGTTTGATAGGAATGGTTGGACTCGATGATCCGATGGGTCTCTTCCAACCTGGTCGTTCTATGATTCTATGATAAGAGACCACCTCTCCCCTACCAGTTTCTTCCTCTTTCTCTCTTTCCTGTCTCAAAAACTTCTCCGTTTATCACTTCTCTTGTTTCTGGTTGAAACAGGAGGGAAAGAGGCCACAGCAGAGCACCTGCCACTGGAGCGGAAGATCGTCCACGTAAAGCAGACAAGAGGCTGTGGGAATCGCCTCACGCGCTGCCCGAGCATCTTAAAGCAGTGATGGGCAGAAAAGAGAAACCTTCCTCCCTCCCACAGTTCATGGCCAGTCCTAAGCTGAACCTTGTAATATTTGACTTCCAGAAGACCCAGCCTTGTGGCAATGACTCTTCCATTCTCTACACCAATGCCCTTCTCATCTTGTTGCTTTATGTTATTAAAACTCTCTGCTGCACTGCCCGTTCTCTGTGACACCGAGTTCATACTCATAACCCAGGGTACAAACTCCTGCAAAGGAAATCGCTCCTCTGCCTCCTACCTTCAAAAAGAGATTTTCAATTAGTAGTGAAATTCGCTACCATTAAAAAAACCACGATAAAAACAAAGGGGGCAGCAAGAGAAGAAGGTGTCGTCCATGCGTGGCAGAGATTCTCTGGAAAGACGCAAGGAAAGAGAAGCAGAGGGAGGTCTGGGTTGTACTTACGAACTGGCTGTGTCTTGAAGTCGGACGGGATGCTGATCTCGCCCATGCCTTTGCCGTTGACAGCCGACAGCCTCACCGAGTAGGTTGTTTCGGGTCTCAGGCCCGTGATAGTGATCATGCCCTCCACGCTTGCTGCGGCAGAAACAAGGGAGGAAAAGCAAAGAAAGGCTCAGGGCTGTACGTCAACAATAAACGCCACCTTTCTATTGTGTGTTTTTGCCACACTCACCCCACGTAACAAAGCTCTTTCTCTGGGCTGAGCCTCAGCTAAACAGACAAAGAGAAAGGTCAGAGCCACCCGCTCTGTGTCAGCCACCTGGGTTGCTGACAAGTTTGTAGTAGACACCAGAGGGCATCGGCCCTTGTCTTGTGCCAAGGTGCTCCCTGAACAATGCTTCTTGAGAGCACTAACACAGACATCCCACCCAGAACTGCTCATCCGCTGGGCTGCAGGATCCAACCCAAAGCAAAGCCCTCAGCAGGACAGAAACCCACAACCCTCCTTTAACCATCTATAAGGAGGTCAGACATAACACAGGAGGTGGAAAAAAACCTGCCGCGGGGCCACTGGGACGTGAAGAAAGAAATCAGGTCTGGTTTTCCTGCACAGACACAAGGGGAGAAATGCAAACCATAAATCTGTCTGGCTAGGATGCATCACTAGTGGGGACCTAAAGAAGAATTTCAGTTCCAGCCAGGATTGGTGGTGGAAGATTCAGCTCTGAAACAGAATCCACCTCTACAGAGACCTCACAAACCAAAATTCCTTCGGTTTAGTGGAATACATTAAGCTTGTGTATTCCTATAGATTGCCAGAACAACACAGGGCACAACGGGAGTCGGATTTGCTTCTGGAAGAGGAAGGTTTATGCTCCGAGGGGAATCAAAGGGGCTTCATTTCCAACTGAAAATTCAAGGTATCGCTACAACTGAAATTGCAAAGCTACAGAAGCCTCCTCTCTGGCTTTCCCCTGAAGAAAAGGAAGCCTTCTGAGACACAGGAGAGACACAGGGTAAGAACGTGGTTCTATCATCCTACCTTCTTTAGCATCATAGAACTTGGAATGCCATTCTCCCTCGCCCAGGGCCTTCCACTCGGCTTTGTACTTGAGGATGGGGACCCCGCCGGTCGCTTCGGGCTCGTCAAACTCCACTTGGGCCGTACTGGAATAGGGCTCCACTCTGTCAATGGAAGGAGAGGACGGAGTATCTGGAGAGGAAGGGAAAACAGGTAGTGATACAGAAGACAGCCGGAAACAAGCTCCAGCGGCAAAGAAAACAGAAAGCTGGGAATATCAAACACACCCTTGTCGTGGCTTCACAAAGGAGAGAAGCTTGGGCTGGAAGTTCCTCTCAGGACAGGAGGGCTGTAAAAAGGGCTTTTAAGAACTCTAGTGGAGAGACCTGTGTATTCTCTTTCTTGTAAGAAGGTAGGAGCTTAACAATACCTGCTTCAAAGGAGCACAACCACAGCAGAATAGCGAGAGCAACCTGGATGCTTGTCTCTCCCTACAGCATCTACCACTGGGCACTCCAGCACAGAGCTGGACTCCAAACTGCCTCCACGGCAGCCCTGAGAGGCACCAGAGGCCCTTCCCCTGTCGTGCAGCCAGACTCTAGTGCTGTTTGGCTGGTACACTGCACTCTGAGGGTTCTATCCTGCACCTCGTGTACTATTAGAGATACTTTGCCGATTCCCTCATCTCCCTGTCTGGGCTGCTCACCTGCCTGCACAAGGATGAACTCCGAGGACTCCTGGCCAATGCGGTTCACAGCAGTGCAGTTATAGTTCCCAAAGTCATTTTCAGAGTCTGGCGTCACCTGTGGGAGGAATGAAGGCTCATGTTCAGATCAGAAAATCCTTTCGCTCTGTGAATGCACTCAGCATTCTGCTGGGAAAAGAAACCACAATAAAGTACGTGTGTTAACCCCGAGGGGTGTCCACAGGAGGCAGAACTGCTGTGGGTACAAAGTCCAAAGCGAGGAGGTGGTGGTGTCTTCTATTACCCGATTTTCTTAATGTTTACATGCCAGAGACACCCACTCAACTTCTTGTCTGCCAGCAAGACGCCCTGACAAAAATCTTAACTCATTCAATATCAGTAACATAAATTATTTGACAGCACCAAGCCCCCCTGGCTGCAAACATCTTCTTCCCTCCCTGCTTTTCCTCACCTCCAGGTAGCTTGCCGATGGAGTGTTGTAGATCTTGATGTTGCTGTAGTTTGAGCTGGGAAGGAGCTGCCCATCCCGGAACCAGGAGATGACAGCACTGGGGTAAGCAAATACCTCACAGGTGATGTTCACTTGGTTCCCTTCCCAGGTATAGACAGCAACAGGGCCTTGGAGCTTAGGGGCATCTGAAAGACAGACATTTGTCAAGGCAATTGGAGCCAGAAAATCTCCTAAAGTAGCCCAGTCAGCCTCACTTTTCTGGGATCCAGTTTAATGTGGAGAAGTGAACTTAATATAGGAAATGGGAGCTGCCTACTCATCCAGGGGGGTGGGTGGCACCTTTTGCTGAAGGACATAAGGAGAAAACTTACTCAGTGCTCCTGAGTAAGTTAGGCTGCTCCTAACACAGCAGAGGAGGAGGAGCAGACTGCATGCTGTGCATACTGGGAAGAAATCCGATGCACCCAATGCAAGGGACTGATTCACGACCCATAATTCTCCCAAAGTGCAAGCGGCATCCCAGCTGGAGACAGCCAGAGCAAACATTTCCACGTACGCACACAGCAACGTGTCTCCAACAAACCGAGTAGCTTCCCTCACCCTCTACCTACAACACCAGACGTCTCCCCAGCCGTAGGTGCCTCAGGCTCACCATGGGAATTGAGAACATTCCCCTCTAAACACCCCAACGCCCTCTCCCTGCCCCAATCCTCCACTTCTTACACTGCACTTCGAGGTACATGGCCTGGGAGTCCTGCCCGATGGTGTTGCTGGCTGTGCAGACGTATTCGCCGGCATCGGTGTACTGAATGTCTTTGAGGGTGAGGGATGACACCCGGGCATGGCTACGTATCACGATGCGCCCATCCATCGTCTGGCAAGAAAGGAAAACAGATTTAGAGGCCAAGGACTCAGCCTGCATGGAACTAAAGGCATGGGAACAAATGCAAATCTACCTCCCGCCAGCCCTCCAGTGCTTCAGAAGGGACCGTGTGAGGCCAGGGAAACCCTGGGCACACAGAGGCATTTCCAGAAGCAACAAGAAGATTCCCTGTCGCACAGGGCCAACTGCAGCAATTCAAAGTGCTCAGCAGAAGGGAAAAACATGGAACAAAGGACCAAAGCGTCAGATGCTACTGTGTGTCTGAGGACAGCTGAGTAACAGAATCACAGAATTGTTTTGGCTGGAAAAGATCTTTAAGATCAGCAAGTGTAACATCAAGCTTCTTCCCACAAAGAGAATCGTAGAGATCCAACTCTGCTTAAAAATTTGTGGTGTTGTAGTCTTATAGAAAACCTCCTCAACAGCTACTGTGCTCCCACTTCAATAGTTCAGGCCTCCCCCTTCTCTCACAGATACTTGTTTTATTTCAGCATCCTTGAAATGGCATTAATAAGAACAGATCACAGAATCACGGAATGGTTTGGGTTGTAAAGGACCTCAAAGCCCATCCAGTTCCACGTCTCCCACTGCATCAGGGGCTCCAAGCCCCATCCAACCTGCCCTTGAAACCCTCCAGGGATGGGGCAGCCACCCCTGCCCTGGGCAGCCTGGGCTAGGGCCTCCCAACCCTCACAGCAAAACATTTCTCCTCAAGATCTCCTCTCAGTCTTCCCTCCTTCATCTAAAAGCCATGCCCCTATACCTATTTAGCAGCCTATCAATAGGATCTGAAATTCCTAATCTCTGGAATTTAGTTCTTGTAAGCGTGTCACGTTCTGATTTAAGAAAGAAATCTTTCTGTCACGATCAAAACTCAAACACAGTTGGGGCAGGAGCTTATTTCTTATAACATAAATATGTGATGGAAGCTGGAATGCAAAATCCAAGCTACCCTCTGCCCAAAGGGGTTGCAGCCGCTCAGCCACCCCAACCCATCCCACTTTTTTCCCCCCTCTCCAGTTTGCGACCAAAGCCCAAGTGCTCCCTTAATATGCAAAGACATGGACTTCTCCCTCCACTTCGGTGCTCGCACAAGCTCCTGGTCCTCGTGCTTCAGCTTGGAAGCTTTAAGGCACCAACTCTCATCTAATTTCTGAAGTGATACAGGCACAAATGAACAAATTAGGTTCCCTCACGGCTGTGCCTGCCGCTGCAGCCTGCTACACTCACTGCAATTAGTGCTCCAACAGCGTTAATTTTCTTGGAAGATACAGAACAAGTATGGAGATTGTGCATAAAAACCCTGAGGATATTAGCCAGCCAAATGCAGAGCTGTAGCACCAAGCACATCTCTGGTATCTCAAGTGGTCAGATCCTCTGGGCCCGAAGCTTCTTTCAGTTCTGCACTAGAGCTCTCAATCTCCGAGACCGATGGAGGACAAGTAAATGTGATCACCTCTGCTGGTTCACAGTATTAGTTATCTGACCTAGTCAAATTTCACGCACACAAGAAGAGCATCCTTTGATGACGTAAAACTGATTATATGCATTTTTCTTCTCTCTTCTACCCATCCTATCCATTCTTCTACCCATTCTTCACCATCCTCTTTGATTTCGAGGATTTTGGACAGCAAAACGCTCTGCATTAATGTAGAGACAACTTAAGGAGCAGAGACTCACACCACAGCAAGTCACTCTGCAGAAAGGGAACCACGGCTCTCCACACCAGCGACTGCTACAGCTCTTCTGAGATACTCAAAGGTGTTTTTCTCCAGGTTCTGTCCGTGCCACTCGGCACAGTCACTGAACAAGCTGCTGTGGCTGGAGCTCAGAAAATCTCCTTTACTTTAAACCAGCTGATGTATCAGTAAAAGACTTAATGCCAAGTATGTGCCCAGCGTCCTGAGAACCGAACTCCCTGCTGCTGGAATTCCCTGCTAACAGACCCCACGGTAGCTGTTCTAAAGATGTAGCAGCACAAGCCTCCACACCATTCTCCCAGAACCTCACTTCGATATCTAAAGACAAGATGTAGTAAGAAATTTAGTGACAGGAAGCTTAATAGTGTTAGTGCTCATATTAATAAAAAGCTCGAGAGCACAGTGAAAACACGGGTGGGGGAAGGAGACAACTATAATAGGAGTTAATGCGAAGCCTGAAAAGATGTAACTACTCAAATTCCACATTCTTCAACGCAAACTGGTCTCAACGTCCGACACCGTTGCTTGCCACAGCTCATTTGTTCTAACTGATTATTCTGAATTAAGGATGAGCAACACCTTCTCAGCCCCATATGAAACAAAGGTGTTTGAGGTTCACTTCACTTGGCCACACCACTCTCTAGGGTTTAAAACAGCTTAAAACCAAAAGAAAATTCAGAATACCCAGAGACTCCACAAAGCTGATCCTGAAAACACGAGCACAAGTCACTCAGCTCTGAGAGCTAATGTCGTTCTGCACCTGACCCTGTTATTTGCTTGGAAACCTACTTTCCGGTCTACTTTGAAGGAAGAATGCTACAAATCACATGCATGTAGAGGTAAGTGGTTGTTATTAAGCTACTGCACTGGATGTGAAATAAAACAGCAAAAACCCACATTTGCACCAAGTCACTCCATTATCCCACATCCCCTCGCTGACCCTTGCAAATCAAAGACAATAATTTAACAGTTTAGAGCGTTTTCTGGAGAAATGCAACTTGTGAAAGATTCGTCTGCATTGATTTGGAAATGGAACATGATGCAGTTGTCCTTTAAGAGCAGGTCAAACGTGAGGAGTACCGTGAGCAAACAGATGAGTTGGCTTGAGTAGAAGAGGTGATCTTTGGAAAATAATACTTTCCCAGAATATACGCTGGTGTTAATTCTTAAAACTCTGGAAGAGAGATGAGGCCTGCTGGTAGCACAGAATACAAAAGCCGTAATTGTCAGGTTTTATATTTGGTTTTAATTGCCAAAATTCCTCACTCCCAACACAGCTGGTTTGCTCATCCAAAAACGCATCACTACGTGTCAAGCGACTTCTAATTCTATAAGCTGTTTCTTTTATGTACTGGTATTTAGTCTGTTCACATCATTAATGCAGGTTTAGTGGGCGTGGTTACTGGATTAGAGATTGGTTAATCTGTAAAGCTTAAAAGAAACAAACCCAAACAACTAAGAAGTTTTGCTAAAGGTCTGGTAATCTTATACCTCTTGTTTCTCGGGCCGGGTCCACGAAGCCTGGAGAGAACAGATATAGAACACAACAACAGGAAAAAAAAGCAATAAAAGTTTATCAAAGGTTGCTTTTCGGTATCACAGTGTATGCAGCACATGGTGTTCTGTGCACATGCAGGCCTCTGGTCGAACAGTTCGCGTGTGGGGTGATGGCAACTTCCATTTCCCAATATAACCTCAATTTCGATTGGCATTCCAAATTTAACACCCTATAAACTGGTCTTAAAGTGATTAAGCAAGGGCTAATGACACCACAAGACCCCTTCTGGTTTTACATACCAAGTGACTGTTCCCTTTGTCACATCCCACCCTCCCTAGAGACCTGCTGCTCTCCCAGCATCTGGGGAGAGGATTCCGATGGCCCAGGTCAGGAAATTGCAAGGATGGTTACAGAACTGGTTTTCTCACCCTGGTTCGTTAGCCACCCGCACACACCGATCAACATTAACACTTGCATTGTTAATGTGGTCATGCATCTGTAAAGGTTTGACATGCACACGGGGCCGTGAGTCAAGGGCTTTGCTGCAGAGCACGGAACCAGTAGGTTCCTGGACTGGACCTCCACCTCCAGCTGATGATCTCCAGCTCTTTGTGCTGAGGGATGCGTGTCCCCCGTCCTTACTGGGCTTGGGACAACCACACAACAGGCATCAGCGGAACATGCACAAACCTCACCCATAAACACACATTCTTCCCCACTCAGAGAAAGCCACCAGCAGGGTGGGACCACGTTCACTGTGGGTCACAAAGACCAAAGTGGCTGCGTTCTAGCTTTCCCCTATAATTTATCTTCCAAATATTTTTCTTCCGGTCTCTACTTCAATCGCAACTCGATTCATTTCAGCTCGGAAGTCAAAAATCACCTGCTAATTTCACAGCCATGACGGCACAAGGGTTGCTGAGGTGGACGTAACAGCGTACACAGGAGCGACATGACAGAGATGGAGATGAAAGCTTAGGAAATGAGAATAAACGACACAGCACTGTTTCCACGGTGCTTCTCGCGAACATCGTGAGACTTAAACACTAACACATGGTACAGATAGTCTCATTTTAGAGCAGCTTTGAGAAAAGCGAGTTACTCGCTTGGAACTAGAGGTGAAGCCACCTGAAGGCTCACCAGCCTCTGCATGGGCCAGGACACTCCCATCATCTCATTATGTCTCCGTACATCTACCCTGTTGTGTACAAGATCTTTGAAAGGTGAACAGGCAACGAAAATATAATTCAGCATAATCCCTTCTGGATGCAGCAGTCACTCTGTGCCCCATCAGGCCAGGCTGGCAGGAAACTGCTGCTTATACCCACACAAACAAGTTTAAGACACGCAATTGTATTCAGAGGATATTGTCCACTAAAAAAAACCAAAAAACCACCAAAAACAATCCAGAAATTGAACTTCAGTTAAATTTTGAAGTGTTAGATCTGCAGCATCAAACCTGGAAGATTCCAACAATGCCTCTTTGCATCAGCAGAGGGTTTGCCTCTTCCCTACTTCACTCAATTTTTTATTTTTTAATTAGTTCGCCACTAAACGTGACGCAGTGCGAGCTGTGCAAGGGGATGAGCTCCTCGTATCTCCTGGTCAGTGCACCCTAAAGTGCTGCTGCAACACCAGCAACACAGCACTTAGGTCCCAGAAAGGGGAACTCCTTATCTTGCTGGAATTCCATCCAGCTTGTTTTCACCTAAAGAGTTCCAGACTTTTAACAACTTATCTATTTGCATTAGCTGCCAACCAGACAGAGCTGACAGAGGCTGCAGGTCAGTAACAGTAACCCAGAAAATCATACTAGCACAGAATGGTTTGGGTTGGGATTAAAAAAGGGCTCTTGGAAGGGTGTGGAGCATCCTGAAGGTGATAAAGAACACAGCACAGCGGCTGGATCAGCTTTACATCTGGCACCATTCAAGGAAAACGCATCTCTCCTCCCTGCAATGGCACAGCCGTAAAATATTTAAGGAAAGATAAAGCTAAAGCATTTCAAAACCATCATGTTGATGACCTCCCAGGCCTGTTAGTTCTTGCTGTGTTCTGCAGTAGGGACAGACAGGAACCTCAGCCTGACAGGGAAAACAGTTTCTCCTAAGGAGCACATTCCTACATTGACAACCAAACAAACCACAAAGGCAAATTGTTTTTATTTCTTTCACTTGCGCTCTCTGCAGGGCTGAAGGATGCAAGCTGCATCCTAGGGAGAGGAATCTTCCCCCTTGCTGGTGTCTGGCAGCCTGGTCTGCTCATCGGTGCTGGCACAGTCGCCAACTCTCTGTCACCATCACTTACCTGCGCCGACCACCCTCAAAGCAACAGGCTGGCTCTCCAAGGGGAGCACATTATTCACACATAACCACAGGGAGGGGGATCTTTTCCCACGCGTGCCAGGCTATCACAGGGCTCTCGGGGAAGCGTTAAATAGCTGTGACACTCTCAGCCTCAATATCTGGGCTACAGCATCTCCAGCCCCTCGGTCACAGCTCAGACCGTCTCTGTTCTTGGACAAAGAATGAGAGGGGACCTCAAAGCTAGAGGAGGATTTTGTTGGTTTAGGGGCTTGGGTAGGTTTTCCTGCAGTACCAGCTGTTCATGGGAATTAAGGAACATCTAGACCTTTAAGATCTGAAGTATGACGACAAAAGCAAACAATATCCAGCAAGACAGATGCATCCAACATCTACAGCATTTTCCAAAGTAGGGCTGGATCATTTTAAACACAGTATTGTTTGTCCCACATAAAAGATCATCCCTTTCCCTGCGCTACCCGAGCGACAGTAAGCTGAAGATACGCATTTGGTTGCAGATGTAATAGAATATTTATCAGAGCTCCTTTGACCTGAGGGTGTTCTGGACATCTGTACCATTCACCTCAACTTACAGCACAAGATCGAGAATGGGAAAAAAAGTAAGAAGAAAACAAAACACACACACAAATAAAATCCCACCTAGAAAGTGTGCGGCATGTGATAGAAAATCCCCTTTGCTCCCAAGGTTTGAACCAGTACCTGAGACACACGGTGGTACCTCAAACCTTTGCTTTTTCCCCATCTATATAAGGCACAATCGGAGTATTAACATCTCCGTAATATTGATCACTGACTTAACAGCATCAAACAGGAGATATGGGAGTCTCAAAAATGGTTAGCAGTTTTGCACTGAGATCTTGGGGCTCTCCTACCAACTTCTACTCGATTTACTGCTCTTTCGGTCTTTACATTCTCCTCCCTGTCGAAGCCAGTTCCACGGCTGGAATCCCAAGTCCAGTGCTAGAAGCTTTACAGCACCTGGCAGCTCCTCCCAGACAGAGACAACACCACGAATAACCTTCTCCCCGCGTCACACCGGACTGCGAGCCCAGGCCAGCAGCTCTTGACAGCGATGGCAATCTCTCTCCAAGCACCGCAGGGATTTACACCAGCCCGTGAATCCAAAAGACGTTAAGAAGGAATTAAGGCTGGAAAACTTTGGCACCCTGAATATTAAGTTATGCAGAGCTGAGTCACGGAGGCAATTAAACAAGCTCATTTAGGAAGCTGCAGCGCAGAGTGGCAGCCGCGTGGATGACTGACAGGGAACATCACTATCGCTTTAATGCTTCCACAGTCTATCGACTGCTGCCTTCACTCTGAGCGAGAGCCCCTGGTACATGCAAGAGTTGAGCCTCGAGGCTTTCTGTTGTTAAAAGATTATTAACGAGCAACAACTCCTTATTCCAACTTGTGTTCAAGGCTTTCTCTGGCTCTGAACTATGTCTCCCGCTCACTTTACGCAACTGTTCTGAGATATCTACAGTAACACAGCACAGCTTGTCTAGTTAAGGGGAACTGTGGCCAATGAAAAGAAGAGCGCTCTTCTTTCAAAGAAAAACTGCTAATTATTTTTGCCTTTTAAGAACAAAATGGTATTGATGTGATCAACGGAACAGGTGAGCACAAAGGCAGCCAAGGCTTTTGTGCTTCAGGTCCATGCGGTATCAGGATACGATACAGCAGGGCAAGAAGGCATTAACAGGCTCATTTTGGTCCTCTTTGGGAGATCACACCCCACACCTCTCCCAGACCATCACGGTGATGACAGCATGCACAGCACTGGAATCAAGGTGCTCATTCCCACCTCTCAGACGGGAAACAGAAGAGAAAATCCCTTTCACAAGCTTCCTACAACTGCAGGTCCCTTCTGAAAAGGGTCCAATGCCTGCAGCTTCTACAGTTAATTTAATCAGGGTGATATCAGCAGGAATGAAAAAGCCTGCCCTCAGCCTCTGTGGCCCGAGAGGACTCTGTACAAAATGACACCTACAGCATCACTGCAGCTGTGGATCTGATCCTTCAGGCTGTGCAAGACACACGTGATCTGATCAGAGAGGGGGATCACCACGATTGCCGTGTGCACCCGTGTGCAGCTACCATGCATCCTCAGATCAGCAGAGACAGGCAGATACCATCTGCTCTGACCCCAGCAAACGAGACCGTGGGGTTTGGGAAGGGCTATACCTTCTCTTCATTGCTGATGTTCCGGGTAGAAGTCCTCCAAGTGATGGAAGGGATTGGGTCCCCAGACGCCTCACAAGTCAGTGTAATCTGATCCTCCAGCTCCATGGCTGTTTTGTTCTCCACGTAGGTGATTTTGGGTTTTGCTGAAAAGAAAACACAGCTTTCATTCAGTTGGGGCTCAGACTGAAGCTCACCTGTCAACAGCAACGTTTGAAACAAACCTCAGTGGAGAAAAAAAGGCTTATGAATTGGCACAAGTTTACTGCCATATGGGAGAGGGAGCAGAGCAACGCTGAGAAGAGGGCATCTCCGCGCAGACCCAGAAGGGCTTTTCTACTCACTCTTTACAGCCCAGCTTTGCAAGGCAGGACCGGAAGAAGGTACGTCCAGAGCAGAACCCATTTAAGAGCACACAAACTATCGGTCCCTGGGATTATCAGCTCAGTCTGCCACCTCGCTGCCTACTTTCCCTGCCCCACATTAGCCTTTTGATAAGCAGCTTTGGCAAGTGGCTGCAGAGGGATGGGACACAGAGAATTATATTCCTCAACGCTCCCAGATTCATGGAAGGTAGGAAAGCTGCTGATTCACTCTTTCAGGCTTGAGGTCATTCACGCAGCGGTGGGGTGGAGTTCACCTCCCTGTCCAGGTTATAGCGAGGCCCACTGAAACGCTAAAGCCCTTTTAATAGCAGCTTTGCTTGGATTAGGATTCAGCCCTGCAGGCGTGGAAGATATTTCAAGCAGGCTGTGAATCTCACAAGGCCTCCTGAGCAGGACCGGATTGCTTTTATCAGAGAGGGAGCAGAACGGAGTTGGCATCCGTTCCAGACAGACAGAAACTGTTTTGCCTGGCGTTGGTGGCAGAGGGGCACAGCTTCACTCGGGAAACAAGCAGCTGTGGATAAGCCACATCCATTAACTGGGATAACAGGTTACTTTCAGCTTGCACTGGGAAACTACCAATAGCCAAATGTTTGGAAAGGGGGGATGATAAGAGTGTATTTACCAAAGACTTTGAGATGAATGGTGGCATCCTGCTCGCCAGCCTTGTTTTCAGCGATGCAGATGTATTCTGCTTCGTCACCCTTATCCACTTTTTTGATAACGAGCTCGGATCCATCGTAGTTAAAACTGTATTTCTCGTCATCGTCGCCCTGTTCTATCGGCTCTCCGTCCCTGCAGGGCACAAAGCACAGGCTGTGTTGGGAAGGAGAAGCGATCAAAGGGTACTTCGTTAAGGCTGCTAATGCTGGAACTGTGGTACCACAGCAAAACTCCTCAGGCTGAGAGGGACCACCGCCCTTTTCTTTCCCCGTGGGTAATGAAGACTGTATTTTGATCTGTTCCTAATCCCTCTCTTTCCTTAGGGCTCTTGACAGTTGAAACTTTTGCCTCCTGACACACACCTTAGCCTACACGCAGGAGCTATAAACACCCATGAGTTTGGGGATCTTACCCTTCTGATTCCTAGTCCTGTCCCACTTTGAGGGGGTGCAGGGAGTGGCTGTGCGGTGCTGAGCTGCCTACTGGCATCAGCACACAAGAGCTAACCACAACTCCATTACAGATCTCTTTTCTTTTGTGAGAAACATGACTTAATCCTATTCCAGTTAAAACGCTGTTTTCCCTCCAGCCTAGTTTTCCGGTTCTCAGTTTAAAAAAATCCATGCTCACACACATCAAGACATCGCACGCAGCGTCTTACTTGGTCCACGTCATTGTTGGCTCGGGAAAGCCATCGGCATCGCATGCTAAGGTGACAGCCTGGCCGAGGTTGGCAGTGGCGTTCATGTTGCTCTGCCTGGCGCGCACAGAAGGAGGCACTGGAAGAGGAGGAATTCACATTCAAGTTAGAAAGGGCAAAGGATGTGAAGAACAGTGAGCCCCGGAAGGCTCGCTCGAAATCTTCACAATACGTTATTACCAGGCTGATGGCAAATCCTGCGTGTGAATCTAAGGTAACGTTTCCTTCAGCAGCCTGGAGCGAAGGCGCTCGTAGCCCACCCTCACCCCGGCCTTGCTCACCATTTACGATGACGTGAATATCTTTGAAGTTGATCTCCCCACGAGCCAAGATGCGGCCCTCGCAGCGGTACGTCCCTTCATCTGTTTTCTTGATTCCCCGGATCTGCAGGTAGTTGTTGGACAGGACTATAAATCGAACTAGAAGAGACAAAAGGAAGGTTCACGCAAAGGTCCTCAGGAACACTCACGTGCAGGTAACAGTTTCTTCTCCTCTCCTTGCCCTTACTAGGCTGAGACGAAGCTTAGTGTAATAAAAATTTCAGTATTCTTTGGCCTATTCCAGTGCCAAAGCCCAATGGCCATTTCTGTGGGAACATTATTGCGCTGCCACTGCCAAACCACAGCACTTTGATTTACTAAATTCACATCCTACGACCCCACATTAGGTTCAAATTGCTTCTCTCTCCCCTTGGGACCACCGCTGTTTTGTTCTCCCAAGCCCCTCGTATGAGCCAGATCTGAGCCCTGGTCAGAGAGGGACATTTGACCCCTGAATGGACAAGGACCAGGACCCCTCTAGTGCCGTACCGTCTTTTTTTAGGACGACATCTCTGCCTTTGTGCTTCCAGATGATGGTAGGAGGCAGCGAGCTGACCACATCGCACACAATCACAGCATCATCCCCTTCCTTGAATTCCTGAGGAGTGGGAGCATTCTTGAACATCAGCTTTTCTGAAAACAACAGAAGGAGAGAGTCACTGCAGCTTTCCCGACACACCTCAAGCCGTGCTCCTGTCTGAAGCCTGAGGAAAGCAAAGAAACCCCAGAGGACGCGTTCTCTAGAAATCCCTCCGTTCCCGAGGGAAGGATAAAGGTGTGCTTGACCTGACGCACTGCGCTGTGCTGCAGGACCCCTGTTTTCCAGCCCTGCCTCCCAGGCACAGCACTCGGGTAAATCTCTCCCTAGCTCAGGGATTTGTCCACTCTGCAAAGAGAAAATGTGAACTCGGCTTCGCAGCAGGAAAGGGAGAAGCTGCTACCCTGGCTCACTGGACAGCAAAGCCGACTGCTTAGTACAACCCTTCTGATGGTGGGATCCTCTTTAGTAAAGATCTGCCACCCTCAAAAGCTGCTCTCTGCTCACTCCTCCCAGGCATTCATGATGTGCTAGAATCTTCTCCGTCTACCCCTTGCTCTCCCCTGTCCTTCAGAAGAATTTGAGCAGTAGACAGCTGGTAACACCCTGACAGACTAAGGTCCTAGACCCCACTTTCCCCTCAAAACCAAGACAGGAGAAAGTTGCATCACAGCCCCTTTTCTTTTCGTTCTTCTCCTTCCTCTTTATAAACAGCCTTTTCTAGGAAGGCGAAACGGTTGCCTCTGTAATCTTTCCTCCTACATGTGCAAAGCAGACCAGAAAATAGCCTCAGAGCTGCTCTCTTACGGAAGATTTTCACATTGACGGTGGCTTCGGAGTCTCCCTCCTCCGTGCTACTGACAACACATTTATAGATGCCAGCATCATCGATGTCGGCGTTGTAGATGGTGAGGGTGGAGGAGAAGTCATCGTTTCGCACCACTGAGATGCGCTGTTGGTTCGGCGTCAGCTTCTCGCCATTAGGGGAAAACCAGGAAATATCTTTGAATTTGGCCTCTCCTGCCACTAGGGACAAGAAAAGAAAACAGCGCAAATTAAAATGAGCTCCCAACAAATCTGCACAGAGGGAATTCAATACGACCGGGAGCACCGCGTGGAAGACTGACCCAGGGGAAGGGCTGCTGCTACCTGAGGAACAAGCAAAGAAAACTCTCTCAGAGCATCGTGAACAGTCAGCTGCTGTTCCAAAAAACTGGTATTGGGGTGGGTTTATAATCTAAGGGGGTACCCTCACTTCAGCCCAGAATGGTCTTCTCCACATCCTGGGATCTTGTGTCCCAGTCTCTCCACCATGGAGAGCAGCCCAAGAAACACAGATCTCTTCCTGCTTCGGCTCCGTCGCCTGCCTGGGCTCTTGGCAAACCAAACCAGTGACATTGCTGGCACTGAGCAGTTCAAACCTCCTGCAGCGTCCAGCGTGAATCAGAATTGGTGCTGAACGGCTCTGGGCTCTTTCTTGCAGCTCTCATCCCTGCATTCTACAGACAACTTTATTTGGGACCAACTCCTGTTAGTGGAGCGGCTTTAGTTGATTCCAGCTTTCTGAATGCAAATACCATCACAACAGCACTTGCTCAGAGTACACCTCCATTTTAAAGCACTGGCATTAACAAATTACTCTGCAATTAAGCACTCCTGTATGAGACAACCTCATTACTTGTCCCAGCCAGGGTGCTGCCAAGAAAGCGTGGACCTCCGACAGCATCGTGCTCCCAAAGTTCACTATTAGCAACCATTTGCTCCACGTCCTGCTTGAGGATGGCATCATGTCAGTGCTCCAACATACTAATTCCACTCATTAGCAAGCAGACCAGTGACTTTCAGGAGAACCTCTGCAAAGGACGATAGCCTGGTTTGAGTTGGAAGGGACCTCAAAGCCATCCCCTGCCCTGGGCAGGGACATCTCCCACTGGATCAGGCTGCTCAAGGCCCCATCCAACCTGGCCTTGAACACCTCCAGGGAGCAGGACACAGGGATGCTAGTTTGGAACATGCCACACCTCCTAAGTCACCTCCCCCTGCAGATCTGCTGCTGGCAGCTGATTAGAGAAACAATTTGGACAAAGGACAGGCTGAACTCTAAACTCAAAAGACCAGAAAGCTGTGAAATGGTGTGTGCCATTGTTGCTGCTGTGGTTCAAGCTTAGGGACAACACCTCAGTACCTGCTTTTTTCATTTTAAACTGTTTACTGGAGCTGCTTTCTGTTACCAGCTCTCAAGGGAGAACACATCTACTGTTTCCAGTAAACACCATGTGTTGCCATCGCTACTCAATCTTAGAAACCATATGAGAAAGAAAGAGCAAATGATCTTGCAGCTAAACTTCGTGTTGGAGCTTTTCCCCCAGAGTCAATCCATGGGATCAACCTCCCCAGGACCCCCAGGTGGAGACTGATGCCATGAGCCGTGACTCACCTTGACATAAGAAGAACTTGGATTCTCCAACGCTGATCTCCCCCTGGCTCGGAACAATGTCCACTTGTAGAGAGGCTGGAAGAGGAATGAGCATGCAGAAGACGGTTAGACAGTCAAGAGTGGATTTTTTTCAGTGCTTTGGCTTTTACATCAGCATTTTCTAGTTGTGGTTTTCTTGATTTTTTTTGTTGATCTTATTTTATTTCAAATCCAAGCAAGAGACTTGAAGGTATTTCAGCAGCAGAGCTGGAACAGATGCTCCACATCCCTGGGCAAAGCATCTATTACACTCTTCTCTGGACTGAGGGAGCTTGAAGTCAGCAAAAGACATTGTCCCTTCTGTGCTCCCTACAACCGAATCCAGCACAGACTCAAAGGAATCGTTTAAAAATAACCCAAGTTAGAAAATAATTGCAGTGAGAATATTTGAGGGCACCGTTGCTGAGAGAAATCAAAATGATTCTCAGATGTTTCCAATCTCCCTTTGGACACTGTTACTTAACTCATGCTTCTTGTCTGAGGATACTCTCACCCTCCTTGTACTTCTCAATGAAGTAACATCACTCCTGCATTCAGGCCGTTTGATTTCTCGTTAATCTGACTCCACTCAGCTGCACTACTTTAATATAAATGAATCCCAAAGAAAACAGCAAGTACCATAAGTCAAACATAACAAAAGGCTAAAGGTTTATTAGATTCAGCACAACAAGGACTAAACAGCCTCTTCTACAGGCTCAGCTCTGCTGTTGTTTCCTATAAATCTCTCCAATCTCTGAATTTTCCTCTCCCAACACCTAAGCGCAGCTTGGGAACCCACATTTGGAATCCCACGATTGAGAAAAAACATATTTAATGGACAAAGGAGGAACAGACCAGTTTGGAAACCAAAAGCAAAAAGCCAAAGATGCTGAACTGATCAAACCAACCCTGTTTTGGTACAGTAAGAGGAAAATGAACCCTCCCCACAAGCCTGGTCTGACAGCCAGGACAGGAGCTAACTGGATCCCTGGCTGCACTGCGTACGGTCCAGCAGGGCTGCTTTTTTTTTCCGACTCAAATGCTGTTGGTCCTGCACCACGAGAAAGGAAAGCAGAGCTCCCCCATTCCTGTGCTCATGTCCAAGCAGCCTCCTCCAACGCTCACCCACACACGCCCAACGCCTCCTCCCCAGCAGCGTCACCGCCTTCTTCAAAGCGTAAATGAGGATCCAGTAGGCAGAAAACGTAATTGGATTCTGGCTTTCCTCCAGCTATAGCTTAATGCTGCAGCAGCTCCGTGGTCTGACAAGTCCAGGTCAACTACGAATACGGAGAGGCCCTTGGGTCATCTCCACGCCCTCCTCTGCTTCTTAGGTTGGGGATTCCAGAACTGGACACAGTCCTCCAGGCAGGGTCTCATGAGATAAGGGCTGTGAGGTTCAACACTGAGCACACAGCTACACAAAGAATGGAGGAGGACTCTCTGCTGTTATCAAAAAATGACACAAATAGCAGGATTTTCTGATAAGGTCTCCGAGCTCATTTCTTCCCAACCATTTCTTCCCAACCATTCTGACACAGCATTTCACTCCATTAGAAAACTGGAAGCAATTAATCGGAGCCAGTGGAGCTCCAACAAAGGATAATAATAGCGCAAGGTTCATGCCATTTCTCTAGTTTTACTCTCACCAGATTTTTGCAGGCTGGGCTGATACAAGCTGATATCCACCTCTACAGACTGGGACACAGCAGCAACGGCAACGACCCAGCCAAGACTCAATTGGAACCAGAGCCTGTGAGGGCTGTGTGCTCTGGCTCAAATGTAAATGTACGGCTGCACGTCTTGCCTAGCCAAGAGTCTTTCAGAAGGAGATGACATTAAAGTATCCCTTGATCTCTCGAGTAACAGCGAGGGCCTTATTGTGGCCCCTCTCAGCCCGTCCCGGAGGCTCTTCTGAGCCCGGCACATCTTATCAGCTGGGAACACAAGGGAGCTGTGATTGAACCCCCCCAGCCCTGCCTTGGAAATGGAGGCCAGCCCGAGGAAGGCCATTTACACTGTTATCAACTTACTTTCTGCTCAGCCAAGCGCCGCTGGCAAGCAGTGGGGTGCTGAGAAAATGGCTTTCAGGTTACTGAGATCTACTATAAATTCATACCTTCTTTCTTTTTTTGCCACTCTACACTATATAAATACACCAACAGGCCTCTTCTATGCTTTTGAGAGCTGCTGCACGCTGGGAAGGCAGTGGCAAAGGCTGGGGTTATTAATGCCTTGCATTCCTTTCTCAGGTGCTTTCTGTTACAGCTAGAAATGAGAAAAAAAAGCTCTGTGTAAGACACTGAACTTTTCATCACCCCAGAATTCAGCATCTGTGCTCTACTTCAAATCTTTTTTAAGGCATTTCTGCATCACGGTAGATGCAGAGAACAGGAGGAAATCACAAAGCCAGGAACCCTCTGACTGTAAATGCAGCTGAAATGGCCAGGCAACCATGCTCAGGTCCCAAGGTTTTCTCTTGTTTTATCGAAGGGCTCAGCTTCCTCCGTGCATCTACAGGACAGGCAGGATTTCAAGAGAAGAAAACCCAGAAACCACCCTTGGGTCATAGGAAGGCAAAAATTTGTGGAGGAAGGACATCCTTTGGTTATGCTCCGTTCAGTGAGGGCTTCCTCTGCTCCAGCAGCTGCAAACTGATCATTAAATTTCCTCGTTACTGGCCTAAGGAACAGAATTTCTGGAAAGGTTACGCACAGCAGCAGCAACTCCCTCCCCACCAGCCCCCTGCACGTCAGCACAGTTCCTTCAACCACGACACGAGGAAACCTCCTAATGTTATTACACTGGAAATGTGTATTTCAAGCCTAGCAATTACCATGACACAGAAACTGTCACCTTGGCGAGGAGCGACCACAGAGCCAGTTTTAACGAATCTAATTCGCAGTACACTTGCGTTTCCATAACTAATACCAGGAAGGAGATGCCGCAGCACCACGTGAGAGGATCAGGTAAGAGGGATGCACATCGTATCGTGTGACTTCTCTTGAAAGCTTCTGCTGAACATAGAGCATCGTAGCCGCATCACTGCAGTTTAAAGCTTGGTTAATCCCTTCTACAAGAAAATACTATCCTGGGAGGCTTCTCATGGATAGACGCTTCCTGCTACCCAGACTTCATGAGCAGACCTGAGCAGGTTACACCATGCAAACCTCTGATACAAGCAGAACAGCGTGATCACTGCCCTCCATCCTCATCACAGTGACTTCACCGTTCCCTCGTTCATCCACTAGCAATCCACATGTGCTCTTTCATACTCCATCATATTTAAAACACATTATCACTGTGCAGCACAGAAAACCACAGGAACGGGACTCTGGAGCGGCAGAGTCACTACAACGTGCTCAGCTTCAGAGGGTTCCTGCTGCTCCTCTGCTCTGCTCACCCAGAGCCCTGCACTGATGATGAGTCCGAGGTGCCATCCAAACCATCCTTCCTCAACAGGTAGAAGCATCTTCTCCAAGGCACTTAGGCAACAAGAGAGACAAGTGTGGAAGACTAACGTGCTCAGACTATGGCAATAAGATGAAGAGTATCAAACGCAACCCTCATTCTGTTTATGAAATTCGAAGGCGAAGCCCATCTGACACACTCACAGCTGCAGATCCACTATTCCTCTCCAGCACTGCTGCTTCTAAACTCTGAGAGCGTTGTCAATACGATATATAATGATTCCTTGACACAGGTGGCTGGTCAGTGCGTACTACATATCACAGCTTAAGCTAGTCACTTTTCTTCTATCAGCTGCCTCCAGAAGAGGTCAAATCCCTATAATTTGCTCAAATATATTATATATATATATATATATACACATACACACACACACACGCTTTGCTGTACTTCACACTCAAATACAGCCACTGCTTTCCAGGTCACCAAGAATTACTCGCAGGAACCGGCATCCTTACAAACCAGCTCTTATAAATCACAGAGGAGTCTAAGAAGTGGCAGGTAAGACACAAATATGCACTGCAATCTCCAAATTACCCATCCAGCTAGAAGAATGATTAGCTCTTAAGGTTGTCAGATAAGAGAAGCTTCCTCCTCTCCTTAATTGCTCAGGACCTCAAGTGGCACAAATAATCCTCTTAATGTCCAGAACCTGAAAAATGACTTGCCTACCTTCTTCGCAGCTGCTACCAGCTGGCATGAGCTTCTGCAAGACAAGAGCAGAGAGTAAGGACATCCACTGCCTGCTCTTGATTCATCTGGACACTCTCATACTTCCAGAGATGTTGAGAGGCAAAATTGTCCCTGGCTTTTTTCAGGCTCTTGTGCTTTCTCTCGGTGGTGCTTCCCTACTGGAGCCAAGAAAACTGCCTGGATAAGCTGTGTGTCCGCTCCAGCCCAGGATCCGCTCTGGCTCTTGTTCCCAATGTTTGCAAACAATGAGAAGGGTTCCTCCTGGGAGCTGTTAAAGGGCTGGGCGGCAGGCACAGGGCACAAAAGAGCTCAGCTGTGTTTGCCCAGCAGCCTTCAGCCAGGGAAGCTGAAGAGAACTTCTGGAGATGGGGATCACCTGAGAAGAAACGCTCACCTGCATTTATTTCGCACCAGGGAGAATTCAACCTTAATGGCTTTAGCCAGCCCTTAGCAGCACAACAATTTGCTGACATCATAACCTGAATAAACAGGTTCATCGTAAGGGTGACCTGTGCCTTGAATTACACAAACAATTGCTCCCCACTTGCTAAACTTCATTGCTCGGTATACGATCAAACTAGCAAACCCAGCACCGCCACAGATTTTAATCGCTGTTGAATCGTTATTTTTGCTTTGCGGTTCAGGCAAACCGAGACTATTTTTTTTCCACTCCTCATTTAACAGACACTGGGAGCCCATTTGTATTCTGCTTCCAACTTCAGGCAATAAAGGCCTTTTTAGCATCACATAATAACTGCATTAAAAGGCCTCTTCATAATCACACAATAACACTTTTTATAGCTCTGCCCTCCCCCATATCTTTTATCTGGTTACAAAGTTCCCCAGCCCCCAAATAACGCTGAATAACTCCCCATTGATCTGAAAAAACTCCGCTAACGCAACTTCCCCTTCATCTGTAGTTAAATACAAGGAGTTCTGCATCTCAACAAAAGAAATGAGCTCAAACGAAGCCACGATTTTGTTAACAGGTGGGGAGGGCGTCTCCCTGCTGGCCTGAGACAGAGGCTAATGCAGCAGCTCTACCTGTTCAGTAAATAACACGGAACTTTAGGCAGAGGGAAGAGCTTTAATCGCTGGGTGGTGGTTCCATCTGTGTGAACTCAAAAGGACTCAAGGGAATCGAGCGTGAATGAACCACACGGAGCTGCAGTCACCCTTCCACAGCAGGAGCCAAAAGGTTAATTGAATATCTACCTGGGCCACCTAAATGCAACACTAAATACACTTAACTACAGATCTACCGTGGGTTCTTACACCCATCCCAGTGCCCCAGGATAAATACGAGCTCACCCCCCCTTTCTGATGAAACCTCCACTTCACCTTCCATCACTTTGCCACTGACCCTCAAGGTTCTGATTGGAACTTCCGAAATAAATAAGGATCTAAATCCTTTTGACTTCACAGCATGAATTGTTATCACATTCAGCACGTTCTGTATGACATATCCACCATTTCTCTGTAGCTGGAAGGAGCAGGCAGGAATCCTGTCTTGGCATTTCAGGAGAGGCTGCAGCCACGACAATTTCCTAGCAGGATATTCCCAAGTGTCAGGGCACAGTAACCCCAGCCTGAAGAGAACCAGGCTCAGGCAGGATGAGGCTGAGGAAGGAGCATAAAGGGACATTCAGACCTTCACACTGAGTAGTCTCTAAACACTCTTTCTAAGTACAGCCTACTGGTTCTTCCAGTGAATAAGTTTCTGAGGAGAATACCTTTGGTTTCACAGGAAGAATCCAACACAAGCCTATTTTCCAGCTGTTTGAATTCTCTGATCCAAATCTGCATCCCTCCTGTAACAGGAGAGGCGATCAACGCCTGATTGCAATAGCACCAGCACAACAACTTGGTTTATGGCCTCAGTGCAGAGGAAGAAGGTGACATTCTGGAGCCTGGAGGTCAGATTGCTGCTGCCATCGAGGTCCTGGAATCTGAATTACACAGCCAGCCTTTATAGCTCTAAAGGCAGCATTAAATATCTGCAGCAGAACCGGGAGGAGAAGGGTTCAGCATCCACTGGGGTCCTCACACGAGCACTGGGTCACCAGAAGAGCTTTTGCGCTACCTGCTGACACCACCTCTGACACCTGGAAACAAACGGACTTTGTGGAAGTCAGTGGAATAAAACACAAGCTAGAGGTTGAAGACCAGAAGCAAACACACTAACAGTTCCAGTTTTCTGCTTGCTCTGCTTTCCCTCTGGATGACATTCCCCTGCAATGTGCCAGCAAAGCAAGAGAAAATGCAGCACCCTCTGGCAAACAAAACCGATGCGGATAAAATGAGTTTTAAAGGCAGAATCATAGGTTCACTTCTTAAAGATTGCGTCTTTAACGTCGTTCAGTTCCTCAATTTAATTCAAAATTCCAGAAATAAAATTGATCAGGAAAAGGCATCTACTGGCTCTAGCGCCCGCAGCTCCTGGAGCAAGGGTCGGATTTGTAGAGCTTGCGAGTTCAGCAGCTTATGGTGAAAGCCCTCGGGATTTAATATACAACAAAGGCTTAACAAGACAAAGACGTGCCTCCTGTACACAGTCACTGTATTAAAAATACGCTGACTGCTCCGGAGTAGAAGGGAGGCAGCTGGGATTGATCGCAGCTGGTCTGCAGATCCCATTCCTCCCCGTCGCCATGGTAACCGCTTAGTAATTCTGCCATCGACTGGAGGAGGGGATTGTTGGTACCTTCGGGGAATATCAGAACAGAAAGAGTCGGAGAGGAAGCAAACAGCAGCTTACCATGGTGCCAGGGCAAACCGCAAAGAGAAAGACATGACCAAAGCAACATTTAGAGGAGAAAAAAAAACCCTAAACCCCTGGCTCTGGCCCAGGGGCAACCTGGAGCTGATTCATGAGAGGATGCTCTTCATCCCATCGCTAAACATGCTGTGCTGTGGTCAACACGAATAAGTGGAGGGCACATCCCCTGCCCACCACAGCATTCCAGCTCCAGCTGAGGATTTTTACATACCTGGGACAGCAGCAGCTCCTGCAGAGCATGTGAAATGGGGGCAGCTCCAGTCTCAGGCAGTGCCATCTTCCTGCCCAGCAAACACCAGGACTAGACAGTCTTCCATCGACTTTATCCCAGCCTCAGGTGGATAAACTGGTACCCACAGTAGGTCCAAGGTGGATTTACAGGATAAAAAACTCTATTTCCAAAAGGACCTGCTGGCTGCTTGGGGTGGGATAAGGCTAACCCACTCATGGCTTTAACAAAACTAGATGCTGTCATCTTTTAAGGCAAACATGCTTTAAGTTATTCCATAAAATAGCGGAACCTTGCTATTTAAAAGGCTCTCTGTAGGCCCAACATACACCCTTACGAAGGCTTTGTCCACCAGGCCATCTGCCAATCCACAAATGCCTGTAGGTTGTTTAAGCTGGTGCCCTGTTACAGGAAGATAACACTTGCCTCAGCAGCCGAAAGCACTGAGCCAGCCCCTGTCTAGCCGCAAAAACACAAACAGGGAATTCAGAAAGGTTTCTTCTACGCTTAATTTGTCTCAGGACAAAGCGACATGCCCAGATCAATACAGGCATCTGTGCAGAGAAGAGGGAATAGTTCCAGCTGTGTCCAGCCAGGTCTCCTGCCGAGGTTGTGACCTCATCCTTCTTATGTCCAGGATCTGTTCAAACATTGCTCACAACTGCTTCTCATTTTGGAAGCGACCACAGGATGCACCAAGAAAACGACACCACAAGCAACTTTTCCTGCAGACTCTTATAAACCAAAGTACAGTTCTCAGACCTATCAGCAGTTTTGCATGGCACACAGTTTTATGCCTCTGCTGATGACATTCTTGATAAAAGCTTTTTATTGCTATGGATCATAAAACTAATAGCCCTATTTGCCACAGCAAATATTTTCATTTACCTGGGGCAGAGTAAGCCAAGATACTTTATGGAGCTATTAAATCAGAGTACGAACAATCTTAATTAAACAATCTTTGGCTGAAAGAGAAACGCGAGTGAGCGACGCTGCATTGTGGGGATACTGAGAACCCAGAGAAGATGAGAAAAAAGAGGATTTAGGAAAAGCTGACAATTCACATCTAATCTTGCTGCAGGTGGCTCACCTTGGCAGCCTGCTGAGCAGCGCCTGCATTCTTCTGTGAGACAGAGCTACTGCCTCCCTTGCAGTGCAGGAGGAGCTCACAACCCTGCAAGAGCTGCAGCTCTTGGGATGCCCATATCATTCCTGAAATAAATAAGTCTCTATGACCTCCAAAAGCCCCATTCCCTGCTAGAATCTGTCATTTAGTCTTAGCGAATGCAGTAGTGTTGTCAGCATGAGATTTAAAGTCTTGGAAGTAATTCTTAGCCAACCTTTTTAAATGGTGATTTAGTCTGGGACATGTTTTTAGCAACAGTTAAAGCTGGACTTTCAGTATTTGTGTCATAGAAATTATTAACTTCAGTGTAACATGCTCATCACTGCACTCACTCAAGGAGGCTGGATCCTAGGGCTGGGTTGTTCATTCCATGAGCAGACTCTCCACTCCCACACTGCGCAGCGATTTCTCTCTTTGCCTGCCTTATCCTGGGTTCACACTGGGTGTCTCAGGAACTCTGAGCCCCCTGATCCAGTGGGAGGTGTCCCTGCTCACGGTAGGGTTGGAACTGGACAGGCTTTAAGGTCCCTTCCAACCCAAACCACTCTGATTCTGTTCAGCAGGCTCACCAGATTAATGGAGTAGATGCTCTCAGCAGCAACGCAGCTTTTATAGAAACATGAAATTATACCTTTCTACGAAAACACTACTTTCAATGACAAGGTTTAAAATCAGAGAAGGAAAACATGGGGAAAACCCTGCCCACTCTTTTCATTCACCCTAAAACTTTAACATGAAGTCTGCTGGGTTTGCTGATACAGTTCACAGAGTCACGATTGGAGCAGCTCCTCTGTAATGAAGATGAAAAAAAAGGAACACCAGCTACTGCAGACGCAGACCCCCTCTTACACAGACCCCGACAGGCACACTGCAATCAGGCTATGGGCTCACAGGCAGCGTCCACCAGCAGCCCTGAGGCTCTGCACTGGGGTTATTACAGGCTCTGTTACCTCATCCTGCCTAACATTTCACTCCTCCAGCATCAAAGCCTTGGTAAAGCCGTTTGGTTTGTTCAGGGCAACGGAAGTTAAGCAATAACCATGTCTCTTAGTTCAGCCTATGGAATTCTTTGTACTCAGCTCTCTGTCTGGAACCACAAAGAACAACTCTGGCTGTATGATTATCTCCTACAATGCAGTCAGCCACTCCCCTGAATCATTCAGCTTTAGGCAACAAGCACTGCCCAGGGCTCGCACTTCTGTTCAGCGTTTTATGCACTTCGAGAGGAAAGGCAGCATTGACAACATCTGGAGAAGTGTGAGCAAACAGCTGCAAGATTCATCAGGCTTGTGCTCCCAGTGAAGCACCTGAGAGATGCTGGAATCTGAGGTCAGGAGGGACTGTCTGCTCCTGCCTCCAGCACTGCCCTTCAGTGCAGTGTATGAACCACGTGCCACTGCAAGGACAGGTCCCCAAAGCAGGATGGTTTTGGCTGTGCTGAGGAATAGCAACATACTCTACACAGATGCTAGTCCTATGTTCCCTTTCTTTGCAGAAAAACATTCTGACTGTGAGCTAACAACACAAGAAATATAAGGTTTGTAGCAGATCTTAATTCACCGCTGGACTGGGGAAAGGACAACCCATTGCTTGGCTGCTCCCTTTCCCCTCATCCCACCTTCAGGCAGGATCAGACAAGCTCTACCATCCACGTTATCTGAAAAAGAGCAGACAGAAGCACTTGGGATCCAAACAGCAGGTTTCTAATCAACTGAAAAATAAACCTTACACTGTTACTGATTTGGTGATCAACAAAATATAGTTTCCTCTTCTCATATATTATAATTACATAACAAGACCAGTGCTGGCGCTGTATTTGCCTGACATTCAAGCGTGCACTGCTCACCACAAACCGCTCCATACATTCTTACAGTCTTTCCTACGTCAAGAGCATTCTCGGGGTTTTTTTGCTTTATTGAACCTGACAGCCAGATTAGGAAACAGATTTAAAACAGAAACAAAATCGCCTGTGAGAAGAAAGTGTACAAACTCTCTGTTTTGTTGCCAAACTGCAAGCACATCAAGAAGTCCAACTAAACACCAGTGCACACCAACATCCAAGTTGGAGCTCTTCAGTAGCTGTTCTACTCGGAGCACACACTCAAACGTGTTGTTGTGTGGAAGACACTACCAGTGGGATTCACAGCAGGCTCTGCTTCACTTCAGTCAAACAGTTTTTAGGTGCAGCTGCATTCCAGCCCCAAAAATGCAATATGCTGCAGACAACTGGACCAGTAACACAACTCCCAGCCCCATCCAGCCTGGTCCTGGACACCTCCAGGGATGGGGTAGCCACCTCTGCCCTGGGCACGCTCACGCTGCTCATTTTTCACACCAGCCTCCAATGATGGTGAACAAAGCCAGCCCACACCCTCACACCCCAAGGACAAAGCCCTATTTCAGGGCAGCCCATTAGGTGCTTCTGGGAATTTGGCTAAATACACCAGTGCCTCTGGAAATACACTGTCATTTGTGGGTTAGGCTGTAATAACATTTAAAGTTGCGTGTTAATTGGAAGACCTTTTCCAACTGCCACATTGATAGAACCTCCAGAGTCTGGGAAATTCATTAGGACTATTAGCACCATTAGGACAGCCTTCCCTTGAATAAAACCTAAGCATTAATAGAATGAAAACAGAAGCCAGGAGATTAGGAGGAATAATATGCTAATACACTGGCCTATTTGCTCAGCAAGCACAGGAGAGAGAAATGCCTGCAGGCAAGTACGAAATGAGCTTGTTTACTGCCTTTTCTCTGCTGCTGTTACTGTTTTAACTGTGTCGTGTTCAGACTAATGTCAAGTTACAGGCAATAAATCAGCGGCCCCCATTCAGGCACCACAATCTGCACAAGAGGAATAGTTTACACAAACTCCAATTTAGACACCACGTACAGCTCAGAAGCTCAAAAAGCAGGTGATCCCAGCAAAGAAAGAAAAAGGCTCTAAGCCCCACCAAAGCCAGCCCTCCCCAGCGTGTCTGGGTGGGTGACGGCACCAGCTGGAGCTGACGGAGCAAACAGCAACCAGGCTGCCAGGAGGCACGAGCACAGCTCATCTGCTCTCGCTGAGAGGTCTCCTGGGAACCTGGCAAGAACTCATCGTGGCAAATATAAGAGCCTTAATTCATGTTTGATCAGGGAGCAGCTCCGGGTAACATGAGGTCTTTTCCACAGCGACCTCAGCTTTAACACACATACAGCACCCGGTTGGGTTTGTACTGGGACGTTCCATGGGTTAGGGGGTTGCAGTCAGCCCCTTCAGGCAGGCAGCGTGAGGGAACGCTCACTCTGTTCTCCTTGGGTCTCTGCGACTCTTGCCTCCAGCCTCATGACGCTTCTCTTCAGAATCTCTGCAATTCAAAGAACGTTTCAGCTGAACATTTGTGCATCACTAGGAGAACCAGCAGAATTCAGGACTGACCATCACTTGGTCGCTACAGGCAGGACATTCCTTGCACCAACATCAGCTTTGGGGTGTTCTCCCAGTCTATTTGGTATCAGACCAGGGGTGGCTTTTTCACTTTTTTTACTGGGGGAGGATGTGGAACATCACAGGAAAGAAAGAAAAAGAGGTTCGAATAGTTAAAAGCAACATCCTGAACAACTTTTTGTAAGCACAGACAGACTGATGGCAAACCCCATCTTCTCTATTATGAGAAAAAGGATCCTTTCATGTCTCTGTAACAAGTACAATACAGAAACATAGTCTGAAATTCTAAGGCTAGAACCCTCCCAGGTCCTGCTGAGATTTGAAGGATGGACTGAGCAGAGAGAACCTTTCCTTGTACTCTTGTCACGAGTCTTTCTTGCTTTCTGCAATCCTGGTATGAAGAACACGGATTCAACAGCAGGATCACTCCTGGAATATCCTCAACTCCAGCTGCCCTTCTGCTTCCCACAGGCCAGCGGAATCAAAAAGCCACTTTAGCCAGAGGTGACTCAAATGAACCTGAGAGCCTGGAAGCACAGGCACAGCCATGAAACGCCAGAAGCCAAAACACTTCTAGTTTAAAGATCGCTTTTCTTTCACTACTTCCAGCCCAAATACAGGGGGAAAAAAAAAAAGAGAAGACGACTCAGGCCAAGGACAATCACACTGGCTGGTGTGTGTGTTGCTGTCAGTGGAAATGCTTACGGTGTGACAGCTGCAAGCTGGCACCTCCACAGCCTTCGGATTGCGAGGAACAGTTCCTGTAAGAGAAACTGGACTCCCAGACAGCTGTTGAGAGCCAAGCCTGCACTTTTCCCCTAGAGAACACATCCTTTGGACTACACAATTGTCTCCTCTCAAACACACGCTATCTGCTGTATGCATACAGAGAGAAACCCAGGAAAGGCTGAGGGCTGGAGATCTGGGGGCTCAGAGTTTCTGTGACTGAGAAAACAGGCAAAGAAACTGATATTATAGAATCATGTAATGGTTTGGGTTGAAAAGGACACTTAAAGCCCATCTAGTCCAACCCCTCTGCAGAAGCACTGATGTCTTTAACCAGACCAGGTTGCTCAGAGCCTCATCCAACCTGGCACTGAGTGATTCCAGGGATGGGGCATCCACAGCCTCTCTGGCAACCTGTGCCAGTGTTTCATACCCTCACCATAAGGAAATTCTTCATTACACGCAGTCTGAATCTCACACCTTTTAGTTTAAGATCATCACCCCTCATCCTACCACTCCAGGCCCCACTAAGAAGTCAGACTTCTAACTTTTTAGTCACCTTACACTGTATTAAAGTATAGGTCACCCTAAACTGTGTAGCCAAGAGGAAGAAAGGGAGGGAGTGTAAGTCCATAGGAAGCTCCTAAGCAAAGTTACAGCCATTCCCACACATCGTATAATGGAAAATCCCGCTGACTCAAAGGTTGCTGGGCTTCTCAACCGAGTCTTAGCTGAGTTGGCAGAGCTCCTGCTGAGCAGCTTTCAGATCACTGCCATAACCAGGTGAGTCCAAGACAAACATACTCCAGGCAGGCAAGTGTCCAGAGTCCTTGAACCAAGAGATCTTAACGATCTGGCCCAGTCCTCTTTTCCACTGGGGTAATTTGCTCCATGTAAGCATCGAGAGACCCTTCAGAGATTACAGAATCATGTAATGGTTTGGGTTGGAAGGGACCTCAAAACCCCTCCAGTTCCACCCCCGCCCTGGGCAGGGACATGTCCCACTGGATCAGGGGCTCCAAGCCCCATCCAACCTGGCCTGGAACCCCTCCAGGGATGGGGCAACCTAAGGCATTAGGCACAAATACACACAAGAGTTGGTTTCCTTCCTTCATTCAGCACACTATTCTGATTCACATCTCCTCAGGACATTGGTGTGTCAGACTGGAGTTAATATTATTTAAGCCAGGGTAGTGGCTTCAGGCATCAAGCGTTCAGCGTGTGTAATTTATACTGCAAGCATAAAATAACCCATAAAAATGAACTCTGTTCTAGCAGTTTGGCTAGGAAGGAAATAACAGGTGAAGGTTGTAAATTATGCAAGCTCAGCTTAAGCCAGAGCTAATCGCCAAGATTACAAAGAGGCAGCCTTGTATCGGAACAGTAACGGCTTTTAGAGAACAGGGCTACCTAATCTGTGCTAAAACCACTATGACTCTGCCGAAGTTACTGATCAAAATGTAAGCACAACTCTCTAATCCCAGGGAAGCAAAATCATTCCGGTCAAGCCACGCATATTAATCCATCACTCCTACTTTCTTCCAGCTTTGCTCTTGGTTGCACTCTCATTTATTTTTCTATCTTGCTCTGTCTCGCTCACGTCGTCCCTCTGCAGAAGGGCAGTTCCTAACAGTTTGGTGTGAGCAGTTTGCTGCTGTCCCAAGCTGTGCAGCCCCCATGCTCCACAGAGCCCTCCTGCACACCAGCTCCTGTGCCGCTCTCGTCCCTGGCACAGGCTGCTGCTGGTCCCTGGGCACTCTCAGTCTTTGCTAAGATGCAGCATTTGTTTCGGTGGGAGTGCCAGCTGCTTGCCCTCCTTCATCCATTTGGAGCAACGGCTCTGCCTTGTTTAAACTTCATTTCCCCAGGACATCAGCAGAAGGACAGAGCCTGCAAACGCCTTGATAACAAGAGGCTGATAGTGTTATTCATGAAACTTGCTTATACTTTTGTTTACAATGACAATCATGATTTTCAGAATATTGGGGCTTAAATGGAGGATCACGGGCAGGATTTCTCTAAAGAAGCTTTTCTCCTTCAAGCTCCGTGAAGGATCTCAAACCCCAAATCCTTCTTGAGATTTACCACGCCCGATATTCAGCGCTGAATACCAAGAGATGTTTGATGCCTGCTCTGCACTTTCAAAAATCAGATCTTTTTATTAAGATGTGTTCTCGAAATCGGAAAACAAGCGCTGTCTGAAGGGATTATAGAGACCAGAACTGTAGCTGAGCCCTTCAGGGCAGGGCCTGTTGCTTTGTTTGTGCTTTAAAGAGTTCCTGGCAATGCAGAGCCCTGCTCTGTACCCGTGGCCCCTGGGCTCTGCCCAGCACCGATGGGTCAGGGGCAATAGCTGTCTCCAGCGACACTCAGCACCGGCTTCTGAAATAGAAGTAGGCAAGGTTAATCCCTAGGATAATGTATATCCAGGGAGAGACTCCACCTGACCCCTGTTTACTAATGGCAGGGGCTGGAGCACCCCAGGAAGCCTGGGGATTTATCTGCCTTCTAAAGCTTCCGTGTATTTATTAATTCTCTTTATTCTATCAAGCCCTCACTGAAATTACTTTTACCAAGGGCTTCTAGAAGTTCCAAAAATCTAGACGTGATCGTTACACACACACATATCACAGAATGGTTTGGGCTGGAAGGAACCTCACAGAACATCCAGTATAACCATGTGTTGACTTTGCTTTGCCATCCATTTGACCACTAAGTATTAAAGTCAGACAACAGAAAGAACACTTCCAATTCAATTCTTCCACAAAACCTGGGGGATCAGCTCATCCTTAAAGCCAGAACAGCAAATTATAATGTTTCTTTTAACATAAAGGTCTTCTCCTTCAACCATCCTTCCCTGCTCCTCTCTGGCAGAGCTATGCTTTTTATCGTAAAAAAAGAGAAGGGATATTAATGCAGCCAGCCCTGCAACACAAAACACAAGATGCTGTTCGACTGCAAAAATTCAATATTGATGTGAATAAAATACTGTTTATCACTAATGTGTTAACTTGTGCTTTACAGGATGGTTCCTGCAGGGCAGCTAGGGATGGCACTTCAAACCCACTGACATTTAGCTAGAAGCATTTCTAACAGAGCCTACGTCCCGTCTGCTCCGCCAGCTCGAGGAAGAAAATACCACCAAATGAATGCCCCTTGAAGAATTCATTTCTGTTTATGTGGTATTTAGTGTTACTTCCCCTACAAAGGTCATCTTTAGGATACATGACAGCAGAACAGAAGATGCAGCAGGAATAAGACACGTGTCCTCTGAGAGTACAAGAACAATGAAAATGTCCTCAAACTGGGGGGAAAAAAAGCCAGACACACACTCAAATAATCAATGCAGAGACTTGCTGAAAGAATAAAATGTGTCATTGTACCACCATGATCAAAAATAGCACAAGGTAATGTATCACTGAAAGCCCTCACAGAATCATTGCGACCACTATTAATTGCTCTTCATCATAAGAAGACCCAAGGGAACGACAAGTTGTACAAGCGTCTGAATCACCCAGATACAATATCCTGCCTTTTATCTCCATCATCAAGAGCCAACATCTGTTCTTACAGCCAAGGTCCCAGTACGACATCTCATGATCACAGCCAGGTCCACAGGTATGCAAATGATCCCCAGCAACAGGAGTCAATAACGAACACCCATCCCACTGCTGCCTTCATCTCGGACTGAGAAACAGCCAAGCAGGGAGGTGCAAAAAGAGCCCTGCAGACGCTGCAGGGAAGGCATAACCACCTCTTGCAGAGCTCTGAGGATGATGCACTGCATAAAACCTGACTGGATACAATAAAGTTGTCAGAGGTGACCAATAACTCCCATTGCCGACCTGCTCTGGAAGCACAATAGCAGCAGTTAGCGTGTCGGGGCAGCTCTCTGAGCCTTTCCTGCAATAAGTCAGCTCTCAGGGGCTAAGCAAGTCCCACTTCCCACCCAGAAACTATTTGGTGACGTACCCATGGACACCTCCAGCGATGACCAAAGAGAGAAGGAACCTACCTCAAGAAGGGAGTTGCGAGGATAAATACATGGAAGCAATTACTCTATCACTGAAACGACGTAGAATGAATAACCAAAACAAGCACGAGACATCTTTGTGGAGGAGCTTTATTTCACCATAGGCTACATCCAGCACTCTCTTCCCTTCCTCTCAATCCATTCCAACCCTGCCCTCTTGCTCCAACACAAATGAAGTTCTCCAAAAGCATCACCTGTTATTTTTATCAGATGCCCACATAGCACTTCAAGCACTACGATTCTAAGCCTCCGTGGCACGCATTTCTGAGCAAACATCAAAGCTCAGGATGGAAGCATCCATCTCCTGGGACTCCAAGTATGAACACGTGCCATCCACTACAAACACATCAAGGCATTGTCGCTGCAGTCAAGGACAAACGTGATTCCTACTGTAATTCAGGGAGGGGTTTGACTCAGGGACACAACAGAAGGTGACAGCCATGGAAGGGCAAAGAAGGACCCCACATTCCCATTTTCAAATGTCTCAATAGGTAGGAAGAAGAATTGACACCAAAGCTAATTCAGCAAAATGGGAAAGCAATATTAATTTGTTCTGACTGAAAGCAACAAGCTCGAGATGCCCAATTCCATCAGAATGCCTTAAAAATGTGACTGTGAGGTATCAGGGCACACAAATTTTGCAGCACAGCTGCCTCTCATCCCATCTGTGACTGGTTCCATTAATCACAGTCATATTACACATTTTGATACAAAACTAGAAAAAATGAAAAAGTAAGTTATAGCCAGTACACTCCTGCGACTTCCCTATGAAACCAAGGGAAGCATGTTTCAAATCCTTCCTAAAGTAATCGCATTATCTTGTGCCTTAAGTTATACCACTTCATTTTTGAACTGCTGTAGAGGTGAAAAATGTTCCATTACAGCTCCTGCCTGATCTGCCCGAGCATAATCTTACGAGCAGGCATTTAATGAAGTTCTGTAGCAGAAAACTAACTTATACATTTCATCTGTAGAGCCAGGATTGACCCTGTGCTGGAGGCTGCTGCACTGCATGTTGCACGGGCTCAGGGAGATTCACTGCTGCTCGGCTTCCCAGGGCTGCAGCTATGCAATGTACTCTCCTCCAGGTCATTTTTCAGGCAGCATTCGGAGCTTAAATAAGAACCCACCTTCTTAGCAGGAAAAAAAGAAAGGAATAGGAGAAAGTACCATGTCTCTCATCCCTCCTTAGAATCTCACTTCTCAGTGAAAGAGAGGGAGGGGAAACGAGCTGCAGCCAACTGCTGGGACTCGCCTCCCAGTCCCCACCACACAACTGCTCCTGCCTCCCATTTCTGCCTTTTTCCCCCTTTGTGTTTTATTAGGAACAGATGGGGCCCCTGGCTGGTGCGTTATCAAGTCCCCTCACAGCTGCACGACTCTGAAATTGCCGAAATAGCAACCTGAATAAATTTCTCCTGCCATTAACAACTGCTTTCTTCGCTGTAATGAAGACCATAGTGGGGCTGGAAAGCTTTCTTCCAGCGTCAAGAGCCAGCGATGGGTTTATTTTGAGCTGCAATGTATTTCTGTGTTCCACAATGAAATTCTATGCACACGTGCCAGATGACTCTCCCAGAAGTCACAGGGAAGAGTGGAGAGTACAGTCTGCAAGAAGCTCAAAGACAATGTGGACCAGAGAGATAAAATAATAAACATTTCTTATCCAACAGTCATTTGACAGGAAAGAAAAACACCTCCACTAATCCTAAATAGCTTCCGTTCTGCTTGGGTCAACCCAATAAGAAGCCCATGGCCAAACCAGAAGTTTCCAAGGCAGGAAGCAAAGCTGCAGGGATTTTCACCAACAGCAATAGGCACACAGAGCTCAGCAGCTTTAAAACCTCTGCACAGCAGCCTCATCTCAGACACGGTGACTCCACTAGCGCCAGAACAGACCTTGATCAGAAACTGGAAAGGGATCTGCATGTGCAATATCAGAAAGAAAGGGAAAACCAACCCAGGTGGGACTACACCAATACATTCACTGTTTCTGCCTACTACTTTTTGCTGTGAACACCAAGGTGGGCGATACCTTTTGTCCAAGGGAAAACTCGCCCAAACTCCACTTATTTGCACAAAACAGAATTTGGGGAGGAAATCCTTAACACCAAGTTCAAGCTGTGGGCAAGTGACCTTCTGAATACGAGGCAGGCTTCAGTATGACTGAATTAAGTGAATAAGCGTCCTGCCCAGGCCAGTGGGAAGGGACAGATCCTCCCTGCCCAGCCTGAGCTCCCAGGGTTATTTGTGATTACTTATTTTGCATCAGGGTTGCAAGCCTCCTCACACATACACAATGAAAGACATCCTAAAGAATGAGCAATCTGAAATAGTAACGGATGTATTTAGCTTCTGACAACACAGATCTGCTGAGGCACAGGCAGGAGCAGGAGATGACTTCTAAACAGCCACAGCACTTTATAGGCTGATCCAGCATCCCTGAGGACAGCAGCCAGCTCAGATTTCCATAGGGACATCTCCAGCACACTCAAGTGAGACGTAGAAGGAGGAGCCAGACAATACCTGATCAACATTCGCGTGTCAGCAGGCTCTGTCTGGCAGCTCATCCAGCTGGTGTCTAGGTAGACACAGCCAGGGGCACAGCCAGTCCCTACAGCAGGGCTGTCCAGTGCCAGCAGGGTCCCTGCTTCCCTAATGAGAAAACAGGTTTTGATCCTAAAAACAATCCACACATGCCTGTTTTGCAGTCCTGTTTGTCTTCCATATAGATGAATTGCTGACCCTCAGAGCCTGCTCACAATGCTGCCCCCAACCCAAAGAGCTCTGCTGGAGTCCCTGGAGATCACCTCCTCTCAGGGCAGCAAAGCAATTACATGCTGAAAGTTAACAGACTGTGTAAGCATACACACACTGCAGAAGCTGGCCTGCCTGGTTCTTGCTGCTGATCCCCCCTGCAATCCAGGTTCAACCTGCTTCCCAAGCCCAGTGTTTTTCTGAAACACCCACCCTGTTACCTGCTCAATGCCCAAAGCAATTCCACACTGACAATCAGCCTTAAAGAAGCAAACCAGCAGGTGAAAACAATGAGTGAAGGGAGCGTAGGCAATGCTCACTGAGAAAGGAATGCCACTTCGGAGCTTACAGCAGGAAATATGGCTGAAAACAATGAAATAAATCCTTTACAGACCAGTAAAATCATAGAATGGTTTGGGTCAGAAGGGACCTCCAAGCCCATCCAGTCCCAGCCCTGTCATAAGCAGGGACACCTCCCACTTGGCCAGGAGCTCAAAGCCCCATCCGACCTGGTCATGAACACCTCCAGGGATGGGGAAACATTATCTAAAATTCTTAATATTATAACATCAAAGCACTGATGGACCCCTGTGTGCAATAGACCTCTCAATGCGAACAGCAGCCACGCAAACGCCTAACGGATTTGCTTTTGAGTCCTTCCCCTTCGAGCCACAACAAAGGCAGTAAAACAGCTCAGGCTGCATGCGAGCGTTTATTAACCAGAGAGGCTCAGGTAACAGAATGATTTGCCCTGTGAAGAAAAGCATAGAAAAGAAAAGAGGTCTCGTTGGGATGTTAATGAATGCAACATCATTAACACTAAATTACTGGCTGCAGAGTTAAACACAGAACGTAAGTAGGCTTTGAACTGAGCCAAGCAACCTAACGGTTGCATCAAACAACGGGGTCAACCATTCTACTGCCCCAATTATTAAACCGGGAATTCTCGTTGTTACAGGATGGCATTAAAAGGAATTTACTGTCGCTTTTATGTTTTACACTCACACTCAGAGTGCTACAGTTATTCAAACTATTTGGCACGCTGGGTTTACAGACACAAAGGGTGTTTTGTTTCTGGCAAAGTGAAGGACAAGGCAGACAAGGACAGATAAAAATAAGAGGAAAAAAAAGAGACAGAAGATGACAAAGCAATGCAGCTGCAACGCCCATCGAAGAGAGCACCAGGCTCCAGATTTGACTGGAATAACCTAAAACCACAGCAAGGGACGTAGACCAGCAAGTAAAAGATTTACATTCCATTACCTGTCAGTATATTTATATTGTAGGCCAAGCAAAATAAATAAGAACAAGCTAGAAAGACATTTTCAGTCGACCCTCTGTGCTGCACAACCACACATGTTCACATCAATGCTCCTCAAAAGAAACCTGCATTTTCATGTTACTCTGAAGCCAATCTAGCTAAACACTGGATAAAAATTCAGAAAAACAAGCAATATTGCCTAAGGTTGGGAGCTGGATCCAGTATAAACCTGATCATGATTAAAGGAAAGAAAGGAAAGAATAAGTTGTTGCTTCTCTGCTCCAGTTTTGGGCTTTTTTTCCCAGATAGCATTTTAAATATGCAAGTTCCTTTCCTAGGATAGATTTCTACATTCAGAGCAATAAAACAGCTTCCATGAGAGGCACCTATGCAAGGTCTTACAAACAGACCAATTAGCAAGGATGGTCACTAATTACACAAGGTCTAACTGGAACGCTCTATTGCTTTCTTGCTGGAGACTGGGAGCCAGCCCAGCCTTCTGCCACACATAATCCTCACCTGGTAAAGGCAGTTCCCAGAGAAAAAAAAAAAAAAAAGAGTGGAGAAAAGAAAAGAGAAACAAAGGTTACTCCAAAGGAGGAAGCGAGTTCATGTGAGCCATATTCTCCTCCTGCCACCGCTTGCAAGGAGCAGGGGTGTCGTTCAAGCCAGTGTAGCAGTTATAGCATCAGGAGCTCAGGCACAAGGTCCTACTTCAGTCCAACTTCTACTTTGGTCTTGAAAGACTTACAAGACAGAAATCTTGGAGGGAGAGGGAAGGCTATGCAGCCCTAACTGCCTCACTCTCCTCAAACTGAGATGTAATCCCATGTTTCATGTGAAGGGTCCCTAGGTTTTCCACAGGAACCACCTGCTGGAAGAAATGCAACAGAGGGAGCGATGAAAGCGGAAGAAGCCCCATATTGCATGATGTGCTACATGCCTCCTGTCAAATCCCCGATAAAAAGATTTTCCTGCAAGGAGCCCAACAGGACCCAAGATGTGTTTAGGTAACAGCCCTACAGAGTAAGGCAGTGCTCGTGCTGTACTCTCTGCTCCTGGGCATCACCTGTATCGTAGGCTTTCTGCTGTGGGTAACCCAAGCACCCTCATGAGAAAACAAACGCTGATGGGGTTTTATATGTTTAGCACACTTCCCACTCGATGCCATCTACCAGCAATTAAGATAAAATCTAAAATAAATCTACATATGTAGGCAATGAAAATCTGTTCCCCTTATTCACTCAATGAAAACCAAAAGACTTCAGCATTCAGGGGAAATGAAACCAAGCAGGCAAACCAAAACTCCCTCACTCCTTCGATTCCGCCCAGAAGCAACTGTGCCCATCGCATCACCGAGCCCTGTGACACCAGCTCGTCCCTCCCGGAGCAGCGGGATGGCAGCAGAACTAAAGCACCCAGAGGAGGCAGAGCACAAACGCAGGGCTGGCTGTAAATGAGAGCACTCGGGCACTCCGGGTCACTGCAGTAAATCACAGCCCTTAATTTCATGTGAAAGAAGGGAATGTTACACTACCATAGGACCCTCAAAGAGCCCTTTGTTAGGATGGAGCCTGTGCATAAATGTGCTTCAGAAGCCTACAGAAAGGAGGTTTAGAAAGGAAAATGCCTCTGGATTTTTCCTTTTGCCTTATTTTATCACCTTTTAGAGTAAGAGAACTGGAAATCAAGCAGAGAGAGAAACAACAACTAACCTATTAGCACACACAAGTAACTATTATTTTTGCACTATTTCAGCCGCAAAGAACTCTTCAAAGAACTCCTCCTTCAAAGCCTCTGAAGTTACAAGACCACAAGAGAAGTAGGAAAAAACCCACAAACCAAAAGTAATCCAGTCTTTATTAATAATGCACATCAGACCATCACCAGGGATTTGAATCAGGAGGTGACTCTCCCCCTCTACTCCTCTCCTGTGAGACCCCACCTGGAGTATTGTGTCCGGTCCTGGAATCACCAAGGGAAAAAAAAAAGATTATGGAACTGTTGAAACAAGTCCAGAGGAGGCCACGAACAGAGTCTGAGGGCTGGGGCACCTCTGCTACGAGAACAGGCTGAGAGAGCTGTGGTTGTTCAGCCTGCAGAAGGCTCTGAGGAGGCCTTAGAGCAGCTTCCAGTGCTGAAAGGGGCTCCAGGAAAGCTGGGGAGGGATTCTGGATCAAGGAGGGCAGGGATAGGACAAGGGGAATGGGTTTAAATTAGAAGGGGGAAGATTTAGATTACATATTAGGAAAAAATTCTTCACTATGAGAGTGGGGAGGCCCTGGCCCAGGTTGCCCAGAGCAGGGATGGCTGCCCCATCCCTGGAGGGGTTCAAGGGCAGGTTGGATGGGGCTGGAAGCCCCTGATCCAGTGGGAGGTGTCCCTGCCCATGGCAAACCCAAACCATTCCATGATCCCATAAACCTCAATTAGTCAAAGCCAACGGTCGCACACTGCACTTCTGCAATACCTTCGGCTGCTGATTATTGCCTCCTCCCAGAACTGGCACTTTACAGCAGCTTTTATAGCACTGCAGATCTCATCGTCCACGCGATCTGTCACTTTTAGTACATCTGTGTTAGAAATTCCCATGTGAACGTCTGCGGTAAATTGGGGAACATCCTCAGACAGTCGATTATGGAAAGTGACTCCTCTGCTGACACCTGACCATGAGCTTCCATTACTTGATTGGGAACATCCCCAAAGGTCGCTAGTGGCCAAAGGCCGAGCCAAGCACCACAGATGGAATCACCCCAAGGTTAGTGCCATATTCTGCATGGAACCACAACAATTGAAAGAGCCTCAAGAAAAGCTTTTGGATCAAATCAGCCAAAGAGCCAGGGGCATTAAAAGGGAGCCGAAAGAAATTATTTCAAGCCCAACAGCAAGATAGCACATCAGAAATAAGTGGATAAAGCATTAAAATAAATGGGGTGTGCTCACAGCCGATAAAGGAAGCGATTGAGAGGGGACACCAATCTCCAGCACAGCGATGCTGCTGCACTCAGAACCAACGTATGCTTTGCTTCCGTCGTGAACTCTGATGCAGCCGGCACCGGCTGTCCCCACTGCACCATTGCAGGGTGGGCTGCACATCTGACAGCTTTTTTTTTCTTTTTCACTCTTTTTCCCCCTAAAAAAATGAATATTTGTGTGGGAATGGGAACATTTCTAATAGGAAATTAATTACCCTGTTCTCTGACACAGCACGCTGAGGTCTGTAATTAAAGGCCTTCAAAATAGATGCAGCAGTTTTCTAAATCTGAGTCCCACATTAATTATAACCTCCCGAGGCGCTCCCGCATTGTTACACGTTATAAATGGAACGGTTATCAGCACAAGACGTGACTGGTCATTAAATCACATGGGAATAAAGTAGCTGAACTTGTATTCCATAGGCGCATCCTCCCTGCTTCTTCCCAGAGGAAAAGGGAGAACACGTTCCAACGTCAGCCAAACATTTTATCACAGCTCAGGTTCTTTGCTAGCACACAGGGACTGAGGCAGGTCCAGGGATGCTCTCAGCTCCCCCTCAGCCTCTCTCACACACACTGAGTGCCAGCTGCCTGCTACCACCCTGCCATCCCAGCTGGGAGCTCTTTGCCTCCAGGAGACCTTTAGCTACCGTCTCTGCCTGCTCTTTCAGGAATGAATTCCACGCTTGGGCTCCAAGACTCATACTGTAAAGTTAAACAAATGTTTGCTCTATTCACAGGGCAGCATCTGCAGATGACAAGCAGCAACCTTCTGAAATTCCACCACATCCCTGCTTGCCCAAAGGTCAGAAACAACACAGCGGTGCAGAGGTAAAAGCACATTTACGTTTATCTCCCAAGCCCTCTGATTAACACTGCTCACTGTCTTCCAATTGTCTTTCCTCCCCCTCAGGAAAGAATCCCCCATTTGCCAGTTTCCAAGATTTTCCAACGTAACACAGAGTTTGGATCAACAGCAAAGCACCAACAGATCGCACCGACCGCAGATCTCCATCCCAACGGTTCCAGAGTGGGGCCCTCATTATGGGAGGGAACGTAAATAATACCTGCTGCTGCTACCGAGCTTCATCCATACATTCAGCCAACAAAACATGACAGCTCGGTGGCCTCACATCTCCAGATGTGGAACACAGAACTATAGATTTCCTTACTGAAAACCGAAACCACGCTGTGATGTCCCGCTCAATCCCAAGCAAAGAGCTGCCTTTCATCATTCTGCCCCCGTTTATGATCAGCTATGTCAAAGTTAATCAAAGCTGGAGAACAAGACATAATAAACAGTGAGTCATGACATTCACGTTGAATTATCAGCCACATTTCATAACAGAGTAATGACTAGATTGTCTTGATCAAATCAGCCTTTGAAGATGTTAACTCAGAACGAAGAAGCATGATGAAAAGCTTAATTTTGAAATATCAACGATCCACATTAAATGTATTTATTATAAACAGCTCTCAGTTTATGAGACATTATGCAACCAACTGCAGTCCCTGTCTGAGGCTGCAAAGAATATTGGTGTTTTTCACTTGGTACAGACAGATGAAGCCTGTTCTGCATTATAACACAGTCCAACAACGTCCAGGATCATTTCTACCTGCACTCCTAGTGGGTCACCACAAACTTACAGAACCCACAACTGATCAGATCCTCACCAGAAGTGAATTCAGTGCCATGAACTCCCAGGTCTATGTGCTGTGTGTGAATAAGCACAACAAACCTTTAGAAAGAGCCAGAACTAAAAGCCAAGCATTGAGTTACTGTAAACGTAGTGATTTGGCAGAAAGAGAAGCGAATGGGAAATGAAAGGCTGGTCTGCTTAATGAAATCAGAACAAACAGTGTTATCGATGAGCAGTCAGAACTGATCTGCACAGTACGAGTTCTTGCTGTGTGGATCCATCAGGCTTGGATCTAACACAGCACAAAACCCATGAACACGCTGGGGTCTAAAAACTGGTAGCACCTACCCTCAACCAAATAAAAGCCAATATGAAATCCATGTGTTGAGGGCAGGCAGCTCCTGTAAACAGGAGAACCACAACTGGCATAATTCCAGATCCAGCACGGTGCTCTCAGTAAGAAGCAAAACTGGAATTCAGCTTTTCAGCTCACTGAAGAGAGATTTGGAATGAGTTTGCTATCGTGGAGTTAAACCAACACTAATTTATATTACAGAAAAAAAAAAATTCCTTGTGCACATTCCGAGGGATGAACGGATAGCTTGATAGGCAGTTGGGGAAGAAAAAAATAAGAGTAGCCATATGGTAGGGAACAGCACTTCAGAAGACCCCAGGGAATGGATTATAAATGGCTTAAAGGGTCTAATCCACTTTACTTCCAAAAGGCCTCACATAAACAAGGCTAGAACGCACGTCAAATAAAACCCCCATGAAATTTTAGTGAAAAAGTTACATTTGGTTCCAGAAATGAATCTCCTAGTGGAATCATTTCACAAGTGGCAAATTTCACAAAGCCAGAGACAGTCTCAAATAGAAGTCATGAGCTAACCTGATCTAACTAATGGGAGCAGAGATGGCCACTGCTGGAGAAGAGGCATTCAGACATGCAGTGATATTGCGTTGAGTTTAAGACTCGTGTTCCCATTCACCTGTGAGTGCAAAGGAACGAGACACACTGGGAACACCCGAACTTCCCACTGTAAGAGGAAATCCTGCTGAGTAGGTGTTTGGTTCCAGAAGAAACAAAAGGGGACTGACAGAGCAAACGCGCAGCCAAGCCCGCACAGATTTCACGGCAAATCTGCATTAGATCACACCTCCTCCAGGTTCTGATGCATCCTGCCAAATTCTCCACCAGTGTACAACAGAAACGGCTTCAACTGCCTGGGCTGACTGGCAAAACCTGACTCAGCAACACAAATCCACCTGCTCTCTCCAATGAGCACCCAGATGGAGTGGTCCTGCAGATAAGGTTGGTGATTACTGTGGGTTAAAGACCTTTCTTTGGAATGATTGGATTCTTAAGAGCAAAATATGTCTGTAAATCAACAGACAGCGAAAATAAACACTCATTTAAAAGCAAAGAGTTGAAACACCTCTTTGCTAAATGCAAGAGCTCTTCCTGGGGATCCCACTGTGAAGACTCCCCACTATGTGCATAAACACCACTTTGTGCTTCAAACATTTCCAGTACTTTTCCTTTAACATGTTCTGCTTCTCTGTACTGAACTGTAACACCTCACACGGGTTCCAAGCCCCATCCAACCTGGTTTTGAACCCCTCCAGGGAAGGGGCAGCCACCCCTGTGGGGCAACCCAGCCTCACAGCAAAACATTTTTCCCTAAGACCTCATCTCAATCTCCCCTCCTGGAGCTGAAAACCATTCCCCTCGTCCTATCCTTGCACTCCCTGTTCAAGAGCCCCTCCCCACGTTTCTCCTGTGATTCTTTAGCTTGACTTGTCATTTCCCTAAAGCCTTTCAGTTAGTGACAAGCTCCATAGGGCACCGCTCTTGCCAGGATAATGGAGATTGCTGTCATACAAATAATTGCAATTATTTACAAAAACAGGAGACATACCACAGCGACAGAAAGGATCTTACGTGCCTCAGCTTGCAAGGGCAGCTCCATACGCTGCCATTCCCTTGATTATGGAAATGAACACACAGGATCCAAACCTCGCTGCGTTTCTGACAGGTCATCAATAAAAATGAAATGTGCTTGCATCAAAGTCACAAGGCATTTATGTAAATCCCAAAGCAGCTTTCCAAAGGGCTGCGCGCCAGCACTGTTCCAAATGAAAAGGCGCAGGGATAGATGTTACCACAAGGTAAAACAGGATTAGGAAAGAAACCTCAGTCTTAATTCCAGGGCTCAGCTCCTTCCCACGGCTTTATCACAGGAAGAACCACCATGCAAACAGCGTAAAGCTGGGGTTAAAGAGCACGATCCTGAGAGGTCCCTTCCAGCCTGGATGATTCTGCGATTCTGCATTAACACTTTATACTTTCTCCCATGTTTTATGTTGGTGTATGGGGAGTACAGGTGCATTTATTTAGACATTAAGGTTGTTAGTACCTATTTTCCAGTGTTTCCCTGCAGAGCCAGAGCTTACTCCAACACTTCTTATCCCTTGAAGGGAAGAAGGCTGCTTCTTGAGATGGGTGTACAGCTTCAGGCCAGTAAAGGAACAACGCACTTCACAATCAAACTTAAGCCTGTGAGCATAACAGCCCAGGGACAAGCACAAGAAATGAGTTTAAACCAGATTATTAGAGGCTATGAACTGCACCTCCACTGAGTACTCAAATGAGTTCTCTTCCAAGCAGACGCACAAAGAATTCATGACATTTTGTTCACCAACAATCATTTAAAGAAGAAATTACATACAGACTAGTATGACTGACTTGAGAATTACATTTCACACCTCAATAACACAGTCTGTACTTCCTAAAGACCGAGATTGAGATAACGATGGGTCTTGATGACAACACAGATGCAGAGAATGCCCTTCAATATCCATCCCTATGCCATGCTGAAGTAATGCTACTTGCTATATAAGAAAGAAAACACCTTTTCCACGATGCTAAATTAAGTGAGAGTAGAGAAATCCACTGGAAAGTCAAGCGGCATGATAAGAAAGATGTTTTAAATACATTACCAGCCCTGTGAGGATTCCATACAGACACACAGGGCGCTATCTATAGCAATTAAAAATACATCAGAAAACCAAACACTCCAATATATCCAGCTGAGAACAGCCCCATTCTGTTCTTTAAACAGAACCCTTCCTTTCAAAGGCAAACCGTTATTTTATTTCTGTGTCATCATTTCACAGGCGCATTCCCACATTCCTCTCCAGCAGACTCCAGACACCGAAGGGAGGCTTGGCAGCCTCCCCCACCCCTTCCAACCCTGACACTCCTGCCAGGATCGAGCTCTCCCAGGCTCACTCCCTCGGGGCTGCACACAGCAGCTTCCAGGAACATCAGCTTGCGTCGCTGTCTAATTGCTCAGGAATGTGCCTTTGAGCAGGGAAAATGGGGTAAAATCAGCCATTACTCCAACAGCAAGACCTTCAGTCTCTGCATGGTCACAAGAGACCCAAGAGTCACAGGACGGTTTGGGTTGGAAGGGTCCTCAAACCCATCCAGTGCCACCCCTGCCATGGGCAGGGACACCTCCCACTGGATCAGGGGTTCCAAGCCCCATCCAGCCTGCCCTTGAACCCCTCCAGGGATGGGGCAGCCACCCCTTCCAACCCCTTCAGTCCCACCAGTTGGACTCACCCTCAGTAATGCTCTTTGAAGCCTTGCTTTCCCCCTCATGGAAAAATCCAGCATCATCACGTTGTTTGGAACATCACAGCACCAACAACATCCTACCCACATTTGAGAATTCACATGTTTTTAAGCTGCTCACATGAAACGGAAAAGATTTTGCATGCAGAGTTTTGACAGGTCTTAAAGCAAAGGAGATTTAGTCAAGAGTTTTCTACAGGAGATGATAACTTAAATGAATTTAAAAACAACAACAACAAAAAAATCAGGCAACTGCTGCCAAGTTGAGCCTTGGCTCTAACTTTTGCTGGAAGTGCTCTGTGGGCAGGCAGTGAATGGATCGCTATACAGCTTGTGCTGCTGGCATCCAATTATTTCCGTTTCTCTGTCCTTTGGCTGCGCACGAGAGCTCAGCTTGCACACGAAGAGATGGTTCTGCAAAAGGGTATCTGTGCTGAACAATGTTTTAATGTTCATTTTATATCATCTCTGCATATTTAAGAAAATGAGTCTTTTAATAAAGCTCCTCGCCTTGTCTGCTGTGCAATGACAGCCCCAGGCACAGATGCTGGATTCCACAGCAGGAAGGTGATTTACTCTCCCTGTAGTGTTCCAGAGGAGCAGATGATTGAACTGAAACCCAAACATTGTAAACCAAACCGTGCCAGGCCTGGCCTCCTGGCTGAGAGGCAGCCAGACCTCCAAAGACTTTGGAAAAAAAGTACCTGAATAAAGAATAAAAGAATAAAGGAATAAAGATGGGAACAGCCTCTCTGTACAAACTTCATCCTTGGGTAGAGATGAGTACAGAGATGGCAGGGGGGTTGGAACTGGACAATCTCTAAAGTCCCTTCCAACCCAAACTATTCTATGATAAAATCATGCTTTTGCCATCGAAGACAAGAGCCCTGGAGCCAGCTGCTGCCAGATACAGGAAAATGAACTGGAGGGCTGACAGAGCTGGTTAGGCACAGCCACTCCAATGAAAGAAAAGAAAGATAATGCTTTGTATCTACATTAACCCAGTGTGGTTTCACACCCTTAAGACATTATCTTGAAGACCTCTTCTTACTAGATCAGCCACCGTAAGTAATTTACTCCCAGTGATGCACAGTAAGAACAGCAGCAGCACTCGTCCACCTAGAGATGCTCAGGATGCTGCCCCACACCTGAGTAACACTGCACTAAGATCCTTTGCATTTTCCGAGTTTCTCACATCTGTGAGATGAAGGATTGCTCTTCTGAGCACACTGGGGACACAGACAGCTCCTACAGAAACTACAGGGGACACTGGGTTTTAACAGCTTTTTTGTCTTTCCTTTTTTAAGAAGCTAATAAAACTGCAGACTCTATGCCTTCCACGCTGAGATCACCCAGTGAGAAGTTGCAAGAACCTTTTTATTTATTTTTTTTTAAAATGACACATTTTTCATTATTTTCCTTTGACAAATGCTTTTACACGTCATCTCCCGCATTTTAATAGAGCTCGGTTTAAGCTTGAGCATATTACCACCAGCCAGGTCTGTTTTCCCCAGACTGCAGCAGGAGCTGTCGCTGCTAGATTGCTTTAATTCTTTTACTTATGTCCTCGCAACAGCTCACTGACACTAGCAAACGCCACCATCCTTAAGGAGAGTTAAGTTGAAACCAAAATAATCAGGAAGCCCGCAACACACAAAGAAATATTAACAAGGATTTCTAATATGGTACAGAATTATAATTTTCTTTCAACAAATGGATTAGCTGATGGATTTGGAGGCAATTAGGAGCACTCTACAAAAGAGACGCAGCACAGCTAATAACATCTTACACGAAGCAGAACGTCCAAGGCTCAATTGATATGGCAATCACAGCTCCAGCTATTTCCATGTGTCGGGACACGCTCTGGCACAGAAGCGTAACACCAACAACTTCCAGGCTGCTCTTCAGTGAAGGTGTCAAAAGCATACGAATGAGATCCCTCATAACCCATAAAACGCATTACTCCTCTCAAGGGAAGGAAGAATAAACAAAAACCCCAGGCTGCAGTGAGACCAAAGGCTTAAGGGTGCACTGAGGGCTGGGGAGGTGTGGCTGAAACCAGAATCTGAGCCCTAGTACTCACTGCATTATAAATCCAAACCCACCGTATTGGACCGTTTGTCAGATTTTAGAGACAGAATTCCTAAAAAGATGAGCTGCCTTTCCAGCCATCGCTCCCTCCAGCAGGTGTAATCACTGGCGTGGGGCAGCTGTTACGCATTCTGTTTAAACTACAGAGAAAAACAGTATGTGTAAGACAGTAAGAGAAGACACTGAAGGATCATAAAGGGAGGACTGCAGGAGCAGGAGAGCACAGGAGTAGAAATTTCCTGCAATCTCAATTTACCTGTGTGTACAGAAGCCTCTTCGACAGCCCTCAGTCCTGTGCTAGAGGCAGCAGCGCAACACTGATACCGCCCAGGGCTTCAATTCCAGCCACAAAACTGTTTAAGCCTTAAAGTGCTGGCAAGTCTTAAGCAGAAATGCCTTCCACCTGACAAATTCTGCTCTCTTCTCAGGGAACGCTGAGGCTGTCCATGCCCACAGCTCAGCAGCCGCTGGACTAAAGGTGCAAAGCCAAGTGCGAATATCACTGCATCTCACCCACAGCCACACACACAGATCATGCTCACAGGCAAAGCTGTCCTCTCCTCCAAATCCGAAGCTGGACCAACAATTCAGATTTTGCTCAATACACCATAGGTGTAAACAACAGTACATAAAAAATGTAAACAAGGAACTAGAACTGAACAACCTGCATGACAGCCAAGATCAATCTCCTCCTGCTTAAGTCTCCTACACCACCCTGGTTTGACCTACCTAGGAACAAGGACAGATGCCAACACAAAAAACAGACAAGTGCATGACCTTGATCAACAGAAGCATAAATCAATTTAACACCTAGCTGTAGCATCTGGGGGCGGATTCTTCTGTTTAATGCACATGCACTTACGTTCCCATAAAATAAGGGGGAAAATGATTTGGTGCCTAAGTTCATCGGGTCAGAGAATCTCCAGCATAGGTAGAATTTGTCTGCTAAGGATTTGTAACGGAGAAAGATAAAAATCAAAGCCTGCTGACTGAATATTAAAAAAGTCACCCACTGCAACTGAGGACAAAATTGGTTCTACAGCAACAAGAGCCACAGGCATGACACCGAGCTATGAGAACTGTGCCTAACGCAGTGCCCCCAACAGATATCCCCCACCGATCAGAATCCAGGTGTAATGCCAGCGACAGCAAACCACAGGTGAGGGCAGGCAAGCTCGCAAGTGTCTGTATCACACAACACACTCGAAGCTTTATACCACTGAAACACAAATAGTTAAACAGGTATTTTAATGATTTTTTCCCCTCGTTCTGGATCAAGCAAAGGCAAAGCCCAAACCCAGGAACAACTACCCCAGCAAGCAAAAACTTCTGCCCAGCCAGAGCGCTCGGAACAACACAAGCCAGCAATTGTTTGTGTAAAGAACACTATCTTTCTGCTGTGTAAGCTCATTAAAAACACACTCGGGAGGCCTGTTTCTGATCGGAACTAACACGCAAGGTGATCTTGTTATCAACCAGGACCTCCTGGGACATCCTAAGCCTTCACTTCATCAGAACAGAGATAATGAGCTGCAACTGCAGCAATAAACACTTGAAAAAAAGGAGTAACTGGTTAATGACAGGGTAAGAATCATGAGGGCTCTGCAGTTCACATTGGAATGATTGAGTGAAATGATCTTCTGCGAGAGGCTGAGGAACATAAAAACTCACACCGAGTGCTCATCCTTCTCTCATCATCACATGACCAAGGACACACTTACGATGCTCAGCATCACTCAAGTCCAACTTGAGTTTTACTTTGAATCACCTGCTCTGTTTCTCTTGCTCTTCTGAAAATTGCCACAAACTGGGAAAAACAAACTCGCAAAGTTTGGTAACAGATGGTATGAGAAACGTGGTATCTGGTCTGGGCATGGAAGCAGGGATTTAGTCAGTTCTGTCATTTAGTTAAACAGCAACATAAACCCTACAAGAACATGACTCACTGGGAATCTGAAAAAAACATTACTGGTGAAAATATAAATGAGAACGTATTTTTCAGCTTCCTGGAAGCCCAGCAGGCAGATACAACCATCCAGTCCTGTACGTAGAACCGACCAGCGTGCCAGGGCTGCAGTGGGCACACACTCTGCCTATCGAGGCCTGTGCCATTTATCCAATTGTTTAGTTCTTCAGTATTTTCAGCCTTTAACCACTCATCCTGCATGAGAAAACGATCTCCTGGACAGAGTTCGTTGTTGCTGACCTGTGTCACGTTAAAAAAAAAGCAGCCTATACCATGAGGATTACACAGAACTCATTGTATTTACTACTGACCTGGTGGGAGGTCCCTGCCCATTGCAGGGGGTTGGAACTGGGTGATCTTTAAGGTCTCTTCCAACCCAAACTATTCTATGATTCAACTTCTTGGCCATTCCCATTTTATTCACTTTTTCAATCCATCTAATGCACTGAGGTTGGACTCCTCGGGGGCTTTTTATAGATGCTATCCATGCCAACAGCAGGACTCAGCTCAACACCACATAAGTTTGCTTCCAATAACATGGAAGGACTTAACTGTTCCATTTTTCTATGCACGTCAAAAAGGTGAGGAAGGACATGTGCAAAGCAAGCTTCCGAAATTCTTTCCCGTGCAAAATTATAAACATAGTGTTTTCCATCTGTTTCTAAAGAATGTCATGTAATAAATTACTATTCCAACTTCTGTTCTGGAAAGCAGAGCTTGTACCCATCATCATCCCCCCTCCTGTCTCTACCCACCTCCGTCATCAGTGCTGATTGATTATCCCAACAGAACAAATCAAACAGACCCAGATACGCTTCAGCAATTTCCCCTTTTTTTGACTAGTTTACAGTTAGGTTTGGGATACGTCCAGAGAACGGCAACCAGCCCCCATCGGCCTCAAGAGGACAGAGGCCATTCCCAACCACTCATGGCCACGATAAAGTTCTTAACAATGCATTTATACAGCCACAGCTGGAACGGTAATAGTAGCATTTCCCAATTGCTCAACAATATCACAGAATCACACGATGCCCTGAGTGGGAAGGGATCCCCAAGGATCACCAAGTCAGACTCCTGTCCCCGCACAGGACAAATCCCAACGTTCTCCTGATGCCCAACGTAATTCTCCGTGGCACATCCTCCCGCCATCCCCTTGGCACTCTTTGGTTTTGCAGCAGGTAAAGAATCAGGCCTTTGCATTTCATACGGACCTGGACGTAATCTAAGCGCAACAGCAAGAGTTCTCGAGTTCAGACAAAAGGCCTAAGAGAAGCACCGGATTCAAACACCCACCAGTTCTGGATGCAAAGTCAACAGAGGCAACGCTGCAACACTGCTTATATTATAGCTCCTCCTCAGCTTAATGGAAAACAAGACTAGACGAAGAAAATAAGGCACTGTTTGTCAGAACAAAGCCTTATTCAAAATTTATTCTCATATAGCATCCTAAAATCCTCCCCTACTGGCCTGAAACCAAGGTCCATATGCGACTCACGCATTTATTATATGAGGTCGTCAAAGGCAGCGTTTGATGGCAAAGACAATGCAGAAAAAAGATAAGAGATTAAATTGCTGCATACCCTCCTCAAGCATGAGCTCGGTTGGGCTTCACTGCTCATCTCCTACTCTGCCACAACTGCAGTTGAAACACCTGCAGCCTTTGGAGACACAGGTCCCCGTCCCAGCTATCCGGTACCAGCTGCAATGGGAAATTTCTTCCCAGCGAGCCCAAAGTGGCCAACTGTTGAGTGAGGCAAAGAGCACTCCCAATGTCCTTCCCAAAAATAACATTGTCCGGGATGGCGCGGGGCCACACTGGCCCAGCTCCTCTGATTAGACTGTCATCTTTGTACAGCACACACAGAGGTTGGCTCAGCAGGACACAGAAGAGCTTTGTTGAGAACTCTTTGCATATCAACGTCACAAAAATAACTGTCACGGCCATTTCTATCCTTAATGCTGGGACAGGATATGCTCATGTCGCATCCAATGCCCTTCAGCACTATCGTGATCAATCACTTTGATGCTCACCAAAGACAGTATGATCACAAACCACCAGAAATACTCTTCCCTTCTCCTTATCAGACTGAGCTTCTGAATGCTGAGATGTTTTGAGAGACAACTATGGGAAACCCAGCTGCCCACTGAACCCTGCTCACACTAATCCACTGGACCCATTTCTTGTTTTAACATCAGAGGGTGTTTAAGCAGAGAGGATGAAAAAAACTAGGCAAGCATTTCTTGCAAGATCTCTCCCCATTCTAAATATTTAAAGACTACGCTTATGAATTTTCTATCACATGCGAAATACCAGTTCATCACCTCACTTTAAAGCACAGAACCGTGAAGGTCACCGTATACACATACACAAGATAAAAAGAGAAGCACTACTGATCATCTCGATCTCGTTCATGCTTCCTACTCCCAACAGTAAAAATCTCCCACCTGAATTCACAAACTGCATTTGGTGTTTTTTTCCAGAGAAAGCAACTTGATCAACAGAACAATAAATCAGTGCCACCTAGTGGAGTCCCAAATGTTAAGCTGGACCACAGCTTCCAAATCAGAGCTGTCTGCACCGTCTTCAATTTAGGAACTCTATAACCATCTACATTAAATGAAAGCAGAAACAACTCAATAGGGGATCCCCACAGCGCACACTGCTGAGCAAATACAACCATAGAACATAAGCTTAAGCCTTTCCTTCAGCTTGTGTCCAGAATCGGTTTGAAAGAAGTCAAAAGCAACGCTGTTATCCCGTGTGAGGTGATCAGCCTCACCCAGTATTCTTCACACCAGACAGGGAAGAAACCCAAGGTAGAAGAAAACCCCAAACCAGTTCAGACCTTTAACCTCACACAACTCAACAACTGACTCTTAAAAAATAAATATATCTCAAAATATTATCTGATTTCTAAGGTCAGGTGCACAAAAATATCCCACTGAGTGCAAGTGCCGTGTCCCAAAGGAGGGAAAAGTCAATCAGATGATGCAACGGAGCCTTCCAATGCCTAACACAACAGCTAAAGCAGCAGCAGGGTAACCAAAGCTCCCCCTATTTCACTGGACATGCTTCTGATTCCCGTAACTGTGAGCAAGGTAGGAAGCTGGTAGAGGGGGTTGGAACTAGACCATCTTTAAGGTCCCTTCCAACCCAAACTATCCTTTGATTTGCTGTCCAGAGTGTCCCGTAGGGTAACAAGACCAGACTTCACTTATAAAAACATGAGGCAATTACAAAAGCCTTTGTCCAACAACCAATACGAGAGCACTTCTCTGCCTCAGGACTAACAAAATGAACTCAGCCCAAACAAAACAAGAGCACACAGCACAATATAAATCAAAATATCATCAGCTGCGGTAATGAAATTCCAGGCCCAGCACAAAATACAACAGTTTCCATTGTTAAAATACAATTTCTGGGTTTGATGCGATTACAAGGAAAAATGGAAGCTACAGAAGAACTACCTGGCACTAGAATTGACCAGGAGGATAAAAGATGACTCAGAGCAACGCAAAAAAATAGCAATTCTTTGGAGAAGCAGCCATATATCCAATCACCCATCCCTTTTTGCTGATGTAAGCTACGTGTTCTTTTCTCATGTCCCCACATTTTACTGACTTTGCAAAGGTACAGGAGACCACAAGCACCGTGCAGAGCACTTCAAACAGCAAGTAGAATGCAGAGATGTATGTGAGACAGCAAGATGTGGTCAAGAAGTGGAAAGATACTCAACCACCCTACAGTGACAACAGGTTGATGCTTGTAAAGGCTTCCACATTCCGAAGAGTGAATTATACATCCCGTACACAACAAAGATTTCATCTTCCTTCTGAAGCGTTTGTTCTGCAGGCTGCCGCTTTAGCAAAGCACACATTAATTTTACAATTATGTCCAACATTCCGATGTTCCAATAGGAATAGCGAGTCCCACAGAGCTCACATTTGCAAAGGCTCTCATTTGGCTCAGATATGGAAATCTCTGAATTTACATCAAATATGTAAATGCAGATACTTTAAAACACTTCCGATCTGATGCAATGTCAGGCAGAGATATTTTTAGTCCTAATCCATTTAAAGTGCTAAATTCCAAGGGAATCAGCAGCACGGCTTTCACTCACCACTTCAACTGCATTCTTCTGGTCCCACTACTCACTGCAGCCTCCAAGAAAAAGGAGAGAAGATAAAACCCTTCAAATGAGAAGAAAGTATCTTTGTCCTTTGTTTTCTAATACTTGCAGGTACTTCTGTATGTCCCAATAAATAATAAATCAGAACCACATTTGCACACAGAAAACACCGCAGAAACATATAAATAATGCAGAACCTTAACACATGAAATACATTTGTGTGGGATTTGCCGTTTTATCTCGAGCCTTATTCACATCAAACCAGCTCAGGTTCATGCGGCATAACTACGAGAAACCCACGAAAGCATCTGAGCATGGCACTAACCCTTCTCCAGAGCTGCCACGGCCACTGCAGCTCCACAGCCACTGAGACACTGAATATTAAGGTTGCGAAGATGTCCTATTTAGCAAAATAATGGAAACATTACAGCTTCAGAAAATATGTATTAAAAAAAAAAACCCACAACCCAATTAGAACCCTTCAACACACTGCAAGTTACCTGCTGGCACAGAGGCTGAGTCAAAAAAGAAATCACACAGGTATGAGCCGATGCATTATTTGATGATGTCCAGATTTGCTGGTGGTAAGTGAAGAGGAGGATTTTTGTTCTTACAACGAAACTGAACTTACGTGTGAAATACTAGGAAATGTTGACAAACCAAGTGCTCTAAATACTAACAGTATGAGGATTTAGAAGAGCTGAGAGCATCCAGCCAGGAAAAGATCACTGTAAACATAAATCTTCTATACTTTTTCCTAACCACCCACACAACAAATCACTATGACAAACAGCAAGTCCGAGGCATTTTAGGTTGAGCAGTAAGGCAGTTCCTGCGAGGGGGGGGAAAGCCTCCTCCTGAGACTACTTCTTTCCTCTTTCTATTAAATCCCTATTTTTCTCAGCAGGTGCAACGTGACCACACCTCATTCCACCTGTTACTGCTTAACAGGATCCCTCAGGACAGCATCTCGGCTGGGACAGGATCCCTCCTGGCTGCTCCACGTGACTGTCGGGGGATGTGAGCTGCGGCTCTGCACACGCACCTGAGCACAGGATTTACCTCCTACCACCTAAGAGCTAATGGAACCAGAGCACAGCCACGAAAAGCTGACTTCTCTGCTAGGAATAGAAGCACACTACCAACAGAAACACCCATTTTCAAGTACTAGACAAAATAACTTTTATTCTATTAAAGAGAAACATTTCACAGTATTGCCTTAATCGAGAGCTGACATTCATGCTAGCTTGAAGCGGAAAATTACAGTCTTTTCCTAGATACAAACACAGGCTTACACTGCAGCACTTCATTCTTTGCTTTATTTTTGTTCATAAAGCACAAACTACTCTCAATCTGCTCATATAAACAAAATATTTTATGAAATATTCATTTCACAGAAAAATGGAGAATAATGATAGAGCTGACTGGCCAAAGCCCATCCACAAAAAACCCCCAATGGCAAAACTAGAAAGTGAATCCACATTAAATTCAACCTCTATTCCACCTGCCATTCCTCCTCTTACAGGCCAAGGAGTTTTCTTCAGGAAAACTCAGCGTAAAGACCCAGGATGAAAAAAATCTGCAGCCAATCAGCTTTTCAACTGCAGAGACAAAATGCAAGAACAATCAAGCAATTGCTCCAGAACTGAGAGATGAGCAACACTCCTGCTTTTTCTTGTAGACTTATCCAAAGACAAAGCTAGAACAGGAAAAGTGCCAGTGAGCTGAGGGCAGCTCAAGAAGCTTCACAGGACTGAAACATGGTGTGTAGAGTCCAACTGAGACAGAAAGTGCAGAGAAACAACCACCTGGAGTCCTAGTGATGGCAACAGGGAGAAGAGCGGAACAGGACTCATGCCTCACTCATTATGGTTTCTCACTTACAACAGCTTTCTGGGTACCTGTTGGTTATTGCAGTCCACACACGCACATTTTATTTCCTTAGTAGTATCCCAACATGTCTGGCTTCTTTCCTAACCAACATCGCTCACTCGGGAGTAGACAATAAACGCTAAATGCCTCCAAGCTGCATCCCACAGATCATGAAGAGAATTAACTCCACGAGGACCTAGGGGACTAAGGAATAATTCTGTCTGTCTGTTCCCAACCCCCAGAGGCGTGTTACACTGCTAAGGGATTATAATTTGAAAACACTGGAGCTGAAATACAGTTACAGTGCTCTGTTCTTTTCAATTCTGCAGGCTTATAATAATTTAATAAGTTACTTGGGCAAGCAGCTGCTGATTATATTTGTCTAAAATGCTATACACAAGCGTCTGATGACTGTTTCTCTCAGTATTAACGTATTCAAAAACACAAAATGAAGTTCTTGAAAAATTATAATTAGCCAATACTGTCAGCACGCATTTTGCATGCTCGATCCTGAGCTGCACAAAACGAACGTTTTAAGCACATTAGTAAGTGTTATTTATACCCACAGCTCGAGAGAAAGTTTTTCAAAGGGTTATTTAGGAGGCTTTCAAAGCACACGCAGGAGCACCCTGAGCGAGGGCATTGTTTTAGGACAACAATGCCGCAGCTTGCACAACAACCCAACCACGACATAGAAGGCAGCGATCATTGAAATGCATCACATGGAAATGGAACAGCAGCATGAGCTGCATGGACTATTTGCTCTTACACTTAACCTTTAAACACTGGGGGTGCTTTATGTAAACACACGGAGAAAATAAACGCGCAGAGTAATGGGGAGTGCATCGCCCTGATGGTTTGGGGGTTGCCCTTCCATTTGGAGATGTGGTGACCTCAAGCAAAGCCTGGGGACACCTTCCCATTTCTACTCCTGAATTCATACATCACAAACCCAACCATTCTCACTGAAACACAAACAAGCGTAGATGTTTACCAGGATGCTCTCCCTGCTCTCTTGCACCAACAGCACAACCAAACTACACAAAACCCCTCACTCACAACAACTCGCTCCACTCTGTTCAGCTAAGAAAATACCATTTTGTGTTACAGATGGAATAATAACAGCAACATCCAAAGTTCCCTTCCTGCGATTTCTCTCTGGAAAGACTTTCTCAAGTTAAAAATCAGCCTTGCCCCAGTCAGAACATTATCACTCAAGATTCTTCTGCCATCTTTAGTTCAGAGGAAAACCATTTCTACAAGTCCTCCTGGCTGCCACTGTCTCACTGGGAACCCTGTGAGATCCACGCCAAAAGGAAACTTGCTGATATTTTTCTAGCAGAACAAAAGGAAGGTATTTCAGTGTAAGAAAATATGCCCGAGCAGGTGGTAATGCGAGGGCAAGAAAAGAGATACCAAGGACTTCAGCAAACATCAGAGTTCAGTATTACTAATTAAATACAAACATATGATTAAGTTCACATTTCAAAATCTCAGAATAAGACGTTCTGAGGGGTTTGTGACTGTTGGATGCTCTCCTGGGTTACACAAGGATACCTAATGCAAGAGAACAGAAACGCCCACTTCTCCGGGATTTGCAGGCAGAACAGAAGTACAGGCAGAGCTCATCACCATAGCACCTCAGAGGGTTCCAAATCAACTGCTGAGGCAAGGTAAAACCACAGCACCAAGAGTGAGAGGCACTTAATGACTCTTGACAGCCAAAAAACCCCTCATCCAACCTGAAAACTACCCTAATCTTTACATCTCCCCGTGTTTCCAAAGGTATCACAGCATCCATAACATGCAAACTTCAGTGTGTTTGTTTTTAATGTCCGAGTGCCCAGTGATGCAGGGTATCTGCGCATCGGAGAGGACCTTGCATCATGCCAGGATGAGTCAGTCCCCTCTCAAGCCGACCCTCAGCGCTCAGGCTCTCTGCAAGCCGGGACCGCTCCACATGAAACGCGATGACCAAATGGGACTGTTCTTCCACCAAACACTGCTCTAATTCTCCTGTATTCAGTCTTCCCACTTGAACGGAATAAAAACCCTTTTGAGAACAACAATTCCAATTCCCCCCCCTCCTCTTTTTTTTTTTTTTTTCTCAGGCGCACTATGGGATTCCTCAGAGCATGCACAATGCAAATAAGGGAAACGTCCTTTGAAAGGGTGATTAATATGCAAAGGCAGCCTGCTTTTCCGTGGGATGTGAAGAACCACCAACGAGCATTTCCAAATTCTGAGGTTTCTTCAATTATTGCTAGTGTTTATTTTAAACATAAGATTATGCAATAATACCACACACATTAGGACCAATTTGCCAATATTGTGTAAACAGCACCACACTGGCTGTTCATCCTTTGTGTCATATTTAAACACAGTCTGGAATATCCCGGCTATAATGGCACTGAAAAAAGTGGGATTTAAATATTTTAATCCTTAACGGTTATCGATCTTCAGGTTACAAACACTGCATTTAAAACCCACTGTGGTTTTTTTTTTAAAAGATATATTAAAGTGGTTTTTTTAAAAAAAAAATAAAACTATAAAGTTTGTAACATTAAACATTAATTTCAGTGACAATTAACTTCTGCGTGAATATATTGCAGGCATTTTAGTTATATTTTTTATATAGTTGCCTTGGAGATAAGGGATACAGAATGTGAAACACCCAGGAAAGCCAATTCAGATTTGGAGACAACAATTTTCTACTTCCATTCTATAGGATTTTCATGACGATTTTTCATCTTCTATCACCCTAGTCAACCACATTGTCTGTGGTGGTGTTGGACTGATAGCTGGTCTTGATGATCTTGGAGGTTTTGTCCAACCTTAATGACTCCATGAATAAATCAGGTCTTTCCATACGAAGAAATGAACCATTTCAACTCTATTCCAAGTCATTCTCCCAAGTTTGTGCTAAATGAGGCAACTCCCAGGTTTCACACCACACCCTTCAGATCCCTTAGCTGCCTTGTCATAAGATCTAGGATACAAATAGCTTGAGGATCAGCCATGTCACGCATCACGTTACTGTCACTAGCCTAAACTTAATTTTCTTGCATCAGGTTTACATATATAGGACCTCATCCCCACCATTACCAATCCCGAGCTGAAATAGGATCGGTATCTGCCGTTCCCCAAGTTTGGGTCCCACCAAAGCCAAGTTCACCACAGATCACCGGACTGTCAGAGCCTTATGGACCTTTAGCTCCTCAAATTATCCAGACAGGGAAGAAACACAGAACCTGTTCTAGAGGAGAAGTGAACATTTAGAGAATTGAGTTGAAAAAAAATCTCTCCCTTATTTTAAAACCTGAGGTCTAATTTTGAATGCTCAGTAGAAAGCTAAGACATCAATTTTCAAACGCAAGGACCTTATGTTCTTCAAACGGAATACAGCTCCCTTGTTTCTGCTGCCAATACAACGGCCTAAATGATTACTAGATTTCCATACTAATTATTCACTTAACTGTGATGGCGTAAGAATTTGGACAACTCATCCAGCTATTAAGTACAGTACTCTGTGAATACACCCACAGCTGCTGCTTCTTCAGAGGACTCCGGTATCTTAATGCAGTTTGCACTTGCCTAACAGGACAAGCCTTCCATTGTTAGCTAGTTCCTAAAAATCAGCTTTTCCATCAGCAGCTGCCTGAGGATCTGAAGTTATTAGAACGAAGGTTATTGATGTTCTACATTCATCCAAACGCCAGTTTTGCTACAGGAGTTGTAATACAGATATTGCAACCTCAGATGCCAAAGACCATGCTGAGGTCTGATCACAGATTATGGAATGGGTTGGGCTGGAAGGTACCTTAACAATCAGCCAGTTCCACTTCCTGCCCTGGGTAGGAACATCTCCCACTGGATCAGGGGCTCCAAGCCCCATCCAACACTGAGCAGCCAGAGCCAGAGACTCCCCATCGCCACAAACACTACAACTGTCAGGTATCCCTTATAGTTTCAAATATGTCACCATCTACTCTGTACACCTCAGCTGTTTTGGCACAAGCTTTTCTTGTATTTCTCCTTGGAAGCTCTGGAAGCTGCAGGTACCACACCTGTCCTCCCACCATCATCTTGGAGATAGTGGAAGATACTGCACTTGAACTGTAAGTGAAAAGAATGTTTCAGTCTGAAGTTGTCCTTGATGTTTATCTACTCCTCTTCCTCTAGGCACCTATATTGTCAACTAAAAACTGCAGATCACCCTCATTCCGGCACTCCTCGGGACTGCCTCCAACACACACAAGTGCCATGGATCAGAAGGGCACTCAGGGCAACTTCAAAAGGTGACGTTTCTAATGAGCAGCTGCATTTCAATGCCATCAACTGAAAGGGCAGAATGGCACTGCCGCCAAACCCTCCTCATTTACATCCCTTTGCATCAGCGAGGCCTTTAAGCCATGGTAATGTGTTTTCCTAAACAAAAGACCACAGAGCCAGCAGAGAGCTGACCTTCAAATTTGCTTCTGTGATTTTAATGTCTCAAAGCCCATTTGCCTGGTGGCCCTTTTTTTTCTTCTCCTTCCAGGGGCTGAAAGTGAAAACCAACATATCAAGGCTATGAAACCATGGGCAAAGGCCACAGCTCGGGAAGGCAGAGGCATCTGGGAGCTGTAGTTCTCCTTACAAACACACCCTCAGCAAAATCCCCCCCAGATCCTCTCCCTGCAATAGAAACCTAATGTAGGAAGACAACACATTTTTTTTTCCTCATTGTTTGCAAACTTTATATTCCCAATTCAGGTTTTCTGCTTATTTTATCTTACATTTCAGATCTCCAAGAGTGTGTAGAATTAGGGAAAAAAAAGACACCACCTTTTAACTGCACCTGGAAAATAGCATAACAGTCCCTGCTTTAATTCTTTAGAAGCTATAAGCTACGCCGCACACTTCCAAAGACACCTGCTTCTCCCAGCTTTTATTTGGAACGTCCACAATATCTGTTTTACTGTAGAGCACAACAGAAGTGTTACTGTCAGACGAAACCAGCCCAGATTGCACTGCCCTGCAAAACCAACACTTCAAAAGGCTCACAAGAAAACCAACCAAACCCTTAGCATTGTGCATTCTCTGTACAAACAGCATCACCAGGTGTGTTAAATAAAGAGTAAAAATGCAGGATGGCCTTTTAAATGGGAACATAAACTGTGCTTTGTCTCTCTCTGAAGCTATTTTCCTGTTCCTAGCAGACTGATGGCAGCAGATGCAGCATCCCCTCCTCCTCCCCATCAATTCGTTCTGGTCCTGCAGCCAGTGCAAGGCAGTTACCCCTCCTAAAAAACCCCAAACAAACAAACAAACCAACCCACCCCAACCCCCTCCACGCCATCCTCTATCAACAAGGCACCAATCATTCATACCCCGTGGCACAAAAGCCTATCTTTAAAATGCTTCTGGAAATGGGCCAAGAAAAGGGAAGGCACTTTCAGCCTGGAGAGCAGCCACAACCTTTAGAGCTTAAAAACTGGGTATTAATCATTAAATTACTATTAGATTAAACGTCCTGAAAAAAAAAATAACCCCAAACAACAAACAACCTACAGCACACAAAAAAAATCCACCCATCCCCCAAAAATCCAATGGTCCAGTCAGAGCTTTGCACGCTCGTACATCAACAGGATAAAAGTTTATACAAAATATGCTCTAATATTTAAGAAACCAGAGTTCTCGGGATGTAAATGCAAGGAGACGAGCCATCTGCTGTGTCCATAAATCAGCCTCTAAATTACGAGAGGAGGTTTTCATTTCATAGTAGATTAAATAGAGCATCACTATCACTGCCCCAGGAATACATACAAAATATGGAATTACGCTGAAAGACGTGTTCTGAACCTGCCACACAACTATTGCTCTGGCAACACTCTCTTCAGGAATTCCTCACTAAATAAGCATCTCTTGCCTCCTCTTAGGTTCAAGCTGCCATAAAGCTGTAGGTAGGGTTTTTTCTTAGCATCACCATAGCTGCTCCCCCTCGTTCACTGCCACCTCCTCCGACATCACAGCTCCCAGAGCCTGAAGCAACAGCCTTTCTCTCCCCACCACAGACTGCAGCGAGGTCAGCTGGGAAAAGAAGGTACAAGCTTCAGCAGACCAAAGCACCCTTGAGCAGGGAAACATAACCGACGCGCTGGGTGCTGCTTTTGCCATAAACAGGGCTGCTGCTTTGTTCTGGCTTTTTAACGTTTCATTTGGGTTTTGTGTGCCCCATTTTATGCTGATCTGACAGGCTGGTTCCAGCTGTGCGACTCCCCAGGCACTCCACACGTTCATAATTATTATTATTGGATAAACACGTATTGGAGTGGGGCAACAGATGATAAGCAGATCATTTTTCTTTGCTTACTTCCATCTATTTCCCCCCCAAGAAAAAAAAAATGCTTTATCCTCCCCTCCCACAGCTGAGAAAGCCAACGTGAATGTGTCAGAGAGCAGTCTGGCATCTTATGAGGGCTGAGATCAAGAGCGGATGCGGAGCTGGTGATTCGAGGGTGTGGCTGAGTGGGATGCGGAGCTGGAAATGGAAAGGCAACCACCACCACTCTTATTTGTTACATATACCCTCCAAGAGGCAGCAATATCTGTAATTATAATAAAGAGAAGCAATCTGGCAGTGCTTATTGCAGCCCAGAGCTGTGTCTCGTTAGGGACGGGTGTTGTGCTGATGGGAAGCAGGTGCCTTGATTTGGCCTCGCTGGTGGCCACGAGCAGCAGAACCGGTGCCGGAATCGAGCCACGGCCAGAGAGCCATCGTAACCGTGTCGGCTGGCACAACCACGGCTGGAGCAACCACACAGGGAGGGAGAGAGGGATCAGCGCTTCGGGAATAAGGCATCGAAGAGTTGTGGTTACACTGGAGTGAGGCGAGCAGCAAAATCCACAACAGCAGCGATGGGAATGAGCAGCAGGCAGCAAGGAGGCAGAAACGGGTGCAGGGAGCGAGTGAGCGTCACTGGGAAGTGGTTACGGAACAGGGAGACGGGAAGGGGCTGCAAGAGCAAAGGCAGCGACTGCGGGTGCTTTCGGACACGGGGCTAGCAAAGAGGGGGAGCGGCTGCTGAGCTGTAGGACAGGGAGGAAAACCTGACAGAGCCAAGAGTAGGCGCAGAAGGCTCTGGGAACGCTTCCCAGCGAGTGTGGATAAGGACAGCGCGGAGTATGGAGGATGCCAAGAGGGAGGTGGCTGGGGCGGTGCCGGCACAGGCGTGGCTGCGCACCCCCTCCCCATCGACCACAACCCCCTCCCGTTATCCCCATGCTTCCCATTCCCCATCCCAATCCACCACTGACCCCTCCCAATATTCCACTATCCCCCCACTCTCCACCATCCACCCACCCCTCCCGTTATCCCCATGGTCTCCATCACCTGGAGACCCCTCCCGCTACCCCCATGGTCTCCATCACCTGGAGACCCCTCCCGCTACCCCCATGGTCTCCATCACCTGGAGACCCCTCCCGCTACCCCCATGGTCTCCATCACCTGGAGACCCCTCCCATTATTCCATTTTCCACCTACTCTCCATCACCAACCAACCCCTCCCGTTATCCCCGCACTCTCCATCACCCATCGACCCATCCCATTATCCCATTTGATAGGAATGGTTGGACTAGAAGATCCGATGGGTCCCTTCCAACCCGGTTGTTCTATGATTCTATGCCCACCTTCCCAATTTTCCTCCGACCCTTCCCGTTCCCCCAATAACGGCACCAAGCGAGTCCCTCCCATTCATTCTCTCTCACACATAGGAGGGTGGGGGCCCAGCTCAGCCTCCTCCGCCGATCCCCACAATGAAACCAACACGACAGCGGCAAATCCATCGACAACGGCAAATCCATCGCCGCCACCGCCTCCTCCTCCTCCTCGCACGGCGACACCATTAACACAGCGCACGTAGCATCCCCTCCAGTGGCCTTTTCCATCGCCATTGTCTGGGAATCACGGCAGAGCGAGCGCGGGATCCCGCAGGGGAGCGAGGAGATGCTCCCCAGCACTCGGCAGCCTTCTCGCTTGCCCCTCTCCCCTTCTCCTGTCAAATCCCCGTCCGCCCCTTCCCAAGAACAATGCGCACCAATGGGCGCAGCTGGAAAAAGGGGAGATCCCGCTGTGGGATGCGCGTCCCCCCCAAATCCCAGCGGTAATGATAAGGCTCACCCAAGAGCAAAAAAAGGAAGGGGATCCCACCAGGGGCGGCGTCCCCCCTCCCTCCATGAATCGCTGCGATAACGACAAGGTTCACCCGACACTGGCAAAAGGGGAGACACCGCCAGGGGCTGCGTGCGTGTCCCCAAATCCTAGCGACAACGACGAGGGCTGTGCCACCAAAAGGTGGGGGAGACACCCTCACCGCGGGCTCTGTGTCCCCAGTCCTAGCTGTAGTGAGGTCTGCACGACACCAAAAGGGGGGACACCCCCAGCAGAGCCTGCTGTGCCGTGTCCCCCCCCCCGATCCAGCCGCAGCAGCGGGGGCAGCTCATCCCATTGTTCTCCAGGAGCTTCCCAGGGCAGCGCCCAGCCCAGCGCAGCCCCCCCCCCCCCCCAGCCCCCCCCCCAGGGCAGCGCCCACCGGCCACACAGCCCCCGAACCCCAGCAGCGACCAGGCCAACCCGAGCGGCTCCCACTGGCCGCACCCCCACATCTGCTGCACCCCCACCTCGGCCGCACCCCCACCTGCCCACACCTGGGGCAGCGCCCACCGCCTGCACCCCCGACCCGCACGTCGCCCACAACCCCCGGAGCAGCCCCCACAGCCCCTGGCACGGCACCCCCAGAGCCCAGGCGGCTCCCAGGGGCTGCACCCCAACCTCTGCAGCTCCCGGAGGAGCTCGCAGGGGCCGCGTCCCCAGCTTCACACACCCTCGGAGGAGCTCCTGGGGGCTGCACCCCCACCTTTGCATCCCTGGAAGAGCTCCTGGGGCTGCACCCCCAGCTTCACCCCCTCGGAGGAGATCCTGGGGGCTGCACCCCCAGCTTTACGCCCTCGGAGCAGCTCTGAGGGGCTGCCCCCCCCCCCCCCCAGCCCTGAAGGCAGAGCCCCCCGCGCATCGGCCGTACCTGCAGCTCCGAGCAAACACAACGTCCAGGGGAGCACTGTGGCGAGCAGCATCGCAGCCGGCGGAGGCTGTCGGGGGGAGAAGGAGAAGGGACAGGCGGGAGCCGAGCTCAGTGCAGCAGCAGCGGCGGCGGCAGCTCCGCTCGCTCGGTGCGCGCTCCCCCCCCCCCTGCGCCGTTAACGCGCCGCCCGCCCTGACTGACAGCGGCCGCAGCACCGCCGAGCCCTGCCCCACAGCGCCGCCGTGTCCTTCCGCCCCGCGCGCGCATCAAGTAGTGCGGAGCGGCCACCGCTCTGGCGGGAGGCGGAACGCGGAGGAGGAGGCGGCAGGGGAGGCCTCCGACCGTGGTTTAGCCACAAAAATGAAATTGAATACTATCACCACAAATAGAAACGAGTTAATCCTTCCCCCCCCCTTAACATCATTCTCCTCAAAGTTAAAACCTCCCCCAAAATTTACATTTTTCTCCACTGAAATTGACCCCATTCTGCCCCAAAAACTCACACCAGCCCCAGAAATGAAACTGAACGCTATCCCCCTTCAAAGAAACTAACGTTATTCCCAAATGGAAAAACATTATGGTTCTATGATTCCATTGGTTGGACTCAATGATCTGGTGGGTCTTCTCCAACCTGGCGATTACTCTATGATGAGCTGCAAAATGAGGAATTATTATTCCCGAGAAGTGAAATGAATTAATTCACTGGAGGAGGGGAATTTGAGAAGGGCATTAATTCCCTGCCCAGAGGCACACCTGAAGGAATCGTGCTGTTTAAGATGGGAGTCCAACCATCCCCGAGTACCTCATCTGCCCAAGTTTTAAATCTCTCTGTGACGAAGGCTCCACCACTGCCCTGGGCAGCCTCTTCCAGGGCTTCCCCACTCTTCCACTCAAGATATTTTCCCTAATATCCAATCTAACCCACCCCTGGGGCAACTTGAGGCCATTTCCTTCCATCCCATCCCTTGCCACTCGGGAGAAGAGCTCAGCACCCACCTCCCCACAAGCTCCTTTCAGGAGCTGCGGAGCCATGAGGTCTCCCCCTCAGCCTCCTCTTCTCGAGGCTGAATTAGAAGTAATTTTATTCAGGTTTAGCCTAAGGTCTGCGTTTTCTTCTCAGAAGCATTAGAGAAAAGCACTTCAGCTGAAGTAGACCTTTGTCATAATATGCAAAATAATCTGGCTTTGTGTGCTAATTGCAGTTTCTGTTTTAAAATGAAATTCAAAATACCTGGAGAAGTTGTGAGTATGTAAGGACTTCTAATGACAGAGACTTTATTAAGCAGAAAACTGCCGAGCAGAAATCACTTGAGCAGAAGATGCTTAAAGAAACACCTCCCTTTGAGCACAATTTGACACCAGTATTTCATTGATATTTTAATATAGTCAACCCATTCCTGTATTTTGCTGGTAATGTTCCCAAGGATCACTCCAGACCAGGTCCTATTCTTCTATTTCATTCTTTTCTGTTGGAGAAATCCCTTTCCATTTTATAAGAATCCTTCTCTAAAAGAAACAACCAAATCCCTTATTGCACGGTGATTGAAACCATTCCTTCCCTGCTCCTTTCGGCTGCCTGGCCCATGGCCTCATATTGGATTGATTATCTGCAGGGAGCAACCTTGGCTCAGCCATGCCATGTGCTAGTACTCCACTCTCTCCTGCTCTCCCAGTTCCCACCAGTCCCCACTATCCTGCAGACTTGGACTCTATTCCACACACACATCAAGTCGCTCATCCAGGAAGATGCCAATATTGAAGTTTTTTGGGTCATACAGACGCTCCGCTTAGAATATTTTGGAACAGAAAGCCAACCTCTCAGAGGATTTGGTTGGGTTAAAAACCCTCAGAAGAAAGTCTCCTTCATCCTGAAAACAGGAGGCAGATTCTTAGATCTATGTTTTCCCTTATCATAGTGAGAACTCCGCATTAACAACAATTATCCGACTTCACCAGATTAAATCAACTGGTGCCTGTAGAGGAGAGGGGCACGGGGTGGGACTGGGTGAGCTTTCAGGTTCCTTCTGACTCAAACCATTCCATGATTCTATGAAAGGAACCCCAAAGGATAACAGAACACAGTCTTATGTGGTGTGGTCCTTTTTTTCTCATACACAACCCCAGATGAAGTTCTGGCACAAGGGAATTTCTGAGTCTCTACCCTGAGTGGTTAGATAAACTCTTTTGCATTCAGCCAGATTAGTGCCCCATCATTTCCTACCGAGAAGAGAGACCGAGTTGTCATTCTGTGATTAGTACTGTCGGAAATAGTTTGTAGAATTAGTCCTAGTTCCCAGAGGCCTTAGACAAGTGTCTATTTGTTTCCATTCACTGCAAAGAACATCCAGGTAGACAGCTACCTTGTAAAAATTACATATATAGCATTCATAAGAGGTTGTGGGAGTGCACAGGTCATTAGGTTTTGAATGAGGAAGCTTTAACACTTAGAAGATGCAGCTCTCCACTTTAATTCGCTGACACTGAGATCATTCCATTAAATATGCAAGGATTTTTCTGTTTTCTTGATTTTTATAGAAAAGACGACTGAGATTTCATGGAAAAATCCCAGCCAGCTTCCTTACAAAAATCAGCAAAATACTTGCAAAACCATAGCAGTCGGAAATGCTGAACTACAGTCTTGTACTGAACATGAAATCAAGGCAGCTCTTTTCCACGAGAGCTGACACTGCATAAACTCAGAACAGAAAGACATGAGAAGAAAGCCTTGGGTCCAACACAGCATGAATTGTTATATACTGGGAGTGAGCAGTCGTCTGTGTTGCAGGTATCTGGTACATCTTCATTCCTATTAACCAACACCTTAGCTCATGACACAGTAGCATTAATTCTCAGGACAAAGAAACTAGCCAGATGGAAGTCAAGCACGTAAAAAGCATCTCAACCCCTCTCCAACCCAGTGACAAAGCAAAGGAGAGGCCAAGAACACCACCTCACCTGGAGCAGACTTCCAGAAACATGAGCTTTTCCCCTGCCTCTTCACAAGATCTGACACAGCAAAGACACCAAAGGTCTAGTCTGAATTTAAGCTTCTTCATAATTCAAAAAATTATGGGGTTTTATGATGGAAGTCCAATAGAGACCAGTCTCAGGCACATCCAGACTGAATGAAGCGAGAAACATTTCCCCTTTTCTTTGCCATTAAGACACCTATGGGCCCACTCATTTTTTTTCCTCCTCCATCTATTAAATAAAAAGGACAATTCACACAAATCAACACAGGTTTCAATTATCAACTTCGCTGCGTAGTTTGCATAAAAGCGAAGAGGAAATCTTCATCGAGTTTTCTCCCACATTTAAAACCAGCAGTGATGGTATCTATCAAATTAATGCCACTCCTGCTACGCAAATTTGAGAACAAGCCAACGAGAACTTTAACTGCAGAGCTATTTCACAGAGTGGGTGCAGCTTCAGCATCACGGATTGCAAAACAGCCCTCTCCAAAGCCAGCACCCCCTTCTCCCAACTGCTCACTAGTCAGTGTTTGAGGCAGGATTACTACAGGACACACTGGAAATTCTTTACGACATTTCAAGCATCATGTGGGGTCAGGAGAGGACTCCACCTGCCAAACCGAGAGAGAAGTAACAGAGCAGACAGTTCTGCTTTGTAGTCAGTCTTTGAGAAAAGTTTACAATCCAAAATTGCTGCTGAGGTCAAATCCCAAGATTCGAACCTGATGCAACAGGCCAGTAATAGCCACTGCTGCAACAACAGATGCCGCGTGTCGCTGATCATCTGAAAGCAGCAGAAATAACTTTCATCAACGTGCCCCGTGCGCTGGCATCGTTAGGGAGACGTGGTCTGCAAAGAATGACTTGCGATCTTCTGTGGGAGCCACTAGACCCAGATTTAGAAACCACAAAGTAGATTTATTACTCATTTGTAGGTTACAGAAAATACATGAGCAGGAGTGGCACACGGAGGGAATGCACTCGATGGTTTCTCTGCTCAAAGGCTCATTCTAGGCTGTGCGAATATTTGTTATGAGGGTTAACAAGACTATGCAACACGTACCTCAAACAATCTTGTTCTTCACAGATAGGCAATCCAAGCAGGGATAGTCCCTTAAAATACCCTTCTCTGTCTCAGAGTATTTTGTAAGCAAGTCTTAATAAAGAAAATAATCCTATCTCGTCTTCCTCCTTTAGGCAACACGCCTTACAAAACTGACTATTTAGGCTCTTCTGGTGATGTCATAAACCACAAGAATGAAGATGAAGTCATCAGAATTTAAGAGATTAAGTTACAGAAATTCAGAACCTTGGCATCGAACGCATCTATGGTTTATCTCCATACCTGGAACAAGCTCCAGCACTGATCTCAGCACTTGTCCTGTGCTGGGATCCTGCTTGCTGCATGCGTGCAAGGAGGTGATGGCTCTGTGCACGGAGCTAAGGAAACAGGCACTACTGCTGTTAACCTATTAATCGAAATAGCCAGGGAAAGAAGCTTCGTGAAGATCATCAGTCACTCTGACTCACAGCAGAAATGCCACCAACAATCTAATGGCTTTCCTAGAAGCTACCTGGCAGTTATTTTCCATGCAGTTCTCAAAAAGAAATCTTCAATCTTTGAATCTTTCCGTCTTAAAACTTGAAATTTAATGCGTGTGCTTCCATGTATGAAGCCATTACACTTAGTGTGCAGGGACTGCCTCGTTTTAATCTTTTTAATCTAGCCAGTCAGCTCTGATGTTGTAATTCAGAAGAGAAAGGCTCTCAGCTGATTAGACTCGCAGAAACTAAGAGGGTTGTAAAGAGTACAGCAAGATGAATTGCTGGTTCTTTTACACTCTTCCCATGGTATCACTAGTATTTGTTTTAATTTGAAGCAGTCTGATTAGTGGAGGCATTTGAAGCTCACCCATTACTCTGTGCCTCTGAAGAGGAGCATAACCATCACTAATACCTACCTATTTCCAAAGGACAGCTGTTCCGCTTCTGCTTTTATTTATACTAATGTTCATTAAAGGACTCGCCGTGATATCATGCAGAGTAATGCATGTGTAAAACCAGTATATGCAAAATTAGAATAGAAGAGACCAAAACATTAGGGTGTCTCTGGCTAAACATTTGGTAGCAAGCAATAAGTGGTTATCTTGATTGGAAAAATCCATCCCTCAATCTGCTTCCATTTAAAAAAGTATAAATACGCCTGGCAGGAATGTTCAGGCACATATGAAAGTTATGAGAAACCACATTCTCTCAACAGGGAGTTCCATTTCACATTTAGACATAAGCTAACCAGATTTTTTTTCTGGATCTAAAAGCACAAATGACCAATGGACTCCACTGAGAAACTTCAGGAAGATTCCCCCAGCCCCCAGAAGCAAGTAGGCTTTCCAACAGACAGCATAAAATGGTCTTTTAAAACCCTTTGCTCCTCTTCTTCCTCACCATAAGAGTGGTACCCGCACCTTTCAGAAGGGAGCGGATGTGGCTCCTTTCAAGTTGAGGCTCCAGAAGAGGAATCCTGCCACTCTTTCCATTTCTACAGAAGAAAATTGGACAAATGACACCGTGGAGAGAACGATGCGATGGGCACAACTTATAAATTTAAACATCTATCTTCATAAGAAGGAGAAAGGTAAAGCGAAGAGAACAGAGATTTGAAAATATCATAGCGTAAAGGAGATGCAACATTCAAGGAGTAACAACAGCCCTGCAAACAGCTTGCCCTGCAAACAGCTTTCATGTTTAATATCGATGTATTTTGAGGAACACCCAACTGCACCATTGCCTGAGAGGACTGCCCATGGCTGGGGATTGTTCCCCTTGGAAATCTCAGGATTAAGCAGCTTCATTCTCCAAATCCCCTCCGTCTGGCCAGAAAGAGGATCTTCACTTTCCTAATAGGAGTCTTCACTGCTTCCCTTCATTTCTATTACTTGCACTTCACTCCCAAACAGCAATCGGGCATCTTCGTCCTCTACTGTTCCACTAACCGTTTGATTGTATCACCAGCTAAAGAGCTGCAGCCACCTCTGAAGTCAAGTTCTCTGAAACAACTCAAGCAGCACCACGATTTAAACTTTCCTCTAGCTGAAAGGCAACTAAAATAGGATTATGCTGATGGCATAAAACCCCAGATAGACAGTCGCTGAAACAGAAAAAGGAAGAATTCAATTTCAAAATCAGCCTGGAGCACAGTTTAAGGCAACATGCAGTGTTTTCCCCTGCCTTTCAAGGTTGCCTTCTGTTTCCTCAACATTTTCTGTCGCAACCAGATTAAAGGCATAGAAGAATAAGGCTGGTAATAGAACCCCAGCCTGGCATTTCTCTAAAAATACTGTGGAGATGATAGAAATGTGAAGAAAGTAGCGCTTCTATTTTTTGCATAATAGTCTTAAAATGGTGCTGAAATGCAATGAGGAGGAAAAGATCCTAAAAAATTCTTGCTGTTGAGGCAAAAATCACTGTTCCCGAACTGGATAGATCATCTGCTTTACTACCAAGGACTGGATCTAGGCTCTGGGATACAAAACACGCTGGAAGCAGATCAGGCTGTTTGGAGGAAACCACCCGGGCACATCTGGGCGAAGTCGCCTCCACCAAGATGTTAAAGTTCAGCTGTGAAATCTCTGGCACCACTTTAATATCTTAACCTTTGCCCTCACCAGTCTGGTAGCACACAAGGGGGACAAATCCATTTGTGAGGATCACCTGGTGCTGCCAAGGCGGCTGCTCCCTACGCCATCCAGGCTGATTTTCAAAGGTTTGTCCAATGAATCTCTGATTTCAAAAATCATTCATCACTGTTGTTCTTGTACTGTAAATCTCCAATCCAAACTAACGTAATATTAAAAAAACCCCAACTTCTGAACACCAGATAAAAGAATGCAGACAGGCACTTCAAGCCTTCGCAGGACGTTGGCTGTGGTATAAAGCATTTCACATTAATAGATGTGGCAGTTAAATAAAAAGTCTTAGGTTGGCATAAATGTTAATCGAGCCAACAAAATAGGATTACGGCCATGTCTTGGATGCACGGTATTAGCTCTCTTCACAGAAGAGGTTTCATCTCTAACGAGGTGGTTGTTAGGTAACACAAAGGCCCTGTGCCTCCAGTGATGAGATGAGCAATACCAGATGATGTAAGATGATGCACTTCTCCTGCAGATGTCTGCCATCTGCACAGCAGCACCAGCTTTTTTTGGAGCAGGTTTGTGCTCATTATGTAAGAGAAAAAAAAAAAAAATAGGAAGGAGACTTGCTGACAGTCAGGGTCCTCTTTGGAGGCTTTGGGATCCCAGTCAGGTAGGACGATCGGGGACAGACATTGCGTTTGGCAGTCACTTTGCCCCTAGTGTATACGACTTATTTTGATAAATCTCATGAAGATAAACATATAATTACACCTAAATACAAACTCATTGTGTGGATTCCATTAGCAGTCTTGGCCAGATGGCACAATTCAACATCCTCCTTTCTATTATATCATTTTCCTAGTTTATTCTTGGTAAGGATTGAGGATACAAACCTTGTTTTCCTGAGGTCCTTATTATTTGAGCCAAACTCAGTAGTATTTAAAAGCACAATAAGAAGCAGTCCTTGCTTGGACAGCACACAGTCTAAACAGATGAAACTAAGCAAGTCACCTTAGCCAAACACAGAAATTGTATTTAGTGCTGCGCCTTGTGCTGCTCTGTAGGAGATCTGTTGCCAGTGGGAAACTGAACACAGATCTCCCAAGTCTCACTTCAATCCATGAAACAAAAGGCTAATACTGAAAGCTCTAGGATGGAATTTAATGCAAGGACAACAAAAGATTATTTCTCCTCCCCCTCATCCACTTTGCAGAAAGCTCTGTTCCAATAACAGGAGTAATTAAGACGCTGGCAGGACACCAACTGGAGACTCGGAAGGGATTGCAGAGTCACCGACTTCCCTACTGCCCTTCCCAGGTCTGTGCTCCACAGGATGAGTTTACAGCCCTATCTAGACCAAGGGAGTTTTGAGTATTTATTGGATCACCCCTTGTTAACTTGACTACTTGTTTTCAGCATCCTAGGAAGGACCATGAGCAACCCAGCTTGAGTTCCCTGACAGGATCTGCAAGACCATTTATCATCACCTTTTATTTTCTCCCGCACCAAGTCAAAATTTAATTTTCATTGATGGAGCAATTAGAGCAGATGTGTGAAGTTCCGTATGAGAAAACAGGGTCCACGTGACATGATATTTCTTGGTGAATAATAGCTCCTCAGGAGGAGCAGCAGCACAGAATGTATGAGCAGTCCTGGTGGTACCAGATCAAACCATTTTAAAGCCTATTAAATGTATTATTCTGTACGACAGTTAAATCTGAACCATGGTTTGTTCTTTAAACTGACTTCAATGTTACAAAGCCTTTGGAACTATGGTATCTTGCTCTTTTCTGCCATTTCTGGCTTTGTTTCTTATTACTCTAGTTCTATATCACAGGGGCTGCAAGTCCTTATCTTCTCAGAGCCAAGCTGTCCAGTAAAGATCTTTTCTGAATGAAAGTCATCTCCATTCCACAGGCCACTCTCCCTTTCTACTGCCGTTTTTTCTGTTAGCCTAAAATAGCCCCTTGGGCATCCTAAGCTTCATTGGCACAAGCATTATATCAGAGGAAATGACTCATAATTACAGCAGCAATCAATATCTCCAATGCATTTCTTTCACAGAATTACCAAGAGTCAGATTTGTCCGCGCAATCAGGCCATTAAGTACAGCCATTTGTAATGGGCTTAAGTTTGATGTCAGCAGTTACTTTCTAAGACGGTTATGAAAGTTGCTGCACGGAGCGAGGAAATCACACTGCCAATTTTGAACATTTCCAGTTTATGTTCCTGACCAAGCTTCATGTCTAAAATAATCCCACCACTAAGCAGGCTTCAAGACAGCCAACAGGCTGCGTGCCTGGATCAGCCTGATATTTCCTTAGCAGTATTTGCCTTTAAACGTGCATGTGCAAGCTTAACGTATTAACAAATCATCCAGGTGGGAGCAAATACTAAAGGGCCACATTTACACAACCAAAATTCCAACTGAGCCGGTGTTCTCCAGGGCACTTAGCCATGTCAGAGTTCCTCTGAACTGCTCCTTAAAGAGAGCTGGAGAGCTGTGTAAAATGAAAGAAATTGCTGAAATCTACCTGACTTTACTGGTCTGGCTTTCAGAACATCGCAGTTGAATCCCTGGTATTCAGCAAAGGGGTAGAACTGTTCATTTACAGCACCTGTAACATTGCATACAAACAGACATCGTCCTTTAGAATACGTGTTGCACATTTAAACTGTGATTGCATAGAATCATAGAATAGTTTGTGTTGGAAGGGACCTTAAAGATCAAGTTCCAAACCCCCTGCGATGGCAAGATTACACCTTCCATTCTAAGGTTTTTCTCCCTCTCACGCTTCCTTGAGCTCAGTGCAACATACATCAAGTTATTTACACCATTATCTCAGCCTTGAGCTCAAGCACTTCTCAGGCAGAAAGAGATGATTGTTGCCTTCATCCCTCATGCTTTTTACTACACTGGTTTATTTTAGGTACAGTGTACAGGAGGACTTAAACCCCTCCAAACCCATCCCCACGGCCATACAGTCCCCCTGTAACAGGATGTGTCCCATGCTCTGGCACAGCCACCTGTCTCTCGGTTCCAATGTGTGCTGAGGCTAAGCAGCTGTCAGGGCAGCTTTGACATCACTTCTGCTCTTGCCTTCTTGCTGGCTCGAAGGGAACATTGCCAACTCCTACCCCAATGTCCGTCCCTGCAGCCTCCCTGCCCAGGAGCTCACCTGGCTGAGGGAGCTCATCCCAAACAGCTGAGTCACAGCCAGGAGGGATTAATCTGTCTGGAGTTGGGTGATTAAGGAAATAGCTTATCAACTGAGGTCAAGGAGTGCTACATTTTTGTCTTTGCAGTAGACAGTGATCCTGACGACTTCAAAAACAAGACAGATTTTAAATCTTGCATGACTCACTACAGGACTCATATCAACTCTCCGGCTGCTGCTGAGAGCGGGAGAAACAGCTGCAGTGGGACGGCTTCCTCTAAGGAAACTTCCCTTGTTCTTTCCCTGCAAGGAATAGTATTGTAAAGGTCAGGCACAGGGGGCACCAGGATTCTGTGACTGCCAAACATTTCCTACTAAGAACTTTGTAAAGAACTAGCAGGAAATTTGGTGTGGCCTCATTTCACTTTGCACCCTTTTAAGGTGCTCAGGACCAACTCCTTCTCTTCAGGGCTGCTCTCAATCCATTCTCCATCCAGCCTGGATCTGTGTTTGGGGTTGCCCTGACTTCTAAAAGAATTCACAGTAATCAACTTACCTCCTGTTCTCTCTTGCTTTTTAGCATTGCTCATTCCTCATCATCACAGATGCCTTGTTGTCCACTGCTACTCCTCGTGTTGCCCCCAAGACAAGCGCCAGAGGAGCAGCCACAGGCTGAAGCAGTTGTAGTTCCCCTGCTTAGGGGACAAAGCACCAGGCAGCACCAGGGAAAGGGCACAACTGAGAGGCAGCACTTAAACACAGGAACCTAACGAGCCTGATGGAGCACACCAAGGGAGGGATTCGCTTCAGCTGGGTTCATCTCAGTTTTAAACAGCAATCAGTCACCTCTCAGAGGAGCAGGGGAAATATCTTCACTGCAGAGTTTCAAACTTTGCATCTCTTCAACCTGACGTTGTCACCGCGCAGGTTAATCCTGAAATTGTTATTTTAGAAAGCAGGCATTTAAGCTGGAAAATTACTCAGACATTTAATTGCAACAGGAATACGCTTTCAGCTTCCTTACACAATTAATTTCTGCACTTCATTAAGGCCGGTGGTGTTTAGAGAAGGTGTGTGCTGCCACTCTGGGTCTGTGCCCTGGATTCAGGTCCCCACGGTTTATGGCATTTCCCGAGGCAGGGAAGTCCGGCATCGATCACTGCCTCCCTCCAAATGCAGGGAGGGGGCTTCTTCACGAGACAATTTAAGTCCTCTAAAATCCAAATGACTTCTTTTCCCTCAAAAATTACATTTTTGTAATAAATTACTTTCTATTATGTGATCAAAAATACATGAAAATTTGGAAACCCACGTGGAACAGGAAATCTCATTCAATCCCAGATCCATTTTCTGCCCAGCGCCCCAGGTAATGATTTAAAAGCAAGGACAAAGTCACAAAATCGCGCGTCTCGGTGTAAGAAAGTCAAAGAATGTTGTGTGGTCTTCCAGCTCGTGCAACAATACAATCTTCCAAATTGCATTCTCCATATAAATCACAGAATAAATTGAGCGAATAAAAGAAAAATGTAATAGCGCAAGATTCTATTTCACATTTCTCTGCTCCGTTTGCAGTTCACAGCTCTTCAGTGGCAAAACAAGGCAGGAGCTGCACCTGCAGCCTGGCAAACGGCCCCTGCACGTGGTCAAACCCTTGCTGCTTGTTCTGAGGTTTGTGGGATGGATTTACAGGTGACCTTAGACGCTATTGTGCTCAGCACAAAGGGCACTAACCTCAAACATGAGCCTCATGGGACGAAATTAAAGTTGATCGTGTAGTTCTCAGTCTGTGTTGTTAACAAACTTGTTGAGGACGAATAGCCCAAGATAAGCCGACTTTTCCTTTCAGATAAGCTTTACTTTCTTGCCATGGCATATTTTCTTCTACCCGGTGAAAAGGATGTTTATTAAACTTTTAATATATTAATGCATAGAAAGTAAGACTCTTCTACCTCCGAGTGAGTGTGCCCTCCAACAGTTGGGTTTGGACAGACGATGCTGAAGTACCGAATCCTTCTCTCATCCCACATGTGTTCTCTACTCGGAGCACATAACCACAACAGGATCTGTAAAGCAATAATGTTAAAGGAATGATGCAGAAGACCCAGTACTGGGAAATTCAGAGGTGAGGTCTAAGCCTCTGGGTTTGAGCAGCAATTCTTTATCATTCTGCTTATGGTTATCACTGTTATCTTGTGGTTCTTGTGGGTTAGCGATTGGTCTTATGGTTACACACACTGCAGGGACCGAATCTAGACTGATATTATAGTATTTAATAAAATAGTTTGCTGCTAGAAGCCTTTAGATCTTACAGTACCACAAATATAAACTCATTGAGACCGAACACCCACCTTCAACCACAGACAAACAGAAAATCTTTCAACTACATTCATTTGTAGTCCTTGATTAATTTGTCATTAAATATTCTAGTGATACACTGAGTCGGGTGTGGTGAGATGACATACAGACAACTTTGTAGGACTGTAAAATAATTGAATTTATGATTAGTTTAATGACACAAGTTTTATTGGAGACTATTTTTCTCTTTCTCATTTCAGACTTCAGGGGAAAAAAAATCATTTCCAGCAATAATTGCTGGAGTTTGTCCCAGAACCTTTTCTTGGAATTTCAGCTGGAAATCAATTTCATGTGAAATTTAGGCTAAAATTGCAAGTCACCATAGGGGTTTTTTGTAACGCAACCACGAGCATTTGCCCTAGGGTTTGTTGGTTTTTTTTGCCTGCCTTATGATCTGTTGTACATCTACACTGAGTTTCACTTTCTTCACTGACCTCAGAAGAGAAATAATTTGGTATTTCTGGATGTCTTTGTAGATAGTTGAATATCCTGGTTTTAAGTTGATGCTTGCATATGAATAGAGGCATCTCCATCCGTGCCGCCCCCACTGCAAACACTGCAAAGAGCATTTGCTGTCTGTGTGGCCAATACTCAACCTAAAGAACCAGCTGAGTGCTTCAACACGGTTCTCCCTTGAACGCTGAGCTTGGAGCAGAGATGCCACATGAAACCAAACATTTTTATAAACAAGGAAAGAGAACAAACCTCAAAGGCATCATACTTGAGCCGGGGCAGCTTGAGAGGGTGCTGATAGCCGAGAGTTCCTAACAGCATGGTCACAAAGAAATGCTCAAGCCTCTGCCCACACAGAGGATAATTATCTGCCTCGGGCCTTTGCCTAGAGAATTATATCAACACCGTAGCTGTCATGCATAACACTATGGGATCTTTAATGTTATTAATTTATTATAGTCACTCGTTAAGGTAAGAGGAGAGAGTTTCTGCTGTGCTGTAGGCTGACACCGTTAGCCCCAGCAGCGCGACAGCTCAGCGTACGGCAGCAAAATGTGTCACCCACATCACTAACAAAATAATTCACCTGCCTCAGAAAGATTCCCTTGTTGCTGAGCTTCGGCCTGCACGAGCCGACCAGGTCACAACTCAAGACACTGCTGCCAGCGGACACGAGTGCGTTCAGCCTGTGCTTCTCATAGTTTATGCTGTAAATTGATTATCACATTATTCCCACCGGTTTACTGAAGGAAGGAGATGTCTGTGTGGGCTGCCTGCCTGTCTCACTGTCTCGCTGCACATCTAGGATGTTGCCAGCAGCACTCACTGCTTTGGTGGCTGCCTGGAAGAAATGCTCCATGCAAACTTGTGCCATTCAGACCAGTGAAAGCAGAGCCCCTGAAGGGTCTGGCCGTGGCATTTGCTTCCCACATTGTGGCTGGTGTAGAAAGGAAAATGAAGGAGGCTGCGCTGTGAATAGCAATGGTGCCAGTGCTGCTGGAACTGCCTGCTCCATCCTGCAGTGCAGCATCCCAAGCTCACGGCACGGGGATGTGCGGCTTGGAGAGAAAGGCACCTTGCTTCCCACTCAGCAAGATGCTACCTGGAGGTCACAGAACAGAAGGGAAACTCCAAGCCAGTCTTGTGCCATGACCTGTGTGAGGATTACGAGATCACTGCAGGTGAGGCATGGAATAAAGAGACCCGTATTTCATACTTGCATCTCAGGCATGAGTGGCAGCTATGGAAGTCAGTTCAGAAATAACCATTTTCAGTCTTCATCACCATCATAATTAGAGTTTTCACTTTAATTTTGTGTACTCACAGATAGAAAAAAAGTACCGGAGAGCTCAGGAACTTAAAAGTTTCTTGACTTCAGAAGCAACATGATCCTGTGGTGGAGCCAAGCAGACCTGCTGAGTCCTCGGTGTTCACTAACCTACTGCCTGCTGCCTTCTGCTGTGACCTTCTGGAGCACCTCACAGGGCTGCAGCCTGAGAAGTGTTCCCATTCTAATTAGCCAAAGTATTTAATAAAGAATTGGAATATTGCTAGTAATTTAGCATCTCATTAATGATGTATTGCATTAATGCCTGCATCCCTGAAATCAACCATCAATTCAGACAAGTTTTCCGGTACTGGAAATACTCCAATTTTTGTTGATTTAGCCTCTTGCAGATCTGCAAGACTGAGCTCCATGAGAGCACACCCTAAGCTGTCTGCCTTCCCAGAGCAACATCTCAACCACAACCATAAAAGAAGAGAATTAAAAAAGAGAGGTGACAGAGGGGCCACTTGGACAACTCCGGGATTTGTACAAGCAAACCACACACTGCAGGCTACTCAGATGCAATTCAAACAGCTGCCTGCGCCAGAATTTTGCGGTGTTATTATGGGGTACTCAAAGCATAAAATTTGTTAGATTGACTGTAGACGTACGAGGAGTTACTGAAAACATCTGCATCTCGTGTTCCTGCCATTCCAGTTTATGTCAAGTTGAGCTGAGAGCCAGGGCAGGACAAGAACACGTCCGGCTCCACACTCCATTCCATACTGAGCCAATTCATAGAATCATAGAACAACCAGGTTGGAAGAGACCCACTGGCTCATCGAGTCCAACCGTTCCTATCAAACACTAAACAAACACTAAATTCAAAGTTCACTGAACCAACCAAAGAGATTCGCACTGACTTGGTGATGTTCTGGGCTCTATCTGAGGATGCCAAGATGCTCTTCTGCAGGAGCAGTGGGGAGTGCTGCTTCTGAGGCTTCTCAGGAAGACACTGAAATGATTGCCCATCCTTGCTATTTGCTGCAGAGCTATTTTCAGGAATCATGTTTTGCCTTTTCTATACTCTTGTTCCTTTTTAATGCCATAGCATTTCTCTGCATCCCTGAACAGGTGCATTCTCCTGGAAAATAGCTTGAAGCCCCTTGGAATAAGCATCTCTGTACACATCAGCTTACGGCGTTCTTGGGGGAGGACTAACCAGAGCACAACACTTTTCTACTCAAGATCCCGCACACGATGCCAGCAGCTCTCTCCGCTGAGCACACCATAAAAGCAAGAGAGCGTCTCAGCCCTGAATTATCCGTAGGCTCAGAAGGTCTAAACTCGGATGAGTTTATAAAATACTGAGCTTATTTCAAATGCAACAACAGGCAAATGGCAAGAGGCAAAAATCAGAAACGTGGTGTAAATTTCACAATTATTTTTGATTTAAGTTTGCTCCGAGGGTGAGTGAGAACGGCTGGAAGGCTTGGGGTCTCTCCCATGGCTCTGATTTTCCAATTTAGCTCTAAACTGGTGCAAAACACCAGCTTGGTGTTTGTACCTTTGCTTTCCCTTATTCTTTCAGTATCCCTCCGCCCCTTGCCTATGAGAGGAAGGCTTCTTACAACTCTCACGGGTACCTTGCAATGATCTGGAGACCCCAGACTGTTTCAGCAGTTGTTTCACCTCACCTGGTGCACACGATGAAGTCTTGTGTGATCGCTGACAAGCACACACCTCACTATCAGTCTTACATCCTTATTCCCATCGGGCCTTGGAGACTTCAGCTGTAGGCTTGGGTTGGGATGTGGCAGCTTTGGAAATTCCAGTAGATGCAGAACTCCTGCCTGCTGACAGACCTGGGGCTGCAGCCCCCACCTCGCAGCCTGTGCTGAGGACACCCCAGTGTTAGCCAGGGGTCATTTATCAGCATCACACATCGTGCCGCTCTCTGCCAACTTGGCAAGGTGGTGAGGTTTTTGTTGCAGTGTTTGCCAAGCGCTGGTGCTGAGCTGCCCTGCCCTGGTTTCTGGAGTGTTTCTGGGGATTGGTTGTTTGGCTTCCTGGAGAGCCACAGCACCATCTTCTGCCTTGTGCTCCTCTGCCTCCCCCCACCTTCTTTTGTTTTGCACACCAAAGTTTGCCGCACAGACCTCTCAGACACGTTTTCAGGGTTACTGAGTACATGCCTTTCATTTCCTGAGGAGTTAATTAAGCCATTACAGCTCTGCCTGGCCTGACAAACTCCAACTGACCTCAAGAGGAGCACAGGCTCAGCCATCAGTGTGGGTGTTCTGGGATGTGTACAAGGGTAGGGTCCTAAACTGAGGTCAGAGAACATCTTATACACTGGGCAGTGATGAAGGTCATTTGTATTTTTGCCCTGGAAAATTATTATTTCCATATTCCTTTGGCAGGGAAGCATAGTTTTGATTTGCATCATCGCAATGAAATCCTATTTCCTGCAGGGATACAGATATTTGGGCTAAGATGTTGTTGCTTTAATCCTGGTCCTACTATGCTGAGGTATTGAGGGACTTGGTTTAGTGTTAGATAGGAATGGTTGGACTAGAAGATCCGATGGGTCCCTTCCAACCTGGTTGTTCTGTGATTCTGTGATTCTATGCTACTTGCTGCATTTCTCCCAAGAAAAACTTAAGTGAAAGAAGGGAACTGGGGCTTTACCTTACATTTCTGCTTCAGTCCTGATTTGTTGACTCCTGATTGAGCTACTTTGATCACGAATTTCTTTGCTCGTTGCTGTGGCCACCGGCTCTGAACCTCTAGTCAATGGTGTCCGTGTTTCCAGTTACGGTCACAGTCACTCAATAACTCCCTTCCCAAACACTGGAAGTCTGGGGAAGAAGCCAATAGCTGAAATTTAGTTACTACATAAAGAAAAAAAGAAAAAAAAAAAAAAAGATCATTCAAAAGAAGAACTCTCTGAAACCAAATGGTTAATTAAAGAATGGTTCATTACTGCATTAGGAATAGACACCCGTATGAAAGCTGTTCCAGGTGGTTCCCTGGTATGTGAATAAATCAATGATTTTAGTGAAGGGAATGCAATAGAGGACCTTAAATCCAGTTATTAAACCTGCTTTTCTGTGCTGCAGCTGTTTTTACCTCTCCTGGTACCTCTCTGTGGTAAAGAACTCTGCCTCTTCGCTACATTTTGCTGGATGGAGATTTATCAAACCAGATACCGAAGGGCTGACAGGACATGAGCTGTGCCGGTCAGTCCAGTGACCCTCTGGGTATCGACTGCTGGTGCTGACAACTCCTGCTACTGGGACGGAGCCAACCGCCTGGGAAATTCCAGGCTGGGCAAGCAGCCTGCATCCATCCCCCGTGCACAATCTCACACTAATGTATTTCTACAGCTCAAGAAGCGGCATCTTTTGCACAGAAAAGCAGCCAGTACGGACAGTTTTTCAGCATCTCTCCAGCTCGCAATGCCGTTCAAAGCTTTTATTCTCCTGTATGCTGCCAGGATGTCATCTATTCTCCTACTTCAAGCTCCCACTGGAGTTACTGGAAGACTATTTTTGCTTTAAGAAACACAATTGCTAGCAAGTGCAGATGTGAGTGGTCAGCAGAACTTTCTTCCCATGCCAGGTAGTTAGAACTGAAAGGTTGCAAACTAACGTATGTTTTGGATGGGGAATGCAGGATTGACTCTGGTACTTTAGGAGAACTCAGACAAACACAAACAGGGAAGCCAGACAAAGTCACCATATTAAAGCAATCTGGCTTTCCTCTCCTAGGTGAAAAATCAAGGGCTGGGGAATGAGTTTAGTAAACAGATTTGATTCATTGCTCCTTCAAAGAGAATTCCCCCAAGAACAAGGACTATACCCAAGGCCAGTAACAGAGCATAAATCCCAGCTTCCCCCAGGAACACCAGCCTTGTCTTACCCAGATGGGCTGTGTTCTCCCCCAGTTCCTGAGCGATGAAAGTCACCCTGAAATCCATAAACCCTCGGGGCTGGAGAGAGGTGGGGAACACTGCCCTCTGATAGTTCAGTAAAACATCCTAGAGAAGAGAGAAAGAAAGGACTGACTTACCCTTTCTCTCAATGATTCCTCAATGGCAACTGGGTACACCAAATGAGAATTTAAATTTCTTTTGGTGAAAAAGCACTTCCAAGTCAAGAGATGCCACTGGGAGCATTACCTGCACTGCTGCAGTTGGCTTGTAGGAAGAACAGGTTCTCCTTAGGCGCATGTGCCACCCTCTGTCCTCCTCGGTGTGAAAACCTCTCTGCCCCAAGTCCAAAACTGGACACAACCCTTTCCAAAAGCAACAGACACCGACACGAAGCCAAGAGGTGCTGGAGAAAATCTAGAGTTTTTCGAATAGACCAAACCAATCCTGATGCATTTTCTTGCAGAGAGAAATCAAACCTGCCAAAACAAAACCACTCAGGTTAGGGTCTGTCTTCTGTTATTGCAGATGACGTAAGCTTTGACAGTTGTTTTTTTGGAATTATGATTAGAAAAACAGCTCAACAGCCCAATATGACTGTATCCACAGGCCACTGTGGCCTTGTTATTACCTGTAAGGAAGGAAATCTATTAAAATTTGCATTTAGAGGATAAACAAATGTGATTATATTTCTTGGTATCAGCAGCAAACTTCCCACAAAGTTTTACTGTTGTTTTGTCACTGGGGCTATGTGATAGCGTGAAAAAATAAAGCTAATTAAAATTAAGGAACCATAAAAGAGACAGACCTTAGGAATAAAGAGTGCAAACTGTGACCAAGAGACAGTTGAGAGTAGGCTTGGATTTTATCAAAGACAACAGCTGAAAGTTACGGTGTTTGAGCAGAGATTGCGTCCTGACCACTTTGCAGCTTCTCTCCTCATCTGTGCCTGCAAACCCCTGCACGAGCACTTCCACGAAAATCAGATTTCTCAGATTTGAGAGGGACTGGGTCAGATTACCACTAGGAATCCAGCAGCACCTGCCGACAAACACATGGATCTTCTCTAGAGGGAAACACCCCAGCACTGCTGGGCCCCAGGTTCTCTCAGAACGGAGCTTTCTTTTTTTTTTCATGTTAGCTTCTCAGTTGTGGTTTCCTTTGAGGAGTTTGTTTGCCTTTGTGCGGTTTGTCTGATTGCAAGGCATTCCTCCAAAGAAACAACGTAAATATTTACCGAATACCCTACATCAGAAATCTCTTTTATAGTGAGATTTCATCATTTACCGTCTACGAGTCAAACTTGCAATTAACTGCAGTGAGTTGCTGGCATTAACACCCGAGAGAGGTCTCAGATTTCCAGGGCCTGATGTCACAATGATCATAGAGGTTTTTAATGTACATCTCAAGAAAACGTGTAGCTTCTATGGTGTTAAAAGGCAATTTGGGGCCAAATTACTAATGGAACAGCCTCTGACCAGCCAGTGAAACAATCCAGGAGTGAGCTTTGCAAACTGTCGTTAGGCACTGGCTGAGGCTGCCGAGGGAGGGAGTTGATTCACCTTCCCTGAAGGGGTTTAAGGTGCAGGTGGATGAGGTCCTGAGGGACATGGGTTAGTGTTTGATAGGAATGGTTGGACTCGATGATCCAGTGGGTCTTTTCCAACCTGGTGATTCTATGATTCTACGACTATGGCGAGAGCCACAGGTTATCCTCCTTAGCACCTGCCAAGCTCTGCCTCTCCAAACATCCTTCTCTCCACCTCCCTGTGCCATCTTATTTTCCCATAACATGTTGGCTTTGGCACAAAAGTGATGGTTTAAACCACCAAAGCCGGAGGGTAGAAAGCCACCAGCACCCTGTCTAGCACAGGTCTCCCTGTTGCTATGGCAATGTGGCACAGGAGGCACTGGTCTCGGAGATAAAGTTCAGCTCAGCTGAGCTAAATCTGGATTTTCTTTGTTCAGATTGTTGCAAAGCTTGTTGGATCTTCTTGTGAGGGCTGCTCGGTGCTGGGTGGCTCCTTGCCAAGGAGGAGCAGGAAGGGCTCCCGACGCTGGAGACATCAACAGCCTCCTCGCTGCATCCCTGCTCTCCACAGAGCGATTCTGTAATTAGTGTATCTATAATTCATTACGCTGATCTTGCTTTATTAATCTTAGTGGCATCCAAGCACACATTCTGGTAATTAAGTTGCTTCTTTATTTTTCATCTGACATGCTAATAAGACTGCAGGTACAGGTGGATTTAGGCAAAGCAGGAAGGTTTCCAGCAGCATCTTTTCTTGCTGTTCTAACGTCTTGGGGTATTTTCCTTGCTGGCTGTGACTGTGCTGTGTGTGACTCCAGTGATGCTCTAGCAAACACTGCCTGGAAGCACCTTTGGGGAAACTGTCATCAGCTCTATTAGCCACATCTCCTGCCTTTTGGAGGCCTTTTGCTTCAGGGAGTGAACTTGATGAGCGGTTTCCTTGCAGGCTCCCGACCCCGGTGGATTCCACTGAGCAGAGCAGAAGAATCTGACATTGATGCAACATGGAGGTGGAGATAAACCTGGAAAGAAACCTCAGATTCCGCTCCAATGCCGAAATAATGTATGTATCTCATTGACACTGTCACTTTACACTGCCCTTTGGATCACGAGGCTCCTCAGTCCCACAGGCAGAGCTGCCCTTGCAGAGGTGCTCAGGGCATGGCTTTTGCACGGTGCTCCCTTGCTGACCCGTGTCTCCCCAAAGCACATTTCCTTCTTCCCACAGTCTCTGACCACTGAACTGTAGTGAAAGGATGGTTGGGCCTGGATTTTTCTGCCAGGACAGATATACTGGCTCTGGCAGTCCTGCAGGAGCTGCACAGCGTAGCTGTCGGGGTAAACCACCCTTTACAGCTGCAAGATAAATCTAGAAGAGGTGACGCAAACACAGACTACACGCTAACCACTCCAAGGATTGATAGGAAAGCAGATCGGTTTGTTATTAACACTATCAAATTATTAAATTGAAAAGGTATGGACTCACCCAACCGAGTATTTAAGTGTCAAAACATGAAATACTTTATATTCACAGCCACGCGCCGCCTGCCTCTCCCTGGGGACACATGGCAGCCTGCTCCTCAGGCTGCTCCTGTCACACATCTTCCCTGGGAATGGAAGCTTGGGAGCTCCTGTCACTCTCTCAAGTTTATCGCCTTGCTCGGCTACTCCTGAGCCTTCTGGCCCAACGAGCTGCTGTGTCACCATCAACCACAAGGCCCTCCGCTCCCTCACGCTGGAGAGGAGGAAGCCTGTTTGCGCAAAGTGCTCTATTTTCAGATAGAAAGTTGTGCTCAGCACCCAGCGTGAGGTGCAGGGAGCCTGTCAACTCGTTTTTCCCTGGAGTTCAAACACGGGCTAACAAATGAGTGTAGGGGCCCTTCCAGCCAGCAACGTGCTGAATTGCAGTGACATGTAGATGCATCCTCATGCTGTGAAGAGGGATTTTTATTCTCCTCCCTTCCTTCAGCACTCTGCACGTTTCAGCCCTTTATCACTTTGAGTCTTCTTCAGGCAGTGCACTCAACCTCCCCTCTGCCAGCTCAGGTTTAAAATGCCCTGTACACCTCCTCTCCCCCAGAAGAAGGGAGTGTTAGTGGGACAAAGAGTCAGAAAACATAGAAACCCCCTCAAAGAAATTCAGAATGATGGAAGTGAGCAGGATTCCTAAATTGGAAAGGACGTGGGGAACTGATATTCTCTCCTCGCTATCCGCCCACCTGCCCCACCAAGGCAAAGAGGATCCAATATCGTGTGGGTGTGCTTCACGAGAGGAATGCACGGCCGTGAAAACAAACATGGTCTAGTGATTAAAGTACACACTGAAGAGCTTCACAGGGAGAGGGAGGAAGAGGGGTCTGAGAAGGGAAGTGGGAGCTGGCTTCTGTTCCTGGCCAGTGATCTGCTGTGTGACCTGGAGCAAATCCCATCTCCTTTCTGTGGCTGCTTTTTTTTCTTTTAATGTCAAGTGGGACGATGTCCCTTACCTAGTTCCCAGGCAAGGAGAAAGGGAGACTCATTACTATTTCCCATATCACAGTTACTCTTGGCAGCCACACAGAGGTCAGGACACTTTTACTGGAACATCTACATGGCGAGAGCCCTTGTCCTGAACGCTGGGCAGGCAGAGGATGGAGCCGCGAACGGTGCAGAAGGGGACACAGTCTCAGGGGGACCGCAGGCTTTACCCAGAGTCTTTGCAGAGCTTGGAATGGGACCACAGACATGAGACTATGGGCAACCTAATCCAGTGGAACTGGATGGGCTTCAAGGTCCCTGCTGACCCAAACACCAGTAACACCACTGAGCCGTGAAGCATCCCTTCCCTTAGAAGCAGGATCGCCTGCTCCCAGCTATGGATACATGTTCTTACTGGTTTATTGGTCACTTCAGGCTGTGGAAAGAGGCAGAGAAGTAGAGATGCACAGAAGGTTCTTAGAATGGCATGTGAAATACGCCGATGTCCTTAGATGAGGCCTTTAAAAAGTGTTTGAGAGCATCAGCAAAGCGTTTTGACACATCAAACGCGAGGCTATGACATGATTGTTCCTCTTTCCTGCCAGATCTAAGGTGCTTTCATGGTATGCTGGGAAAACACACCTGAAGGGCTCAAGCTCCCTTTGGAGCTGCCGATTCACAGCTGTTATCAGGGAAGTGACAGCTTCTACCAAAACCCCTCTTTCTGACTGGAGCACGGTTGTAAGTGACAGGGGACCAGGAACAGTCAGACACCTTCTGAAATCATAGAATCATAGAACAACCAGGTTGGAAGAGACCCATCGGATCATCCAGTCCAACCATTCCTATCAAACACTAAACCATGTCCCTCAGCACCTCATCCACCCATCCCTTAAACCCCTCCAGGGAAGGTGAATCAACCACCTCCCTGGGCAGCCTGTTCCAATGCCCAGTGACCCTTTCCGTGAAAATGATGAGGACACTGCAATGTTCATCTACACGGGATGGGATGAGAGGTGTTGAAAAGAGTCTCATCTCGTTCTAGCTTGCAGGGTCATTTCATTTCAGTCTCAGATGAGGAGTTCCTCAGTGCAGGTGTCACAAGGATTAATCCACTTGCCAAAATCTGCTGGTGCATCGAGATCCTGCTCGAGACCAAGCTCAAATGCCATTTCAAGAGCTGCAGCAGCTGCAGCAGTAACGGGGGAGGTAGGAAGGTCTCTAAGAGTTTTACAATGGGGAGAATAATGCTGAACGCAAACTAGATGGTTAGAAATTACTGCTGCTGCAAAGAATCAAAGGAATATCCTTCTTCGTTTACAAGCAAATAAACAAAGACACAACTATCAGAGCTGTACAGGACCCAGAGGAATGTTCCCACCTGTCCCCTCTCAAAGAACAACTTAAGGGACAACATCCCCAAAGCTGCAGACGCTAAAACAGACATTTTTGAACTGGAAAATGCTTACTAGTGCCAACCTTCGTAAGAAATACCTCTGAAACCAGGAGAAAGATCATTGGAGAAGACAGAGAGACTGGAGGGCTCAGCCTTGTGTTCATGACCCAGATAATCCTCCACACCTCAAACATTTCAAATATTTGCTGGATGACTCTCCACACCTTTCAGGCTTGGGCTTCTTTCATCTGCACAGAGAGATGCTGATTTGATAAAGCTTTATTTTTCTTATGTCTGGTGAACAGCTACCATGGGAAAACAGCAGCAGTGTCTCTCATGAGTTGAGATGATGGTTATTAGGTGGCTCTCTGTGTGTCTGGCTCGAGCCTCCTGTGATGCTTGGTGCTTTCTTCATTACCAGTCTCAAAGAAGAACCTACAGAGCCACAGTTCCTTCTCGTGGCTTGATGAAAGCTCTGGAGGACTCCAGTCCAATCCCTCACAAGGTTCACATTACTCAAGCTAGGTAGAAATTATCCTATCGCTAAAAAAACTGGATTCTGTCTTTACCAATGCACCTTTAGAGTTAAAGCTGAACTTTTATGCAAGGGAAGTGATAGAGTGGACATGGACACAGCAGGTCCTTTCCCTGCTCGTACCCAGGAATTATGGTCATGATAAAGAGCTCTCCAGCTGGAATGATGGGCACTTACTGAGTGAAGCGCCAGAGTCTCCGTGTGGCTCGTGCAATTATAAATTCTCCTTAATCCATCCTCTAGCATGGATTTATGAAGCAAACACGGTGGTACAAGTGACTGAAAGCCCTGTACCTCTCCATCTCTGTGCCGTGTACACGCTATCAGGCAGGCAGAGAGCTGTACCTGCCCGTGCTTTAATTTATCTCCACAGCACAAGGGAAGTCAGAAGGGACTCGGCAACAATAGTTCATTGTTGTTTCTTTAGTTATTTCACGGCGTGCCTGACCGTGGAGCTCATAAATTGATGAGCGGGGATCACAGGACACGATTCCCTGCTGCAGCAAGACTTGATGACTACGGAAGCTCCTTCCTGATGTACATTTGTAATCCAAACTATTTAAAATCCCATTGGGATAAGGCTTTGGGTAGGTTTCTTCCCCAAAAATAAATATGAGGATGAGTTACTTCTGTTTTCCACTCTGAGCTAAAAAATAAGCTTTGTAAAGCAACTCTTCCCCTTGAGAAGGGGCGTGTTCGATTATACTGGATAATCTCATCTTAGTCTGTTGCTTTCATATTTGGATTGTGATATACGAGCGACCTTTTCATACTAATTTATCGATGAGGGAGCATGTGCTCGGAGATATTCTGGGTGTGACACCTTTGTCACTGATCACACCGATGAATAAGTGGGAATTACCCAGCAGAGAGATGAGGCACGGAGGGGCTGCTCTGGGATTTGGGAAAGAACTTTCTGCCTATCCTGACTTCAACCAACGCCTTCAGCCCTGTTTTTGTCTTTCATGTTCCTAAGTATTTAGGGTGGAGGCCATTCCTTCTATGAAGCCACAGTAACGAGCATAATGGATTTTGAACTGAGCTGAGACCTCTGTGGGCTAACGAACGTTGGATCTGCTAGGAATGCTTTGGCCATTTCTCAGAGGCAGAGATGAGTTTGCAGATTTAATCGCGCAGCCTTTAACTGGAAATGCTTTTTGTGATTCCAAACCCTTGCCACACACCCAGTGATTCACCTCCTGGCTGGCAGCGATACCGCACGCTCTGTTCTTTTCTAAGATCACTTAGGGGGTGCTGGACCCCAAGATGAACCACTCAGGCTCTGCCTCCATGAGAAGACCAAGAGGGACATGTGTTTATAGGAATGGTTGGACTCTATCATCCGGTGGGTCTTTTCCAACCTGGTGATTCCACGAAGAGCAGGAGCACAGAGCCCTCTTCGCTCTCCTGCACCAAGGAGCAGCAGAAGCATCACGCGTCTCATCTCCTGCTTAGCTGCCTTTTATAGGATGACTACTCACCTCTTCCCAGCTGTATTTTAATTGCCTCTACAGCCACATAATAAATGCAAAGCTCAGAGAATCTATTCAGGGAGAAAAACAAAGGACTAGCGATAAAGCTGGCATCTTCTAATGTCTTCTTCCTCACAGACACTTCTGATATCCTGGCCAGCATCTCCTCTCTCCTTGCAGGGAAGATCTGAAGGCATTCAGATCATGCACACCTGGCCTGTTACGTGAGTAATAAATAATAATACTAATAATTCCTAATTACATCCTAATGTAATCTAGTTTTTTAAGAAGAGCTCAAAGTAACCTTCCTTTTTTCCTAAAGCGACTATGACACAGGCCCCAAAGGGGCCGATAAGGATTTAATTGTGGCACTAAGTAATTTATCTGATGTAGAGCACTAGGAGCTGAAGTGGAGCAGGTTAGCAGAGGGAGCATCGCATTGTTTCAAGACCTCTGCTGACATTCAGCTGTTGTAAGAATAAATGTAAATCAGGAAGGTGGCTCTTTGCTTTTTGGGTCTAACCTTCACTGTTTCGAGCTCTAGGAGAGTTTCAACATTAAGGTACCAATAGCGCTAAGAGCACAGAGCTTTTGGATTGTCTCAGTGACATAGGTTCATTTGAATTTGCAGGGAGTTAATGAATCTCTCTCTCTCCTCGTTAAGGCTGCCAGCACTTCAGAACATTTCCATATTGCTGTATTCTTCATTATCCCCAGGGAACAAACCATAAGCTGCTTTGTTGCAGAGATGCAACACCTTTAGCACCAATCAGGCAGCGATATTTAAAGTAATGACCAGACTAATTCCCTTAAACCCTGCCCTATAAAGGAAAAGTGGTACCTGCAGGACAGTGAAGGAAGATGTCTGCTGCGATTCCCCTGTGATGTTTCTGGTTTCAGCTGCTGGTCTAGTCGTGCAGTTCCAGCTCTGCCAGCTTCTCATGGTCAAACCCTACAGGTCCCTGCAAGCAACACACACAGGGACAGGGCTGACAGTGCAAATCGCTGAAACAACTGCACCAAAGCACAAACAATGGCAGCTGCAGAGCCGGGTGGTAGCTCAACAGCTCAAACTGCAGCTGGATACAAACACTGAGGACAATGCAGACTCTCTAAAATGTACCTCTAATGCCAGTTATACTAAACCAGAAGCCTCTGGCTCAGGCCACCCAAGCCCTTTGTGTGCAGGTGTTGTTGCAGAGAGCAGACTTTGATGAGAACGCACACAGAATCACAGGTTAGAGCATCCTTGCTCAGCTCCAGCCAGTGCAGCCTCCTACCTCTGCTGGGGCCAGAAGCAAGTTGCCTTTTCCCATCTTTTGAAAGGAGTTAACCAGGCACCGTGATATGTGACATTTGATCTGAGTTTGGGGCGGGATGTGCCCCCTCCCCTCTTTGTTTTACACTCTCCTATTCAGCAGAAGTAACAGAATTGACCTTTTAAGCCACACAGCGTAAGAGGTGTGATATCCAGTACTAGAATTGTACTAACAGCTACTGCTTGATCCCCACCTTGAACTAAACGAGGGGTTGGCTCATACACTGAGGCAGAACCGAGGAAGCGTGTGTGCAGCCGTGTCTCAGGTGCCATCCCCTTTAGAGGATTAAACGGAGGTATCTGACAGGTCCTCTGAGTTAGGACCACTGGACTTTTCTTATTTCTCAATATGGGTGCAACAGAAACTAATCAAGTCAGCTTTTATACAGGCTGCCTTTACACGGCTTTTTATTTGAGAGCATTTCTCTATTAAAACGCAGAGCATCAACAAGATAAAATGAAACACCTTTTCAAACATAAAAATGCAGCCAAATCCTCTCTCCCTCCAGCCCCACAAAGACCAGGAAAGCCTGAGGTAGAGATTTTAAATAGCACAAGCACATTCTGGATGTTTTCTAAGTATCTAAACTACAAACCCATCATTAATTGCTCTTAATTTCTTACTTCTCCCAGAAAGGAACTCACTGTGCTCGTTCAGTGCTACCTTGACTTGGTTTTGTGAAGGAGGCACTTGACGCAAGGGCTTGGATATGGATTAACTGAGTACATCCAGTTAGGAAAACTCTTCTACCTGCTGCAAGCGATATCTAGAAGAAAGCAAGATACAGCTAGTGTCCAGCAGACAAGCCAGTGGAGAAATCCAAGAGCAGGACAGACCAGAGCACCAGAACTGGGAGCACCTGCCAGGGGTGATTGGGATCTGCTCAACCAGCCACCGGAGAGCAGGAGGTCAAAGGCAGAAAGGAGCAATACAGACATGGAGAAGGGGAAAACGGATTTGTGTTCCTAGCTCAGTTGGCAGGAGAGTGCTGGATAAAGCGCAAGCAGAGAGTAAAGGCAGGATCAGTGTCTGTTAGGTGCTGTCACTGAAGCACGTGCTTTTCAGACTCCGCTTGCTCTCCCGTGAGGCCTCACAACAGCTTCAGCAAAGCCTCCAGAGCAAGGCAAACACTACTCCTCCCACCCCAGCTTTCTTTTTACACTTAAGGGTCCCCTGAACATTTGTCTCCTCTGCTGACAGCTCAGAATTGGGTGCCTGGTGAAGCTCTGTGAGTGTTTCAAGTTTGACAGATTAACTTGCGTCTGTGTTTTTCATTCCTAAGGACAAACCGTAGAGTGAAAATTTCTTCCTACCTACGCAGCCTCCAAAAAGCCTCTAGCTGCCATCACACATTATCCCTGGACAATGCAAAGACTCTCTTAATTTTTGACATCAGAATTTTTTGCGTTGACACTTACAGGAAGGAAAGATGGAAGAGCACCACACAAACCAGACGACCAAATATTAGGGAGGGAAGAGTTACGCAGAGTAAACTCTACATTCATCTCCCAGCCCAGTGAACATCCTCATCAACTCCTTTGTTTCTTCCCATGATTCTCCTTTCACTGCTTTGTGGCCCAGTTAGCAGCACTATTTTTGTTAGCAAACAGTCTTCCACTCCCACGTCGCAGTGGATTAAGAGCTTGTAATTGCTGTTGCTTTAAACTCCTCGTTAAAGAGCTGGGCAAAGCAGGTTTAATCAAGACAGCAGCAGCTGCCTGTCTCCAGAACGGCTCCCGGGGCTGGCAACAACCACTGGGAGTTTTTAAGAACACGTTCCTGGTACCTGCAGACGGGGTGTGAATAAACAAGCTCCCCACAGGCTCTTAGGGGTGCTGGGGGTTCATCTACTTCACTCTCTCCACTGAGAATTCCCTACGAGTGGAAGGCAGCAGCTTCTCAGCATCACACTGAGCGCCTGGTCTGGGCTGCATCAACACACAGACCCCATCGTGTGCATCTAAACTCCACAGATTTTGGATTTGGCCACAAATCAGAGGGCAGACAGGGCTGGAAGGGACACTCCCTCTGGAGATCATCTAGTCCACTCCTCCAGGTTTGTCTGGGACTAAAAAAAAGCCTCACCCTAAATACGCAGCTGCTCTGAGGGATTTTAAAACCTCCCATTTCTTGTTTTTGCGGTGAATTTCTCCTTCTCACAATGCTTCCCTGCTGCCAGAGCAGGGAGGGACTGTGCAAACCTCCCCGGCAGTCTCACCAGCAGCATTCAACACATTCCTCCATGGAGAGTCCTTAATAGCATCGCCCACAACTCCTCTTTGTGCTCCTTCCCTCCTCTCCCAGCTGCTGCCAACGCGGAGCCTGCTGACCCACTTCCTCCGCGAGCCTCTTTCTTCTTGGGTTAATTCCCAGTGCCTCACAAAAAAAAGTGGGAAACGGAGCTCTCGGGAGCGTTTGTGCAGAGAAGGGAGCACATCCATGCGAACACACAGCAGGAGCCGAGATTGACTGTTGATGCAACAGAACTATAAGTGCAATGTAAACACCGAGGCAGCAGATGATTCGATGCTGAGCGAGGAGGGTTGTGCGGCGATAGCTGAATTGCAGTTCGTTAGCCGCAACGGTTGCTGTAACGAGCTCGAATGCAGAGAGAGGGGATGGGAGAGGAGACAGCAGAGCTTGTCTCTTTTCCCACTGATTCCTGGCAGGGGGAGGCATGCTGGGTGTTCCTGAGCTGCCTCCCTCGCTCGCTCCTCTCCCTGTAAGGACTTTCTGGCGAAGCTTCAGAAGGGGGAAGAGAGGGTCAGCACAATCAGCATTTGTAACTTTAATTCTTGCCAGTATCTGCACAGTTATTGCTATTGAATGTCTGTCTCCAAAGTAACCCTCGGGCTCTGTGTGGCTCAAAATCAAGGTCGCTTGGCCAGAGGTACGGTGCCTCAGCCTGAGAGACTCGGGAATCTTTGTTACTTTCTCTTTGGAAGAGAACAGCGAAGAAATCAAAAAGTCTAAGCTGGAGGCAGAAATATTGTTTTCACACAAGACGCAAGCAAACTGTGGAACTCCTCACAGCGAGTCCAGAACACAGCGAGAATCAGCGAGGGAGCAGATCTGCTCCTGTCGGAGAGAATCCCCCAAATGAGGAGGGTGTTCAGTGCCCTGTTCACAGACATTGCCTGAATTCCAGCAGCAAGAACAGATGCTGCACGTCAGGTCTGTTCACCTCACACCCTCCTGAAATGAGGATTCTCGTACTTTCCCTTGAAGCAGAAACACAGACTGGTTTGGGCTGGAAAGGTGCTCGGAGCTCATCCACCTCTATCCCACCTTTCCTCTCAAACAGAAGTTGTATTTCTCTAGGAAATAACGCACCGTTGGCACGGCCGGAATGATCAGCGAAGAGCGCTCTGCACAGCCCTGTGAAAAGCTCATGTTTAGGGCTCAATTAACCTGTCACACCAAGAGCACCATCATTTTCAATGCAGTCACGCCCAATTTACCCCAGTATGAGAGAAAAATCCTATTTCTTAGTGCTGGGAAGCTGACATGATCCAAATGTTACATGAAAAGAAGACGGAGAGACAGACCCTAAGACTCCGAAGAATCATAGAATCACCAGGTTGGAAGAGACCCATCGGATCATCGAGTCCAACCGTTCCTATCGAACACTAAACCATGTCCCTCAGCACCTCGTCTACCTGTGCCTTAAACACCTTGAGGGAAGGCGAATCAACCACCTCCCCGGGAAGCCTATTCCGATGCCCAATGACCCTTTGTGTGAAATTGGATTGGTCGTGATGATTTTAACGTGTTGATTAATAAATGTAGCAACCGGCTAACGAGCTGTGCGCCTTCCCCGGGTTTTAGGCTGGCACCCCTAAGGGGTGCCAGCCTAAAACCCGGGGAAGGCGCACAGCCTCATCCGACTTGAAATTGGCAACGAAAAGCCCTCAGCTTTTACGTATTCCTTCTATCAATTTTATGCAAACTCACTGTCGTGATTTTAATCCCAGAAACATAAATAGGAGGTGATGTCACTGTCTGCTCTCGGATTTCAGAGCTTGGGAAGACCTGAGATGTGGGGAATTCCTACACGCTGAAGTCCGTCGTCGTCTGATGGGTTTGGAAAGAGTAAGGTGAGGATGCCCTGGAAAGCGCTACCGAGGTGATGAGCCACGTTCCAAAACTTTACATCTGGTTTTGTTATTGGTTGGGTTTCTTCCACAGCAGCAGTGTGCCAACAACAAACTTGGCCAAGCACTGGAAACAGCTCAGAAACTGAGGTTGCCATGAAAGATTTTTGAGGAAAAAGAAGTTTGTTTACAACAAGGGGATCTTAAAATTAAGATTTTGAAGTCAGACATCTGCAACTGGACAACCCTCGTTACAAGACGTTGCGCATGAAGTCATTTTTCTTCCCTTGCCCTGTTTATTTTTCTCCTTTCCTCTCCCTCATTTGCTGACGCAGACCTGCAATCAGCACACATCAGAAGCTCCCTTGAAAGGAAGCAGATTTTCAGTGTCTGGAGCTGTTGTGGCGAACACTGAGGCGCATCTTGAGCAGGGCAGCAGGGAGCATCTCGCTGATGAACGTGCTTAAGGGAGAAAATGCTCAAGGGCGAAAGAGAGAGACTTGAAGCTCATGACAAACGCACACAAACTCCCAGGCTGGGCCCAAACCCACCCTACAGACCTTATCTAGATGGTCTTTCCAGTTTCTGTGTTCAAGGATGGGAGAGATGTGGTAACGAACACATGGAAACACCCAGGTAGGCTCAGCTTAATGGGCTTGTTTTCTGTACTACCTTATTCTTTATTGCATTTAAGCAAATTGAAATGACTTTCTCATAGGCTGCAAGCGTTAGAGTTGAAAATAAATAAAGACATTACGCTACATGTGATAGCTGGTAGCTTAAAAGCAGGATGGAGCCTTCAGGAAGGCTAATTGTCTGTACAATGCGTAAGAACTATGTGATCAGAACTATTGTGCTGACCTGGAAAACCCAATCATTGTCTCCAAAAGGCTGAGGGAAGAGTCACAGGGACCTGTGAACGCCTATGGCTTTAGCCAGGATTGATGGGGACCTCAGATGCTCAGATTCCACTCCTGAAAGGCTTTGGTGTGATTATGGTGCTGCACTTGCAAAAAAAAGAAAAGAGAAGTAGGTGACGTTTATCGTGGTAACAATTCTCCTGATCAAAACCTTTCCCATTCAGCAGAATACAGATCAGACACTCGGTGAATTCCTGGCTAAAAGGCTCTTAACTATCCTTCTGGAAGAAACCCTGCAAGGATTGTTTAGCCTAGAACACAATCTGACTTTGAAGCAGCCTCCAGTCTTCTTGGTTTATAAGGATGGGGATCTAAATATTCTCTAATTAACCTATTAGTTTTAATTAGATACCACAGCCACTTGTCTTCTAATCTGGAAAATGGGCATTCCAGATGCAAAGAGGAGGAATTCTTCCTTTATTCCTTCCCTTAACTCTTTTTCTGCTTAGAGAAATGCTTAAGATGCCTCGTCAACACAGAAAAAAGTGACATTTGATGAAAGATTAAGGAAAATTGGGAAGATTAACAAAGCTTGATAGGCAGGCAATTAAAACAGAAGTGAAGGATCGTTAGTATTCATTACTAGAAAACACAGGCAGGGAGGACGGTGCAGCTGCTGGCAATCCCTGGTATCTGGCTGCAGAGAAGTCATTCCAAAATATTACTTGTTCTTTTCGCTGGTGAAGTTTCCACTGGCAGTTAAGTGGATTAGCTGCTTTTTGTTGCCTCTTCACTCTTCAAGCCTTATCTGGACTAAAGACTGTTTGAAAGGCCTTTGAAACGTGGCTCTACAAGGTTCTTGTCAAGGAAGCTCTTGCTCTAAGGAAGGTGAAATGGCTAATAACTCCCAGCAACAGTGACATGGCCTGATTAAATCAAAGTCCAGCCGGAACGAGCTGCGGCTGAGGTGCCAGACAGCACGGAAAGCGAGGAACCAGGAGGTAAACACGGGGCTTAAATCTCACGTTGTCCCAGTTTCTCCCTCTCTTCTCTAATGAGAAGTTATTACAGAAAAGGAAAGAAAAAGAAAGAATGTAGAAGGTGATAAGGGCGAAGTCTGCACTTGTGCAATTATTGAGGCTTAATGGAAGACAAGTTTCCTGCAGCCTGCAAATGAAATTTGTGAGAGAGAAACCAGGACCGGGCTGGAAGGCGACGTCTGCAGCAGGATTGCTTTAAAGCAACTGCAGACATGAGAGGAGAGCCAGGTTGCTGCAGGCAGGGACAAGGTCCTCTGCTCAAACAGCACCCCTGGAGTCACCACTTCATTGTGAGGTGGGAGAGGAACATCACTTCCTATCACTGAGGAGCAAGAATGCTGCCACACAATCCAAAGATGGAGCGAAAATAAGACACCGGACACAGGCCTTGGGTGCCTTAAAAACCTTTCTATATATCTTGAAAGCAAAGTAACACTGTTTTCACGCAACATCCCCCAAGGTACCATAAGACAGATTGAGAAAGTTGGACCAGCTTCTTTCTGAGAGAGGAAACCGCATCTGATCTGTTCCTCAAGGACAACTGAAGTACATGAATCCATCTTTTGGGCTTTGTTTTCTTCCCTCAGACACTAACCAAAAGGCACTCTTGAAGGTTCCTGAAAGTCGATGGACAAGGAAAGGGTTGGGGTTTTTCTTGAATATACATATTTTTTCCCCCCTGGAATATATTCATGGCTATAAGGAAAAGAGGCATTTCCACCCAGCATTGTCTTTATCCCCAGGACAGCAGCACCACGGGGAGAGAAAAACCCACTGCAGACCTGTCCACTGGCCCTTCACATCCAGTCTTTGAAGTCAAGACCTTCCTGACATGCTCTCAGTCCCAGCCTAACCTTCCTAATGCCTGAGCTTTCCCTGTCATTAATTCTGAAATCTTTCAGCCCAAGCATTGATTTTCTTCTGGGTAGCTTCAGGCCCATCACTTTCATGTTTCATAATTTGTGATCTGACAGATTAGGGGGATTATTTGGGGCTAGAGCTCAAATTAACGATGGTACTGACAGGCAGAAGAGAGATGAAAACCACTCCTGGCCTTTCATCTTCTTGGTGTAAACACAAACTTAGTACTAGAGCCTATCTCGTACAGCATTTGAATGAAAACCCAGGCAGAGCTTGTTGGCCCAACTCCTGCAGCTGATAGTACAAAGCTAAGATCAAACCCATGTGCACAGGGGGGTCTGTGCACACACTGCGCGAGCATCAACCGACAGACGGAACCTGCTCCACACACGCTGTGCTACCTGGCTCCGGGCACAGCCCCGTTCAGGGGCTACAGCTTTCATCCCCTTTCCACTCTACCATTGAACTAAATCAGCTTTTCCCACCAGCCGTGGGTTCAAGCTAAACAGCGGAGCTGAAGATCCTCCCTGCTGGCTCAGGGTAGCTCTCCAAGACCCTACTGCCTACCAAGTTTCTGCTCAGACCAGACGAGAAAGACCCCTGTTTGCAGAAAGATTTCTGCTTTGCATTCACCTCATCTGGAGAGCCTAGAGGAGAATGAACGAACTTCTACAAATGATTAACAAACCTCAAAGTTCCTTGCAAACCCTGTGGTTAGCAGGTCGCTTCCCTGACAAACTCAGATGGGTGTTTGGAAGGGGCCTCATCAGCACGTAGCCGAGAGGAGAGATTTGTTGCTCAAGAATCTTTTTTCCTCTACTTGGGAATCTCTCCAAGGGCTCCTTCTTCTGCAGCTCTAATCAGCTTGACAGTCTCCCGGTTTGTGTCTGAGCAGGACTGTGTAACGGTACCCGAGTCACGTTTTCTCTCTTTAGAGCTGGTCAGCCTTGTTTTTAAGGTTCATTTGTTCTCTTCCCCAAATGAACAGAAAGGCAGCTGTTGCAGCACTTCCTGTTCACATCAGTTCAGCACCTTCAGTCTTTGTTTCACCCTCAAGTGCTCACCTAACAGGTGAACAAGTAAGTGTAAGCAAAGCTTCCCTAACCCATCCCCTCCTGCAGGCTCCTCTGGCATTCCTACATCAAGTTTGGACCCTTCACTAAAATAAATCTTTAAGTAGGATCCTGCTGTTAAGAAAAAAAGCTGTTGAAGCTGCGGCCTTTGCCACGTGGCCTCTATCCTGAAGCTCAGGAATCAGTGGACCCTTGTTCAAGCCCGAGCTCTCAGCTGTGCAAGAAGCACCCGTCCACCTCCTCCCTCACTGCACACCCAGACAGTCCCATCGACTCTGTGTCTGTAGCACATGTGCCATGAGAAATCCTGACTAGCCAGAGAAGCCCTGAGAGCCACATGAGTTCAATCCTCTTCCCAAATCCCCCGTGCTTCCCACTGTGCAGACCCAGGCAAATGAGGCAGAAGGGTCATTCCCTGCTGCCTGCGAGCACTCCACAAGGCAGCGTTTGCTTTTGTTTTGGTGGGTGGGCCTTTGCATCATGAGAAAAGAAGTGAGGGACCAGCTTGCTTTGCAGAGGGAGGTACACGCTGTACTTGGCTGGATACTTTATTAGGAATGAGCTGAGCTGGTAAATATCTGCTTCCTATTCTTTATTTCTTTCCAGTTTGTTGGAGACCTCCAGACGTACTCGACTCGCAGCCTCTGCCTGCAGAACAGACTCAATTAGAGAGCTGCTGCAGGGAGATTTGAAGGGATTTTTGGCCAGGGTGAACTGTAGCTCAGACACAGAATTCAAGCTTTAAAAATGGAAAAAGACAACAAACTAGCTTCAAGTGAAGCTGATAAACCTCCGTGATCTGTTCCATGGCCCAGGGAACCTTCAAAGAAGCACAAATACATGGGAGCTGTGTGCATCTGTGAACTGTGCCCTTTATATGTTCATGGGAGAAGCATTTATCAACTTATTTTCTAATCACGTCAGAGTTTTGAAAACAGAAATGAGGCTCAGTCTATCCATGTCTTCAGGGATCCTTCTCTTTTCATGTGCGCCTAGTACCCTGGGGAGCCCGACTTGCAGCCTACAGACACCATAATAATGAGAAAAAGATGCTCTGAAAGATAGAATCAAAGTGATGCAGCCTGAAACGAGAGGCAGGACTTCACACAACACTTCTGGCTGCTTCCTAGTCACTAGCAGCCGAGAACAGCCCTCCTGGCAATGCAGAAAGAAGGGGCTCGTGTTCGCAACAGAAGATCAGGAATCAAACCCAGCACACGTTATTTCTGGCACGGTATTTCCACAAACTTCCAGACCTTCGAGGACAGCAGTTACCTCCCTCTATCCACAAGGAGCAAAACACGTGCTCCAAAAGGCTTTTAGGAAGCTTTACAGATGCTTATGAATTGCAAGCATCTGGTGAAAGAGAGGAAGGTTTGAGAGCCACAAAGCAGACTCAAAGAATCTGCACTGTTGTTGCTCATCGCTGATGCTGCTCCTCTGCTGTTCCACCTCTTTGCCTTCCCAGGAATTCTGTTTGAAGCAGAGGTGAACGGGACTACAACTCATCCTTTATACAAACATTTCCAGGCTAGATATTGCTTTTTTGGCTTCTAACGCTGGGGAATTCATGAGGGAGCGGAACCCAGAGGCAACTCGCTAGCCAGAGTAACCTTGCGGTGGCCTTGCTGGCGCTGCCTCTGCTCCAGATGCAGGTGGCTGCAGGTGACTCATGCTTCTCATTAGTCCCTTGCCTGTCGCAATGAAGCAGAGCTCCGAAGCTGGAGCCCAACAAATTGGTCCCTGGAGAAGGGAATGATGTGTGGCAATGCTACTTGCATCATCCAAACAGCATCATCCAAAAAGCTCAGCCACTCTGCTTCCCGCAGCAGGAGCTTTTGTGAAGGAAACTCGAGCTGAAGGGAGCCGCCGGGGACCAGAGACATAATACACCTGTGAGCGGCATCATTAAAGCGCTGCCACTGTGCTGCGGGAGAAGCTTCCTAGGGCTTTTCTCGACGTACTTTGTGATTTAAAACCTCTTCCATTTCCAATCAGGTCAGGATAAAACGGTATTGAATACACGGCAGGCCAAGCAAAGACTGCAGGCAAGAGGGGGCTGCGCCTGCATCGCTGAAAATGCTTTCAAATTGCAAAGCTGCCAAAAAGATTCCTTAAATACTTGAAGGCCAATATTAAAGCAAGTCTCCCTCCCCTGCTGCCTCGGTGCCTGCCTGTCAGGCAGCTGTGGAGGAGCTCGGTTTCGCGAGGTCAGAGGCTCACCAGGCTGATTCGCAGCCAGTGCAAACCTGTCTGGTGTTCCCCAGCCCACATCTGGGTTGCTTTATTTCAGAGAGGAAGATAAAACACTATAATTATTTGATTTGTTTGCAGTAGTATTAGTAATTTCACATGTCACCTCACAGCAGGCTGCTGGGACTCTCCCACCCAGGCTTTAGCAGAGGCTGGTGTCTGGCTAAGGGCTGGAGCTTCAGGAGAGCAGATTTCTTTTTGTGTGTCAGTCACAATTTTTCCATATGAGTCAGGGCAAGTTGTTTTGGGTGCCTACATCCCAGTTTCTTACCAGTAAAATAGGGATGATTACTTTCCCTCTGTCCAGTTTAGAATCATAGAACCACCCGGTTGGAAAAGACCTATCAGATCATTGAGTCCAACCATTCCTATCAAGTACTAAATATTTCTTCCTAAGATCTCATGAGCCAGAGCTTCTTGTATCACAGACCAACACGGTTAAGATTTTCTCAGAGTAACTGTATAAATAAATAACCCAAATAATCTTGTCTGCCTGCACCATTCCTGGGAAACAAATCCTCCATTATCATTTTGTGTAATACAAAGCGTCAAACTGATTAATTCCCATCCTTGACAAATGCGAATTACACTCTGCGTGGAAGCTGGAAGTTAGTTAAGGCAACTATTGGAAATAAGCAGGCAGCTTCAAATCCATTATCCTCCCCAGTGTGATGGAAACAACAGCACCAGTCACAGAAACACCTACCTAGCGACAGAAAAGCATTCAGCTCTCACTCCTTCCCATTCCCCATCACTGATCCAAGATCCAAGGAAGGTTCTGGTCACCTTCCCTTCCCAGCTTTTTCCCGAACGTTTAATAATTTCTAAATTCCTTTCATTAATCTGAAGATGCGACAAGCGTCAGATAATGAAATGCATTATTAAACATTATTAAATGTGTTAAATTAATCAACCGCATTTACCGAACTATGGTAATAGACAATACAGATGTTTTTTGCAGCTCTGGAGGATTTAAGAAGCTTTTCTAGGTGGAGGTCTAGGTTCTCGAGATGTAAAACGCTATAGACATGCCTGGTCAAAGGAGCACACGGCCCCATTTAAAATGATGAGGCTATGCTTAATTGCACTCGCTGGCTGCCTGGTTGTCAAGCCCCCCACGAGCACAGGGGATCCAGGCAGGAGATCAGCTGGAGTCTGGAGAGCCCTGACAACACTCCAAGTGCCACTTACCAGCGCTGCCAACGTGGACGGCATGACTTGACATCTCCTGCCAGGCAACCGGCAGCTGGTTGTGTCAGGGATATGTCAGTGCTGAGTGGTATTTGTGGAAGGAAGGAAGGAGCCTCAGCTGCTCTGCTGCTGGAATGCAGGCTGAGGGGGTTTGAGGGACTGGTCGGGAGCAACGTTCTGCAGCCAGAGCACTTATCATAGAACAACCAGGTTGGAAGGGACCCATCGGATCATCGAGTCCAACCATTCCTATCAAACACTAACCCATGTCCCCTCAGCGCCTCGTCCACCCGTCCCTTAAGCCCCTCCAGGGAAGGGGAATCAACCCCTCCCTGCGCAGCCTCTGCCTGTGTGCCCTTCCTGAAAATTAAAGGCTGCTGCTGATTAGCCACGAGAACAATCTGAACCGAGTTCAGGTTAATTCCACTACACGCTTGCAACTGTGAAAGTTTACTGAATAGAGAGAGAAAGTGCAGAACTTTGATTTTGTTCAGCGTTTACTGCCTTCCCCAGCTGCTGCCAGGGCCCATTTGATAAGGAAGAGAACCACCAGCAGCTATAAAACTTGTGCAAGCCTGGAATTCTTCCTTCTGCCACCCCCTCCCACTTGCCAAAACCTGCTGCTTTTAGCTTTCTTAAAGAATGTTGCTATTTTCCTTATCTTTTTGCTTCCTGCTAAAATCCACGCGGCCGTATTTCTGGATTATCACCAGGACATGCGAGCCAAATCCTTCCTCCTCCGCAGATGGAGAAGGAAACCTACAGCCAGGAGAGGTGTAAGGATGGCTCAGCTTCCCACAGTTGCTGCTGCTTTCATACCACGTTAGCGAAGTTGATGCCTTTGCTGCTCTAAGTCCAGCATAATAATTCAGTTAATATTCCCTGGGCCTGGTGGGAATATTAACTCTATCTGAGAATACTCTGATGCAGTAGCCAGTACTTTTTCCCTTTGGTAAATGGCGAACGTTGTCAAAATACCTTCTTGATATCTCTTTTGTGCCCCAAACCAACACAAATCTTTTTAATATCTGGAGTGAACTCCTCTCAGGGCTGCACGAAGTTTTGAGCTGTGTGGTTCACAGCTCATGGTTTGCACGTTGGGGTAACCACAGAGATTTTGGGGTTTAGCTACTTGGTGGATTTTCTGAGCCTGGAACAACTTTCATTAATTTCCATACAATTGTGAATCAGGGGATGATGTTTTCCATAAAGAGCTGCGTTACAAACAGAGAACTCACCTTTAAAGAAGAGCATGCAGACATCTGAAGCAGCAGCTGATTGTTTCACTGTTTTCAAAACTAACTGGGATCTTATAAAACGCCCTTTTCCCTTTAGCTCTTTCCTTTATGAATGTTACACCAGAAGGAGAATTTTTAACAGTACACGCGAGTTCTAAATCCCCATGTTTAAATAACACCCTACTCAGTACTTCTGATCTCCTGCTCAAAAGTGAGAGGATAATGCTCCTCATAAAACAAACCCAGAGGACGAGGTAGAATTTAGGCTTTCTGAGCACGGCCTCGAGGATATCCTCAGTGTGGGATCCTGGTACTTGTCCATCCTCCACACCTCAGGGTTTCCAAACCACCAAGCAACTGTTGTGGCCACCTGTTCTCCCCATCCCTGACTCCAGCCTTACTGAAGGGCTTTGGAAAGAATGCGTTAGGAATCGCTTGGCCACTTGCTTCTGCTGGTATGACTCGCTAGCTCAGTGAAACCCAGGAACCGCTCACAGACAACAAAACTCCTCTTTATCCTGAGAGGGATCATCTGTGCCAGCTCATCCACTCATTGCCAGAAAAATCATCTGATTCATGAGCGATTGCAGCAAAACAAAGCAATGGACCAATTCTGCCAATAAGAAACCCAGATGCTCCCCACAAGGGCTCTCTGCTGCCTTCGGCTGTGAGTACCGTCTCTCCGCTACCTGCTGCACAACCGCACCACCACACAACCACAGCCAATGGGAATTTTTCTTCACTATGAGGGTGAGGAGGCCCTGGGACAGGTTACCCAGAGCAGGGGTGGCTGCCCCATCCCTGGAGGGGTTCAAGGGCAGGTTGGATGGGGCTTGGGCAGCCTGATGTAGTCGGATGAGTCCCTGCCCATCACAGGGGGGTTCAAGGTCTTTTCCAGCCCAAACTATTCTATGAATTTTGGACTGAACCCAAAATCGACTGCCCAAGGTCCTGGCTAGCTCCACCTTCACAATTCCTTTTTCATTTATAAACTGAGAAAACTGTTTAAAACCAGAAACTTGACAGCAACGGGACCAAAGTAACATCCCTTAAACTGAAAGGAGAAGAACTGGAGTGTAAGCGAAATGTAAGTTATTAAGATGGTAACTTTGTCTTGCAAGTGCATGTGCTGTTTATTCCAAAGTTTTCTCTTCAACTGAGAGAGGAACAAGCTCTACCAGCGCTTGTGTCGCAGAAGCAGGCTCTTCTGGTGCAATACTCACTCGGCCATCTGTGAAATTGAGAACATTAAAAGTATTCTCTCTGGAGCTCCCTGACTTTTCCTTAGCTTACAGGGATGCTGAGGTGGGAAATATTTCCACCCAGAGCCTGCCGATTAAATCCACGTAGAAATCTCTACCTGACAACTTGGCTCACATGCTTGAACGTGAGCTCAGATCCCCGGTGAGTGGCTGTTCTGGAAATCTGACTCTTGGAAGAAGCATTTGCCCTTTTCTTGGAGGCACCATTCCTTCAAACACACTGGATAAAACAAACCCTGGGTTACCCAGTCACTACTCCTACAATCCCTGCCACAGTTCTCACCCTTTATTTTCAACTTAAACGCTTCAGCCTCAGAGTAATCCTTTTTATTGAAGCCCTTTCTCGGTTGCTTTTTTTCCTCTTCAAATTCCATAATGTTGTGTTCAAGTAATGAAAACGTGCTGGATTCTCAGCTGATGCAGACCGGGGAACCGCAGCAATATCAGTAGATCTGGGGTGATTTACACTGTCTCAGTTCTCACCAAACAGAAATAGCTCCAACGCCACCGACTCACGTCTGCTGGAGGGTTTTGTGGCCCTTGCTCTGCATCCGTTGCTTTTGAAGGGAAAAGAGGATGCTCTCAGCTAGTTCCTAATGGCACGAGTGCCGTGTAACGGAGACGTGCGGAGGTGAATCACAGCACAGCTGGTTTGGCCTGAAAACCAACCCTTGTGGAGAGCCACTGCCTGACACCAGAGAGTCACGGTGGGACCAGGCTGCTGGTCTGCGAGAGACTTCACTCTATGGGCAACCCCTTCCACACAGCGTTAGAGAGAACAATCCTCCTCTCTCCAGTTTCAAGCCTTGCCCACAGAGATGGTGCCCTCGGAGCCACTTCAAGAAGAATTAGCAGGGAGGTGCACGCCCGGAAAAAGGGGGAGCTCCCATCCTGGCTGCCCCCCCTGCTTTCTCAATCCCATTTCTTTGAGATGCAGCCGCCTCAAAGCTAATCCTCGTGTTTTTGCCAAGTCGCCTGTTAAATATTGGGGAAACGTTCAAAGTGAACAACATATTTATCCCTTCAAAGCAAATGATAGGTTTGTTTCAAACCGAGCCTTGCTCTGCTGGGATTTATTCCAGGAGCCTGTATCTCTCTTTCCTTTTTTAAAAACGCATTGAATGCGGGTGATGTATTTTTGACATGATTGATTCTGACCTGAATGTGCCTGTGCTAAATGAATCAACGGTGCCAATTTCCCCTGCCTGCCACTGAAGAACAGCCAAGCTGATAAGGGCATTCTTCTTTCAGCTGAAATGTTGGAGCAGTGGCCTTTGTTCCCCAGCGGAGGAGTCGCCTGGATCATATCAAACTGTGCTCTGGAACCCTGGACATTTCATACACCAAAACCAGGGTTGGTGTATTTCCTCCGGATTCAGCTTTCACCTACTCTAAGGCAATTTAGTTCAGGCTGGAAGAGAAAGTCACGGCCTGCAGGAGAGAGGCTCTTTATCAAGGAGTACAGGGATGGGATGAGGTTGAGCGCAATTATAAACTGAGGTTCCAAAGATAATTTTTTTTTTTCTCAGGAAAAGAGCTTCTGGAGCCAGCCACTGGAGGGAGCAGCTGGAAGCAGGCTGGACCTGGGCAATAGCAGCTAAAATGTGATGGAAAACACCTTGAGATTCACAGTGGCTCCTCTCTGCAGGTTCACGAGACGAGGAGGGATATAAACATGCAAGGGGAACCTTAAAACGTGTAGCCTTCTCACAGAGAGAGCCCAGATAACAAAAACCCTCTTGACAAGAGACCTAAGGAAAACAAGCAGCTCAGATCTGGTTCAAAGTATTTGCTCCTAATACAGAAACACCAGTGGCATGGGTGACGCCTCTTGTCCTGTCACTGGGCATCGCTAGGGAATCCCAGCTTCCTTCTTGATTCTCTCCTATCAGGTATTTAGCCATATCTATCAATGTTCTCCTGAGCCTTCTCTTTCCCCAGCTAAACACTTCCAGCCTTCTCAGCCTCTCCTGACTCACAAGATGCTCTAGAGTTTCACCATCTTCCCTGAACCCCCCTCCAGTAACTCCATTTAATTATTTGTACTGGGGAGCCTGGAATCACACACAGCACTCCAGGTCCATACTCACTTGCACCTTGATTCTGGGAAAAGTGAATGCGGTTGAGGGAAGTGGTGGAGGTTCTATCCCTGCAAACACTCAAGGTCAGGCTGGATGTGGCTCTGAGCAGCCTGATCAAGGCAAAGCTGTCCCTGCTCCTTCAGGGGGATGGACTGGGTGACCTGTAAAGGTCCCTCCCAACCCAAAGCTTTCTACGATTCTAATAAAACCAACCACAGCAATGCAACCATTACTGTCTACTCTGTTGTTCCCCAGTCAGAGTATTTTTTATTTCTGGAAAGCTTCTGACACTGAAGGCCAGTCAGACGAATTTATGTGGAGTGAGACAGAGATGATAAAGTGTGAACACGTGTCAGAAGTGTAAACGCTTCTTTACCATCCTCTCATTTCTGCGCTTCCTCTGGCGCTTTGAAACAGGCCCAGCCCTGGGTTTTATTTTGCAAACCCAAACCCTAGAAGGCACAGCTCTGCAAGCTTTTCAAGAGGCAGCACTCATTTTGGCCTTTTCTGACTGTATCCACTCGCTAGCAGATGGAAATTCCTCTTTCCCCCTTCCCTCGCCTGGAGCTGGAGATGAGCCCCTGCAGGGATTCAATATTGCTTTAGCACCAGCCATAAATAAACCTGCTCTCAAGGAGAACAAAGGCAGCTGTGTGGGGTGGAGGAGCAGCCCAGGCAAGGCTGAATGATGGGCTGGACGGCAGGGCAGACACGGCTACATCTGGCGAGGAGCTGGGCAGCGCAGGGGGGCCCCGGGGGGCTGGCAGAGGGACACTTGGCTCAGAGAGGGGCTGCCTGCTATTGATTTCACACCAGGGATGCACAGATGCACATTTGCTTAAACTAATTAACCGGGTAGGAGCCACCTCCTCATCTGGCTTTGCTGACGACTGGCGCAAACTCATTGTTGTATCGGTTTATTAGCTCTGATAGCTGATCTTATCTAATTGAATTATCTCCTAATGATGACTGAACTTTGTATATGCATTAGGAGGAAAGCAATGAGAAACACAACTTCACTTAGTTATTCTGCTCCTGAAAGAAAAGAGATTGTTCTTTTGCCATGAAGTTCTATAATGGGAATTAGGGAATCTGAGTTGAGGTAAGTGACATGGAGAAAGGATTAACGGAAATTCAGGCTGGAATGAAAGAGCCAACTCGGACTGAGAGCTGAGTTATCTTCTTAAGTGGATGGAGAAAGGAGTGATCGAGAAATGGCAATAATAACAGCAACAGTTTGCTGCATCCTGGAAGTGCAAAGGTTCTCCATCACCTTCATTCAACTTCTTGCTTTATTCCTTATTTTGTCATTATGTTTAAGCTGCTGATCTCCTCGCATTCTTAATGGTTCTCCTGCTAGGTGCTCAAAAAGCTGATCAATCTCCCACTTTGCACAAAGCAAAAATGATACACGTTCCTGAGGAGACAGACTGATGAGGAGAAACGCTGCCATCTGAACTTCTGGAGAACAAAAAAAGCTGCCAAATACACTTGGAGGATTTTAAGAGGGGTGAGAAAGAGAAGCTGCGGCACTGCTGCCCCACGAATCTTATTCTCACATAGATGGAACTTGTCTGTATCACCAGGCCCGTGAAGGACAAGGTAAGCAAGAGAACTTCAATAAACCTTTCTCCCCCTTATGTCATTCACACCAGATACACCAGCATCTTCCTCCGTTGCTCATATTAAATCAACTTGTCCAGCGCTTGCCTGGGAGAACTGCTTGTGATCCCCTGGGAAATGAAGCCAGGAGTAACGCAGGCTCCTCCAACATCAGCAACTTCCCCTATACAATCATCTAAAGTGCTTGGTGTTTACAAGTAAATGAAACAGAAAAGCAGTGCTGAAGGGGAAATGAAAATGGGAGTCAGCTGGGAATGGAGCATAAGGCTATGTTTAGCTTTGCTAGGCATGGAAAAATATTTATTTCAAGCCCCAGGGATATAACAGGGGGCACATAATTAACCAGCATCAGCGGTGAAGGCCACTGTTTTCATGCCTTTCTGACCCCAGGGACCAGCTGCAGCAACAGAGGAGTTGAAACCCTGGCTACAGAGCATTTGTGGCCAACCCTGTCAGCCTAGAGCAGCACAAATGTCAGCGCTGAGAACCCCTGAGGGCTGTGGGTAGGAGGATACTAGTGTGAAACTGGAGCGATGAGTCTGGTGGTGAATGTTCATCTAAGTCAAACCTTTAGACAAATTTCTCTTTGAGTTGCAAGGTCCTTTGGCGTGTGGATATGGTTGGACTTGAAGGTCGAACTGCTGAGAAGTGGCAAAACATGTGACAGCTCATGACAGGAGGGAGAGGAGGCCACAGAGAGAGGTGATAAGAAAACCATGTGAGAACAGAGGCTGCTGGGGTGTCAGAGTGGAAACATTCTGAGAAAACAATCCCAGTTCCGCACTGAATGGGAAAGAACTGTCAGGGCCAGGAGGAAAAAGAAAACGCAACCAACCCATCAAAAAATCCCACACCTCCCACTGGATCAGGGGCTCCAAGCCCCATCCAGCCTGGCCTTGAACCCCTCCAGGGATGGGGCAGCCACCCCTGCTCTGGGCAGCCTGGGCCAGGGCCTCCCCACCCTCACAGCAAAACATTTCTCCCTAAGATCACAATCTTCCCTCTTTCAGTTGAAAACCATTCCTCCTCATCCTATCCCTGCACTCCCTGCTCAAGAGCCCCTCCTCAGCTTTCCTGGAGCCCCTTTCAGTACTGGGAGGGCCAACTTCCAAAATTATTAAAGGAACAAAACACTTTAATTCATCAATATCTTTTAGAAAAAACACATTAGAAGGGATTGTATTTCTTGTGTCACTCCTCCTATCCCTGCCTGCCTTCTCCTGTTCACCTCACAGCATTTTTCTGTAACGTGGCCGTTGAATGAAGAATTTCTCTTCACTCAGTGCATCTCCCCGCATCGAGCATTTCGCATGCAGCGTGTGGCGCCTTCCCCAGACCTTTCCGCACCCCAGGGCAGGCAGTCTGGAGCAGCGACACTCTTATTTGCACAGGGCTATATTTCTATTTGCTGTCCGAGTCCCGGTGCAGCCCAGCCCCACTATTGCTATAGAAACAAGAAGGCAGCAAGAGATGTTCTGGAATCTCTGCATCTGACTGAAAATAGCTCCTACCTACCCGGCGCGCTGGAGCCTTTCACAGCCTGACCTTTCCGCTGGAGCCTCCTGTGCCTTGTGGCCGAGACACAATTAGCTCTCATTTGGCCCCATTAAAACTCATTTCTACAGCAGGCATCGTGCTGCCAGCTGGAGGTCGGAGACGGCTGCTCGGAGGTGTGGGAAATAAGGAGAGGGTGCTGGACCATGTCCCGAGAGATACTGTCCTCCCTCCAACTCGCTGAGCACCTCTGCCCTCCCTCCAGGCACAAAGACACGGTCTCAGCTAGAGGATAGAAAAAAGGACTGTTCCCGAGCATGAGGTGCAAGCTGCACCCCTCACAGGGCCAGGACGGGAGCAATCCCACTTCATCTCAAGGTGCCTGCATCTACCTGTGCCTGCACTGGATCGGGAACTCCGCAGAGGCTGCTGCTGAGCTCCCAGGGCTGCCCATCCCCATGGCATCAGGTGTCACCCCAAAGTAACACAGCATCCCTACTGGGCGCTCCGGAACCAGAGGGAAAGCTGTCAGCCATTGAAACCTCTGGGCAAACAGCCCTTCCAAGGAATCCTGTGTCTCCCGGGCAGGAGCCAGGGCTCCTGGCTTTGGGTGGAGGCTCTCTGGGAACGGCAGCGCTACGCCACTGGTAAGAAATCCCTTGGTATTTGAGGCACATGTCAGCCAACTGCAGGATCTGAGAGTGCCCTGTGCTAGTTTCTATTCCTGGGACAGCCTGAGTCATGGAACCTGTGAGAGAAGCCACATCATGCATCCCACCAAGGGCTTGCTTCTGGTCTAAATCAGGATGACAAGCTCAGACTCCCTTTTCTTAGAGAGACACAGAGCTTCATTGCTGCCTCACCCATTCACCAGCTGCTGCTTTCCACCACAGGCACCACTGGCACTAGCAGAGCTGCCCCTTTCCTCCCCCGCTGTGGGGAAACGCCGCCCCAGAGGGCATCTCCAGCCCCACATTCTCCTCTCTGTTGCCTCAGAGACTCCTCTCGGTGCTCCTGTGCCTCCTGTCAGACTCTTCCAGCACGTGTGTGTGTCAGCCTGGCAGCAGCCGCCTGCACCCCTCCTCACCCCCACTGCTCGGAAACCAGCTGCCCCACACAGCAGGTGCCTCACAGCAGCCACAGCACAAGGTTTAAACATCTCCCTGATGCCGAGAGCTAGAAAAGATTGGGAGAAATTACAAGCAGCCACCAGACTGAAGTCCTATAGCCCATAAAGTCATTTTTTCTTTTCCTCTGGCTTTCAGAATTGGATGGATTTCTACATCCATCACCTATGAGAGAGGAGCACTCATACCTGCCTCCAGTGTAACTCCTTTAGGGCTCAGCAGGGTTAGCTCCCACTACTTTCCCTGCCCCGGTTTGAAAAGGACAGACAGACAGTGCCCTTGCAGAAACCTTCCTGCTCGAAGAAGGCAGGTTGAACAACTCATTAGATGGTGACTGCCTCTGTTTTGCTATAACTTTTCCTCTTTAAAATTATTCAATTTTTCTCAGCAAGTCCGTGTCTTTTCCATCCCCCTCTCTCCACTGAAGGAACTGGAAAATTGGTGCAATTTTTTTTCCTGAAGAGTTCATCGAAATGCTTCTCAGCAGTGGAGACAAAACGCACTTTCCCTGCCTTGCCCAGTTCCCACCGCAATACTCTGCAAGTGGCCAATGCTGAGGGAGCCGCGGTGAGCGGCCACAGCAATCACCGCATTAATCAGTAACCGACAGTAAAATCAGGAGAGTGGCTATGACAGGCTGTGGGAATAGAGCTTTGACTTATCTCCTGAAATTCTTCACTGCCAAATCCTGCCCTGTGCATTACGAACACCGCCTTCTTCCCCAGCCAAATACTCACTGGACATGTTCGAGCAAGTTGATGACAGCTAATGAGGCCGAGCTCGTTTACTGAAACCAGCCTGCTTGTTTTTCCTCTCTCTAGGGCTGCTCTAAAGAAGGGGTAAAGACACTGACATCACTGGTGGGATGTAAAGCCAGGGGAAGGAGTGGCAAGCACACACTCTTTAATCAGATGCTCTGGCAACAGATCTGCTCTGCAGCCCCTATTTGTTTCGCTTCTCTCAAAATAGGGAATGCCAGCATTTTGCTAAATGCAGCAGAAGTTCCTTTTCTTCCAGCACTGGGGCTGTGAAATCTCCTTCAGCCTCCTGTTAGGCGGCTGCTGAAACATCCCCAAACGCTGCTGGCAGAAGCGCATCAGCCAGCTCTGCCCCTCACCTGCGGGAACTGTGTTAGAGGAACCAGCCCTTTCCTTAGCAGAGATTTCCAGGCTGTCCCTCACCCTCCTGCTGCTCCATCCAAGTCTGTAAGCACCTCCCAAGGGCCGAATCCATCGCTTTGCAGCCCCCCTCTTAGACTTCCAGCCAGAACTTTAAGGAAGTGGTAGCTGCAAACCCCATTTGCACTGCCTGAAGAGCCTCGGCAGTGACTGGCTGGTGGCTTGGATAACTCATCTGGCACGTGCAGCAGGATTCCTCCTGGGAACTGCATGACTTTAGCTCCCTGATAGAGCCGTTCTGACACATGCTCTGCGTAGGTGGGTTTTTTTCACCACTTAATCTGCAAAAGCTCCGTCTCCTGTTCATATTTCAGCCAAATTCTGATACGGTTGGACCCAGGCAGGGTCATCTTGGTGACTCAGTCCAGCAGAAAGAGGAATGAATGATAAACTCTGCTGCTTGGTACTGCAGCTGTCCTCACGCTGCGCGTGTTTGGCACGCTGCACAACAGGAATCTATCTCTGTTTGCAGCTTTCAAGGTCCTTGGTAATATAAATAAATCATCTCATAACATAAAAAGAAGGACGGAGAAAGAGGAAGAGTTCTCCTATAATGAAGACTCCAATGGAAATCTTCATCCTGAAACCTGCTCGAGCCAGCCTGTGGCTGCCATCGCAAAACTTAAATGGGCAAACAGATGATTTCTATTGGATTAGTGTGTCTGTTTTGAAAAGAGGCACTAAAAAAGCTGGATTCCCAAATTAGTTGCTTAAAGAGCCTTACAAAGCACTTAGATTGGAAGCAATTCACAGGAGGTAACAGCTTGTTTTATGTGTCTCTGAAGTGGTGCGTACGTTCCTGGTGGCATATAAATAATAAATAATAATAAATATGCATATGCAGAGGTACAGAGGCCTCAATCACAGAACACGGATGCGTGTTTGCAGTACAGTCCAGGGGGTCTGTTCTTCTAAACCTGCCTCAATGCTACAGCATTAAAAATGAGCACCAGGGTGTGCAGAGCCACTCTTCCTCTTGGGGATTTCAACCACTGACTGGTCTCCCACCTCTGTTCCATCAGAGCCAAGACCTGCTTCTGGTGGCTCCTGATGTGACCCCCTTCCTCGAGCAAGCACTGAGTCTCGAGCACCCACGCAAATCGTTGTACAGTGTCCTTTATACCAGAAATAGCAACACTGCCCACTTTACCTGCCTCAAACATGCAGCAGAAACTGTCATCAAGCTTTCAACCCCAATCTCCGAGCTCTGCCAAAGCCCAGGCTGCGTCAGTCTGGGTGGGGAGAGGAAGGGCAGCGGCCCAGGGTGGCTTGTTATGCCCCACAAACCACATGAGAGGGATGAAGCAGCCCCACAAGCTTCAGAAAGAGGTGGTTGTCTACCTTCTTTCTCTTCCTCAGACATTTTCTTCCCCTCAAAGCTGCCGTTGCCCCTCATTCCAACATCATTGTCCCCAAGACCAAACTGCACTGTCAGTAAAATTTGTTTTAATAAATGATACATTGTGCGCAACCTAATTTTGGTGCTTTCCAAATAATTGAGAATGGAACTTAACAAAAAAAAGTTTTCAATGCCTTGTACATTCTTGCTTCATAGGAATTGGGCTCTTATTTAAATGGGGTTTTATTTGCCAATTACAAACAGTGTATTCATGCATTGAACTAAGTTCTGCCTTGGTTCTCAGCACGCATCAATCCACACGAGTTCCCTCACTCGAGAGCTGGACTAATTTCCCCCTGCTGACGATACGGCCCTTTCCCCCATGCAGCTCCACCTTTCTCTGAGCAGTTTCAAAATTACAGCTCTACCCAAGAAAAAGTTAACGTATCTCACGATTAACTCTGCAGAAAGCGAGTCGTTCTTGACTTGCCACGGTACTTGGTTTGATAACTGCCTCGCAGAGGCTCCTCCTGGCTGAAACTGCAACCTGAGCATGAAAAGTCAAGCACACTGAGCTCCAGCTGGAGCTTGGAAGTAAAAAAGCAAACACCCTCTTGTCCAGGTAAATTCCACAACAGCTGAATAAGAACCCAGCCTGGATCGTGGAAACCACAGTACGTTCCATCTAAATGGCCACAGGCTTCTCTCCTTCCCTCTTCTCAGGGATGTCTCCCTCAGCACCAAGTCCACTACTAAGTCTACAGGGATGAGGTTAGGGCCCAACCTTTTAAGAACCTGAACAAATCCCTCACATATTCAAGCATTGTGGAGATACCTCCTGTGGGAGAACAAGATTCACCACAACATCCAGGACTCTTGACTGCCCTCAACTTTAGCAGCTACAGGAAAATTCAACAGAGACACAGAACTGCCAACGAAAGAGGCTCCGGAGCACCTCTTGCTTTAAGATATTTCCAGAAACTACAGGCGTACAAAGCAAGATCAAGAGATGGCACTAAGCAGGCTTTATTTATCTCACAGCAGCAAGCGAGTCACAGGCTAATTAATAAAAGCCCTCCCCTACACAGCTCTGTTCAACAAGCTCATCTGCATTTCTTTTACCACTCTGCATCAAAGCCAGTGACCCCCAGGGCTGATCCACAACCGGCTGCTCACTTCCGAATCCAATAGCTAATCCTTTGAAGAGGGACTTGCTAAGAGGGCTCCCTTCACTTGAGAGACCTGCTCCAGCTCCCCCTCCCTCAGCATGCTAGTATTTACTTTTGTGAGGGGAAATTCCTGGAGATCGAAGACCTGCATCTTTATTTTAAATGGGGTTTTTTGGGAAGAAAGCACCTATCATGGTGTGGCTGTTCCTGCCTCGTTTGCCTAATCACTATTTCTACCTCTGTTTCTTGTTTTCCATTTCGTTTTCCATTTCATTTTCCCTTCTGTCTCGGTTTTCAAATGCCCTTCAGTGACTTCAGCTAATATTCGACTTCATTTATTCCTATGATTGCCAAACTTACATGTGAAGGCAGAGAGGAACACCTCCACCTCATGGCCCAGCACGAGCTCAATCACAATCACACTCCCTGAGAGTATCCTCCTTAAGGAAAGACACACAGCCCCTCAACTGTCCAGATGCTTCAGGCTGATGGATTTAAATCTTACCTTCCAGAGATTTAGTCCTCTCTTAAACTCCTATTTTTATTCAGGCCTGAAGAGTAATTTCTCATTGCCTAGTAAATATGGAGCAGAATTTGCTCCTTTCACACTTTCCTGACCTACGCTATGATTAAACATCAAAGATTTTGGCTCGTGGCTGGGAACAACTTACATTCCAGGGCTCTCCAGTGGTGCTGCTTTAGATTTTGATGTGCAGAGAGTCCAGTCTGACCTGCCATGCCAGAAGGCAGAGCTGCCAACTGCGATTTCTGGCTGGGGCAAAGCAGGCAACTCTCAGACATACGTTAAATTAAATTTGAAAATGAGCATTACTGGTCCCAATACAAACAGGAGGAGAAGAGGCTTTGCTTTTTTTCTGCTTCAGGGGGTTTGAGGTAGTAGGAAAATATTCCAAGATATGATTGTTTACCCGAGTAGCTCTCCCAACGTCTAACGTCCTCCAGATTTTTTAAAGCGTTTGTAATAACCGTAGTCCAGATCGAGATCGTGGAGGAGCCAAGGAGAGTCTTTCAGTTGGATCCTACTGAGCCGTGTCCTTAGGAGGCGCGAAGTGGCCCAGCTCCAAAAGCATTAGCAGAGCTACAAGCAGCGACACCAACTGAGGATCTGACCATATGTGGATCTGGATGAATATTTTGATTTTATATTTTCCAGGCATTATGCAAAACATTGCCTAATTGGCAACACTTGTATTTAAGAGGCAGTTAAAATAGTAACTGATTTATATACCCGTGTATAGAAAAACACATTGAGAGCAGGAGGAGAGAGCCCAACAAATGCAATCTTTAGAAACAAAGAAGGAAAAAATCCGTTTTAGGGCAGAGATGACCTTTGCAACCTCCTGGAGTTAAATTCTAGCCCATTTCTTTGCTGATCTTTGATTCCTTGAGGGGCTTGTTTTTTCGTTTAGAACAAGGAATACGGTGATCCTTAAAGAAAGGCCAGTGGCTTTTAAGCTATGGTTTGTGGTTTTTTGTTCTTTTTTTTAAGATACTGGTCTCTGCATTTCAGTAAACTGGTGCATTAAGGCAATAATTGCACTGCTTTACTATCTTTACACCAAGAACCCAAACCACTTGTACCTCAGACAGCATCGGGAAGAGTGAAATATCTGAGACACTAGCATATTCTCTCCAGGTAAAAAACAGAAGGAAAAAAGAAGTTGTAGGAAAAAAGCCAAAGCACCTTAGCCCTGGCTCAAAGAATTCAAATATTTTGGGAACTCACTGTTCCAGGCAGGTTAGCTCATTATTTCAGTCTTGCCCGTTTTCTATTTCTGTTCCTTGACTTGTGATGGATACAGCACAGGAATGAGCTCTTCCCCACACCTGCCCCAGGATACAAATTCAAAATGAAGACCCAACACGTTGCACGATTTGTCTCAGTTCAAGAAGTGCTGCAGAAGCAGGTGAAATCACAAGAGGGATGAACAAATATTTACTTTAGTTTGTGTGGAGCCTGATACCAACCCCCCCAGACTATTTATCAAATAGAACCCCCTCCCCATTCTGAGTCCCTACACCAGAACCAATATTTGATTTGAGCATTTTGTGTGTGCAAGACATGTAAAATAAACAAGCCTGTTTGCAGTGGTATCTGGGCTCCCAGAGACAGTCAATCACCATTTTCCCATTTTTCCCTTTCCAGAGCAACATCACGCAAAACTTTTGGGATCAGAATAAGAACTGAGCCAATAAGTACAAACCATTATTTCAAACCTAAGAAAGGAGTGAAAAGAGGCCTCTGGCTTCTAGGAGTGATACAAGCAAAGTAGTGGCCACTAGTTCTGCTGGAGGAGAGCATCGATTTAACCCACATTCACCTCACGTGTCACTCTCATGGAGAGAGTTTGTTTTAATTAAATTACCTCTTTCAGGACTGCAGAGCCTTTCTCCAAAGAAATAAGCATAAATTAGAAGAGAATAGAGCATTTCAGCTGGAGAGGACCCCCAACAATCACCCAGTCCAAGCCTCTAGACCAATTCGAGCCTGGGCAGCAGTTCTAAAAGGTTACTGAGCACACAGAGCATTTCAACAACACACACAGCAGTCGAGGTGAGGCCACACCAATGCCAAATCTAGCAGGACAACCCTTTCTCTTACCTGGCTTGATGCTCCCAGGATCTGCTGGCTCAGGAGGAAGCTCAGGAGATGCGGAGGACACCGCTTTTTGGAGGACTCTGACCATCCTGCCTGCTGAGAAACATCCACTCTCACTGCAATCAACCAGGCTGAGGGGTTCCACCGGCTTAAATCTCCCACCCAGCCAGGTGATGCTCCACCCCCTGCTCAGACACACCCCTTCACGTCCAGGTGTGTCTTACCTGCTGCTCCTCAGTGCTCCAGCCTCGCTGCATCCTTCTGTGTCCAGGCCTGCTCCACCACTCCTGGTGCTCCTCACTGCATCGGCCTCCCCTACAATCAAAACAAAGCAAAGAAAACCTATAAATGATGTAATGTTCTCATGCACGGGCAGCGCTAAAGCTCTAAAAGTGCTAAAGCACTTTTAGAGCTTTAGCGCTGCCCGTGCATGAGAAAGAATTGTTCACGTGAAAGAACAGGGCAGCTCTGACATTTCAAGCTTTTCCCTTTCAAGCTGACGGAGTTGCTCTTGAGCGGATCCAGATACCCAGGAGGATCCACCTTGGGATGTTAGCTCTTCCACTTGCTGTTTATCACTCACATCTATAGGCTACACGACTTGCTGCATCTGGACAGGTGCTTTAAGAGATATAAAAGGTAGGAGAGGAATAATCCAAGGAGAGGAATAATCCAGCCGTATCCTGCTGGATTTAGTATCTCCTCTGTGTCACTCCTGTTTCACTCCCTGGGTCCCTCAGCAACACTACTCAAATTCTCTTTGCTTTGACCAGACAAACGTTTCCTTCCCAGCAGTCTGAACTGCGCTATTAGCAAGCCTGTTTAGAGCCCTAATTAAGGTTCCTGCCATTTAAATCAAGCTGCAGGTCATGCAGAGTACTGAGTAATAGGACCCTGGGTTTTTTTTTCCCCTACATAAAGGAAAATAAATCACATCCATGCAACTGCCCAGGCTGCTGAGAGAGCTGGGGTTGTTCAGCCTGGTGAGTAGAAGGCTGCATCCACAAGGTGGTTCTCGGCATCATTCAGAGGTCCAAGGCTGCTGCTGCCATGCAGGAGCTGTATTTTTCAGCTGATTTCTTCATAAATCCATTTCTTCTTTTTTTGGCTTGGGAGGAATTATCTCCTTCTGGCTTTGATCCCTCTGGAATGCAGCAGGTGTTTTTAGTGCTTCTAATTCTTTCGGATAAATATATTTGTTCCTTCACCTCGGGCTGCTGCTCGGCAGTTCTCCTGTTTGTATTGTGGCTGGGATGTACTGATCTCCATCTGCTTCTATTTCCAGATTTCATTTCACTTCTTTGTGGAAAGAAGAGCCAGTAAATCCAATTTCATCATAGCATATTCATAACCAATTCACATCCAAACCTCTTTTATAGACGTTTGCTTTAGTTTATTGTGTTTACATCTCCAAATAAGTACCAAGAACACTGTTGTTTGCAAAGGCCACTGGAGCTCGATAGGAGAACTAGAACAGCTCCTACGAGAGCTATTCGGTGACCCAGAACCGGGCTGTGGGTTCCCATCCTGTACCTTGTACATAAAACACTCCCCTCCTTCAGTGTGTCTGTATTTCTTTGGTGTCATAGTGCTCTGCCTGAAATACTGCTCCTTCCCTTTGCTCTAGGAATCGAGTATTTTCCTGTGAAGCATCTCCCAGGTCACCAGTGTTCAGCTCATGGGCAGCAGCTGATACTGACTTCTCCTTTTTCCTATTGATTTATTTGCAAACTTCAGTACCTCTTCAGGCCTTCTCTGAAAGATGTAAGTGGGTTGATGAGAATCAAACTCTCGCAACACCAGCACCCTAATTAATGTTCAAAATTAAAGTGCTAATTGTGAAATGTGTGATTCATCCGGCTCCGTTCAAAAGCCCTTTATCAGTGTGCTCGAGGCATGTTTGTGCTTCGCTTTGAGGCTGCAAAGGGGGATTGCGAGAACCTAATAAACTAGAGCTCTCTGTACCCACACGAGCTGCGACAACGCAGAGCTCGGAGGGTGAAACACTCCGGGAGTGTTAGGGAAATGATGCCTTCAACTGGCTCAGCTGTGGGAACCCAAATGCCAAGCAATGAAGTTGTAGCTGCTTGGGAATGGTGAGACACCTCCTTGCATTCACTGCACGAGAGCAATGTAATTGCTTCCAAGTCTTGGGAACACTGAGGCCGGGGAATTTATGGGCCTCTCTTCTTGCACCAGCTAAACTTGAAGACTCTGACTCATCAAGTGCTTTGTATCGTTTAACGCTTTCAGGGATAAATAATCCATGACATCACCTAACAAAGAAAGCAACTGTAAAAGGAAATCAATTGTGCTTGGCACCTATTGAGAACAGAAAACCTTTGGTGGCGAATATTGAATTGAATCATTTTTTTTTTAGACCGTTCTTGGCCGATACTTGGTGCCAGAGAATTCCAGAGCATGAAATAATTTCTCCAGTCGCTGTGTTAGTCAGGGATATCAGAGGCTTCTGCATCAGCAGGACAATATACTCACTGCCCTGTGAGTCATCAAACCTACTCCCAGCTTTGTGCTGTGACTTGTGTGACCTTGAGGAAATCACTCTGCCTTTCTCTACGATCCCATCCCTCACCCAGGGCCCTTTCTCACTCTACCCATAAATCATCTCGCACCACAGGACTCACCCTTGTTTGGCTCTAGACCTCTTTACAGGTTTCTGGAGAATATGAACAATAACATCAAGGTACCAAGTACTATCACAGACACAACAGCAGCGAGATCTGCTTGGAAACAGACATACTCCTTGGCAAAGCTCTCCTTTGTGAGCTGCTAAATTAAATGAGGCTTTGGAGAATAATGAAGGAAATCCAAAGTATTGTAGGTGTTGCTATCTATTTGCAAAAGAGCTGATGCTTGGATCAGTGTGGTTCAGAATACCATCCTATCACCACCTCCAGGAACTCGGAGAGAGGCCTTGCTGCTTATAAATCGGAAATTTTGGTATGAAAGCATGTCTCTAATGAATAAGGACCATAACATTGGATCTGAAATACCTGAACAGCACAGTCCTGGGCTCCCGAGAGCCTCTCTGCCCCAGCCCATTGTTTATTCCTCTGAACAAAGCAACAGCCGCTTCCTAGGAGCTTTGGCACAAGCCAGCCTTGTCCTGGCACCGTAGGACTTTGCTTACATTCATTAGTGCTGTACGGCATTTGCATAAGCAGTGTCTCAACAAGCACGGCCCTTTATCACTGTGATTCATGGAAATGACACAGTGGATGGTTGCGCTAACTTTGCCTTGAAATTCGGATGATTTATTCATTAGGGGGGTTGGCTATGAAGCCATTGCCATTGCTGCTGTGTCCGCATACAATTAGAAACACGAGAGGTACAGAGGAGGCTGAAAGGCTCCCGGGGTCCTCCCTTGTCTGTACTCTCCCAAGTGTGCAAGGAGAGGGCAGGAGAAGAGCAGAGAGCAGCTCAGATGCACTGGCAAAAATTTTGGGGCACAAAGTAGATCATTATGAATTCTTGTGGTAGCCGCTCTAATCTCATTAGCTGTGATGGATCCTCATGATGTCTATGTTGTAATTTCCATTGCTGTTCAGCCTTAGTCCACTTAACATCCACTTTCTGTGGAGTGTTTCCAAGCAATTAGTATTCTCAGCTTTGATCCGAGGGGTCGTGGGTTAAAGTGCATTACTGAGAAGGGTGTGCTGGGAGGAGAGAGAGGGAGGCAGCATCTCTTCTGCAGAAAAAGAGGCTAAAACACAACTCAGATCACTACAGAGAAAGCCACGAGCTGGCAGGCCACCTGTCAGCTCTACGAGAGCCTCTCCCCACACCTGCGGAAACACGGATCAAAAATCATTTCAATGCTCTCTCTCTTTCTCCATTTGGCAGGAGAGTTTGGTTGTTTCTCCCTCACGTGAATCCTTCTGGCACTGAAGAGGGAGGCACGCTGCCTCCTCAATCTGTGAAGCTTTCTCACCAGAGGGGTCAGGGAATTGAGCTTGCCAGAAGAACAGCTTTGGGAAGCACCCGCTAATCCCAGCGATCGCTGGCCACACGTTCCAGGCGTGCAGAGAAGACGTCAGGCTGCCGATGTCGCATCTAACTCAGGAGATTTGTCACACGGTCACGTGGCAGAGTTTCCTTGGGAACCCATTATTCGACCTGGGGAAACCCTCGCAGCTTTCCTTGGTTTAATTCCTCTCTCATTCCCAGGCTGCTCCGCCTCTCCCTGGCCAAGTCCATTGCAATTCCCTGCCCAGCCCACAGAGCCGATTCCTTTATACGTTATCCCAGCCTGGTCCTTCAGCAGCCCTTGGGAGAGCTGGACCGGCCACATCTCCCTGCACTACTCCCTTTGCAAACTGCAACCTGATTTCTTTTTCCTGCTCAATTCTGCTGCTGTTTAATGACATCACGAGTCTTACCACAACTAAGAGATGCTTCCAGGCATCTGTCAGGTGATGCTGCCATCAGGTATTGCAAATATTTGAGACATAAAGCAACCACATAAGGAACGAGGCAATCTAGAATTGCTGTTAAACCCTAGGGGAGCAAACAGCCCCTGGAATTGCATGCAGTGCACACCCCAGCACGGTTAATCAATGTCGCCCGAATGAGACTGAACTGTATGAATCCCTTTGTCAGATTTGGTTTGGGAACAGGACAGTAATGAAAATTGATTCGGTTTCTTCACACAAATAAGCTTTGTTTATTTTAATAAGATGGATTTTTTTGGTACTTCCCTCCCCCAATTTAAGTGATGAAAGGATAGATGTGAAAGAATGATTTTTCTCAAAGCTACTGCAAACTCCTCCAGTAATTCCATTATTGGGACAAAACCGTGTTTCTAAATGACAGCTCATGTGCTCTGACTGCAGAATTCAGCATTTAGGAATCTTCTTCTACAAGTATTTAAACACCTAAGGGTTCAGATAAGCCAGGGGCAGGTTTTGCACAGGCAGCTCTGGGTATTAGGGATCTAACTGCACCTAAATGTGTTTACAAAACTTTGACCCCTCAGGCCCAATTAATGTCGACTGAGCTTAACACAGGATGGAAGGTCTCCGTAACTGGCCTGTCCCGACTGGAGCTCCCTCTCTGCTGCCTTTGAGGCTTTGTCACTTGGGTAATCAGATTCCAGGCAAGAAAATAATTTTTCTGGCAGAGGATGAAGTAGTGAGAAGGCTTAATACTGACACCTTATGATGGAGCCTACTATAGCTTTGAGACTCTTGTCTGCTGTGGCTCCCCACGCAAAACTCATCAATGGCCTGGAGAGAAGCATCTGGCTCTGAGCCTGCAACTCGGAGCGAAGCTGCTTTGTGCCTGGACTGACCAGGTCACTCGAACTGGGGTAGACACAGAGTAAATTGCATTTTTTTTTTTCCTCCTTTCTTTTCTCAAAGTCAAAATAATTAGATTTGAGTCCCTCAAGATGTTGAAAGCCATTAAGATGCTGCTTGATGATGTTCTTTCTGTTCCATCTCTTTCCTGGAATGTTGCGCCATATATCCCATGAAGAACGGCACCGTAAGAAGCCCAGATCTCCTCCTGGCCTTTTTACACCAGTTGTAATGTAAAAGGAGGCTTAGGAGATAATCAGGGCTGGGATAATAAAAAGTGGGTCACTCCCTAGTGGAGGGAAATCCCAAGGGGATGTTTTACACAGCACCTCTGGAAGAAGGGGTTGTGGGTTTATTCCATCTACTTTCCCTTCCCTTCTGTGCCTTACGCGCACAGCACAGCCTAATCTGGGCTTTGAGGCCACGAAAAAATCACTGTTGAGGGAAATCCCTGAGCTTTTTTCCCAAGAAAGCAGCTCACCCAGAGGTGTGTGCAGGGTGGGTGACCTGGTTTGTGCAGGTCTGCTAGGGACGGCCAAGAGCTCCTGCTGCCTGTGCTGACACAGATCTGCAAATATAGCAGCTCTTTAGCCACCTCTGCGCGGTGCAAAACAATCGCTTTCCCTCCAGGTAGACATGCCAGGTTGATTCTTAGCGTGCGGTGTCTGTCTATAGCTGTGTCTGTAAAGCTCTGCTGCTGGGGGAGGCCAAGGAGACAATTCTCAGCTTCTAGGATGAAACCTTCACCCCCAGGACCATTCCTTTCTTTGGCATCACTCAGAAACAACACCAGGGCCTCTGTCAACGCGGGAACAGATGACGAGGGGGAAGGGAGGACACATCTACTGCCTGAAGCGGCTTTTCTGAATACTCCGTTTCTTGCTAGTGAGCCAGAAACCCTGGTGCATCAACCCAAGTCTGACACACAGTAAAGGCTCCTTCGTTAGTGGGGATGTGGCCACTGGGACAGGGACCAGAAATAGCTTCAGCGTCTGCTCATCTCATCAGCGATTCCTGAGGAGTTTGGAAAGTAACTCCTGGTGAAGCTCCTTATTGTATCTTCTTGGCAGCTGCCTAATCTATATATGTCAGAAGAGATGAAATAAACTTGCTTACTACAGATTGGCCTGTCTCTCTTTACGTACCTCCAGGTGATGGATGAGTGCTACCTGTGATCTTTGAGTAGCAGCTGTATCTTTCAGGGGTCTAACTGCAGCCAGGAACTGTAAATGCTGCATTGCTTCACTGACAGAGCAACCAAGAAGCAATAATCTTTGTCTCCTACAAAGGTTAACTCCTTTGTACCTTCATAGGACAGAAGAGAACCAGAAACACAGCAGTTCCCAGGCCCATCAGCTGGTTTGCTTTGTGAGCAGAGAGGTCCCATAGCAAGGGGTGATGCCTTCAGAGCTGGAAAGGCTGGGCTGATGCCCCATTCCAGAACTGGATGCCTAATCCTCTTGCCCGATGCCTCTCTAGCTGAAGTAGCAGAACCTGGGCTGCTCTGACACGTTAATTCCGTGGACATCTCACTAAGTTCTGCCACTAAGAACAGCACAGAAAGTGTTTATTTTCATTTTTGCTGATGACAGAACCATTGCAAAGCAGGAAGAGTTGGACCATACAAGCAGCGGAGCTAGCAAAGCAAGCCTGGCGGATTAGCAGGAGGCTCTGGGGAGTGAAAAAGAGAGATAAGAACTGGAGAAGAAAGAAAAACAGGAGTGTAGATTGATCGTCCTCCCCTTTGCTGATCATGGCTAGAGAACACCAATGCACTGGTTCTGCACTTCATCTCTGTATTAAAGAAAAGGAATATTAACCTCTTTGCCTTCAAGTTTCTGATCCAGACCCTCGCTAGCATAGCTCAGTGTAGCTCCATTGGTTTTTAATGACAGGCTGCTGATTTACACCCTTGAGCTGGGGTCCTTTTCTGCTCTCGTGAGGGCTGTTTGGATTGTTCTGCTTTCCTGCTGACAACAGGTCATACCCAAGTTATCAAAATGCAACCGTTGAGGGGACTGCAAGTGAACCACCTGCTGCTCACCACCTCCTTCTCCTGTCAGACCCTCCAGGTGAGTTTGCATCACTGGGACTACTACGTAGACTATAATTTCAAATCTATTAACTCCAAACATCAGTACAGCACATAAACTTAACTGGCCCTTGCAATACCGCAGTAAGTTCCCGTTCCCAGTTATTCCTATAAATCATCCCAGATAGGCTAGGGCCCGATCGATGGGAAGAAATTATATCACAACATTAGATTTCATCATACATGACTTGAACGATTACTTTTCTGTCTTGTGGTATGAAGAATCATGAAAATTAATAGCCTCTCTGTGCCCAAACGAAGTGTTTATGGGGCAGTAATACCTACCCTGTATTTCTTACTTAAAACCATACATTAATTCCTTTGCACTTAAAATCAGTCAATCGTTTTTTACATTTGCTGTTGTATCAAAAATACTGAAAATTTAATAAATTTCTGTTTTGTTTTACGATCCGTTTCTCCAGAAACCTTTTAATGTCCCACAAGTCTTTGTCTTGTGCATCTGCAATTCTCACTCAGAGCAGTTGGCCTTGTGCAAAGAGGTTGATGCTGAGGAGGAGGATGGACAATAGGTTGTATCAACCAACCTGTTCTTGGGACTAATTAACAACTCTGCATTTCAGAGCTGTCGCTTTAGCATGAGCTAACGCAGACCATCCATGGGTACCAGCCCCCAAAGCTTGACTGGCCTTAAGCAGATTTTACTGCACACCCAACTGTCTCAGCTTCGGTGATAAAAGCAGCTTAGGTATTCAGGCTGTGAATTTATATTGGAAATATTTACCTGTGTCATAACATGCCTTCGACAATTCAAGCCCTGTGGAAGAGAAACCAGACCTCCTGTGTCTTATTCTCTGGTCTCTTACCCACCTGCTACCTGCCTGCTTCCAAGGAACCCACCTGAGCAACCGTGGGCGAAATATTTTATGCAGCTGCGATGAGCAGAGACTATTTCACCTCTTTAACACCTTGTTTTGAAGGGAAAAATCAATACGTATGCAGGTAGTAGGGGGAGAGGGGGAACAGGATGATGGAACCATAAAATCATAGAATAATTTGGCTTTGCAGCCAACCCTTTAGAGACGAAAGGGACCTCTTCAACTCCTGCTGCTGTTGCAATAAACCCAAGCAAAGCAGTGGCTGTGGTGTTTCTGTAGGGCAGACTGCAGCTCACCAGCCTGGAGCTGGTGCCATTTCTCCCGGCGTCTTCATATTTTTATCTGTGGCCTGAAGTTTATTGATGCACAGAAGCAAAGGAAGATTAATGCTCGGTTGGTTAAAAATGTGCTTTTAGAAAGATTTGGTTCCAGCTTTCAGCCTTGCTACGGGTTTTTCTATGAGTCACAGGTAAATGTCAGAGGTATTTTGATCCCTGCAGATGCAATCTTTGTGACCTTGGCACACTTGTAAACTGCATCAGACACTTACGTGGCTTTAGGTAGCAAAATCTCTTCCTCAACGTCTTTGGTTCCCAGTTGTCAATTATTTCTCTGCATCTCAGAAGCTCCACAGATTAATTTCCTCGCATAAAAGGTAGAGTCTATGGTGTGAGACACAGGGAGGAAGAAGCTTTAGTAGTAGAAGAAAGCCAACAACTATTAAATAAGAAATGCTGCTTGATGCAGTTACCTCCAGATCAGGGGAAGGGGGGAGGGAGGCCAATTTTCCCTTTTCTTAGAAATCACAGAAACTCAAACTTTGACATTTTTATACATTCTATAAAAGGAATCAAAAAGTTTTTTAAAACACCTACTATAAAAAAGCTCAGGCTGTCAAATCTTTCAAATTATTTGCATGTTAAAAGAAATTAATTTCATGTTGAGACAACCTTCTGAAATGAAACCCCCAAACTACTCCAAAAAACCATCACACCAGGATGTTTTGGCACCAGGGCCCTTTGCCTCTATCGGGTCTGTGTGCAACGTTGTCAGAAGTGACACGTATTGCTAAAACATGTCACCTGAGACAAAGAGAGCGGCTTTTCTCACAGCATAGAGTCAAAAGGAAAAGAAGAATTGAAGATTTTAGCGTTTTCACCTATGGAAGGAAGAGAGTATCCCCAAGCACCGCAGTAGTGCTCTGATCTAGGTGTAGTCACCCAAGCTGCTGCAGAAGTGGGCTCCTCTCCCTCTTGCTGGCATTAACGTCCACATCAACCTTTCCTGAAAAACTTCTAAGCACTCTTTTTCGTAACCAACCTCTGCCAGAGAGCTGAGACTAGGAGAAGAGTCACCTTCACCAGGGAGGTCACGGTAACCGGTTCAAGACAGGCTAAAGAATGCAATTTCAAAACTCAATGATGAGAGCAGAATGATGGTAAAATGAGCGAGAGGTACCGCGCTGTCTAACCAGCCTCCCTGCTGATGTTCAAACCCAATCAATTCACAGCTAATGACAACCCCAAACCCAAGCGTTTGCGGCCAGTGAAAAATCAATTGAAGGGTATGTGACGGAATGGAAAATAGTGCAGTGCATGCAGCGTGTCGCCGTGGGGCGAAGGCTGTGCCAGCTCTGGGATCTCAGTCCCAGTGGATTGGGGCATCCTTCTCCCCTCCCATGCTGCTCTGGGCTCTGCTGTTGTTACCTTAAGAAAGGAGATAATTAAAGGCTGCCTCGTTGCAGCTTTAGACACGCGTTCCATGTCTTGTCTCTCAAATATCTGTCCAGAGCAGCTTGGTGCCCACGTGCCGTGTATGCAGATGGATTGTACACACAGCTTCTCAAAGAACGCTACCCATTTCACATCGTGTAAGGCTTAATCCTCGCAGCTGTTTGTAAAACACCCATTTTCCTCTGTTTGGAACTCGAAAAAATAATGGTAGCTCTATAAATAGCAGTGACAGCATTTCCCGAGATGGTTTGCAGAACAAGAATAGCGTTTGAGGAATATTGGTGCGAGCTCAGCACTTTGAACGGAGCTGCTCAACTTGTGCGCCAGGGCAGGCTCCTAACCAGGAACACGAGCAGCATGAGCTCACGTCTGCCTGCACCACAGTGTGTAAATGCACTCAGTATATTTAGAAACTCAACATAGTTTAGAAACTTTGCCCTGAAATAGCCCTTTGTCAGCCTGTGACAGCCAATATTATTTTATCATGGCTTCTTTTTATTACTTACTGCTAGGAAGGGCAGAGCCAGGCTTGTGCTGCACAGAACTAGACCAACACGTAGCCCATGGCCTGGGAGCCCCTCAGTACAGAGCTCCCCGGGTGGAACTCAGTGGTGTAAATTCTGGGCTGTAAAAGGGATGTAGCTGACTCCAGGACTTTGTGCTAAATCCTGATTTGACTTTCTACCTCATCTCTTCTTTTTCCCCACCCACTCCTTCCTCCTCCTCGTGTCACATTTGGTTTACATTTACTCCTTACAGAAACTTCACATTTTGCAAACGTAATAATCATTTTCCCATTAGAATATTGAGTTTCCCTTGGCAACGGCCTCAGCTCCCAAATCCAAAAATGTATTTTCTTGACCTCTAAACAGGAAAAAAAGAGCAGCTGTAATGCAGATAAAACGTGTCCTACCTCATCGAGGATTCTCTTCCAAGTTCTGGAAGCTGGAAACAGCTTCCCTTCTGCCTCTGTCTTCTCTTTTTTACTTTTTTTTTTGTTAAGAAGAGCTGAAATCTGGTACAATCACACGCAGAATGGGAAGAACCTGAACTCTAGGCATGGACCTGTTGTCTTTACTGGGCTTCATGACCCCATCAGCTGCTCTCTGCAGGCCGTTAGAAGTCTCTCATGAGCAGTGTACTCCAAAGACAAGGATGATGCTATGAAAAGAGCATTTACCTTGGCATTAGACTTAAACCCAGAAGCAATCCCCTAAACCCATCAGTGTGCACTTCCCAGTGAAAGGATCCCACAGTCCCTCTGACTGGAGGGGAGAAGGGGATGATGTTCTGGTGTTTCATTCATACCACAACCCAGCCTCTCCCAGCAGCAGGGACATCCCTAAGATTTCACCTAACTGTAGAGCAGATGCTGTCTCCAGAACAAAAGAAACCAGCAGCTCATTTCCACAGCAGCGGCTCTGCTCCTAAGCAAACCAACCTGCTGCTGTCTGCAGAGGAGATGAAAGTGCTGCCAAGCGACCAGAGAACACATCTTGCTGGCATCAAGATGCTACAGCTGGCATGGAGTCTAACCCTGACAGCTGGACACAACCGAGTTGTGCGTAGATTGCAGTTATTGATTTAGAAAATTAATTAGCAGTGAAAAAAAATATCTGTTTATCGGGGAAGATGAAACTCATCTCCAAGGGTTGGTCTAAGAGGTGCATTGGAATTGGGAGCCTTGTGACGCCACCTTTCCTTGGCACAGCAGTTGTCAGGACCCTGTAGAGCCAGAGCAGCGCAGAGAGAGCAAGCTGTCTGTAAGGCAGCTCTGCAATTGTGACCTGTTCTAGCACTTACCCTAATTAACTCCAGAAAGAAGCAGTGCTAACGAAACCAGTGGTGCCAGGACCGACGGCGGCATCTCTGCGAAGGGCTGCAGCGTGTTACAGACCTGGTTGCTTGGAAACATTGGCAGGAGTCAGGCCGACAGCCCTGGGCGACACCAGACAGAGCTGGAAAAGCATCTGAGCAAAGCAAAGCGTAGCCAGTAGAGCATGTACAGAAACTGAAGCCACGTTAGCTGCTATGTGTGTTCTTGGTACTCTGTTCATCCTGCAGCAGCTGCAGGAATTACACAACAACTTAAGATGATGCTGCTGCTGCTTCTAGAATTTTCTTCCCTAGGTTAATCTCCAAGGACATCCCAAAAAAAGAGTAAATAGCAAAGCTGGGGGCACAAACCTCAATTCCTCCTGATGTCGCTAATAAAGCTTCTACATCTTCCTTTAGTAAAGGGGAAAAACATTTGTCCTTTCAGCTTTCTGCCAGCTACACAATATTTGCCATGGAGACACTTAGAAATTGAAAAGTTGTTAAACTTTTCTCTGAACAGTTTAAAGTAATTATTGCTTTACATAGACCTTCTAATGCTAATTCGGTGATATTTTAGTCTCTTGTATCTTTTTTCCTTTCCTATCCACCACTCCTTCATGGATGCCTTTAACCGTACATTTCCTACCACTGAAAGCTATATTTTAAAATAATTTTCTAAAGTTCAGTATAAATAGTTTAAAAATAAACCCCTGCTGTATGTGCATCTCAATCATAATCCCACTCCTTCAGACACTTGAAGGACGCCTCTCCCTCCATGCAGTTATCGCTGCCAGGTCTGCGTCACGGAGAAGTTTTCATCTTGCAGACAAACACATGCTCGGAGGAGAAAAAGAAGACACTTGGTCACAATTGATACAGTTGGACAGAATAAAAAGGACGATAAAAATTGTGACATGAACGTAGGATGGAGCAGTTAGAGCTGCTCTTAACCTTCCTGTTGGCATCTAAATCTAGAAGTTGTCCAGAAAGAGTGAAAGAAATGCCTTACCTGGGAAATCTAAGCCAATCCTTGTGGCTGCTGGCCAAGGAGCTCTTTTCAACCATGCTCCTTGGCTCCTGTGCTGCTGGAGAGGAGCCATGGGGTTTCTAGACTTAATCCACAGCTGGATGCTTCACTTCCTCTGCTGCTAAACATAGAAATCGTCCACAGTTCTTCAAGGGACGGTGAGAGGAATGTCAAGTGGTTTGCCTTTCCATAGGGGAAAGCTGCCTGCTCCAGATTCAGGGGCTGCTACGTTCCAAATCTATTTCCAACTCTAGCATTGGGAGAAACGTACTTTGTACGTGCCTGAGCTCCAGCACAGGTCAAACTAGTTGGACAAATAAGCTGCAGGCTGTAGGAGGTCCACGAAGACAAGCAGATTCCTCTGAATCATGTAAGAAATACTTGGAGCTAGCAGCAGTAGCTCACTAAATCAAAGCTAGGCTTTATTCTTTGGACCAAAACCATTTGAGTTAGCATAGAATCTACAATCAGTGGGAAAAGACCTCTAAGGACATCAAGTCCAACCACCAGCCCAACACCACCGTGCCTACTAAATCGTGTCCCAAAGTCTACAACGTTTCTGAACCCCTCCCTGGATGGAGCCCCCACCACTGCCCTGGGCAACCTCCGACAGAGCTTCATTTCGGGAAAGAAATTCTTCCTAAAATCCAATTAGGACTGTAGATGCTGTAATAGACAAGAATATTAATAAGTTTAACATGTTATGAATGTTTTCCTTCTTTTCCTCTACCCTCCACTTCAACTATAAAATTAACCTCTGCCGAGTCACAGGTAGGTGGTTTCCAAGAGGCTCTGAGCTCCTAGAAGATTCCCTGAAAAGCTCTTAGCTACTAAACTCTGTGGTTAGAACCTGCCAGCTGAGCCCATAAAAGAAAGGGGAAGATCCCTCCTTGCTCGAGGGAGGTTGGGTCCCTTAGACCATATATAGGAGGAGCGTGGGACGATCGCAGCTCTAGTTTATGAGATGGTATTTGGCCAAAATGACCTTTTTGAGTCATTTCTATGAATGACTGTCTCCAGCAGCGCCTTTCTGGGAAGCTCTTTCCCCCGTGGGGATACACTCATCAGCCAACTGATCTGTTACAGATGAACAAGCTCTCAGTCCAACAGCTTGAGCTGAACTGTGAACTCCGATTGGAAAGTTACCAATCAAAAGGATGGAGTAAAAAGTTCTTCCCTGGATTTTAGCCTAACTGATGTTTTTCTGTAAATTGCACTAAATGAGGGATTGATAACAAGATTCTGCAGCCTTAATGAAATTGCAGCGAGTGATTTATACGTGTGTCTCCAAGCATAACAGCCAAGGTCGTCTCTGAAGCGGAGTGAGAAGGTGACTTGGCATCTTTTCAGACCGCAAGTTTATTTGTACTAAATGGTTAGCATGGGTCAGCAGCATGCATGCCGACTGGAATAACAACAGCAATAATAGGAAAAAAAGCTTCTATTTTGAAGGAGAACTTCTGGGTGAATGTATCCTGATTGCCAGTACCGTCTCCTGCACCCTGATCTTTGTGTGTGGTGGGGAAGATGCGTGTGGCTCATCAGCTCAATGAAGCTTTTTCCATCTCACTAATGTTCCTCGAGCCGTTAGAACAGCACAGATGTTATTTCTGCAACTGAAGTGTAGCATCCACTGTATAAAAGGAAAGACAAGCTTAAGAAGAAAGCGATGAGAGAAAGAATCCAGCCTTTAACTTACTGGCTAGAGTGGATTTATGGTGTCGACTGTGAGACACAACCAGGAGTGCTGATGCCAATGGGCTTGAGAGTTAAACATTCCACACTCAGCAGCTCCTCAACAGTAGCCTCAGATCAAGCTTGGAATAGGATTCAGATATAGAGGTACTGGGGTTGATTTTAAAGGTCAGTGACTTCTCTCTCCAAAGTTATTACCAGATTCACTCAGTTACTGTAAAATCACTACGGGGTCTGCATTTGCAAAGGGTTCAGTCTTACCAATCTGCAATCCAATAACCATTTTATGGAATAAATGTTTTATAGAAAAGGCAAAAGCTCAGTGGATTCCCACAATCCTGAGCATGTAACCCTTGTGTCCAGAGTCCATTTCCTCGCACTAAGGGTTTGCAGTCACTGGGCAGGACAGAGTTCTTGTAGGAATAAGACAAAATGCACTGTGATGTCCTTACAAACCCCCAGCTCCAGGACTCCAGTGGGGATTTTACTGGGTTTTTTTAAATGCAGACATGTGTTTGCTGGCAGGCACATCGTGACAGATGCCTGCTTTAACCTTTGGACCTCGGACACATGGAATCCTCTGTACCTACATTTATCAGGGGTTTTTAAGTAGCCCCCTGCGCTGCCAGAATCCTAAGAGCATTAAGCCTCGGTTTGCTGAGTTGTCCTCATTTCTAGAAAAATTGGACCAGATCACAGGAGCAGAAATGATACCAGCAACAAAAAACGTCCCTTTTGTAGCGAGATCTAGGAACATAATTCCCTGGCATAAGCTTTGTTTGTAGTGCTGCTTTTAATTTTGATCCCCGAGAACGCTGAAGCCTGCAAATAAAAAGCAAAAGGGACCAAATGGTGTGCAAGGAGCTGCCAGAGACACAGATAAGCCGGAGCCGGGGGTGTCCGGCTCTCCTGACAGCTTGTTGGCTCAGGGAGGCGACCCTGGAGTCACCGGTCACAGCGCAGACGCACACAACATTTAAACCCTCCACAAAACCTCAGCCCTCGGCTATTGGTGTAGCTATAATGCTTTGCCATTTAGATGGGCCTCTATAAAATTTATACTTGCTTAATATCTTTTATTATGCAGTTAATCACGAGGAATAATAAAAAGGGAGAGAGTCTGGAGGCCTCTATTTCATTTACTTAATAGAGTGCTTGTGGTGGGGGAGCAAAAAGAGTTTGCTGATAATTTATTTTAGTAAGATGGCTGATAATTTGAGGAATTCCGATGGTGAGAGTTTCTGAAGAACAGGGTTCCTCATGAATGAGTTTCATTAACAAGGAGATACAGCTTATCTCAAACGTTTCCTTCCCTGGAAAGGGCTCATCCTGCTCATATAGGGCAACCTTGGGCTCAGTTTTTTCCTTTCTTTGGGGTCTTATTGCCTCTTTGTTTGCTGCCACCTCCCTCAAGTCAACTTAAACCGTCCAGAACATAAATTGAGAACAGTTCATGTTTGCACCACAGCCCTGTTATTGTCCTCGACCACCATCCTGAGCCCTTACTCACTCAACCTCCTTCAAGCTGACCTGATGAGCAAGGTCTCCAGCTCATTTCTTCCCTGAGCATCTAAGTGCACTAACACTTCAGTTACACGAATTTGCAGACGTGGCAAAGATTGCCTTTCAAGTAAAGGAAAATCCTGAGACCATAACCTCCTTCTCTGTCTGTTTCACCCCATACGACATTGCTGAGACTAAAAGGCAGGAAAAATTATTATATTTTAACCTCATCTTGGCTCCAGAGAGAAACGAAGAAACCCATATTGAGGGGGAAGCTCAAACCCCACACAAATAAGCTCTGAAAATAAAAAAGCCTCAGCCTGACTTTTGTTGGGTAGCGACAAACAAGTCCTGCCTGAGGTTTTACACTTGCACCTGTGATAAACGTGGCAATAACTTTTTACCATCTTCTTTATTTTCAGCAAGGAGCTCCGCACAAGTGTCAATAAAAATAAAACACACATAAATCATCGAAACTGCGTGTTTGAGCAGACGTGCGTGGTGGGAAACGAGGAAGCGCTTGCGACAGAAAGAAGGAAGCGCAGCATTTAATGCACTTAGCTCTCTAAAAGCATTTCTGGATTCCTTGAGCACAGCTTTGCTCGGCTCATTTTCATTTGGTTCTGTGCCCAGGTTTTTACTGCTGACACGGCCTCCACGACAAAATGAAGGAGCGTCTACAGCGATTCACACAGCCCTGTGGCAACATCACCAATTTGGAGGCCAAACTTATGTACCCCAATATCTTAGTTTCCCACATTGGCAACAATCAGCCAGGGATGTGGGTCGAGTCCTCATGCATGAAGTGTGCATCACCAGGCAGTTTCCTCCTACCCACCGTTCTTTCCACATCGACACCCCAAATGCAACTACCATGAAAAAAATCCCAGTCTTTCTAACTACCGTGTCAATAACATATATTTCAGCTCCTCCCGATTCATCCTGCTCATTTTGATTTAGTCCTTCTGATGTATATCCCTCTCCCACCCACAAACACATCCCTCGATTCCAGAAATCGATGCTTTAAACTGGGAAGATGTCATTCATCTCAGCAGCATTGTTGCACATCCCTTGTAAAGAACACAATAGATCTGTAAGCCTCGGAGTTTAGTGGTACAGATGGTCACGGAGCTGAAGTATTATCTTAGCAGAAACTGCTTCAGGAATATAGATGGATTTGCACGCAATGAAATTGTATGATCAATCATAGGATCCAGCCACAGAAAGCAAAGCCTTGTTGATGTATCTTTGCCATTAGGTACACATTTTAAACAGTTGCTTTCTATCTTGAATGTCAGGGGCCTGGAAATCCTGATGCAAACACTTTCCTGGTTAAGTCAGATGGAGGCCGATGAAGGCCTCCTCCTCTTAATTTCCCTGCCTACCCATCTCTTTAAATGTCGATCAAAGCCTCCCTGGCAGGCTGGAATCCCACAAGAAATCCTAATCGGAGAAATGCAAAAGGTGTCAGGACTTATTCCTTCAGTAAATCCTCTCTTCCCAAGGCCAAAACTGCCACCTGAGCAGTGGGGAACCAAGGGAGCCGACGGCGGAACTTTGTAATGTAGCATCTAGTTGAGAAAACATGTGAAAAAGTGCTAAAAAAAGCTTCGTTGTGATGACATATCCAGAGCAGCAAGATTAGAGGCAATCTAAAAGAAAATACCCTGCCAGCCAGCACTGCCAGCCCAGAAAAACCTAACAGCTCTTCCTTCCAGTGACTGGCACTTGATTTTAATAGGCCCAGAGCACATCAAACTCCCCCGGCTGAGGCAGACGTATTTAAATCAGTCAAACAGAACACCTTCCCATCCCTTCCTCTGACCCTACAGGAGGACGTTTATGGCCTAATACATTATTGACGAGGCTGACTTTTATAAAAGTGCTCTGGCATAAGTGGTTATAAATGTGTATTGTCTGCTCTGTATAATCCATTAACTCATTAAAATAATTGTCTTAATTTGATTGTTAAAGTGATTAATAGGACAACTGTTAAAGGAAATTAATACTCCAAATTGAAGCATAACTGCAGCCGAAAAATAACTCCACTGAATTTATGTGGCAACAGGTACGGGCTGGTGGTTAATGAGCCCTGTTAAATCTCGAATGGTGTGGGGAAGGCAGGGAGAAGATGATTCCTCTATGAAGTGTGGCAGGAATTGCTTGCGACCTCAACCTGGAGTCCTCTGTCCGGCTCAGACGCTTGCCCAAGCACAAACCAACCCTGCACTCTGCTGCTTGTGCCTGTAAGTCATGACCACAGGAGAGGAAACACCAAGACTGATTTTATCTCCTCTTATGTGGAGGAGTCACAAGCTGGAAATTATCTAGAGTAACTTGATGTATTCGGATGCGTGGGGCTGGGTGGAAGGCTCCAAGGGGGCTGAGAAAAGGGGCTAACATGACAGTGAAGCTAAAGGAGAAGAGGAAGATGCAGTTTAGTGAGGTTTTTTCACACTCTTTCTGCAACATTTGTATTTAGAAGCTAAGGATGGACCTCATGAGTGGGATTTTCGGTGGGTGAAAAGTGTGCAGCAGGCTTAAATGATCGATGACCAGCGTCTGGGATTTGCACACGGGGTGTTCAACACCTTCACCAGTGACCTGGATGTCACAGGACCATCCCTACAGCATTGCTCCTGGAACCAAACACTGAAGCTTGCAACAGGTTGCTTCAAACCCCTCACATTTACTGCTGACAGAAGATTTCCATCCCTTACACAGCACCTTTCTTTCGCACAGGGTCTTCTACTGCTTTTAAATGTCATCTCTGCTATAAGCACAGCATCTTATCAGGAAATAGAGGATCTCCCATGTGTCGGGTAATTTTAATCTCACCTCTCGTTTCTGGTTTTTAATATACCTTTCTATGGAAAAGAAAGTAAAATAAAGAGTCAACTTGAAAAGCACTTCTCTCTCAGTAAATCATACACTTCTTTTAAAGTGGAGTCAAACCTACTGTTCCAGAAAATTCTGCTCATTTTCACAGGCTCCCAACAGCAGGGACTTCATACTTAGCTTTCTGTTTGAACCATGTAAAATAATAAAATATTAAGTGCACACTACTCTTACAAAACTCCCCCCTAGGTAAGGGCCTGCCAGTCAGTTCCTTCACCAAATCCATGGCAGTGACAGAAATCAATTCCTTGCATAAGTGACTCTTCCACAGGTATAAGATTTTGGAAGGATGTCACAGGCTCTCGCATTGAGTAACTGAGTTATACAGAGCGTATTGTAATATCAAACCATATATAGGAACAGCGAAGAATGTCAAACAGGCATTTATTACTGAGATAATAGAAATCAGAGCTGTTTTTCTCCCTGTGCGAGGTACCCACTTACCGCTCACTCTCCTCCGCTGCCATTACACTCATATTTCCCTTTCCAACTAAGCAATCATTCATATTAAGGCCTATTACGCACCGTCTTTATTTGGAAATAGTTTATATTCAAGTGTAGAAAATAAGAGAACAGTTCAGCCATTGATGGAAGAGGCACTGGAAAAGTCTCTTTCAACAGCAAAAGCAAAATTACAGCAGGGAGGGAATTACCCACAGAAGAAGCCGGATCAGACCAGGCTGGACGGGGCTTGGAGCCCCTGATCCCGTGGGAGGTGTCCCTGCCCAGAGCAGGGGTGGGACTGGATGGATTTGAGGTCGCTTCCAACCTTTTTCAAAGCTGTGAACGACAGCACTTCCCCTCTTGGCCAGACAGTGGATTCACACTGAAAAGCCCCTTCTCATTTTTCATAGCTGAGCCAATTTACGTGGTAGTAGTGGTTTCGCAGCAACGTGAACACCAGCATTTGTGTCTGTGCGACAAAACCCCATTACTGGAATGCAAATCTTTTCACATTTTCTGTCCTCAGTGAGGGTTTTTTATCCTCTCTTAGCTGTTCTACTCCTCCGATATCACTTCCCACTTTTCATCACCTCATCTAGAAATTGTTGTTCCGTTCATTCCTGCTCTGGTAGATCGGAAGGGGAGAGAGGAAGGCTTAGTACCTGCACTTGGTTACTTTTTAGGAGGCATGGAAATGAACAGACAAATGCCGATGGTTGAAAGGAGCACTAAATACAACCACAAGCAGTAAATTCTTAGGGAAGGAGGCATGAGCACTGATCACTGCAGCTGCAAGAGGTGAAGTTTCTGGAACAGAAAAGAAAGGCTCACTCCGGAGCTTTATGCAGTTTGCTTTCAATTCCATTTACAGTTATTTCTTGTTTTTATAACCTGTTTTATTGAAATCCATTTTTTACTTCGAAGTCTTTTGACTTGGGGATAGATTTTTTGCCTTGAGCACATGAATGAAATGCCACACTGCAAAGTGCCAGCTGAAATTATCAATGCAAATACTGCAGCGAGGGCTTTATGAGTCTCTCGGCATTTTTTCCACTAAGGGTTTCTGGGTTAAGAATATTTATTTTGCTCAGTTCAAACAGAACCTCGTGCCTCGTAATTTGATTAGCGTGTCAGAAGGCAGTTACTTGTTCTGCACCTGTCTCAGTGCCATTCTGCTGTTTACTCACTCCTCTCGTGAGCATAATTTCAGGGAGTTTTGTGATGGATTTATCCATCGTGGAGATTAAAATCCTCTACTTGACCCCTGGATGGGCTTTAAGGTCCCTTCCAAGCCAAACCGTTCTAAGATTCTTTGATTTCCAGGTCTTGGGTAGAAAATACCGACCAGGGGAGTGGGATTCTCCTCTGACTCTTTGAAAGATCTCCATACATTTTACTTTTAGCTGAAAAAACAATCCGAGGCGTTCATGAACTCATGCAATCCTTAAACTGAGTTATGCAAGTCCTGCTTAAAATAACAAGATCAGGAAGGGGCTAATCCAGCCCTGTAACTGCAAAAGAGCATCGTCTGTCAGAAATAACATCAAACAACTGCACCAACTTCATTAATCTTGTGCTTATTTCTGCAGTAGATGTGTCATGCTCAGCGTTACAGCTTTCAGCTGTGGTGGGTGCCCAGCCGACAGCAATCCAGTTGCACTGCGGTGTCTTACTCTAAATCCCCACACGTGCTTAAACCAATGCTCCAAACTGGCTTTGTTCCCCAGCGCTCGTGCTCTGCCATAAATCTCCCGGTTACCTTGGCCCACGCCACAGAGAGCCACGAGACCTCGAGGAACCAGAGCACTCTGCAAATGAAATAAGGGGGAAATTAACTTTGCGAGCATCTGATTTCTTGGAAGCTGGAGATAAAGACTGGAGAGGTAGCTGCTGACAGAGAGCAGCCGCTCTGGAACTGCCGCTTGTGTCTCGGGGAGGTGTGTGTCTGTGTCCACCTCTGGTGGTGTGTGCACACGCACATGCACCTTGTAAAAGTCTTTATGGGAGCCCAGGAACCCTTTATGGAAGGCAAATCTTCCAAGTTTTCAGGCTGGTGGTAACAAAACTCATTCCACAGAGAGTATTAAAAGCCCCAATGGCCTATGGAGCAGGAAAAAGGGGAAGCAAATGCAGTCGGGCTGCTAAAGCAACTCCGCTAACATCATTTAAATCAACAGATCATTTTTTTTCCAAAAATGGGAACTCCTCCTACCTATCTTAAGAGCAAAACCTCACTCTAATGAAAGGAGAAATGTCATCTTTCTCCAAGTATCACCCAGAGAGATAATAACACAGATAATAATCCAAGTCTGTTCTAAATTAGCCATCATACCCAATGCTCCTGCAGCTTTTTTTCCTGAAGCTAGCATTTCACTTGACATTTGGGTTTGGCTGTAAGTGTCTGCTGCTGCAGGTACGAGCACTCAGTCATCGACTCGTTGCAGTTTAGCGAGGATCAGCGCTAATGACAGCAGTAACTCAGCAGTGACTGACGCGAGGGAAGGGGTGGGAGCTGGCAGGCACAGCTTGGCCGTAGATTATCCTCTTGCCAGGAATGAGCTACATGCCCAAGGACTGAGGAGAACTGCAGCTCGGGCTCCGCCTGGCAAACAGCGATCAGCTGCCTTACGTTCACTCAGGCTCTAACGGAGCCATAATGCTGCTCACTGCACATAAATTATGCCTCAACAGTCTCAGTCTTGTGGCGCAATTTCGCTGCTGTCTCTGTAGAGGATTTGTTCTGGGAGAAAACATTTTCAACCAGAATGACAGAAAGGCCATAGAATCATAGAATCGGGGAATCGTTAGGGTTGGAAAAGACCTCTAAGCTCATCCAGTCCAACCATCAGCCCAACCCCACTGTGCCTGCTAAACCATGTCCCAAGGTGACTACATATATTTTTAAGCCCTCCAGGGGTGACGACTCCACCATTGCCCTGGGCAGCTTCTCCCACTTCTTCATCACTCTACCAGTACAGAAATTTTTCCTAATAGCCAGTCTAAACCTCCCCTGGTGCAACTGTAAGAGTAGTTCAGCTGGTTACTGATTTCTGTCATGTGTTAACTATGACACTCCACAGGTATCAGACCTCCCAAAGCAAACCTGAGTACAGGTGACAGGGGAGGAACCATGGACCAGGATCCATCTTAGAGAGAGGGAGCTTGGGAGCCGTGAACATGTGCAAACTGCAATCCAAACCTACTTTGCTTTGGTGCTTGAAAGCCTGTGTCTGTGATGTGAGGTGATTGCTTTTTTACAAACCCCGAAGGAAAGAAGGGAGCTAAATTTGTCTCTCTCTTACCCCAAGAAGCAATGTTACGTCAGTAATTATATCATGTAGCTTTCAAGCTTAACTTGGTTAGAGCCTTATCTTCTCTGTAACGACTGCAGGCACAGACTGCATTATGGGGAGATTCGATTAAGGGGTGATGTCAGTCCACTTTTAGGTATAACATGGACTGGGGGTGAAGACAAGAGGTTTTAAACTGCCTATGCTTGGCTGCAAGGATTGGATTTGCCAAAGCACGACTGTGTGTGCATCTCTGCATTTTCTGTTAATTGTGCTGCACTCCCACCCTCCTGCCATAGCACCACAGAAAGCTTTGGGTTGGGAGGGATCTTTACAGGTCATCCAGTCCAACCAGTTCAAACAGTTTTAACTCCATCACACTGCTCAGAGCCCCATCCAAACCTGAGTGCTCCTAGGGATGAGATTCATAAAGGGAATAGACCAGAGCTTGGCCACCCTGTGGGCATCTTGAGCAAACCCTTCAACCCTTCTCATTTTCCAGCTCTTTTCTTTCTCAATTAAGCTTCCAAATCACCTGTTAAACACATGAACAGAACCTCCAAGGTGAAGCAGCTTACCTTCACATCACTGAAGATATGCAGATACAGAAAATACACACTGGTAGAAGAGAGCTCTGATCCTTGCAGGATGATGTGTCCTGGGTGGTTACTTTTACACTCAGAGCTCACACTTCAGGCACTAGTGTTGCCTTGTTAAAATACAAACACCTGCGTGCTTTGCACTAGGTAGCTGGATTAACTGAAAGCAATTACCAAAAGCAATCAACAGCATTCCAAAACAGTTGTTCAGCTTCCCCACAGCTGCTTTGCTTTTTCTAAATAAAACAAAACAATCCACACACACAAGCCTCCTCCACAGGCTGCCCCTACTAGCAGCTACAGCCTTTAGGAAACATCTTTCCCAAAAAATCAGGCTAACAATCCGGTCTTGTCAATAGACGATAAAAACGAAACTCTTTCTACATTTGCTCTCCAGCAATTAATTAACAAACTACTGCTGCAAGCAATAAATTTCTTGGGGATTACTGTTTAATAAAAACATAACACAGTGGGGAAATGATCTACTGGAAGAAATGTAAATTGCAAAAGATGCTGTAATACAATCTCTGTGTGCAGCTATGCTTAAAGTAAATAAAGGTAATTAAAGGAAATGGGGGAAGCTGAAATTTATTTTGTTTTGCAAGTTGTTGAAAATAAAACAAAATAAAAACTTGCTTAACGTGACTCAAGCTCAATAGGAAATGCGGTTCTCTTAGCTCAGCTAAGTCCTCTCATCCTATAGCAAAACATTGGGGATATCTCTATGAATTTCTGTTTGGTCACTCAGGCACCTTCCCCTCATTTCAGTTACTGCTGCCACGGGAAGAGCTGTGCTCGAGGGCTCTCCAGCCCATCTGAGGGCACCTGCAGGATCTCTGCAAATTGTTCAGAAGCAGAATACAAGCAGAACTGGCACAACTAAGGGTTCTCACGTGCAGTTCTCCTCCTAGAAGCCAGACCCTCTGCCTCCAGGCTTTTTCTGCCGTGACCTGTGCCCAGGAATGAGAAGGGGAAACTGTCTCTCAGAGGATCAGACAGTCTTGAATTACTGCATCCTGACCTGTATCAGCAAGGCTGTGGTTAACGTGCTGAGAACACAAGCCCAAAAGAGCCTTCCTGAGATTTGTCCAACCTTTCTTTCTGTCTTAATCATCTCAGCACAGGCAACTGGGCTGAAATTTTTCTCTCCCTTTGTTTGTTGCTTCCCAACTACTTTAGCCATCGCTCGAGCTCCTGGTACCTCAGCCAATATGTTCTTTTGCTTCCCACCTGCTGTTCTTCACGCTGAGAGGCTTTATCTGGCTCTCTGTACTAACAGCAGCCAAGGGAAGGGGGAGAAGAAGCCTGACCACCAAACCACTTTTCTGGCTAAAGCATTACAGACCGACTTCCCGTTGAGTTGTCGTTCAGCTATAACTCTCCACAGCCAAACTCTTCCAAAGAAGTCAGACCTTCCTCCTGCTGTACAATTTACTTTTATTTCCCTCTTTCACCTCTGTACTAAACTTCTCCTGAGCTTCAGCCCTTGCCCAGGTTGAGGGAGCAGCACTAAACAAAGCAGCCTGTCTGCACACATGCTTTATCCCTGCAGCTGATGGCTCTGCAGTTATCTGCCTTCAGCTTGCGGCTGAAAAACAAACAGAAAAACCAATTCCCAAAAAAACCAGAGAGAAGACTTGGCTGGCTCCTACCTGACTTCAGCATGCAAACAACTTCCTTGTCAATATTATTTTCTATTAAATGGGACCTTATAATCTGTTTTAATGCAGGCAGAAGACAAGATGGTTTAATAAAGGAAACTTCTCCGAGAACTTGTTTTCCTCTCCTGTTGCCTCTGGACCAAACTCAAGACTTCCTACCAGTACTGATGGATTTGGTTCAATTTTCAGATATTTGGGAAGATAGGAAATACCCCTTGCCCATTATCAGGATTATTTCCCCCCCTTTTTGCTTTGAAAGCAATGCCTCAAATGGAGAAGAAAACCTAGAAAAGGTGAAATTCCCATGTAGTATAATTTGTGATGTTCTCCTGATGTGATACAGCCATCAAAGTCATCCCCTTTCTATTTGCAGGCAACACGTAAGCTTTCAAATATCACTCCAAGAGCATGAGCTGTGCACTGTCCTCAGCCACCAAAAAAAACCTGCGGACGGGACTCCCTCGACAGAAAGCTGCTACAGGGCATGAAAAGAAGAGACTCCATCGCTTATTTTTGTTTCTACCTCCCTATGTTATTTATTATCAGTTGCTTCCAGGTGTATTTGCAGCCTCCCTAGGGGCCACTGCTGGAGCCACATGAAATGAATTTACTGAGCTGCTGCTGTCTGCGATGCACTCTAATTTTAGACTTTGTCTCCCTGGATCCAGTATTTGGATGCAAAGAAGTGACAAGCGATTCTCTCTCTTTTTTGTATAATCTACATTTAGAGGGTGGGAGCGCCTCAAGCTTTTGACAGAAATGGGAGGAAGACAGGAAAAAATAAAAGCATCCTGGGGTCCCAGTTGTCAGCTCAGCCACCAGCAGCAGGGGCAGCTCGGGGCTGTGGGTGACGTGAGCTTCCAGCCAGAGCCTGTTTCCAGGTGCTAAATCAGGAAGGCAGCAGAGCTGTTCCCATTCACTCGAGGACGTGAAGCCCCCAACACGCTGCTCCCAAGGCAGAAAATAATAGAGGTATTATAAAAAGATTGGGTGCAGCGGGAGAGGGAAAACATGCTGGTGAGGGGAGATAAATGGAACAACAGCATGAATTGGTGTCGAGGAAAGAGCGAGGAGGGAGTGTGGATGGAGAAAGAACAAAGTGTGGGTGCGTTCCACTGCATTGTGAGTTTTTCTGAGATACTGAGGCCCAGTTACAGTTCATCTCCATCAGCTACAGACGTGCCTTGACATCCCTCAACCTGTGTGGGCACAAATGATGCTCCTGAGGAACCTGTTAGAGCTCTTGGACCATCTTCATGGTCTCCTCTGCACTGACTCCAACAGATCTGTGTCTTTCCTGTGTTGAGGACTCAGTTCTACTTTGTCACTGTAGATATAGTTTTTCCCCACGTTTCCTTCCAGAAGGCAGCATAAAGCTTGGGAAATAGCTAATATCATTAGGAATAATTATACCAGGCACAAATTCCTATTAGCTTTGTTGCAAAATAACCAGGTTGGACCCTATGTGGATTACAGCTGGGAAGCTGAGCCCTTTCCCCAGGTCTGTCTGTTCCACTTAATGTGTGTTTCCAATAACGTTATTCCATTACAGGAAACTAGAGTTAGAGCCCTTTTGTTTACTGTGTTATACAAATTCAATTTGTCATAGAGCTGGGTGTATAAATTAGAAATGAGGGATGTTAGCAAAATTAAATGATAAGGCCTTTGCCAGCTCCCGTTGCAGCTAAGATCAGGCTGATAAATTGGAGCCACCGAGCAATACTCGGTAAACTAAAATAAAGGCACCATTTAAATAAGTAAATAGGTCAATAACAGACAGTGTACAGATAGACATGAATATCTTGGATGTCCTTCTTCCCTGCCCTTCTGCTACAGAAAACCAGGAGGGAAGTACTGAGAAATGAGGATTTTAAATCCTTTGGTGTGAGCTGCATCCAGCCTGAGCAGCTGAAACCTCCTCCGACTGTCACCTTTAAGTCTTGTCAGCCCTCCAGGCAAACTGAGACGGTCTCATGCTGCCCAAAGAGACTCAAGGGTTGCTAGTGCCCCATTTCCCACTTTGGGAGTCAAATCTTACTCTCAAATCTTACTCGGTGGTTTTAAGATGGAGCTTGTTAAGCAAGGCGACAACTGCAGCTTCAGCCTGTGGTTTGGGGGCATGACGACACCTCATCAGCCTCTTCTTTTCCAGGGGAACCTGGCTGAGCTCCTCAAGCCTGCAGGTGTGGGCACAAGGGTTAACCTCCCCCAGGGAAGGGCTGTTCAGAGTAGAGAGAATGCAAGGAAATAAACCGAGATCTATAATACAAGAAGCCATGTAGAGTGAATTCCTCCTAACGAGAGGGGGTGGGGAAGAACTTGCAAGCAGCATTTGGCTCCTTGAAGCTCTCTGTCATGTACAGTAATGATTCCCAGACACACTCCATAATGCAAAGCAGCAGCTGCCTCATGGAGCTGCTATGCACGTTCAGTTCTGTTCCAGGATAAGAGCTGAGCTAAAAATTCCAGTGGCAGGATTGTAATCTCTTTTTCCATAAAAAGATTTAGTCCTTCCCTTACCAAGCTCAGGGACTGAATGGAGAGAAAAGAGCAACATTCTGCTTGGCTTTCTGTGACAGATGAACGGAAACTGCAGAAGCATTTACATGCCTCTCGTTGTATCCTAGATGGACTTGATCTTTCACAGGTCAGTGCTCTGCCGATCCAGAAATTTAGGAAGCTGGCGGTACCAGGCTCTTGGAGAATCATCCCTCATGCCAGTAAAATTTCTTGCTTCACATGGTTTGATCTTCCTTGGGAAATCTCACAATTTTTCTTGATTTAGCTTTGTTCCCTACTCTTTTCATCAGAAAAAGAACAAAAGCTTGTAGCACTGAGGTGGCAGAAGAGAAGGAAAACTGAACGAGAAAGAATTGTTGTGAAAGACACACTGAATCCTTCAGCTGCTGGAACATGACCAGAGGGGAAAGTGGAAGATTCCTTGCCTGACTGTGATTGAAAACTTCCGGTATGTCACTCTGCAGAGAAAGCCCTCAGAGGACAATTTCACACTTTCTAGAAGAAAACTAGCCATGCAAATGCCTCCTGCTTCCTCCTGTTGACTTAGACAAGTACCACATTTACTAAGAATGTCTGACATCCAAATCTGGCCCCAAAACAGAGCCCAGGTCTGTACCGGCGATGAGAAGACACTGGGATGAATCAGTCCTCCTTTCCTCCTCTGCCTCTCACCTTCTCTATAAACCTCCACAGGCCCAAGAGCTATTGCAGACACTCCGTCAGACAGATGTTAAAGAGGGAGGGGAGGAAGCAAAAAACACCAGGGAGGAAGGGAAGAATGAATCAACACTACCTGACAGGTCAAACTGAACAGCACTGCTTCCAAAGGAGCTCTGAGCAACCTGAAAAGCTTCACAGGTCCTGCCCTGCATACTCTTCTTTTGATCTTAGTTACTCGGGGTAGCTCTGCTCCGTGACCTCACACACTCCAACAGCCACAGACAATTCTTGTTGCACATGGTAAACGTTAGAACACAATGCAAATCTCTGTAGAGATTAGGCTTTTAGGTCCAGCTCCAGGAAAAGGCTTAGAGCAAGCTCCAGGGAGCAGCCCTCAAGGCAGGAGATTAAATAACCACCACCCTAAAGGTGGCTTCTCTCCTTTCCTCCTTGCCCCAACAAGGTGTAAAATGCTTAACAGCATCATTACCTTTCCACCTGCATTGTTCATGGATTGTTTTCCCAGAGCTGCTTCTAATCAAGTGACCTTCATGGAATCCCAGAATGGTTTGGGTTAGAAGGGACCTTAAAAGATCATTCAGTTCCAGCACCCCTGCAGCTTCCTACCAGATCAGGGAGTAGAAGGTGCCCTTTAGGGACAAAACAGTTGTGGCATCCAAACCAGAGCTGTGACAACACCTCCAGTTAATGGCATAGAGCCATTTCTTTGAAAATTTTCTACCTCTTTCATTGTTTTGTTGTTTCAGTTGGTTTTTTAAGAAACCCTATATCATATAAAAATAAAAGATGCTGGAGTCTGCACTGCAGCTCGTTTACAGCTCCTTTATTGCAGGCTCAGTTTCAAAGCAGTCTCTTCAAATCTCTTGAAGTCAGACCCACATTAAAACGCCTTTGCGGAGCTGAGGCCCTAATCACCTCAGGTTCCTTGGGTTCTCATGAGATAAGTGATGTAAATTTTACCTTGCTTGGGTGATGTTGGAATAAGCTCGTTAAATTAATAGATACAAAGTGCCATCTATCTCCCTGCAAATCATGGAAGTGCTTCAGAGGGGAACCTCCTCCAGATGAGCAGGTGGAGCCGCGCTCATTCAAAGGAATAAAGCACTTCTTCACATAATAGGCTAAATGTGCCACCTGCATAGCAAAGAGGGTTAGGGGAGTACAGGGATTTGTGAAGTGATGGGCTGGATTGGAACCGGAGAGGGCAGGACTCTGGTACACGGATACAGTACTAATCTGGCAGCTCTGAAGGTTTTATTAATCAGTCTATTTAAAAGTTATTCCCTTTTACCCCTCTCGCTGCACTCGGAGTTAAATGTGATTCGACTGGCACTGGGTTCTGAGATTAATATACTGAAACTGTGTTTTCCCAAAGAGCCAAAGGCATAAGCAGAGTTCCTTAAGATGGAGTTTGTAACTCCTTAAAGACACTCAGACGTTCCAGCCAAAGCCACCAAGGGCAAGCAGCCCAGGATCTTGCTGTGTGCTTACACTTCGTGCCCTGGCAGCTGTCCCCATGGTATCTGTACCACAGCCGTGCTCTTTAGGGAATGGAGGAGCTCCACGTTTTATTGTGCAGCCAAACTGAAAACAACCTTCTTTTAGAAGTTAGGACATCTAATATTTCTGCGTTTTATCCATAAGGGATGCAAAAGCTGATGGAAGTGTTCAAGGCCAGGCTGGATGGGGCTTGGAGTCCCTGATGCAGCAGGAGGTGGCAGGGGTGGGATTGGATGGACCCACCACAAACCATTCTATGATATATGCAATGCTGGAAGATTTGGGTCCTGCCAGTTATGTTCCACTGGTGTCTGGAGGCTGCCAAGCCACCAGCCGCTGCCTCAGGCTGTGTCTCTGGCCCCTCGGGACCTGCAGTTAGAGACATGGTCATACGTGCCTGCGGTTTTTAAAAGAAATGTGCAGATCGTATTTATTATTCAACATCCGCAGCCAGCAGTGGCCAGATGGCCAGGAAGCTGAGCATGTGCCCCTTGCAGAGAGGCCGCGGACGGAGTAGTATTTCATAAAGAATTAGAACTCCCCGCGGTGACATGAAGTGTGTCGCATTTAATTCTGGGTGTAGCTGCTGACCCAGCTTGAACTCCGTTAGGGAGCATAAAGCGAATGAAGGATAGCGCAGGACTGGGCGAGCCAGGTCCACTGAATCACGGAGCGGCCCCAGCAGCAGACAGACGAGCGCAGAGCTCGGTGTTATTTGTGTCAGAGAACACGAGCAGGGAGAGCGCTGAGGCCACGACTGACAGCAAGCAAGGGATTTAAGAACTGAACAAAACCGTGATGAGAAGATGGTAAATCTTTCTTGGCCATCAGCTCTACCACCTCTCTCCTCTGCTTGCCTCTCTACCCAGAGGAATGGATAGAATCATAGAATGGTTGGAGTCGGAATGGACCTTAAAGATCATCTAATTCCATGGGCAGGGACACCTCCCACTGCATCGGGGGTTCCAAGCCCCATCCAACCCATCAACATGCACAGAGTCCACGAGGCAGTTTTCACGTTAGTATTTTTGGAAGTACCAACCACTTTAGTCTCTTTTTTTGAGGTGTATTTTCCTCTGTGGCTGTGCCGCTCCCCATGCTGTGCACCCACAAGTCCAAGTTGCCAGTGCCAGGTCCCTCTGCACAGAAAATCACTGAAGCCACAAATAAAATGCTTTGCTCAACTTTGGCATCTTCCATTCTTTCTAAACACAAGTTAATCTCGAGGACTGCAAGGTCTGTCTATTATCAGACTGTAAACAGCTCTTAAGTCTAGGTAGAAACCCCTAGGAAAAAGTCTACTAAAAATAATAAATGTCTTCAAAAGCTTTTCTAACAACAAAATGCATCTCCCTGATCTAAAATGGAATAAAGTGCAGCGATATTCAGAATAGAGCAGAATAATTTTCATTTAGAGACTGACATCAAACAACCTGAACAATGCAGTTCCAGGCACATAATTAAAATTAAAATTAAAAACAAGGAATGTGCAGATCTAATTACATTTTTAAATAGAAAGACATTGAGAGGAAGGCAGCGAATAAATGATTTACAATTCTTTCTGGTGATGACTCTGCAAATTAAAGCAGAGAAAACCTCTGAGGATTCCCGAATCACTTAATATTCTGCCTTTTTTATTCCTAGACTGCATTCTATTCGATTTTCATCTGTAGAGGGGGGTATGAATAGGAGTGAAGAGGACAGCAGATCCTGGACAAAACATCAAGTAAAAAAAAAATTATCCATGTAATTCCCAAATTACACTAAGTAAAGGAACTGTGTTACCCTCAGAACACCAGGAGAGGTTTGAGTGGCTGCAGAGCCGAGATACACGTGCTTATCTCTGCTCTTTAGGAGGAGGGGATCGCTGCTCCCTAGCAGGATCATGTTGGAGTGCGGGATTTTGATACGGCAGCCAGAGGAACTAGGGTTAGCCTGACAGATCCAACAGCAGCTGATAAGAGAGGAGTCAGAGTGAGCAGAAATTACATTAAAACAAGTAATATTCTTATCAGGATTCGAACCGAGCCAAATGGGATGAAATGCAATATCTGCTCCCACTGGCGCTCGCTGAACCATGTGGGAGAAGGACAGACTCCAGAAGCAAAAAAAGCCTCATTTAGGCACAAAAGCAGGCAGAGTGGGAACCTTATTGCAGTTGGTTTTAGTTCCAAAACAAGATATAACTCAGCTAAGGCCGAATCCATGGCACTGGCTCAGCTTAAGTAAGTGATTTCTGTCTCTTCACATGGTATCACAACAACTCTGGGACACCTCTCCGATTGCTGAACTACCCACTAACCTATCGATGGCCAAAGCAGAAATGCCTTATGTTCAAACCACAGTGCACGAGCCTGGGATCTCCAGCAAGACACAACGAGAAGATCCCGATGGATCCAAAACTGAAGGGGCTTGCTGAAAAGTAGGAATGAAAGGAACTCAGTTCCCCAGTGACTTTGTCAGAGGAAAGTCTTCCATCGGTGCTTCCCCAGTTACTCAGCATAGCAAAACCCATTCTGTTTCGTTCATCTCATTTGTTTATGACTGGTAATTCTGCCTTGCCAGGGAATGCCTGACTGACAAATGCTGCCAGTAGAAAGATGTATTTTATCCTGAGAGCAAACTGCAAGCTGCTTCCCTGCCTGCTGCTGCATTTCTCTGGGGCAGGAAGGAGCTGTGCTATTGCATTTGTTTTACACTCTTTTTAGTGGGTTTCTCACTCAGAGACTGAGAAGCAGGTCACAGAGGAGCTGGAAAAGGGCCTTTTGGTGCCAGCCAACACTTCAAGTCAGCCGCTGTTTGTTTTCCACCCTTTCCATCCTGAAGCTCTGGAGATATTTCCCTGACAGACCTCAGCTGCTGAGAAGAAGGTGGCTTTGGTGCATTTTGTGGTGATTTTCTCAGATACAAAAGCTTTTGGAAACATATTTCCATCACAAAGCTGAGGAACAAGCCTCATCTTCAGGTACTTCTGCTGGAAGGTCCCTTCCAACCCAAACTATAACTCTATGCAAGTACAGGGCTGCAATTAACCTCCAGAAAAGGGAAGCCTGCCACACTTGCAGTGACGAGTGCCCCTTCCCTACTTAATACGTTTCTGGGCCTGTTCTGTCTGGATCCAGGGTATCAGCACTTAAAAGATTTTTCTGAGCCCTCCCCAGTGGTGCTCAGCGTGGTCGGTGTCTGAGCTGCCAGGCAGAGCTTTGTGAGAAGCAAGTGTTGCTGTGTCTCGATAGCCTTAGGCATTATATAAAACACACACACGCTCCCTGGGATGCAGTGATGCCTGGTGAGGGCTCCCGTTACTCTGCAGTGTGTGTGTAGCAGCCCAGGCAGGGCTGTACCTCACAGGAGCTGCGTGACTGAGGTGTGCGCGAGCCCTGCCACGCGGTGCTGGCTGCTCATCCACAGCAGCAGGTTGGCAGACGGCAGATAAATCCGCAGCGCACGTGCCTGCGCATAATGAACCCTGTCTTTATGCACTGCCTCTGCTGTGTAATCATCTATTAGCGCTAATTGCTAGAGCCTAGGGCTGAAGTGGCCTTTCACATTAAATAATATGATAATAAATAATATAGATAAAAGACAGAAGATGGCAGCTGTAAGAGAAGGCTCCTCCCTGACTTAAAATATTGCTCTTTCTCCTGAGACAAGAGTTCTCTGCGGCACCTCTGGTACAAACACACACTTGATGAGGAAGAAGGAGGCAAGGAGGGCCACCCTACAGGCAGCACAGCCCAACGCTTCAGCGTTTATCTCTCTTTCTTGTTTTATAATCTACAACTGAATCTGCAGTTCGGGGTTTGTCCCTCCTTTCCCTTGGTGTGACACACCAAGCCCAGCACAAGGCTGGCTGGTCCCTCTGCCACCAGGCACTTCGCAGGTATGAGGGATGGGAACCCTTCATAAACAGCTCTTAAACGCACCTTGTGCTGTGGGATGCGATGCATTAAATGAGTATCACTCTGAGGTGTTTTATGAGGCTCTGATGAGGAAGGAGGAACCTTATCCAATTTATCACTGAGTGCTTAACCACAGTAATGCAACTGAAACGTATCCAGATGCTAAATCTGCTGGAGGTGGCGGGTTTGGTGGCTCATGTTGTATTTTAGGAGCCATATCTGACCAGAGCTTAGTTAAAAGATTCTGACACTGTTCCCAAAACAACAATTGCCTGGGCCTCCTGTTAGCCCAGCAACCAGATGGCCCCAAACTTAGCCCTCTCCTGAGCAGGACAACCTCGGGTGGGGTTTGTGAGCTGGCTTTCTGTGAGAGCCCTGGGAATAGAATTGAGAGATACGCTGAATTCTTGCCAGGACAGGGAAGATTAGGTGCTGCTCCCAGGTTTGATCTCATTTATTTCTCCTGTACTTTGCTCACCTCCAATTAAAAGCTCCAGAATCAAAGATCTGGAAAGCTGGGAAAAGAACAGCTTCTGTAATCAAGATGTCACAAAGCTGGCACAAAACAACCTCCCGACACCATCCTTGGACTCGTTCCTGATACAGAAACGAGTGCCGATTCCAATTTAAGATGTTCATGAAAGCCAACAGGAGAGGGAAAAGGAAAAGCCCCACGTAGATTTGTCTGGGGGGTCAGAGTCCATCCCAGTTCCTCCAGCAGTAGATCCTCCATTGCCACTGCAGAGACATTTGCTGCTGGAAAGATGATGTAGCTCTGCCAGCCTTCGTGATTAAACCACAAGGTACCCGATTTACGCTTTTAATTAGACTTCTTCATGGCCTCAATGCTTTGCATACAGCTTGCTGGGGTTCTGCGTGCCCCTCACCACCTCGTTACAATCCCTTGTCACTTGTGTGGTTTCCCTTAGGCCTGGTGGGAGCAGAGCAGGGTGTCAACAGCAGCCAGTTCCCCACATCTAGTTACGGCTCTGGCTCATTTGCAAAGCAAAGACTGAATGCTGTCTTGCTTCACAGCCTTCCCCAAAAGTCACTCAGGCCAACTACAATCATTTTATTCTGAGCTACAGTAGCTCAGGCCAGAAAACTTTACCCGATGCTTTTTCCAGATGGGGTTAAGCAAAGCTGTGGCGTTACTCCTGCTAACCCAGAGGTGTGCAGTACCTTCCCTGCCTCCTGCTGGCTTTCTCTTGCAAAGATTTGCATTGTCAGATTTGTTTTTCCCCTGGTGTGCGAGTTTGAGCACACGTCAAGGTCACCTCCCATCCCAGAAGAGCTGTGCCCAGGGCACTCTCCCTCTCTCCATGCATTCAGAGCATTTACTGCCAGGGCTCTGCCAGCTCAGCCCCTTGACCAGCATGGGCTGCTGATCCCTTGGCAAAGGGACAGGAGAGAAGATAAGCAACGAGCCAGCGCCCTGGGGAACATCAAGTGGCTGCAGTTGTTTGCAGGTTGCCTGGTTTCCTATGTCCTGAACTAGTCATGGAAAGCATGCGGCTCCTCTCCAGTTCGCGCTAACTTACAAAGCCCACGCAGAGATCCTTGCTGGGACTTGGAGACTGAGTCAGAAGAGCTCTGGATTCAGGGGCAGAGCTGTAAGGCACAGCTACTCCTGTAACAATTAAGAGCTACCCTAATAGACACGACAAAAGCACTAGAGAGAGAAAAAATTACTCTTGTTCTCTTTCCCTCTTGGCTATTGTGCTTAAGAGCTCCTGCTCTGCCTGCTGCCCGCTTGATATGTCATTAGAGATTAGAATAAGGCTTTTTGAGCTGTGCTTGTGTCTTGTCCTTTCCTGTTAAGCACTTGATGGGGAAGGGAATGTTATTTACCAGGCTGAGCTTTCTCCCCCCCTTCCTTTTTTTGTCTGCGCGCACATTTGCAGCGAAGTTTAAACCCTGTAAGCTGACCCAGAGCACCGAGGTGTACACTCGAACTAAGAGGTCTCTTGTCCCCTGGGTCACCCAGTCCGTCCACTGACAGAGGAAATTAAACGGCTCTGAAAGGGCTTTTCACTGAGACTCTGGGAAAGGCCAGCATCTTGCTGCCCTGCACTAATTCCTCTCCACATTGTTGTTTTAACTTACTGAAGCCTCTGCTGGGCTGAGCCTCAGCGCTGTCCCGTACATGTGCTGCTGCCGTTCGTATTAGTATCCCAGGAGCAGCAAGGGAGGTGGCACTGCAGCTAATAAGAGCTGACCCAAAGAGAAGAGAGGCAAAACCCATTTAAATTTGATGACCAGAAGCGGCCTAAACAACAGAGAGGTTAAAGGGATAAGAAAACTGTGTAAAAGGCAGCGGGAGAGAGCTGCCGGCCACGGAGGGTGCTTCAGGCAGCTGGGCTACATCCTCCAAAAAAGAAGTACCACAAGCAAGACCAAGGAAAAGCCTCAGAGCACCTACACGTTTTAAATCATGTGAAACAAAAAGGGTTAAAGGCCTGGTTTGCTCTTCACATGACAGTGCATCACACCTTTACTGTCAGGCTCCTGGTTTTATGGGCTAGGGTTTATAGATGTTTATCACATTTATATCTATAGCTTTTCCTCTAAATTTAAAGACAAGGGTATTTTTCACAGCAGCCAGACTCCCATTTCTAGAATTTTTGCAGGAGCAGCAAGGAAGGAGAACCTTTAAATCACTAGGAAGCTCTGCCAAGGCAGACCCTACTGTGCAAAATTGCTTTTAAAAAGCACTTACTTTTTATGGTCTAATTTAGGGCGACATTGAATGTTCTCAAGAATACCTTCCAGTTCCTCCAAGTGTTCTGACCTGTTAAAATGTCTGAAAGTCCTTTCCTGCATTAATTCCAAGCCAAATGTACTGTGTGCCTCTTGGAACCACACCAAAGAGCCGAATTCAAGTCATCATTTCTAGGATAAATTACCTCTCCATCAGGCTGGGGATGAAACGAATTCTGTAGGGACGCGGGGACCGGGATTGCTTTTATTTCACATACATTAACGCTGCACTTATTGTTTGACCTGGAACTGCTACAGGAAGAGATGCTGTGGCAGGGGAATCGTAGGGAAGGGAAGTAAAAATGCTTTTAAGATCCCAAATCCAGCCAACAAGCCACAACAGAGTCACTGGCTGACAATGTTTCCAGCAGTATTTTGACACACAAGACGTGATTTAGGTTGGAAAAGACCCTAAACGTCATCAAGTCCAATCGTAAACCCAACGCTGCCACGTCCACTGCTGTTTTCAAGTTATTCAGCTCTGAAATAACCTTGTACCTGTAGCTGCAGTGGCTTCAGTGGAATGGCTGAGCTCACATCCAGGGCAGGTTTGGTCCTCGTTTCCGCGAGAGCTAAGCTCTCGTGGAAACGAGGACCAAACCTGCCCTGGAGTGTGTGTGTGTGAATTTATTTGGGAATAAATTATTTGAAAACGCAGGAAAAGTCCCTCACTAGTGCCCCTGAACTTCTTCTAGTCATGTTTTGCCTCTGAAGCATTTAGAAATGCATGAGAAGTGTTATTCAAATGAATAAATAATAGCTCTCAGACTGTTTTGCCTGCAGAACTGCATACACTTTGCATAAGCCCCTGCGTTCCAGCCCCTCCTCGGCAGGCGAGGGAGGGAGAGGGCTCGTTAGCCTGGAACCCCGTGGCCAGATGGGATATGAAGGTGGGAGACGTGGCTTAAGGTTCAGTCGGCATGAAGGGGCCACCTGGTTTTGTCTTGAAAGTACGTCCTGGCTTCACCTGCCAGCTCTCTGCATCTCCAGCGAAACGAGCTTCCCTTTATTAAAGTGCAATGTATCCTGGATTCCAGGCCAAGCGAGGCTTCACGCAGAGAAGCCGACATCTGCTGAGCATTTGCACATGTGTTAAAAAGGGAAAACGGCACTTTTCTGCCCTCCAAAAGCAAACTCAGTGCTGCTGAAGAGTAAAGGACACAGCGAAATGGGAGGGAAGCAGCAGTGCTGGGTAGTGACAAGCTGGGATGGACGTTTGCCATTAATACTAGGAAAGAAGCCGCATCTTTCTAGCACTGACAGCAATAAACCACCTTAAGGAGGGAGTTGCAGAAACTCCGTCCCTTTCTGTCCTGTAAATAAGCTGCTTTGGTTCAACCTGAAGCAGAGCTCTCCAAGACACAAAGTCCATTCGTGTTATACAGATGATCATGGTCATCATGAGTCCTTCCAGCATCAAAGTGGCTTCTCTCCACAAATTTTCAGGCTGTTTTGTTGCTCTCTCTATACAGTTGAAGTTCAAGTGGTTATTTACCACCACAACAAAGGTGGTTATGTAAAGCTTAGAGCCTTCTCTCCTATTTTCTCCTGCACTTACCAGTGGCAGCATGTCAGTTCCAACACCACCTGGGGTTTGGGGTGCTGCATGTGCATATTTTACAAAGGTACAAAGTGCTACGTGGTAATTTATTCACCAAAAGGGACAGCCCAACACAGCCCGAGCTCTTCCAGACAAAACCAAGAAAATTGTTTTTCCTTTTCTGTAATATCTAACGTATACAATGCATAATGCAAGAGAATGTAAAATGTGTGATACGGCATCTCTAGCAGAGCCCCTGCCGAAGCTGAGATCGATTGCTGCAAGGACAGACTCTCAGCTCTTTCTTTCCTAGACCCTCTCCACTTCAAACATTTGGTAACTATTTGCTAGAACACCCTTGCAGCCTCCCTGCAGGAGCAAGCCTTTCAAGCACCTGAGAATGAAGCATATAACGCCAGACTGGATGTGCCGTAAGACCCAACATCTGATTTCATTTACACAGATGCCTCTGTTTATTAGCATAACAGAAAGACTGTTCTACTGCCTACAAAGAAACGAGCCCCCTTATTCAAATAAGTGTGTCAGCTCTGAGCAGTTAATAAGATGTCTTTATAATCCAGAGGTATGCACCATAAAATATGGATACTTGACATTTTTGTTGGCAGAGGAACTCAAAGGAATATTGGTAACAAGCAACTCGGTGCAACTGTTATTTAAGATCTCATCAGGGTCATTCCTGATAGCGGCAAGGGAACCCAAACAGTCTCAAAATCTCATTCTGGTTTCAGCTGCCGACACTGCTGACTGTAGGACCCAGCAGGATGGTGATGTCCCCGCGAGGCATCCAGCCAAGGGCAACCCCCGCACCAGATGGGATCCATAAGGTGATAAGAGGGGAGAGCTCGGCAGAAGAGAAAGCACCATCATCATCATCTGCTGCCCAAGGAATACAGCCTTGAGGGCCTTCTAAGGCTAAATGCACCTGCCTTCTCAGTTTAAGAACCTGAGGGCAGTATAAACTTTGATAAAATCCTCTCAAGGCTTGAGCTCTCAAGACTTATTGAACTTCATTCTTACCGGCTTGAGAGAGGACTAGGCTGGGCTGCTCTGAGACAAGGAAATCTCACTTGGCTTTGCCTTGAGGAGGGGAGAGAGCTGGGCAGTCCCTCAGCTTACCAGGACTCACAACACCTAGTCTGAGCAGGAACCACGAATACCAAAACCAGACTTTAACATGCAATAACTCACTGCTTCCCATCATGCTTGGGAAAGTGTCTAGGAACCTATGATGAGCACTAGAATTGCTGTTTTCATCTTTCCCTGATTACCTATGAAATTATGTTTGCAACCTGCTAAAATGCCACTTAGGCTGGTGGGTAGCAAACACTCGCCCAGCTGCCAAGAGGTTTTCCAGCCGACGTTTATCTAAATAGAGAAATCAAACTGCTATTCACATCTGATTACCAAACACAGACTCTAAGGAGCTCATGTGAGTAATGCTCATTTGAGAGGTCACTCCAATACATACATAAAACCACCTCTCCTATACCCAGCGGTGATGGGAAAAAGAGCAACAGTCCTACCTCACTGCAACTCGGCAAAGGAAGAACATGAAGGTTTAAGTGCACATTCAGAGCAAAGAGTCAAGTCACTGCCCAGGTAACTCTGCTGAGAGTCCATGTGGTTATTCCCACCCAGGAGTTTGGTGCAGAAGGGCTGTGGGACAGCCAGGCTTGTGGGGAGAGAAGTCACAGTTTCTTACCAGCCCACCAGGACTGTCTGCCTGTGGAGATGGACACAGACCTCAGGTATCCAGTCTTAGGGTTCTAGATTTAACTCCCTGAGAGAATATAGTTGAGATTTACAATCTGTGTCTTCTACAGAAGCACGGGTTAGGCTGTGAAATTCCCATGATATAGGGAAGACACTCACAGTCAAACACAAGAAGGCTATGGAGCTGTAGGAACAGGCCCAGTGGAGAATATAAGGATGATCAGGAACTGGATGGGCTTTAAGGCCCCTTCCAATCTAAACTATTCTATGATTCAAAGCTGCTTAAATTTACCACGAGAGTAACTACTTGTAACAGTAACTCTGGACTGTTTGGTACTCTGTGCAGTTCTCCCAGAAGCCCCCAGTGCTGGGGAAGCTGTTGCTTCAGCCTTGCTAAATAACACATCATCTGTTGTTCATATGGTTTGATGCAACAATTACTACAATCAATTTGATTTGTAATGTGTCCTGCCTTATGAATCACTGAGTTATTAACCTTAACAATGTCAATGAGCTGCTGGTGTAATTGAGTCGCAGCAAATTAAGGTTTGGGGTAATTATTAAGAGCTGTTTTATACACAGGAATATATTAATATGTTATTAATGCCGAGCGATTTTCTCTTGCAATGAGAGAAGAATTCAGAGTGACTGTGGCAAAAGATAGAAAGTCAGTCTGAGCAGCCTCAAATGACAGCATGTATCTTGGAAAATTGATTACAATTAACTTAAAGTTCCCTTATAATATTTATATAGCACTGAGCTATTTAACACGGTGATGCAGAACCTCCATCTATTGGCAAGTTTTTACAAGCAAAGTTTCTCTAGGAGGATAATGTTCAGTTCCAGTCGACTCCAAGGGTGTCAATGCCAGGCAGGAATGAATAAATGACACGGGAGAAGGTCATGTACAGCACAGAATCACAGGATGGTTTGGGTTGGAAGGGACCTCAAAGCCCATCCAGTCCCATCTCTGCCATGGGCAGGGATACCTCCCGCTGGATCAGGGGCTCCAAGCCCCATCCAGCCTGGACTGACCATATTTTAGTGTAAAGATACAACCTGATGCACTTTCTTTCTTCAGGTGAGTCACTGGGGGACTTATTGCCATTGTTTGCATGAACACTTGCATACAATTAACGTTTTCACTTCAATTAAAACCATATCAGAATTCAAAACAAAAATTCTGAAATGGCTAAAAACCCATCAAAAAAAAAAAAGTCTTAGAAAAAATGAGACGACCTGAAACCCCCAACAAACAAATATGTGATATGACTGACAAATTTCATAAAGGCTCCTTCAAAAAACACAATCGCCTAGAAGGCTTTTTAGAACCCTACCTGTATCAACAGAGCAATCTGCTCTGTCAGTCGTGCGTCTGAAAATGTAAGTACCAAAAAGCCTGTCATTTCTTTTGTCTGCAAAGAATCACCCACCATCATCTAAGTTGTTTTCAAACTGAGCTAAAAGAAAAGAAAAATAAGGTGGAAAAGTAAATGTTCTGGGGGGAAATAGAGTATTAGAGTTTACTGCATGAGTTGCTGCTGCTTAATATTAATCTGAGTTTACTGTATTGTGTTGCGCTCCTCTTGCATATGAGTTACCTGTCTTTCTGAGCCCATCACTCATTTCTGGTGGGAGATTTCTTCTCTGTACAACTCCACCCACCACGGTTAAGAATTGTGATAGTCAAACCGGCGATAGGGAAGTGAGAGGCAATTTCCACCTGCAGAATACGATTCCACTATCGCTATTTAGAGCAGAAAATCTCCCATTACCCTGGCTGTGCCTAGCATGCAAAGCAGCTCATTTCATTGCCTGGGCTGGACTAGATTTGGGAAGATGTGATATCAGCTAGAAGTAAAATATTTATGTAAATATCTCTTCCCAGGGCAATCTGTATTTGTAAAGCTCTCTCTTCACCACAGCTCTAACATCTGACTGCCAGCACTTAGCCCGCTGCCGGTCCTCCTAGAGGAGTCATCCTTGGCTAATGGTAAAGATTGTGCATGTTGCTTCTAGCTCTTAAAGATCCTTTCAAATCTGTTTAGTCTGTTGGTGGTGATTATTCCTTTCCACAGAAGAGAGAAGACATGAAGGGAAGGGAAAGCAAACAGGTATCTGGGTGACTATTCTCTTTTTCTCTTTTGATAGCATCAACCTTTTCCCAGCTGCTCCCTTGCTGAGTGTCTCTGAAGCCTTCCTTGGGCCTGATAATCGTTACTGTCTCTGTGGTCTGCAAAGGGAGCAGGTGTTGGCTAGGACATTCGTCCCTTACTGGCAATCCTCCCAGCTCCCCGGTCTTCTCCCTTGCCCTGCTGCCATTAACAGAGCTCCTGGTTCTTCTGAAGTTATAGTTGCAGTAAAAATTCCCTGTAAAGTTGATGGGAGAAGGACAGCAAAGAAAAACCTGCCGAACACACCAACCCTGTGTCTCTAGCACAGGGAAAACCTTTCTCTAGACAGCTGGAGGCAGCTCCCTCCTGCCTCCCTCTCGCACAGCCCATGCTTCAAGCCCAGGCAGAGGTGACAAGCAGGGTGCTTCACCACGGGGGCTTCTTTCATGCGGGAGAGGTTATCCTCGGGCTAAAGTGTGCCCACAGCCAGCCCAGGCGAGGAATCTAATTATGAGGGAGGCGATTAGGATGAGCTCTCAATTAGATGATTATGTTTTCATCTGTCACAGGAACCGAGTTCCGATTTGCAACAAATCTATTTGCAAGTAAAGTGAGCGAGCCCTGGGAATGATGAAAACTGGAGTAAATAGGAAATTTGAAAAATATCCCTTTCCCTCTATTTTGACCCCACTGAGATTCGTCATCAGCTCTGTTAAGCACCATTGCTAAGAGCCCGTGTAAGAAACTCAAACTAATTTTGAAGAAAAACAGGCATGCCCAACAAAATTCAGCAGCAGGCACATTAATTCTCCCTCCCTGAGCAGAAGGAGCTGGGGAGGAGTTACCTGGATGTTTGAGCACAGCACAGAGCGGAGGTAAAACTGCTTACAGACAGTTTTGATGACAGATGTTTTCGTTTTCTTAGGACAGATATTAACCTTGCTACAGGCTGCTAGGGAAACAATTAATGCAAGTAAATAAGGTAACCAAAACCTGTCAAAACAGATTCCTGTTCTGTGACTAATCAGTGCTGCATCCTCCTATGGTACCAGTCAAGATAAATTTCAATATATTGTTATAGGAATGCTGCCGAGGCGTAACTGAGAAAACAGAATCACCAAGTTGGAAAAGACCCCCAGGATCATTGAGTCCAACCATTCCCATCAATCATTAAACCATGTCCGTCAGTACCTCATCCACTTGTCTTTTAAACCCCTCCAGGGCAGGTGACTCAACCCCCTCCCTGGGCAGCCTCTGATAGTGCCCAATGACCCTTTCTGTGAAAAATTTCTTTCTGATGTCCAGCCTGAACCTCCCCGGGTGGAGCTTGAGGCCATGGTCCCTTGTCCTGCCCTCACCCCACCTCCAAAGTGCTTACTGTCTCAGAGAGGAAAGAGAGAGCACATGGAGGCCCGAGAAGTCTGAGTTAGCAGAACAGGGCAGCAGTGGGTGCGCTGCACCTGCCAGACAGCAAGGATGCTCTCACAGTCACTCCAAGAGCGGCAGAGGCTGCAGCCAGCTTACCCATCAAACCAGGACGTTCCTAAAGGGCTTGGCAAGAGCCACCAAGTGTTTCTGACCAAACCTAGAGAAATGCCCAGTTACAGCAAGAGATAGTAGCACTTTCTAATTAAGAAGTAAACATATTCTCCTAGTTCCCCATGTGATCTCATCTCTTGTGAGGCAGCCAAAAATATCAGGGCATCCTCACTCGGAAAGGAGCACATTGTTCCTTGTGTGTCTTCGGGAAGGTGAGGAGCCGGTCAGGCATGAAGCCTGCTGCACTAACTCAGCAGGCTCCCTGGGTGCAGAGCATCAGTCCAAACGGCCACCCAGCCCAGGGCCACCAGCCCCAGGTGAATCCCAGCTTCTCTGCCCATCGGCTGAGACTTTCTCAGGCTCAGCCTCGCTCCTCCCTAGCAGTGAGGAAATACGCTGTCCCTAATAAGCGATGACATGGCAATTTTCTCCATCACGTCAGTTGTCAAGGGGGCCAGCAGATTCCTCTCACAACCCAGGACTTCACTGTGAGCCTCCATGAGCCATGCTGAGGAGAAATAAATCAATTATGGAGCCCAGCATCTGCGCGCTGCTTCACAGCAGCTGCTCCAAAGGGGAGACGGGTTCTTATCCACACACGGAGCCGCAGGTCGGGGCGGGGAGGGCTGCAAAGGGCAAGGGAAAGGTCTTGTGGAGTGATGTTAGTGATCACAAGGCCTTACGAACGCTTCTGGCTCAGTGTTGACAGCCTCCCCTGGAATAAAAAGCTCCGGTGATGCATGGCTAAGCAATGCGGTGGTGTCATGCCACCACCAACGGCACTCGGTCCCCCGGCTGCCCCTCTCCCCACTGAATCTGAGCTGATTTGAGACGGGTTAGTGAACAAAGCCTCAAGTTTAGGGGTTGCCCACTGTCCAAGCCGATAGCTGCTACCCAGGCCAAGCACCTGGCTTCTAGCCGTTACAGAATGGACATAGAGAATACATTCCTGTCTAATTAAAGAAGACAAAGCTGATAGAAAGCGGAAGGGAAAGGGCGCTGTGAGATAATCAACTTGGGCATTGAGTGATGCTCTGCTCAGTGCACATGGGCTAAATGATCCCACTCAGAAATTTGCTTTTAATTCTCTGAGGCCTTACTCATCACAACAGGTTTCCCCTCCTCCCACTTCCCTTTGTATTCTTCACTCACATCTGTTGTTTTCAGGGGAAAAACCACTTGTACAAAAATTCCATGGTTTAGAAATCCCTCCTGAAATTATCCCCATGAGAGAGCTTGAATCTCTGCTTTCTGGGACAGGTATTTTGGCCAGATGCACGGAGGCTGGTGCTGATGTTGTACGAGTTGGTGTCTGTCACTGGAATTACGGCCTTTAATTTTCTTGGTTCCTCTTAGCATTCATTTACCGACACCGCTAGCCACTTGTACCTTTATTAGTGCAGTCAGTGGGCAGCTTTCCAAATCAATTAAGGTTATTGTTTCATTTCTTAGGGCTGTAAAATCACAAAATTTACAAGAAACACAGAAGGCTGTGGGGTACGCCACAGAAACATGGCAGAGATGGAGAGCAATCAGATCAGCCAGAGCCACCGGAATCCCATCTGCTGAGCATGTTCCACTAAAACACTCCTCTCTCTGCTTCAAGAAATATTATTAGCTTAAATATCAAAGGGAGGACGGAGGAACACGGGAGACCTGTTGCAGCTAGTTGCCCCCTCCCTGCAAGCATCCTGGCTCTCGACTTCGTGCGGACGCACCCCAAGGGTGCGTCCGCACGAAGTCGAGAGCCAGGATGCTTGATCATCTTTAATGATCAAATTTTGACTGCAGAGGCAGACAGCAATTCAAGCATTATCAGAAGGAACCAAAAGGAGGTGTGGTGTGTTTAGCAGTTTTTATTGCTGCTTTCTATCTCCACCTTCAGCAGCAACATTGCTTTTTTTTTTTTTTTTTCTGAACCAGCAGTGGATAATTGGATCAAACACCAACAACTTGAGTTGCAGAGTTCATGACATCATTACGGCTCAGGTTAGGGGGATTGTGACTAGCGGGTGATTTTAATTCACTGCCGCAGTCAGCAAAGGTAAAAATGATATCAAATGTATTTGTAAGCTTGTGTTGCTGCCTCAGTTATTTAATGTGTGTGGAAAAAATAAATTGTGGAACAGACTCTTACGGTGTTAAAGGACAAAGATTAAGCGAAAGAAATGCCTGGGATTTTCAGCCTAAGACGTTTCTATCTAAATGTTTAACATTTAAATTTAACAATAAAGTGATGCTTGAAGGAGTCTGGTGCCACACACCAGGTTCACCTGAGCTGAAGCGTTGGAGCTTAGCAGAGATTCAAAGACACCTTTATGTGGGATTGCTAAGCAACCTCATCCTCAACTTTTTGCTTTGTTAGTATCACTTAGCCCTGGTTCAGAAGCAAGCGGCAAAAATGTAACTCCTGATTTAGAAAAAAGGATCAAGGAAGCATAAATGTTACTTTTGTGGTCTGTTGTCTGTTTTTAAAGAGGGGGTTACGAGTGGTAGCTGGTGGGATGGATTGGAAGTAACAGCCTTTTGCAGTCAGCAAGCTTTCTTCCTCAGTTATTCAATGCCTGAAGCTTTTGAGATTGTCAGATTCCAATAAGAAATTGAAAGATTGATTTTTAGTTACTAATTGGAGAAGCTCAGCCTGCTCTTTCTGCTGGAGTGGGAGCCCAGTTTCTGAGCAGAGAATCTCCTACGTGTCAGCACCACTCCAGGCACTATCACCCTTCCCTCCCGCAGTCCCTGTGGACCTCTACCCCTGCACCTGGCTCCTCTTGTGCCTCCTCCTGTACCACTTGGGAGATCTGATAAAGAGACTGACTTGCAGTCAGGTGGAGCCTTCGGGCTCCAGCCCAAAGAGGAAAAGTCTGTCACTGTGTGTATGCACCATGAGTTCTGTTCTGGAAACTGAACTGCAGGTGTACCAGGGAATAATTTAGTTCTCAGGTAGCGTATTTTGGTTTAGAGAAAAACAAGGAGGGGAAAATGATGTGAACATTTTCCTTCTAACACTGTCAGACAACTATAGTAACCATGGCAACAGGAGGAGCAACATCTCAGAGCTTGTATGCCTGGTAAACATATTTTCTAGACTTCCACTTATTATGGTATTAAACAGTATGTTTATGCTAAGTCCTAGCACAATATATTATTATGTTGTTATCACTGAGGGCCAAATCTACCAGTTAAACATTCAGCAGAGTTACTGGTCCTAAAGGCAGAACTAACAGCCAGTGCTCCAAAGACTCCTTGCGGGAAAACAAATATAGCAGCTTCCACATGTATTCCTGTCTCCCTGGGAGGCTTGTTAGGCGAGATCTGCACTCGCTTTGGTGCCCTGAGCAGAAGGAAAAGCCTGCCAGCCACTGGGGCTGCTGCCCTCACTCCAGCAGGAAAAGCCAAAGCCCTTCACAGGAAAGATTTAGGTTCAGCCCTTGCCCACAACTACCTGTGGCTGCGCTGGGAAAAGCTGGGGCCTGACTTTGAGCTGTAAGAACACTTTGATCCCTGCCAGGCAGGGACAGGAGCCCTCTGCAGGCTTTCTGCCTTTCTGCTTGTCCTGCTCTGGACATGTTAACAGGAACAGAGGAACATGCAAAGAGCCCTGGCTGAGCTGTCACCAAAGGCATGCGGCTACACTGCTCTATGATTTCTTTCTTTCTTTCTTTCTTTCTCTCTCTCTCTCTCTCTCTCTCTCTCATTTTCCAGTTTTCTCCATTAGATTTCAAACCTGCTTGTGACCTCAGGAAAGGTTGAAGTAGCAGGGAGATTCGACAATAATTTTTTTCTTTTCTGAACCATTCCTTCTCTCTCCCTCTTTCACTCTCTTCCCTCCCTAGAAACAAAGGGTTTTTTTCTCCTTCCTTGGACTTTTCCCAAGTCTTTCTCATTCCCAGCTGACTCTAAATCGGGACCACACCAAGATGCTTTACACGGTGAGCATTGACTCAGCATTCAATAGCAAACGTGTTCTGATTTTCTTCCCTTGCTTAATTTTGTTAGAGAGGTGATGAACTCCACCTCTGACCTCCCCTCCCTGCCCGTCAGTCCCTTTCACTGATACAGGCAGCTTTTAAGCAACTCTAGTAACTCAATCATCCCTGCAGAGCCTTTTTGTGGCTGGGAATAGAACATCTTTTGTCCACAATGGGGAAGTGAGATTAATGACTCTGAGTGGCCCCAGTGATTTCAATATTCATGTTGTGGGTAGATGCGCTAATACTGATCAAAAGACCTTTAGCATCACACTGCAACATCACTAATTAACCTCACCTATGGTCCTTGACACCTATGCTGGGTAAGCAGGAAGGGTAAAATTGCTTTGCTCTTTCGTCAGTCCCCCCCTTCTCACAGATAATACCACTCTACTGTCCCAGTGGCCACAGTAATGCTCTTGAACACTGCTGCATTTTTGCAGTCCAAATTCTGGAAGCATGACACAACCTGCCTGTTTGAGACCAGGTCTCCATTTTGGACGTCAGGCTTCAGCTCCTCTTGAAGGCCAGTCCAAAGAGCAAGTACCTCTCAGCCTCAAGGTTCAAGCTCTGAGTGCTCCGAGGACAAAACTCGTGACTGCACAGCCTCTCGAGGTGCGCTATGCACCGCCCGGAGGATCAGATGAGAGTTCCTTGCAGGGAAGGAGCTGCAGGGGAACACAGCTCAGGCAGAGCACACTCTGCAATGCAACCAAATCCCCACGGAGCGACGGACAGAGAAGGGTCAGCAAGGCATGAGGGGCTGGGGCTGGCTACAAAGCAGTCACCTGCAAAGCTCACAGTATGACAGATTTATACATCACTGCCACCTCCTTTCCCCCCATTACAGTTGATCCAGTCCCAGTCAGGGGGGATCTAGTCCCAGACCCGTGTGTTGCAGAGGTCCCAGTTAAAGGCTGGATGAGTTGCCTCAGCTTTTTCCTAGCAATGTGGATTGTGGAGTATGGACTTGAAGAATTTTTACTGGTTTTGACAGGCTTATGCTAGAAAATATTCAAGACAGCAAATATTTACAGATGAGACATTAATCAGCCTCTGGCTTCGTAAGAAGACTAAAGCGCTGGCCCAGAATTATTCATCAGAAAAGTGATAACAAGGTGTGCCTGCATGTAAGAGAGAGCACAGCAGACTGATCCAACTGAGGTGTATAAAGAGCAGCCCTCAGAGGCTTCCTCAAGGGAACAGACCAACAGAAAACGCTTCTCAAAGCTTCCAGGCACTTGAAGCAGCAATGTTCACCTGAAATTCTGCCCCTAATGAGTTCTGGTTTGGCTATCTTAGTCCAGCACACTGGATTTGGTATATATTTATGACATAGCTACAAGCACACACACCCCCCATGCAGCACTGTGGTCATTTAATTAGAAAAGGCTGAATACAAATGTCTTCCTGGATTTCCAATTGGAAATGAGTGTCAGAGACGCATTAGAGCACTCACTGCAGGGCAAGGGTGCAGTAACTGGGGGGAACTCCAATGCAAGAGGAAAGACTAAAACCCCATGGCTTTCTCTTCAAGGATTACTGCTTAGAACACAGACATAACAGAGAACAAATATCTGATGTTTACTGTATCAAAAACCTCAGTGGGATCAGATTCATTTTGCTCCTCTGCAGATGTGGTGGTTATTAATAGGAACAGTCAGGGTGCTCTGGGAGCAGCTCTTGCAGAGATTATGCCTCTGACTTTAGCTGATTTTTAGTATTTCCTTAAGCCTTCATATTCTCTCCTGACAAGTTTTCCCCACCTGATTGCCTCCCTGAGCCGACACAAGGCTGCCTCAGCCTGGAGCCTCCCCTGGAAGCCAAGAGCATGAGGGGCTTTGACAGAGAACACTCTGAGAGGCACAAGAACCTTTCTGCAGAGCCCAGTCCTTCCAGGCGCTAGTGCCCCAGCAATCCGCCCTGCAGTCATCTTCCAGGTACTGGGAGTTCTAACTGGATACAGGGAACAAAAGACCCTTCTCCTAGGGAGATCAAGGGTCGCCAGGTGCTGCCCTGAGGAGTCTCAGCTCAATTTCCCTCCTGATCTCTCCACTACGTGAATGTTTCACTGTGAAATACAGGACTCAAAGTAGAAGATTAAGGATGAAGAATCGGTACTCCCCAATTAGTTTTACAAGCACCTATCCCTAAAGACAGCGTTCCCTCTGTGCTAGCCAGAAACAGCATTATTTAATAACGAAGCAGTAAATTACTTTTTCCTGGTTCTTTGGATGTTTTTCTCCCTGCTCTTTAAAACCTGAAGAAGTACTACACATCAGATGCAAACCCTTTCAATTTACTCTCATTCTGATTTAATCAGGACAGCTCTGGAGAAACTACAAGCCGATCAAAGCTAAGGCACTGGGGGCTGTCCTAATTTATTTGGGGGGTTATTCATAAATATATATATGCATGCAAAGCAAACCAGCTTGGCACAAAGAGCAGGAAAGTGAAGAAACATGTAAGGAAAATAGCGTAGTCCTCAATGCTGACAACCGGCTGAATTCCACCCTGTCTTTGTGTTCAGACTTTTGTACTGGAAAGGGGCGAGCAGAGCTGGTGGGTTACTGGGAGAGCATCTCTGTTCTAGGAAGCAGCAGCTCCCACTGGCCCCACATTCCCCACTCAGCTGAGATCCAGTTTCTCCCATCACAAAGGTTTGAACGTTTCCTCAGATCTACTGAGGACAGGGAAATAAACTGACTCTGTGTGATTGTGCAACTTTGATTCAGTTCCTAGACAGCTCTCACAGCAGCTTTTCCACAGGACATCAGTAAAACCAACGAAAACCCTCTTGTTGTGGCAGAGCACAAGCACCCAATTACCTTTGTGATGAAAGGGAAACAGTAATATGGGCTTTATATCAAGAAACTCTTCAGAATTCCTCCCCACTCCCACCCTACTAAAGGTTCTACCAATTTTCAGCCTCCTTAAATTAGAACAACTACATCGTGCTATCACAGAAAAGGATTGCCAGAGCAGAAGAGCTCCTGGAAGAAACTTAATTACTCATTAATTAAAACAACAGACACGTGCCTGGCACATGGAAACCAAAGTGCAGCTCACCTCCCACTCTGGAATCCAAGTTTCAGGAAGGAAAGTAAAAGCATCAAGGATTTTGCAGTGAGATTTTCTACAGTAGATCAACCATCCAAAGGATGTAACCCAGTTACCAGACTTCACACAGCAAAAAGAAAATAAATCCCTGTCCAAATGTGCCTCCTGGCTCTACTGCACCTAAATTTGCTATCACCACAGAAATCAGGGATGTAGATTTTCAAGCTTGTTTTTTCTGGGTGTCACCCAGCGGTGTCTATGAGAGGGTTCACTATTTACCAGCAAGGTTCAGAATGGGATTTTTCCGCTTACATCCACAACTGAGAAAATTCAACAAACATTCAATTAATTCCTAGGAACTAGGGCACAGAGCAGTAAGAGCTTATCTGGTCTCGGTGCTGCTCCAAGGCAGGATCAGCCTTCCTCGAACCCTCCCTGAGAAAGTCTGTTACCTCATGTGATAAGATCCTACCAATTCCTCAAATAATTTTTTCCTTGAACAGTCCTACGGCTAGAAACCTTGTCCTAACTGGAAACCCAACGATGCTGAATTTGCTCACTGCAGTATTAAAAAAGTGGCCAAAAGCTGTAAGAGCTTTGGGGCTTGTACAAAGCAGCTCCTGTCCCTGCCAGGACACCCCAACATTCACACCATGGGGCTGAGGGCACTGGACAATTTTTCTGGGATACTGTCAGGTTTGGAGCTCTGACTGCTTCCCTGGGAGCTGTTCCAGCAGTCAGAAGCAGCAACGGCTTGAAGCACAGAAGGCACAATGAATTCAGTTGTTTTTGAGATCGTCTCAGCCCACTGTGTTTGCCTGCACTTCCCACTGCAGAGTGCTCAGCGTTCTGCAGAGCTAAGAGGCTGCCAGCAAAGATTCAAGGGCCTCAACAATTCACTCACATCAATAAAGATCTTTCCACGGACTTTAACGGGCTTTGGGTCTCTCTTCTACAGACTCTCTCCTCTACAATCCTCCCCGCGATAGTATCAGAGGTCCTTAAGGAATGCATTATGCTACACAAGTGGGTTCCTCACTTCTCCCTCCTTTTCCTGACAGAGGAATAATGCAGTTGATTATTTTGCTGCTGTCTTGATTCACTTGATACTTTTTTATTATTGTTTCCTTTGTCAGGCACACGCAGCACTCTGCTTGAAATGGCAGTGATGCAGTTAAGAAGCGTCCTTCATACTAGGAGGGGAAGGCTGTGATCAGATTCCATTGTAGACTTCCATGTCATGGCCCTCTTGAGTTTAGAAACACCCATAGCAGGTGTCAGGACAATCCCAGGTATTTAAATTATCTTTGCTATCCTTTTAGATCACACAACGCCCAGAGAATATGAATTGAGACTGCGATGAGCTCTTCTAGTGGAGAGCCAGAGAAGGTCTGACATGCTCGTGATGGGCTGAGCCCATTTTGCGACTCCATCAGTCATCGCAACAAAAGCATTTTACATGAGCAGTCCCCTGGTGTGGCTCAGCCTTTCTCGTGCTGTAAGCATCAATCAAAACTATTTTGCTTTAAGGATTTAAAATAAAAATATTCTATCCAAACAAAATAACCGAGACTTTATTAAATCAAATATTTATCACCAGGAGATATGGATATGCTTGTTTGAACTATGTAGCTCATGCGAAGCAGGGGAAGTTTTAAGAATTGACTTTTCAACCTAAAAATATCTTCTTAATTTTACATAAAATAACTGGTTCGATCTCCACCTGGCTTGGGGAGTGATCATGGTCAGCTTTCCTTTGCAAACTATTCCATCAGCTGAAACATTCTCAAAATCCTTCTGTACACATTCGCTCCCAGGTCAGTTGTAACTGAATATGGAGAGACATTCAGAGGGGCTAAGAGGGGAAGTCATCGCTCCCATCAAGTTATTCTAAAGCACTTCGAAAAACCGTAACTTTTCACTTAATTTTAACTGGCTCTAGAATGTGACTGTATTTTATCACTACTTGGACTGCTTAGCTTAAATTTGGCTTAGACAGGAAGGCACAGTGTCAAACACAACTCAGGGTATTGGATATGTAAATTAAATGTAGATGAGACCAATTATGCAAGTAAGGAACCCCAGATCGAATTCTCACTACCTGGCTGCACGAGCAGCCGGCACTAAATTAATCTCTGCCTGCAAGAAGCTCTGGCTGAAGATCCGATTTGGATCGGAACAGTTGTTTGCAGAGCAGAGGACGACAGCTGAAACCAAGGTCTGAGGAGGTTTGCTTTGGGCAACATCGAGTCTTCAAACTATTTGTAGGGACACGGTTTGCTATAGCCAGGAAAAAGTTCTCTGCTCTCCAGCAGAGTGAATCCTACAATGTGCACGAGGCACATGCATGATCTCCAACTCTAGAGGCCAGAGGTGGGTCAACTCTTGACAGGTCATGCTGGCCTTTCAGTGGGTTGGGCATGTTCACAGAGACAGACGGCTCACCCCTGCCTCATCTGACCTGACACATCCATTTGAGTCACAACCTGGCTAAAAGCAACCGTAACCTGTAGGTAGAATGGTGACTTTGGGCCTGAGCATCATCTGATACTTAAAAACAGATAATTCCTAGTCTTAGCATAGAAGATGTCATTACAACTTCTTTAATGTGGTCATAAAGCACAGACAAGCTTTGAAGGCTCGTAATTCTTTCACAGAGATATTGTTTAAATATTTAATGCCCACATTAATGATATTCTAATCCTTTCGGAATATGTGAATTTGCACTCATTTGCATTAATTCTGACTTGCTAGCAGTTCCGTTAAATCTCATTATAAAAATGCTAGAGACAATGGCCTGTTGTCAATAGGGTGTTTGCTAATTCTTACCACAATGCCTACGCCAATAGCACTAGCTCTTTAAAAGCAGCCTTTAGTGCAGTGAAATCAAGTCCATAAAAGAGGCTGATGTTGCTTTTTGAACAGGGAATTTCCTTTTTTTTAATTATAAAATACTGTTCAAGATCATCAGTCACATCAGCCTCTGGGTACTTGGCTGACGGTAAAACAGAGCAAGAACTTCTGACTGATAGAAAGCTGAGCTGGAACTCTCTACTTGGTGCCCTCTCGGTCCCTTCCCAGGCTGGGATGGTCTGTGTTGTGCAGGCAGGAGGGATTTGCTCTCCAGCAGCACGCCCACCCTGAAACACAGGGGTATCGATGCCAGAGAAAATGTGGAATGCAATTTAGTGGAAATTCCTCAGGATTCTCTCGGCGTTGTGTGTCATTATTTTTTAATCGCATTTTCCAAACAGCAAATAAATTTGGTCAAGACAGATCTAATGCCTTTGAACTTGAGGTACTGGATGCTCCAGAATTCCCAAAGCCCCAGAAAAATGAATGGGATAATTCTGAGGTGCTTTTTTCTACTCAGGAATATTGGTTCAAACAGCCTGGACTAGCACTACAAGGGACTGTGTGCACACATTGTGACTGTGTTCTTACTCTGAACCCTCTTCTTGAATCAAACAGGAGGTCCTGAGACTCAGCAAAGCCACCATCTCCACTGCCACCATGCTCACGTGTGGGACAGGATTTGCTGCCTCTGACCAAGACAAGTGATTTTAATCTGACATGTTAATTAGCAGCTTCTTGTGCTTTGAGGTTTTGGCAACTCAAGAACAGTGAGTGCTGAAGTCTAATCTGTTCAGTGAGTGAGACTAGGAAGAGGCAAACAATATACGGACAAAAATCCAGATTTATTCACTGCAGATTTGATTTAGTTTATGCTACTGGATGAACAAGAGATACTCCTACACTTACACAGCTGGATGGATACAGCGGTTGCTCTGTTTGAAAGCACTGGGCAGAAGAACCATTCCTGGATTTTCCCACCTTTGTTTTTTCCAAGCCCAGTCGATCTGCTTTTGGCTTCCTGAGCTTCTAGGCAAGGTGAGCAGCTTTACTAAAAACCCTGACCTGTCATTAACACAAGTAACACCAGGCTGGTCAGTTGGATGACACGACTGACATTGGAAAGCACATTTTTTCAACCTGATGCTGCTCTAGGATCTGATAAAAAAAAAAACCTGAGCTTTGTGTGCGTGAACTCTCCCCATCACACAAGAGAGGAGGGGAAAACGCCTGCTTAACCTTTGCAACGGCAGCAGTTCACTGCGTGCAAAGTGTTTTCATTTGCTGTCAGATGTCATTATCCAGAAACAAAAGTGAAGGGAGGTTAGGGATGGACATTTCTGGGGTCTGACAAGTTATCCACAGAAAGCCAGAACAAGCAAAGGACTGTTCCCACAGCTCAGCGAGGGGCTGGGGCAGCACCACACCATCACCCAGTGCACGGAAGTGCTGTCTCTACTGTCAAGGAATTATGGTTTATAATTTTATCAAATCTATTTCACCTCTAGATCTTGGGAAATCCCTAAGGCAGGACACATGGAGTATGTTCCACCCTTGAATCAATCCATTCCAATCACCGTTCTACTCTACTGCCTGCTTAGCCATGGTACTTGCTAGACAACTGAGTAACAGAAACATGTCACACTACAGACGCAGAAGGAGGTGCTCATCAGGGAGGATATCTACTTGCATGTGTGCACAAATCTGTTGTTTGTCTCTAAATAACCTTGATTTCCTCTTCAGATCTCTCCTATAGATTTCCATACAAACTGTATTCCTCACCATGACAAATGCTTCTGCCTAGCTCTTCAGAGGGACTTCTATCATCTGCAGTTATTCTTGTTCCATGGATACGTTCCAACTAACCAAGCATCAATGAATCAATAACTTTTATTCTCAACTCCTCCAGCTTGGCTAGGAAGCAGTGTGCTGGGTGTGATTAATGCATGGAGCCAGCTAGGGCAGAGGCAGCATGGTGCTTTTAGCAGGAGAAGGTTAGGAGAGTCATGCATTGTCATACACTTTGTCCCACAGAGTCATTCTATGGAATCACAGAAAGGTTTGGGTTGGAAGGGACCTCAAAGCCCATTCAGTTCCACCCCTGCCAAGGGGCAGGGACACCTTCCACTAGATCAGGTTGCTCAGACCCTCATCCAACTCCATGGACAGGGCATCCTTGTGCCTCTCTCATGCATTAAGAATGTCTCCTAAACTTCCCATCTCCATTCTCAGGTCTGTGTTGTGTTCAGCAGCTTTACTCTGTCATTGCACAGTGGCTGCAACAGCCCTGCCCTGTGAGCATCCACAGCCAGAGAAACCAGGGAAAAGGAACAGAGGACAAATTGTTTTTCCAGATAGGGCTAAGAAAGCAGAACAATCATCTTCCCCCATGAAAGGGAGGGGGAAAAAGGTTTCTTGAAATAGAAAAGACTGACAATATATGCACTGGAAATACCCTAGGGTTTTACTTTAGCAAGTAAGATCAATCAGAACAAAACCTCTGCTTCCTTAAAAGTGATTTGGAACATAATCCTACCTTGTGTTTATTGCCACTGCTCCAGAAAAATCACTGACATGCTTAAGTCAGTCACGCTCTCTGCGGAGACGCTATGGGTAGCTCTTGCAAGGCAAGAGAGTCAAGTCCAAGGTCCATATGGGGAGCACAGCCTAGAATAAAACGCTTGGTAACAGAAGAATATGAGCTGCAACAGCTGGATTGCTAAAAGAGCAATATGTTACATGAATATATTAAAACTGAAAAATATTAAACCTTGCTCTGCAGCATCCTCCTTTCCTCTGCCCGCTCCCCAACCTGGTGGGATCATTTGCAAAGCGGTTTCCTGTCAGAGGGATGAGATTTTATCCCTGTATAACATGCCTGGAGGGCTCATCTGGGCCATCAGCAGCACATTCCCACATTGTCAAAGTCTCCAGCTGGATTCTGAGGTCTGGCATTACAGACACAGCCTCTACGAGGCTTTAGAACATCCATGTATGTCTATTAGGCACAGAGGGTTTCACATTAAATCCCACGGGTGAGCCCTGGTTTGGCCTTGCACTTAAAATTGGCCCACAGCCCATCTTAGAGAGGCTTGAAACAAACTGCCCAGGGTATCACAGGTTCTCAAGCTCCCTCCTGGACGGGATAGCAAGATGCTGCCCCTACCTGCTCACCCTTCTTCCCCTGTCCCAGCTCCACACCCCCAACAGAGCCAGAGCAGCCAGACCCTAGCCAGCTCTGCATCTTTAACGATGCTCTCCTGGCTAATGTCCCTTCTTTGTCCTTGCTCTGCACCTCAATTAGACTTCCACACTCATACTTTTATATTCAGTCCTAATTTTCTCCTTTATCTCCCATGTGATCTTTACATTTGGATGCTCTCATAATGACCTCTGACAGAATCTGTGCCTTAATAACATCAGTACATCTTTAACAATGGTCTCCTTCTACGTGCAAGAACCTTCCAGCTCCAGACCTTAATCATGAATAGTAGGAACAATTTGCAGGACACGGTGATAGCAAGTTATGAATCTCACAGCATAAAGCAGACAGGACTCTGCAAGGTAAAGCCAGCGAAAAGGGACAGATTGTTCATTTACTTATTTGTAAAGGTTTGTTTGCTCGGAGGACACAAAAGCAATAAACAAACTCCTCTTTGGGGGGACTACCTCCGTCATCCCCTTATCTTCTCATTTTTACTATCTACTTGATATGGCTTTTTACACTGCTTTAATCTGTTTATCAGGTTGATTTTACATTAACAAAGAAATGTTTACCAGCAGGGTAGAAGAAGATTTGCTGCCAGGTAATTTAGTATCTAGTGTAGCAAATGCAGGGTGTGAAGAATGTCAGTAGTGACAGAGAAAGGAGAGGAGGCAGGATAACAGAACCTCAGAGGGAAAAAAATCCACATTCTCGGCAGGTGAAACATACAAAAAGTAGCCACAATAAAACAAGTTCATCCAAATCATGCAAGATATATATAAGATAACCTCCCATGCTTGGCTGTATGTCTTCTTGCAAAATACACAGAGATAGTTTAAAGTGTTTTGCTCAAACTGGTCTCATCCAGATAATTTTTTTACTCTATCTCTGTCTCTCTGCTCTTCAATGTCTCTCAGCCTCTGCTTGAAGTTACATGTCAGCTTAACTCCCTTTTCTCAGCTAAATCTCTGTCTCTTTTTCTGTCTCTCTATAGCTCGATGGCCACATTTTGGAGTCTGCGTGGCAGCGAGCTCCTTGCAGCCCCATGGCTGGTTGGTACCACAGCTGTAATTTAACAGAGCAACACAACAGATCTCCAGAGGCTGGTGCAGACACCAGCAAGCTGTTTTTATGAAATTCTTTGCTTTGTAATTGAAGGGGATTTTTCTGGATATACCCCACACTTCTATTCTTGCTGAGGGAATTTCTGTCTCCTCAGAAAGGCACTTTAAAAATAAGAAAGAATATAAAATAGCCAAGCTCCGTCTAGTTCCCCTGATTCAATGATCAAATTTGGTGGACGCTATCCAACCTCTTCTCCTTGCAAATTGCTCAGAACAGTAGCAACCACCTTTAGGAAAATTAATTTCTCATCACTCCACTCTGCTATTTTCACCTGAAAATCAATGAAGTCAATAAGAAAGCTTGTGCTGATTTATGATTCAAGCCCCACTATGGGTCACTTGCTATCCTAACATAAAGCAAACTGCAAAACAAGGAGCTTCAACATCTTCCTAAAACACAAATTTACATGGATCTCTGCTCTCTTCTAAGCCTACTGATGGCAACAAGGGCTGCAAAAACCACATAAAAGTCTGTGAGTGTGCATGTGTTGAACGCTTTTTGGAAACTCAAAATCATTTTGTCTACCAAGAAACATCTCAAGGACATTATTTTTCTCTAATACAGAACACGGTAGGATCAGGATCCCCATGTGCACTGACATGAATCTGGAGATCTTGGCAAAGACAGCGTAAAGATCATGACTCGGCCTCCAGAGTCCACAAGGAGCAGATCCAAGAACATTCTCTCAACCCCATGTGCATTCTAGAGCTTTACTAAGGTTTTTGAGAAGCTTTCAAGGTGACAACACCAGAGATGAACACTGATGTCACCGCGGCAGATTTGGGGTTTTCAAACAATCACCAAGAAAGGAATCCCACTAAGATGCCTCCAAAGTCAAGATGTAGCTGGCTGAGTAATTAATCTGCTGTATAAGGCACCTGACACTTAAAATTGGTCATAAAATGCTGCTGTTCAGTGACTCTATTACAAAGAAAAGGCACTCAGGAGTCTCTTACCAACCCAGCGAGAGACTCCCAAGCACGGTGCACAAGCAAACAATCGAGTCCAGCTTTGATACCAGCCTGGCATAAGGCAGCCAAGACACAGACTTTCCCACAGCGGCGATCAAACATTTCTTGTTCCCAAACAAAACAGAGTCTGTGCTACATTAGAGAGCTTTAAGTGTTTTTCTTTTAATAACTGAAAAATACACACGGAGCCCCTAAACTTTTTGCAAGTTCAGGAAAAAAGAATATGCACCTAAAGCTGTTTCTGGTTATTTGAGCTTTTTTTCTCTAACTTTTAGCTTAAATATTAATACTTCTTTTTACACATAAAGTGCTTTACATTTCCTGCTCTACTGGAAGGCACAAAAGCTTTGATAGAATGTACTGGCCTCAGCACAACTATTGTCTAATCAATGTCAGACAGCCCGTCTGCGAGACAGCTTCTTTCACCACTGAAAAAACAAACCTCTCTTCGCTAAGGTCCTTTAACAAGCACCAAAACCTGCAGCCCTAGTTTTCTGTAGCACAGTAAGAGATAAAATCTTCAGCTGATATAAGTTAACGGATCCTGTCCCAGCTCTGCATCACACTGGTAACATCTAAACTGACTTGGCTTTTATGGGGAAGGGTGGGAAATTCTCCACTTCTGTTTGGGGTCTGGGATGGAGCCACATCTGGGAGCCACTGACTGAGTTTGGGACAGCTACAAGCTATCTGTCCTCATGGAAAGAAAATAGGGGTGTTTTACTCCTGGCTTTCCAGACAACAATGGCTGATTATTCCAAATGATGTCCACAAGCCCTAAGCAAGAAGTAGGCTGGTTTAGAGATTAAGTGGCATTTTTACGATAACCCAGTTGAGTTTCCTACAGATCAGGAATGCAAACTGAGTCATGACTGTCAGAGGCTGGCAGCCCTCCTTCCCATCTTTAAACTCACTCTGTTGGAGATGGGATTTCAGTGAGACCCCAAAGTCTGACTCTCAGCTTACAAGATAAAAAGGAGAGGATGCCAGAGAAGTTGTTTAGCAAATCATACCTTCCTCAGTCCAGAAATCAGACCCCTTCAAAGAAATTCAGTTCAAAATGTTTGGTTTTAAGAACTACAGAAAGAGAGCTTGGTCACCAAAGCCATACCACAAGCTACTGAAACGCTACTGAAACCCAAACATCAGAGAATTAACTCCAGGTACAGCTTTGGACATAGCTCTGGACTTGTTACTTCTTTGTTCTCTTATTTCTACTAATTTATATTTATACACCTAGAAAAACAGTAATGAACATTTCGTATCGATTTCTATTTGTGTGCCAACAGGTCCTACCTAAAGGCAATTGGTCACTTTTGCTAATATTAACCTTTCAGACCAAAGCCTGCGATGTTGTTGACTGAATATATTTCATATTATGTGTAGCTGTGGCCTTGGGACAGTTGGGCAAGGTTATGGTTTGCTGTGGTACTAGAACAAGATTCCTTTTGCAGCTGGAGAACTGTTGTGCCCCAGTCGCTGTGTTTGAATCGGTCAAACTGAGGAGCATTTATTGCCTTTGTAAACAAGAAGCAGAAAAGTCAAACGTGCTTCAGGACTCCTGAGAAACATTTTTTTCCTATTTTATCACACTTTAATAATGTGGAAAAAATGGATTTGTTCTAAATACAAAAAGTGCTGATTCCATTCACACTTCATCACTTGAGTGGGAAAACAAGATCTAAACTAACAGAAGAAAATGCTGAAAGACAGAAAGTTCGTAACAAATAACTCAGCACAAGAAATAGTAATTAAACAATTTTAGAGTAACATTTGCTCTGGTTATTTTCTGTGAAGGAAAATTAGTTGTTAATGAAGACTGAAATACATTATTTAATCACAGCAATTTCACATAACTTCTTTCTGTACTGAGGATCTCCGGCTGAATACACATTTAATGTCGCCTGCACTGCACTGCCCTGCTGCTTTAGGGAGACCTCAGAGCAGCTTTCAGCACTGAAAAGGACTCCAGGAGAGCTGAGGAGGGGCTCTGGATGAGGGAGGGCAGGGAGAGGATGAGGGGGAGAGCTCAGCAGAGTCTCTCCGTTATCGTTGCATGTGCTGGAATCGATAGCGCATCCACGGTTTCATTGTCTACATAGGAAATTACCTTATAACACGCACACAAACGATCACTGCTTAAGGTACGGCTCTTCTCAGGCTCCTTGCCCCTTCCGTGCAAGAAGAGAGAGCTGCATTTCTTTGAGTTTTTTTTAATCCCTTTACTACTCATTCCCAGGAAAAGAAATCAGTTTGAAATACAGTTCTCAAACTTACATATAATCACCTCCTGTTTCTTACGCTTGTGACCAAGATACAAATTTCTCTAAGATGAGTTTCTAACATACATAAAACATTCGGTCCCATCAGGCTACTTCAGGCCTTTTAATTTCCTAGGCACAAAAGGCTGATAAGTATTAATAATAATACCTAACATTAGGGGAACAGGACGAGATTAGTTATTACAATTCTGTGACAGTAGGCTATTCTCTGTCTTTAAAGACGACAAAAAATGCAGAGAAAATTACTAAGCTTTTTCCAACAAAAGATTAAAACCCCTTCTGACAGATTAGATCAGCTGGTGGGGAGAGAAGAGTGTGCAGCTATTGTGAAAATACCTCCCTGACGCTGAAAAGATAATAGCACAAGAACACCTGGGAGGAATGAGCAAGCCCTGGCTCTGAACAGCACCAGAAAACATTGCTGTTCTTAGTAATTCCAGAAGGGAAAGTCACAGCAGACATAGCAAAGCAGAAAATGGCACTGGGAAAGAACTGGCCAGGCCAAAAAGCCTTCTTGAAAAATCAGGAAAGAACCTGAAAGGCTCTGTTTTCCTATGCTGTTGTAAATTCCCAGTTTTTTAAGGCAAGAAAGGATCATTCAGACCACTTGTTCTGATCTGCTGTAGAACTCAGGCTGCTCAAATCCATCCTGCAATTCCAGCATCAGTGCCATAATTCCTGATGGAAAGAAAACGCACCTTTCAGGTTCTAGGTTTCTGGGTAATGATTTCCCCTAACTGAAAGTCATCATCGTAGAGGATGCATTTAGATTTTGTCTAGTTTATATTGCAGCCTCTTCACACCTTTGCAGACATGAAGACCTTTCTGCTATCAGAAAGCTCCTTCCACAGCTGCTTATGGACCACCTCCTCCTCCCATCACTCTCCAAATCAGGCTGATGTTCAGCCTTGGGGAGGTTCAGCTGAGCTATGTGGGATTCTTCTTTAGGAGTTTTGCAACAGAGATTGTCCTCTACAGCAGGTGCAATGGAAAACTGAAAGTCAATTACAAACAGAGGACTGGGACTAACGCAGTGAATGCTGCAACGTTCAGAATGTCCCATGGGCAAGGAGATCAGGTGACAGAAAACCAGCAGCAGCCTGGAGCCGTGCAGGTGCAGGGATGACTTTGGAGATCCAGCTCAACCTTTATCTTGGCAAAAGCTATAGGAACGTGTTCCATGTACCAGAGATTGAACAGATGCCTGGTATCGAGGTCGGTGCCAACGACAGAGAGAGGAATGACATGATAAATGTAAGCCTGAAAGACCACAGAGGGTGGGCAAATAAGGCTCTCAAAGCTAAAGGAACAACAATCCTTTCTATTTTTTTTGAGCAACCCAGGCCTTCTGGTTCAGCATGTCTACAAGTGTTTCAAAGCCTCACGTTCCTTTAGAAGGAACACCAGCAGTGAGGGAGTTAATGCCAACAGGAAGAGTTCTCTGCAGACTCGCTCACAATTGCATCGGAGAAAAGCACTCTAGGAACTACAGCCCGAGCTACATGAATTATGTCTGATTCCAAACTGACACAAGTATTCTTGGCACGCAGGGAGCTGGCGTAAGGGCTCAGAACAATGCTCTAATACCAATAACTAGGAGCCAGCAGACTTCCCTTGGGAATCTTTGACTGCTGGATCTTTCTGCTTTTATCTTTTCTTTCCTGGCAACAGCACAACGTTACCAACCCAAACTGGGGGGGATGTTGGTAAAGAGTTAAACAGCCCAGGACGGCTCTGAATTTATGTTGCAGCTCAAACACGTTTTCCCAGGACAACAAGGGAGCTGAGCGCATTTACAGAGTCAGGTTTGTTTAATGCTTTCTAGAGGAATCATAACCAGCTAAATACCCAGGGTATTACTGCTTTAAAAATGATTGAATATAAATACAACAGAAGATAAACTCCAGTTGGTTTCCAGGACTATGAAGTTGGAGGCTGTGGAGCCTCATTGGAACAGAGTTGTACAGATGTTCACTGTGACAGTGCATATGGGGGATTAAAAAGTGTCATGGAACAGAATTTCATGGTCTAGACCCTGAAGAGGTGTACAATGACCCACATCAACTAGAGGTTGTAGTATTGTATTAATTTATGTTATTTAGAGATTTCATCCACTGTCTCCATGAGAATGAACCAAGTTTAGAGTTCTAACAACCTTTCAGGAGAGCAGAGAACAGTCAAACCTCATTCAGACCTCTTCTACTGGACTCACACCAGAGCCACGGCATCATCCTTCCCAGCCTCAGAAACCCATTTTGTTTTTGAACTCAGATGATTATTTTTTCTAGAGGCTGTTAAACTCACAGCTTGGGCCACGATGCACCAGTAGTTTATGAATTTCTGATTAATTTTACGTTTCTGGTTGGCTTCAGAGCTGGTACCCTTTTAAGCAGTTCTCCTCAGCAGGTTTCTTCTTTTATTCTGAGTTTCTGTATAACCTGAGGCCGCACTGTGGCGATTCTCACAGCCCACCGGTCCCCCAAGTGCAAAGAAGGTCTCATAGGGCTCTATCGACACACAACCACACTTGTTTAATCCCTTGCTAGACCTACTTGAAGGACAAAAAGGGTTTTTCTCACTTGCTGGATATTTTCTTGAACTGCAGTGTTGCAGGACTGCAGCTCCAGTGAGCGAGCAGTTCATGTGGCTCTAACAGCAACAGGTAACATCCCATTCGGATTTCAATTCATTTCCCTGACACGGTTCCAACTGCACCAAACCCCATCTGCCCTGCTGAAATTCCTGAATCCCATTATTCTGTGATTTACCATTGCAAATGTTACTACAATGGAGAGAAGAAAGACATTTCCTTTTGCCAGATCCTGTTGTCCATAATTGCACAGGATGCTCTCAGCCAGACACAATTTGGACTCCTCCTCTAGATTCTCAGTCACTCATAGAAGTGATTGATTCAGTATTTACTTACAGCAATTCCTCCTAATTACACAGAGCTCTAGAAAGCCCCTGAAAAGTGAAATAATCTTATAGTACCTAATTGCTTGTCCCTCCAAGGACTGATCTGCCTTTATTCTTCTTGGCCTGAACGCAGACAGTTCTTGTTTACTACTTTATTACAACAAAGAATGCCAAAAAGAGAGGATGCAGATGAATACAGATTATTTCTACTTAGCCCAGCTTTATGCTTTAAAGCCAGTGATGGGTCCTTGGCACCCCACACGGTATCTGACAGTCCTGCTCTAGCCTGCAATGTCTCAGGCTGACAGAATACGCATTTGCCTTCTCATTTATCAGCTTACAGCAGAGACATTTAAGAAGATATGAGTCCTCTTCAATATGCCTGCATTTGGCATCATCTGCTTTAATACCTCCACTTCGACTCTCTTTTTTTCTGTTGTTTTGCAGGGGGCAGAGTGTGGGAGGCTGTATTTTCTGGAAGGCTGCTGGGTCCTGCCTTGCAGATGGGTCCTTTCCTCCTTTTCAGTACCTATCGTGTTTCTGTGTTCTGTCCTACCCCTGACATGCAACTTAACCACCACTACCAGACTTGCTGGCAACTTGTCCTGGCCACATTCAATTCCCCAATTCCCCCAGCACCAAATGTTTAAATAGAAATGATTCTTTGCTTACAGCCACTGGATGGTAACAGTCTGCCTTTCCACTGGGGAAGCAGCAACACCAGATAGCTCTGTGGGCTCATGGGGTGGGATAGGATGGGATGGTTTAAATTAACCGAAACAAGCCTGTCTCCTTAACAGCACACTTGATCCTGGTGAGGTGTTAGAACTGAAGCAAGTCCCTCTGACAATGGGGAATGCATCCAGTTACCATAGGAACTACAGGAGGTTTCTCAGCCCAATTCAGTGTCTTCTGTGTTGTGACAACAAGTGGTGTTCTGAAAGAACTGTAGGTGAAAGTCTCAGTAAGGTGAGTGAAAGCCAGCAGAAGCCTCACAGCCAAACACGCATGCATTTTAGCATTAGTGCATCCTTGGAGGATTCTCCTCCACACGTTTCCAAGTGTTTTGTCCATTTTGACTAAGCCCAGAACATCATCACTGTATTCAGTGGATGGAGGAGCCTGCACGCATCCAGCGATATTAATATAATTGGATGATGAGAGTGCGTTCCCAACCCCACTAGAGCCAGACTACACTAAAAACATTAAGAACAATGAAGCAGAGTAAATTAGCACATTTGCAGGTGGTTTAACATTTCCCTGAGGGGTGAGAGGACATTGTGAAAAAAGAATGAATTTGATGGGAAAAGTACCACCCTGCAGAAGCTGCTCTGTGCCCTTTATTACAACGTGCCACTGCTTCCCACGGGGCTTTAAAATATGCATCAAACCGAGTAGATACCTAAATAGCAATGGGCAACTCAGTAAAATGCAATAGCTTGGGTTTTACAAGGGAGCACAGATATTTCCCCTTCTCACAAATACCTCTTGATGATGTAAAATGTATTTAGGAATGCACATTATTGGTTACAGCGCATCTTTATGAGCTCAATTGAAGCAGTTTGGGTCTAAAATCGAGGGAAAATAATCAAGTTTCATATGCAGGTAAAGCATCCTACCTGCTTTTGAAATTCAGTATCTGACTAAGATCATTCCACAGAGCCCGTGTGATCAGTATCCTGTGAGACTCTGCATTTTTAAGAATGTCTTAATGAATTTGATTTGTCCCTTGGTAGAAGGCAGAGCAGTAGCTCACACGGTAGGTGCTGCACCCAGTGGGTTCTCCTCGCTGCACAGCAAGGAAGTCAGGCCTTGCTGTGATCCCACTAACCACAGTTATCAGCATACAAAGCCTCATTTGGTCCTGCAAATCCACCTAACGTGCTGAAGGAACGGTGACATTTGGACTAATTAAATGGATTTTTAGCACTGCTTCGTTGTGGGTATTAAGTATTTATGTGCAGGGACTGTGGGAAAAGAAGCCACACATGCTCAGATGCTGCGCAGGGAGAGCAGGTGACATCAGAGAGTTCAGATCTGTGCTTTCAACCACTGCTACAGCAGTATGGTGAAATCCACCACTGCTTAGATGAGACAAGGAAACGCTGTACCGACCACACTGGAGAAGCACGCAGGTGGTACGGCACCGGAGCAGCTTAACTAAGACCAAAAGGAACAGCAAACAGAGGAGGGGTTTTCTTCGTGTCCCTAGTTGACCCTGAGAAAAAGTACTGTGCCAAGATAAAAGACTCACAGTATAGGAATGTCGGTGCCATCTGCTTAGTCTGGGGACAAAATTCACTCGGTTGCTGCTCAGAAGCAGCACAACATGATACACGGGAGGGTGCTGGGAGGGAGCTTCTCCCTAACGCCTCAGCCCCTGCTCGCTGAGATCACCAAACGTGCTGAAAGCCAGCGAACAAATCTGACCTGATCCATTTTACAGCCTGTTCCACTGGACCGGTGACAAAGCATCATTTACAAAGCTGGGTGCTACTTGATTGAGCTAAATCCTCAGCTGAAGATGTGTTTTGACGCATAATTCTCACCCCATTCAAAGGCCAAGGTTTATCTGCTCTGGCCTTTGCACTCTGATTTTTATTGGTACCAATAAAGCCTCACAATTCTTTACAGTGTTCATCACTCAAGTCAAAATAAAATCGAGACCCTAATGAGCTGCTAAACTTGCCAAATGGAACAGAAGCTGAAAAGAGATACCACATAGTGAGCACAATTTTAAAACACAGATTTTAGAATAAGTCTTAAAGTAAAAGAGGGCTCAGGTTTGCAAGGTCCTGGTTGGTACGATTTCTTCCAAACCCCTTAACTTCCTATTCCCATTTGATTAAAGCCTTTACGTATACTGATATTTATCATTAAGCACTAGTACAGCACAAACAGAATCATAAAATTTGGAAAAGACCTCTAAGACCTAAACCTCCCCTAGTACAGCTCTATCCAGCCAGAGAGCACAGCAGAGGCTGCTCTGACGAGCAGAACACGCCACAGATTTTAAATGGTGCCCAGCTCTGGGCTCTTACCGTGTGTTCTGCCTTTGGATCCTCCCTTATCCACTTTGCCAGGGAAAGTGGCTGCCAACACTTTGTTCTCCAAATTCCTCACTTGGCTCAGCAGCTCCCCAGCCCCAGGAGCTCACAGTACACTCGGCACAGAGGTACATGCAGGAGCCCCCAATGAAACACACTGACAAGAAGTTAAGAGCATGGCACAGCCAGCGTGGCACTGTTGGGATCTACCCGCTCAGCCCTGCACACCATCACATCAAGCCAATTCCTCCAATTCATTGCTTTAAGCATCCTGTGCACACAGAAGCTATAAACAACACCCACCTCTTTTTCTTCATGTCCTGCATCACAACTATGTTAGAAAGAAGCTGTAAAACCAGAACACAACAATAGCAGGATTACTGAAATAACTCCCCATTTCCTCATAATTAACAGATAACACAGGGACTTTAATTAAGTGTTTCTGGATTAATATACTATTCCAAAACTCAGCTAGAAAATGGAAAGGGACGCCTGGACTGGCATGCCTAGAGCAAAGCTGAATTCAACACGCTAGGGTAAGGGGAAAGAATAGATATAATATGGAAAATGCCATTTAGCTCCCCTTTTTTCCAGAAACATCACACTAAGTGGTAGGCTGGCCCCCTGCCAACGCTTGATAAATCATGGGTCACGGTGCCTTCAGAATGGCCATAATTTTTTTACGCTGAGCTTCCGTAATTTGATTGTTAAAGTTTGCAGATTTACATCATCGCAGAGCAGGGGATGCTAAGCTGCTGACTTTCAATTTATAGGGCAGCACAGCATTTCAATGCGCAGAGAAACACTTTGAAGCGCCAGCTTGGAAAGACTGAAGGTTTGCTTTACCTTCTGCACCAAAAAACATCCTGGGTCATGATTTACTGAGCACAGGGATAGAGACACCTGTGTGAAATATGACATTTGTGGAGGACAAAGAATGAGGGATTGAGAGATTAAGTCTCTGGGAAGATCTGCAAAGCTACAGTTTCTGGCAGCTACAGCGCACACACAGTGATTTCCTCAAAAATAGAAGAGAATTTCTCTCTGACCATCCTGCCAGACTCTCAGAGGGCCCCGGACCTCTGTCACAGTTTGACTCTTTCCTCTGAAACAACACGGAGCTCCATTTAAAGACATTCTTTCCTAGTCTTGGACAACCATGCTTATTATTTACATATCTGCACAACCCAATGTAATTAACCAGAGCAGCAAAGAGCCAGAAGGGGACACACGGGGCTAAAAGATGCTATGTCTTCTCTCCATCACGGACACCACTGATCAGGTTAGTGCGAGTGTGCTAGGGAGCACGCTACCCTCATGACAATTTAATTTGCTGAATTACTGCTCCTAACAGGCAGCCAGAAAGGTCCTCAAAGGTCCCTGACTTGTGTAGCTCTTTGGTTAAACTGCTAACGATGCCATTGCATGCGCTAATTGGCGTTTGGGCATCCTTCAGGAGAGCTCCACACAAATTCTGAGTTTGGGTCTCCAGCATCATTTCAAAGAACACTGCTCCCATCAGCAGCGAGCTGCTCCCATGCTGCCTTTGGCATTTGGACATAGGACTTTTTCCTTCAGATTTATTGTTAACATGTTGTATTTGCATACATACATTTTTCCTTCCCTCCTCCGCCTTTCCTGTTTTATCCTTTCAGCTTCTCCAGTCTTGGAAGCAACTGGCAATTTCACACGCAGACCCTTGAAGGGTATATGTGATTCTGACTGAAGATGCTTAAAATCAAGATATAGAAGCACCAGAAAGGCTGAGAAAGAGCTTGGGAGGTCAGCTAACTCCTTGCTTCTCTTGTTAATCAAAATGACACAAAACTCTTTACAAATAAGATGATCAATAAAATCTAAGGACCAGTTAATATTCTTAGGGAAAAAAAAAAAAAAACACGGTCCATCTTACACTGTTTTCTCCTACATTTGTCCATACGTGCAGCTTGTTAGTTCTGCAAGCATTGTGGAGACTTTCCAGGTGTTTTATGACCCCTGGCAGATAAGACCATACTGAGAAATTCCATTCCCATCCGTTATCATCAGCAGCATCCAAACCATTTCTGAAAGTGTTCTGTCTACAGTTTACTTAACAAATCCTCAGGGGTGGAGATTTTGACATATCAAGCATTTGTCGGCCTGAATCATAGCAGAAAGTATTAAAGAATGGCCAAATTAAGAAAAAAACCCCAAACATGTTGTGATCAAACATAACTGATCAAGGTTGATCTAAAACATTTTCTTTTTCATTTTTTTTAAACTGCTTTTCAGCTTCATCAAAGCCAGAAATTTTGTCTTTTTCGGGGGAGAATAATATGAGTTTTTAAAATATTGCTCCCTAGGGAAGAGCAAGCTTGCCTCCCATAGGAACTGACTTCTGGCAAAAACCCATCCAGGAAATCCCCATGACTGCAGGAGTTGCTTCTAAGCTCCTCTTTGGGGACGCAAGCTAATAATTTGGATCTTGGAGTTGTGCAGCTTTCCTGGTGCTTTGAAGTACCTCCATGCCCTTCTCCGGGGTCCTAATGCTGCAGAGTGATAAACTTCAGCTGTTTGCTTCTTTCTGCCTTCAGTAAAACCTGGTTCTGCACAACAGCCTGGAGCACATCGCCCTGGCTGAGAGCAGCTCTCAGCTGGAGATGGTCAGAGAGATTTCCTCATTTCTGCTGCCTTTAACAGTCAGTAGCTGGTTGTCTAGATCATACAAAGCAAAAGTTTCTCGTGAAATTATTTCTTCTCTTGCCAGTGCTCAGCTTTGAGTCACAAGAGGCTGCTGGAGCTGGACCAAGGCGGCTGCTGGGCAGCAGTAAGGGTGCACAGGGGTCGCTCTATCCCCTGCAGCTCTGTGAGCAGCACATTAAGTTTCAAGCTCCAACAGAGATGTTAATCCAGGTTTAAGCCACAGCTGTGGCCTAATTCTTTAATGTTTATGAAGCACCTTGTCAACTGAGCACCTTGGAGCACTTTTAGTGCCAGGTTCCTCCACATAAAAGTTGTTTCAGTGACAGAACTACTAAAGTACCTTTATCTAAAATGCCTGCTAAGTGGATGAGGCTGGATACGGATTACGCAAAGTGAACCCAGGCTTTGTCCTCAGAGACTCATACAGCGACTCCAAAGATGATGTAAACTTCATTTAGATGCAGACTCACCAAGATACAGAGGCTCCTTGAGAAACTATTCTCTCCATTACTCCTCTCCAAATGGAAAAGCATTGCGTCCATCGTTACCAAACCCATTATTGCTTGCTGAGAGCATCCTGTGCACTGTGACAACGCGACAATCTATTTGTTGATTATGTAAACTGTAATTCCCCTGAAACACTATGTGGACGGTAGGTGTAAATCCACACCTCTAAATGAGCCATGGGGAATATATTCTACGAGAAATCACCAGCTCAGAGCTTCTCCTAAGGATGAAGATGATTTTATAAAGCAACAGTATAAACTATTGAAACAGAAAAGGCTGTGATACATGACGTCTATCACAAATGTTCTCTCTGCAACATGAACAACTGAAGAAATGCAGGAGGGGAGCATACATCTAAAGCCATCCAAATGCCAATATTTCTATATTTTCCCTTGTTCATTCATAACAAAGGCCTCCTGCCCCTCTGGACACTGTCCTTCCTACCCAAGCTCCCCCAAAACGAGAGCACATGCATCAACTTCTCCCTGTTCTGTGGGAGTCTAACAAACATCACGAGATAATCCACTTGTCTTCCTTGTCTTTTACATCAAAAGCTCTTCAGAGTAGACAGAACCTTTCTTCTTATCTTGCATATCACGAAGAGCACTGTGGGCACATAATAGATAATAATTGCACCCCTTCTTTTACCAGCATGGGAGAAGTGAGAGGATTTTCCTGTAATATCTATTCCCAGCCTGCTTTATGTAACACCAGCCACATAGCTGCCTCTCTTAGCCCCCCTTTCAAAACTATCATGGAACTCAGCTGTAGCAAGACAGGCAAGATAAACACCAGATTGTAGGACCTCTTCTCCTTCAGAGCTTGCCATTTGCTGCACGACTCCTTTCCCAGCTTCAGAGCTCTTTGCAGTCCATCTGCTCTGTCATACTGAGGAGTGAAAGTGCTTGTCCTAACGGAGAGGGAGCACAGAGCTGGCAGGGACTGGAACCACCCAAGGTTTCTCCACATCCACCAGCTGGATCTGGGCCGGGGCTCTGAGCAACCTGACCCAGGGAGAGTTGTCCCTGACCATGGCAGGAAGGCTGCAACTGGATGAGCTTTAAGGTCCCTTCCAACCCAACCCATTCCCTGATTCTATGAAAGCCTCGTGCCCATGCGATGCTGCAGCTGACCATCCCGCTGCTCTGCTTTATTGAGTGTGTTCTACAGGCCGATAACTGATTTTCTACAACTTTAAGCTGAATTTCATTAAATTAAAAATACATAAAGCCTAAACCTTGTTTTCTTTCAATTTTAGTGTTCAGAGAAGTAGAAAGAATTGATACATCAGTAATAGCAGACTGGCGAGAGAAGAATTTATGACTATAGAAGTGCTGAGGCACTGCAATAGAATGAAACATTTAAGCCTTTCTATTAAAGTAACTCATATTAAAAAGTATTACAAGTTTTAAAATCTTCAAGGTTTTACCTATTTCATCAGAGTGATACCAATAAGCACCAGTTTGTCATAACCAGAGGGCAGAAACAATCATCCTGCCCTCAGTGAACAGCTCTGAACCAGCATGTAAATATGAACGTGGGAGGGATGCAGCCGCTCTGTCTGGTTCACACGGGAGAGGCTGCTTCGTACAGAACACACTGCTCCCTTCTGCCACCCTTCTGGGATTTCTTTCTGCCTCCCAACTGATACAAAAAGGTTGGGTTTAACCCCTCTGAGAGTACATGGATGGGGTGAATCCAGGTGAAAGTCTGGCCAAGACTTCGCAGCACTAGAAAATGAAAATTTCCAGTGTACAGGTACAGAAGGGCTGCTTTTTATTAGACAAATTAAATCTTTTAGCACACCCAAACATCAACGATAAAGAGGCAGGTCTGATAAATGTGAATGACCTAGACACCAAAAAGAAGAGAAATGGATTAGGTTGAACAGGGGACAGAATTAAACTTGGAAAAACATTTGGAGCAGATGACACAGGAGCATGCTGATGAGCTACCTCGACACAGTGTGTTCAGTACTAAATCACGAACACTCAGTTCATGCTCCAAGAGTCACATTTATGCTTACAGAGGTGCCCTGGTGAGCTTTCTGTGGACAGCAAATTAGGAATTACACAGCCCAAACCTCAGCCTGAGCTCAAGGAAAGTATTCGGAAAGCAAAATCAATCCCTTTCCTCAAATGAAATGTTGGGAAGAACAGCTATTGCCTGAGATGCTAGGGAAAGTTTACGGCAAACCCATCCTCGGGGCATAAATACATGGGCATAACAACCCTTTCAATTCTCGTTTCTATGCTTCGGCCCCCAGCTGACCTGTTCCTGCTCCACCATAACAGCTTTTGTGCAAAGGAACTGCAGAAGAAGGAATACTGGAATGGAGCTTCCCCATGACCACAGCTAATGCTCTCCAAAGAGACACAAGGCACTGATTCTTCAGATGTCTCAGCACATTAAATTGGTGACCACGTACCACCTCCCAAGAGAGGAACGAGCCTCAGATTCAGATGTATTAAAGGGATTCCAGTTACGTTCTTACAGGGAGGATGGAAACAAGCAATGCCATAAATTAAAGTTAGTTTCTCCAAATGGCTTGTAAGTGGTCACATCTCAGCCAAAGCAATCCAGGAGCTCTTTCAGAAAGCTTTTGGAAGCCTAAGCACTCTCCAGCCCCGATGCACACTAACAGACATCTTTTCCCTGTTTTGCCTGTCCTATGTGATTGGTACACAGGCAGCTCCGCAGATACAGCGTGAACCCTGAATGCTAACAAGCCGAGGACGTTTTACTTCATCCAAGGTCAAAAACACTGGAGAATTTTTCTTAATACTGAGACATTACCATTTGCCCTCCCGATGCACTTAAAGTTGGAGTTGTCAGCTCTAATTGATTTGCAGTCCTTTTGGTCAAAGGGTGAGCTAAACTTAAATAGCAGAGTGGAAAGGTTAGTTCAATACCTTTCTCTGTTATCGTGACTGCTCTCTCGCTGCTCTGACAGAAAGGAGCTTCCTCATCCTCTCTGCATGACAAGACTTTGCCACTTCTAATGAGTTTGAGTCAGTTTTCACTTCATTTACTATATTTGTGGCAGAAAGAACATGCTTCTCATGACAATGTGGGGATTACCAACCCCTGTTTGATGAATGGATGGACAGAAGCAGATTAGTAACCCCTGAAACTGACTTCTGAACAGACCCAACCTTCCCCTCGCCCATTTAACAGCTGGACATTCCTGCTCTGTTCACTTTATTGGCCTTTGCTCCTCTTGGTCCTTCTCCCTCTCTTTGTTCTACTGTTTGTTCAGTTTATTCTTACAGATGTCAGCTCCTGCTTTCCTTGTTTTTACTATTCAACCTCTCGGGATTTTTAGACAAACAGTGTAACAGATACTGTTGTTGTCCAGTCAAGTGACTGTCTTTGGAGCTAACAATTGCAAGACTTGGAAGGACTTCAAGGTTCAGTTAGAGCAAGGCATGTTCTACTCTACCAAACTCTTCCTAAGGAATGTCTAGGCCAGTCCATGCAAGAGCACACAGCTCATCGGCTAAAGACTCTTTTACAGACTGCTGAGCCCTGGATACAGGGCATTTTCAGACTCAGTTCCCATAATACTCACCCTTCTCACTGAAAAATAGTTTAGAAAAGTGGCCTTCCCCTGCCTGTGCAAGTAGGACAAGCCTCCAGAGAAGGTATTGCTCTCAGACAACCCCTGCAAATCTCCATCACTGCCACAAAAACTGCACATCTATCTTGTCAAATGTTAATTGCTTTCTTAAAGCACTGCTGCTTTGCCACCCCCACAGTTTTACACACTAAAAGCTCTTTTACGTGAAAATAAAATCTGGTTTTGCTTATGAGTGATTTTTAACTGGAGGAAGAGGGAAAACACTGAATATTCCATACTCGGCACATCTTTCCCAGCCCAGCTGCTAATAGGACTGAGTCTCCTGTGGCCACACAGAAAGCGCCACACAAGCAACTGCTGAAAACAGACCCAGCAGTCCTAAGAAAACAAATTTGCAGGATAGAAAGTGAACATGACACACAGACACTGAGCCCTAGAAACACACCTCCTCTCACTCATCAGCCTTTCCACCCACTACACATGGCTGTCCATGGCACCAGTCATCAGCTTACATTTCAGTGGTCAGTTGTTCAGGAGAGAGTTGTTGAGAAGCTTTGTTTAACCAATACCCTGGTTCTGAGTGACAGCAGGGTACCCAGGAGGCCAAGGAGGCCAGCAGCATCCCGTCTTGTATCAAAACATGGCCAGCAGGAGCAGGGAAGTGGCCATCCCCTTGTACTGGGTGCGGCTGAGGCTGCCCAGGGCAGTGGGGGGCGGGGGGGGGGTCTTCACCCCTGTCTGTGTTCAGAAAAGAAGTGGCTGCGGCACCTTCAGGACACAGGTTAGCAGGTACAGGGGGGTTGAGCTGATGGTGGGACTGGAGGAGCTTACAGTTCTTTTCTAACCTTAATGATTCTATGAATATAACATTGAATCTGAAAGCATCTCGCTTGACTCACATTTCTTAAACCTCAGAATATTACTGGTTTTTTTTTACTCTAGGCTGAGGTGATAATACATCATTGGTTTTTACAGTGAGTCAGCAACAGTATTTTTCAAGGCAACACAACTTCCCTCGTTCCTAATCAGCCACATTAGATACTGCGTTTCTATCTGCCATTGCGGCATCCGCGGAATTTGTTCTTTCCCTTTTTACTTTGAACAAAGCCTTGTGTCTGGAACTGTTTATTTGAAAGACGGGGGCTCAGTAATGATGCAGGAGCAGTTTGCATTCTCTTCATCACTGCAGTTAATGACAAAGACTGTAAGAACAGTCAGAACTGGGCCCCTTTGTTTTCAAACAGATTTCTTTTCCTTGTGTACAGCAGAAGATCTAAATTAATCTTTCCTCTTTAAGAGCCAGAAATAGCTGCGATAGCCTTTCCCAGTTGTTGCCTCCTCCAAGTCTATCGGTTACCCTTTTCTTCCGTGACCTGATTACAGCCTACCTCCATCTGGCTCTTTGGCAGGGGACCGGAGGTGTTGGTTCTGCTGGTAGGGCAAATCTTTACTCGTTAGCACTTCCCAGAGGCCAAAAAGGGGTAGTTTGCTTTAGGGAAATTATCCACGCAACAGCAGCCCTAACTGAAGCAAGCAGTACTTGAAAAGGAGCGATAGGAGAGAGGAAAACAAAATACAATTTGCTTGTCAGTTCTAGATTTGAAAATGGAACTGGATTTGCTTTTGGTAGCTTGAAAAGAGGAAACACGAGAAAATGCCTTCACCTTGCAAAATCAGCCCTGGTAAGGGCTTGGACTCCGTGTCTTCTGGTCAGCTTATTACCTGCGGAGCCTATTACAACCTCATTAGCACAAGACAGCAAGATACTCTTAGCGTGCACAAAAGGGGTGAAGAGTCCTTGCTCAGGGAAACCACTATCATCTGTTTCCTAATTATTAGTCGGCAAGGCTAACAAGTCCATAAATAGTGATTTCTGCTGCAACACGTGCCAGCCCATTTCTAACCAGAAAGTTACTCCCCCAACCATTAGTTCCTCTTTCTTCTGAGCTCAAAACCAAGAATGGGACTTAATAAGCACTTCAGCCACGGATTTCTTTGACTGAGAAATTAAAGGCAGAGCCTGAAAGTTCTTCCTCAGAGCTCATCCACAACACGGGGCTGAGAGAGGAACATGAATAGTCTCCTCTCCATGCTCTCTAGGTGGTCACACACATTGCATTTGTCATGAGACCGAAGAGAGCTGAGTACACATAGGAAGGATGGTCTTGCTGACCAAATCTTTTGAGGGGTTTTCACAGGAAGTAAGAGAAGTTACTATAAATGGCAAAAAATAAAATCTACTCAAGCTGGGTAAAACGCTGCCATCTCACATCACTGACAGTGCCAGTCCCCTCTGCTTTGCACCACAAATGTTTAGATTGAACTGAAAGATTCAACTGAATTTTGAGCCTGGAAAATCAGAACATTCAGTCGGCTGCAGAAATCAACAAGCAAAGCAGGGAAGCAGGCTGCCAAACCCGGCATTAGTTCCAGGGATCAGGGGAGACAAAACCCACATTTAACATTTCCCTTCAATGGCTGCACAAGCCAATCTTTCTGCCTTTAAGGAATATTTATACCCCTGAGTTATGGAATTGTTTGTTCTGGAAGAAGCACCAGAATGTTTTGAAGGGAGGAAATGAAAAGACAACAAATAAATCCATTTGATTACAAAGCAGGACAGGGCTTGATATTCTATGGAGACCAAAGGGCTTTAAAGGCACATGAATGGTTGCCTGCCAAAGGCTGAAGCCATCAGCTAGCCGAAAGCACCATGCATAGCACAATCCTTCCAAAAGCACCACTGGAGAGCACTCTCATTTGTAAAAAATCAGGATTTTCATTTCTGGGACAACTTACACTTAAGTGTGACACCTGCCTTCACTAAGCCCTCGCTCCAGTGTCAGACATCAGAACCAGATACTTAAAGCCAGAGACAGAGGTGTTTGTTGCACACTAAGAACCAACTGCAATTCAAGCTCAAGTACAAGCTCAATGCAGACTGTTCAGAACTTGTTTCTGTCACTGTGATGGACAACATTTAAACCATGGCACATGGAATAGGACCATGTGAGAAACACGGAATCAGGAAAAAACCACCAGCCCAACCCCACAGAGCCCACTGTCCCCAAGTGCCACATCTACATGCTTTTTGGACCCCTCCAGCGATGGAGACTCCACCATTTACATGAGCAGCCTCTGGTAGGGCTTCATCACTCTTTTGATAAAGAAATTTTACCTAATAGTCAATCTAAATCTCCCCTGGAGCAAAGGAGGACATCTAGAGCAGAGAACCACAGCCATCCCCTCAGCCTGCTGCTGTGCTACATGCCATGCGTCCCCCTGGGCATTGAGGCACTGCTGCGGAGCCCTCAACATCTCGAGATACATCCAGGTTTGTGAGGAACGACAAGTCCCGGCTCAGCTTCATTCCTTGGCAGCTTCTGTGCAATTTTAGACATGCACAACAATTAAAAGTACATTTCTAGTATTGTCAAAAACATTTGGCTCTTTTGCTGCACTGGCTCTGTTATGTTAATTGTTTCTCTCTCTACACTGTATTTTAAGGTGCACATTAATTGATTTCTAATTGTAATCGCAATTATTGTGTGTTATCCTAATTAATGGAGGGCTTGATTAACACATAAGAAAGTGCTACTGTTTTCATTTTGGGAAGAAGAGATGAAATACGTTTTTACGTCATGACTGAAGCAATAATTTCACTGGCGAATGCAGTGCTAATGCAAGGCAATTAATCATCTATTTTGGCAAACGACTATTACTCATGGCACAGAACGTGCTTCTGTAAATTAAACTTAAGGTTGTAGGACATACTTGGCTTTACCTAGCACACAGTCTAGGTTTAGTGTACTTTATACAGCACTTTGCATTCCTCATCTTTACACTCCTGTGAAACAGAGGAGGCAAGAAGTGAGAAGCGTTGCTCATCCAAGGCAACCGATGGAGCAAGGAAGGTAGAGGCAGACACCTCAGCTCCAACAACTGTGGTCCTGCATGAAAATCTCTTGAGTTCTTTCTGCCACACAGAAAAGATAACCGGTATTTATTAAGGTCCTTTTGCTCCTGGATCTCCGGTTTGGCTTTTAGTTCAGCACCACAGTGACAACTATCAAACCACAGCAACGCTGAAATGATTTACAGTCCCTGCTGTTCCTGTGGGGTTTTTGCCAGTGACCTTGGAGATGGAAGGATCTAAATCTCTGTTCCTGATCCGCTCAGCTTTGTGGTCTGCAGCAGGGAGTTCGATAGTAACAGGGAAGCACAAACAAGCCTCAGTAACAAAGGCATTTAGCAGGTTCGATGCTGGGCAGAAAGGCATCTAACACTAGAGTCTCTCTGCTATCTCAAAAAGCCACCTGGGGTCACAGGGCCAGCCAAAGGCTTGGATCTGTTTTTCAGCTTATACTACATGATAGAACCACAGTATCTGGAGATTCACCATTATTTTTATTTATTTATAGTGCTGCCCTTAGCTGAAATCAAAGTAAGGCCCTGGCAAGAGCCTCAGGACCACAGTCATTCCAAACCCAGCATTTTGTAAGGATACAAATTTCAGACTATCTTGGAAGCATTCTTATTTATTTTCCCCCTGGTAAATGTGACCTTGGAGAAGGAAGAGAAAACCACTCAAAATCTTAATTATAGGGCAGCTGATTTTCAGAGAGTTAAAATTAAAGCAGCTCTACACACCCAAAAGCCATGGAGCAGTGCCTGCCTTTGTCTCATACCTGGTTGCTCTGTCCCCTAAACTGGGGGTAACAGAACAGAGCGCAGGACATGCTTAGAGGCTGTTGGCCACTAATGATGACAGACCTTATTTGCTAAATAATCTGCTCCAATTATGGCCAATTGGAGAGATAAAACCTTTTTCTTTTAGTTGAAATACTATAGCTAAGCCCCATGTTCCCAGCCTGCACCCACCCAGCAGCAGCGGCTACCCCTGGAGGGGTTCAGCTTGCCATGATGAGCAAATGACTCTCATCTCTCAGAGTATCGCAGCTACCTGGGTGCCCACCCTCAGCCTCCCAGGCAGTTCAGGCTCTGTCCCAGAAGTCCTGAAAAACTATTCCTACTGTCAGCAACCACATTCCCGAGCCAATGTCAGAAGAGCCTATCTGACATGCTGCCAGATACAGAGCAGAGCAATAATGAGGATAAATTATCTTCTCCCTGCTGCCATCATTTCATAGACAGCTTCATTAGCTCAGCTCACTAGGGCAGCCCCGACAGAGGGATTCAGCAGTGCCTGGTGATTTTTAGCTTTTGCACTACAGCAGTGTTTGCAGCCAAGCCACAGCCCAGCCTGCACGGTGCATACTGCTGGGTAACTGCCTTTCCCTTTCATAGAGGAGGGACATTCAGAAGAATCAAAGCTGTTCACAAATTCAGCTCTATTTCATAAAGAGTGACATCACTGGCCAGATCACCTCCAGCACATCTATCCCATAAATGATAAAACTGCTCCATTTTCCCTTGTCTGACTTAGCGATTAAACCCACATCAAAGACACCAGAGGAAAAACAGGTAGCGTAAATCATCACAGCTTGTGAAATAAGCAGAACCACATTGGGTTTTGTTACAGAATGATGCAACCCTTCGTGTCTGAACTAGTTTTCTCATTTACTCCTATTTGTGCAAAGCTGTAGAGACACATGACTGAGCCAGAGGGCCGAGGACAGGAATGTCTTCAACGCAGGACTGTCCTGATGACTAAGTCATGACGTTCTGAGCCAGGAAAATAATCCCTGGAAAGGGGCTGATAAGGATACGCACCATAGCCACATAGACTCAGACCTTTATTAGCTATGCTCCACTCTGAGTAATCATATTTACTTAGAAAAGAATGGCAGCTAAGCACAACACTGGGCAGCTGCTAGGTACCAGAAGAGCAGATAGAATTGTTCTGGCTCCATTCTCCACCCCAAGAAAGGGCCGATCAATTCTTCCTAGGTGTTTGTCCCACATCTGCTGTGCTGTGCACGTCTGCCTTGTGGTGCTGGGCAATGGATGTGCTTGAAAGGAAACAACAGGCAGGGAATAAACAAGAGAGATGTGATTCTACAATAGGCACATCTGCTGAATAGCAGCTTTGAAGCCAGCCTGCGTAATCACACTTCTATGGATTGGTACTACAGCAAAATAAAACCTCAGTTCTGCCTCAGCACAGAAAATAGGGCAGGGCCAGAGCAGCTTCTGTTCAGCTGTAATGCCTGTTATTATGCACAGCCCTGTCCTTTTGGAGCTAACATCTCTTCACAACCAAACTCTTCCCAGGAGGAAAATAGGGGGGTGCTGAAATAGAAACATTTAGTCTATTTGCAATTTCGGTGGAAAAATTTGGGAATCATTCAAATAAAAAGTAATATTTGGCTTTGGCCCGTTCCAGTTTCTCCATTTACTTTTCTCCTCTTCTCACTTTCTTTGTAGACTTATTTTAAAATATTTTAAAGTATATTTACAGCTATTAAATAATACTTCTATGTTTGCTCCTTAATATGAAATGCTTCAACAGCATTTCAGTGCAGCATCTCAAAAGGAAAGTAATGGACTTCAGCAGTGCAGAACCATTTGCACCTTTTCCATTCTGAATCCACAGAAAAAGGTTTTAAATTTCTATTTCCCATGGGAAACGTCGCTCTGGTTTGTGCACAGCCCCACTCTGGTACCCCCAGAGAAGCTGGGAAGTTGGTGCTGCAGGGTCTGGGCAATCACAGCCCTGAAGATTTCATTCTCATCGTCAAGCTGGACACGGTGGAGAGTCCACAGCCCAGCAGCAGGGCCACGAGGTTTATAAAGTGTCCCTGAAGCCCCATAATTCAGGGGTTTTCCCTCTTTCTGAAGGGGTGTGATTATGGATAGAGGGAAATCCCTGCACAGGGAAACACGGAAGGGCAGAATCAAAACAGAGGAGCAGTAACAGCAGCACTAAGGGTGGCTGAAAGTTATTTGTATTTTGGAGGTACCTTGACAGATATCTATGAGCCACAACCGCACTATGGCACCTGTTACAAGCACCAAAGAAAACAGGCCTTCCCTGAGGCTTTTGCAGTCTCTTCTCAGATTTAATTAACCCACAGTTATCTCCTGGAGGCCTGGGTTATGCAGATATCAAGCACTGAAACATGAGAAGCTGCTTCTTGAGAACAAGATTTGATGTAATATTCACTGGTTTTTTTAAAGAGCTGTAAGTATGCGAATGGTTCTGCAATTCTGTAGTTTGCAAATTACACTTTTAATTCTTGTTTTTCAGTGTATTTAAAATATTTCCTCCGATATAACTCCTCAAAATGTAATTCACTGTTTTTAAGTGAAAACTAGGAATTTGAACTCTTCAAAGGCATCTGTAAGCCTGAGCTCATGGGGACTATTTACATCCCTCAGAACCAAATAAAAATCAAACCCAGTCTAAAATAGAAGGCGTTTTTAATGCCATCTTAACATCTTCTATGGGTTGAGCAGAAATATCTGTTCCCAGTCAAACACACCCACTAAAAGTGCATTTCTTCCCCTCCTCCCCAAGAAATTAACATTATTCAGGCTTTTTACGACGGCCAGCTGGGGCTCCGTCCATAGCACTCAGCCTCTAACTTGGCCTAGTCTCCTGTTTGTTTGCTTAAGCTTATTGAGATGCTGCACAATTGGCCTAAAGGAGCACAGCAGATTATAATCAGAGCATTTGGAACATTGCACAAAATAATTAAGGCTGGTAATGAGATAGCTGTGGTAAGGAACAGGCACGTTGCTTACTCCAGCAAGCATCATAGACTTTATCGCAACACCACAATATAGAACATGAGAAGCTACAGCTTAAGACATCCTGCTCCACAGGACAGTAAATATGATAAGCAACAGCTCATCCTTCATGCTTTCCTATCATTCTAAGTGAAAAGGCATTTTCTATGTTCCTAAAACAGTCAGATTAAGAGAGCTGTGCAGGCACGAGCTCTCCAGATGAAACTGTTTTCCATTTGGGCTATAAAGCTGTCACTGGGCCGTATTTACTTCAGTATCTGTTGGAACCAAAGTGATGGACAACCCTCAGTCGCTCATTTCCATGCTTTCTTGTTTAGTAGTAGAGAAATCTTCCTGTGTATCTATATATTTGGACCTATTCTCCCTGCACTCCAGTGCGAGCTATTTCTGAAAGGCCACTGATGTCCAGGAGACAGGCTACTGTTATTGTCTCAACAATTTACACTCTGCATCCCCAGTCCTTTTGCTGCTTTCCCATGATGATCAAATCAGTGAGTCACAGAGCTGCAGTTGCAGCAGAAGACACCTCTGTGTCTGACAGGCCCACGGCCCCTTAGTGAGCGGCAAGAAATCGTTTATTTTCTTGCCAGGGACCCTAGATACAAACAACATTTTTGCCCTGGCAACATCAGTGCAAAGCAAGTTAAATTCCTCATAGAAAAAGTAAGGTCACTTTGCAAGGAGAAAGAAAAGGAACTGCTGAAAACATTTCCAAATATTGCTTTTCAATTGCAGCTGGTTCTGTGCATGCATCCACTGCTGCTGTGGGCTTTATGAACACAAGTCAGCAATTTTGAGAGGGGAAAAAAGGCTATCAGATCATTTAAGCTGACCTCCCATCTAGCCAGGCAAATAATTCCTTCTAGTTACTCCCTTAGTGAACCTGACAAACTGTGCTGGATCGGAGCAGCTCACCCTGCAAGGCATCCAGCCTCAAAGTGATGAGTTCAAGAGATCACTTTCCTCTGGCAGTTTTGTTTAAATCACTTATCATCCTTGCTAGTTGCGTTAATAACAAATAAGTAATAAAACTTTATATCCTCATATTTCCTTCCTTTTGAAGGGCTCAGGGACCTTTGCAGACATGAATATATGAGGCATCAGTCTCCTCCTCATTGAGGCAGTAGATGCAAGCTCTCCCTGTTCATGACAATCAGAGGTTGCAGTGGAAAAGCTGCCAGCGTTTGATGGGTGCTGGTGGCTGGAATCCTTCATGTGTATGAAACTATTATCAATTAGGCTTGAAGATAACACCCTGGAATACATAGTATTAAGAATTCACTAACAATATCACAGCATGAGCTTGTTAAACTCAACTGAATCCCGATTATGCAATTGTAAAGAGCAAGAGTGATTGCTCCAAAGATAAAAGCTTCCAAGGGGATGCAAAAAAAATTAACACCACACAGAGCTGCTTTGCCTTTCATCTTCTTCCCTTTAAATTAGTTTGCTTTCTCTGTATCAAAGCATAGAAGCTTCACACTTCTGGCCTCTTCTCAAAGACAACCGAGATGGAGGGAGAACAATACTAGAGTTTTCTATTCTAATTACTCTAACTTCCAGCAAAATGTCACTGGCTGGACCTGTTTGGTGTTTTTTTCTCATTGCCAGCCCTGTTGGTACATCTACGTTTGTCAGCCTGCATGAAAGCAGGTGTGTCAGGATGGAAGAGAAGTGTCAGTTTAAACTAACTCATCCAAGTGGGATCCCTGCTCAGCACATTTTCACAATCTTCCCCATACTACGCAGAACAGACAGGTAAGGGCTACGCTGCTGTGAGAACCACCACAGCAAGAAGTGTTCCACTTGGTCCCCTGAAACTAGAGACAAAACTCACTTCACCTGCCAAGTGATTTTGTTTCCTGACACCCCTTACCCGCTACACGTGTGTCATGAGCTGTTTTCTGCCAGTGAGGCTGTGGAACTGAATTTCCCCTTCGACTCTGTGCTGCCACTGCTGAGAAGCCTAACAGGGTAAAGCAGCAAACAGACTCAGGTGTCACTGCATCAAACGTCAGCCTTACTGCTGGACCAGTATCCATAGCTCATGGCCGTACTAGTAAGCACTAGGAAGCCTAAAAGACAGAGGAAAAGGATTTTAAATTATATTAATCCTTAAAAAGCATTTACCATCTGTGTTGAGAGCCTCTGTCTGTCAAAGACTTAGCAGGGCAGAGCTCAGGTGGCCACATCTCTGCAGCCTCTCCAAGGTTCCTGTGCTGGCAAGAGCAAATTCAGAGCAGCAAACCTTCCAGTGCCAGGCCAAGAGCCAACTCTTCTGATGGAAATGAGGCACAGAGCCAACACTTTGTCCCAGGACATTCCTACCCTTATTGAAAGGTAAGTATGAGCCCATTAAAGAACTCTCTGTGTAGACTCCTCATTTAAGTGTCTGAAATCAGGTGGGTTGAGTAGGTTCAGGCAGGAGTGCCTGAAACGGATTCACTAATCCTCTAATTTATGCCAGTTACTTCACAAAAAAATCTTACCAAGGGTTGTATCACACATACACACACTCTGCTTCACTTCTCTTCCTGCACTCCCAATGAAATGCATTTTAACACGCTGTCTATTTGCTAATAAACTCCATTAATTTACCTAATGATACATCTACAACATGGGCACGTTGTTAATTTTTAGTGATATGTTCTTGAACCATCCATCCATTCTGAGACACTAAATTCTTAAAAGATCTGATTTTCCTTTCATTATAGTTTATTGCTGTATTTCATTCCATACGTACGGTGCAAATTAGAAAACCTTTCTAACCTGCAAAGCCTTCTCATTACAAAAATAATTACTATCTGGTAGCCTAGAAAATAATCTGTGTTAATTGAAACTGTAAAATATCTGCTCCTCGGAATCAGCTTGTTCAATACCTTGACTAAAACACACAGCCCCCTGAATTCAGCTCTCATGCTCTGGATTATAAATTCTCCTCCTTTTCTACACATAAAAACTAGAAGTGCTGGTATTAATTATTTCAAGATTTTTTTTTTTTTTTTGGCAGTCATTTCCTCTAATAAAATTCTTTTCCCTTAGGGAATTACACATCAATTAATTCAACTTTTCAAGTGTCTCTTTCATAAAATAAGACGTTTCAGCCTGTACTCAAGCTGTCAATTCCCTCACTGCTTTTGAAGGTCATATCGAAAGACAACAATCTTTCTCCCAAATTCGCTCCTGCCCAGCTCTATAAAGAACAGTCTCTTTATCCAGAGTTCAGAGCTCTCCTCTCCAGCATGGACAGAGGATGCATATAAAGGGCAAAGGAATATTTATGATGACATCCTCAAGTCTGCAAAGAAGAGTAGATCATGCCAGTTCAGGTCTAAGTGGGAAATTACTCCCATTCCTGCCCACAGGAAAGCAACACACAGAAAATGTTGCGGCCTGAACTACTGGGGCTCAGTGCTTCTCCCATCCTTCCAGCCTCCTTTGTCTTCGAGATGGCTTCATTACTCAGCGTTGTAGATCAGCTGGTGCAATGTACCCTCAGGTGCAGTATCATCTACATGTTAATAATTTTCTAGGGAAATGTGGGGTTTTCTCCTTTTTCTCTGCTGGAGCAAAGCAAGCTGCTTCTCTAAATATTCACCTCTTACATTCTAATACGACAGAGAGCTGAGCTGTGACCTGGAAAATGCGTAACCACTTCAAAGTGAAAGCAAGCAAACAGGCCTCCAGAAAGCTTATTAGCTTCTTTCACCACTTTCCAATAATCACAAGAGACAATGTGTTTTAAGCACTTCAAAACAAGTAAAAAGGATGGCCTGGGTGTGTTCAAACAGCACTCCAGATGGTCACATCCAGGGGGTCTAGGCAAGCAGAGAACTACCTGGTTTTCAAGACCATTTTTCTGGTGTGATGAAACTCAAGTGGAGCCAGGAAGGAAGCTATTCCCTGAACATGGGATTCAGATTTATGAAATTAGAACTCCAACTCCCTCTTGTCACCTCCCTTATTCAGGGCTTCAGTCTTACTCCTTCCTCTCACCTCAGTACAAGATACAAATTGCTTGGGAAGGGTCTATTCCATACCCTGTTGCTGCAGCCTTTTACATGACTGATTGTAGCAGCTACTATAATCCAGCTTCTAAATAACATTTAAGAGGAGTGCCCTGTGCTTGAACTCCTAGAGGCATCTCCCAAGCATCCTCGGAGAGTTGTGGAATGTGCCAGGAGTGATGCCTAGAACCACATGAGCAACTACTTTGGCAGCGGCTGTTTTGTGAACGTTATTGCGCTGTGCTAACCCCAAGCATATGCTGACAAAGAGCTCTTAATTGCCAAGTTCGCTGATGAACGAGACTGGTGCAGCAACACGCAAAATGCACCAGTCTCGTTCATCAGCGGCAAGAAAGGAGGAAGCTCCGAGTTCTCATCCCAAATGTTTACTTTTACATAAATATGGCCTTAATTACAGTATCAGCTTCAAAGTCCACAAGTCTTTATCTCCTGAGAATACTTGGAAACCGTCTTGCTTTGAAAACAGACACATTCCATCAGAACAGCCAAAGCCATAAAGCATCGTTTGCATTTCTGGGTGGCTTTTGTTTAAAAACAAACTGTGTGGAGATGCTTGTATTGTTCTGAAAATGGTAGGGCACGGACTATACACAGCATGAGGCTGTCCAACTTCTCCACAAATATTGTTCTTTTCATGGGACTGAAAGTATTTCCGGCTTCCCAAAGCTGTTTATATTCGGTTCAGTCTTTCTCCTACACCATCTAAAAGGAGACAGATGCCCTACCAGGCAGCAATTCTTTGTTCTCAGTCTCAGCCACGCAACCAGTTGATTTTTCACGTGTTCTCTCAACTCTCCATCGCAAGATGACATCTTGCATGGAAAGCTCCAAATCTTTGCATGCAAAACACTTCATCCTAGAACCAGTGATGCTGGTGGTCTCCATAACGTAATGGGCAAAAGTTGATATTTTATCTAAAGATATATAGGAAAAAAACAAAAGCCAAAATGTTTATTTATGAGGAGCACAAGGAAGTGCTGGAGAAAATCTAAGCCATAGCTTTCAAATTAACTTAGGTCTAAGGAGGCTGTGTAGAGAACACTGTGTCCACTGGCCCCACCTCAGCCTCTCCAAGCTGCCTTTGGCCAGGGCTTTGTTGCTAACCCTAATCAGTTCTTTCACATGCACTGAACCTATTGATCCCACTTTCCTGGTAGTGCTGGTTCCTTCCCATCTGAGCAGCAGCCTGTGTTTACACATGGCTTTTATTTGAGCACCGATAAAGTAAAGATTGGGTCAAGCAATGCAGCTGCCTGGGTGGGCTGAGACAGGGGATTACACACTCCAGCTCTCTGAACCACATCTCTGAAAGGGAGCAGGACAAACATCTCCTGGCTTTACACACAGGGTTTCTTCTAATGCTACATTTGCACTTTTAGTTCTAATTTCCCAGTAGCAAAGCCATTACAGCCTTGAATATTGAAACAGAATTCTTTGACTTTAAGCCAGAGCTACATGATCTTCAATTAAAGTGCAGTTGGAATGCCCCCTCCCTGCAGAAACAACTTTCAACACAAAACATGGTGCCTGAAAAAATATCAGTGACTCCTTATTTACACTCCAATTACCCAGTGCTCTTAATTACCAAGTGGGAAGAACTGCACTGCCCTCTCACCTCGGGCAGGTTTTGTCACTTTCTCGGTGTTTGAATAAGAAAGCTGATAATGCTTTAAAGCTTTGGAATGTTCAGTCTCCCTTCAAGAGTTCCTGGAGACCCAGATGCTCTGTGCTTGCAACAGAGATGCAGAGAACTCAGATATCTCAGGAGACAAGGGACTACACTGACACAGCTGAACTCCAGACCAGCTTCACTTTGGAAATAGCCTCTTGATTTTGACATGAAAGGAATTTTATTCCTGAATTATGTATCCTTTCCCTGACAGTCAATTCTTAAAGTCTTGAGACTCCAATGAAGGACAGGAACAGCTGGATTGCTGAGAAGCACATTTCTCTCCCTTCCAGCTAAGAATCATCCAGAGGTTTCAGCATCAGCTCAAGTGTAGCACAACCACGCTCAGAACATGGATCCAGGCAAACATATATCCAGGTATCTCTGGTTTTCCCTTTTTTTCCCTTGGGCCCCTCAACCAAAAGTAACTCATAGAATCATAGAATAATCAGGTTGGAAGAGACCCATCGGATCATCGAGTCCAACCACTCCTATCAAACACTAAACTCCCACTGAAGAGCAGCTGTTTTTCCATTTCTTACTGCCCCTTGTGCACTGGGTTGGCATTCCCACCTTTTTCAAGCAGAAACAGTTCATAGAATAGTGTAGGTTGGAAGGAGCTTTAAAGATCACCTAGTTCCAACCACCCTGCCATGGGCAGGGACACCTCCCACTGGATCAGGCTGCCCAAGACATCTCACGATATGCTTGTTCCATGCTACCATTCATCAAGATGAACATCCGCCATTCATCTGGGAAGCATGCGAGGCAGGGTGATAGCAGGGACTTGTTTCCTTTGGTGCTTTTTTCAGGGCTCAGTGATGTGGGTCTGTTTGGCCCAGTCACCACCCAGGAGCCTGTGCAAACTCACAGCGTGATGCTCTCTGTTATCTCTGACATGCACAAACAACTCCTGGGCTGACCTTTCAGAAGGAATCAACCCATGACAAGCAAGAATGACATAACTAATCTAATCCTCTGGAAACAATATTTGCTTGGCTTGAGCAGTTTTGATATGATGCGGGGGGGAGGGTGGGGACGTGGAGGGAAGAGAGCTGTCAGGGAAAGAACAGCACAATCTCCTCCTAGGGGCAAACTTTTCCTATCAAGGCAGTAGAACAATGAACCCAAGAAGAAAAAGAACTCGGCCCGTTTCCATTTCTTTTACTTCTTTCCTTTCTTAAAACCAAAATAAATAAATGGCAGGCCAAAAGCTACATTTCTGCAAAATTAAGATGCAGACAGTGTATGGAGGAGTTTCTACATTCCCATGGGATAATTCCATCCATTCTTCTAGACACAATGGCACAAACCCACCAGCTGTACAAATGGTTTAACTGACACACCCTGCAGCCCCCATCCACAGCACAGAACCACCCAACCCTAGTGGGCAGAGCTCGGCGGGGCCTCTCGCTATTTCTTATACACATTATCCCCTCAATGGACTTCGCAAAAGTCACAGGAAAAACAAGATGGGGCTTTTTTCCTCTTCTCAGTGCAAAGTCTCTTTTAACATTGATAAATATTTAATCAATACTAAATGTGAAGGCAAAATAAACAATCCCTGGCCACTCAACAGTGCCAGAATTCAGAAGAGCAAAGCTGAGGAAGCAGCAGAGAGTCAGACAAGGAGAATCTCCTTCCCTTGACTGCATCAGCAAGAGAGAACATCTGGTTACAGCTGTGACTGGGCCCTTATCAAAATACACTGTCTTTATTGAAAGGGGATGACCGAGGCAGAACTCCTGGTCCATCATTGCCTCTTTTTCATAGCCTTTGGGAGGTCAACTCACCTCTCATCTGCCTTTTTTCATGCTTCTTATTCCTTTTAAACATGGCATGCATTACCTGACTGTACAGGATCACATCTTGGATGAGGGGCTTGCACAGACTTCAAATGTAACTTTATGAAAGCTTTCCCCTCTTGTACTGCAATTTTTATATGATGTATTTGGCAATCTGAGCTGGGAACAGCTCGAAGCTTAAGTCAGTTCTTTATGATTTTAAGGAGTACATTGTTAGGTGGAAAGGGTCTTCAAAGGCTCAGGAGAAGTTGGGATAGAGGGAATAAAACTGTTCAAAATCTTGGACCCAGGCACAAAGTAAGAGGTGCTCTCGTACAGTACAGTCAAGTAGCTAACAAAGATACAAAGGTGGATGAAGGATCAAAGGACCTTCTGTATGATTCATGAAGACTCCTGCCACGGGGAAGCAGATACAGCCAAGTAGTAAAACTTCTTCCTACCTATTATTATCTTCAGGACTAAGTTACTTCCGTTACTTCTAAGAAAGAGTAAGCCAGCACTGTAACATGTAACACAGAAAAATGTAAGCCCTGGAGAACCAAGTGAAGCCGAGCGCCTCACCTTGTCTCAGTTCTCCCCACATACATCGCCGCTGTCTCACACTCCCCTCTCTACCTCCCTCCTTTTCACTGTCAGCCTCTTATGCAATTTCAAGTGCAAGACAAGTGTCCTGCAGGGCTCAGCATCAGCCACTCCTTTGTGGTATCTGCAGCCAAATTAACTCAACACCGTGAGTATGGAGACTGAGAACATCTGGTCATTCTTGCAGGAACACGTGCTCCTTAAGTCTGCTATAGAATGATGTTTGCATAACCCATAAGTAGTGTACACATCTTTCTCACCAGGTAATAACATCAAAATATACACCATTTCCAACTCAGTCTCTCAGTTCATAAACAAACTAAAGTTTTAAACACTCCAAGTTCTCTCACCAAATCCTCCTGAAGACAGGAATTTGAGGAAATGGAAGTTTTTACCCCTGGACATGCAGTTACAGGCCCAGATAGGGCACTAACAAGCTGTGAGGTGCGAGGACACAGTCACAGCAGAAAGTCACGTACAACCCCGTATCACAAGGGAGAAAGTAAACAATCAGACAATCACAAGGATGTGTTCAAGGGCAAGCTAACTGTATTTAAGTGCTCCCTCAGCGAGGGGCATTCAGGTTTGAGCTTTCTTTCCCCTAAGATTTTTTTTTTTTTAACTTAAAAATCTCCTCTTACCCTTCTTGATGCCTGATCTGACTTCAGGAACCTGCTCTGCAATCTGAAGATGCAATATCTAGTTTTAACAGTTTCCTATTTTAAATAGTCACATAAGAGGATAGCATTCACAGCCAATTCATTCAAAAGGCATAATTAACGCTAATAAGCTAAAAATGAGCCCAGACTTGAATATCTGATACACATAAAGCTAAGTAGCCACTGAATTGCTTTGCTCCTCAAAGTGAGAAGCTGCTTTTCAGCTAATGGGCCTTTGGAAGAAAGCCTGTGCGTAAGAGTGTCACAGGCCAATGTTTTTAAGACTCTCAAGCTTCTGAAAGCAATCTACTTAAAGGCTTTCAAAAGAAAGCAGCTCTGCTCAGTAGTGCCTGGAAGCAGAAGTTGTTCATGTTATGGTCCACCAGACACTCATCTACCAGGACACGGAGGCAGCAGCAGAGCTGCTGGTGGGGCAGATACAAGGCCAAGGAGTGCAGAATCCTCCACATACCACTCCTGTCACAAAGACCAATTAATTTGAGTGGCCCTTATAGTTAACCTCTTCATTCATAGACACTTTCAGCATGAGTTGCCTTGTCCCCATCAGGACGGGGTGGCTCTGTTGTCTTTTATTTCTAGTATAGTCTTTCCTATTCACTCCTTTCGCCGACAACAAGCCGTCAATAAAATGTTCTCTCTCAGGTGATAACTAAAACAGATAGTGGAAGATTGAATCAACCTCGAAAATAACCCATTCCAAGAAACAATGACAAACAGTAGGTGTCCTTCAGAGTTATACTGGAACCTGGCTGCGCCCAGCCTTGACAAAGCTTCTCTCCTGCACATTTTCCCACCTAGAATTGCCTCCACTTTAACGCAGAAACAGGAAAACATGCATGATGAATTTCTATCCAGGTCAGGTTAACTTTATTCATGACCTTCAAAACTGGTGGGGAATCGTCATTACATCAAACATAAAAAAAAGAGAGAAGAAAGAGTGAGATTTGCATAGAGTTAAATGCTATTTAGAGGTTTAAATGCAATCAAAACAGGGGAGTATTAGAAGAAGCACACACAAGATCTGCACACTATCAGAAAACGTCCTCTTGCTCTTCCTGCCTCAACACAGGAAAGTTAAATACAAAATCTTTTAAAGGATAAATAACGTTAAAGAGTACCCAACTCTAGAATCTCAAAACTGCATTGCAACTCTGATCTTTCAGCTTCTGACCCAAGTATAATGAGAAGGGAAGATGAAATGGGAAGGGAAGAGAGATTCTGGGGTTCAGACTGCTGTTAGTTCTTCTGTATGACCTACAGACTTTTTGTTCTAAATCACATTCACTGTCTTTCCTATTCCTTTGCAGCCACATGTTGAATATGTAACACAAAGAACATTTGTTATCATTTTAAGTCACTACCTACAAAGGGAACAGCTCTGAAAGAAAAGGAAGGGTTTGGAATTAAATAGAACCTTCCTGAAAAGCCCCATGCCATGAATTGAGACAGCTTTTTGTGGGAGTGGTGCTTATCAGCTACATGGAAAACATGCATATAGCACGTGCCTTGAAAATCCAGTGTACAGATTCCTTCTCCCTTTCTGGGAGCCACTCCCAAACATCCCTTCCGTGTCACAGCCAGGGCAATGGGAGACACTGCACAGAGCTGTCCACTCAGACACGCTGAGCTGGGGTGAGGGCTGCTGCTTTTCTTCTTTCATGTCAGGAATAATTAATTAAAACTGAGTGACCTACTTGTTGAATCCTTCCCTTATTCCAGCTGCATGAATCGTGTCCAGCTGGCTGACCTTGACTGACAATGATTTTTGAAGATAAGCGAAGAAACACCACCCTTCGACCCATAATTCTTTACCAATGGGTGCTTGTGATAAAAAACATGCTAACAGTGACACACAGTCCACTGTTAGAGTTCATTGGAGACTCTTGTAAAGCACAACAGGCAATAACAAAATTTAATTGGAAGGCATTTTATTTTTGCCCCCATCGTAATTCTTAACTTGGATATGTAAATCCTGAACCTCGGTGCCTCGTCCTACCTGAGAGAACGATGCAAGGTTGTCTGAAGAAGTTAGATCAACTGCTTTTTTTCCTCTCCATCAATTATGTACAGAGCCTAAAACCTAGCTAGAAAATAAATCCTGTGTTATGTGAAATCCCCCCGTGAATCAGGCATGCATCCAGCTAGACAAATCAGCACACCTTGAGTAAACCTCAGCGTCTGTGTGCACCCCACTGGTCCATGGCATAGGAGAAATATAATTAAGCTTAAGTTAAGCCTTTCTTTCTTACAAGCTAAATTCAGATTTGCCTGTGTTTGTCCAAACTTACAACCCGTTAAATCACTGCACCTCATCTGACAGTTACTCATTAAGTGGCAACAGCTTTATCATGCACCTGCAGCCTCGACTCTTACACCTCTGTCATTGTTCAATACAGCATAAACAATAAAGCCCTACAAAGGAAAAGGTTTTGTTGCTAGTAGGCAACAAAAAGAGTCAAGAGCTAGCAGTTTGAGCCACGGAATTAAGAAGCAGGACTCCATGAACTGCTGCCTTCTTTCTTCCTTTTTCCCAAGGAAAAATCATTAATTCTGAGAGAGTCATGAGTTAATTACAGATAAATTGATAGCATTTGCACAGGAACTGGAGTTCAAGATTAATTAAATTTGAGTCATCTGGTTGAATAAACTCAAGCTGTTGTTGCATTTCTGTGGATGCGAGAGTGCAGGGCATGTAACATCCTCCTCCTACAAGGACCCCTCAAACATGCCCTGCTGCACCCAGCACCTGCTGGATGGGATCTGCTCAACACCTGTAGCCAGCAACTTAATTTGAGAGAAGCCTCCTGGCCTGTAATCCTTCCTGGCCACCCAGCAATCCCAGCTCCAAGGTCGCCTTCATCACCTGATCCAACAGCTCATCTCAACAACTGTTTCACTAGAGCAGAGGGTGCAGTTTGGCCAAGCAAAACTGATGTTTAAGCATTGTCCATATTTATATATCACCAGGTGAGGGCAGGGGGTGTTTTGAGCAAGGCTGTGTACAACCAAGTCAGTATTTCAAGTCAAAGTCTGAAATCATGCTGAGTGTTTGCCAGGTGCAGAGCAGACTACAAAGTGCTCCTGACAGGTGGATTTCACTGAAAATAACTGAGAGGACACAGTTATGAGTAAAGACAACTAATACATAGATGGAACAAATACCTGTGTTGTGAGAAAACAGGTGAAGGCTCTGGAAAGCCTTGACTAGCAATAGGGGTTCTGGCCTGATCAGAAGAGGGACATTAAAATCAGGAATAGAAACAATAGGGAAGATTTCATTTATTCAACACCAGACTCTCGGCAGCAGATAAAAGGACTGAAAGAGGGACTGACTCAGTCATGTCCATCTCACTGATATATTTTTAAATACAGAACCACATCACAACTCAATCTTTACTCTGCTCTAAGCAGCAAATCCCCCTCTTTGGTCCCCGATTTTAAGACACAGCCTATTCCCTCAGCAGACCTTGCTTGCTTCCACTGCATTTGTCTCCATGCTCGAGAGGCGCAGCTCAGGGCACGCTGCAGTGGCTGGTGAACCCAAGTGCTATCAGTGTTTCCCCTCAAACAAAATTAAGGCTTTTACATAATTTACAGAAGAAGTAAGTGCCTTTCTTTGTCTGTGATGCAGAACTGAAGTGACTCCACATTGTATTCCTTGATTTAGGTATGGAGAGTACAAACATCTTATTTCAACAGAACAGCTTCATAACCTTTGTTTAAAAAGCCTCTCTTCCCTGGGGAGAATGTAAAAGCCTCTCTGGAAGGCAGCAAGTTTGAGATGGCTGTGATCTCATTTGCGTGTGCATGTGTTTCCACCTGTATGGGCACATAGTTAACATCTCTGCTGAACACTCCCCACCCAGCAGTGCCACCAAGCACGGGTCTGGCAAGTTCACTCCATCGTTACCCTCCTCAAGCTCTTCTTCCTTCCCTCCACCTCCTTTCTGAGCAACAGGCTCCAAGTAAAAGAATGAATGCACACACAAACAGGACATCAGAAAACAGCCATTACGAGGTTTCAATATGGAACAGCAGTGTGCAAAAATTCAAAACCAAAGCTATCAAGCCTGCTTTGTGTATCAAATGATGCTCTGAACAAACGCTTTTAATCTCTAAAGGGCATGTGGAAGGTAGAGCTCCCTAAACACCTTCCTGTCATCCACCTTCTGACGTATCTATCACCTCACCTCAAATCTCCTGGAGAGGTTTGCTAAGCCTTCGTGAGGCTGAGCACTTGGTATGGAACAGGGGAAGTGCCTTGTTTTGATTTTAGTTTAAATATTTAGACACAATTTGCATCTAATTAACATGTTCTGCAGTTTGTTACAAAAACACACGCAGAGAGACTATAGTAGCTTTGTTAAAATGTCATATCCAAGACAACGCTGCTATGCTGTGACAGCTTACCTCCTCTCACCTCAAAATTAGCAATAATTCCACTCAAGGAGGATGCTTTTACCTGATGTGCAGATAATCATCACTGCCTCTCAGGAAAACAGAGCAGTTCCTTGGAAAATCCTCAAAGGGACCAGAGTGCTGAGATGGAGAAACATCCTAGGATAAGCTCACAACGAGGGAGTGCTGGACAGCACAAGCCCACTGATAAGTGGTGCTAATGTGCAGGTTGAATACATTTTGCCAGTATAGGCTAGAACATTTCAAGATATGAAATGATCTGTACCAGAAAAAAAAGCTTTTACCCCAGTGCATGTGTTATGCTGGAGTCCTTGCCAGACGTAAGAGTCCCCAAACAGCAAACGCACCCAAACATTGCTTTTCCAGCTAGCAGGTATCCCAGTGCATGAGCCGAGCTGCACACAGCTACAAGCTCTACACAGTAACTGACAATTGCAGATCATCATGATAAATCTGGTACGAGAAAAACCAATTACCTTAATCCTCCTGGAACACCACTGTACCTGGACAAGCATATAATTCTCTTTGCTATACACAAGGTTTTCAGCATCTCCTGGGTATCATTTTTATGACCTACTCTTTTTCCTTGCTTCCGCCTCCAAAATGCACACATGCAAAAAGGAATGTATTTCAGATTAATTTAGCATCAAACCCACAACTGGGACGGGGGCACAGTGGTGGTCAATAAAAAGTCTAAAGAGCATCAAAAGTACCTGCCTGCATCAGTTAAACACTCTCTATGCCTTTGACTGCACTGTGCAAAGCCCACACCTGCTCAGAATGACTCACTCAAACTACAAAAGGAAGGAAGAGCTGAAACTAAAGTCTTCTGGGAGTCTTGTCTGCTTTCTAGCTCATCTTTCTTCAGTGATCCATCATTCTCTCTCTCTGGCCCTACTCATCTGTCCAGTCGACTTCGGTGGAAACCGGTCTGGCTAGGGAAATTGAACAAAAATCAATATATATATTTCAAAAAGCAGGAGACAAATGGACTTGTTATCTTCAAAACCATCTTTAAGGCTTGAAAAGGAAAAAAAGAATATGTACAAAAGAGCTATGGGCAGCCAAAAAAGAAAAAACCCCTATGATTAAAAAGCATCCATTGAAGTGTGTCCAAATCAGAGAACAATCCTTTAAGCATCAGGAAGAGAGCCGAGGCCATGGTTCATCCCAGATACAAAACATTCCCACTCTCTGGCTCTCACAAAGGGCCTGAGAAGTAATAAGGCATTTTCTCAGTTTAGAGAATGGTTTCCAACACAATACACTTCTATAATAGATCAAAGATGTAGAGCTAATCAGATAGGACATATTCATAGAAATCAAACCTGGGGAAGTTGCCACCTCGACAGAGTTCTCTATTGATAATTTCCTGAGCTCTTTTCTTGCAGAGGATTCTGCTCACTCACATTCCCAACCAGCAGACCCCACTCTTGTTTCCAAGCATTTCACTGTATGAGTTCAGTGAGGATAAAAGCAGCAGGGTGGGCAGAATGGGGAGAAGTTTTGTTATGAAGCTGAAATCATTGGTCAGGGGGCAGTAAAGGAGCTTTCACAAGATCTAGGCAGTGAGCTATTTCTCTTGAGTTTTGTTCTCTTTAAAGCAACCATCTTCCTTCAGGTGAAGGATAATAAATCATACAAAAACAGGAGCTGATGCTCAGGAGCTTGCAGACCTGGATTATACTAATCAATATGTATTCAGGATATCTTCATGCAGCAAGATCCATAGCTAGTATAAATCAGCACATCCCTGTACAAAGCCTATTCCAATATAGTTTGTTATTCTAGCTGCTATAATTAGAAAACACCAGCTCCAGAGAAGAGTCTGGCTGAATCTGCTCTCATTTTAACTTTCAGTCAGCTCCCCAGAAATCCTCCTCTGATTTGACAAGTGGCTGGAGAGGGAGACATGTCACCATGATGGAAGAGCAAGTCCAGAAAGAATGGATGGAGTCACATCCCAGAGCAGAAAGACCTACTAGAGACATGGATGATGCATTAGGAGGAGGCAGAGCAAGCTGAAGAACATGCTCTGTGCCATCAATCCTGAGGGACGAGGTTGATACCAACACTGACACCAACAAAACACATCCTATCCATCTTGCACACAGTGCAGCCTGTGAGCAACCTCACTCCAGACAGGAGCAGCCAGCGCAAGGAGCACTACAGAACTTTATACAGTATCCTCACAGCAGAGACTAAGGTCCGAGTCCTAACAGTTATTTTTTAGGATAAGGTCAAAGCCCTTCAAAAGGTGAAGCATTTTAGATATAACAAACCGCACAATTCTATTACAGCTCCACTTGCACAGCACACTCAGGCTGCCCATGTCACCCTCATGAGGACTTTTTGGCCTAATCACCATGTAAAACTTGAAGGAACTATGCTCGGCATTGAAAGTTGCTCCAACAGGAACTATTTGGTATTGTTTATTATATTTACTATTCAGAAATTTTAAAATATTTCCTTTTTAGCCTTTGAATCAAAAGATTCTTAAACTAAGCACTTGCCGCTGAGAGCAAAGTGCAAGAAAACAGCAGCTGTCTCAGCAGCCAAAGCTCCAGTGGTGTCAGTGCTGGTATCATTCCGAGAGCCTTAAAGAGAGTCAGTTTTGTCACATCACAAGTTCCAGAGGGACAAACATTAGGGATATATAAAGCCCATCCCTTGCCTCAAGCTGCCTGTCTGCATATCTAATTTCAAGTTTTTTGGTGCTCTTCATCTTGGTTCAATAAGCTTAACTCACTGTTAATGGCATAGTTAATTGCCTAATTGTGAAAATAACTGCATCCATCTAGTAAACAGCATCCTTCATGGAAAAAATCTTTGTCAGAATGAATGCTCCTACGCTCACACAGCGGGCGCTAATTTGTTTTGTGTGAATAGGTGAATCGCTCCTTAAGTATCTGGGTATGCATTATGATCTAACACTTCTATAAGACTGTTAACTTGGAGTGTTGGAGATGACAGATGTTTATTAGTCAACACAAATATAACCCTCCCCCAGAATATTAGCTTGCCTCATGTATATTGATTAAACTCCTTGCAACACTTCTACAGAGCAGGGCAGCTTTATCCTCATTTTATAGACCAGAAACAACAGCACTAGGAAGTTAAATAATTTGCATGAGATCCCACATGGCACCTGCGGCTGAACACACCTCCAGGGATGGGGCAGCCACCAGTGCTCTGGGCAACCTGGGCCAGGGCCTCCTCACCCTCACAGCAAAACATTTCTCCCTAAGATCTCAACTCAGTTTCCCCTCTTTCAGCTGAAAAACGTTCCCCTGTCCCTGCAACTCCCTTATCAAGAGTCCCTCTGAGCTTTCCTGGAGCCCCTTTCAGTGCTAGAAGCTGCTCTAAGCTTTGTTCTCCAGGCTCAAGTAGTACATTGGAAGGATGTTAGCAGTAAGCAGGAAATCTTGACCTCCATAGGCACAGGACATGGGCACTGAAGTTTACTCCCTCATACCAGTCTCCATCTGCCCTATGCAGTGAGATAACTCCTGCTTCAGCCTCACAGATCATTTTGCACTTACAGTGTCACCCTCAGAAAGGGACTGATCCTCTGGCCTTGATTAAAGGCACCGAACTCCAACTTTGTCTTGTTTCTGAGAAGTGCCCTTTGCCTGTAGACATCCAAGTACTTCACAGTGAATCAAGAATTTAGAACAGCCTCTCCCCATCCCCTCCTCCCCTGGAGTTTCCAGCACAAGTTCTGTAATGCTCCCCCCTAAATGGAAGCAACAGAGAAGGGCTTGTCAATCCTTGTTCCGAAGCTGCTACGCCTGGAACCCATCCTAGCAGGCACAGCTAATGTGAAGTAAATGCCCTATAAATAATCAAAGGGGAAGAATCATTAGCCAGCCATCTTGTAATAATAATTTTAAATGAATGTGTAATTTAGAGAGAATAATTATAAGACAAGGCCCCTTAACCATAATGAATGCACTCAGATAATAACTCCTGCAGGCTCAATCCTGCCTTGGGGAAGCCTGTGTTCTTTTCTTGGTACGACAACCTTGCTGGGAAGGAACACAAATGCAATGGGACTGACTGCAAAGCCTTCGGGGGGGCATAGGTAGGAAATAGCTGCCTGTTCAGACCACGGGCTGCTAAGAATAGTCAGCTCTCGCCCTCACATGTACTCTGGTGCCAGGCGTGACTGTCAAATGGGGAGCTGCAAGGACAAGGGTAGCCTCTAACAGAGAGCAGCACCCGAGCTGTAAGCAAGGTAAGGCCCTTCATCTAGGAGAGTGAACTAAGCATCATCTGGCACTTATCCAGGTTCCCCAGAGACCGGCTTCCAAGGTCAAGCAGGGATTTTACCTTGTAGGCCACTAAGCTGAGCACTGAAGGGCAATCCCAGCCCCCAGCATGCAATACCTAAGCTGCATAGCCCACATCTTGCAGGTGGTGCTTTTCTGGACGTGCCCCACAAGAGAAGCCAAATGACATTCACAGAAGACGGTGTGCAGAGAAGAGAAAGCAGCAAGGGGTCCAGGAGCCTCCAGCTCACTTCAGCATCTTTTACTTATGTATTTCAGAAGCAGATTACAAACTTCCCCATATGACATTACTTTGCCCACCTGTACTCCACTCCCAATAGCTTCTAGCGACAGCCAGAGCTATTTATCCAGGTACAGCAGCAGCTCTTGCACCAATCTAAATCCTGGGGGGAGACTGCCTAATGAAATCTAATGGAGCAAGTGAAATAAGGAGCAGAGAACCTCTTTGTCCCACGCAGCAGCTGTCACATCGTGGCAGCCAGTTTGCAAGGCTTGCCCTAAAACTGGCAGGAGGAAAACAGTCCTCATGACTTACATCTTTAAAGTGACTTCTATGAAATCCGGCTAATAATAACCCAAATCCCAGCTTTGCCAGGGTGGAGGACACTGCTGCTCTATAGTGCTGCAAGTCCCAGGAGGAAATGCCAACTAGAATTGGATCCTCAGCATCTAATCTGCCAGGAAATTTGCCTTTTTTCCAGCCCCTCATCTTCAGTTGCACATTTCTTTCCCTTTTTCTCCCAGTGGAGAACTAAAGATAGCAAAGCTGAGGCCAAACATAACGCCAGACTTTCCCAGATAATAAACAGGACTGCACAGTCTCAAAGAAGCAGGAATCAGCTCATCCCAGAGCCATCTGGGAACTGAATGTGTCAGAAATCAGCAGAGTTGTAATAACACCACAAAGTACCATCAGAGATCTCGTGCAACAGGGACTTTATGAAGTTAGAACCAATTCCCACTTGTCTTACAGCTATGGCCAACACAGAACTGAAACTGTTGTTCTGTTGCAGCAGTCACGAGACTGGAACTGGGAAGAAGAAAGAATACCCGTGCCTTACCACAGACTTTGCAGGCTTCAGACAAAGCCTCCTGAAGGTAACAGCTACAAAAGCTGCTTTTGAACTGCACTGGAGGTCAAATCTTAGAGCCCTGGGGCACCAGCTATGCCAGTCTACCCTGGGAGCAGAACTCTTGTGAAAACCAGCCACTGTCTGCCTTTCATCAGCCGTGAGTTTGTCTGCTCTGTGCCCAGAGCTGACACTAGCACGCAACCAGCACAGACAGTGAAGCAATACAGTTAGACCACAATCTTGAACTCCAAGTTAATGTGATATTGTAGATGTAACCATTATGTCTTATTTCTCCTCTGCATACAGCTCACAACTCACCGCAAGGAGCAGTCACGGACAACTTCATGTTAGAATCATTTCCACTGAGACTCTTTTGATGGTGCTCCTTCACAACATTGAGTGGTTGCACAGCGATGGTGTTTTAGTTTCCATCATGCTAACAAGTATTGATAATGATGCATCAAGCTAAACACACAGCACTTATCCGAGCACAGTTATTGCTCCACAGCTCAGCATGAGCCGTTTTATAGCACAGCAATATTAGTTTCCTCTTCAAGTTGAGACCCCAGGGCTGACAGCATCCCTTGGTATTTGCACTGGCAGGGCAAGAAGTTTGCCATCAAGGCCTCCATCAGAGTTTACATGCAGTGCTTCCACTGGGGAGAGACTGCAACAGCTCCATTACAGCAGGTAGTACAGAACTGATGGCAGGGACAGGAGGTGAGAACCATAAGGGCAATACATTGGGAACAGGAGGGTACAGCTGATCCCCTAACTCATTCCCTGCTCTGGCAGCAAGTGTTCCTGCAAACTGGCCTCTCAAACTGAACAGGTAACTTCCCTTTTGCAAGGTCTTAATGGGCTATAGTTGCCTCCCTAACATCCCAGTCACTTCTAGGACACCCCTTCACAAGATACCCAAGCCCTCCATTCAGGATCCTGTTTCCCCAGGGTGCATTGGCACATCAGACTATACTGCACCAAAACTGATTGCAGCAGAAGGTGCAGGGCAGCATAATTCAGTGCTTATAAGCACAATGGAGAAGAGTCAAAAGTGAATGGTTAACAGCTTTTGGGCTAGAGATTCTAGCTGAGGTTTTCAAGGGTGACAAAATCCGGCTGCTGCTGGGCTACTAACAATTAATGACAGCAGTGGGTGCTAGGCTGACAGCTCCTGCGAGAGCTGTGCAGCCCACAGCCAGCCAGGCAGCTCTCCCTGGGTACAGTACAAGGCTTAGAGTTGAGCCAAGGATATGGAGCAGAAAGCGCAGGGTTGCAGAGCCCGGAATGCTTTTCCTCACACTGCAGATAAAGCTGCACCCTTTTCTGAGACTGACTCTGTGGTAAGGACGGCCCTTTGGTCAGAACAGAAGCCAATGCTCCCTTGCTATGACAACCAGGCCTAGAGCAGTGCCTCTAAGCTACAGGCAAGCAATTCAGAAAGGGAATATTCCAGATCTTGTAGCTCCCAGCTCGTTGTTATTCCAGCTCCTGACCCTGCCCACTTCACAACTGTGTTCCTCTCGAAGCAATGACTGAGCATTCCTTAGCAACAAACTAAATGACTGGAAGCTTTTTCAGTTGCACATGAAGAGGTACCAGAATATTGCTTTTTTGCTGGCTAATCCAAAGCACGTACACAAAAAAAATGGGAAGTAGGCACCTTTTTTAGCTCAGCCCAGCTCAGATCCCCACTGCTCAGCCCTGCTCTCATTCTGACAGGCATCCCAGTAACCGTCCCATGCAGGAAACGCACACAGCGGCATGAGGATGCCACCAGGAGAACTGAGGGGTCTTGTATTTGTTTAATGAACTGAGCAATCCATATCACTGGATTAAACAGTCCCTTTTCATGGTAAGCAGCTTTCCCCATCCCCTGTCCTTTGCCTGACCAGACTTTATTCATTGCTCTGTTTTTAAAGACATTCTGCAGCCCAGATTTAATTTATGAACGGAATCCACCATCTACTTGATTTCTTGTTTTTCTGCTTTAAAAGCTCCTTACTACAGGAGCCCAGCTAGCAGATTTACAGGAGCACTTAGTGTTGCTGCACACATTACATGCACACGTCCATTACCATGTTGCTTCCCTGCCTGCTGCTGGAGATGGAATTTTGCTTTTTTACAGTTCCTGCTATTCCCCTTCCAGCCTGACCCATCAGTGCCTGACAAAGTGATCTCGAAGCCTCTCCCGTCTGAAGGATTTAGCATATCTTAATGGGTGTGATGTTACTATTCATCTCAGTCGACTGAGGAAATAGCTAGATGGATGTACTGGCAGAGAAAACAAATAGAAACAGACCACAGATGAAATGTAGCTTCCCTTCTGTTAGAAAGGACATGAACACTACAGTGACAGGGAAGGCTAACAGACATAATAATTCCATTCATACAGCTTTCATGAAACAGCCAGAGGAACGAGGCTATGTTAGTACCGAGTGGGCTTTGCATTTTCCAGGATGGGCACAGATCATCTGTCCTTTATAGTAGCTTTTTTACATACTTGAAGGCTGCTATCACATTCATCTTCTCTAAACAACCACATTTTACTCACTCTCCTCTCATAGGTCACACTTCCCAGCCCTCTGCACATTCCTGTAGCTCTCCTCCATTAGCTGGCTCCATCCTAAACCTCAGTGTCCAGATCCAGATGCAGTGCAGCAGCTGACACCCCAAAAATACTGACTAGAATGGAACTACAATCTCCCACCTCTGGCCAGCATCTGCCCTTTGTAACATCCCCACTGTCATGGTTTGTAAAGTCAGTAACTATCTCCTCTTCCTTTTCTAAAACATTGCAAGTAGCCTGTTTGAGCAGGAAGCAGTTTCTTGGCCCTTTTTTCAGTCTCTATTGTGACTTCCAAGGGCTCAGACCAGCCTCTAAGACCATTTTATGTGCAAGAACTACTCAAATATAAATAACCATCCCAATAATAAAAGTGTGAGCTGGTTTGAACTTAATACATTTGTTATCTGGCCTAGAAAAAGACTTCTGGAGGAAATTGTGCCAGTAACTGGATTTTCAAGTTGTTAAAAAGAAAAAAAAATTAAAAAAAGCAAACCACTGTTCTTTAATTTAGGGCCAGTGTGACCTGGCAATTAGTCATAGGACAAGGCTCCAGCTCAATTAAGATAAACAGCCCAGTATAATGAAAACGGTAATGTGACCAACAGGAGCAACCTGAGTTATGGTCTCAATTTTCTCCATGCCTGATGGATTTGAAATAAGTTCAAAGAAGGTCAAGTGGTTGACTTTTCATTTGCTGATCTCACACAAAGTTTTTCTATCCACTTCTCTCTCCTTGTGAGTGATGAACTTATCATTGCTCTGTCTCCCAGGACCAAGCTCCCCCCGAGCTGTATCTGTGCTGTGAAGGAGGTCCAAAACCAAAACTTCAGAAGGGCAAACTGCAAACTTTCCAAGTGCAGTCCAAGGAAATGTGACTTCCCGTTCTCTCTGCAGGTTATCTCCTGCCTGGTGTTTCTCAGGCTGATCCCTTTCACATCAATCAGCTCAGAGTTTAAAAGGAAGCAAAGAGCAAAGCCTAGCCTTGCTGATAGTCTTTGCAACTCAGTCATCTGACTACAGAGAACAGCACCAAAGGGAGCACAAAACAACGTCTGAGGGCACCTCAGTACACCCAAGAAAGCAGGAGAGACTTGGGATGCATCTGCATCCTTGATAAGCCTTCTGCAAGGCTCCCCCCTTGATAGAGGCTGATCACACCTTTGTCAAATGTGCGTTGGGAAAACATTACAGTCTCCCATTTCCTAATAAATGTGTCCAAGCTGAAGGTTTTGCCTGCCATTCCTTGCTGGAAGACTCAGTTACATGGAATCGTAGAATGGTTTGGTTTGGAAGGGACCTCAAAGTCCATCCAGTCCCACCCCTCCCACTGGATCATGGGCTCCAAGCCCCATCCAACCTGGCCTGGAACCCCTCCAGGGATGGGGCAGCCACCACTGCTCTGGGTGACCTAAGCCAGGGCCTCCCCAGCCTCACAGCAAAACATTTCTTCCCAAGATCTCATCTCAATCTCCTAGCCTCCATCCATGGAAGCCTCCCCTTCCCACCTCCCCCAGCAAGGTGGTTCCTGCAGGATTTGTGCAGGGCAACGTCGCCACCCAGTGGCCACCAGCCCGGGGGCCAAGACCTACCCGCCACCCTCACCTCTGGGACAGCTCAGCTCTGCCCTCCACCTGCTCCGAGTCAGGGATGGTGCAGGGATGGCGATGGCAGCCCAGGGTTGAGCATGCAGTAGCCAGGCACCAGCATAGGCAGCTGCTGCTACCCAACAGCACTACCTCCTCCAGCAACACTTGCTTTCCTTGCCCACTCGGCATCCCTCAAGTTCCACAGCTGAATCATTAAACAATGCAAGGGGATCTCTCACCGTATGCAGCAGTACGGGAGGTGCTCCAGCTCTTGGATCATCTTCGTGGCCTCCTCTAGACTCACTCAAACAAATGTACATCCTTCCTGCGCCGAGGATTCCACTTCAACAGCCCCAATTTTAGTTATGAAGCATGTTGGCCCACAAAGCTTTAAAAATTAAATAGTTATGCATCCTACCTCAGCAAGCTCTTGGCTGGGCACCCAGCAGCCACCCTCCAAAGCAGGCAGAGTCAATTCACTCTGATGCACGCTCAGAGAATCCTCGCTAACAGGTAAGGAGGGTTTGTGGATTGTTTTGATCAATGCAACAATTTCTCATGATGATGTTCAATTAGAATATAAAATCAGCCACATTAGGGTAAGAGTCTCAAAAGCTATTAATTCCTGAGAAAAAGATAATGAATCTAATAAAATTAGATTTTCCTGCTCCCAGAAGGCCACTGGGAGTTATATATAAGGTACAGATTGCCACGGTGCCATTTAATTGCATCAAGTCAGGCTGGGACTCATAGCAAGTACTTTGTCACAGGGATGTTAGCAGAAAATATTTAATTTAGTCATAAAACACTGCTTTTGAAGCAGCCACTAAGCAAGCATTTGTAATGGTGATGCAATCACAAAGAAAGCAGTTCCCGTGAGGGTCCCCAAGATGAACACTTATCTTGAAATCAGCATAAGCTCAGCCATTTGCAGTCCACAACTCCCATCTACCTGCTATGGAGGCATTTGGAAATGAGTTAGAGCTCACCAGTAGAGCTGAGCCTCATACGTGGGCAGGGCCTGTGCTGACAGGCATGTGAACAGCAATGCAGGGAGACTGCCAGGCTGCAGCCGTGCTCAAAGTACAACCAGCAGGAATGCTAGCACTGAGGAGCAGGCACAGATAAAGACCTGAGCTCTCTGCAGTGCTGTGTGGGCTGTCCCAACATTCACATTCCTCCAGAATGTCATCTTGCTTCTCCTCTCTGAAAAAGGCAGGACAAGAACCAGCAAGAAGGAGTAGTATGAGACAAGCATGTGGTACCAACCAGCTCCTGTCCCTACTGGGTGCAGATGGAACTGCATTTCATCTGTCCCCACCGACAGGGGCTGCAAAGGCTTAAAGACCCAGAAATGCACTGAATTCTGCAGCTGGGAGAGACAGGGACACTACTGTTAAGGTGTTTAATTCTTCACACATTCCTGCTTGTTTTGTCCTCAGCTTTTTTGTCAAAGCTCCCTCTTATTCTGGTAAAGAGGAGGAAAAACCCTTGTGTCTGAGAAATTCCATTCAGGAGCTGCTTTTTTAACATTTCCTACCAAAATCCCTCTACCTGATGGATTTTAGTGTCACAGACGCTGCTGCATACTGAGCTCCCAAGGCTTTCTCTGGGAACCACTGAGTATTTGTTTAAAAATGAAGAGGTTCAAGTGCCCCACTTAAAAAATCAATTCAATGGGTGTCAGCATAGGATGCCGTCTGATCTTTCCTGGAGGAGATTCTCCCCCTCCTACCTGACTTCCTCCACAGCCCTTTGTAGCCCAAAAGGTCCTCCCCTATTCAGATGTAGATAATAGCATTTTATTGATGCAGAGGGAGGATTCTATTGGCTACCTGCTCATTCACTGAGATTTGCTGGGCTGAATAGAAATGACCATGGATGACAGACAGGGTGACACCCTTTCTGACTCCTGAGAAACTACATGAAATCAGTCCTTCCAACCCTCCTGCCCAGGGAATGACTGCTGCCAAGGCAGAGACCTGGAGGCTTACATGGTCCAGCCTACGTTGCTCAGCATATGCAGAAAAGGACCCAAAATATTTCCACTTTCAAAAACTGAGAAGCTGAGCTTTATTTGTAATGACATTCCCCAAGAGTGAGGTTCTCTGACAATTTTAAGATGTGAAAGCAAAGTCCCACCAAAACCACTCATTTTCATCTAGAAGTCACTTTTTATCCCCAAAGTATCTCAGCAAAACGCCTTTTAGCAGCATCACCCAGGGGTGAGAAACCCTCAGTACCTTTGCACTTTGCAATTTGGCTCTTCAAACACAATCTAGCTCTAGATATTGTTTCCCATCTGCTGCAAACAGATGCTAGCTTGAAGGCTCAAGAATTTGTTTTGTGGAGAAATTTTCCCTCAAGGAAAAGGACTGAAGCCCCAGTTCAACTCTTATTTACCTCCTTATGCCACGGAAAGTCTGTGCTGCAGTACCACTACACGTGAATTCTGCAAGGGATGCCCACACGCTCTCCAGGCTCTCCCCTGGACCACACACTGCTGATGCTCTTCAAACTGGCTGTCGAGAGGGTACTGTTAATATTAAATGCAACACAGCTGCTACACCAATTCACCTTGATTTCAAAAGAAAGCTGAGTCAACAAAGTTGTCACAAAAAAGGTTTGCTTCTTCGTAACAATAAGAGTGACTAATTAACAATCAATAATACCAATAAAAATTGAGACTGACATCCATGAGGGGCACTATGCCAATAGTTTACCACCTGTGATAACAAAGCAAGGAAGCCTTGCTGGGTGCAGACAAACACATGAGTCAGTTCAGACTGAGATGATACAGCTCAAACAGTCACTCAAAGACAGTGTACAAACTCATCTTGGGCTTCCTTTACCTCTGATGCTTCAGAACACTTGGGGTTTCAAACACATTTGCTCTCTGCTGACTTCATAAGCTCAAGGTACAGGTAACAATGGAAAACTCCAGTCTGCGCTTTACAGTTAGCCTGAGCTCACGGTCCCTTCTGGACTTGGAAATGGAAGAGCATTAAGCTACCAGCACAAGCATGCGAGGCTCAAATAATGGTGCCCTGAGTCAGCTCAGCCATCATTCACATCCCAACTAATCCTGAGGACTGACCACAAGTCTTGGAGACCGTGATTGTCATTTGGCTCAGTGTAACTCTTGGTACATCAGAGCCTTGGTAATGCTGCACTAAAAATAACAGCCATCATCATTTTCCATAAGCAGATCACTGCATCTTCCCGACTCTAGAAATGCAGCAATTATGGCAATGGCTCCCTTGGCTCAGTTTTAGCCTGGTCACTAATCTCTTTGCATCAAAGTGATGGACAGCCCAGCTCCTCACAGCAAGAATTATTTCTCAGAGCCTTCATTTAGCAACAGACATTGGATCTCACAGGATCTCAAACGGCTCTGTTCTGCATTGCCTTCTCTGCTGCAAACTCAGAGCCGCACTCCTCCTGTAGCTGAACCAGGACAGAAAGCATTTTTCCTGCCTGCCAACACCCTGAAGTTTGTGTTGAAATGCCATCCATTACAGCCTACAGCCAGAAATAAAGCCTGGCACAGCCCCGTGACCCTGGCTCCAGCTGTCTCTCGGTTTTAGAGCAAAGGTTTCAGAAAGGTCAGAATCAAACCCCAGCAGGAAGCACAGCCCTGCCAAAAATTAGCTGGCAGTGAAAGCGGTGGAGTGGCTTCCTTCTCCCAGAGGAGCAGACTGAAGGCATCTTCTATCGGGGCTACAGAAATGGGAAGGTTTACACTTCAACCTTTGCAGTCTGGAGCCTCAGCTTCCCCTCTTGAGACATTTCCCCCCTTGCAACCGGCTCTGTTGGCAGCAGCTCCCCTTGAACCCCAACTTTGTATTCACCATGAGCCAGAGCCTGCACCACAGAACTCAGGAGCATTGTTAGCAGTGTAAAACACTATTCTAGTGCAAGGAAACACGAATATTCATGCCTCCCACCAAAACCTCTAACACACCCAATCTAAATTTACAGTTTGAAGCAACTATCAAGTTCAGAGACTTTTTTTTTTTTGCCTCAGAGGTCTGTTAATTCCTTACATGGCATCTGTGTCGGGGAAGCCAGTAGTTATGGGATGGGAACTTGTTCCAGAGCAAAACAAATTTAAACAGAATGAGGAAAACCAGTAAAAAAGGCAAACAGCTGGCTTTAGTTAAGGTCTTTCTCTAAAACATCTGCCAAGGGATTCAAAGGAGAATGGCAAGCTCCCTTGAGAACAGATGAGCCCAAGTGGAGACACTAGTTTGTTTTATTTAGAGATGTGGGATTTACCCACATGTCAGCACACACAGAGTACAGTTTGCCCCTCGCAGATGCTGCAGGCATAGAGCCATCTTGGATACCTCTGTGGGACGAGCCCTTCATGGGTACTGGGCTGGCAGGATCTCGGACCCCCAGGAGAAAGGGCTGGGAGGGTTTAGGTCAGCTAGAACATCATCATGCCCCCACACTAAAGAACACGAGATATGAATGGAAACAGGCACAAGGGTTAGAAGTACCTGCAGTTCCTTTTGATACCATATGGGTTTCACTGGGCCCGAGCACTGAATACCCTGGGATTCTGGAGAGAGGGAAACTCCTACTCACAACTCTCTTAACCAGGTTTTTGCCCAGCAGACTCTCCTGCCCTGGGATGACACCACTGCAGCGCAGCTGCACGTGGCACAGCTGACAGCTCATTTCAGCAGCTCTGAGATAGGAAGATGAAGGCTGGTGTGAGTGCAGCGCGGCTGGGGGAGTCAGAAGCTCCAGAAAGCACAAGCAGCAGCAACAGCACTGAGAATGGCAGGTGTCAGTGGCACCACGATTAAGCTGCCATGAGGATCCAGATTACATTCGTGTAGCTTCTCAGGTCACCCACGCTGGAGAACAAACTACCACCTAAAAGCTCAGGACAGCCTGCACTCTGGGCTTTGAGTGGGCAATGCCATTATCCTTCCCATAGAGATGTGGAAACGGATACACTGAGCGAGTAAGTCCCCTCAATAACTTTGCCAGTCGGGGATGGGAATAAAGCCCCATTCCCTGTTCTGGCAGCCACATCAGTTTTATCTACTTGCCCATCCTGCTGCTCAGCCACAGCCTGCACCTCTGCTGCCCTGGAGCCCTGGCAGCATCCAACTGGAGAACATGCATAACCACCACAGAGATCGCCTTCCATCTATGGCAACTATAGCCTCTCTGCAACATTCACACATCTGGAGAGACACTTGTCTGAGACCAGGGCAGAAAAGTACAAGGGAACAAGGGCACTGAGTGCACATTAAGCCCCCTTCCTCCTGCCTAGGGAGAGAGTGGGAGGGACAACAGCATCACAAAGGAAAATGACTCATTAAGAGGTATCAGGATTTATTTACTCCAGCACATAAGACAGCATGGCAATAAGGACTATATTTAACTCCACACTGTCTTGAGGTTAATGCCTCCATTTAAATGGAAATTGAGTGCCAAATTATTAGAACCTGTTTGCAAAAAGGCCCCAAATTATAAGGAAAATTTGTCAGTGCAGTACAGTTCCAGTAAGTGTTCCTGTTACTCATCTCAACAGGCTAGACCTGACTGAAGGTCAGTGCCTGCTTTCCAACAAGCCGAACATCTCTGCGTGAGCGGTGTCCTCAGGAGAGTTCACCTGGGAATGGAGGATAAAATGGGGGAGGGAGCCAATTCAGAGATGAGATCAGCCCCTGAGCTGGGCAGACAATAAGTCAGCTGAGAGAAATAGGTTGTATGCAAGCAGGGACAAGTCAGACTGAAGAGAGTCTTATAGCAGTTTAGTGGTGCCTAGAAGGAAAAAGGGTCTGAGCTGAGATTATTACAGTAAAAAGGCTCTTACAAGTAAAGAGGCAGATGAAAAAATGACAGTTTACACAGATTAAATATTCAGCTACTTCCAATGGAGCCATGCATCTCATATTGCAGGAGAGGTGGATTCTGGCTGGGCATTAAACTGCATCAGAGCCACTGACTATCCCCAGGCTGGTCCCAGCCCCCACCGCTCAAAATTAACTCAGCTGGCAAGGTCTGACTGCAGCCTGCCATTCTCTGTGGGGCTCTGATACTTTCCCACCTGCCAAACAGTGTAATCAAAGATAATATTGACCCAAAGCTTTCCTTCAAATTCTTTTGAAATAAACCTGGTTACAAAGTGGGAAGAACCAGGATCTCACATATAAACACTGATACTTGGTATCAAAGTAACACAGGAGAAATAGGTGGTTTGATTTTCTGCTTTGACCTAGAATTCAGCAGTTAAATCTGATTAAAATCCAAAATCAATAATAGGACACAAGTATTTCTCACACAGTATAGCCAACGGAAAACCCATTCACTAAAAACTCAGATAATGTATTTAGATGTAGCAATCATTTACACATAAAGGGAGATAATTTTACCAAGAGAAAATAATTCAATATGCATTATAGCTAATGTTTCAACCAGTCTTTAAAATCTACCCAAAATCTTCAGCAGGTAAATCAGAGGGAAGCATTATCCCATGCTAAACCTTAATCAACTGAGGCAGGATGTACAAGGAATTGTGCAGAAGGTTACAAGAACCATGTCTGACAGCAACTCAAAACCTTTCTCTAAGGAATGGTATAAACCCATCATTTAACAGTTTACTTTTAACAGTCATCTAAAATCAAGCTATTAGAGTCTTTTTCTTTAAAGAACACCCTAAGGACACATAATTAATAGCTAATAAGTTCAAAGAAAGCATCCTTCTCAGTTACAAGCCAGGATTGTTAAGAAAGCAGTGTCACTTGGACTCCTGCTTGTTAGGTCCGGCTAAAACCACACTTGATCTGTTCTGCCAGGTGAGAGCTTTGCCCAGCATTCAAGTCAACCCTGAATATGTCATTCGCATTTTTTAAAATTCACTCAAGACTTGCAAGATTCCTGCAAACATGGTTCCTAAATTATTTTCCTTCTTATAACAAGAAATCTTTACACATTGCTTTGGATTTCTGGCTTTTCTCACTGTTCACAGGGAGTATCTCTGCTGCTCAGTGCCAAAATGCCCCCTTGAGTCCTGGCGCGGGGTTTAAACAACCTATGTCTGTATCGACAGGAGCCGACACAAGAATTACTGGCACACTGGACCTTTCAGCTAGAGGGAGAGAGCACTTGAGCAATTTTTTTCCAACTATCTCATGTACAAGAATGAACATCAGATCTAACCACATACATAGACCCCCAATGTGCAAACAGCTGGGAGCCTTCCTGACTTGGAGAGGAAATACAAGCCAAACTCTTAAGCTCTCTAGCCAGCTTCCATTCATCTTGCCTGTCACCTTCCCAGCAAGTCACTGGTTTGTGGTACAAATTTCTTCCTTGACTTTACAGCTAGAGCAGTCCAAAATAGAGACTGAAGGAAAGATTTTAACCATAGGCTTACTTTTGATTTGCCTAAGCTTTAATAGTCATCCCTGGTGGTGAAACATGTGCTGTACAAGGTCACAGCTGGAGCTCAGTATCTAGCCACAGCTTCTTCACCACATCCTCCCCTGAGCCTAAGAGGCTAAGCCTGGTGCCACAGCCCAAGGCTACACCAGCTTCAGGAGCTGTGGTCTCCTCACCCTCACAGCAAAACATTTCTCCCTAAGATCTCATCTCAATCTCCCCTCTTTCACCTGAAAACCATTCCCCTTGTCCTATCCCCGCACTCCCCAACTGAGAGCCCCTCAGCTTTCCTGTAGCCATGCAGCTTCTCCACTGGCCCTGGCCTCAAGCTTCCTTCTTAAGCTGTTTTTGTCAAAATGCCGAGTGCAGGGAGAAATACCCTGGGTTTTGCCAACTGAAAGGACAAAAAACCCACACCAGTGACTCCATGAAGGAGGAATTCAGGTGAAGATGGAACCTTAAAAGGGAAAAACACTTGGAATTGCTACTGACTGGAGAAAAGTATAAAGGAATTAGATCATTTTAAAAATATTTACAGCTCCACTGCATTGCTGCAGAAAAAGCTCATGCTGCCATGTTTAATTTATTTCAGACTTGGAGGAATAAATCTCAGTAAGAGCTAGTGCTTTCTGTTCACAGGCAGAAAGCATGTGTTCACACTTAAGATAATTGCAAACACCCATGGCTTTAAAAAATAAACTTTTATGTATCAGCATAGGCTCCGAATCCAAGCCTACACGCAGCTCCAGTTTGAGCAGCCCTACAAGGATGCTGTTAAAGGCAGCGAGAGGGGCCGAGACTAAGCACGAACACCAAGCGTGTGTGTGGAAGCAATCCTCCTAAAGGGAGAAACTGATCCTTGTAAGAACAAGAACTACAGGACATTGTTCCCCACTTTGATACTGTCCAGTAAAAGCAAAACTACACATCGATCAGTGCCTGGGTGTCACGCTCTGACATTCAGTTCCCACTCAGAGCCCTCTGAGTGCCTTAAAACTGCTGCACATCTACATCCCCACATCCTAGAAACACAAGCACTGCATAATCCTTTTCAAGATACTTCTTACCTGAAGCTAGAGCTAATCCTCTGCGGCTGCTAAAAAGGGAGCGTTAGATCAGGCCTGAAATTATTAGACTGACAGTTCTAAAGAGAAAGAAATCGTTGCATGTTCAGAACACCACACGCAGCACTGCTTCTCCCAAATCATCCACACCCCCTCTTCATCCTGCTTGTCTGTCCCCATCCATTTTCCACAATGGACTCTGCTTGGCCAAAAGCATGAGTGGTTATTCCAGAGATTAGTAATTCTAAAATAAGAGGAAAAAAAAAATAAAGTATCCTGATCTGGAAATAGAAGATGAATTTTAAAGGTGCCTGAGGAATCAGTCATTAAAGACAAATCACTTAGCAGTGTCCTTTCTGTAAGGCACATTCCTTTTGATCAGTGAGCTTTTAGCTACCTTGCAGAAATGAAGTTACACAGAATTTTGAGACAGAGCCATTTGAAAATGGAAAGCAAAACTTTTCAATTGAATCTTGAAAGCAACTTTTGTGTTTATTTAGGGTTAAACACAAATTCTGACTAAAAACATATGGATATTGCCCAGAATTATGTCAATACCAAACACAAAGGTGTTACCAGCTCCCTCAGCTGAGCCAGATCCCAGAGAACCCACAGTTCAGGATTATCCCCATTAGAGCTGCCTGCAGAGAGAGAGGGGGAAATGCCATGCCAGGAAGCAGCCGATTTAATATAACGATTGCTTCTCTTTTGTCTCTGGGGCTTATATCTCACCTGCTTCTGTTCCCTGTAAGCATGGCAAGGTTATAAATTCATCCTAGCTTTTGTTCCACTCTCTTTGCTCTCTCAGCCTTCACATTCCAAGTTTCTTTTCCCCAAATTAAATAGAAAGATGCAAAGAGCCGGGTGCCAGGTAGCAAAGTCAATGCAGAGGCACTGCCTCTGATCTGTCACCCAAATGTGATTTTCCTCCTCCAGAGTTCAGAAAGACCCTTTGATCAAGTTTAATTCCTGCAGGGAGCTGACTTGCCACTGATTACAGAAGGAGGCAGTATGAAAAAAACATGGAGTTTGTAGCAAGGGTTGTTTTTTCCCCTCTTGAAGCACTTTGTAGATCCCCTGTTTGGTCCGATTTTGGGATCTTCAGCACTTTAAAGCCATGAGAGAAAACATGTCAGTGAGAAAGAAGCAGAGAGCTGGAAAGAATGGGATATACCCACACCAGAGACACGATGCACAAATTTGGGCTTCCTTTTGCAATCCACAGGGCCATGTTCTCCTGCATACTCCCCTGCGAATGCTACTTTAAAAGCCTTGAACACTAAATTAAGCAGCAATTAAGTTTATTCTCCTTTTCTGATTGCATTTCTTTCAAAAGAGTTACCAGTGCTGACTCATGAATGAGTACCCAAAACCACATCAGCTTTTGCCAGCAGCTCTCGTGGAGCACCTGATTCATCTCATAACCCATTTCATGGGTCTGTTCAATGTTTTACTGCAGAAAAAGCCCCTGTCTACACATATAAACGGAAAGGTCTCAGACCAACAGTCCAAGGCACAGTTGTCATCTTTACCGATAGAATGGGGGGCACAAAGAACCAGAAAAGAACTTTATACACACACAGAAGATATACATCACCTGAAAAGACACAGCTGAGGAGCTGATGTCTGCCTTGCTTTGAAGGGGGCTAACACACAGCATTCCCTGTGACTCAAAGTGCCACTAAAATTATTATGTAAACTGCATCTTAATGGAGAGTGTCGGTATGAGGAGAAATTGCTCATGCAGTAATGGACTCTCTGTACACAGCCCTGGCAGCAAAGTTTATGAGGAATGTGTATCTGTGGTGCTAGGAGCAGGAGGTTTCTTTTAAATATCCTCACTGCAAACCATTTACCATGGAAAACAGTAACTGGAACCAGAACACATCCAGACACATCTGTATCGTGCTACCCTGTCAAAAATGAAGAGTTTAGAAATGCCTTTTTCTGGTTTTATTTTAATTTTTTGTGGTTGCTTCAGTCCAAGAAGAGCTGAGGAGACAATTTCCTGCTTTGGCAAGAGTCTGAGGAACCACTGCTTGAAGAGCCCTACTCCAACCTGGCACAGAACCACACTGCACCAAGGCAATGGGGCCCCAGGCACTTAAATGTGGTTGGGTATTGATATCACTGACAGATAAACTGAGGTGCCAGCATAAATTACTCCATGCACATAGCTTGTGGGACCAAACGCAACAAGAAAATATTTCCATTACACTGCATTCAACAGCTTCATCCCCCATCTCCAAACACTCAACAAACTTGTGGCTGATGAGCCTTAGAATTCTTCTGGCCCATTTCTATTTATCACTACTTTAACTGTGTCTCCACTGGAACACTGAAGGCAAAACACATGTTCCCTTTTACCCAGCAGTGAGCCTTAAGCTCATTTTCAATTTTTATTGTAATCTTGATAGATTAGCACACCGAGAAACATGGAAGCTACTCACCTTTGAGGTTCATGAAGTGTTGTAAGCTGGTTTTGTCCCCTTACTACCTGGCAGCTCACCAATATCGACACAAACATCAAAAGAGTGACTGAAAGCTCTTTTTCTTGTTCTGTGCTAAGCATTCAAGTGCTTGCAAAAGAGATAATTACAGGGAGTCAAAAGTGATGTCTTCAGGGTCTTGCTTTGTAGCCTTAACAGATCATCAAAACCAAGTAATTTCTAAGGAGAGATGTCTCCACATGATGCCACCTTCCTGCTTCAGTGAGAACTAATGGCTCTTTGCTGCATCAAAGCAGCTGAATGTATTTATTTGTAAAGCTCCAGAACTTGGATCTCCTGGAATTGCAACAGGCCACCCTGCAGACTCAGTCTCCAGGCCACTGATGGTGCCTCAGCGTAGATTTGTATCTCATTAAAACATCCCTGGAGAGGGGAGACCCACAGAAGACTCAGTTTACAGTGTGGCAAGGAGCTCAGCTGCACTGTGCCAGGTTGGAATTAAGCCACATCCTCTGCAACGGCAGCCCCACTGCTTGTCAAACCAAGGGAAGGTTCTACCTCAAGGCCAACTCTTGGGCCCACCTCTTCATTCCTGCACCCATAAGCCATGCCTAATTTCACAGTTAGCAACACAGTTTCACTCATGTGAAGGCAGCCGGAACCAGCATGGATGCTTTCCTGAATTCTCTTACTGCCTCTCTAGTTCATAATTCAGGCTGCTCAAGAACATTCGATCTTTTTTTTTTTTTTGCAACTGCAAAAAAACCCAAACAACTATCTGACGGCCACACAGGGATTTTCGATTTCTATTCCTCCTGAGTTTGCTCTTTTAAGTACATCAAAGTTCTTAGAATATCTTCTTGTTGATTACTTCAGCACATGTGAAAACATCTACACATTTTCCTTTCCTGCCTGCCTCTTGATAGATCTGTCTCTCCTGCACTATAGAAAAAGCGATTTGTGGTTTCCTTGATAAAAAAAAATAAGAAAGCTGAATTTAACCAGCCATCTCTTTCAAGCAAAATACCAGCCTGCACCACTACAAACTCAGGTTTTCCCAAGATGGTACCCATGATTACTGCAGAAGACTGCAGAACACAAAGCATTAAGGATAATTTTTTTCAATTTGTTCTCCTCAAACAGGTAAACATTCAGCCAAAGCAGCAAACCACTGCTCGAAGGAACATACATGCAGATAGAGAATGGGGTTATTACCACCAAAAAACAGGCTAAAGCATCGCATTTTTGCATGATCTGTGTGCTGTGTGTTTTCTGGCAAGGTGGCACAAACCTACAGCTATTTAACACAGTAGCTGATTTATGAGAAGCTGAGGAAGAGAAATATCCCTTCAATTTTCACTTAAGCAAACTTCTTTTATTGTCCTGTAATAAGCCCCAAGACATGAGGGCAGAAAGAAGCCAGAACGGCACATCACATCCAGGTCAATTCATGGAAAGTTCAGTGACTACCACCACCTCCAAAGAATTTAGCCCTTGTATTTCCCACAAAACCTTTCCAAAAGTCACTGCAAATATTAGAAGTGACAACAGCAACTAAGTTATCTGCATTTCTCAAGCTTGATGCACAGTCTGTACTGCAGATCTCAGCTCTGGAAAGTGGCTGTACACAGCTATTTCCTCATACCGGCAACTAGAGGCTCTGCTGCTTTGGCAAAGGAAGGTATCTCCACAGGCATGAATTTAAATATAAATGGAAAGCACAAGCAATTCCCCATCATGGAAAAACTCAGTGTGCTCAAACAGATGGATTTTACAGCTTGAATTATTGCATTTCATTGTCTTATGCTGGCAAAGTCCAAGCTTCAGTATGATAAATAACAATCGTGGGTTGCTGACAGGCTGGTTTTTTGCAAGAAAAAAAAGCAAGTGGGCAACCACAGTAAGGGGCATCCTGCTCAGCCTGGAGGAACACAGTCCGAAATCATCCTGGGAGCCAGAGCAGTGGTCAAGGTTTAGCCCCATCCAGCTAACCTTCAGCAGCTAAAATCCTAGAGTTGAGCTCTCAAATCCCACCCCACACAGATAGGGCTGAGGGAGATGAGGGGAGAAAAGATCTGCGTGTTGGAAATACATCTTGAATGAAATAACAGTATTAATAAAATAATTAGAAAGTAATAAAATACATATAAATATGAGATTGTTAATACCAAAGATGCCAGAAAATTAAGCCTTGTTTTGGAGTTCTAGAAAATAAGCATCACTTCTCAGGTCTGGGCAACACGAGGGAGTGATCTCCATCAATCACATGCAACGAGGCAAGAGCTGGGGACAGAAGGTATTTCCCACTAACAGGCACATTCATAAACCTCCCCAGCCATCTTATGCATATTCTATTACTTTCTAAGGCCCAATTTTAACATTATTACCAAACTCTCCCTCATCTGGAGCTGGCTCCAGCTCTCTACTTGACCTTGCCCTTGAGACATGGAGGGACTCCAAACAGATGTGATGACACAGGACACATCTGCTCAGGGCAGATGCTGCTTCACACGAGGCGCTATCACCTCCAGTGTCTGGAAAAAAACACCATTTTAAAGAAAACATGCTATCAGAGGGACATTGCAAAGAACAGAATTACTGAGATTAAAGTTCACTCTAGTTTGAATAGAAAATATACTGCTCCTGGTAACAGCAACTACTCCCAGCATAGTGCTCCCACCCCTCTGACCATACATCACCACAAACACAGCCAAGCAGACCCAGGGAGCGGGTCCACATGCAGCCAGGAGGGATCATAGAATCTTAGACTCACCAGGTTGGAAGAGACCCATCAAATCATCGAGTCCAACCATTCCTATCAAACACTAACCCATGTCCCTCAGCACCTTGTCCACCTGTGCCTTAAACACCTCCAGGGAAGGGGAATCAACCACCTCCCTGGGTAGCCTGTTCCAATGCCCAATGACCCTCTGTGTGAAAAACTTCCTCCTAATCTCCAGCCTAAATCTCCCCTGGTGGAGCTTGAGGCCATTCCCTCTTGTCCTGTCCCCTGTCCCTTGGGAGAAGAGCCCAGCTCCCTCCTCTCCACAACCTCCTTTCAGGGAGTTGGAGAGAGCAATGAGGTCTCCCCTCAGCCTCCTCTTCTCTAGGCTAAACACCCCCAGCTCTCTCACCCATTCCTCATCAGGCCTGTTCTCCAGACCCCTCACCAGCCTCGTTGCTCTTCTCTGGACTCGCTCCAGAGCCTCAACATCCTGGATCTGAGCTTAGGGGCTGGATTCAGGGACATCTCTGCGATGAGGAGCCACCAGGCAGACGACGCCCTCACAGATCGTCCGCCATCTTAGGACTGAGGGAGCCCCTTTTGCGGCCGCCATTTTATACCCAGCGGGGTATGGCCGCTCCCATTGGCCAGTCCGGGGTCAGCTGCCCCCTTAGCCCTGCAGGCCCACAGCCTCTGGCCAGATCGTAATGGCCTCTTAATTAAGTATAAGCACCTAATTAAGTATAAGCACTGGCCTTTTTGCATACCAATGTCCTGCTTTATCGCCTTGGGAGAAGACCCTCTCAAAAAGACACAGTTGTCTTTCAGAGAACGAAATTACAGCAACCGAGTTATTCACAAAACTGACTCTAATTTAGCTCAAACTAGTCAAAATGTTACATTCTGCCCACGGGAGAGGCATTTAATGAAAAGCTTAGCACTTCCCAAAGGATAAAAAATTGAGAATAAACCAATCCTAGTTCTGAAAAGGAAGCGTTGTCACCTGTTTCAGCCTCAGACAGTAGCTCTATTGTGTTCCAGCACCCTACTCCCTTCTCAGTTCTTCAGTGCACAATTTTAGAGGACCTGGGACCCTTCTTCTCCATTTCACTCTCTCTTCCATCATTTAACTAGAAATAGAAGTTCCATCAGCCTTTTTCTTACTTTTTCACCCTTTGCTCTCCAACACAGGGAGTGCCTCATCCTTTTCTCTTACAACCGTGGGGGAGAACCAAGGTGTGTGACCTTGGGAAAAGCTGCCTGGACCAGCAGGAGGGAATCAAAACTCTTAATAAAACCTCATTTTGATGGGTTCAGGCAAAAAAATAACAAGACCCTCCAACCAGAGAAGAGCTGAGAAGGGTGTAAAAGCAACCGGCTTGTAGTTTCTTCAGGTCAAGCTACAGGAGGCCCATGTACAGACCTCTAGCTGGTTTTTCACAGAACACTAAAGTTTTGACAGTCAGGATAGAGGCAGCCTGCAAGCAGCTTTTCCTCCCCTGTCTGCTCCATCTCCAGCACATCACCAAGTGCCGTTTGCCCCTTCCTCCCCACGGTACCACCAGGGTTTTTGGCAGCCAGCAGGCCCCTTGCAGCAGACACGCTCCCAGTCCATGAACTGGCAGACATAAACACTGCTGTGCTGAGGCTGAGCAGCAGAGCCAGTCTTTGGGGCAGTGCCAACGCTTCACACGCTCCTTTTATTTATAGCTTCTGTGACAATCTGTCTTCCTAAAGCTGCCACTGTATTATATCTATTATTTAATGTTTTGTCTCAACGATGCTCTGTAATTTAAACCAGGCTTTAATAGCACATTAAAGCCTTGTGGTGTTATTTTCTTTAACGTTCCCTGGGGACACCTTACAGCATCTTCCAGTTTGGAAAGGGGCTCCAGGAAAGCTGGGAAAAGGCTCTGGATCAGGGATAGGAGAAGGGGTGGTAGTTTTCAGCTGAAAGAGGGGAGATGGAGGTAAGATAGTAAGTCAAAATGTTTTGCTGTGAGGGTGGGGAGGCCCTGGCCCAGGCTGCCCAGAGCAGGGGTGGCTGCCCCATCCCTGGAGGGGTTCAAGGGCAGGTTGGATGGGGCTGGAAGCCCCTGATCCAGTGGGAGGTGTCCCTGCCCATGGGACTGGATGGGTTTTGAGATCCCTTCCCACCCAAACCATTCTACGATTCTGCTTTTTAAGAACACAAGTAGCAAATCCAGCTACAGCTATGGAGCATCCCTGGTATATCCAGCCTGGAATATTCACACTCCCAACAGTTAAAAACACTGGTGCTCCTGTAGCGGAAGAATTCTTGTTCTGTTATAGCTAGAGGAACACAAGTAGATTAATTTCTCTCCTTACAAACAAAGTTAAAAGTATAGGCAGTGGGCAGACCCTCTGTGAGTGGCAAATCACAGACTCCATAGCACCAGAATCTTCTACTCTCCTCTAGAATTGAGTCTTCCTGGTTTTCAAGCATTGGATACACCACTGGCATTAGGATTTAGAAGCAAGCAGAAACATTTGAAGCATGAAATCCTTATTTTTTCCAAACCAAGAAGAAACAGTATCAAGAAATGGCAACTTCCTCATTGAATAAAACCTCTTGGCAACATTTGTTCCTATTAAAATGAAATAGAAAATGCTGATGTTCCTCTACAGCCTGAAGGCTTGAAAACCTTCCAAACACCGATCAAGAAGATTACATAGTTCCCTTATCAAAATCCTCCAATAAAGATTTTTTTTTCCCCCATAAGAGATGTCTTCACAGTCCTTTCTAATTTAACCATCACCCAGAAACCATCAGCCTTACCTGAAAACCCACTGAACTTCTTGATGCCCCCTAAGAGTCCCCATAGTATCAGTACCTTGGAACTTCCAATAGTTAGAAACTACCTTCTATTTCATAGACTGAACATTTTCCTGGCCCTCTTCTCTCCCCTGCTTCCTTATTTCTTCCTTATTATCTCCTCCCATAATTGTTAAACACTACACAGAAGAACTCACAGGTACCTCTCTACGACTGGAGCTTGATCTGCAGCTACAAACACAACATTTTGTTTTCCCCATACACTCCACTAGAATTTATTTTTGGAAACTGTTTAGGATTTCTTTCCCCTCTGTCTTAGGCTCCATCCTCCTATGGGGAAAAAACATACTGCCGTGGTTCCGATACTAAATTTGCAGTTTATTAACCCAAAGCATAAATAAAGCCCAACACAAGCATACAGTCAGACAGGAGGGTTTCAACACATTCAGCACAGCTCTGCCATAACAGGGAGTAGCAATTGTTCCCACACTCCACTAGCAAACATCTGGAACCCAAACTGATTCCCATGTGCCGGTTTTCTCTGCAACACGAACATGAGATTCAACCCATTCCCCACAATCCCAGTCAATAAGTCCCTTCAGAACATCACATTATCCAGACTCTGTTCTTCCCACACTTCACCATCTCCTGTCTACAGGATCATAGTGCATTCTCCAGCTTTGACACCACAACGTATTCCACAGACACTCTCCTCCAAAAGCAAGGCAGGGAAAGCAGGGCTGTCCCAGCCAGATGCCAGGGCAGAGATACTGGGCTCAGAGGAAGGTTGTCTAATCTTTTCTCCGAGGTTCATTCTAATAAGATTTATCTGTTCACCTGTGACAATTACATCCATTCACATGTGGTTAAGCCCACAAGAAAAAACGTAAGAGTAAGCCACAAAATACAAACACCCTTCCTTCACAACAGCCTAGAACGATCCTAAAACATGGGGTTGCCTGCTACGACTTCACTGAACAAATTGGAGCTAAACTGTAGCAGTACCGTGCTTAGCAACAGGGACACATTTTATTAAGAAGAAGCCTTCAGAATCTCAACCAACAACAGTGCAAAACACTGGGATGTGTTCCAGGTACCCCAGATACACACCCCAAAAAAATCAAGGTGCAAGACATCAACAACCAAACAAACAGCCCCCAGAATGAAACAGAAAAATAAATACCTTTGGGAGTAGTTCCTTATGAAGGTCGCTGGAAGGCTAAACCAAATTACCTGTTCCTCTCCCACCAGCACCTCCCAGCAGCCCCTCAGTCCTTTTCTGAAATGGTTCAAGTGCTTGACATAATGAGCTGTTAATTGTTAGCAGCTGTACACATTATCAGTTTAATTCCTAATTAATTGTTACAATTAATGTTGCCTTGCCTACCCTGTCTTAAGAAGTGTTTGTTCGGGAGGGAAATGTTACATGTTAATTAACTTGCTACCAAAATTTAGCATTTAATTAAATATTCTAAATCGGTTGCTACTTCCCCCTGTAAACAATTAAGGAGCGTGGGGTCAATTAAATGTGTGTTAACCTGTGTCCTAGTCTGTTGACAGGCTGAGGCAGAGACCTTTATTACATCAGAAGGAATTCTGAAGTTGCTTCTCCTCAAAAAGGTGCAGGCGGCAAAAGTTTTACCAACACAAGGCAGGGACTCTTGGGTCACCTGGTGCTGGAAAAGCAGGCAGGATCACAGGCTTCGCAGGTATTTGCAGCATGATGCCACGTAACAAAGTTCCTGCTTCATTTGAGGTTGGTGATGGAGCCTGTTCCTACACTGGCCACATAGAAAAGATGTTTGTGCGCCTCAGGGTGCTTCTTCAGTCTTATGTGGAAATGGATCTGGGAATTCACTTTGTCAAATAAAATAGGTGATCTAATGGGACGTGTCCCTGCCCATCACAGGGAGGTTGGAACTACATGATCTTTAAGGTCCCTTCCAAACCAAACTATTCTATGATTCTAAGTGAGAGGGACCCACTTACTCTCCCCAATTTTTTCTTCAGATCTTCAATTGTTATCCAAGTGGGATCACTGCCAAAGCAAGGGGCTATGAATAAATCTGTTGCTGAGAGCTTTCATGGTGCCATTAGTCTGGAGAAGCCCATCCAATTCCAACACCCCATGGCAGGGACACCTTTCACCCACTTGCGTGGGAGGAAGCCCTTATTTGCAGGGATGCAGCCTCCACATGTGCACACATGCAAGTGTGTGACAGCTCTCACATCCAGACCTGCCTCTTTATGCAGGTGTGTGCGACCTATTTGAAGACTAACATGATTTGTTCTCTCTTCAAGTCTGTCCCTACACCAAGGCTGCTCTTTCTGAGCAGAGGGCTTCACTTCCAATGCAGGAAGATGCTGGTGATGAATATTAATTGCTTTAACATCTTGTTGTGATAAGGCCAAGCACATTTCCGTGCTTTGGCTCGTTGCTAGGGAACTGAGAATGGCAAGTCATGGATTTCATTTGCTTCAGGGCCCACTTGGGCTGCAAAACAGCATTAAGCCACAGAGCAGGATTCGCCTGTTAATTATTTAGAGTCTAATAAAAGAAAGGGGGAAAAAAAAATCAGTGTTTTTTCTCTCTCTCTTCCCAATTTGGCTTTCAGACTACATAGGGTCATTAATCCCCAGGGCCAGGCAGCTTCTTGGTCACACATGAAACCTTCCCCTAGAGCAGGACAAGAACGCCCCTGCTTGTTTAACGGAGCTCAGCTGAACTGCACCTTCCAGAGCACCACAGCAAATGACTATATTTAAATTTAATTGTCCGGAAATTGTAAGCATAATATTCTCTCATTTCACTTCTAATTTTAGATGTAAACAAGCTGGCAAGTCAAGCTCATCCTGTCACTTCCACCTGCAAGTAGCGCTGCCGGCAAAGCTGCCTCCCTGGGCAGGGACTGTGCCTCCTGCGTGTGCTCCTCCTGCCACGGGCACTGTGGCACGGGGTTCACTTTCAGCCTCGCTGTCCCTTTCTCCTGTGTCTTTACATCCAGGCGGGATGTTAGTCAGGTCCTTGGCAATCGCAGTGTCTCGCCAGGCAGACACTAGTGACTAATTGCCCCCCTGGGAGTGCACAGAGGAGGAGCAGCCCCAAAAGGCTTCCTTGCCTGGGGAGCACCAGCAAGAAGTGGCAGGCAAGCAATTAAAAGAAATATCACAAAGACAAAGGAATGATCCATTTGTGAGCAGGAACCCAAATATAAAAGCTCCCCAGCATCACGCCATCTTGAAATGTGTCCCTCCTGCTTTCCACTTGTCCTGCAGCATTCCCACATTTTATCTATTTGCTCTTTACTGGAGCCAAGCAAATGATGAAGTTAACTTATTCATCAGATTATTTCTTTTAAAATCTGATGAGAAATCTATCTGATTAACTGATCCCCATCAGAACTTATCATTTTTTGGGACACCAGACAGAAGCTTCACAGCTCCTCTTGGAAATGGATGCTCCTCTTCTCTCCTTCACACAGGTTGCCATGTGGTGTGAAGGTGACTCCCAAAGCAAAAACTTTAATCATGCAAGAACCATAGTTTGAATTAGTATGATTATTAGCGAGAGGCAATGATAATGCATGGGAATGGGAGACAAGGGAAGGGGATTCTGCTTCCTTCCTTCTACCAAGGGTTTGTGTACGAGGCCATTTGTCTCAGCCTCTGCCTATGTGCTGATGAAATGGCTCCTCCTCTGCAAAACATGATCTCCACAGCTAGAAACATCTATGCAAATGCTAATTACTAGCACTTTTTTTGTTCTACTGGGTGTTGCTTTTATAGCTATGAAGCTGTTTTAATTGTGCTTTCCAAGCTTCCACAGGTGAAGGAAAATAACTATTGATCACAATAATACCTGTAAGTGCTCTGTGAGCTGTTGGACTGATCTGGCTCTGGTCTGAGAATCACAGCACGTGATGGGCATCTTGGCATCAGCAGCAGCTGCTTGAGATGTGGTTACGTACTCAGGGATAAGCGTTGCTGGCCCCTGTGGGAGAAGAGCAAGGAGAAAGAGCAGACCTGAGTCCATATACGCATCTATGGTACCAATATCTGATTGTCACAACAAAGCAAGCCCAGGCAGGTAAAGCAGAAGAGCAGCAGAAGTACATTTGACACCCACAAAGGCACTTTAGATAAAGCCTTTAAAGGGTACTAAAGGGTAAACTGCCTGCTTCCACAGCATGCCATAAATATTAGGCAGATTTCAGTAAAGGAGGAGAGAGGAATCCAGGATTACTCTGCATGTTCCCTGTGGCTCCACCAACTGTCATACTTTCTCTGCTGCCTTCCCCTTTGCGCACCAGCCATCAGTCACTGTCTGGGTTGGAGCAGGGGGTGAAAGTGCTTGCTGCAAGGAGAGCCTGCTGCAAGTAGCTGTGCAGTAACAGGGAGGCAAAGCGCTGCCCTTGGGAACAGATGCCTGGAACTGGCAGCACTTTAATATGCAGTTTCATGTCTCTGGAGCCCCAAAACAGAAGGTCCATTGCCATCCTAATAAAGCTAGCACTGCATGTTGCATCGTGCATCCAGGGGTGACAGAGGCAGGGAGAGGCTGGGCCTCATTTAAGCTTCTCAGCCCTGGAAAATCCAGGTTACATCCATGTCCTGCTCTAGGCTATACCACATAGAACCCACCCGGGGCTGCATCCCAGCACTTGTCTGTTGATGCCACATCCACACCACAGCCTTTAGAGGAGGGTAAATGGGCAAGGTACGTTCTTTCCCTCCCTCATCATGCTGGAAGGGCACAGGAATGAGAGCAGGAATTCTTGCTAACAGCTGGGTGAATGCTGTGTAAACAGGCACACCTGGCTCAGCAGCACTTCCATGGATCCCACACTCAGCCAGTGTCACAAATAACAGCATTCTGTCAGCGAGGCGGCCGGCTGCTGCCAGCAGGAGCCTCAGAAATGCCAATTGTAATTACAGCTTTTATTCTGAAATACAGTCCAGACCTCATTCCCGATGAGATCCATCGCGCCACTAACCACGTGAGCCTCGCCCGAGCCAGGCGCAAGCACGCTTGACTTTGTGAAGCACAGGGTTGCCCAGACCTCCATCTGCAAGGGATCGCTCGCATGCACCATCGCAGTGCGGGGCACACACATGCCCTGCGACACACATCCCTGCTCAGAATCAAGACTGGGAAAAGGTCAGAAATCTCACTAGTATTCAAAGAGCACATGAAGAAACAGGCTATTTCCCAAGTATTGATTGTCTCTTCTCTACTACTATTAGCTCAGACAGAGAAGGGGTCTCAGCAGAAAATCACAGCCCTAACAGAATTTCCAGCTGGCTGAAGGAAATGAAGCAGCAGCTCCCTCTCAACAATAAGCAAACTTTGAGTTCCTGTATGCATCTGTTCACCTATATCTTAATGTCTTTCACCTGAAAGAGGAGAGATTGAGATGAGATCTTGGGAAGAAATGTTTTGCTGAGGAGGTGAGGAGGCCCTGGCCCAAGTTCCCCAGAGAAACTGTGGCTGCCCCATCCCTGACAGGGTTCAAGGTCAGGTTGGAGGGGGCTTGGAGCCCCTGATCCAGTGGGAGGTATTTCCTGTAAATATAAACAGTATTTTAATATGTATGTAATGTGTCATTAGTCATTGCCATTCTGTGCCTTTCAAAACAGTATTTATCCTATTGACATTAGCTATTTTTCACCTACTTGCTGGGAATTGCTTTTACAGGAATCCTGTGCTTTGGTAATGAGTAGACTGATTATAGTTATTACTTTAATAGCCAGAAAAATGATTTTTTTAACAAATAGTGAGTTGGTGCTCCATGCTGACGTGCCACATACTTTTACTCACAGTCAGTAAGCAGAACTGCCTTGAACCTCTGAAGGGGTCCTCTTCTGTCACTTCTCCTTAGGAAACCACTTGTTTTATGCACAGACAGACAGATAGGAAATATGCAACATTAGAATATTACAAAGGGACACTAATTTAGCCATAGTTCATGATGAAAATGATTCACCTGTCAGACTACAATGTTCTCTTTGTGTGTTTCAAGGAACGAGTCAGAGCTGAGGTGGGACTTCACCAGACACGGGGGTATGGGCAGATGTACTGAGCAGACAGAGGTCCTTATTGCTGCCTATGAAAGGGATTTGCAGACTGGGACACTTGAAGTGAGCCAGTTAAATATCTGTGAACAGCACTCACACCAGTTCTACTGGAGTCTGCAGAAATAAAATGTTAAAACCTTTCCTGAGGGCTCTGCTGCATCGCTCCCTTTTCCTCTCATCAATAATAGAAGAGCTGGGCAGCCTTTCCTGCTGAGCTCGGAAGGGGCAGATGATTTTTTTAGTGATGGCTTTTTCAAGTTATTTTTTTTTCCAGAGCCATTACAAAATACACAACCAACAGAGCCATGTCTCACTGCAAGGTGAACTCACCACCCTGAAATCAAATTATCGTGGAAATGAAATGGCTGACCCAAAATCTCCAGGATGTCGGGTGAGCTTGCATGATAAACAACTTTCAATGGCTCTACTGGCACCACTGAGTCTGTTTAAACATTGAGGTTTTCCTAAACTATTTGGGGGGTGACTTATCCACATACTGCATTTTCCCCTTATTATTAGCGTCTGCAAAGTTGCCATCCTGGAAGCCACTGCAGACTGCTTTGGGCTTATTCTCCTCTCTGTTCATATCACCTCTTCTTCAACATCCAAGTAGAATTTTTGCCTGGGACAACGTTAAAGCGAGCTGCCTGTTGCAGGGCAGGCTGAGCCGGCACAGATGCCGCATCCCTCCTCTAGGAGGGCAGGGACATCCTCATGGAGACACATCTGCTGATCTCTGCTGACAAGCCTGATCATCGTCAACCCTAATCTGGATTTGTTTTCTAGTAACGTACAAGTCACCAGCATCAACCACCTCTCCCTGCTTTCCTTCTGGGACTCCCTCTCTCTTTCTTTTATGTCAACAGAATGTCTTCATGCTTCTATCACACAGCTCTGTATTTGGGGCAGTGAAAATAACTTGTATTGTGAGTAAAAGCAATAGAAGTAATGCCAGACTCATGTTGTTAAACCACACGTGCAGAACCGAGCAGATGACCCAGCCCAGCACTATAGTCACTGCGACACAGCAACCCCTGTTTGCTCTAAATGTTGTGGAATAGACCTGTATAAACAGGTCTAAATACAATTAGTGAAAAGTTTGGGGGATTAGCATCCAGCTATTACTATTCTAGTGGGAGGTGTCCCTGCCCATTGCAGGGGCGGTAACTAGATAATCTTTAAGGTTCATAGAATCATAGAATCACCAGGTTGGAAGAGACCCACCGGATCATCGAGTCCAACCATTCCTGGTATTGCCAGGTCTTCCCATCCCTCTCACTCCCTGCAGCAGCCCCCTCACCACTCTTGCCCACACCCGACATCCTTTGCGAGCCTCTCGCAGGAGCTGATCCAACGCTTTCCCAGTATTAATTCTTTGCAGGGGCGGCCCACGTGCTGTGCGGGCTCCTGCAGCCTCGTAGCACACGCGCTCCTCTCTTATCAGCAGGTAGAGCAGCTCAAATCCCTTTCTGCGAGCCTCTGTTTTCACTTTGATGTTGCAAGTTTACATTATGTCCTTGTCACAGATAATATAGTTCCTTCTGTTTCTTTCTCTGTCACCGTCTCCCCCTCTGGCTCTTTTCTTTCCTTCTCAGTTTTCTTTCCTCTCTGTTGTGTGGATACAATAGTCCCTCTCTGTTCTCCACAGACTATGTTGTCCTATAATTGCTCTCCTATCTCTAAGGAAGGGAAAATTCATTCTGATTTGATCACCTTGTTTCACTCTGTATGAATGATAAACGCTTCCATTAATCCATCTGTTTTCAGTGGTGTATCTGGGGGAAGCATGAATAAAACTTCTCACGCGACAGCCTGCCAGATCACAGATTTCCCTGTAACCCATTCTCTTGGATGCTGTCACTGCTAACACACCTCCTTCCTTCATCTACTTAAACCAATCCTGATGCTGAGCCCTTGAGACCTCTCCCAGAGCAGCTCCATCAGCTGGAAACTGGAGCAGAAAAAGCTAAGCAGCTGCCGAGCCAGCCACACTCCTCTGGGTCAAAACCTCCTTTGAAGTCAGGAAGGATTTTCCTAATGCTTCCCAAGAACATGAGCTTTCAGCACAGGTGCAGTCAGTGCGAGAGGAGGGGAAGAACAACCTTCCTGAAGGCCACATGAGCGTCTGTCCCACCAGGAAGGGGTGATCACGAAGCTGAGTGGCAGCAGACAGCTCCGTTATCTCATCCTGCTGTTTCCCTTTGCAGAGAGTTATTCAATGCTTCCCCAGCCACAATCCAGTCACAGTAAATTTCATAATAACAACATTTTTGCAGCAAAAATTGCATTACAATAGAATCATTGTCATTAGAGCTGTTATTATCCCACGATCACTACCGCGGTAAAGCTGTGTTCATTACACAAGCAGTAAACTCAGTCTGGGGAGAGATTAGCACAAGAAGCCAAGACTCAATCTGCCCTGTGAGGACTGGAATGTCAGATTCTTTCTCTCCTAGTTGTTTTTCTTTTCTTCGTTAACAAGCAGAAAGAAGCCACTGTTGTTGCTTGTCCCTTCTTAGCCGGCATCAAAACCTGCAGAGCTTCAAACCAGACCATATTGATATAGAGCAGCAGCCCATGGAGCTGCACTCCTGCCTCTGCAGAGAGGGTCTCAGCGTAGGGCAAATCACAGAATGGTTTGGGCTGTAAGGGACCTCAAAGCCCATCCAGTCCCAGCTCTGCCATGGGCAGAGACACGTCCCACTGGATCAGGGGCTCCAAGCCCCATCCAGCCTGGCCTGGAACCCCTCCAGGGATGGGGCAGCCACAGCTTCTATGGGCAATCTGGGCCAGGGCCTCCTCACCCTCACAGCAAAACATTTCGTCCTAAGATCTCATCCCAATATCCTACCTTTCAGCTGCAAATGTTTCCCCTCATCCTACCCTGGAGCCCCTTTCAGTGCTGGAAGCCGCTCTGAGGTCTCCCCAGAGCCCAATACAGGGTAAGACTCTGCCCTCGATTAGTTTGTCTGGGCACTCTTTACACCCACATTTGCATCCCTTGGGGACAGTGATGGTTCAGCACATGCCAAAGGGATGGTTTGGGATGCTGAGGAGAGAGGCTGAAGGCAGGTACCAGTGAGCAGCACAGCCCCACGGAGCCAGGCGCCCCCCTCTGCTCCAGCTCCTGCCTCCACCAATTCCCATATAAAGCTAAAAGGGCAGCACAATTTCAACATCACAGATAAAACACTCTCAAGTTTTACAAGCAGAGAAAGTATTTTACTGGCACAGACTCTTTTTTACTAACCTGTCATAAAAGCTATCAAACTGTATAAATAAACCTGGGGAATTATTTTCTCCCTCTGCCAGGACCCTTACTGGGCCCGGAATGGATTCATTTAAAATGGGTTATAAATTTCTGATAAAGGATATTTCAACTCCAAATTGTGTATTTAACGACGCTTTTGCTGCAGTGCGCCTCCACCTCCACTGAGCAAGCCCATACAGTCAGAGAGGCCGAAGCAGTTGTCTCCTTGGCTGGCCCATGTTAACCCGCCTGCGTGTCCCCTGTCCCCTCTGCATTGCAGCAAGGAGCTGGAGAGCCCTGGGGCTCTGCTAGGATCGCACAGAGCTCACTCATCCAATCTGGGGACTCAGGAGACAGAATGCATCATTCCAAGGCACAGGTTGCTACTGTACTGGGCAGTCTGGGTTCCCACCGGCACTTTCCCTGCTTAATTTAAGAAGTGATGCCTGGTGCGGGCACAGAAGCTTCTCACCCTTTGCTTCACAATATTTGTGACTCATGCAGTACAACTGTTCTGTTGTTTAGCATCGTTTAGCTTAAAAATTCAGACAGTGTTCACACATTTATGGGAAATCTGAAAAAAAACCTGCTACATTTCCTGCTGGACACAGCCTCGGTCCAGGGGGAATGTTTACAGCCAAGTTATTCAGGCTGGACCTAAAGATAACAAGAGAAAACCTGACAGCCCATTAAATACAGAAGTAGTGCTAGATAGGACTGAAACTCCAAAGTGCCTGCAGCAGTAAAAACAGGAGGTAATCTCCAACCACAGCCGAAGCAGCAGGTTTTGCTATAGAAAGATTGAAGAAAAAGGCTGAATTTCCCTCCCATTACCTGTTTATTATTTTATGTAGCACCGTGGGTGAAGTTAATAGTTAATAGACATGTAAAAAGGCAGTCCTCACAATTAATAGGGAACACTGATAAGCCCTGACAGGTATCACGTAGCAAAGTTTTCTAGATAGTAATTCCTTTTAATGTTCATTTTGATGAGAGCAAATGGGTACTACACGTTTGGAATTGAGTTGGATTCATTCAGGTCAGGCCCAAGTGACTTGAGCTGCGTGGTCCAGTGTAGGACACCCATGGCCTTCCCCCCTTGCTAACAAACTGCTCTTTATCCATCTCCTTTTCTCCCCCATTTTATCCTGTTTGTGAGATCTTCAGGGCACAGCTGCCTACTGGGGACTTAGCCTTTCAATCCCAGATCACCCTGGTCTCAGTTAGGGCCCACATTGCAAATAGTACTTACATGAGGGCGTTGAATTAATCTTCATGTGGTCGTACAGAAGTCCTCAGATGTCACATTTTAAGTCTAGAGCAGTCTCTAGGAAAGATGAAATGCTTTTATCCCATGTCACATTAACCCCTTTGCCTTCTGCTACCCACCAGTCATTTAGTTCTGGAGTGATTGACAAATCATGGCAGTATGTAGCCACCTTTTATGCACTTTGACAGCTGCCAGGCCAGGAGAGACAGATGGGGTCTTGTGATCACAGCAGACATTTGTTTTCAGAAGGCAGAGCCCTCAACTCAAAGAATGGAAATCTGGATCAGGAGAAATGATAGTCTAATACTTGCCTCCTGCACATATGTTTTTATTTTTTCTTCTTTTCCTCCACATGCCAGTTGCCCACGTTCCCCAGGGAACATTTAATAATGAGCAATGCCAAGATCATCCCGTGGTTTCAGCCCAGAAAGGAAATACCGTCACTCTCCAGAGAAATCCCACGTGCCTGACCACAGGCTGGCAGCAATTCCAGCCAGGACCTTCTGGCCGTGGTTAAGGCACCTACCTGGCACAGATGCTTCGGTCTTGGCTCTGCTGTGGAGCTGCTCTGCAAGCTTGGGGAAATGAAAAGAGACAAGTACTTAATTTCCATCTTACTATCTATATTCCTCACTCATTCCCCAGGGAAGACAAGACTCTAAATACCTTTGCAGGCAAATGTGCCTTTTCCTTTCACCATTTTCTTCTTGCCCCTCCAAATCAGTTGAGGCTGGCAGCTTCTTGAGACAAATCCTCTGCCTCATGCTAGGCCACATCCAGCTCAGGTTGTCCTCACACAGACTATAAATACAGGTTGTTACATTTGATGATTAACCAAATCAAATCCTGCTCCAAAGCCTGAAATATCAGCCACCCCTTTAGGTTTCATATGGTTGAGTCTCTAGTCCACTTGAGTCTTTATGGGAAGGTGTGAACCCACTGGGTTTAGAAGGATTTACTTTCAGAGAACTGAGGAACTCATGGAAGCTGAGCTCTTAGGGCCCATTTCTTTGCCTTCCACAGCTTTCTGCATTGCTCACCTGCCTCCATCAGATACAGAACCCATTTGCAGGGATGTACACAAGCCGCAGGGTGGGCTCCGCTATCCATTTTATTCTCCATGCCCGGCCTCCCAATGTAATTTAATGTAAAAGTGATTGATGGCCTCCCTTATCACCGCTTGAATTATTAGGAAAATAATGACAGTGATGGCAGTACCTGAAGGTCTTGTGCGTGCTGCTGAGATTCTCCACCCCGCGCTGCAGGCTCTCCGGGAACTGGCAGGTGACGCCGAATTGGCTGAGGCTGCGGAGACAAACGAGGCTTTCTGGGACAGTCTCAAACCACAGCCCTGGAAACAGGGAGACTTGGAACACTCTAAAGCAGGTTTCAACCCTTCCCAGGAGTTCCCACTGCACAGTTTAGGGATAAAATATTTTACCTTTGGCAGAACATGCCACCCTGTGGTCACCACTGTAAGAATACAGATATGCCCTACACACAGCCAGATATCAGCACTCATATCTATCCGTCGTGTACTTCCATTAAGGTAAAGCTGTCTTTACACAGTCAAATTTCTACTGCTACGCTATGCAGGTCACGAACAGCTTAAACAGAGGCAACCCTTGTGTGCAGAGCAGCTTTTTAACTCATTGATCGTGTTCTCCCAAGGACCTGCTGAACAGCTCAGGATCTCCATCCAGCTTTTGATTTTCCAACAAATTCCATTGATACTTAGTTACGGGAAGGAAATCTCTAATTTTTCCAGAGTGTAGAGCCTCCACCTCTACTCCATTATCCGTATTGCCCGACTGTCTCCAAGAAGGATGGCTAAAGGCTCTGAAAAGTGGCCCAAGCGATTTGACAGGCTGTGTTCTTTTTACCTCTCTTGCATTTTGCAGCAGTAAAGTGGGAATCAAAGCTTGTACTCAAACTTCTGATAACAACAGATAAAAATAAAATACCCATCAGAATCATTACCCGTACGTTCAGATACTGCAGTAGTGAGGAACACTTGAACATCTACAAACAAATCAGTCCAGGGCTTTTCATCTTCAGAGTTCCCTAAGTACATTGATACAAATTATTTTACCGTCAAGATAAGTAGCATGTGGTTTTGGTTCAGATCCGAGCTTCTTGTACTTTATACTGATTTTTAATTAGTCTGTGCTGCATGGGGAAGCAGAGCCGCTTCCCTAGGAAAACAAAGCTGCCTCGTTTCCCTGTCATCTGCAGACAGGTTTTTGCTTGCGTATGAACAGCCACAGTCAAAGATGAAGCCTGGAGCGAGCTCAGTAACCGCTGCCTCGCTGCTGCCTTTCTCCAGCTGAAGAGCAGCTTCTGAAAATGCCAAAAGAGCTGACAGAGTATGCAGAGTACTCCAGGCCTGGAGCCCCCATAACAGAAACCACAGGAGAAAAGCCAAACCCAGACAAATTGCTTTTTAAAAATTCCAAGTGAAAGCCTATTGCTCAGTATCTCCCTCAGTCTGGATGCAAAATGCCTGAGAATGTGAGGGTTGGTAATGGGCAACAATCATCATCCACATTAGCTCATTAATTCCTCAATTTCCAAACTCGTTAAGGTCCCTGAGATTTCCAAGACAATCATTTACCCATGAAATGGCCCTGGAGTCAATATTTCTGAGGACAGAAGTCATTAAACATGCTGGATGGTTCCTCATTTGCGAGCACAGAGGGTGATGTGGCACAGAGCTCCCTCTGCCCTCATCACCAAGGAACCCCCAACCCCTCCAGCACCAGCATCCAACGTCCCACAGCCTGGAGCCCTCAGCACAGGAGGGACTTGGAGCTGTTGGAGCGAGTCCAGAGGAGTCCACGGAGATGATCTGAGGGCTGGAGAACCTCCTGTATGAGGACAGGCTGAGAGAGTTGGAGTTGTTCATCCTGGAGAAGAGAAGGCTGTGGGGAGACCTCAGAGCAGCTTCCAGCACTGAAAGGGGCTCCAGGGAAGCTGGGGAGGGGCTCTGGATCAGGGAGGGCAGGGAGAGGATGAGGGGGAACAGTTTTAAGCTGAAAGAGGAGAGATTGAGACGAGATCTTAGGTAGATATTCTTCCAAACAAACCAAGTGCAACAGACCTGGGAGGACCCACAGCCTTCAGCAAAGGGTCTTGGGCTGGCCCCTTGCTCCCAACTCAACCATCATTGCCCCAGCGGCCAGGGCTGAATCACCTCTCCCTGCCTCCCTCCCTCCCCATCCGTCTGGGGAAGCAAAATCACCAGAGCTGTTCACTTAACGGAGAGTTCGCTTCAAACCAAACAGCGTTTTGCAGTTAGGAATTAATGGTTTGGAACACAATATTATTGGATTGATTTTAAATAGATGTTTCCCTTCTCATTTGTAATAAAGTGAATGATGCTAAGAAAGCCAGAGGAAATGATATAAACTCAGCCTGCCTATTCCTTTGGAAGTGTCTTTAAAAATTCCCCTCCCACAGTCAACGCTGGATTGTGAGTAGCAAATGACAGATAGGAGAGAGCAGATGAATATCTATTTATGCAGGAAAATGAAATGTATGAATAGTTATTTTGAAGACAAATGTATTTTGACAGGTATCTAATTTCATTCTGTTGATAAAATGCACTTTGTCAGGTACTTTCCTGCATTCTCATGTTGATGATTGTAGGGGTTTTTTTTCAGTTTCCAATCTTTCTGTAGGTAAAAAAAAAAAAAACAACCTGAAAAATTACATTTGTCAAACATCACAAAGCAATTTAATTTATTGTCATCACAAATGTGGTTAAAAGGAAAAAAATAAATCAAATATCCAGGCACTATTTACTCAGCACAAGGCCCAAAGTTCACAGGGAGCTGTGGGAAGGCAGAAAAACACAGGGAAGGACCCAACTGTAACCGGGCAATGAACAAGAGCTCACAAATCTCTTTACAACTTTGCGTTCATAGCAAAAGAGAGAACTACAGATGCCGAGTGCTGCCGCCAGCCTCATGCAGAGGGAAAGCTGGAGTCGGTACTCAGCTTTGCAGAGCCTGGTGTGTCCTCATCCCTGCTCTCCTTCCCCTCCTGTTGGGGATGTAAAACCTCAGGTGCACCGACTGGATCCTTCCCTGCATCCGAGCATCCCTCAGAGCACAGCTAATACAAACAACTCCAGAAGGCAAACCACACGGGCAGCTCAGCTACTGCTAGAATCCCTTTTATTACTGTTGTGCTTCAACTGAGAAAGCGGCTTTCTGACTGCATGGAATGTTTTCTGCATTTGCTTTCCTTTGAGAATTGTCTTCTCAGGATATCACACCTCCACACACCCAAACATAAACTCACCTGTATTTGGAGGGCGTGTGGAAGAATCATGGAATGGTTTGGGTTGGAAGGGACCTTAAAGCCCCTCCAGTCCCATCCTGCCAAGGACAGGGACACCTCCCACTCCATCAGGGGCTCCAAGATTCTTTTTGATGTGGAAACCTAAAGAAAACCCTTGCTTCTTCTCTAACTTGTTCTCAGCCAGAGCTGAGCTGGCAGCCGCTCACCGCACGCTGCAAACCTCTTATTCCTCTGGTCTCAATGACCGATTATCTTGATCCAAGCAACACAAACTTCCCAGGCTGAATTTTGATTTGTTTAATATGCCTCTTTACTGTGGTTATTTCACTGACAATGCACAGAAATTTATGGCTTTGGAAAAGCAGGACAAGGTAGGGTGGATGCATTTAGCTCCAGTGAAATACTGGCAGAAGGAAGTTTAATTTAGTGAGTGAGGCAGTGAGCTGCTGGTCTGGAACTTTGTGGAAGAATGATCCCCTGGGAAAGAGTTTTCCCTCAAAGTTAATTAAAAAATATGATTGTAATAAAAGTTAATGATTAAATATCATCTGTCATAAAAAAATGGCAGCAGCAGTGCTGGAAAGCTTTGGTTTGAGGAAAGAAACTCAAAATTCAGATCTAGCAGAGTCGTGCTTCAAAGGAGAGCGCACTTTGTCATGGATCAGCAAGAGACCCAGCATTTGGTCTTGGTTGGCGTTTCTACGAGTCTTCAGACGGAGGAGCAAGGCATGGAAAGACAAATGAGCAGGCAGAAAAGGAAAGGGAGGGGGTGCAGAAAAGGGAAAGAACTTGCTTGCAGGCAGGTAGCAGAACCAGCAGGACTCTGACTGTCCTAAGCTGCCTCCCATCTGGAACTCCATTCTTGGGACATAAAAGAGGTTGGATGTATTTTTGCTCAAGTCCATCCTGTACAAGTGTGGGGCGCTGTGGGCAGAGGTTGATGCCTCCCCAACTCCCTCCTTTAGAGCTGGCTTAATGGGAACAGCACGATGCTCCCACCAGCAACGCAGCTCTCTGCCTTCTCCTGCTCAGGGGTTGGCAATTTTTATTCCCAGAGCTATTAGAGCTGAACAGAAAGTCAGCGAAGGGAAGACAGACACCTGCTCTGACTCAAAGGGCCGGATGCCCCAGGAGGATGGCACCAGAGGGATGCTGTGGGGCAGTGCGTTTGGGGCACACATCCCACCATTCCCCCTCAACACCTGGAGATCCCTCAGAGATCCTGCTCCTCAGCCAGCACTGCCTGTGATGAACTGTCAGAGTCCTGCTAACGGCTTTTATGGATTAGAAGGCATTTAATGAACTGTAATTGAAGTTCATTGAGAAAGGCAAAGGGGACTTCTTTCCAGACACTGTCTAAATTTATTCTAGTCTACCCAGAAAAAAAATAATAAAAAGAATCAATGTGTGCATTTCCTAGGCTCACCTCCAGCCAGCTCCTTGCACTCAGCTCACACTCAGCTCACACCTGCCCTGTTGCACCTCAGCACCTTGCGCTCATCGCCCAGCCCAGCACCCACAAACCTCCCCAGAACATGTTCCCTGCTCAGGGTTTCTCGAGGAGGCAGAAGCCACAGGGCTCAGCTGCCCATCTGTGAGCAGCAGCTCCTGCAAATTCCCAGTGGCCAGTGGGGAAGTTTGCCTGGGGAGAGAGGGCAGGCAGCTCTGGCAGGTGAGCCTGGGATGGCTGATGCATGATAACAGCGTTGCTTGGCAACCTCTGCACCTGCAGTTCATTTAATTAGGATGTTTCTGGGCTTCTGACGAGGCCGAGCTTGAAAGGGCCTTTGCTGGCAGGGAGTGACCATGCAGCGGGTCCTGCTCAGGCTCCCCAGTCAGAGGTGAAGCCGCACAGGGAGCAGCACACAGCTCTGCTGCCCAAGCCTGGGCTCACACAGAAGCAAAGCCCAGCGCCAGCACAGCTCCACAGCAGCCGAGCCACTGCCTCCTGCTCAGCTCCACATCTGGAGAACTGCTTCAGGCTTTTCTTTTCCTTGGAGGGCAATTACTGCTCTCAACTACAGACCTAACTTCCCACAACGACTTTTAAAGCAAAGCAGAGTAAAATCTATGAGCTACTATAAACCTAGTCAGCAAGTCTGGCTGGTTAAACTATCCCTTTCAACCACTGTTCCTACCTTTCAACAGGGTCTAGGATGCCCTTAGAGGCTACAGTTGGAGAATGCGCATCCTCGTTCCAGCAAGATATCAGCACATCTGCACTACTGACAGAAACATGCTCACTGCACCCACGTACCCATAAAACACTCCAGATGGATCATCAGTCACTCCTACTCCTCAGGAATGATCCAGATTACTCTCCCCTTATGGGTTTAACGCTTAATCCCAAACATTTATCATACCCTACTCCAAGCCTCCTACTTCTGTGCGTGTTCTTTCTCCCCAGAAGCTGCTTTTTCTTTAAAATCTTTTTAATTATCTCTTTGCTGGTAGTGTCTCCAGCTGGTACCTTCTGTTCTGTTGTCTTGTGCTTTCCTCCAAGTAAAAGCATTAGACCTCTGGACCCAGAGCTCTCCCTTTCCTGGTGCAGTGAGAAAGGATAATGATGACATCCTCTAAAACGCACCATGCCTCCACCTGCATTCTGGCAGGTACCACATTCCAGAAAGACTCAAAGGAGATTTCTCGGTTTCTAGTATGCAGGGAAGCTGGCTCAGCAAGCCACCTCGCAGCCCAGCCAGGAGCACAGCCTGGGGACCAGGGAAAGAAAGACCTGCCCAGACAGCAACTCAAGACTTTGCATTTCATGCTAGTTCAGGAAAACACCATTTTGACCTCATTCTCATCTCTGATTTGCCACCGTTTTCCTTTCTTTCATTTGGAGTTTACCTTTGGGGCCATTTCCCCAGGAGAAGCAATAAGAATCCAATACTGGCAAGATGAGGAGGTATTTATATCCGACAGTTTCAATCGCTCTGACCCTGCAGGAGCAGCTACAGTCTGAGGCAAGGACACGCTTCTCTTTCCTTCACCAGGAACAGTAACTCACAACAAATTTGCTGTTTTGCTTCCAGAACACCACAGCTCCATGCAGCTACTGCCTGGCTGGGGCCAGAACAGTGTCACTGCTGTTCTGCCCAGGCCCTCCTAGTGCAAAGGGCTTGAGTCTGAAAAGCAGTGAAATCCAACCCTTTTGTGCAGCAATAGCTGTAGAAAATAACCAGTTTTAGGACCACAAGCTGCAGAAGCAAACCAAACAGCTCAGTGGAGTGGACTTGGGCTGCCAAGCCCACACCTGCCCAGCTTGGGAGAAGCACCCGGCCTTCCGACTGCATTTTCTTTCCAACCTGTATCACAAGAAAAGGTCTGAACAAGGTGCTTCTCTGGGAGTTGCTACGGTTACAGCAGAGTGTTGCCTAGCAACAAGCTAAGCTGAACATCATCCAGGCATCTTTCCTTTCTAAAATCCCTTCCCCTTGTGTATTCATCCAAACGAGTTAGATTTCTCTCCAGCCCCAGCATTAACACGCAGCAGGGAACATCTACCTATTGATTTTGTAGTCAGCCCATCTCTAGGAACAGTGTGACAGAGCGAGGTGTGTGCTCCAGGCAGCAGGCAAAGCACGGGGGCTGCTCGCGGTGGTACAGGACGGCGGCTGGGAGAGGCTGGCACAGCCCCAGGGGGGTCTCGCCGGGACGGCTGCGCTTCCACAAACAGACTGGAGATCCCGCCTGCAGCACCAGGTGCCACAGAGCCAGCTCCCACCTGAAGAACCACACTCACACTTCCAAAAGTAATTAGGAACCAGTTCTTGTGGCATTTCCCAAAGGCTCCGGGACTTGCTCGGCTTCTGCAGCCTGGTGACAGCCAGGCCACGGAGACGATGCTATCGGCCCCAGCACAAACACCTCAACGCACTTTATTTCAGACCCAGAACATTTTTCCTTATGCCCCTCAGGTTGCAGAGCTTTCCTGCGTTACCATTTCTGGCAGGGAAAGCATCCGTTCTTCCTCCTGGTCCAGGAGGTAACTGGCAAGTGTGACTCTGACATTCTGCAGTGCAGTTCATACTCAATGGGGGAGAAATTTGTTTCCTCCCCGAGGATTGTGCCACACATCATTGCTTGCTCTAACACCCACACACATCCACAGAGCTGGCTGCCAAGGTTTTCACACCGAACACACCACCCAGTCCCACGCTTCTTGCTCCTTCATGTGTCCTCAAACACCTCCAGATCATCCAGCAGCGTAAGGGCGAGCAGGTTTGCACTCCTGCAATCATAAGCACGTCTGCCCTCCTGCCTGCATTTATTCACGTGCGTATGCATCTCCTGAGCCCCTGCAAGGCTGCTCTCAACCAGAACTCCCTGCCCTCCCCAGGATGACGCAAATCCTCTGGAAGCTTGTTAGGGGCACATCCCAGCTCAGTCACTTGTGATCTTAGTCAAGAAGCTGCTGTGGGAGGGATTTTTATTCCATTCTCCTGTTATTACGGCTTCTATGAGGGCCTGTCTAACCCAATATAACTCAAGAATAATGGCGAGTGTAGCATTTACAGAGATCATTTCCTTTCCCATCCAAGAACTCACCTCTGCTGACCTCCAGCCTGCTACCCTCCGCCAGCTTTATGCTCCAGTTTCCCTGCATTGTCCGTTTACTATATCGACTCTTTCCATCCGCCTTCCGTTCACTGAAAAAAAGGAGAATAAGTCTTTCTTCTGAAAGCCTGACGTGGAGAACGGGCTGTTTCTCTTCACGTGCTCTTGGTGTGAGGGGGCCACATAGGGCCTGAAGTTCTGGGTTTCTGTTCTTTACATGACTCGGGTCCAAACAGAAGCCCCATCAGCCTGGGGAGGCACAAGCCGCCTGCGTGTGGTACTGCAGTACCTTACAAGGTGCCTGAACAGCCCAGCACACCAGAAATACAACAAAACCCCCAAAAAGTTAAACAAGAGAAGTCCCCTTGCAGATTTACCTTCAGCTACAGAGCAGAAACTTTGTTTTCCTATTTCTTTTCTTATCAAATAGAAAAGTAACGCAGAAAACAGCCCGAGTAGAAGTCCCTAAAGGAACTTTGGATGTCTCTTGCTCCTCTCTGGATCTCCATCCACTACTGCAAACCCAGGAGAGCTGCTCACGAGCCCACAAAAACCAGCAACGGTTGCCATCATCAGTTTTTCTGTGCCCAGAATTATTCAAATGCTCAGATGAGCTGGGTTCTCTCTCAATACTGCTCCGCTGCAGTGTGCCTCAGACACCAGAATCTGTGCGAGATGCTGTGCAAACCCCCAGCCAAACAACAATCCCTCTGGAAGGGGCGAGCAGAGCAAGGACGAGGTGACACTAAAGCAATTACCAAGAGCAGAATAAGCCGTGACTGGAAGCCTGTGTATGTATTTCACTAACGCTTCTGCAAGAGGGGACAGGCAGTTTGGAAAATCCAGCCTGATTTTCCTTACAAAGCCCAAGGGGATCCTTGGCAGCGTAACCTGCTGTTTGAGCAGTGGATAGAATGATTGCAATATGAGCTGTGCTAATGCAGACACTGCTGTATCGGACCCAACATCCATTGCTCCTGGTGTTATTTTAAATGTGCATTCACTACGCGTGTCCTTGTTGTGTGACAGCTCCTGACACGTCTGGTTTCTGCTGCACCAACCTAGCAGGCAGAAAAGGAATCCTATCTTGCTGGAAGTTGGCTGGAAGAACAGCTTAATGAATAGAGTCACTGGGATTTGACTCTGTCGGGTGGTGAGCCAGCGCCAGTCGCAGCGTGTTCCACCCTCTCTGTTATAGTGCAGTGTCACTACCGCGTCTCGGTGCTTTCCGTAGAGAAGAGGAGACATCAGGAGAGTTCAGCAGCGTAGGGCTGCATCAACGTCAGCTCTGTCTGTGCAGTGCACTCCCCATGCCTGCATCTGCCACTCAAGTTACGCCACCAGCAGCTGCTTGGAGATGATTCTGTCGCCGTCTGGGACCTGTTGTAATAGTGCTGGCTCTGAACTTGCCTCTCGCAAGCAAGGCCAGCTACTTGCTGGCCCCTAGGATTTGAGGAGCCCAGAGGCTTTTTTGTGGCCCTGATGGCTGGAACAGGATCAGTTCTTTGCCAGGAGAAGGGATGAGAAGGACACCATGCCCATGCCATCCTCTTGCTCCTTTCCTTGGCTTTTCACTGCTCTGTGCAAAGATCACCTGAAGCACCAACCTCCTTGCTAGAGATGCACTTCCAGCCATAACTTACTCCTGAGACAGCAGCGTTCCCATCGTGCTTCCTCCAACAGATCACTTTCCATATTTAAAAAAACAAGGTAAATTGTTACAAGCCAACAAACAGGTGTCAAGGAAACAGCTTGCATTAAATATCAATTTGTGACTCAGCAAATCTCCTGGGATTAGGGCGATTCTTGCCAATATGAGAAGTTTCTCTGTAATTTTCCATCCTCCCAGGGAGTGAGCTGCATTAAGACAGAACCACAGCTATTGTTTAGCGCTTCCAGTCCCCCATCTCCACACTAAACCACAGCCTCTGGAAATCAGTAGCGCCTGTCTCTCGTGATGCCACAGAGTAGTTGAGAGTTGAGCAATGCACAGAGCTCTGTGATTATTTTGGATGTGCCTGGATCCAGTGGCTATCACGCAGCTCCCACCAAGCAGAACCACTTGAGTGAAGCAAACAAACCACCACACAGTTCAATTCTAGCGGATTGCACAGGCAGCAGGAAAGGGGAAGCAAAGAAGAACAGAAACCAAGCTGTCATTTCCTGAGAATTGTGGTAAAACCGCAGTCTGAGTAGCCCAGCACAATCTTAGTGAGTCACCACTAGTGGAACTTCGGGGAGAGTTCAGAGAGTTCATTTTTAAGGGACTGCCTTGGATGCTCACTGCGGGGGAGCACATCTCTAGCCTGAAGAAGAAGATACTGTCACTCACAGAGTCAGTCTTCCCTCGGGAAGCAGTGGAAATGAGTCTCGGTTTGGGAGCTGTCACATCGCCTTCCTGAAGAGATGGAGCTGGGGAAGGAGGCAGAGGGGTGAAAGCAAGACTCATCCTTCCCTGCTCACCTCCTCCCCAGCGAGACCTGTGCAGTGACAACCACCTTCCCTCCAAATGCCAGCAACCTCCTCTTTGGGTGAGATCAACAACCAACCCACAGTGGCAGACCTGGTGCCACAAGGTCACACACATCCCTTGCCCAAGTCCCACAGGCTTCTGTTCACGTTTCAGTTGAGAACGTGAGGGCAGAGAAATCCAGGAAGAATTACATCCTGGGGCAGCGCAGGTCTCTCCACTCATCTCTGACAACAAGCCTGCGCGATTTAGTGTTTATCCCCAAACTGGAGTCATTCAGGGAAAAGTAAATATGTCAATTAAATTGCTAAACATGTTGAATATCCATTGTCTTTTCAAGTTCAGGTTTCACAACTGATATAAAGCATGATGCATAATCCCCAGCGCCGAGCAGCGTTTGTGAGGCTGCGGAATGCCACATTACACTCAAAGCTCCTGGGCCAACGATCGCGAGTCCATTTTGCAGTAATGAATTGTTTGTTATAGAACACGTCATAGAGCAGATGTCTCATCAGTCACTCCGCCAAAGACTACAGCACTCAGAGGCTCAAAACTCATTCCTGGATTAATGTACAAAATTATGAGGAGAGATGCGAGCGTTCAATCTCAATAAGAGCAACGCTTCTCTGCAGCTCCACACATTAACAGGCACGGCTGAGTCAGGCAGCAATGGGCACAGCTCTCGCCGCCTTGTGTATTGGACCTCAAGCACTTTAACCTGAGGTTTTGTTAAGTCAGAGCTTGAAGATCAGCCCCAGGGCCCAAGGATCAGCCCCAGGGCTCAGAGAGAGGAGAGGAGGGTGTTGGCTGGAGACCGTGCTCTCCTGGCCTTGGTCACATCAGCACTCTGGGCTCCCCAAGTGCCACGATTTGGGGCTGGGACAGGTAGCAAGCGACAAAGCGTTTGTGTAGGAGCTGACAGCCAAGATGCAATGAAGTCAACAGATGCAAAAGAGCTGGTGACGTTTCCTTGCAAACTCACAGCTCCGGCTCCTGAATAATGTCCCCAACCGCAAGACCTTAATTAACACACTAGAACAAACTAACAGTAACTGACACATGAGAATGAGCTGTCAGTAAATCCTCCCTAAACAATTTTCTCAGGTATTGGAGGCTCTTTTGCTTACTATTCCCCTGTCTCCATGCAGACCTTCTCAGGAGCCTCCGTTACCTGCTCCAAGTTCCCAGTGCCACCTCCCCACAGACAAAGCAAAACTTCTCCCGTTTCAGCTCCTCCTGCATCTCAGCTATTCTTCTCTTTCTGCAGACTGAAATTCAGCTCCTTTCCTCTGCCTCTACTGTTAGGGGCAGAGCAAGAGTAGCTTCACAGAAACACTCGGACTACAGCAGGTGCAGTGATGCTCAAGTGAGACCAAACACAACACTTAAACCTACCACACAGGGAACCGACACCTGAGTGAGGAGCAGTGGATTCACTGAGCCTCTCACATAACCCTAAAAGAGCTGTGTTCATCCTAACACACCTAACCCACCGCCCAGTTTAATAAAAAGCAATTCAGAGCAGCCTTTGTGCAGCAGGGCAGCAATCATCTCCAGGGGCAGGGCGAGGAAGCTGTTTGATCTCTTGTCTGCCATGCATGTGGCTCTGCTATTAAGATGTATCCCCAACTCTGCTTTAGGAGTATTATGGGTTTGGCTGAGCAGGGAAGGGAATCAGGAGTCTAACATCCAGCTAAACAAGAAGCAGAAAAAGAAGCCAGGAGCTGTCTGTCATTCTCCATGTAATGTCTGGTTATTTACTTCAATCAAGAAAGAATTTTGCAGGGTTTTTTTGTTTGTTTGTTTCTTTAAAAATAATTTATCAAGTTCATCATATCAGCAAATGGAGAATGTTACATCAAAACCAAAGCCAAATAAGCCTGGATAATGGTCCTCCTAGGCCTGATGAGTCCTCCAGGAGAGACTTGAATTCAGTTCTGCAATGAAGAGAACGAATGTACACACCAATGGTGTGCTCAAGCCCAGGGATTCCTCTCCCTGCTACCATAATTGTCCTGGTTGGTTTCTCTCCTCTATTTTTAGTCTATTTCCCTTCTCCCCTCCAGGGGTAAATTAAAGACAGCTTTTCTCAGCCTTCTCCCATTAGAGAGGACACCCTGCTCTGACACAAGAGCTTACACCACTCTTACTGACTGAGTGTTGACCTCGTGTACCACCCTCACTCCTCCACATCCACCCCTAGAGACCCTCCTGGGGAGCCAGGCCAGCCTGGTCCATCTCCAGGATGCAGGAGGGTCCTGGCTCTGCTCGCTTGCTGCGGGAGAGAAGCTGCCCTGGGCTGCGATCCAGGTCTGCTGTGCAAACACCGACCCGTTTTGTTCTAGAACAAGCTGGAAATGCTGGAGAGTGTCAGCAGAGATGGCGCTAATATGACATTTATGCTTCATATTCTTGTTATTTACACAGAGATATCACTCAAGCAAACACATATTTCTGTTTCAAATCCTTTTTTGCTCATCAGACCGAGGGGAGTTGGGCTTCATCCAGGCTCAGCAGGGACAAGAGGAAAAACACCACTTACTGCGTTTGCTTGATTTACTCCTCTCTCCTGCCCCCAGCCCCACGTTCCGGGTCCCACAATCACCCACATTGACAGGAGGGCACAAAGGAGGTTTTGCATTCCAGAATTCCCAGCGCCTGCTCTGCTGACTGCAGCCTCAGGAGCATCTCCCCTTCCCAGGTGCTGTAGACAGAGCATCCTACAGTGCTAACTCCCCCATGCAGTTAACTCTTCCCTTGCTCCTCTGCGGAGCTCAGCTCCTCGCTCTGCTCCAGCTGTTTACTCTCCCTGGGCTAAGCCAGAAGCAGGATAACAGCTGGAGTCCTCCACCCCTCATCTATTTTGGGTGTTTCTGGGGCATTTACTGCTGGGACACAACAGCTGCTCCACTGCAAGTGTCAACCTGGGATATTTTTAGCTATAGTACAGTGAAAGGAAGCTTAAAGGAGGCAACTGCCTTCGTTACAGGCTCAAGTGCAATTCCCAGACATCAAACATCGTCTACACAAACTCTTTTATTAATTTGAGTGTGGTATTCAGAGCAGGGAATGCGTATACACGCGTTCTTAGGCTTCCTGCTATCCTCAGCTTAGCTAGATCCATTTAATTACCTCCATTAATAAGCAATAAGGCTCTTAAGAGTAACAATTGACTTTTGCTGATCATTTCTCAGGCTCCAAGAGAGCCAATTCTGTCTTTTAACTGACAGGACCGAGGGGGTAACAAAGCTTTCCAAAGCTGCAGATCACGGCGGAAATCGCAAGCAGCTTTAATGACTGGGATAGTCTTCTCATGCAAATTCGGATGTATTTTGCTACTTTAATTGCACTGGTTACTTATAATAAATTTACATAATCAAACTTACAAGCTATCATGGCAGGCAAACTGACACAAAGGATGACCACCAACAGCAGAGCACAAGCGTTAATGACAGGAACCCATCTCAACTAGGGACAGAGGAGAAAAAATCTGGAGATGGAGCGTGTGGGACTGACAGAGAAGCCTCCCCAAAGCGCAGGTCAGCCTGGGCAGCAGTTTCTTCCTGCACTGATTTAAAGAATGAGTAACTCTGAAAAGCCCTGTCAAACATGTCTCAAACAGGAAAGAAAATGTAGCTTTACAGGGATGCAATCAAGTACTTTTCATCTCTTAGACGTGCTCAATTTTTGAGCTTTTTGATTCTGTGATTTCAGTCGTGTTTGCCTTTTCTTAGGTAGAATTACACGGTGATAAATAGAACTCCCTGTTTGACACCCTGACTGATGAGCAAAGGCCTCTAGGCAGACACAAAAACACAAAATCATCCACTCACCCTCCCCTTGGGGCTGTGTACGAGGGAGGATCCAGGCACTCGTGGATCCCCCAGGCAGGTTCCCCAAACAAATCCAGGGCATTTGCTCCCTAGCAATAAATGCTGATCCCTCCCAGCTGAGGTGAGGGTTGATGATAAAGGATTTCAGCTGTGTTGAGGTCACTCATCCCCTTTGGGAAAAACCCAAATCCAGGCCCACACGTGAGTCAGCAAAACTAGAGCGGCTGCCAGGAGAAGGTAAGCCCCACTCTGCTTCAAGTAAGATTTTCAGGAACAAAATAACGGCAAGACTTAGGGCTTGGTACCCCTTGCAACAGACGCCATGGGAAAACACTTGCGGATCATGCCAGTCAGAAAAATTCACACTCAGCTGCAGAGTTCATCAAAAGCCACTGAAGCAATTGCTCCCTGATTTGTTGCCCTATGTTCTCATTTAGTTTTCCCAATGACAGCAGCACTGAATATCAGAGGCACTGGCCCATGAAGAAATACCAAACGGCAAGGAAGAGAAGCAGAACATATTCCCCCAGCTCGTGGAGCTACTGAATGAAGAACCCAGGCTGTGGAAGGTAAATGAGGGTGAGCGTGCGAAAGGATTTGGGCTACTCACCAGCATCACTGAGCAAGCCCAGCTTTGCCTCTTTGCAACCCCCTTTCTCTTGACTTGATGGCTGGACCGTGCGATCATACAATCACCAGGTTGGAAGAGACCCACAGGATCATCGAGCCCAACCATTCCCATCAAACCCTAACCCATGTCCCTCAGCGCCTCGTCCACCCGTCCCTTAAACCCCTCCAGGGAAGGTGATTCAACCACCTCCCTGGGCAGCCTGGATCTTGGAGGTCTTTTCTGACCTTTATGATTCTATGATTCCACAAGTCTATGCTGAATTATACGTTGGAAGTTTGCTCAAACATCTGCAGACAACCCGTCACGCTATTTTCCTTCTTGCATCTTATTAATCTCAGCTCTGTCCCTTTAAAGCTCCTACCCAAAGCACACGAGAAGAGTAAAAAACAACAGCACTTCTTCCCTTCATATTAATGTTTCAAAGCCAAGCGAGTTAGAATCACTGCAGCGAAGCTGTAAATTATGCATGACAGACAGCCCTCGCAGCCCATCCCGCTCCGAGCAGGAGGTAGGGGAGGATGCCTTTGCAGTCCTGCCAACCTGCTTCTGCAGGGCACAGCCACACAAAACCCCATCCCATGGATCTCTCAGAAGCCCCTCTTTCCAATCTCCTCCTCATTCCTTGGGACCCACAAAATCCTTTGTCTAGGAGCCACTAGACGCTCCAGCTGTTGGAGCTGCAACTCTACTTAACAAATGAAGAAAATCACCTACAGTCCCTGCACAACCTGATCGAGAGCCCCTCCCCAGCTTTCCTGGAGCCCCTTCCAGTGCTGGAAGCTGCTCTAAGGTCTCTTTGGAGCCTTCTCTTCTCCAGGCTGAACAACCCCACCTCTCTCAGCCTGTCCTCTATGGGAGGTGCTCCAGCCCTCAGAGCATCTGTGTGGCCTCCTCCGATCCATGATTTAAGGAGATTCTTAGGACTGTGCTTCCTTGGTAGGAGAAACTGGAGGATCCTGAGCTCATACAGAATCAAACCCATCCACAAAAGTAGGGGGAGAAACACAACCCGTTTTCCTTTCCATCAGTAGACCCCAAAGCATTGAGATACATGAGGGAGCTGGGTTCATCTCTGTTTTACAAACGTGCCCCACGAGAGGCACGTTGCTCAGCTGGCTGGTCAGGGTGGATCGTGGGGCTGCTCCCAGCTCATATCATAGCACCGAGTCCTCCTCCTCTGAGCCTCTCTGGGCTCCTCGCCCTGCGAACCATCAGCCAAGAGGGCAGGGAACAGCCTGGGCTGCCTCCAGGCCCAGAGCTCTGTGAACCATCGGCCTGAGGAAACACTGAACGTGCATGTTCACCCTGGTGAGCAGGTTGCCATGGTGATGCCATGGTGATGCTTTGGCGATGCGGCACAGATACAGAGGAGCAGGGAAAATGACTGTAATTAATTTAAGGCATTAAGAACAATTAGCGTTTATTAAACCAAGTTTATTGAAAGAAGCACAAAGCAAACAAATTGGATTTTTAACCCATAAAATAATGAAATCTCTTCCTTCCTAATGCAGATAATGCTCGGTGGAGGAAATAGTCCACAGGAAGGTTAAGCTGTATTACAAACCATATGAAAACAGCAAATCTCGTTCCTCAGCATAACAATTTATCAGCTGTTCATCTGCAACGACAACCATGGCCCGTTAATCCCGTTCATCCAGAACAAGAACTCCTGGCGATTAAGAGGTTCTGAGGAATAAGATAGTTGCAGATAAATCACCTCGGTTCATGGCCACAAGCAAAGATCACTGTGGTCAGGATTGATAACGCGTTCCCAAGGAGCAGGGAGTCTATCTGTCATTCTATCAGTCGGCACTAACTATTAAAGGCGACGCTCTAGAGGTGCCCTCCAGCGCAGGAAGCCCTAAAGACACTGACAGCAGCACTACCAATAGTCTCTGCTCTGCATTCACCTCTAAGAGTCACTCCTGCCACTGCCAAAAACAGGGCTTGAGTCCCAGTACAGGACTTCAAAGCCCTGTCTATCCACATCCCCATCTTTCCGCTGGGTTTAACAGCATCACTTCCCTGCAAAGGCTGTGATAACGAAGCACGTGTCCTGCTTGCTTTCAGTGGGTCACCTCAAAGACATGAGCAGCCTCCTCGTGCTGCAAGCGCTCCGAACGGCTCCTGCTCAAACACACTATTGATCTGTGCAAAGAGAAGGTCCAGCGGCCAGACCTGCTCTGCAGGGATCACCGTGTGACTGTCCACACAACCCTTCAACCCCACACGAGAGCTGGAAGGGCTCATCTTCATGGAGCTGCGTAACTGTGATGCCTATAAAATCCACAGCCCCTGGCGAGCCAGAGGGAGAGGCGTTTCGCTTCACCCTGCAGTGTTGGGTTTTCTCTGCTTTGGAACAGCAGAGCTTTGTGTTTCTGCACCTCTGCCTCAGCAGCAGAGAGCCCTGAGCGTACAGTGGGCAGCAAACACACCCCACAACAGTTTTGAAATGGTTTGTCCTGCTTTATTCCCCAAACCCTCTTTTTTTAGGGCCTCCCAAAGGTCACTGACAAGCCTACAGATATTTCCCCACCACTATGAAACCACAAAAGCAGAATGATAGAATAGTTAGAACTGGAAGGGGCCTTAAACATCATCTAGCTCCAACCCCCAAATCCAAGTGACCGGTCCCACCATGAGGTGGTATAAACTGGGATTTAATTAGGTCACTCCCTGGATGCATTAAACACAGATGCTCACATTCAGAGATTATAGATTTATTGGGCATTGATTAAATGAAAAATCAAATAAGAGCAAGGAGGGTCACAGCTGACTGATGTAGTCATTTGCCAGCTCCCCCTGAGGGCATCCGAGGCGAGGTTATAATTAATATTACACAGTCCTGACATGCAAGATAAGAGTTCTGGCCAGACCAGGATGTAATTTAGCATCTATTTATTCTCCAGTATCATTTATTAACTTGAACAAACATAGCGTGGGCAGATTTGTAGCTAATATGTTACGATGTCTCTGTAAAGAGTGTCAGGAGCACATTACGCTCGCCGCTGCTCTCTCCCCCCAGACATGGCAGAAAGCTCCACCGCAAACAAACAGAGCCTCCAGCTGAAAATCCAAGGAGAACTTTACAAACAGAGCTGCCAATTATCCTCTGTGGGTCCTCTGTGGCCACTGCCATCTCATCTGTCCTTGGGAAGCTACAGCAGCACCCAACACACTCCTGCAGCAGCCAACCTGGACCGTGCTGCTGAAACAAATGCTTCAGCAAACCCCTGCCTGCAAGCCCTTGGATCAGTGCCTGCTTTTAACTCTGTTAGCGACAGGAAATTCTGGCTCCAATTAAATCGATGGCAAACATCCCATCAGCTCCAACGAGCCAGAATCTCAGCCTGGTTCCCATAACCTGGTGCTGCAGCGTATAGAGCTCTGGCCAAAACCAGTTTGGTTGATGTCGGTTTTGTGAGACACTATCCACAATGAATACGGGTTTGGGAGGCTGGCCTTGCAGAAAGCTGCTCTAAATAACTAGAAATACACAGGCAGAGCGGCACGGGAAGAAGGCAGCAACTCCCAGCTGGCTTTTTAGAGAAAAGGAGGCTGAGGGGAGACCTCATCACTGTCCACAACTGCCTGGAAGGAGGTTGTGGTGAGGTGGGTGTTGGTCTCTCCTCCCAAGTAACAGGTGATTGATGAGAGGAAATAGCTTCAAGTTGCACCAGGGTAGGGTTAGGTTAGATATTAAGAAAAATGACTTCACCGAAAGGGTTCTTGAGCATTGAAAGAGGCGAGTCCTGCATCAACTGTCACACGCTTTTTAAAAAATGAGAATTTAGCAATGCACCTCCCCTGGGGTCCCGAGCTGCACACTTCTGTTTGGTTGCTATTTCCTCCTAGAGGCAGGCAGGTGCAGCTTCACTAGAGGAGATGGAGGGTTTTCTGTTTCAAGTAGGCCTGGTTCCTTCTCCTTGCTCCAAAGACATTACCAAAAATGGAGACAGCTGTGGAGGGGGATTAAATTAGCAAAAACCATCAAAAAATTAGGACCAGCATTGCCTGTGCTGGCCCGACACTCTGTCTGCAATAGTCAAACACTATTCCAGTAGCAGCATCTGCTGTAAGGCAGGGCCCTGCTAATGTGGTTAATGGAGATGAAGCACCTCCAGACTAGCAAGAGGCCAAGGAGCAACGTTTCTGATTGATCAGTATCATATGAGCGAGCCCTAAGTCACAGGACACCAAAAGCCTGGGGCTGGCAGCAGCTCTCTTGTCTTGGATAAAGCAGATTGAAAAATCCTGAAGTAGTTCTCCCCCAAAAAAAGAGGAGAGCTTGAGAGGTGAAAACATCCACTGTGATATTGCCAAAACCCAGCATCTCCCCTTTCTTTACAGCAGAAAGACCAGTCACAAAAATCAAATTCTACCAGCAAGAGCCACACAGTTAACTGGAAGAAAAAAAGCTCAAATCTTTGCTTTGCTTTTATTTTCTTAAAAATAAAACATAACCCCCTTCCTCCGTCTCGACAGAAACACTCCCTCCTTCCAGTCCTGACTGACGCCCAGACTGCAGGCAGCCCCTGCCCCGGGTTTATCGGGCGGTTCGTTCCCATTCTCACTGACAAGACTGTTTATAATCCCATTAATCAGGCTGTGGCCATGCCAGGAGACACAGCGACGCTGTTCGTTACTGCGGCAGTGGAGAGGTAACACCAGAGAATACTGATCCTGAGGAGCTTCTGATCTCAGGGCTGAAACGACTGCTCAAAGCTAAGTCGCTGCGGAGCAGAGTGAAGGCAAACATCTGAGCACTGAGCAGTGCCCTGACAGCTAACCACGGAACCAAGGGATGGGTTGGAAGGGACCTCAAAGCCCATCCAGTTCCACTCCTGCCATGGAGGTGACTCTAAGGTCTCCCCAGAGCCTTCTGTTCTCCAGGCTGAACAGCCCCAACTCTCTCAGCCTGCCCTCACATCATCAATTATTGCACCTAGAGCCCACAACCGAATGTGGTTTGTGGTGAGAGATGAGCAGCAAGAAAAAGAACATCAGTGGGGCTAGGGAAGGTGCCAGCCCAGCAGTTGCATCAACCCAGGGCTCTGCAGGTCACGGTTTTGCTGTTAGTTCCCCACCCAGACAATCCCTCAAGTCTGTTAGTCTGCACACCACAATTCCTTCTCCTCTGCAGCTTAAAGAGAAGTTAAAGAAAGCTCCCTTTGGCTGGAAGATCCTGAAAGCAAGTTCTACGTCTTGCCTTGTGGCTCCTCATCACAGCAAACAGGCATCCAGAGACATTTTGCTCAGCAGGATCTGACCCTGAACTACCACAGACTGTGCTACTCCATCACCAGACGATGCAGATGGAAAATAGAACCACAAAAGAATTCCTTATCATGCTCCATTTAGGAGAGCGACTTCCCCTCCATTATAAAAAATAATTGTCTGCCATCCGAGCAACACACGGTGCGGTTCCAGCTGCATCTCGCAGAGAGGGCTTGGAAAGCAGGTTCATATGGGATGCTCACCCATCCATCATTTCTGAAGGACACGATTTTCTGCAGCAAAGGTACATGGAAGCTGGTGCAGCTGAATCCTCTCATTTCCGTGGTCTTTTCTTTATATCTCCCTTTCCCTGCACCACCCATGCCTTCCACAACATGAAGCTGCCCTTAAAGAAACCTGATCCCACATCTTAAAAATCTAATTATCGAACTCATCCCAGTCCAGGAGCTGTGTCTTAGTGGCAGTCTCTTGTTGATCTGCTGCAGGTGAAGACCCCTCTAGCATCCCGGGGACTGCAGCACAACACAGCCTCGTGCAAGTCCTTGGGTTTGCTATTAGACAGAGCTGTAGATCACAGATGGACAGTTATTGGCTTTGCACTTCCTGCTGTTGTTGTTTATCCAGTTCATTAACCGTTTTCCTGAAAACACAATTATCTCTGGCAAAACTTTAATTGCTTTAAGGCAAAAAAACCCTACAAACCCCTATAAAAACCTTTGCTGTGGAAGAAGTTTTAAGTTTTTTCTCCCTTTGTTTGCTTGATTACACTACATACATATCTATTCCCACGCCCCGGGAGTTTTGTGATGCCTGAAATCTGGGTCAGTTGCTTGCAGGTTTTTCCTACTGATGTGTAAAGTCTTTGGAACTGGAGTCTACATTTGCATTGAATCCTTCCTCCAGCTTTTCTTTGATCTCATCTATTATTTTATCTTCAGTGTTTTCATCAAGATCATCTGTATCCCTCACCATCACTCACTCCAGACTGTAGTTTCTTGCTCCTCAGGGCTTAATTCCTCCATTCAAGGCAGTGAGATAAAAAAAGATGTTCAATAACCAAATCGGTGGCTGCCGACCCTGCCCGTTGGTGCAGTAGACACAGGAGAATATTCCTTGGGCCAAAAGGTTCCTCAGAAAAGTAACTCTCTATTAAAAAATAAAGGCACACAGAGGTCACCAGAAGCTTCAGCTATTTTGACTCATTTGTCCTCGTAACGCTCTGCAATTAGCCATTTGTCCTCTTCATATTCTGTAATTACAAGAAAAGCCCCCACTATTGACATTGTAATACTTAACCTACATTAAAATGGCATCTTCTCTCCTCTGCTCATTACTCCAGCCTGAAATCATCATCAGCCTGCTAAAATGGGAAAAGCCATGTGTGACGAGCAAAGCTTTGAAAGGCGCTAATTAACAGTCTTCAAAAGTGCAGAAACACAACCAAAACCTATGACGCCAGCAGAGGAAAATAAACAAAAAAACCCCTGTGACCTTTGAGTATGACAGGGATGAGAAAGAGCTGGTCTTGTTTCTGCTGAAAGCTCCTGGGGTGACCTTGGTCATGTCACCTAATCCTTTCTATTCCCGTTTCTCCTTCTAACTTTAGACTCCTAACCAAGGTGAGCAGGGGCAATGCCAGAAATAGCTTTCCATGGCATAACCGACTTCACTGAAGATCAGGAAAATCATCACTTATCAATGAAGAAACATGAAAAACAGTGCTCTTAAGGGGAGTGGAGAGGGATGAGAATGGTCCGAGCTTCCTCTTTGTAAAATGAGGGTAAAAGCATCTTGTTTCCAGGTTTTGATTTAGTGTTTTCCTTCAGTACAATCTTTGCTCCCAACTTCTAAGGCAGTTTGTGACCATAATCATTAGCCCAAGGCCACTGCTGCACTCGGGGGCAAACAGGGAAGGAGAAGAGGGAGCTGAGAGAAAACCCAACAAGATAAGGGACTAAGGACAGAGATACTGAAGCAACCCCAGTCCTTAAGGAGTTAAACTGAAGGTGTAGTACAGAAGGACAAACCTCACAGCAAGGATGGTTGGAACAGGAGTGAACAGGGAGGTTGCAGGGGGAGAAAAATGTACCTCTGAGTTGTGAGAAAAACCCATAAACGGTCACTGGTGGAAGGTCAGGAATGTCCTAAACCTGGTGGAGCAGCACTAAAGGTTAAAAGACAGATGCTGATGCTCACAGAGACCCAGGGAAGAGGAGACTGGTTATAGTGCTGCTGCCCTGTCCCTGCGATTCATTCGTCCTTCCCCAAGTCCACGCTCAGCACTCCACACTCACCAACAGGCTTCAGAAATGGTTCGATGCCCAGAGCTTTTTTTAAAGCTTTGCAAGGACTCAGGTGCCTCGGAAGGAGCCTGAGCTGTTTGTTAAACCCTTTGTTGACAAGAGGAACTCAAAGCCTTTCTCATGTTCCTTCGCAGTGGAACAGCAGCCGCAACCCTCTGTTCCTTCCATCACGTGTGCACACGGCAGGGACGAGCCTTTCATCTCAGGAGCAGCCTCAGGCAAACACCCCACGGCCAAATAGGAGTGTTTAATGATTACAGTGAAGCCAGGTTATGTTCTTACTGCTGAAATATGACAGGTTTCAATACCACACCACAATTCCACCCATCTCCAATAAATAATTTGTCCGAAACAACCAAACAGCCAACCTTGTGCTCTGTATAATCAGAGGATCTCAGCGTCGTTCTGTTGAAGCGCTAAATCCACCTCTGGTGATTTCAGGAGGTCTTCTGTCCTCAGAGCCACAGTCAGCCAGGAGAGAGAGCACGTCTCTCTTGCAAGTACTCAGCACTTCTCCTTTTTTACCTTTCCTACTGTTGTATTCCCTTAACCAAAGGTAAATATAATCTGCCTGAACATTTGTTTGTTCTCGGAAACATCACTAATCCCGAGAGTTCAGACATCATGAGTCACACCAGGAGATTAAAAAAATACTTGATGAGTTTAAGTTAATTGTATTTGAGTTTTGGCTTCCAATCCTGGAACTTGCATTCAAAACTCATGTTCTGCTCTTCTCTGTTGTCATAAGTGTTAGAAATCTTTCATTTAAACGAAAGCCCTGGATTTTCATTAATAATTTGAGTTGGGAGGCAAGAGATACAACACACAAATACTGCAAGTCTTGAAAGAAAATCACGAGGTGTTGGTAAGCTGAGTGCCCGTGTGTGGAACACTCAAACAGCTCCAACAACAGCCACTTTCTATACACACACCTTTTCCACATCTGGAGAAGAAAGGGACACCTTTCTGCCAGGCAGTAATCTGAGCCTGTTCAACATTATTATCAGGGATTTTACTGAAAACAGCCAAATGGTTTTGCATTTTTTTTCTCTTCAGTGAGAGCTGGGGGATCAGACACTGCTCAGGCAGGTGGATAACACCTATCCCAGGAGATCAGACACAGGCATGCAGGGGAATAAACGGCTCCTGCCTTGCTCAGGGCTCCAGACTGCCCAGAGGAGCAACCCTGAAACCCTTCAGCAGCCCATTTCCAGTGCCCCCAGTGTCCCCAGTCCCTGGCTGAAGCACACCAGCAGCTCTGCCACTCGCTGGAATGAGGGCTGCCAGCCCATCCTCTCCAGGAAAGGCATCTCGGATAAAGAAGCACCATTATGTGATTAAAAACATGCAAGTGGGTCAAGATAGACCCTGTTATCTGCAGAATTATCTGCTGAGCCACAAGCAGGGCAGTAACAGCCCCTGCTCCGAGGGACTCATACAAAATGTTTGGACTCGATGATCCGGTGGGTCTCTTCCACATCCCTTCACCCCTGGGCCTCCAGCAATGGAACTGGACATTTGCTCACTGTACTCCTTTTGTATATTCTTTCCCCTCTGCTGGTAGGTGCTCCGCGATTAAACGCAGGCAAGACAGCTGTTAGGTGACACACACCATAATTAGGAACAAGCAAAGCTATGATTGTTAAATCAGGCTGATGCAAAAGCTGGAGAACTCTCCTGGCAAGTGGCAGGCAGACCCCTGTGTGGGATTCTCCAACCTGTTTCCCTAGCAGGTCATCTGCCGCAGAACAGTGGCCTCTCCTGGCACTGTCTGTGCTATCTGAAAGAGGAATCAGTGGGAGGATTCAGCATATATTTACCCTGCTACAAATGCAACTTTCTGTGCTTCGTGCCAGACCAAAAGTCCTTAGCGTTCACTATCGCATTTTTCAGACAATTTACCTCAAATTGCAGCTCTAAGAATCAAAGCGGCTGGTGAAACTCGTAACACAGGCGATGAGCTGCAGCAAGCAGCTTCCCAGCATGGTGCTCCCCCAGCACAGACCTAAATGATCAGCTACCAGAGGTGACAGCAGCACCCTGGGTCTCTGCTGTAATGCACTAACGGGCATGCCAGCCTCGGCTTTGCTGCCTCATCACTTCAGCTTCACATCCTCTGGTTTCCCAACCCATGCCAAAGCATCACCCATCACCCAACACCCCTTATCTACAAAGAAAGGGCAAACTGGCTCTGCGTTATGTTGCCTGAAAAGGTCTGGAGCGATGGAACGGAATTAGAGGTGAAAAACGATACGGATGTTGGTTTAAGGGCCCCATCTCCTGTAAAGCTGGGCTGGATGCTGCAAGAACCCGGGAAGCTCCATTATGTCCTACTAAGGAGAACAATACCTCAATTTAGTCTTTCAGGCCTGAATATCCTCTTGCTAGAGTGAACTTTTAGTCGCTTATGTAAAAATTGGATGTGGGTGCAAGCAGGAATACAGGAAGCAAAGGAAAAGATCTAGAGCTCTGCTGCCATCCAACAGCTTTACAGAACAGGTAGCAAGAATGAACTGACTCCAGGTGCCACTTCTTATTAGAACAGGGAAAGGAAAAAAGAGCAAATTTTGAAAGAAAGAGCACCGAGGCTTTCTGTCTCCCCTCTGAGAAGGGAAGGCTGTTATCATCCTCCCTTCAGCCGGAGGAGGACGGGTGTCTCCCCAGTCAGGGCTGTCCAACTGTGAAATTGCCTCCTGCTGCCCATTTTGTACAGACAGTTTTGCTCCTGGCAAGGTGGGAGAGGTTAAAGTCCAGTAATTGCTTAAAGGCCTTTCATGTCAAGGCAAGAGGGAGATACTGGGGGAGGTGGTGCCTGTTGCACAGAGCCCATGTTGCTGATGGAGAAGCACCAATCTGCCTGGGAGCCCTGCTGGCACCGAGATAACAAACCCTTCCTCCGCGTGACTCCGTTGGTCTGCTCCTCAAACGGAATGGCTGCAGGAAAAGTGAGGGTTTATATTTAAAGAACTTGCTGGTAGAAAGGAATGATTACTTCCCCTAGAGCCTAGGGAGAACAGGATTATAGAATCATAGAATCACCAGGTTGGAAGAGACCCGTCGGATCATCGAATCCAACCGTTCCTATCAAACACTAAACCATGTCCCTCAGCGCCTCGTCTACCCGTCCCTTAAACACCTCCAGCCCTTGGGTTGTGCACAGAGGTGCCCAACAGCACAGCTCAGAGCATCCTCATGTACTCACTGGCTTCTCTTTCAGCAGGGAATTAACTCCCAGGTTTCAGCAGCATGTGGCTTCCCTCCCACATTCCTAAGTCACACTCAGGCTATCTTAACATTATACACCTAGCTGGGTTTTGGGACAGTGACAGGGACAATCCCTTGTCAGGGGAGAGAAGCATCCAACGAGATGCAATCACCCACACAACTGCTGCTCTGGGGTAGCAGACACTGCAATGCATGCACTCGAGAGTAAGTCACTGGCCCGATATCAATTAATGGAGCATGAGACAGGAAAATCTTCTAGCACATCAAATTAATATTTACCAATAAAAAGGTCAATTAGGGCTTCTCTCTGGTCTTTAAACAGAGGTCTCATAATGTTACTGTATGAAGTTACCACAGCAAAGATCAGGCTGAAGAAGGGATCTTTGTTTTGCCTTTGGAACAAAAAACATACGTTCAAGAGGTGGAATGAAAACATTCATCAGCAACCTCCTCACCTGAGAGGAGGGCAAATGTGCTTTCACATGACAGCAGTGAGTGAACACGCAGACTGTGCTGCGTTTGGCAGGATTACAAGGCACACAATTAGCGCAACCAAAGATTGTCTCCCATGCCACTAAGTCCTTTGTGAGCCAATGCGTGCCAAGCACCAACACAAAGGATTGCGAAGACAGGACCAAATACGAGGTCTCTAATGAAATGGGCTCCTGCCAACATCCACTCCCTCAGGTTCTCATTCTGCTTCAAGTCGCATCTGGGCGGATGAATGGGGCTGCACAGCTCGAAAGGGACGGCGCTTAACAGCAATTTGCTCATTTCTGAATAATGTCATTCACGTCACTGACAAATGCCTGATAATTTGCAGCAGCTGAAGCACATTCCACCATCCCTCACAACAGAAGCAGCCAAGCATCCCTGCACTGGAGCACGAGCAGTCAACTAGCACAACAAGAAACTCATTGCAGCAGCCCAGGCAAATTGGCTTTTGAATAGATGGATGGATGGACGGAGCAAGACGGAGCTTTTGGACAGTCCAAAAGCATCAGAGCATATTTGCTCCATGGCTTTGTTAGTAGGAAGCTACGGTCAAGCTGTTCATTATTGGATTCGAGTCCTTCCACTCATCTTTTCCACTGGGATCGCAAGGTCTCCAGGGCATAAAATTCCTCCTCTGATGAGTTTGTGCAGGAATAAAAACTAAGTTGATACCTCCTTTCATGTACCAGGTCAAGAAAGGTGTCACAACTAGTAACAGTTCCTGAAGAAAGGTGGTGGTGCCGCACAAGAGGGGAAGGTCTGGCCCCAGGGACCAAAGGGACCCAACAGAGCATCCGTGTTTTGAAATCCCCACACTTCAGCCTTCCCACTCATCCTGATTATACCAAGTTGTGTCTTTGGATTATTCTGTGTCTGGGGAGCTTAACCGCCAATTACACGTGCTTTGCTGCTCTAGACTTGATAATAACAACAATAATCATTATCATTTATAGGGGGTTTTGCATTTTTTTGAGCTCTTTGCAACCATTAACTAATTAACACCCTTGAAACCTCCAGCGCGCAACTGCTGACACAAGGTGTTTCGAAAAGCAGCTCTTTTGTTTGTTCTGCATGCACTTGTTCCCACGTTCTTCTCATTTTGGAAGAGAGAGAAAGAAGAAAAGTGGCAAATAGGTTCAGATATAGCTGAGGTGAGACCATCCACTGCCTTTGGATGCTTTCTTGGGGGCTAGTGCTCCATGCTCACCGACAATTAAGGTTCTTTTAGAGTAAATCGATACCTTTGCTGAAGAAATCTCCCAAACAATTTGTCTTGAAGCTGTTCCAAGAAACAGGAGCTGAGCCAGGCTATTTAATGGGAATAGGAGCTGACTCGCACCTCAGCACAAGTGCAGAAACATGCTGATTTCAGCAGTTTCCTACAGTGGGAAAGAGTCTTGAGGCCACCCAAAAAAATATTTATATTCAAGCAGCAGCATCTTTGCACAGTGACCCTCCACGCACAAGCTCTCCCCTTCACTATGTCCAACAAAGAGACTACCAACAGTTCCAAGCTTTCATCAGGGCCTTCAGCACACAGGAGATGTATGAGCAAAGGGAGCAGCTTGAAAATTCAGAGCTTTTCCTAGAAAGACACAGCCTGATCCAGTGGGAGGTGTCCCTGCCCATCAGAGTGGGGGTGGAATTAGATGATCTTGGAGGTCCCTTCCAGCCCAAACTATTCTATGATTCTATGCTGAAACACAGAGTTAATATTGTAAACCTCTACAAAAGGAGGAGCAGGAGATCAGGAGATGGTTTACACTAGATGAGCATCATCTCCATTTCAGCCCAGACGGGCCCAGCAATGCTTGTTCAAACCCCAGAGCACTTCACCACATGCGCCACTCCAACTCCATGCCTTGTTTTCCTCCTGGTCAGGCATCACGCCAGCTATTCCCTTCCACACACGTTCTCCCCGCTCTCTGTCCTGCATGATTTATAGAGCATTTAAATAATAAATTGAATGGACATTGTGGAATTTATAGCCAAGTAGGTCATTAAATAAATCACTGCGTAATTCATATAAGTGAACCTGGATCTTGCAGTGGGAGGATTTCATCAGAAAAATCAGTCCGCAGACTTTATAAAATTGAAGGATTGTCAGGGATGGCAATATTTAAAGACTATGCAAGCTTAGAGTCAGAATATGAGAGTGATTTCTGTAGGACAACGCCTTGATTTCCACTTACTTAGAGGGATGCCTCCGGTTCTGTCTCCTAGCCTCACCTCTAAAGGATTCTCATCTGGAAAATTCATTGCCCTCTGATGGAAACAAAACCTTCCTCCCTAAATTTTTTCCAGGTTGAAAGAGGGGAGACTGAGATGAGATCTTAGAGAGAAATGTTTTGGGTAGGGAGACCCTGGCCCAGGCTGCCCAGAGCAGGGGTGGCTGCCCCATCCCTGGAGGGGTTCAAGGCCAGGCTGGATGGGGCTTGGAGCCCCTGATCCAGTGGAAGGGATGGGACTGGATGGGCTTTGAGGTCCCTTCCAGCCCAAACCATTCTATGATTCTATGAAGTCTGCACCCAAATCTGTCACAAAGCAAACAACCCAGCATCCTTCTCACTCAAGTCTGATCTAGTTTTAAGATCAGTTCCTTGTTCTCTACTTCTTTCTCCCCTCCCCAATCTTGTCTATCCCAACACGGTTTAAACTCCATTTGAATGACACTTAATCACAATTGATGGAAGCTCCAGCTCATGTAGGGGCTCAGGACTGAAAGAGCAGTTGTGCCTTGTAGGCACTGGAGGTATTTTTGCAACGCTTTTTATTGCACCGTGCAAGCGTAATGCTGCAACCTTGCTTTGGAAATGTCACTGCCACTGGCTGCTCAAGCCTCTTCTGCGTGAGGCCATTGTGAACAGGCACTTGTTATGAAACAGCTCCATTTTCTAAATGATTGGGTCACGTGCAAGGTGTTTATTCAGAACTACAGCAGAGTTTTCTGCAGTGTCTTTGAACAGCCTTCAGCCCAGTCCCAGCGCAGTCCTCCTGTCCCCACCCCTGCCCAGTTCAGCCTGCACCATGGTCACGTTTCCTGCTAGAAAACAGCCTGGAACCCCTCGTTTCACTTGGCTGCCACCAAGGACATCCAAACCACCATCCATAAAGAGTAAGAAAGGCTGTAAGCACTGATGGCTCTTCCCTGTGAGCAAAACCGCATCCCAGTCTGTGGCTTCACCCATTCTGTTCTCTCTTTGTCAAGTGAGCAATTCCTCATCTGCTTTGGCTCTAGGTTTAGTGACATTTTCATTAATACCTGTCACACGCGTTACTAGACCCAGACTTGCACAGACTCCAGGTCTCGTCTCGCACTTTATCTATGCATCTGTAAGCCCTCATCTGGCCTTTTTGCTTCTTACATCTTTTTTAATATAAGCACAGGCAAGCCTCCAAGCCCACGCCTGTCTATGGACTGATGAGTCTCAGTCATTTAAAAACCCATCTGGTTCCATTGGAATAAATCAGCAGTGTCTCTATGATCACACAGACCACTGAACAACAGCCTCGTAGGTACTTCTGCTGTCTCTGCTTCACCAGTTGTAAAGAGGGGAGACTCTTACCTCTTTGTAAAGCACAAACTACAGATGAAAAGTATCGCTGCACTGCTGGATAATATTCTTATACAAATTAAGCTAATTAAGTGAGGATTAAGCAGATCAACACGTTTCTGCTCCCTCAGCTTGACTGCCCACATGGGGGTCAGCCAAGACATCCACCTTGCTGAATCCCATCATCTTTGGGAGACTAAAGGTCAGGACACCCTCGTGGGACAGGCGACTCCTCTCCTTGAGACCCACAAGAGCCCATCCTGCTGCACACAAAGAATCAGGTTGCTTGTGCCAGTCCACACAGACCACAGCTCCTGCTGCTGCTGATAGTAAATATTTTGTCTCTTGCTAAACTAGATCGGCAGTGACTGTGCTTCCCCTTAGAGCCAGCCCTGACCTCCATGTTCTCCAGTGCCTGGGCAGATGTGTGTATGTGTATTGCTACACATCCGTAAGCTTAATCTGCATCCAAATATGACCTCACCCACCTCTGAATCAGTCCTGTCGCATAGGAGCATATTGGCATCTAAATGCAAACAGCCAGGCAGCCTGCAGGACTGTGGGGAGGAGTGATGGAGGAGAAGGAGAAGCTAAGATGGAATCGTTATCTTCTAAGTGGGAGTTTGATGTATATTCTCATGTCAAGCAGGCTGGGAGCCTCGGAGCCCCTGGTGCACTGCAGAGAGCAGGGTGCCTTTACTCCACGCGTTTTAGAAAGCGTTGTGTTTGCAGTGCCAGCTTGCTGCCACAGCTGTGCCGCCTTCCCTGGGACCAAGGTCCCCGTCACTTTGAAGATCCCAGCTATTTGACTGCTTTGAATTCATTTGTTTAATGAACCTCAGGGGGCCGCTGCACTAAAGCATTCACAAACACGTTCAGAGCTTTGCAGTTTCTCCACTAATTAGGGAGTCCTTTGGGGCTAAACACAAGAGGTTCTACCGCTGCGTTTGAAGCCGGCAGTGAGCCAAAATGGTGCTAAATCTCTAACTCGACTGAAGCATTTTTAATATTTTCCCTCCCCTATTTTCCCATCTCGCCCACCAGTGCACAGCTACCAGCCACAAACACAAATGGCTCAGGTCAAGGTGCTCTGAGAGAGGGGGAAGTGTTTTATCAACACATGAATAAAACTCGAAGGTCTGCAGCGCACTCCTCTGCACGTGTGCTTTCCTCAGTAGATGTCACACAGCCCCTTCTCTTCCACAAACCCTTTCCTGAGTGCTTGTTAACCTACTTACTCACTATTAAAGGCTCCTAGCAGCTACAACTGCAGCTCAGAGTGCTAATTAGTCACACCAACCTCAGTACCTGCAAGGAAATCACCAAATACCAATAGAAAGTTCTGATTAAATGTGTGCCACACCTTCTCACCAGCCTCTGGAGGGAGGGTCTCCATCCAGCCACCACCTTCCAGGCCAGGGAGAGCAACCCTAGGAAGCTGCCAGGATGGATTGTAATCCTTGCAGCTCTCACAAGAGGTCACTGCTGTCTCGTTAAAGCCATCAGCACAACCCAAGACTCCCAGCAGCCTCCCAGGCAGAGCAACCTTTGGTCCTGCCAGCTCCTGGCCCCTGTAACACCTCCACACCAGGTCACTGGGGCCTCAGCTGCCTCCAGCACGTTCTGACACTTTCTCAGCCCCTCCAGAAACAGCCTCTTTCAACAGAAAAACGCTGGATGAACACAGCTTCCCTTGCTGCCCCTGGACATCCCACTCTTTGCTGCCCTCACCTGTAGCTGAGCATCAGGGAAGCTCATAAAGGTTGGGATGCAATGGGAGGCAGAGAGACTGATAGAGATACTCTCCTCCCCAGCCCTCACAGACAAAACTGGTTATTGTCAGGAGATGGTGAGACAAATTCCAGCCCAAAATTGCAGTCCCCACCCCACCACAGCCATATCATCCTGTTGAAAGCCCCTCTTGCCTTCTCCCTCTCCCTTCAGACCAGATTTCCCCCCTACCTTTGCCACAGCAAAGCTGGAAACAGCACTTGCAGCTCCCCTGCTGCCCCAGGGGTAGGAAGATTCCCCCTCTGCCCTAGCCCCACTTATACCCTCAGCATCCTCACACCTGTGAAATGCAGCCCCAGCTCCCTCTGAGTCTGTAATGAATATGAAATAGAAATCCCCTTTCCTTGCTCAGCACCCTGAGCATTTGGAAGTGTGGATATGGGTGATGTGGGCTGCCCACACGAGGAGGAGTGCGTGTGAGAAGCAGAACTGGCCGAAGAGACACCTTCTCTTTCCCCTTTGCTGCATCCTAAGGGTCACTCGCACGCAGACATGGCTGAGCCTGTCAGACAGACTCCCTGCCTCCTCCAGCCCGATGCCACCACTGCACCACGGGTGGATGTGAACATAAATCAGGCCAGAGGTGAAAATGACTTTCCAGGAGGCGGAAGGCAGCGAGGCTGGATCAGAGCCATGGTACAACTTGGCACCCAGGTTCCCTGCGGCTTGTCCTGCTCCCCGTGCCCTAAGAGCACCCCATGGGACAGACAGGGGGCAGCCAGCGTATGGAGGAAAACCTGGGGACTGGGAGGGTTTCCCTACCTCTCCTCTCACTGAGTGGCACCAGAGACTCGATGCTGGGGTTAAATTTGACTTATATAGCGTGGGTTCCCATACAGCCCTCAACGAAAGGGAGTTTCCAGGAACAGCATCCACCTGGTTCAGCGCAGGACAGGCTGCACACACCCCAGCTGTGCTGTGTCCAGCCGGGGTGGTGGCTGAGCACCTCTGCAGTGGGGCAGGCAGAGGGAGGGCAGGTTTTTACCTCCCTTCTTCTTGCCACCCCCGACCAGAACCGGGACAGCAAACCCAGGCACAGCCAGTGGAAAGCTGCTGCCATCTCCTGGGCAGCCTGCCTCCACCCAGCACCCCTTTCGGCTGCTTTTCTCAAGGGCTATTGCTCCCTCTTGTCCCACATCTCTCCCCCTGGGGCTGCCTGCCTTCCCCTTCAGCCCCTGCACAGCACAGGAGCCTGTGACGGCAGCCTGCGCCCATGGCACCCTCAAGTCCTTGCAAAAGCAAACCGCTGGCTGCTGTTTCTCCGAGCTATTTGTCCTATTTCTTGTCATGAAGGACTGTTTGGACACCAAACTTCTGGGCTGTTCGCAGCACAAGAGGTTTGCGGTGACATCTGCGTAGCTGCCAGCAGAGTCCCTGCACCTGGGCTGCATCACCTGCTGCGTGAGGCAGGTTTGCACGAGCAAACTGTCCATTTGCATAAGGACGTGACAAACCTATCGCTCAGAGTGACCAGACTCCATCTACCCAAGTGCCACACAAACCCTTCAGCAACAGGTCCTGCCTTCCAGTGCTAGAGGATGCAATTCATGCATGTTTTATCTCATAGGTAAAGACACACTGAAGTCTGCCTGCTTCTCCCCCTCCCTATCTCCTGCCAAAGGAAGCACCTGGTGGGTCCAAGTGGTGGAGCTCAGGTGAGGTGGCCAGGCTGGCAGAAGCTGCACCTGAAAAACCCACAGGAGGAGGGGACAAACGGTTAGTTCATTGCCTGAGAAAGTACAAAGGAGCTGGGAAAGCCCCTTGTTAAACTCTCGCTTTAGGGAAGTGCCTTTTTGCAAAATGTTTGTCCTTCAAACCGGATTCCTCCCTTGCAAACCTCCAAAGCAAACCTGCCCTCCCTCTCCCTGCAGCCCACGGCCCTGCTGAGGCAGATAACAAGGAGACTTTAGGACCTTATCACCCACAGGCAAATGCTGAGAACAATCTACCTTTTCTTATTCAAGCCTGGATAAAGCTCCCTCAGAGGAACAGACTAGGATAAAGCACCTTAAAAGTGGAGGTTCCTTCTGATGTTTGTGGGGGATCCCACACCAGCACATCCTGAGAGCCCAGTTGGCCGAGGACCAGGACTTCCTGCAGCAAACTTGGGACACGTGGCAAGACTGGCAGCTTCCCAGCTCCTTCCTGATGCAAAACGCATTCCTCATCCAATCTGCAATTGCAGTGAGCCACACTGCTCTGCGTGTCCTACTCCCTTCCCCGTTTCTCTCTCCTCTCCTGCACACAGGCAGGAGATGGTTTGTGGCAGGGCCCTCATGCTGGTAGCCCCAAAGCCCCTGGAGAGACCAGGGGAATCCCAGCAGAGGTAACTCGCTTCGCACCATGAGTAGGACAAGGAGCCTTTCAACGCCAGTTCAGCAGCCCAAGCAATAAAAAAAACCCCACATTTACAAAACACGTGTTTGCTAAACAGGCCAGTAAAACTCAACTGCCCCAAGCTCTCCACCCAGAGCAAACAGCCCAATAAATCTACACAGAGGAGCTCAGAGCAAACAGACCCCTCCTTGCCCTGAGCTGGGCATGGTTTCCTTCTGGCACCCAGGGTGAGCAGCCAGGTGGAGAGGATGCTCTTGTCACAACAGGGTGTGTTCTGCTGTGCCCAAGGCTGTGCTGCCCATTTTACAAGGTAACAGCAGCACGGACCAGCTCGTCCCATCCAGCGCTGGGACAGGGAGTAGAGAGGACACTGTCCTATCTCTGTTCCTCTTCCCTCAGCATCCAGCCCTGGCCTCAGCGTAGCATCTGCTTCACCCAAATGGTTTTGCTTGTGCAACCCCAGTGCCAAAGACACAGCCTGATCCAGCTGAGCTGACTCACACTTCCACCCTCCAAAGGAGGTGTCTGCGTGTAATTGTTTATTCATTGCGAGACTGCTGCAGTTTTGCCAAAAAGACATCTCCTCACTCACCACCCCCTCCTACGCGCATGGGGGAGGAGGTTTCGTTTTCCTGACTCCTGGTTTCCCCCAGTCTATTAACTCTCAGCCAATACGCTGAAGGGTTTTACCTCTCGTACTGAACCCGAAGCGTTGCTGCTTGCCTGGGGACTCCAGGCCTTCACCCACAAAAAGGAAGATCCTTGAACTCTAGGGAAGACAAAAAGAAAGATTTCCCACAGGGAAAGGGAGTAGGGACTAGACACTCTCTGTGCCAGTCAGTAGTGAAATAGTGAAGTCCGTCTGAGCTGAGCCAAGCGGCGATGCCTGCATTCCCATGCCCAGCGATACTCAGCACTGTGATTGCAGCACTTAGGGACATAGTTTAGTAGTGAATTTGGCAGTGTTAGGTTAAGGGTTGGACTCAATGATCTTAAAGGTCTTTTCCAGCCTAAATGATTCTGAGTCCCCACAACTTAGAATCATAGAATCATAGAACAACAAGGTTGGAAGGGACCCATCGGATCTTCCAGTCCAACCATTCCTACCAAACACTAAACCAAGTCCCTCAAGATCTCATCCACCCGTCCCTTAAACACCTCCAGGGAAGGGGAATCAACCACCTCCCTGGGCAGCCTATTCCAATGCCCAATGACCCTTTCTGTGAAAAACTTCCTCCTAATCTCCAGCCTAAATCTCCCCTGGTGGAGCTTGAGGCCATTCCCTCTTGTCCTGTCCTCTGTCCCTTGGGAGAAGAGCCCAGCTCCCTCCTTTATACAACCTCCCTTCAGGTAGTTGTAGAGAGTAATGAGGTCTCCTCTCAGCCTCCTTGAAGTATCTGAAGATAAGTAAGACAAGTACTTGAAGAACTTGAAGTATCTGGCTTCCAGGAGCTGCTGGTCTGCAGAGATGGAGCCTTTCAAGAAGCTCAAAGAGCTGTGTAGACATCCCTCAGGGACAAGGAGACCCAGAAGTATGGTTCTGTGTGGCAAGGAAGTGCCTGAGACACGACCCTTCCAACTCCCAGGCACTAGAACAACATCTCAGACCTCCAGGACGCCCCTGGAAGACACAAGCCATAGGGAATACAGCTTCTGAGTTAGTCCTCGGTCACACCCCTGGGGGATACAGAGAAATGCGATGTGGAGTCTGAGTCATCTGTGCTCATACTTGCTCCCTCGGCACACGAGTACTGTAGCCTGAGGTTCTACTTGCTGCCCTTGATCACCTCCACTGACTGGAAAACACAGGTCAGAGTGGAGCCTCCCCACAGAAGTGAGGCAGAGAGCACTGCTCCCAGTAGCTGTCTCTGCCAGTTTGGGGAGGCAGAAACAAGGAAGAGAGTGGCACAAGTTTCCTCAGTAATGTCATGACTTGCCCTTGAAAGAAGCTTGTGAAAATTCCAGCTTCAGCTTAAGACTGAAAAGTCTCACTGAATGTACATCACGTAATAAACATTGTCCCTTCCATCATCACTTACAAAGGTCTCTTTTGCCCTGGCTAAGGTTTCCTAGCAGTGTTCCTTGCTATATATGTGACACAATCCCCTTTCTCTTCCAAAGTTAACCCTCTCCGAGAGGCAAACATATCTAATTTCAACTCTGTTCAAGTGACAATATATTGAGTCATCTTCACTGCCTGAACAAGGGCACAGAGTTTTGCAAGATGACTTCAGATGAAACCGCCAAGGGCAAACAGCATCACAAGAGACGGTGTGCTTGCCAAATCCTCTGCTTCCATTTTGATTTGCTTTTTCCCCATTCTTGGCTCACATTTTCCTGACGTACTTTCCGTGAACCTTACGCTGCTTGCAGAAAAGCTTGTGAAACGAGTGCAGGTGTATTTAACAGCTCCTATTTCCAGGTACCCAGCAGCATTGCAGTCCCTCTGGAGCGCTCTTTCCTGCTTCTCCGCACTGAGGGAACGTGCAGGGAGTTTCTGAACTCAGCACTGACCCTGGGCATCAATAGAGCCACAGACACTGCCCAGAGAAGCGCCCAGTAGGACAGAGGCAAGGAAGAAAACCACAAGGAAATGAGGCCCTGCAGGAGCATTTGATTCTGGGAACTCAACAAGCCAGAAAAATCAGTTTCTTATTTTCTCCATACTCAAGTTTATCTCTAACCAATGCTAGCATCACTGACTGTGTATCAGTTCTTCCAACACATCCTCTCTTTCTCTGGCCTTGTTCCTGTTGCTTTCCTTTTGTTCTACTTGTCCTGAACGTTTTCTTGCCCTGACCCTTTTTCCTCTCACTTCTGTTCAACTTTTATCTGAAACATTTTAAACAACTTCTTTCTAAAGCCACAGGCCACAGACAGGATGGTGAGGTGCTCTGGGGCTGGAAAAGGGGAACATGAGCACAGAGAGGGAACTCCAGACCTTCCACTCATCTAGCCACACAGGTGACTCAGCAGAGCCTGGGTCGGAGCACAGGCTGTGGTCCTGACAAACTGCAGCACGAGGGCATCAAAGCGAGTTGAAGGAAGTAATCTCTCAAAGCGAAACCTCCCATACGGGGTGTGTCCACACGGGCTGGATAGGGAGGAGGAAATATTTGCATTTACTGGAGTACAAATAGGCTGGAAAGCGTGAGGTGTTCTCAGTTCCCAGGTGCAGGTGTGTGAAGCAGAGATGTCGAAGTGGATCATGGCGACTTTCCTCTTCCTGGTGCAACTCCTCTTCATCGGGACACACATCATCCCAGCATCAGCAGAGACAGAAATTTGTACCTCGCTCCAGAATACAACTAAAGGCAACTTCACTATAAATGTGACGCCTGACACATACGAGGCAAACAAAACCTACCTAGGTAAGCCAGCTCTCTCTAGAACTCAGTTTCCCCACTGCACAGAAATGCATCTCCTCTGCCCCTAACCCAGCCGGTGTCTCAGGTCATGTGGTGGTCCCAGATGTGTTTGAAATGCGGGAATTCTAGAACTCTTAGTTTCAGGCAGAAGATAGGGGAACTAGATAGGCAAATGACTAGAGTCATTACCTCTTTGTTCCTATTTCGTGTTCACATCTACGGGGTCAGTCCCAAATTCTCTTTCCTTCCTTGCAGTGCTTTTTTCCTCCCTTCATCTTTTAGCCTAAATTTGCATAGAAAGACTTGAATGCTCTTGAAAACACAGAATTTGGAGGCAAGTTGTTTTGTGACTTTGTTCCTTTTCCTTCTTCTTGAGTATTTGCCCCTCTCGGTGGCAATGGATGTAGAGACAAAGGTGAAGAGGTTACTGTGATGCTGACAGGCAATGCATGTCAGTCATAGAAAGGGGCTTTTCATACTACTGGTTGGACTCGACGATCCGGTGGATCTCTTCCAACCTGGTTATTCTATGATTCTATACAAAGAACGTTGCTGCAGAGCAAGTGGCAGTGTGACACTGCTTCCCAGACCTGACAACAAGTCTCCGTTTGCCGCCAGGCTCAGCAAAACCTACATGCTGAGAAAAGAGTGGAGGAGAGACACTGCAATCCATGGGAGAAGGGGGCCTGCTGGTGTCAATTGGTGTAAATCTCACCCAAGCAGCAGCCACTGCAAGCGGTTCCTTTTTTTTAATGGAGAGTTGGTTTGTTCGCTTGTTCACTGCTGTTAGTTCAGTTTTTGAGCACAGAATTCAAGTTTGATGCTAGCTACTGTCTTGCATCAGCTCTTGGAGCTTCTTGGCAGCTTTCATTTGAAACAGTCCCGACCCAAAGGGTGTCCAGCCCACAGCAACCTGGGATGGGAAGCACTGCCGAGCAGTTGCTTGTTCCTAGCAAGCAGATCTTCTTGCTCCATTTGCTCACTGTTCAGCTTCTGCTTGCAACAGAAGTGTGATAGGCAGCAGCACAGTGCTGCCTGGTCACAGCTGTGGAACTCAACACAGAGCAGAGACACAGCAAAGAAAGAGAAGGGGCTGGTGCTGGACTGCAGGCAGGAACTGGCTGCCTAAAGCCTTGGCCCCTTTAGCCTTTTTTCACCTGGGATCCAGAAGAGATTTACTTATGAGACGTTCTGGTTTTGATTAAAGCTGCGGTACCCTTGAGGCGCAGATAACAGGGTTCTTCTTCCTGGGGCTGGGAGAGGACTGTAGTGCATCACCTCCTCTTTGCAGGATCCTGGTGTCCTCGTGTCACATAGAGAGCACAGAGCGAAAAAAGAATTCCTTGGCTGAAAACCCAAAAGGCATGAAGGTAGAAGATGTTTTACAGAACAGATAACTTACTTTGTCTAATTTGCCCTGTTTCCAGTTAAAATAACTGACAACTTCAATGCTGAGAATGTGACCAACTATCTACTGCAAGCCTTATCCCCACAAAATGCCTCCCTGGGAAAATGGAGTGTGGAAAAGAGTGAGACCTGCAGTTCTATCCAAACAGCAGTACTAAATAGCACCCAGAAAGAAGCAAACTGGACATCTCCAGAAAGCAACGTAACTTCAGTGGAAATCAGGTAAGAATATAATCCAACTTTTAAGTATCCAGCTGGGACAGTGCTTCTCTGTCTAAGCTCTTAGCAACATCTGGAATCAAGAACCCACCTTTAGAGCAGAGGTTGAACAAACCTTTTAAGCCTTCTCCAGATTTGCTCTTGAACAAGAAAACATTTTCTGCCATAGCCATATCTAGAGGTCACCCCATGGACAGCCTCATGGTTTAAAGCCTTGCTCAAACGAGTAGGGAGGTAGATTAGTTCTTTGGAAATCAATGGGTTGAACACCTCTCGTTTCCATTAACCCTAATGGAGTTGCATCAGCAGGGAAATATTTGTCAAAGGAAACCGTAGCCATTAGCCTGATTGGCCTTATCTGCGAGGAGGAAGAACACAAGAGCTCACAGCAATAGTGATTCTAATTACAAGGAACAGATGGTTGCAGTAAATTGCCACCCGGTTACAAGGCATTCCCCTTCGTCCAGAGAAGGGCAGTAAAGCAGCCAAAGTGTAATGAAGAAACACGTTTCAGATGGTTAAAAAAAAAAAAAAAAATCTGGCTGGAGGGCAATATAAGTGAGCTGAGGATGGCTTCACAGCTCCTGTCTCTTCATCTAGTTTTAACATTCCCTTTACATCCCTACAAGGGTCTACGTGAGATGCTCAGCTTCCCTGCTCTAAATTGTTTTCTCTCTCCTCCACAGGGCATATATACACCTCAAAGATAATTCCGTCCAGTTCTCGACTACGACTCTGCTCAAAGGTAAATAAGCTCCAGTTGGGCCCCTGAGGCAGCAGGGTGAACGGCACAGCAAGCAAGGGCTTCACTTGTGCTCGGGGATTTTGGGAGAGAGGAAAAGATGGGCTTGGTTGTACCTCCAGCTCAGGAACATTTAATCTCTCCAACAGTCAGGCGACAAGGCAAAGACACTGGAGTACTAGAGCTAGCTAGAAGATTTTCAGGTTGTAAAAATAAACAGAAAACCTTTCCAAGCTTCCTTTTTCCTTCAAGGGACATGAAACAGCTATAAATGAGAGGATGGGATTACTTATTTCTACAGGTATTGCCACAGGCTTCCTCCTCCTATTCCATCATACAGATAGGTTGTGGAAATTGTGGGTCTGCCATCACAGATAACACCTCTGACGTTCCAGAGAATCCCCTTCTGTCCAGGAGCCCCAAGTCTACACTGCTGATAATCCCAGAAATCAGTTAAAAGCATTCTCTTGGAGTAGGTTTGTAGCTCACCTGGAACTCTGAATTTCTAACCAAGCCTGGGGATTTCCTTCCATTCCAGAAGCCAATACAACCGCAGCACCATCAGCCACCACCCCCAACTCCGTCTCCATGGTTCAGAGTAGCTCCTTCTTCATCGCCGTCATCCAGCTGCCGCTGCTCCTCATCACAAGCAAATTCCTTTCATAGAAGGCAGGAGGAGAGGCTGACCTGGCTGTGCTGCCCCTTCCCTCCATGCACATGGGGGGCAGGCAGCTGATCAACTCAGGAAAACTATTCACTTCTTCTGTGTATTAGGATGATAACTGCACTTGTACACTAAATGATAAAGGTCTATTTGGCCACAGAGCTGATCCTCCCCTTACTCCCCTCACCCAGGGCCAGCAATCTCATCATGATTAAACGTTTTGTAGCAAGTCAGAGATCATTGTCCAGGCTTTTCAGCTCAAAAAGCACCACAGGGTCCAGAGCAGACCCCATCTAACACAGCAACACTGCAGGAACTGACTCCGTCCCCAGCACCTGGGGTTCTGTGAAGCACAAAATAGCATGAAAATGCTGGAGAGGGAACAGGCCCTCTTCTCACCAGGGTACTGGGATCTGCTGAGAAGCTCAGGGAGAGGCCTGCTGCAGGCCGTGCAGCCTGGGGGCTGCCCTCCAGGCGTGCATACACGAGTCTGCCTGCGTGTGGAGGTGCCTCGTGGCACAGCTCCCCTGGGACACCCACCAAAACTGGGGGAAGCAGAACAGAGACTGAGAGGGGAAACTATGGGTTCGAGAGTCACATGCCTCAACCAATTTAGAACCTCCCGTGCAAGTACTGAGGTAGCAACTGCACCCACCTCCCCAGCTGGAGAGGAGACCCCCCTCAGCGGGCAGGCTGGAGATCCTGCTGGACACGGATCCTCCACAGCAGCCCAGGCTTGGGAATTTACACCACAAGTTGTTATTCAGGCCAACATCCCCGAATCGTTGTTAGTTCAGTGGATGCCTTATAAAGTCCCTCTGGTTTTCTTCTGGCTTTCTGGAACGGTGGGGTGGGTATTTTTTATTCCTATTTTTTTAAATCAACAGCTGATTTTGCTGTAGGGCAAGATCGTACGGCCCACTGAACGTTGTTATTGTTTGTATTTTTATATAGACAATGTTTATTTAGGAATTGTCAAACTTCTGGAAAGTAATTTTTTCTTAAACTAATCTAAATAAACTAAGGAATGAAAGTTGGCTTTTGCACCTAGCATTGCTTCCTTGTGGCAAGGGGTTTGAAATATTTGGCTTTGACAAAATGATGAGTACATGAAGACACAAATAAAGGTGAGGTCTGTGCGCTGCAGGGGTGAGCCGGGAGGCTTTTTGGAGGGCAGAATCAGAAAGTCAGACTTGCTACCCCTCATGCCGTTAGGCTTCTCAGTGCAAGTGGGAACTTCCACTTCTTTCATACAGATTTCCACTTATTTTCCTACTTCCTCATGGGTCACCAAGAGGCTTCTCTGTGAACTCAAGTCCCAAGCGCAATTTCTCAGATGAATTTTTAACCAGGTAGCGCCTGCAGTGTCACACTAATGGAATGCTTCTGTGGAATTCAGTAGAAATAAATTTTTAGAGGCCAGCTATTAAAATTGGCATCTGTTTCAAGGTAGAGTGATTAGCAGACATCTAAGTATGCTCTGTCTTCTGTACTGCAGCGCACCACACTCAATAAAACCCTAATTAGGGCTGTGAACTACTGTTCAATTTTAATCTCACTGTTGATATGCCTATCTCATAAGATTACAGCTCTTTGCCTTAGATAACACACATTAAATTCCTTTTAAATATCCTTGTGACAACTCCCATTCACCGTATTAGCTATGAGCACAGGGTATTCAGAATAACACAGTTCACCTCTAGAGGAGTGAACTCCCTCTGGCTTTATCCACTGAACAGCCTCGTAGTGGCACTCTCGTTAACTTTTACACCATTCCGCAGCAAACACCGACACTTCCTTTTACACCTCAGCCTAATTTCCCTGGCAAAGCTTATTTCACAGACATAATAAGGAAGGGTACTGCCCTGTACCAGGGAATTTGAACCTAACATACGGAAATCATCATTGAATTATGGAATGGTTTGGGCTGGAAGGGACTTCCAAGCCAATCCAGTCCCACCCCTGCTGGATCAGGGGCTCCAAGCCCCATCCAGTCTGGCCTTGAACCCCTCCAGGGATGGGGCAGCCACCCCTGCTCTGGGCAGCCTGGGCTAGGGCCTCCCCACCCTCACCCTTCTTTATCTCTCATGTTAGGAGCAACTCAGCCATCAGGATTAAATGGTATTTCCTTCATTTATGTCATTCCAAACCCCACTGCTGCGCAACATGACTGCAATTTCAGCCCCGGGTCTCTCACTGACTGCATCCATCCCTTTCTCATGGAAATAGGGCATTTACTCCCCCGGGGACAACAGGAGAGTCAGGTGATTCCTCCAAAGCCCTAGCAGGATTGTTCAGCTCTCTGCCACATCCACAGACACATCTACGTGACTTTTAGAGCAGCTGTTGGGTTTTCCAAAGCAGTGCTTCAGCAGCACCTGAATAAACAGCTCCTACCCTGGTACAGTACAAGGCTGCCTTCCCTCCCATCCTAATGACCCTGCAGGACGTAAAGACACCCACACCCACACCAATAAAAAGAATATTGGAGTGGGCAAAGCACGCGAACATCTGACAATGCCCAGCCTGGGACTTTGCCACAGAACAGCTCCTCTTGTACATATGCGGAATGATTACAACCTCCTTCCCCCAGACCCTGGCCTCGCTGAGCACACAGGACAAGAAACGCTCATTTATAGAATCACTGAATCATTCAGGTTAGAAAAAAACCTTTAAGATTGTTGAGTCCAACCCTTAATCCAGCACTGCCAAGTCCACCACTAAACCATGTCCCTGAGCATCACATCTCCCACACCCCATCCAACCCTGGACACAGCAAAGCCTCGTGCGGGGAATCTTCAATCAGGATCATGAGATGCTGCCAGTTGTCTGAACGTGGAAGAGCAGCTCCTGGTTGGAGTTCCGTGTCCCACACACAGCCCTTCATCAGAAGCAATGCCGGGATTATTTATTAACTCGGTCATTGTCGAGAACACAATGAGCTATAAATAACAGCCCAGGGAGTGGCACAGTCACACGCAGAGTGTCAGAACTTGGCTCACTCCTAGAGGCGATTTTTTGCTTTGTTGATCCCTTTGTAATGATGTCCCCTCTGCCCTGTGCAGTTTCCTAATTTCAGACACTATGGAAAAAGATCAATTCCCACTCCCCACACGGCAAAAGCTGGGGCTGAGCCCACAGTCCTCCAGGCACAGAAAGAGAATGAGACTTTTTCTCCTTGCAGTGAGGCAGAATCTGAAAAAAACTCCCTAGAAACAATTAATAAGAAAGAGGAGGTGCTGCTAATAGGCTTTCCTTTCAAACTGGGCAGACTCAAACTCTGCTTTGCTCCCAATCGGCAGAACCAAACGGTCACATTAGCTGAAACACAACACAAGCGTAAGAGCAGCGCAAGCAGCCAGCGTGGCCAGCACAGGCTCCCCATTTACACTGCCCCTGCCCTGGCACTGCTCCTCCTTTACGTAACCTGGTGATTAATCTCCCCATGCGGCAGGACTGCAGAAGTGGGTCTTCCCCCTCAGTCCCTCCTAAGAAAAACACAGCACAATTCTGTTCTTGGGGTCATTTCGCTGCTATTTACATTTATACGCACTATAGCTGGAACTCTTGCCCCAACATTAGCTCTCCTGGGATCAGCTTTGACTTTTTAACTGACCCCATCAGCAACTGAACAGTTCCCAAAACAATTTCATCACTCAGTAACCAAGTTACAGCACAGAGGTGCTTAATGTTTAATCATAAGAGTTAATTCTCTCCTCATACAAACCTCTCACCCTAACCTGCTCATTTGGAGGCTGAAATTTCCTTACATAAGAGCTCACACTCACCTGCAAAGATCAAGATGCCTTTAGGTGGGAGAAGGGACAGAATACACTGAGGTTTCTCAGGATGCAGACAATTACAATTCCAGCTCTGATATTGCTGACCCCCCTCACCCAATCCACTACCCCAACTACCCAATTATTTTCACCTGCCCAGATCTACAGCCTTTTAAAGCAGAGAGATGAGAATAAAGGATGGGAATCCATCTCCAGCACACAATACAGCAGTAAATATAAACGCCTGAGCCACCATGGGCCTCCCTCAGAGCGATGTTGCACTGCAGTAAAACATGAGGAATTTGGGCTAGTTCTTTTCTGGCCGAGCACCTGGCTTCATGCTGATAATAGCAATCAGCTGCACTATATCCATGTAACCATTTCTTTGCTTGTTTTTTGTCAAGTGTCAACAGCTTAATTACTGCTCTGATAAAGAGAGCTCATGACATGTGCTGGTTTCCATGACTCACTAAAGACACCAGACGCCTTGTGAATCAGCAGCTATCATCCAGTATCATTTATACCACTTGAGCAAACCAGAATGACATACCACGCTAGGCAACTACAGAGCAGTAGGGGCATTCAGATAAGCTGCAAGGCCAGGGACCACATCAAAAACCAGCTGATTGGATCCAGGGGAAAAAGAGGGAGAAGGAGCCGCAGCATCTCAACAGCATGTTTGCCTCATCTGATGCACTGAGCACTCAACCTGTGCAACGCTTGAATGAACCTTCAGCCCTTTATTCACCAAAGGACTACCTTTAAAAGGAAAAAAACTCCAATGCTGAGGCTTCCATGGCAGAGGCTTCCCTCTGCAAAGCCAGAAGGTTGGAATATCCCTCATCTCCAGCCTTGTTTGACTATTTTCCTTTAGAAGCTCATCCAGAAAGTTTGAGCAAAGGTGGATCAAGGCAGAAGACAGCACAGGAATGCCTTCACATAAAGCAGTTTAAAGAAAGAAAGTTCAGAAAAAAGAAGTCTTTTTTTCATAACTGTAAGAACTGTTTTCCAGCAGAAATGGTCACTGCAGGAAGATACTTTACCCTCCCCCGGAGCACAGTGCAACCAAGGGGAACTATTAGCCAAGCTTCATTAAGCCTTTCTAAACAGTGCTGTTTGCTATCATTACTCAGACGCATAATTTCTTTGTAAGGTGAGGGAATTATTACCCTACACATCACTTTTTAAATTGCATGCATTAAGTTATTCTTCACGGCTACACCTAACTACTCTTCAGGATGTTGCTCACATGATGATCACATACAGAACTGTCACTTCTGCCTCTGGGCTCTTAATCACAGGAGCTGTATGGTAACTGCTCCCTAACTGGTTTTACACATATTCCTCTTCCAGCACTTTCACACTACACTTACAGTTTTGGGAGTCTTCAGAATAATTTGATTAGTGTTCACTTAAACTCACCTCATGGCTTCATCCCTGTGTGACAACCTATGCTGAGCAGGGCTCCATCTCCGAATCCACCAGCAACAGCAGGAATAAGCAGCTCTGATCACTGATGTGCACCAAGTGCTTCTGTCTACAAGGCACTCCCAACATGGGATTCTGATAATGAATATACCAAGTAACCAGTGATCGTTGCAGCAGGAACAGGAGCCAACTAATTTCTCCAGAAAGATGAGAAAGTTGAATCCTGTTCCTATGGAACTCATTAAACCTTCCCCAAGGAAAATACACTCAGAACCATGGGTTGGGTCAGAATCACAGAACAACCAGGTTGGAAGGGACCCATTGGATCTTCTAGTCCAACCATTCCTATCTAACACTAAACCAAGTCCCTCAAGACCTCATCCACCCGGCCCTTAAACACCTCCAGGGAAGGGGAATCAACCACCTCCCTGGGCAGCCTATTCCAATGCCCAATGACCCTCTGTGTGAAAAACCTCCTCCTAATCTCCAGCCTAAATCTCCCCTGGTGGAGCTTGAGGTCATTTCCTCTCGTCCTGTCCCCTGTCCCTTGGGAGAAGAGCCCAGCTCCCTCCTCTCCACAACCACCTTTCAGGTACTTGTAGAGAGTAATGAGGTCTCCGAACTTAAAGATCATCCAGTTCCATTTGACCTGGTGTTTGTGCTACGAAGCTTTAAGGGGGGTTCACTCATGTGTGTGGACTCAAAAGCACCACCAAGTCCTCACTTACCACTCCAGCTGTCTACGACCAGAGGCAGAATGGAAAGTCTCCCATGGCAGGGGTGACTCCTCAGCATGGTGAGGATTGTGTGTCTGTACTTGCCCTGAGCTGACAGCGAAGTGCAGGCTACCCAAGAAGTGAGCATCTGCACCTCAGAGAGACAAAATCAGCCAGGATTTTCCAAAATTAAAAGAATTCTCTCAGCAGAACTTCACAAGAGCAGCATCTTTGGGACACCACCCAGATAACCAGTATTGCAGGGTTTATTCTCACCTACTTGGACTTTCACCCTCTCTGAAATCACTGGGACTGCGACGTTCCAGCTTTACAGCTTCCTCAATTTACCATGCTGATTCTCTGTAACATACTGTTCTTCTCTAGCTCTGTAGTTTGGATCGGGAACTGCTTGGCAAACAACTCTATTGCTCTCTACACCAACTCCTTATTGTAAGGCTCACAAGCCACAGGAAGGAATGAGCCTGTAGCACAGGGGGAAGACAAGAAACAAGAGAATCATGTTGTTGTCATTCTCTAGAACATTCCTCTATTTGATCACGAAACAAAACATCACCAAAGCCCAAGTATTAAAATTCATAAATTAATCCAATGTTTAATGAGGGAAAAATCAAAGCCTCCTGTGACTGGCCAGGATGTAGGCTTTGCCAGGCTACCTCCCCTCTAGAAATCTGCTTTATTTAACAGCACAACTTCACATCAGCTCGATGGGTTGGGTTTGCGCAGTAGGAATGTCTTGAGAAAAAGCAGACAAATCAACACATTCTGAGAACCCAAATGGCTCAACTGCTTCAAGAACCCTTGCAAAACATCTGTGTTTGTCCTTATAGAATACACAACCAACGTTCAGGTGTAGGAAACAGTGAGCAGGGTTGAATTAATCCACCAATCAGATTACGCAGTAGAGTTTCTAACCAATTCACCTGCAGCTCATTTCACTTCTCAGAGATTGTTTCTTCTCCTTTATAAACAACAATGTTCTGGTCCGTTTCATACACTTTGACTTTATAAAGAATTCCTGTGGGCAGCAGCTTCTTGAGGTTTTCCCAGATGAATACAGCAACGTTCTCTGTGGTGCTAAGAGTGAAAGATGCGCAGATTCAGAACCGACAGCATTGATGTTTGAGGCTGTGCCCAGAGCAGGCCAGGGCAGGGAGGCTAAAGGCCACAGGGAACCATGCAGGCAGCTTGCCGATAATGACACCCTGAACGTAAGTGGGGCTTGAACCATTGGAGTAAATACGCATGGAACGACATCTAATTAACAGATTGCATCTGTCTGCCAGCACTGTCCACAGAGCAGGCTGTGACAAGTGTCAGGCTCAGAGGGCTCCTTGGGTGCGAGTGAGTGGTGCCTCTCTGGGCGTGTGGGCCGGCAGGCTGCACAGCAGCAGAGCCAGACGCAGGCAGGGCTTCCAGCCCCTGACACACGCAGGGCTCAGGGATGATCTTCCAGGTGCAGGACTAAGCCTTGCAGGCTGTTCCCTGACCCTGCAACTGCAAGGAGTCCCCACCACCCACCTCACAACGTCAGCAAAGTATGGCACATCCTTATCCAGGTTTTTGTGGTCAAGTGGTTCCATGATTGCTTCCTGTGGAAAGAAAACAGTGACAAACTTGTCCTGGTTGCTCAGTGCAGTTGGGGTTCAAATTACCATGAAAATGGGATGAAGCAAGGCAAGAGTATGTAAAGACAGGATAAGGGCCCTACACAGATCAGAGAATGGTTTGGGTAGGACCTTAAAGTCCATGCAGTTCCATGCACAAGGACACCTCCCACTGGTTCAGGTTGCTCAAAGCCTCATAGAATCATAGAATCACCAAGTTGGAAGAGACCCACCGGATCATCGAGTCCAACCATTCCTATCAAACCTCATCCAACCTGGCCCCTGAACCCCTCCAAGGATGGGTCCACCCACTAACTTCGTAACTGGAGACATGGCACTGCCTCACATCACAGTCGTAAGGCATTTTAGTCTTAAATTATTCCTTAATTTCTTCTTTATTTCCTACCATCATCAACTCACTACGTCTCCACCTTGGTACTAAACAAATTGCTAAGCCCTAATCAATTCTCCCAGGGGATATGTAGGAAAGCAGTGCCATTACCTGCATATATTCTTTCAGGTCTGTCAGGTTTATGACCATTCCTGAGACTGGGTCAATCTGCAGGGAAAACAAAAGTGAGATTAGTAGCCTAGCTACACGACCTTATTACCGGGGCTGTCGTGGGCCTGTACAAATCAGCGCTCAGGACGTCTGGGCCACAAGAAAAATATCTTTCCACCCTCTCGCACTACTCCTAGGATGCTCCCAAAGAGTAGACAGACCATACAAACAACTCTAGGAGTTCAAAGCTGACACCAGGGAGGGAAAATTCACTGAAAAAAAAAATCTTCAAGCAACAATCCAGCATGGCCATTAGCAGGAAAACAGGCACTGAATTGCTGAGTTGAACAGACAGGGAGAAAACAAAGGCCAGCCTGAGCTGAGGGCATCTTCCCATCTGGAGAAGGCACAGCCCCAGGGACAAAATCAGGTTTTACAGTTCACAGGATATTTGGGGAATGCAGAAGGAAGAGGCTTTACAATTATAGTTTCGGATTTGAATAGAAACTGCCTTTTCCTTTGAACTGGAAACCCGCAGAGAGTTGCTTGGAAAACAGCAAAACCAAAGTGTTATCTAAACAACTCTGTAGAACACACAGAGCAATGAGGGTGCAAAACAACGGCAAAAGCAGAATTTCCTTTTCTTTTTGTAGTAAAATACCTCAAAACAGCAGAGGGCGTCAGTTACTGAAGAGGCAAAGCCTCCCTGTGGCTCAGCAGTCACCAGGCGGCACCCCATGGATCTGACCAGAGCCTGCACATTCTCAGTGAGTCTCTGACAAGGTTTTGTGCCCAGAGGATGATAACAAACCTTGGATTTAATCATGGTCATCTGCAAATGCTTCTAAGAGGCAAGGTGAACAGGACAGTGATCACGGGAAACCTCCTATAGTGATGTGTACAGAGTTTCCACAACAACCCATGAAACCAGTAGTTGAGCTATTGCTGTGGAAAACAGGGATTCATCTACCCTGCCACCCTAGGGGATGGAAATAAAACATGGATTGCACTTACCTCTCCTTGCACAGTGACTATAACTGAAAAGAAGAAAATATCAGGTCACGATGACACCACAACACCATGAACCAACTTAACAATAAAGTACACAGCAGACAAATCATCCCTCACTAATGCACAGGGGCTGGTGCAGGCTTCCCAGTGCTTAAAATCAGCACTGTTCTACTAAGCTCCATAAGGAATAAAGACTCCGGTTCACCCAGTAGTCATTCTCCAAGGTCTGATGGCCAGAGACCCACCACGACCCCAGAGCAGCCCTTGCAGGCAGAGGTTAGAGGAGATGCCTCTCAAGGTCTGACTCCCTCCTTACCTTTATAGTTGTGCCCGTGACCATTTGGATTATTGCACTTCCCAAACACCTTCAGGTTTTCCTCATCGCTCAGTGCTTTACTGTGATAAACAGAGGCAGCATTTCAACCTGGTGATTCTATGATTTCAGACCCTTTATAGATTTCTATGGCTTCGTTTCAAACGCAACATCTTCTATTCACTCCCAAACTTAACCAACCCACCAGCTTTTTCTACTCAGGAGGCACAAACAGAACCCAAGGACCACTTGGCCTGCAAAATATATAGTTGATAACAGGTGGTTTGGGGTTTTTTTTTGGGTTGTGATGTTGTATTTATATCTGAGGGCTTGGTAAAAACTGCCTGACACCACTGGTGTATAAACAGTAACGTGTAATGTGGGAAAATTGGCTGCGTTTGGAGGAATGAGGGCAAAATCCTGGCTGTGCAGGGGAGGGAAGGGGGTGGAATCACAGAATCATAGAACCACCATGTTGGAAGAGACCCACCTGATCATCGAATTCAACCATTCCTATCAAACACTAAACCAAGTCCCTCAAGACCTCATCCACCCGTCCCTTAAACACCTCCAGGGAAGGGGAATCAACCACCTCCCTGGGCAGCCTATTCCAATGCCCAATGACCCTTTCCGTGAAAAACTTCCTCCTAATCTCCAGCCTAAATCTCCCCTGGTGGAGCTTGAGGCCATTCCCTCTCGTCCTGTCCCCTGTCCCTTGGGAGAAGAGCCCAACTCCCTCCTCTCCACAACCTCCTTTCAGGTAGTTGCAGAGAGCAATGAGGTCTCCTCTCAGCCTCCTCTTTTCCAGGCTAAACACCCCCAGCTCTCTCAGCCGTTCCTCATCAGGCCTGTTCTCCAGAAGGGGGTATGGGGGCAAACTCTGGCTGAGCTGAGGAGGAAAGGGGGTGGAAGGGGGCCTGGGGGTACTTGTGGCTGTGCCGGGGAGGGAAGGGGCTGCCAGGAGGGCAGTGGTGGCGGCGCTGGGGGCTGCGGGCGCCTCACCTGTGAAGGCGGTGACAGGCGCTGAAGGTGACGCAGCGCGAGAGCCGCGCCCGGCGGGAAGCGCGAGGCGCCATGGCGGCCGGGACGGGGCGGGGCCTGCCCCTGAGCCACAGGCCCCGCCCTGGCCCCGCCCCGCGGGCCTCAGACCGAGGGGAGTCACAGGCCCCTCCTTGTCCCCTCCCCGTGTGCCACAGCCCCCTCCTCGTCCCCTCCCCATGTATCACAGACCCCTTCCTTGTCCCCTCTCCACGTGTAGCAGCCCTAGAGGGGTCACAACCCCCTTCCTGTCCCCTCCCCACGTGCCACAGCCCCCTCCTTGCCCTCTACCCATGTGCCACAGCCCTAGAGGGGTCACAACCCCCTTCTGGTCCCCTCTCTATATGCCACAGTCCACTTCTTGTTCCCTCCCCATGTGCCACAGCCCCCTTCTTGTCCCCTACCCCTGTGCCACAGCCCCCTTCTTGTCCCTTCCCAACGTGTCACAGCCCTAGAAGTATCCCAGCCCTAGAGGGCTCACAGGCCCCTTCTTGTCCTCTACCCATGCGCCACAGCCCCCTCCCCAGCGCCTGCCCCTCTAATAAACCCACCTATAACAAACGAGCTGTCCATTCCACAGCGCAGAGGAGCTGTTGTTACACCCCTGAACCTGCCCCTCTCTCTGGGGACGTGTCTGATTTCATTTGGGTTGGACAGAGCGTTAGCAGCAGTCCTTCCCCGCACCAGTCACAGGATGGCGCTGTTGATCCCTTTTTCTATCCTGGCAAACTAATTCCGGCTCTGAGGTGGTTATGAACTTGACAGCTCTGAAGGAGTGCGCTGTGCTAACCACATTCGTGGAGTTCAAGCAGAGGAATCTATAAAGTATAGTGATTTTCAGAAAGCTTTGGGAACTGGGGTGGAACCCACATTCCCTAGTGCTGCAAAAGAGTTTAAAACTGAGATAACTGCATCAGCATTCTCCAGGCTTTTCACAATGAAGCGATAGAAAATTCCCTAAGCCAGGAGAGAACCCCTTCCCCTGGAAGACTTTACTTTTCTCAGTGCCCTTAAAGGCAGAGCCTGCAAGTGCACTGCTATAGAAGGCTTCCCTCCTCACACCTACCCACCTGCACCTCAGAGGTCAAGAACTGTAGGAGCCTGGATGAGAGAAAAAATGCATAGGAGAAGGTGTTTGAGTTTGATCTGCCCAGTTCAAGGCCACAGTGGAGTTCTGCATGTTTCCTACTGGCTGAATTAGGTGTAGGGCTGGAAATGTCAGCTGTCAGAGCCGGACCCAGCTATGCTGTTTAAAAGCCTCATGCGTGTCTAGATCAGATAACATAACCCAGTGTGTGTCAGGGTTGCAGCTTCTGCTTCTTTGGCACAGCACTAAGTTGGCCAAGGTTCTGGTGAGGGCAGAGAAAGAAAGGAAGACACTTCACGAGGTTTTATTTGAGGGCACTCTTAGTGTACAGGGAGATGCACTACAAGTACAACTTCTGTGAGTGTTTCCAGCTACTTTCTGGAGTTCACCAAAGGCAATCCTTATGCAGTGGGGGTGCAATTACATCCCTTCACTGAGCCTACCTGTTACTAGTTGGTTTTACTCCTCCCTCCTGCTTTACACATTTCAGCCAAAGTCACTGCCCAAAACCCTTTTACTCTCTTCCCTTCAGAGTGTGTTGCTACCAAGGGAAGGCAACAGTTACCCAAGTTTCTGTTTTCTCCCTTGCAAGCCCTGCACTGGGCAGCCTTTATGAACTGCTGCTAACTGGTCTATCAAGATAGAAAATTAAGATAGAGCAGCGGCTGTTTGAGTGAAGGGGCTTCTGCCTTCCTCAGCACCATCGCTGTGTGTTATTAAGAATCCAGCAGTAACTCAGAGGTGATGACAGAGAAAAAGCAGTTCCTGCATCCAGGGCATAATGCAAAGGAGGGAAGTAAAAGAAAGCGCAGGTTTCTTTCTGAGCCTGACCTGGCCCTGAGTTACAGGAGGTGACAAGGTCTTCAGTCAGTGGGAAGTAAAGACGCCGTGGAATCCATAAGGCATTTGCACTGCGACTTCTGCTCGCCCCAGTTCTGTAAAGGTCTCTGCATCCAAGACAAGCAGGAAAGCACTTTGGTTCTGCAGGATGAAAAGAAAGCCAGAATGAATGCCCATGCTGAGCTTCATCCTACTGCCCAACCCACTATATCTGTCGCACACAAGGGAGCCTCAATGCACATCCAGGTCACACAGTCGAGTACCAGCAGACTACACAGACTAAACCTGTCAGACAACTGGTTGGTCAGGAGCAACAACAGTTCAGAAAGTACACTTGATGTGATGACACCTTGACAAGTGAGTAGCAATAAGTTACCTCAGCGAGGGAGACCACAACAGACAAGATGACTCCGCTGTCTTCTGCCGTGGCATTGGGCATTGGCACAAACACAGGCTCTGATGGGTAGGATCCATCCTCCTTCCAAATCTAGCAAGCAGAGTGACATATGGATGTGTTTCATTTCATTAACACTTCTCTTCTACTACACTTATAGCAGAGTTGTGAGGTGGAGTGCTCCCCACAAAGACACTCAGGCATACTCTGTGTCCAGGAAACCTGCAGTTCAACCTTTTAATTAGTTCTTTTGCTTCCAGTATAAGATGGTACCATGGTTGTGACAGCGTGGCATCATGTAAACAGGCAGTGAAAAGAGTTCCTACGAGTCCTTTCATCCAATCATTTTACACTGGCACAGGGATAAGCTACATGCTCAGGCAGCACTACCATCCTGGCTGGAAAAGCCACCTTCCCAACCCTGTGGTGCAGACTGTGCTGTGCCCAGGCAGCATGGAGAGAGAGACATGACGTGCCAGCAGGGAGGTGCTTCTATTGCAGAGCCTCAGCACCCAAAGGGGCTGAAGAAGGGCACTCGTGCTGCAAAATGAGTATCCAGAGCAGAAGGATTAAAATAGGCACCACTTTCTGAGGGTTCCTAACTCTACCCTCCAGGAAAGTCTCCAATTAACAAGCATTTAATGCTTTGGAGGTCATTATTTCTCGCTTAAGAAAGACACAGGAAAAAAAAAACCAGCTTGTGTTTCCTGTTAGAAATATTCTAGACTGTGTTTATTGCCCAGTCATAAATTCTTTGGCTGTTTATTTTCAACTGCCTGCGTGTGCCACTTGGGTATGTTCTTTGCTGTCTGGGGAAAGAGGCGACTCTTCTTTGCACTGAAAGACACATGTTTACTTTATCCAACCCCTCCTGTTCCATCATCTAGGAACCTGGAGTGATATCCTCTCCTGTTTGATAATTGTGCCACATTCATAAGGTGCTAAGTGAGAGATGAAATGAGGAATCTCATCTCAGACCTGTTTGAAATGAGACCTCTAAGGAGCAAAGTGCTTACAAAATGACACATTGTCAAGGTCACTTCACTGGAATGACTCCCTTTGCTTAAAAAAATATAATGTCACTTTGCCTCACCTTGAAATTCTTGGTCTCCGCATCAACCTTGATCAAGGAATCTCCAACCAAATGCCCAAAACCACATCCATAGAAGTAGCGGTACCTCCTGCCATTGTGCCGAGAGTAGTTGATCTGAGGGAACTCCAAGCCCCCAACCTTTTCAAAACCTTCCGGGTGGAGATTTTCATGTGTACAACAGACCTAAAAGAAGTAAGCGTTACAAGAGAGTCAGTTTGTCTTTGACTCAGAAGAAGAATGAATAGGTCCCACCAACCCACACAGTGGGTTGGTGGGACCTATTCATTCTTCTTCTGAGAAGAAGACATTGCGGAGAAGAACTATTAAAAGCTGAGCCATAAATGCAGGTATGTAACTCTTTAAACATACCTTACCGTCTGCATCCTTCACAGCCCTTGCCAATGTGTAAGGGAGTGGGTTCAGATTCTTCCCCACAGGCGTGTCTGAGTTCACATTCAGTGGGAGAACAAAGCGACGTGGGAAAGCTCGGGATATTGAGTCATAAACCTATTACAGAGGCAGAAAGTTGTGGTGATAGAGAGAGGAGAGTGACGTCTCAGGATACTTGCCCTTTTTGTGAACAATTCTGAAGTTTTAGACATTCCTCCCACCCTCAAAATATTCTTCTTTCTACGACAAGTTTTACCAAGTCCTGCTAAGGGCTCAGCTCGTTCTAGTACTTTACAGTAGAAAACAAAAAGTATGAAGTCTTCTAAATAAAACAGATACCAAGGACTCTGTTTTGGTAGTTTTGAGTTACTTCAATCCATAACTCACCAAATCAAAGTGAAACTTGACTTTAATCCTATGTGTTAATCTTGAAACCCAATTTTCAAACCTTTTGTGTTTTATGGAGCAACAGTAAAGTCAGCAGCTGAGGAGCTCTGCCAGACTACAGTTTAGTCAGCAAGTAAAAGCACTAAGCATGACTCGGATTAAAAACACAAATCAAGCTCAGGCATGACTTAGTGCAACCGAAATGTAAGATTCTGTTGTGAAATGTTGTGTGTGTACACAGTGTAATAATTCTACTACTTGTCAGTTATAGAACAGGGGTGTTGGAAACACACGCCTGAAGCGCACAGGACACCTCCAGACAGGCCGAACTGTAGCTCTGTTGACCTCAGAGAAGGCTGAACAGAAGCCAGAAGCAAACGGTCCAATTAACACTGCTGCACTTTAATTAACGTTCATTGCATCTTTGCCAAAAAACAAGGAGAACAGAACAAAATGACCCGATGGGGTCATGCAAATAGGCGCTTTTGAGATCAGAGCTGACTTGCTTCCAGACAGCTTGGAAGAGAGACAGAGGAAGTTTAGATTTGTCTGAACATGTTGTAGAAATGCCTGCCCTTCACCCACACTAACGTTTCCAATAAACACATCTGTGGCACCAGAAATTGAAAGCACCTCCGCTTTTCCAGTGTCTGACCTATGCAAAATCATGCCTCTCGGATGGCTTTAAACGGTGCTTTTGACAGAGCTGAGCACAGTAACTGATTTACGGGTCGATGCTTCTGGGAGGTGAATGTGAGCAACAGAGTAGGGCTTCCCCCGATGCTTGTGTTTCTGTGATTTACATAATAAAGACTGGTTTTCTGAAGTGATGCCTTTAAACAGTACCTTTTTTAAAGTTTCTTTTCCTTTTGCCCATTAAGAGTAATGCAAAAATGTGTGTGGTGTACTTTCTAGGGGGAAAATTTTTTTACAGGAGGGGGATATGGAAAATAAGTATCATTAAAAACGAGATTTTAAGACATTCTTTCAGGCTGATGGAGATCTGTGTCAAGAAACCACTTTTTAAAGTTCCAAGGAAATGCTCCATGGAGATTTAAAGTGATATTTTGGATCCTATGCAACACAAACACAGAGATCTTACCTGGTCGAGACCTTCCCCACTCTTCCGCAGGTTCTGGAGTTTGTATGCAGCCAAAGTTGTTCCATCGTCCTGGCAGCACAGGTCAAGGACCAAACAGCCCTCGTCTTCGAAGGCGTTGATTTGATGGAAAGTAGCGAAGGGCTTACTGTACCACTGCCCTGGCAGCACCTGCAGTGACCAGGAGAGGGGCTAGGTTTCCTCTCTAAAGATCTTAGCCACACATTGAAGAGTTTTCTCTTGTCTTCCCCATTTCACTCCCAACTCACTCCTTGATATTTGTCTCATGCTGTTGTGAGACCACAAAATGGCTGCTTTAAGCCAATAAGTAGACAAAAAGTGGTGAAGAAAACCAAAATGCAAAGCAGCCCAGGACAGGCTTCTTTGCTGTCATAACTCTATCCCTATTGCATCATTCCAAGACTAAGACTTACTTTTTTATACTCAAAAAAATATACTTGGGAACTACATTTCGGTCCCTGTGGTGCAGTCCCAGCAAGCCCAAACTGGTTCTTTCTGCCTGTTCATTCAGAGCTGGCAAATAAATTAATCAATAAGGAGGAAAACGTATTAAATAATTCCATTTCGAATAAACCCAGACCCATGCTTATAAAGTCTACACTGCAGTAACTTCCAGAATGATTCACCTGTCACTACTACCCAGCATTCTTCTCTTGGGATCTAAGGTTCCAGCTACAGCTGCTGGAAAGGCCGAAGATCCACCTACCTCCCCAGTGTGCTTATTCACCACATGGAAGTAAGTGTTGTACTGAGGCTCCCAGCTTATCCCGTCTAAGATGGCTTTCCCACGGAGTTTGGAAGTGATAATCTGCAACAGATTCAGCTTGATGGGTTGCTCGACGAATATGATGTAGTTTTCACTCATTCCTGAAAAAAAGGAGGAAGGTGATACCATCAAAGTAGGAAAACTCAGGGGGCAGAGGGCGGTGAGCAGCCTGTTCTGCCTCAGAGTAGGCTCAATCCACGGAGCTTGAGATAGAAAGTGTTCTTACCAAAGCTGTGATAGTAGGAGGGCCTCATCCTATCTGTTGGAGCAATGGAGCACAGCACTTTCACTCCCTCTAACTTGTCACTCCAGTGTGACTTTTGTGGAGGGACCCGAATGATATTATATCTAGACCCTGAAAAGGAGAAAGGACGTTCAAAACTACTTAGATGTCCACATTGATGAAATCAAAGTCAGACTCTGTTCCTCTCTGTTTCCCTAGAATATTGGGAACCACAGTCACAACTAAGTTGTGCAGAAAACAAAAAGCCAGGATTATCTAGCAAAAAAATAAAAAAAGCTTGAAAGGGAACAGAAGGATTTTCTCAGTCTGGTAGGCTGCCATCTAATCATACATGCATTCCCCTTCTGTTAATCCAGAGTGTCCTGTAATAACAGGATCAGGAAGAAAACCAGAGCTTGTGCACCAAATGAAATGAAAAAATTGAGCTTTGGTGATGACTGATGGTCCTTTAATAAATCTGAGCATATGGGCACATTTGAATAGTGAACCCTGCTTTGGCATCCAGATGAAAAGAGCATGTGCTGCAAAGCTAGAGATTGCTGGAGCCAAAAGGAAATGAAAACAGCAAGAATGAAGAATTATCAGAGCTGGGAAACTATTCAGTGAACTGGAACCAGCCTGAGACATCACAATAAAGGGCAGTGGCTGTTTTCTCAGCCCTCGGGCACATGAAAAAATGCTAGCATACAACTAACGGTGAATGCTAGCTCTGAGCAGCCATGCCGATGGAATAGATCCCAACTGGATGTTAAGCTTATCATTTCAGGAAGAAGGAAAATATCCTAGAGAATCCAGATTTGCTGTATCTCTCCTGTATAAACCCTTACGGTCCTAACATAAAACCAATTATTGGAAGTGAAAAATGTGGCTAAGAGTTAAAATTCTTTGGATGAAGCTTCAACACTGGATTGGACTCCAGTGAAATCATCTTCCTGTTTTTCATTAAACTTTGGGAGAGGGGAACCTGTTGGATACTCACAGGCCAAAGTCAGAAGCATCTGAAACCAGCTGCTGAGAGAAGCCGTTTGGTTGGGGCAGATTGATGCTCTAAAGCAAGAACTAATCTGATTTTGACACAATGAGAAACAGCAGTTTCCAGGTCTCTTTAGACACTGAAGTTTCTTCAACTGCTCCTTGAAGAAGCAGCAAGAAGAGGCTGCATGCCCTGCCCACTCTTACCGTGTTTCCCGTAGGAGTTGCCCATGTTGTACGTTGTCCCATCAGACTCATAATGAGGATGAGCAGTGGCCCCGTTCACTGCAACGTATTTGCTCCAGTCTACCTGAAATGGCAAATGCTTGCAGTTAGAGCACAGGCTTCCTGGTGCTCTATGGCTTAACCACAGCCTCTCTAAGGGCTAGTTTTGTGAAAGTTCGAGGAAGAACAGCCTGGTGATCATAGCCCTAGTACAGCATCTGGGCTTAAGCCTTTAGTTTGCCTGCAATCTTCTTAAAATGCTTGAAAATTAATGATGTTTCGGCTAATCCTACCAGTAGAATGGCATGAACAGCACTCGACATTGCTCAGGGAGATGTGGAACATCACTGAGTGCTGATGCAGTGGGAATATTGCCTGCAGGAACATTTTAGCCTGGAAATAACCACATGCAGATATGTGTAAAGAGATAGTCACTGCCACTAATAGTCACCAAGTTTTTTGAGTCCCCATTGGCAGCTTACTCTCCTCACACAGAAAACAGTTGAGTTTCACTGTATGCAGACAGAAGGAATCATTCTGTGATTCCAAGTGTCCAACTTAAGAACCTCTGGGAGACCCCGTGAGAACATAGTGCTGCACCACTGAGGCTTAGACCCCCCTGTCCTTTTAAGACGTCTCAAATTGGAGAGTTCAAATGTGAATTCATCCCTTCCATCTCTACACTTAACCAAAAAATAGTAGCCTGCATCTAAAAAACAGCTTAAGGGGATTTTTTTTCTTAATGACAAGATGGCTCAACAGAGCTGAAAGTTCACACTAAAAATACCCACACATCTTTTCAGCTCTGCGTTATTGTTTACAATGCAGATCAAATTGCAAATCATCAAACTCTCTATTTTGATACACACATAGCATGTCATCCTGCATAAAAAGATTTTATTCATGACTCACAACTGATCCCAAGGGGAAGGAGCGAATCCTGGAGTATCTCCCTTGAGACCTGAGGGTGTGCTGACCATGGAATTTTGTGGTATTAAATAGTCCATGGCAACATAGGAGTTAATATTGCCTTAGGAACAGCAGAATCCTTCTCAAGTCCTTCTCATAGTTATCTAGCCCAGTAAACACCAAAATCCCTCCAAGGGAACAGAGCTGTCATGTCCCAAAGCGTATTCTTCCCTTAACTACAGCCACATTCCTGTGAGATGATGCACAGAACACATGGGAAGACTTCTTACTCTGACTTTGTGTTAATTTGTTAACGAGGGAGAAAACAAAGAAGAAGCTGAATTTTGGCTGGAGTTCACATTGACATCACCACCCATTCGCAAGAGCGGTTTGAGCCAAGACTCTGAAGGGCCAGTTGGGAGGGGTTCAAGCTGGGGGTGTAAGGAGATAAAGGGAAGAGAGAGGAAGAATGAAGAACCAGGGCAAGAATTCAGGTCTGAGATGAGTGATATTAACCTCTTCCTGTGTGCGTTTTTGTTTTTCACACACTGGTAGGTACAGACAAGTTCAGACATGCAGTCTCTCCCCTCAGCCGTTACAGTGGGATGTGACAGAATCTCCACCCATGACAGCTGCATTATTGCTAAGGAAACTTTTCAGAGACACCATCAAGAGATGCTTCAGTCTATGGACCAGAAGTGCACCGATCATTTCTTTTAGAATTTGGGTTCTCCCTTTCAGCTCTTCGGAACAGCAAGGAGTGATTCTCCTGTCCTGTAAGCTAAACCGCTTATCCCACCTGCCCGCACCTTTTCCTTCGTTTCAAGCGTTTCTGGGTCCACTTTGTACATGAAGATGTTCTCATTGCTGACATAATAGTCTCCTTTATACACAACGTAGTTCACATTGGCATTGTCACTTGGTTCTGAAACAAAATCCCGGAGTTGTACACAGCTCTGGTTAAGCTCGCATCACATTATAGCAAGTTAGACATGTTTAAACAAATAAACCCATTTGTAATGACACTAATCCCTGTGTGACTGATTAGAAATATCTCTCTAATCTACAGAAGCACTTAGGAATGTGAACAGGTGAGTCCAGGATAAAAGGACAAGCACCGGTTCTTCTGGAAATCACTGCAGTGAAGCCAAGATAATCTCTCTACTTCGTATGTCCTTTGTTTCTGACCCCTTATTTCTTCATATCCCTCTCCATTTCTTCCCTAGGCAGTCATCTCCTCTTACATCCATATGAAAAGGGTCATTTTTGATACACAGCACGGAAAATAAGAGAAGCAAGACTTGAAAGCTACAACTTGGGCTGAGGGAATAGCAGAGACTCAGTTTGTGTAATAGGGCTTGTACAGGGAATGCTTCTTCTCCCCTAGTGTCTTTAAATCTGAATAAGGGAGATGCCCTGTGACAGTTACACACACACACATGCAACAGAGCTGTTCTTACTACTCCTAAGGGATCTTGGGCTCACTAGGTAGGTGGCTGAGAAGATCTGAGGAAAAAAAACTCCCCCAACTGAACACTGTGTGTGGTGAGCACAGAGCCTGAAGCTGGGACACAAAAAGCCCAGAGGACAGGATTTCTTGTAGTAAGGAATAACCTGCACGTGTGCAAAGAGTCAAATAGGTAAGGGTGTGCTCGAACAGCCTGCTGGAGTTTAGGAGAAAAGATGGGGCATATGAGTAGTTCTGAAAGTTGTTAGGAGAGCTGGGGTGGGGAATTAGGGAGCTAGGCAGAACGGTGAGTGGAAGTATGAGAATCATTGAAGAGAAGAGATGATCTAGCACGACAGAATCCATCTCCTCAGAGAAGATAAGAAGCAGGAAATAGTCTCACACATGAGCAACAAGTTGCAAACTTTAGGTCTGTTCTGATATTTGGTGGAAAGTGCTTGCATTTAAGCCTCTTTCTTTCCTGACGTACGCAGGATCCTACAGGTAAAGGTACTTCCATTCCTGTGCAATCCCACCTCTCACCCCACTCATATCATCTCCTGCACCTTAGCACAGGAAGGGGAGGATTAGCCCACTTACCCTGCAAGCTTAGCAAGGCAAGGTGTTCTCAGGGCAAAGCTGTGTCCCTGGTACAATGGCAGCTTGTAATGCTCATTAGGAGGACTGCACAGGGTGTCCTTTGGGGAAAGATTTCTGCTGGAAATTTGCCTCAGGCTCTGGAATCAAGTGAGCTGAAGTGGCACTAAAACATTAAACAGAATGTGCCTCTCCCAGCTAAGCCTGACGCCATCTCGCATTTGTGTTGTTACTGCTCTGAGGGGTCATCTTCTAGGGAAAACACAGCTTCAGGACAGGTCTAGCAGACTTTCTCATATCTCCATTTAAAGCTAACCACAAGTTCCACAAGAAAACCTCAGAACATATCTTATTTCTTAGAAACTTTCTTACGTGGCATCTCGAAGCGTGACATGAAGCGCCCAAAGACACTCTTGCATGGGTCTGGCATTGCCAGCGTCCCAAACTCCGAGGCCACGATGCGGTTGTGCTGGCTGTTGGTCAGGTAGGAATTGCTCTGCAGGAACTTGCTCCGGTAGGTCACCGTGCCATTCTTCAACTGAAACTGATGCAACATGGCCATGCCATCAAACCAATGGTTAAATCTTCAAGAGATAGATAAAAGAACAAGAATTAGGCACTAGGTCATGTTCCTCTACATTGGTCCCTTTTCTTGAAATAGTTCAATATATTATTTTTAAACTTAGATGGATTTTCTTCCAAAGCAACTCACAAAACTCAGTGCAATCAACTTTACAAATCCTGCCCTGGATTTCAGAGTGCTCGTGGGATGGACTTTTGTTAATGACAAAGGACTAGGAGTGTGGATGTTTTAATCCCCGGCTCTGTTCCCTCATTATAACATTCTGAGTAGGTCATAGCCTCTCTGTGACTCAGCTCCTCCAGCCGTAATAAGTTCACCATGCTCCTATTTTCAGAGAACCCGCTAGGAGTTTCCAGATGAGAGAGTAATTGTTCTTGAAAGATTTTCTCCCTTACCTTACTTAAAAGGAAACTAAAAGTTGCTCCCAAGAGTGCTGAGACATTTGAGGGGTCCCTTTAGCTTTAGGTTGAGCACAGACCAGAATCATTTGACAAACTCACCAAACCTGGACTTACTTGTCCTCACCAAACTCAAATTTCCCAGGACCATTTCTCAGAAGGTTGCCATTAATCCATTTGGGAATATGTCCTTTGATCTTTGCTGGGATGGGCTGAGGGGTCTCCTTTGCTGTCTGCGTTAGGGGCGAGATGCATCGCAAACCCCTGGAACTGCTGAAAGTGATTTCCTCTTTTGGTGGGCTGGGCAGGAAATTCTTTAAACCTGCAAAGAAAGTGGCAAGAACAGAGAGCAGATGACTGAGATTTTCAGTTGAATAAACAGCCAGTTGCTACAGAGAGAGTTTGGGTGTCTGGAAGAGCAGCATTCTGCAACCAGCCCAGTTGCAGTGGGTGTTCAAACTGAAGCTGTGTTCCCATAACACCCCAGACATCCACAGGTTGCTGAAAATCCAGTGGATTTAACTGTACTCTAGTTAATCTATTAGAAACACCTGTTCTGCAGTACAAAGGAGGGAATGAAGTGTATGATGATAGGATAGAAGGAATTTTTCTTTTCATTAAGGAAGCTTATAGCTGGAATTTATTTTGATAAGTAACTGAGAGCAAGTGACACACAGATAGTTGTTAGAAGAGCACATGAAGGGCTTGGCTAAGCTGGTGTTATCTGAAATGCAGTAAGGCAGAAGCTCATAGGCTCTGGGCTGCTGAAGTGGGTAAGGGGCAATTCTCAAACTTGCCAGTACTGTCTGATCAGAAGCTCAAAAAGGCAACAGCTGGCTTTTCCCCTTGCACAAAAAAACCCAAAACAAAACCAAAAACCAACCACAATCTCCCCCCGACCCCTGAAATGGAAGTCAGGAAGAACACAAATGAAACTGAGCTGAAATCCCTTTACAAGATAGGACAAAAAAGATTAAACAGATTTACCCGATAAGCAATAGCAGAAAAGGATAATTTCTGACAGAGCTTCTTGCTGAACGCGTTATCTCCCCTATCAGGCATTGTTATAGGACAAAAGCTTCACGGAGGCATGAACTGATGGGAATGGCAGTGCTAACAGCACAGTTATTGGCTCCAGTAGCCTGGCTTGCAAAGCCTCATCAACACAAGGATTGTTTCAGCAATCCATTTAGCTACAGAGGTGGATTTACCTGGAACGTACACAGGCTGCTGCCTTCCCTGCAAGTGCTGCCACCTCCTCACCTATCGCAGGCCTCACGTCCCAGGTCAGTGGAGCTGCTTTTCTGCACTCCTTCGCCCCCATCATTAAACCACTAAGCCCCAAACTAAACTAGAACTGGTGAAGATTTAGCTGTAAGCAGAACACTGATAAAAAAAGACAGCATAGCACACAGAGGTCCATTCCAGGACCAAGCCTGGCACAAACAAGACCAGACAATAATCAGAGTTCAGGCTGATGCTGAACTTCACTCTGATTTTTTTTATTGTAGGCACTTTCACCACTGCTCCTTCTAGCCTACGTTCTTTAATCCAGGTGATTAAGTGAAGCTGCTGCCTAATTTACCTGCGAGCCTCAGAAACCACGTGTGTGCTTCTACAGAGGAATCGTGCTATTTCAGACAAGAGAATATCTGCAGAGGAACTGAGCTGGCAGATAGTGTTTTTCTAGGCTTGCTTCTGTAGCCACAGACATGTAAACAGCAAGATCCCTTCAATGGCTCTCTGGCTTGCCAATCCTCAAATCCTTCTTTAGTAAGTCAGCCTGATAAAGAATTCAGGATGTGAGGCTAAAGCAATTAACCACAAACCACCAACATCCGCTCCCTCTTAAAATTCAATTAAGTTCTGATCAAATCCTATATGAAGCACTCAATCTGATCCCAACATGAGCGCTTCAGAGGACTTCCTTAGATATAAAAAAGGAGAGGCTTTTCGTATCAACAAGCACTTGGCAGGTTTAGCGTCTGGCACCAGTATTGGCAGAAATGCAGCTTTAGTAGGAGAAGCTGAAGGTTGTGGAGATGTAAAACATAAAGAAAAAATAAGAGCAAGATGTTCCTAAGGAGTCATTTTTGCATACAAGCAGAAACAAAGATCCTGTAACCAAGGGCAGGACTACATAGAAATTCCCTGGAGGGCAACATAATTGTATCTGGGAATCTGGAAAGATGAATTTCACAAGAGCCTGAACAGGACTGGAATAGATCTCCTGGCTCATCTGCTTCTGAGTGCTGTCCCAGAAAGTCATATTTACAAACTCTATCTTAAAGGTTACGGTGTTTTCTGGCACTTACCCCTCTTTAGAAGTCTGCTCATTGCCCAGCTCACTAGAAAAGTCCTTTGAATTTGCAGAGGGATTTTATTCACGGGGCAGTTACCCCTCCTGGTTCTCCTGTGACTTTGGTAGTTCTCCCTCTCTCGTGTTTACCACACATTGTATTTAGAGTGAGCAATCATATCACTTCCTAAGCTAAGCAAGCCACATTCTTTTAATTTTCCTTCTCCCGTGATAACCTTGCCATTTACGTGATCATCTTGGTAATCCTTCCTGAAATCCGATCTAGCTGGAATCTATCTAGTTAGAATTCATTTCAAGCTAGATATGACAGCAATGTGTCCTCGTTCTGCCAGAGCAGAGAGAAGGAAACAGTCAGAGCATGTAACAACATACCATCTCTCCTCCTGGGAACAACTCACATGAGCTAAAGATCCTGCCAGTAATCAGTGATGCACGCAAAATGTAATCAAATCATGGTGAATCCAAAGAGAAGAGTTTGGAAACACGACAAGTCATTCATTCTAGGACAATCCTGAAAAGCCAGGATGAGAGGAAGGGTGCAAGGGAGGAAAAAAGGCAATTTTGATCCTGTGAGTTTGTTCTGAAGAGATTCAGGAGAAGAAATAGACCATAAGCAAGTAATGATCTCCTCTGAATTTGGCACAACACACACAAATAGTGTCTTTTACTTGCACTCTGTGAACTGCCTCAGCATTGCAGATCTGGAAACAAGATGTTGTCCAGGGGATCTTTAGTGGCCATCATCTCCAAAGCAGCACAGCACTTGTGCAGCACAAGGGAGGTTGTGTAGGTGTGGACAAACCGGTTCTTTGCAAGGACTTTGGGCAACTTGACCCTTTGTTTTCTTTTTTTAAGGAATCATTATGTGTGCAGCGATGAAGCCTTGATCAGCCCTGCAGCATTAAACACCACAGGGGAATGAGCCCATGGAGCTCAGAAGGCTTCATGCAACTTATTCCTCCCTGTCAGCACTGGAACGGCTGGCAGTTATTCCAAAAGGATCAGGCTGCTGCAAGAGAGATGCAGGATAGAACAATATTGAATAAATGTGCCAAAGGAAAGAGTTTGTTGCTGGTCTGTGAGTGAGTCACCATCACTGTGTTTAAAAAAAGCCCATCACAGCTGCACATTCTATGCTTCTTCCCTATTAAAAAAATAATAAATCTGAATAAAGTCGACCCTCCAAATTTAATCACAGTTTAATACTCAAACCTGCTCAATTTATCTGCACCTACTCTGAAATACACTGAGCAGACAGAACACAAACACTTCCCAGGGGAATGAGCTGATCACGAGCAGTTGTGATAAAGGTACGTCCCCTTTGGATGTGAGCTCTATCCTAAAGCTTAACCTGTTACCTCATCCAGACGCCCAAGAAGACACCAATCTCTTGCAAAGACAGAAGACAGGCTTGTTTCGTAACGTTCAGTGATACATAAATAAAACTAAATATTATCTCTGCTCTACTGTTCTGGCTGCAGTCCAAGACAGGAGGACTTGGCAAATCAAAGGCATCACATCCCAAAGGGTGCTACGGTATTTGCTTGAATGCATTACCTGAAAATTCACACCGGATTACACCCTGACATCTCAAAAATCTCAATTCTGGACTATAATTTCCATTTTACTTTGAACTCTTAAAAGCAACCTTAAGAACTGAACTTCCTTCAGCACACGAGAGCAGAAGCAGTGCCAAAATCAACATTGAAATGTCTCCTCAAATATTTTCTAAAGCTGGTAAGCAGTTACTACAGAATTACCATTGCCTGGCATTGTTTTCTCATGCACTGTTTCCACTGAAAGAGAGAGGTGTGCCATGATTTCTCTGCCTGTCCCAAACTGACATCCTGGCATGGATTCGTTATATCCAGAAACAGTGGAAACAAGCACAAGCACCTTGAAGAACTTTCTGTTCTGAAGAAGCAATGAATCAGATTGTAAATAACACTTAATGAGCCATGGGTGGAACAGATAACTGTGACAGAGGGAAACACAGAAGCTGTTTGCTAACCACGAGATTAAAAATCACACTGGATATAGCAGATCCACTTTGATTTTAACGTATGTATTCAAACTCAAGACGCAGGGACCACTAACATTTGTCTTCACTTGCAACTGCATAGCTGATTGCTTCTCAGGGCATCCAGGACCAGACTTAAGGGCAGAGCTGATCGAACAGAAAACCCACAGCTGATATTCTTCAAGTAGGGAACGTGAATCAAGGATTCTGTTTTCCCTGAGGATTCCTGCAAATTCAGAATAACCACGCAGCTGATTTGGAGCTCCCCTGGCACAAGCTTTGAGCCATTTTACGGTCCCTGTAAAGCAGGGAGTGGAACAGCTTTCCTCGCTCCCCCATCCCACCCGAGTTGAAGTTGCTGTAACTATCGCTTTCTGCCATCTGGATTCCTGTCTTCAGGCTCTGCCCTCAGCAGGGATGGAGCCCTCAGCTCACCTGGGTGTCCCACACCGATTTCTGAGCTGGAGTTGTTGCACTTGCCTTGTGTCTGCTGGGAAGTCCCCGTACTTGACTCCTTGTTCCATCTAGCTTGTTGACTTCCCAGTGCCGGGGGCTCAGCCACCCACTTCCTTGCTAACAGGTAAAGAAGCAAAGAACATCATAAAAGTGACAGAAAACACAGGAGAAAGGAAATGGAGAAAAAGAGGGGAGAAAAGCTTGGCAAAGACAGGTAAGGCAGAAAAGCAGCTCCCAACTGTGCATACTTGTGCATATGAAATATCTACCAGTTTCCAAAAAACACCCATAAAATCAGATTCTGCACTGTGAAGCTGTTTTGTTTTTGTTGACATGAAGATAGTATAGTTCCTCCCTTCAACAGATTTCCACAATCAAGTCCGTGGAACACTTAGCCTAGAGAAGTGCCAGTAATAACTGGGGAGCTAGGACAAACTTGCTGGTGTCACAGGAAATGTATCAGAGGGAAGAAGTTTTATTCACTCATTTATTGTCACTGTTTCACTCAAATGCCTGAACAAATAAGGCAGGAGTTTATTTTTCATGTTTCAACTGTCTCACCTCTGAGCTAAATTCAGACAATGCTACACCAGGAATCTTTTTCAAGAAGGATTTAGTCAAAGTCAGGGAAAATTCATGACTTTCAGCAAAGCAAGGGAATTTGCAGCCTTTTCATGTCATTCAGGTAGTCAAGAAAAGAAACACAGTTCTTAATGTTCCTACACAGTTCAGGTTCAAATTGTAACAAAAGAGACAGAGTGCAAGAGAATTTAAATTAGCAGAGAGACCTGCTCAGTCAGTATTCCACAGCTGTGCTATCTGCTAGCAGATCGAAAGAACATCGTAAAATTTATGTATATTGGCTTTTTTCCCCCAGCAGAAAGGTGTTTCACCATGCCCTGAAATGCAAATTCAATAAGTTCTTTTTTAAAACATTCCCAACACTAGACTTAATGCTTAGTCATTTAGTTCACATTAATTACCCAATTTCTGAGTTTTCTGTGTTCCACCTCGCAGATGTAGCTGATGGGACGTGCCTGACAACAATTTTGAAATGCATGCAGTGAGAAGAAACCTCTTGAGTTGTTCCTAAATGCGTATCCATGGATGTGCTCTGGTGGCACAAGAAAGCCTTTTGAGAGCCTTTCACGTCTTTGGATATCCCAGAAGCAACCCTTACATTCTAATGGGGGTAAAAACACCATCACCACCAAAAAGCAGAGATTCTGGTTATTTAAGCCGTGATCTTTATTAGTTTCTCTTTTGTGATAACAGATCTCGCCCTTTTAGCCAAAAAAAAGAAAACAAGACAACTCAAGTTGTGCAACAATGGCACAAATTGCAGAGTTCAGTGGTGATAAAAAATCCCTTGTTGCAGTTTCCGACTCATATGTTCGGACCACAGCATCAGTAATATTGCTGCTCTGAACAATAGTCTCCCTTTCACAGCCCACTTACGCTCTCACAGCAGGCTCTCTCGTGGAGAATCTCCTGCCTGCTGGTGTTTTAGCTCTAAACCATCAGTATCTGCTAGTAATCCGAAGGAAGCCGTACACTGTGCTTGCCGCTTCCAATCATCTTTTCAACAAATAACGCAGCATTTCCAGCTTCTAGCAAACCCTTCAAATAGCTTAGTTCCTAACATCTGATCAATAGAGATGAAATCGCTCAACTGACCTGTGTCAGCAGCAACAGAAGCCAGCTTTGCAAGAGGATGGGATAAAAGCACTTGTTTGTTTACGCGTTTTACCTGGAATGAATTGCATCAAAGAGCAGAGGAACTGCGGCAAATCAGCAAGCAGGAGGCTGACGGCAGACAAAAGGATTCTGAAAATCATATTCCGCTCGGGAGAAGGCATCGGATCAGAGATGGTCACCACAGGTACGGTTGCCAGGATGGTAGCGTGCAGCCAGCACCGATGGATCGCTTGGAGAGTGCTGCCTGACATCATCGCTTCAGAATAAGAGCCAGGAACGTCTGCCCTCGCGGGGCAGGATCAGCCATCAGCCAGCTGCCAGCCTGCCAGAGCCTCGGACTGCGCCAGGTGAGCTGCTGCAATGCCAAGACAATCACAGACCAAGTTACTACTGGTGGAAAAAAAGGCTTTCTTGCTATTTGCTGTGGCAGCTGGGGAAACTGGGAGAAAGGGGTGAAGAGGAGATGTACCTGTGTACGGAGGCAGACAGGCTTCAAGGTAATTCTCTTGAAAATTCTTGTCACCTCACCTTGTCTTTTTCACCCATAAAAAATACTTTTTCTTCCAAACGCTGAGTAAGAATTTCCCACTTCAAAGACTCTCAAGGCTTTAGGGATACTGGTTGAGACCATTAAATCAGGTAGGGAAGGGCCAGGGAAAGGTGTGCCTGCTTGAATAGGCTGCCCAGGGAGGTGGTTGATTCACCTTCCCTGGAGATGTTTAAGGGACGGGTGGATGAGGTCTTGAGGGACATGGTTTAGTGTTTGATAGGAATGGTTGGACTAGAAGATCCGATGGGTCCCTTCCAACCTGGTTGTTCTATGATTCTATGATTCTATGCTGTTTATACTCAGGTGGACCTTACGCACACCCTTTCCTCCGGATGCCGAGAGGGAGCAGCTGGCACTTTGCAAACACGCCACGATAGCTCTATTTGTTTTATATTATTAAAGCAACAATCAAAAGCTGCCCCAATCCTTGAGAGAGCACAGCGGCGTACACAGTGCCCACCCCGCTGCCCTTGAGATGCGACAGATTATTCCTCACCCTAAATCTTCTGCTGCAAATTAAGCTGATTTCGACGTGTCCTTCCTACAAGATACAGTGAGCACCTGACTGCTGTCCTCTCTGTAACTGATCTTATTGTGCTTTCCCTTGATTTCTGCTTTCTCTAAATTAAACAAACTCAGCTGCTTAAACCTTTCCTACAGATGATGCTTTCTTTGCCTTTTATTTCTCCTATTTCCCACTTCAATAAGCAGACCCCTCCTCCAGCTAAGAGGGGAAGGGAAGAACTATGTTTTTATATCCTATCTACTATCCTAAGCTAACACACCTCAGCTGGTTTTCCAACACACAATAACATCACATCAACCCCAGGCATTGCTGTGATTTGAAACTAACACACATCACATTCCCCCTGGTGCAGCGCTTTTCCTTGGCTTTTTGAATTTTACCATGATTTCAGATTGGCTGTTCACCTACAGCAAATGGACGTTTATGTTAATTTACGTGTATGTTCTTGATAGCATTTGCAACCCCTCATAGCTGGCTGCCATTTCAAAAAAGGAACCGTGTCCTCTAAGGTCCTCTTTCTAAATCATTCAGGATAATATGGAATAAGCAAGGCTTGAAGCAGATCACTACCAGATGCCTCCTAGGCTGACCTGTCCTTTCATTGACTTTTTAACTCACTCACTTAGCCCCTACTTCCTGATCGCTCTCATTTTTACGTAACATCATACAGGACGGAGACAATTATCTCACATTGAGATAACCCCATCTGCCATTTTTCCATATTAAGGCAGCTGCTCTGATAAAGGACCTTCTTTAAAAACCACAATTATTATTCTACAGGTGATGATAAAGTCATCGTTCAGAAGGCAACTCTCTCCTGTACGGAAGGTAGGCTGATCGAGCCGTGATCCTTTGCCTTCCTTGTTTATGGCTGTTGTTTTCCAGTGCTGCTCTCATCACTGGGTTTTCAAAGACAAAATATAACAATTCAGCAAAATTGAGTTCTAGACAAGATGTCACAAGCCTTAAACACACATACTACCTACTCAATTTGGTCTTTTTTTATTACATTCCACATTCCTCCATCTATGTCAGGAGGCAGTTTCACATTAAGCAACCACAATTAGCCTTTTCCCAGGGAAGAAATCTCTTCATGGAATAATTCAGCTGCCACTACATTGTCTGTTATTTCCTATTTTTAGCTTTTAGATAAGAGCAAAGGAGGACCTAAGTATTAGTTTCCTATCACTCCCACTTCCTAGACTGTGCAGGTACTCAGAGTGAGCTCAGAAATGCAAAAGATTCCTTGGAAACTTCGTCTAAGGTGTTTCCGCATTTATTTTAAAAAATCCATTTATTTTCTGTTACTGATCTGTCATCTTATACGTTCTTGTTCACTTATTAAGGCACCGCAGCTTAAACAACAGGAGGAGAAGCTTAATGAAAACGTAGTTACCAGCTGAGCTTTACTGATCAGATTTGGTAGCTTTAAAGCCAATTAATTTTCTGTTCAAACCTCCTTCAGCAACATTAGAAAGCGGATAGGGATGGGATAGGTGCCACTTGGGTTTCAAGTGTAGCTCATTCCCTAGAGATGGAATGAACTAGATTGTTTGTAGCTTCAGGTCAGAAGAGAGTAAAAAAAATTGGTTTGTTTCTCCCGATAAATGTTGAACTACCTGGGAGAGGCAATTAGCACAGAGATATCATTAGTAGGGCGGACAAACTGTAGACAAATAGGAAAACAGTAAAATTTTATCTTTTAATAATTCAGAAAGAAAACAGCGTGTAATGCTTGTTCCTGTACAGATAGTTATTGGGGGAGCCAGCAGAAAAATGCTCCAGATTTTTAGCCAGCACAGTAATTATAGAATACTGTAGATATTTAATTCTTGTTTTCTCCCATTTCTGCTTAAACAGTGTTACTGAGATTGATTACAAGATGAGATGTGGTTGTTAGGAAAAAGCAAGAGACTGGTAAAAGCTGGTGTAGCCTAGTGGAGAGCTTTTTCAAAGCCTTGAGATGCTAAAGAAGCAGATAGGCACCTTATGGGATTTTCAAAAATTCCTAAGCGTGTAAGGCGCTTACTTGGCACTTAGGCACTTGGAAAATCCTACTAAGTACATATCTGCATCTTTAGGTATCTAAATACCTCAAAACATCTCACCCGACATGTCCAGTTTCTCTCAGTATTTGTTTTAAATAGTATCCAGCAGCACATTTGCTTGTGATTTTTAACTAATAAAGGCAGAAAGTAGGATTGATTAAGTCTGAAAGCATTTAAAGAGAAAATTAATACAGGGAACCGGAATAAAGATTTAAGTATCTTATGCTGGCAACAGGACTCTCTACCACTTTTCTTTATTCCATTAGCCTCACAATTTGTACAAACTATACTGTGTATGTTTTGTGGTTTATCTTATTTTAACAGAGTCAAATCACAAGAAAGAAAATGTGCTCAAGAAAACCCCATAAGCCTTCAATAAATGGGATATACAGCAACCAATAAAGGTGCATCTAAATAACAAAATGAGAGAGTAGCGTAAGGTTATGTTGACATTATCTGTTTATTGTCATTACCAACCAAGTTTTGATGAAGTCCTTTTATATTCGTATCAAAATGGCTCTGCTTTCATTTGGAAAGCTGTTGAAGCATTAAAATACATTTACAAATTAAGATTTTATAACGCTATACATCTAGTGAAGTGGTATTCTTCATAAAACTCCTGTTTCTAAGGAAATGGTTAATATTAAATCATCTGAGTTCTTTTTTCAGTTACATTGCAAAATCCTATGTTCCACAGAAATGTTTCTATACTGTGTCTGTTTGTGGCAGTAAAAACAAAAACCATCTTTAGCAGTGACATCAGAAATACCACAGCTGCTTCCAGTTCAGTTGCATTGAACTTCTATAGCCTGAAAGCCAAACAATGCAAAATTTATCCTACATTCTTCTGAAAATGCTTCCAATATTTCATAGGGATGGAAGCAGAGGGAAAGCCTAAGTGATGGGTCGACAAGCAAAGGAAGCTATTTTAATTTGTAGAACCCCTTGAAGTCATAGGATTTTAAATGGATATTTAGTTTTTTTACAAACTTCTGTCCGTATTATACCTACACATTAAAAACATAAGTTCCTGCTTAACTTGCTGAAACTTTCCTGAAATGCTAGAAATATTTACATAAGATATTTATGAAACATTCACCATAGTACTCATCATAGTTTATTTTTTAACATATGATACATAGTATAATCTTTGCTCTGCATTTCTGCAATCTGACAAACTCTGTTTAGCTTTGCAGCGTATTTGCGATCACATTCAGTCTCTGTTTCAGACTCTCCCTTTTCTGTTTTAAGTGGTTTTCTATGGTCCTCGCTTCTTTTAAGATTCCATCAAGTTCTTGGACATAAGAAGCATCCATCGTTGCTCTCTCACTTAATTGAAAAAATCTGTAGTTAAAATCAATCCTAATGCCATTAACTTTCTCACTACTTAGAACTGCTTCTAGGCTTTTCTTAAAGATGTGTTGTCTAACAACATTCAGTTTCTGACCAAATTGGTGTTTCTGTTGTAACAGAAAATGACAATTTTACTTCAAGATCAGTGTTTGACAGTTTTCAGTGCTAATCCCTCTGCACTACAGCCACAGTAATCCATTTTACCTAGGGAAGTTAGAAAAGTGCTGTATGTGTAGGAGAAATTCAACTTGCCTTAAAATATGAGCATATTTTGAAAGCAGGTTCATAATTTCTTTGTTCATCTCTTAAAAGAAAAAAAAAGTTATTTTGTTTAAACATTTGAATGAATTGTCATCTCAACATCAAATCAGGTAATTACATAAATTACTTTCAGTGTATTTAATACATCACCATTTAAAACTTTTTCCAGTGGTTCTGGTTTGTAAAGGGACTGTGAGTCCTCAGAAAAGGCCAAATCCGTTTTGTCAAGGGAGGTCGACTGCGGATTTTCTGAAGCTTCATTCTAATAACAAAGCACATAAAAAAAAAATTACAGGTTATAGGACTTAAAACAAGCTTAGAGACAGAATTATGAAACAAGCACAGGTAGAGTTTGACTGGAAAAAAAAAAAAGAAAATGGTTTTAAAGCAATTTTTTTCCCAAGAAAGCACAAGTGCTGTTGGCTTTACAGCATCAACACTATCCTTGTCATCTAGGGGAGTGGGTGGGAAGCAGGGAAATGAGGGAGCAGATGGGAAGTACATGAACTAGGGGAGTGGGTAGAATACACACAAGCAAGGGGTGTGGGTGGGAAACACGCAAACGATGAGAGCCGGTGGGAAGCACCAGAGAAGGACATTGCATCGCTCCCCTGGCCCTTTCCTCACACAGCACTGCTCACCTCTGTCTCTTTTTTACGTTTACTCCTATTTTCATCAGATTTTTGCGTGTTGCTGGCCATTGTTGCCTGATAAAAAAAAAACAAACCACATGGTGTTTGGTAAGAGGGGATTTCATGCAACAGGAAAATACAGCTCTACACAAACGCGTACAACCTGTGCCAGTACCTCTGCAGCCTTGGAAAGGTGTTCTCCTCCTCAATGGGGAGATAGGCAGAGCCTCCCAGCACGGCTGGAGCGAGGATTGGGAATGCAGACCTCAGTTCCCAGCGCTGGGGCCAATCCAGGCCTGACACATGATACAAAAAAAAGGAGTTGATTATTACAAAAAGTGGATTACTTTGATTTAAGCTAAAGAAGGGTTAAGTTCATCCAAGTAACTGTATTTTTTGAATGAATGTTCCTCAGACAGCATGGGCTTATTTAACAGATTTTTTTTTCAGAAAGTGCTTTTCTGGACACTGTTACATCTTGTGTTCAGCCTGATCTGCTCTGAACAGAAGTATCTTTTTCTATCATCACCCTAGCTGGCAGCCTCTCCCTATTTCAAGTGCAAGGTCAGACACAGAGCTGGCTCCAAAGCTCCAAATGAGCAAGAGGTTTCACTGCTGTGAAGTTCATATTAGAATCATAGAACAACCAGGTTGGAAGAGACCCATCGGATCTTCTAGTCCAACCATTCCTATCAAACACTAAACCATGTCCCTCAGCACCTCGTCCACCCGTCCCTTAAACACCTCCAGAGAAGGTGAATCAACCACCTCCCTGGGCAGCCTGTTCCAATGCCCAATCACCCTCTGTGTGAAAAACTTCCTCCTAATCTCCAGCCTAAATCTCCACTGGTGGAGCTTGAGGCCATTCCCTCTCATCCTGTCCCCTGTCACTTGGGAGAAGAGCCCAGCTGCCTCCTCTCCACAACCTCCTTTCAGGGAGTTGTAGAGAGTAATGAGGTCTCCCCTCAGCCTCCTCTTCTCCAGGTTAAACCCCTCCAGCTCTCTCAGCCGTTCCTCATAAGGCCTGTTCTCCAGCCCCTTCACCAGCCTCGTTGCTCTTCTCTGGACTCGCTCCAGAGCCTCAACATCCTTATACCTTATAATCCTTATTAACTTATAATGTTAATATACATATTAACATTAAAAACAATCCTTGGAAAGTCATAGAAAATGCACAAGATTTCTGGGAGAACTTATGCATTTGCAAGTGGGAGGGACGTTCTGTAACCAGGTCTTGTCTGGCTGTACACAGTGGATTGAGATGGCTCCCTCCTGCTGCCCTGAGAAAGGGCTTTCTAAAATGAGCCTTAGAGAGTTTATTCGCTGGTATTTTTGTTGTCAGGCCATCCCAGGGCTCTCAGAAGGGACACAGGGTGCTCTAAAGCCAGATTCAGGGGGTCTAAAGCCAGTCCTGAAGGGATTTGTGCCTCACACCCGCCCAGCACCTCTCACCTCCTCAAGGCCTGTAATGGCCGCCCTGAGGCGGGGGCACCTCCTCACAACCCAGGGTGGGGAGCCCGGGATGGAGCCCACCCTGGGGCGGCTGCGGGACGGCAGGAGGTGCTGGGACCTCAGGGAGGCCAGGACCCCACAGCCTGTGAGGTGAATGGGAACCATGGAGTCCCAACAGCAAACCCAGTGCCGCCACAGAAACATGGGCCTGAAGCAACATGTCGTCTGCCCAGAGAATTCCTGTCCCAGTCCGTCTCCTAAGGACATGCAGAGGTCCACAAACTGCTGAGATATGAGGCATTTCTGTCACCAAAATTAATAAAGCCCCTAAACTTTAGACAGCCTGAGGGATTCCTGTCACCAACATGGATAACACCCCTAAAATAAAACAATCTAAGAGAATCTGGTGACCAAAATCAATAATGCCCCTAAAATCTGACAGTTGGAGGGATTCCTGTCACCAAAATAACATCCTAAAATCATTCAGTCTGAGGGATTCCTGTCACCAAAATGAACAACACCCCTAAAATAAAACAATCTAAGAGAATCTGGCAACCCAAACCAAAAATGCCCCTAAAATAAAACAATCTAAGAGAATCTGGTGACCAAAATCAATAATGCCCTTAAAATAAAACAATCTAAGAGGATCCAGTGACCAAAATCAGTAACACCCCTAAAATAAAACAATCTAAGAGAATCTGGCAACCAAAATCAATAATGCCCCTAAAATCTTACAGTCAGAGGGATTCCTGTCACCAAAATGAATAATCATCCTAAAATCAGACAATCTAAGAGAATCCAGTGACCAAAATGAATAACACCCTTAGAATCAAATGATTGCCCAGAGTAACCTTTTCCTCCCCGAGCAATGGAAAAGAAGATTGCATTTTCCTCGCGTCACGCACCACTTATTCAGTGAGCTGGAAAACGAGCCAGTCAGGAGAGGTGGTTTGCAGAGAGCAGAAAGAAGTGGGATGCAGTGATTCGGGAGAGTTCTTTTGGAATTATGCCTCCTGTTGTGAGCCAGAACCGTTAAATCCTGCATCAAGTTCCTGCTTTCCCTATTCCCAACTTCTTTAGCTACAGGGAGGAAACTAACTTCCAGATCTGGAGTCACATGGGAGTAAAGGGAACTTTTACTCTGGGTTCTTTGGCCTCTTAAATTTCTGTTTAAAGAGAAGAAAGAATCTTAACGTTATATAAGAAAGAATTTTAATCTTATGTATGTTATCCAAACAGGTTCTGAAAGTCAAAACTCAGGACAAAGAAGTGAAACCGTTGAAAGAACAAGAACGAAATACTTACCCAAAATAGAAGCAGCATTCAATATGCCTCCATAGCCTTAAATTCTCAGGAAATAGTGAGATTTTTACATCATTAAGAATATTACTCACACATTAAGAAACAGATCTGAAAGAATATTCTGGGAAAATATTCTTAAAGTGCTTACCTGATTGAGTTTCTGTGACTATGTTGAGATGTTTTTATTGACAGATCCCTTGAATTAAAATAAATTAAATATCTGAATTGCTTACCACCTTCAGTCCCTTTCGGGTGTGGCAGTTTATGGAGAAAGTTCAGATCAAAAGTAAACAAATTATCTAAGCCATTACTTGAAAAGTATTTCCACTTCCTTTGAGTTCGGAGATATTAAAATGCCAGGAAAAAATGACAGCTTAAAAATTACAATAGAAGCTAGTGTTTGGAGTTAGACCCTGGTCCTTATAAATGTCAACATGTACAAAATAAGAGAATAAAATGCTTTTATTCAAAGTACTGAATGGTGTAACTGAATTTTAGGATCTCAAAGGCTGACAAGAAAGACCAAGCTTTCCTTCTTGATAGGGTTCCACCAAGAGCAGAAACAGGCGTGAGACCAATGAGAGAAGCCTTAGGGTCTTCGGTTTGGTTTTGGTTGGGATTTGAGGGGAATTTGGGGGTTAATGTTGGGGTATTACCCTCCCCAGCCCAGTGCTAAAAGTTGTGCACCTTCAGCTTAACCCTGAGCTGCAGCTGAATGCCCCAAGGCCAAGTCAGTGTTACAAACAGAAAAGCAAGGCATAGTGACGCCAAGTTCTACACATGATACAAAATACTGGTTAATTATTCATTCCCAAGTTTGCTTTCCTGGTTTTTACGACTTTTTCTCATCACATCACACCCCTGCAGTTACAGTAGCATCTGTAGCCTCAAGCACTCTCCCAGAGCCAAAGGCAGCTCTTACATTTTGGAAAACACTGTGCTTCAGGAACGTAGCAGTTTGGTGTGAGCAGTGGCTGTTGCAATTAAGACACACCAAATAAATCAGGAATTATCTATAAATCTGGCTTCACTAGCCACAGTTCCTGGCTGTCTGTTTACCTGGAAGGAGCCCAAATCCCTCCCATGAAGCTATTTGTGCACAAAGGAACAAAAAACAGTTTGATGGTCTCCCACCAGACACCAGTGATGTACAAGGTAATAAGGAAATAAAGGCAATAAAGGAAAAAAAAAAAAAAAAAAAAGAAAAAAAAAAAAGGACTGACCATACAGATTGGGAGCCAGGAGTGGGAGGGGAGAGACAGAGATAGGTACAGAACGTGCTCTGACCTGTCATGGTGAGATGAGGCTCAGCTCGGTTGCTTCATTCCTTACAAGCAATTGTTCAAATAGAGATGTTTCCTTTCCCTCAGTCAGAAAATGTTGATGTGCAAGACCAAACAGCACATGAACATCAAGTTCTTGTGAAGCCAAAAAAATCCACAGCAGGAACTTTTCAATCATTGACTGAGGCTGATGATGAAAAGAGCTCAAAGAATCAGTTAGTGCTCAAAGGAACCATTTTTTTGTCAGTAGATGTGAAAGAAAAATTGATGGAGATCCTCAACATTCTTTCAGCAAATGACTTGCAGAGTTGCTCTGGATGCTGGCAGCAGCATGTGGCGTTGAGCCAGCTCAGAAGGGAACTGCTGTGAAGGCAGTCATATCTGATCATCTTACTTTGTTAAATAAAGAGAGTTACAAGCATAATCTTGTTTGGTGGTGTGTATGTGTTAGATCTCACATTCCTTGCTATTATCGTTGTAAAGAGCTGGATACACACAATGGGTTATCAGCTGGCTTCCCCCAAGGCAGATGTGGTGTTTACCAGCAACCTGCAAGAGAGTGGAGAAGGGGAAGCCTGGGTGCTGACAGCTGCTACCTGTTTCAAAACTGCTGCTTGAGGCTTTAGGAACCAAGCAAAGGGACGGCAACGTGCTGGGGTAGACATGAATTGTTGTCCTCTGACGACATCTGCGTGAGATGAAGGGAGTGGCAAAAAGCAACCTCAGATTTGCACGACTTGCTTTCTCCACTGAGGAAGGGAAGTACCGCAGAACAAATGCAGACGTAGGCAGATATCTTGGGAAGGAGCCCTGATTTCCTCTGCACTTCGGCCAGCCCGCTCTTTCTGTCGTATGGTGATGCAAGCAGCTGTCAACCCTCCCTCCATCGGTCGTGCCAACAGCCACCGCCTTCCTCCCAGTCTGTAGGAACGCATGGAAGAACCAGGGCTGTGATAGCCACACTGGGACAACCGCAGCCCCCTGTGAAGGGACTCAGCAGCCACTCAGCTCTTGGATCCGTGCCCCAGGTACCAGAGTGGGCAGGGAAAGGGGAGCAGGGAGTGGGACAAGGTTTCTTTCCAAGGGACCAACGGGATAAGGATGTGTCAGAGGTGTCAGGGACTGGGGCAGAGTGGAGAAACCCAGCCAGCATAGTGATGGTCTGAGATGCTCACTCTTTGCAACGTGGATAGGACATCCTGCTGTGGGACCAGCAGAGGTGGTGATGGAGGGTGTCCCTGGGGCCAGCAGCTCTCCCTGACCCTCACCATCCACTGGGGCTGGTGATGGAGGCATTCCTGGGACCCACAGCTCTTCCCAAGCTCAAGTTAAAATAGTTTTACCTGTTAAATGAAGGGCTACATTGTCCTTAGTCCTTTATCATCAAGTCCTTCCTCTCTGTTTTACAATTGCAGAGGAGTCCTTGACTTCTTGGTTTACCACGCAGTGAGTCATGTACTATTTGTTGGTGTTACATTTCATTTTGAAGGCTTGAGGGTATGTGTTTGGGAACTGAAGATGCAGTCCTCTGCTGTGAACCTGGGTACCTGTTCCACACAGACCAGCTAGAACTGCAGACCATAAAAAAAACAGGATGAGGAAAAAAAATCACCCTCAAATACATTCCTCAAATTGCTTTAATGGAGGGACAAGGAAATTGCTGCCATTCCCCCCACTCCCATCCCTAATGCTGATGGATGTGGTTATTTACCTAAGGTGACATTGCTCATCTGCTTTCTCTAATAAGTCTTTTCCAAGGGTGAAAAAGAGCCTTGGAAGTAAGCCCAATGTTTTGACCATGTGATAAAATCCCACTGCATGAGCCAGTTCTTACCATTTTGAGCTTTAACACATTCATTACATTCATCATTTCTGCGGTTGGCGAAATGGGAAAGAATACCTTGATAGAAGCTGGTAGGTTTGCATCAAGCACTTCATATTCCAGACTACTTACACAAAGCAAATTCAGTGTTTTTGCAGTAACTGTGTTGACTTTGTGCATTTGATGCCACCTCCGTGCATGCTCCTGTGACTGCCTCTCCTCCCGAGGTTTGTACACAGTGGTGAGCACACAGCTCCAGGGGAAAGACTTCATACAGACGCTGGGCTCTGGAATGGGAGATGCCAAGTGAATCAGATTTTGCAGACAATAAAGTCGTCAGATGTTACTTTTGGAAATTAAAATGCCTTGATTTCAGAAAATGTAGATAAAACAGGTATGAACATTGATACACAGAAAGTATTTTAGGAAAACGAACTAAAAATTTACAGACCAAAACGGAAAAGGAACACCCTGCATTTCACAAAACTAGGGCACAGAAGAGGACATTTTAAAACTTAGCTGTCAGAGAATAGAAAGAATGAAATAATTTTTCACATCTTCCTCTGTGGTATTATAATTCCTTTGTCCTATTTTTACTTTTTTTCTAAAGGTAGGGGAGGTGATTTTTTTAGCTGGAAAATGACATCATTATTTATGTTGCGTAAGTCAGCGGGAAGTTTTGTAAAATAACGGAACTCGATAGATGCTCTGTGTTATTCTAAAGCACGACAACAGGCAACAGAGGAGGAGAACAATCACTTCAAGAACCAGTTTCCAACAGGTGGTGAAACGTGCCTGCCCTGCTACAGCATTGAACGCTAGAGAAGAACTAGCCCAACCTCTCCCTTGCCTTACAGAGCAAGAAGCCCTTAACTCTGGTTCCTCTCCACATATTTTTGGCAGAGCAAAGATGTGTAGTGAAGAGATTCTTATGTGCGCTGTACACCTGGGAGAAAACCTCTGCCTCTACTTTGCAGGTAATTGTTCCCCTCTGCTGAGAGACACGCTGTGTCTTCTTTCCACGTGGAAGACCAAAAGCTGATCTGCTATGGAGTCCTTTCCCTGGGCTAGCATCCCTAGTTTGGGGGAGTCCTGAGTTTTCTCCATGTGTTACCTGAGCAATCCTTAAAGCAATAACAATGCCTGCCTGCTTAGCAGAATAAGAGTTTGTAGAGCGTGGAGCTGGGCTGCTCACCGCAGAAAGAATCTGAGTCCGAAAGCTCTCCCAGTATGTTAACAGGTCAAAACTATATTATTGCTGAACACCTTAAGTGTTTAATAACATCTCCTGTTAGAATACTATTAAAACAATTTCTGTATTGGTCTGATTTCACCTGATTTTCCCATCAGCTTCAGTTTGAGATATCGTTAGCCAAGTATCCAAGGCAGTGGAATATTTGTGGCTTCACACAATATGTTCCCATAAAGGACACTCAGAAAAGTTGTAACACTGTGGGGTGGATTGGGGAGAAGGGGATAACTTCCAATCTGATGGGATAGAATTTATCTAGGAGCCAGTTTCCTCTTTAGAAGCCACTTGTAAGGATTGCTTCTTGTCCTTTTGCTCCCTTAGAATAAAGGTGCCGATGAAAATAAGAATTTGCATGCCAGTTATTCCTTGATGATAGGTTTACACAGACCTCACCCTTCAGTAACCCTAAAACATTTTGCATGCCTCTTGGTTTGGTGGTAACTCCAGTTCTCAAATGACTGGTGGTTTCACAACCTGTTGAGTCTGTTGTGCTCCCAAACGCGCTCTGTAGGCAGAGCTCTGCTGGGCGAGTTGGTGGCACTCGGAGGTACAACTGGAAATGCGTAGGCGGCTGGCAGCCTTCCAATCTCTCAGAATAAAACCGGGTAGCAAGTGGTTTCTTTTGTGGAGGCAGCGCTTAATGTTGTTCTTTTTTTCTTTCCTTTTTTTTTTCATTGCTCATTTGGAACCCAGATGATGATGGTAAGCTGAAAGCTCATCATTTATTACCTTTCTTAGCAATTTTACCTGGACTAACCTGCTCATGCTTAGTAATCCTCAAACACTTTGTGTGCCTTAGAGAATGAAGTCTTCAAGTAACTGTGAAAAATAGACTTACACCTCATCTTCTCCTTCTGAAGCTGAGGTTGCTTTATTCCCCTCCGCTGCCCTAAGAGAAAGAGCTTTTAATACAACTCTAATTGTTGGGTAAAAGAGTGAAGTGTTTCTTCTAAACTCTCATTAACAGATATGGGAGCTTCTCTTGCTTTTATGTCCAGCCTGCTGCATGCTCAGAGCCTTCTGTCTTGCCTGGAGTTCTGCAAGCCGGGGGGGGACAGAATGACATAGACTGCTCTTTGATGTTGCCATTCACCTTGTATTCTTAAAGATAAGATCAAGCCTGTAGTGAACCGTCAAGATCCAAGGAGATCACAGCTGAAATATTTGATCCTCTCTGCTTAATATTTCTACAGGGTTGGAATGCGATGCCTTTTGTAGGGAGAAAATCCTCAACGGATTCCTTCGCAATGTGAAGAGCCAGTTGCTTGTGGTTCGCCCCGATTTAAACATGGCAGCGTTTGAAAATGTGACAGATCAGGAGATGAAATCTGGTACTCATCGCATCATTTCTTTAGTTCAGATGTGCTCTTGTGTCTGAGTCTAGAGGATGAGTAAAGACTTAAACTTCATTTGTAAGAATAAAGTTAAGCTGAGGGAGCTGAACTGTTCCATCTTGTGCGCTGGCAATGGATTAGATTCCTGTGTTAGACTGAGGCCTGCAGAACAGGACAGGCTGCTAAGATTTTTGGTTGGCTCCAATCACAAACTCAACTCTTAATCCCTTTTTGTTTAACTCTGTGTGTGCTGGATTACTAAAAAAACATTTCTAGGTTTAAACAGACAATGTATTTAGCACTAAAAGCCCTTCCTTTCTTCTAACAGCAGCAGTTAGCAATGCAGGTGGAGTGATAAGACATAACAGGGTTAAGTTGTTGCAGCTCCCTCCTAAGTTGACCATTAATAATAAGCAATTTCTATCTAGGTCATGGAATGTACTTCAATATTCACTATTACAAAACCACCACGATTTATGCAGGGACAGCCGTCGCATTCAGCATCCGGGTAGAAGACAAAAGTTACTACATGTGCTGTGAGAGAGAATGTGGAAAACTGATAGTTCGATTCAGGGTAAGTAGCTGCTTTCCATACCTTATGTGTATAAAAGGAAGAGGCAAAATTAACAATTCGAATAGATGTGAAGTGAAACAGAACTGCTCAGCTCTTGTGTTGGGACTAACCCACTCCTTTTGCCTTTCTCAGGAAGGAGAAGTTCCCACAGACATTCCTGGAAAAAGCAATGTAATCTTCTTCCAAAGACCATTCAGCTCTTGTTGCTCCAGAGCGTTTAAGTTTGAATACTCCCTAGAAAAAGGAATGTTTTTGGCCTTTGAGGATGAAGGTTGCTTAAGAAGACTAATTCTAAAGAAATTGCCAAGAGAAGATGAAGTGGACGAAACCACAAAAATAACTTTCTAACTTGAGTCAGAGTGAGTCACAACCTGTGACACATTCGGCCAGTCTTTAAGCGTATTTTGGCATTTTTATTAAAGAATTCTTCTTCTTTCTTCACTTGAGGCAAGCCAGCTGTATGTTTTAGCTACCGCAAGTCAGTGCAGAAGTGAGCATCTTACAAAAGCAAATCAAAATTCTTGGCAAAAAAGGAACAGGTGGTTTTTCCAGTCCAACAGAAGAAAAGATAGTGATATAGGGAAGAAACAAAACTTTGCATGTTCCGCGTAAGTTTGATCCCTAAAATCTTTACTGCCTGTTTATCCAACAGCCTTTCCTTCAGGTGTCTCGGAGACACAGACCTATTTTGGGGCACGAGAGAAAAATGCTTAAAATAACAGAAACCATAAACAGAGCATGTACCTGGTCAATAAGCAGTTTTGAGTTGACTTCTTCGCATCCAGATTATTTCCTGAGCACCTTCATCAGTCTCGGTTACACAGTGATGCTCTCGCCATCAGCTGAAGTAGAAACAACAAACAATTTTTTAACTTACTGCTTTTGAAAACTGCTTATTTCCTGAACAATTAAAGATCTAATAAAGCCGTTCGTCCTCAAAGGGTCAATTAAAAAAAAAAGATGCTTTTATGTAAAAGCTTTTAAAATTATCAATAAATTGTAGACTAGTGATGAAATGACACAGACATTTGTCTTTCTCACAGTTCGGAACATGTGTAGCTCCGTAAGGACACAGCCCTGACAATATATTGGGGTCAAGCAGTAACAACCATTTCACATTCAGAGCTGAGCAAGCACTGGGTTTCACCACAACTAAAATGAACATATTGCATTCTGAACATTTCATCTGGAGGAAATGAATATGGCATATATTATTCTTTACTTATCGTAGAATCACTTGGTTAGAAAAGACCTTTGAAATCATTGAGTCCAACCGCAGCTTCTCTGAGTGTCTCATCTGCCTGTCTTTTAAACCCACACAAGTCTCAAGGCTCGTTTTGGTAAAAAACAAATCTGTGATTTCAGGGGCTTTAGCAAAAGTGCAGAGGTGAAACTGCAGGGATAACCCCGACTGCCTCAGCCTTTCTGTTGGGTTTACGTCCCGAGCTGCGGCAGGAGGTAGTAAGGAACCGGTTGTTTAAAACCAGGCACAGCCACCCCCGAGGGCTGTGGGAGCTTAAACTCAGGGGTGTCTTTAGCACATCTGAATACCCACCAGGACCGAGTCCCAGTTCTGTGCACCCAGTCAATGTTCAAAAATGGGATTAGACCAGATGGATTCTGAAAATGAAGAACAAAGTTAGTAGTAGTTACAGGGAACTCATTCAGTCTCAAAAGGGTTGAGGAACACACGTGATTCAGAGAAAGCTGTGGTCACTACCGCTTCGTTCCTGCCTCAAAACCACAATGAGCTGCCGGGCCCTAACTCTGCAGGTCTGGACTTGCACCCTCAGAGCTCTTCTAGAACCCATTTCTCACACCAAGTCTCTCAAACAAACAAACAGCACATACAGCTGCAGCTCCTATTGATTTCACAGCTGTCAAACGCTTTGGGTGGCAGGTGCCTAGACTGCAGAGGCCGCTCAGCGATGACTCAGACACCAGCACCACCCTCACCATGGCGAAAAAACAAACGTTCCATCGATATCTCGATTGGATCACATCAGATGGAGCAGCCACTCTCACCACAGGGTTAGCAGAACAAAAGCAGCCAGCTACACGGTGCTACCCAGGGTTATACAAACGAGCAAGACAAATAAAGACTTTTAAAAGAATGAAATCAATTCAGAAAGTCTTGTAGAATTCAAACAGCAACTTATTCTTTCTGCTTATTGCATAATAAGACTAATGGTAACAGGCCATTCTCTTCCTCTTGCTATTAATAGTATCACAGATGTGCCAGTAGAACATGGAAACAGTTAACCAGTACTCACTACTGTTAAAGTAAAAAAGATAAAAGCAGAGAAGAGAGTTAGAAACCTCAATCTTACCTTTCCCGCCAAAAATGCTCTAAAACCTCAAGACACAGAGACAAACACTGCCTGGCTCACTACAAGAGAAAAGGCAGGTTTGTTGTCTCTCCAGTCACACAGCAAAGTCTGTACCAGCTTTCATTTAGAAAATCAATGCCCCAAACTGCTGCAGATGAATGCAGAGGTTCCATGGGAAGCTATCAAAGCTCTGTACTATTTATAGTTCCAAAAAGAAGTCTTTTTCTTCTAAGTTGGTCACAGCTGCGTCTCCTAAAGAACATTGCTCATGTATTGAGTCACACCAGAGTCGCCTCTGTATCAAGGACAATGGACATTGACAAAAACATTTCAAACAGCCTAAATAAAGTGATGCAGAGTAACAACAAAGAAATGGCAAAAATTAGTATTTGAACTTGACTTTAGAAAAGAAAACCCCTCTCTGCAGAGAAAACATTTTAAGTAACCCAAGAGTCGTAAAAATCATTCGGAAGGACACACACACACAATTTCTGTAAATTCTTTATTGTATGGATTAAGAAAAAAGTTTTCCCTTTTTTACATCAGCTCTCAGGGTCCAAAGCGTCACAGGGCACCGTGCATACAGCTCAGTTGTTGCGATGTCAAAAATAAGAGTCCCATATTCTGCAAGTCAAGTAGTTTTACAAAACAGGAAACTAAACTTTAAATCACTCACTAAATCTGCCATTCCAGGAAAGTGACCTCCAGCCACGCAAGTCTGTCAGCGAGGCTGTTAACTCCTCCCAACTTACAGTGCAGCTTAGATCAATTCCCTCTCACCTGGACGTTCCCCACTTTAAATCTACTGTTTTTCCTTTCTAACACTTATGCTGCTGGTGGGTGTTCATTTCTAAAAGTGAGCTCTGAGCCTGCTGCAGGACGTACTCACTATGAACCCATGGTTATTGATTCGTTTTGCATTACACAAGTTGGTAATGACCCAATGAAGCGGAGGCAGCGGCAGATAATAGCGTTTGCCAGGGATTTGATCACTCTCAGAGGCTCCAGAGCATGGAAACAGCTTTGCAGATGCCGACATCGTGGTAGTTGAAGTAGCAGAGGCCAGCGAAGGTAGCGGCTGACAGGATGTACAGCCCTGTGTTGGCCACTTTAATGGGTGTCTCTCCGTGCACGTAGTCAGTTATCACCTGCCCGAGGCCCCTGCGGAATAAGAGGGAGAAAAAAGCTGCAGTCAGAGAAAAGCACCTCCTTACCGAGACCCACCCAGGGAGCATTCCGCTAGGATGTCTCAAACATATCAGTTTTTTCACCTGCTGCCATCAGCCTTTCCTAAAGAACGTACTCAAAAAGAAGATGCATCTGTTTAAAACGCAACAAACTGACGTTCCAAACATTACATTAAAGAAATACACAGACTGGCTCAGAGTTTTCCTAATAGTATCAAGGAAAGAGGGTACTGAGCTCGGTGCTGAGCTCTTTCAAACAAAACAATCGGTACAATTTGCTCCCAAGAAACAGCCGGCATCGTATCCGACTTCCACAGAGCGAGGAAAAGAAACCCAAGGACAAATCCTTCCTGCTGGAATGGCACGGGGTGGCTCCAGCCCAGCCACCATCACAAATGTGCTGAAGACTCCAGAGTGTGCATGTAGATAACAAAAAAATAGTAGCAACAAGAAAGTGAGGATCCTCTGGTTTTGTTCTCCATCTGCCGTGGGAAGCAAACGCCTGTCTGGATTTAAACAATCCAGCTATGGGAAGGCAGAGGAAGCAATTAAACCAATGCGCTAGTTCTCTTCCTGAAAGTACCATTACATTTGCTTTCCAGAATGACAGATGTCGACTTGGTAAAAAAAGAGAAGTATATTCATTCAAGGCAACAATTTTTGCCTTAGTCAGGCCTGAAGCTGAAAGAGGACGTGTCCTACAAATTCAGACAGGCTGGTGACCTCACAGTGTTCAGAGCCCTGCAGCAGATACTGCAGGAAGCAAACACCATGCTCCATTTCACTTTAAGAAGGTTCTAATTCCATAAAGCAAGCAAAGGGGTGCAAGGAACCCCTGGACACACAGGAGAGAGGCAGAGAGTGGACTCGGGCTAACAGGCTCAGAAACGAACGCAGCTACTTTTTACAACCGGGCAGTGGCATAAGGCCAGGTGTGTGCTTATCCACACCTGGAGCTTCCCAAAGTGCAGATAAATAACATATCCCAGCGTGGGATTCTCGGGCTGCCTCTCTGCTGAAGGGCTGCAAAGGGATTTGCATCAGATCCTTCCCTTGTGCTGCACAATCAGACCGAGCTGTGCTGAGAGCTCTCAGAAAAAATAGTGTGAGACTTTACAGCCCACGAATTAATTCCCACAAAGTCCTCGTGGGGAAAGAGTGGTGACCCTGAGGACAAGGCAGGGAACTGGTGAGAAACGGCTGATGTGCCAGACACACAGCTCAGCTCACCACACAGCAGCTCCACCGGGCAGAGGAATCTTTATTACACATCAGCAAAACCAGGAGGAGATAAATACAGCCTCAGGTATCAGGAGTGAGTCTTCTGATAGGCATTTGTTTGGACTGATAACCACCTACATATCTAAAGCACTGCTACCAACGTATTTTAGGACAATTCCTAAGGAAAAACATAAGGAAATGTGTAAGAAAACCCCTCAAAAACATACAAAATACTCCTCTGCAGTTTCTCATCAGCTACTGGAGGCATTATCTGAGCTGTCAGGAGAATCACATCAATGTTTACAGCAAGCAAATCATATTTCTTGCTTTAAAGACACATTTAAAATTATAAGATATGTATTTTAAAGCACCGAATACCTATGGAAGCCCAAGAGGAGAATTTTCCTACATAGAAGCAGCTTTAGTTTTTTAAGACAACGTTTTGCAAGACAGGAGTTTAATACTGGAGGAACTTCCCAGCTTAAAAAGAGAACAAAACCCCACACAAGCGGCTGAGGAATCTGCCGTGATAGAAGTTACTGGCAGAGCCACACATGAGCACTGAGATGTTTTTCTCACAAGGGAAATCCCCACACGGCTTATGGAAAAAGGATTTCCAACACAAAGGAGTGGATGTTGACACGAAACGATACTTGGGGAACTTGTTCCGACACAGTGGGCTCCACGGCCGGGAACCTCCCAGGAAACCAGCCACGAGATCTCACGTCACACATGGATCTGAGCTCTGGAGCTTGGAGCGATCCCAATGACCAGACTTTACTCATGCGCTTACCAGTGTCCGTGCACGGTGAGGGCTGCAGCCAGGGAATAGTCCATGGCAGGGCCGGGGTACAGATACGCTGCCGGCAGGAGGCCCAGCAAGAGGACGCTGACAGCTCGCTCTCCCGTCCAGTGCAGCGACGCAGCCTTGGAGCCACCTGCAAGGAGAGTTCAAAGTGCAAAGATCCCACTCGAAGTGCCGTAACCTTAAAACCAGAAACCGCATCCTGACCCGCACCATGTGACTCCATGTTCTCACCGACCCGATCGCTAAGCTTCCAACCAAGCAAACCAAGATGCCTTCGAATTAAAGCCGCAGAATAGATATAAAAGGTGAATTTCACAGAATTATAGAACAACCAGGTTGGAAGAGACCCATCGGATCATCGAGTCCAACCATTCCTATCAAACACTAAACCATGTCCCTCAGGACCTCATCTACCGGTGCCTTAAACACCTCCAGGGAAGGGGAAATACTTTTCTCTCTGCTGCTGCTACAAGAGAAGCTACTACAAAGGAGCAGGAGCACAACAGGTGAAGTTAAACCAAACCCCAGGCCTACTTCCCCAGCCTGCAGTTCAGGACTAAGGTCTGAGCCAACACTCACAGAAAAGAAGGGTCTGCAGAGGCAAAGTCTTTTTGTTCAGCAGATTTCCTGGTGGTTACGAACCACACGCTACTCCCACCTTTGGAGAAACAGCCTCGAGATCCCGAAGGACACGACTACAAGTTCCAGTGAACATGACACCATGATAGCTCTGTGCACAGCGCTGCCCAGGAACCAACATCGCTGGTTTTAACTGAAAAGCGCAAATTAAACTGCTGTGGAAACTGAAGAACCCAAAATCAAACCCCCAGAAGGTACTAGAGCAAACCAAAACCCTATGACCACAAGCAATACTTCGAAGGAGCACATCAGCATCAGCCCAGGCTTAAAATGTACCAAGAACCGACTCTGAAATGGATGGACAAGCTGCCCCTGTAGAGCCCCAGGGCCAAGAGCACCTCACAGCACACGCGTGAAGCCTGTTGTTAGCGTGCAGTCCAGACCAGAAAGGAAGGAAACGGCTTAGCTGTGTTTAAACCAATTTCTTTAACAAGTGTTTCATCACCCTTCCCACTTCTGAGACGCGCTGTAATGACTACAAAACATCTGTAACCTCTGGCCACAGCATTTCTCATACTTAATTGCACAACTGAAAGCTCAGAGCTCAGTCTCGACAGGCTTCTTTCATCACCACTGGGTAGTCTTGCCACACGGGGGAGTTACAAACACACACTCCTTGCCTGCGGATCAGCCTGAACCACATCAACCTGAGGGAATCAGAAGCTCTGCTGCTCAAGAAAGAAGCCGCAATTGCAACGTTCCCATTTCACCACTGCTACAGAGCCACAAGCATCCAAAAGCAATTCTGCAGGGCATTTCCTGATAGAATGCTGAGGATCTCCGTCAATTTTTCTTTCACATCTACTGACAAATAAATTGGTTCCTTTGAGCACTAACTGACTCTTTGGGATCTTTTCACCACCAGCCTCAGCCAATGATTTAAAAGTTTGTACTGTCGATAGGAATGGTTGGACTAGAAGATCCGATGGGTCCCTTCCAACCTGGTTGTTCTGTGATTCTGTGATTTCTTCAGTTTCACAAGAACTTGATGTGCATGTGCTGTTCAGTCTTGCACATCAATGTTTTCTGACTGAGGGTAAGGAAACTTCTCTATTTGAACCCACATTCGCTCGTAAGGAATGAAGCGACGGAGCTGAGCCTCATCTCACTGTGACAGGTCAGAGCGTGTTCTGTACCCACCTCTTTGTCTCTCCCCTCCCACTCCTGGCTGCCAAGCTGTTGGGTCAGTCCTGGGGTTTTGTGTCAAACCCCACAAATCTTATTTTAAACCAGACTAGGGCACACGGCAGACTGACTGGAAATGGTCCTATTGCTAGTCATAGAATCATAGAACAACCAGGTTGGAAGGGACCCATCGGATCATCTAGTCCAACCATTCCTATCAAACACTAACCCACGTCCCTCAGGACCTCATCTACCTGTCCCTTAAACACCTCCAGAGAAGGTGACGACAATGCTTCTGGTAATATCAGTAACGCTGCCCCACAAGTTTTCCTGCCCTCCTCACTCATTGCAGCTGTTTAAAGCCCCTCAAGCCCCAGCTGCCCCCAGAGCCGTGGGCCAACGGCACTCAGAGACAGGGCTGTTTGGCTGACTGGACCTGGCGCGAGCAACACAAAGAACGAGCCCCCTGTGAACCCCTCTGTGCCCCAGGACGTACCGTGTCCCTGCTGCTGGGCGCCGTGTCCCTGCCGGGTGGGAGCACTCTGGTGGGTGGCAACAGCCAGGACAGCCGGACGGCAGAGCAGGGACCTGCTGAAGAGACCTGGGGGAGAGGAGAGGGGAGTCAGGGCAGGATCCTGCAGAGAGGGAGGATGGGGTGTCGAGGGGGATGTGTCAGGGTGCTGGAGCGCCAGGGACAGGGTGCTGGGGTCAGGAGAGGGGGGCGGTGAGGATGTGTTGGGATGCTGGGAGTCCCAGGGCCCCAGAGTAGGGGTGTTGGGGTGCTGGGGAGGGGACTCCAGGGTGTCTGTGTCGCGGGGTGCAGGGCAGGGGGTGTCAGGATGCCAGGGTGGGATTCGTGAGGGTGCTGGGGGGTGCTGAGGATGTGTCGGAGCGCTGGGGAGGGGCGTCAGGAGAGGGAGACCCAGGGTGCTGGGGAGGGGACGCCAGGGGGTCAGTGTCGGGGTGCAGGGCAGAGGGTGTCAGTGGGGGGGGGGGGGGGGGGGGGCAGCGATGTATCAGGGCTGTAGATGCCGGGGGAGGTGGCAGGGACGCCTAGGGATGCGCTAGGGTGTCGAGGTGCGGGGCAGGGGGTCTCACCGCGCGGGGCCGCTCGCCCTGCCCGCAGCAGCAGCGCCGCCGCCATCCCCGCGGCAGCCCAAGGGCACGGCGCTCGGGCCGCGCCGGAACCGGAAGTCGCCGCCGTCACAGTCTCTTCCACTTCCGGCGACGGCGCCCGAGAGGCCGGAAGAGCCGGAGCGCCACCCGTGAGGCGCAGAGGGGTCAGCGGCGCTTCGAGGGGTCCCGGCACGAAAACCGGGACTGAGCGCGGAGACTGGGAGCGGGAGGGGAGAGGCAGAGGGAGGGGCACGGGGCGCGTCCTCACCTGTCACAGCGAGATGAGGCCCAGCTCGGTCGCTCCGCTCCGGCCAAGTGGACGCGGGTTCAGATAAAAGCGTTTTCTTACCCACCCTCAGTCGGGAAACCTCGGTGAGCGAGACTGAGCCTGGAGCTGCTACCTGTGCTCAGGCACCCACCCCCTTCGCCAGACCCATCTCCCTCTGCCCAAAGATGCAGCTGGTGCTCCGAGGAGCACGCGTTCTGCTGGTAGAAAACCAAAAGCTGAGAGGGGTCCTCAAGAGCCTTTTGGGAAACACCCTGCGGAATCACTTTGGATGGCGGAAGCAGCCTGTGGCTGTGGGTCAGCTCAGAAGGGAACTGCTGTGACGTGATCAGAGTTGGTTTTCTTTATTTGTTAAATAAAAAGAGTTACAGGCACAACCTCAGGTGTTTTTGGGACCTTGTAGTTGTTCAGGTGCATCCTGACGGAGCTGTGCTCCCTCACTGCCACTCCCATCGACACAGCACAGTTCCCAGTGGCTGCTTCCCACTCCAGCCTCCGTCATTTCATCCCAAATCCCTCCACAGCCTCTTCCAGCCATGCAGGGAGAGCACGCGGACCACCTGGGCTTCTCTGGCCTGTGCTCCATCCCTGGGCTTTACACCAAAACAGTGACAAAAGCATCGAACACCTCTGGCTTGCTTTATTTTGTGAGAAGGCTTGGCTGTTCACTGCAGGGAGAACCAACCGCCTGCTACCAGTTTCCCCAGTAAGACGCTGGGCAGCCCAAGGACAGAACACAACCCCCCCCCCGAGGCTTCTCTGTGTGCACAAAGGGTTTCAGCTTTCCCCTCAGGAGGACGGGAAAGGCAGACACAAGGACCAGCCCACGCCAGGGCTTGGAGAGGAGGCTCCAACAAGCGACTGCCCTGCTGCCCATCGTTACGGACGGAGTCACTGCCCCTTCACACTCCCATCTATGTCCTGCTGCCTGGAACAGGGCACATTTTGTTGGAGGATGGGAAGACAAAGCTACCACAGGGTTAAATCCAGTGACACTCCCTCTGGTACCAGACTTTGTGCCTCCCTCATCTCCTGTTGCAAATCTCGGTCGTTGATTTGGTGACCAAACCACCACAATCTGTAAAAATTTCTTTGTAAACCAAATAAAAAGGGTGCAGCTGCGGCTGCTCTCCCCCTGCAGACACAGCCTCCAACACCTCCGTGGATCTGAGATCAATCTGGTGACAGAGAAAGAACTCGAGGTCGGCAGGACCGGCTTGTGAGAGGGGCGCCTGCTCCACCTCAAGTGGAGGGAAAGCAGAGGAGCCGGCGCTGCCGGTCACCAAGGCTCCGTTTCTCCCCCAGGAGCTGGCAGGAGGTATAGAAACCACAGTGTTGGAACCAAGTGAAGCGTGGGGCAGTGCTGAAAGATAAATACCTGCCTCTGCCCTCTGCCTCACTGTCCCAGCTGCAGCCCAGCTCCTCAGTCCTCATCAGAGCTGTCCTCCGACTGCTCATCAGGGGCCACCTTCCTGTTTTTCCTCTTGCTCCGTTTCTCCGCTGCTTCACCATCCCTCTCCAACACAGAACTGGTTCGTTTCTTTCTCTTTTTTGGCGGCCGTTTCTCTTTTTTCTCCTCAGATTCACTGTCCTCGGAGCTGCTGGTGGATGAGCTGCTTGCATGAGAAAAGTCACTCTCCTGCCCAGACGACGAGGTAGGTTCCCTGGCAGGTACTTTCCGGGGCTTTTTCTTGCGCTTGTGTTTCCCTTTCCGGGTGCCTGAAGTCTCCTCTTCTGAGCACTCGCTCTCCCGGGAAGAATCTGAGGACGTTCTCCCCTGCTCCTTTTTCTTTTTCTTCCTTTTTTTGTGCGATCGCTTTTTTTGCTTCTTCTTGTGTGATGATTTCTTTGTTTTTTTCCGTTTGTGCGACTCCCGGGCCGTGTGCTTCCCCAGGTGGGATTTCTTCTTCCCGTTGACAGTGTTTTGTTCGTCTCCTTCTTGCTTGTCACTGTAAGAAGAGCAAAGGATGATCAAAAGGATGAAGCAGACAAGCAGCCGAACCCTTTCTGTCTGTGAATTTTAAACAAACTCATCAACATCTTTAGCTGCAGCAGGGAAGCAGCTGCTTTAACCGATGTGGTCACTCCAATTCCTTATTAACACCTCAGATCCACACCTCAACCAACACTCCTGCTCAAGATATTTGAGCCAGAAGCAAGGGGAATGCATTCTGAAAGCCATTGAGCAATGAAATCTCATTTATAGCAAGTTACTTCAAATCTGTAAGCCTGACAAATATTGCACTCGATAACCTGTTAAGTGTAGTTTAAATATAATAAGTGTAGTTTAAAAATAATTCATTCTAAGATCTTATTTTGCAGTTAAGTCTCTGCTCTCCGGGATGCTGCAAGAATCTATTCGCAAAATAAGGGGAAATACAGAAAATACAGGTGCAGGGTAAGGCTCAGACAAGGAGGAATCACATTAACGGGTGAGATTTTCTCGGTGTCTGTAACCCGACTGCTTCACGGCCAAAGCTGGTCTGCAAACAAAACCTAAATCCCGGTTTGTAGAGTTCCCTGCGTAACCCAAGAGCAAACAGCCTGTGGATAATCCCGCTGGCCTCACCTGTCCGTATCGAACTCCTCTGGGTATAACTCTTTATAGCCACTGTGACCCCACCTGCAAGGGAGCAGAGCGTCCGTTAGAGACAGGCTGGAGGGTGATGGGAAAAACATGACTGTGCAAAGACAGAGGCACAGAACGAACACAGAATCACAGAACAACCAGGTCGGAAGAGACCCATCGGATCATCCAGTCCAACCACTCCTATCATGAGCTGAGACAGGAGAGAAGGGGAACAGTCAGAACCTTCCCAACAGAGAGGGAAGGAACTATGACCCATGTGTTTGGTATATTTAAACATACCTCTGTTATCAGTATCTTTTCCACTTCTAATTAGGGAAAACCACCACTCACATTTTTTTTAATAACCCTAGAGAGCCCCAAAGCGAACACCCCAAGGTTTATCAAGTTCCTTGGGCAAAGCATTAAATACTGAGCTCATTGCTATGCTCAGCGTGAGCTTTTGCTACCTCTGCGACTAAGGAGCTCAACAGATGGACTCAAACCCAGCATCCTGTGACCCTGCAGAGTTCTGGCGTGTTACTTATTCATTCTCAAGAAGAGACCAGGCATTATTTTAGAGAGGAACATACTGAAAAGAGTATCCAGAGGGAAACCTCCCACTGGATCCAGTTGCTCCAAGCCCCATCTAACCAGGCCTCGAACACCTCCAGGGATGGGGCAGCCACATCTTAGAAGGTACAGGACCCCCAGAAAGCTGTTTTAATTACAGTTATAACCACAAAGCATTCATCCCCTCACAGACCTGTCTGGCAGGTTGGCTTCACATTCATACAGCTTTTTGTTCCAGGATCGGGCCCGAAGGAGATCGTCTTCGACAGGGTCGAGGAATTGCGAGTTCTTTGTTTTCCAGTCAGCCCTGTGGCCCTCCTCATCGAAGCCATCGCTGCGCATCCGACTGCTGCAGAGACACAACAGCTCTGTCAGCTCTGATGGAAAAACTGAGCAAGGAGTTAGTCCAGCAAGAGGAACAAAAAATTAGTGAGTCCTGAGTGTGCTTCAATGCAAGAAAACCAGCTGCCATTTAACAGGCGGGTGTCCTTAACAGCTCTCACTAAACCAGTTCAGTAGCTAACACCATTTTCACAACTCACTGCAGCCTCCACACACAGCAAAACTCCTTACAGAGCTGCTCATAGTGAAAATTAGTGTTGCCAGAGCAGTTGTTCTCTAGAGTGCCTGCAGGAGCAGTGAGGCACAGGCCAGGGACAGCAGGTGAGACTGAGGAGAACTGAGTTACTGAAGCTGTGATTGGATCAGGGACCAAGACAAAGATCCCCAAACCCACAGAAAGCACCAGGAGGTTTCAGTTATCTCACACACCTGCAGCTCTAGTTTTGTTTCTCACTTGAAACCCTGCACCTCCTGAGCCCGGCAGCAGCCGTGGGCTCGGCATGAGTCTAAAAATGTTCTCCCTGAAACACCAAACCACCTCCTGCAACGTTCATGCTCCCGAGAAGCCTTCATGGCAATAAGCCTCCTCTTTCCCCAAGCCCAATGCTATCTTCCTGTGGCCTGGGAGCAACTCCAGCACCACAAACCCCACACAGGCAGCAATCAGTGCTGGACTGTGGACACAGACCCTGCACAGCAGCCTCCTTCACTGCTGACCTCAAGGGTAAAGCAAGAGACCTCCCTCGCGACGCTCCCACCCCAGGAATCCATCTTCTATTTTGACAACAGCACATCTAGAAAAGGAGATAAAAGGCCCAACTTAAGCAGAGATCCGGCCTCTCTCGAGGGACTCACTAAGGAGGAAATAAATCTGTCTGTAGTTTTCACACACTGTAAACACACACTCATCACAGAACAGGCTACAAGTGTGATAACACAGAAGGGTTCAGCGCTGAGCCAAGGGATTCTCTCCCCCCCAGGGCTATCACCCACCTGGAGGTGTCGGACAGCATTCGGCTTTGCCTCTTCCAGTATGTCTCTTCTGTCTGCTTCTCCCACTCCCTTATTTTCCACATTTCTGTCTCTTCCTGAATCTGAAAGACACAAAAAGCCCAAAACGTAATATCAGAGGAATCACAGAAAGGTGACATCAGCTCCTGGCTCAGCACTCTCCCTACCAAAACTCAGATTGAGCTTCCCTACTGTACTGGAAGAGCTCGTTATTGGCAGCTATAAGGGAGAGAGCAGGAGGACACTGGCCCAACAGCCACACCCTAACAAAGCAATGAGAGTAACAGCAGCAGACACAGGGTGGGCCTGATTCTGCTGTCTCAGATGTTCTGGCCCTGAACCTTGTCATTTGTTACCGCCCAAACACACCAACTGGGGAAGAATCCAGGATACAAACATTATGTGGAAGGACAAATTTTCCCACTGGATACACACACATTCCCTGTGACGGGAACTCGGGATCGAACCCAAACCGTGACCAATAACAGAGATGGGTCCAGGTCCCTTCCCTCCCTGAGACCCCTTCAGGCACTCCCACCTCCCGCTGGGAGCAACCGGGGACGCTGCAGACCCCACTCAGAGGCAACCGGGGACCCCACAGAATGGTAGCCGGTGGCACCGGGGGTGGCAGTGACCGGTGCTCCCGGAGACCCTGCGCAGAGATAACCGGTGGTGCCACCCGACAGCCCCCGGAGCTCCTTTGGGCCCCGTGCAGAGAATCACAGAATCAGAATCACAGAACAACCAGGTTGGAAGGGACCCATTGGATCTTCTAGTCCAACCATTCCTATCAAACACTAAACCAAGTCCCTCAAGACCTCATCCACCCGTGTCTTAAACACCTCCAGGGAAGGGGAATCAACCACCTCCCTGGGCAGCCTGTTCCAATGACCCTCTGTGTGAAAAACTTTCTTCTAATCTCCAGCCTAAATCTCCACTGGTGGAGCTTGAGGCCATTCCCTCTTGTCCTGTCCCCTGTCCCTTGGGAGAAGAGCCCAGCTCCCTCCTCTCCACAACCTCCTTTCAGGTAGTTGTAGAGAGCAATGAGGTCTCCTCTCAGCCTCCTCTTCTCCAGGATAAACCCCCCAGCTCTCTCAGCCGCTCCTCACAGGTTCTGTTCTCCAGCCCCTTCACCAGCCTCGTGGCTCTTCTCTGGACTCGCTCCAGAGCCTCAACATCCTTCTGAGCTCCCTGTGAGAGCCGGGGTGGGTGGCGCTGGCACCAGGGAAGCCGCTGGGCAGCAGCCGGTGCCGCTGGGGACCACGTCCAGAGGCGACGGTGATGACCAGTGGTCCAGGAGACCCTGCTCGGCACCAACCGGGGCTGCCGGGAACCCCGCTCAGAGGCGACCGGTGACGCTGCGGACGCCGCTGAGAGGCGCCGGGCGCTCCCGCCGGTGCTCCCCGAGGCCTTGTGGCACCGGGACCGGCGGCGACCGGCGCTGCCGGGGACCCAGCCCAGAGGCGACCGTTGGGCTCTCCCCGCGGCCCGTACCTTGTTGTGTGCTCCCGTGTGGCGGATGACGTTCCGCAGCAGAACCTTCCCCACCGGCTCCCGGGACATCCCCGCGCTCGGACCGCGCGGCAGCGCCCCGGAAGTGACCCACAGTCCCCCCGACACCCCCCTCACAACCTGCACCGGAAGTTGTGCGTCCCCAAAGCGCCCCGCCCGGCAGCGCGGCCGCAGCGCAGTGGGCCGGGATACAGAAGAGCTTGGCGGGGGACCCCGCACTGGGCAGCAAGTGGTGTCTCTCTCAGGGCTTGGTACTGGGACCAGTGCTGCTTAATAGCATAGAATCACAACGATTTGGGTTGGAAGGGCCCTCATCCAGTCCCACCCCTGCCGTGGGCAGGGACACCTCCCACTGGGTCAGGGGCTCCCAGCCCCATCCAACCTGCCCTTGAACCCCTCCAGGGATGGGGCAGCCACCCCTGCTCTGGGCAGCCTGGGCCAGGGCCTCCCCACCCTCACAGGGATGAAACCTGCCCCTCTCCAGTTTATCCCCATTCCAGCTCGTCCTATCACCACAAGCCTTTGTGAACAGCCCCCCCTCAGCTTTCTTGTAGCCCCTTCAAGTACTGGAAGTTTGCTATAAGGTCTCCTTGGAGCCTCCTCCAGGCTGAACAGCCCCAACTCTCCCAGTTCTCATACAGGAGGTGCTTCAGCCCTCGGATCATCCTTGTAGCCTCCTCTGTCCCTGTTCCAACAGCTCCATCTCCTTTTTCTATTTAGGATCCCAGAACTGGAGAGGGTAACTCCAGCTGAGGCCTCAGAGGAGAGGCACGGAGGGGCCCCCCTGCAGCCTGCGCCGCGAGGGAGCAGCGGGTGCTGGTTGCTAAGGGCAGCGATGGCTCTGGCGATGGCAGAGCAGCTCTGGGCGCTGCTGGACGAGATGGCAGAGAGCGACCCTGAGGCCTATTGGCGGCTGCAGCGGCGGCTCCGCGGGCGGCCTGAGCCTCACCTGAGCCTGCAGGGCCGAGCACGGGTGAGGGGATGGGGCGGGGGGCCACGTCCTGGGCAGGGAGCTCAGCCAGGGCCATCACAGGGCACTTGGTCTCTCCCAGGGAGCTCAGCTCTGTCCCTCACAGGGTGTTCAGTTCCTCTCAGGGTGCTCAGCCTGGTTCAGTCTCCCGCAGGGCACTCACCTGCATCTCCCTCTCTCGCAGGGTGCGTCGGGGCCGCTGTTCATCAACATCTGCAGCTGGGAAAGGGTCCCAGCCCCCCAGGGCCCCTCTGACTCCATACCCATCAGCGTGGGGCGGCTGGAAGAGGTGACCGAAGGAGAAGGTAAGCGCCCAGGGAGCTGTGCCTGGCGCCAGAGGGATTTCCTCCTGCAGCAGCGTGTGGCATGCGAATCACAAAAGGATTCTGGCTGGTGCAGTAGGAGCATCCCAACAGGGATCAAAGACATCAAAAGCACTCAGGTACTTGGGGTCTCTTAGCCCACGTATCCTCATCAGCTTGGATCGCGTCCCATGCTTCTCCTTGAGCACCAGCAGCAGGGTCAGCATGTGGCAAGGTGTTATCACCAGAGGAGGGTGATGGAAAGAGCTCTCTGCTACAAATTAATTCCCTTTGCCTTTAAACCAGATTATGAACCACACAGCACATGGACCCACAGCAACCATTCTGACCCCTAACTTGTTTCTCTAGCCCTTTACAGCATTATAGATGTTGCATTTAACCCAGAGGTTCTTCAGAAGGGAGAGGAAAACCCGGAACACAAGGAGCACTTGATCCGTTTGACACTTAAATTCGTTGAGGAACGATGCAACCTTGTTCTTTCCGATTCATACACCGTGGAGTCGTTCAAGTTGAAAGGAAGCCTGGAAGCAATGCAGCAGCGTCTGGCGGCAGGGAGGATGCCAGCTCCATTTCCCAGCCAGCACACGAAGAAAGGTATGTAGAGATCTGCATTTCCTCCTGGAGTTTCACAGTTGTGGTGATGCTGGAATTGCAGATTTACCTTTCCCCAATATGCACTAGACACGGGAACTCTGCTGAGGTTGCATCCACTGAGGTGCGAAAGTTCTTTTGTGGTAACCTGAGCAAAAGGGGTGGCTGCTCTAAGCAGTGCTTGGGAAAAAACAACTTTCAGCCCCTTGGCACTAAAACCAAATAATGAGTGAAGAAGATGCTGCCGGTAACAGCCTCTACCAGCACTTGCCAACCCTTTTGGTGGTGAATTCTTTCCTGGTATCTAACCCAAACCTCCCACATCACAACCTGAGGCTGTTTTCCCTCATCCTATCACTTGTTCCTTGGGAGGAGAGCCTAGCACCCACCTCCCCACAGCCTCTTTTCCAGAGTGTGATGAGGTCTCCCCCCAGTTCTTGGTAACTGAATGATGTGTGGAAAAACTTGTTTCTCCTAAAGAACTGACTCTGGATCAGCTGCTGCATGTGGCAGAAGCCGAGGACACTGGGAACGCTCCTGTGCTGCTGCGGGAAGAGGGAACGACTCAGTCCAAAGCGCATCTGATAGAGGAACTTGCCAGCTGTGAGACGCCAGAGAGGCCAAGCACCCCCACCTATGAACTGACCACGGTGAGGGATGCAAAGGAGAATCCGCTCCGCATGGAGCTCAGGGTTGAGTTGCCGAAGGTTGGCTCTGTTGCCGAGTGTGATCTGAGCATTTCAAAGGTAAGAGGGCAGAGTCACCCGTGCGGCGCTGTCTGCCCGGTACCCGACTCCTAGGAGTGCCCACTGCTCATTCCTCCTCCAATAGTCAATCACTTGTTTTAATTTTCTTTGTTTAGGATGACCTAATCATCGAAGTCCCTGGAAAGTACAAATTGCAGCTCGAGCTGCCAGAGCCAATGGATGAAGAGGCAGTCACAGCCACCTTCAACAAAGGGAAACGGGTCTTGGTGGTCACGGCCCCAGTTGCCAGGCCAGGCCCTTAGAGAGGGCACTGATCCAGTGTCTGCTAGTGGGTGGGCTTCTCATCCAGAGCTTTCATTTTGTTCTGATTTTTAGATGGTTTTTTGTTGTCCTTCTGGTCTTTGGAAGCTGCATGTAGAGCAGGGAGCCTGGAGGAGCACTGGCACCAGCAACTTAGGGAAAACACGAGTGAAGACTGTAACTCCCCCTGGAGCACAAGGTTATCAAAGCAGCTGTGGTGAGGAACAAACCGTAAATGCACAGATGTTTCACTTCTTTCTTTTTACCTTAGTGTGCGGTGACAACAGCCTTAAGAGTTCTTTGCTAAATAAACTGACTGGATTCACATGGTCAGAGTGGCTCCGACTGGTGTTTACGGCTGGAAAAACCAGCAGGTGTGACAGACACAGGTCCAACCCCTTCTCCTGCCTGATGTTGCTGTTCTCCTCAGGACAGTCCCCACGGATCTGAACTGGAAGAGGCTGTGTCATCTTTCAGTCACCCAGTATGCTTGGCCTCACTTCTGACTGGTTTGGTGATCTCTGGGAAACACCAGAGGCCTTCCAGGCTCCTTAAAACAGCGCAGGGAGAGGCAAAGCTCAGGGCAAGGTCTCCATTGCCGGAACTCGAGGTGCTGGTGAACACTGCGGCAAGGAAGCCAGAGTTGATTACTGCACGACCGTAATGAACTCTGTATTATTTTAGAACATTTTTGATCACAACATAAGGTTAATGGGGTTAATTACAGGGTAATTAGGGTGTTGCTGTCAGCCGAAAGGCTGATCGGCTCCGATGGTGCAGTCAGAGCCACCACGACCGGAGAGAAAAGCACCAGCACGTGTTTTAGTAGTTGTCAATTCCAAACGTTTAATGGAACGTAGGTTCACCAGCGCGTCCGGAACCAAGAGGTTCCGGATCATTAAAATAAAACCAAACCCATAATGCACTTCTTTGCTTAAGCCAAGCATGAAACCCAGGTACGAAGCCCAGGTATCGCAGCAACCAGACATTAAACAGTTCCCACAAAAATATTTAATTTCCACAGTATTTTCTTTCAGTATCTTTACCGAAAGATTCTGTAGCGCTTTACAGGAGACGGCACTGAATGCAACACACAGAGAACAGGTCAGCTTTAACTTCTTTTAAACTCCTTCCCCACTAGTTAATTCTCCTGGTTACATGATTACTGCATGGTTGCCCTTTTTACATCAACGTTTCCATGTGCAAAGTGGAATCTAGTAAGAGTTCAGCACCGCAGCCCTTTCCGGGTACAATCACTGGGGTAGCTGGACACGAGTCCAAAAAAACGATGGAAGCATTCCTGACATACAATATATACACGGAGAGCACATTCTGCAGCTCACTGAGGCGAGACAAGAAACAACTCGGGGAAAAACCACAGCACCAGCGACAAACTGAAAGCCTCCCATGTTAGAATGCCTGAAAAAAAGGAATTCCAAACACTCGAGCCTGTAGAGGGTTCCAACACGCAGATGCTCTTGAACGTTCCGCAAAACAGGCACTTCCAGGGCATCGCAGCCTGATATTAACTTAGCAAGAGAAACAGCAGCTAATCAAAGGATCGTTAAGGTTGGAAAAGACCAACCCCACACTGCCTAATAAATCATGTCCCATAGCACCACATCTACGTGTCTGAACCCCTCCAGGGATGGAGACTCCACCTCCGCCCTGGGCAGCCTCTGCCAGGGCTTCACTGCTCTGTCAGTACTGAGATTTTCCCCAACATCCAATCCAAACCTCCCCTGGTACAACTTGAGGCCGTTTCCTCTAATCCAATCACCTGTTAACTGGGAGAAGAGCACCCAACTTGTCACAACCTCCTTCCTGGAATCTGCAGAGCCATGAGGTCTCCCCTCAGCCTCCTCTGGGTTGAACAGCCCCAGGTCCCTCAGCTGCTCTCAGAACCCCTTGGGCTCCAGCCCCTTCCCCAGCTCTGTTCCCTTTTCCAGACACGCTCCAGCCCCTCAAGCTTTCCTGTACTGAGGGGCCCAAAACTGAACCCAGGATTTGAGGTGCGGCCTCACCAGCACCGAGGCTGGGGGGACAATCCCTTCCCTACTCCTGCTGGCCGCACCACGGCTGATCCAAGCCAGGATGCTGTTGGCCTTCTTGGTCATCTGGGATGTCCCTTGTTGACCAGGACTGCTGGTAAATGATGGAAAGTGGTTTTACAAGCTCCTCTGTCACCTCCCTCAGCACTGTCAGCTAGGTCCCACCCGGCCCCACAGACTTGTGGGTGTCCAGGTGGTGCAGCAGGTTGTTTTCTGCTTCCTCATGGATTAGGGGGACTTATCCTGCTCTCCACCTTCTAGCTCAGGGGGCTGAATACCCTGAGGGTGACTGGTCTGAAGCGAAGGTGGCATCACGCACTTCAGCCTTTTCCTCATCCCTAGTGGCAACATTCCCCCTCAAGTCCCATAAAGGATGGAGATTCTCCTTGGCTCTCCTGTTGTTAAAGCGTTTCCATACAGAAAGCACAGGGGAAGCCTGTGAGAAGACAGCACATTCCCCACAGGACCCGAGGATCTGTGACCCTGCAAGACAGCAGCTCCTTCACCTCTCTTTAAAGTGCTCAGAAGGGATCATGTAGCTGAGAAGGTCCCGACCGGTGCCAAATTCCAGGAAAGACTTGGAACACCAGCACTTGGCCTTTGAGAAGCTATTCCCAGCGCTCTGACCCCTTGGTGCATCTGCTGTACTCGCCCACCCTGGCAGGAGAACGGGATAACAAGGGAATTTGCCTTCTACTAACCTGCTACCAGCTCACCTGAACTCCTGTGAAGAGATGGTTATAACTCAAAGTTCTGAGAACACCAAGGTCATGAAATTGCTCGGGATGCATCCTCTCTTCTCCCTGGGCAGGGAAGCAGACGGCAGTACAGACACTGCCTGGATCACCTTTAAATCTGGGACGCTTCCCTTTGCTTTGGAGAGTTTGCAAGTTAACTGTATAAAAATACAGCTGTCAGAGTGCTCTGAAAAGCACTTTTGCAAACTTGTTCTGTACAGACTGGTAATAACATTACCAGATAATAATATAATACATATTTAAAATAAAAAAAAGAAAAGGAACTCTTTTAATAAGTCTGAACACTAAAGTCTAAATAGCTTGTTGAAAACAAAACAGTGTGACCCAGGAAAAGTTTACTTGCACAGTTAAATTATAGCAGCATGGTTACTGGCTTTTCAAGGAAGTTCTTGAACTCCGCCAGCCACTGGGCTCCAACCGCCCCGTCCACAACACGGTGGTCGCAGCTAAGTGTAACGGACATCACATCGGCCACATCAAACCTGAAAAGAAATGAAAAAAAAGAAGGAAAAAGGCTTTAAAACTATATTCAAGAGCCAAGCCAGTGCTGCTAAGGAAGCCAAAGTGCTTTTATCACAAAGACAGCAACAGCAATCGGTGCTTGGTAACAGGTGTTTTTCCCTGTGGACTTGTAGAAAAAACATCATATGTTTTTACAGATCATATTAATTTCTTTCCTACAATTATGAAACATATTTGTACTCTGCCTTCTGGACAGGGAGATCCTTTGGAACACAACAAAAGTCCCACAGGATGAAAGGGAAAGAGCTGCTTTACGCCATAACCTCCAGTTCCCCGACGTGTCAGTGACAGACGCCTGGGACTGGTAACGAGTTTAATAACCCTAAACCTTCTCACAGGTCTGTGCTAGTTCAATATCTAACCAACACGATATTATCCACAGGACACTTGCACTAAGCTGTCCTTAAGTTTTCCTTCAATGCAAATTTCAGCAGGTTAGAGGAAGACAGAGAGGAAGAGATGCATAAGCTGTTGTGGATCCCAGACTCTTTTCCACAGCTTCACTCTGCCCCTCAATGAAACAAACAGCCTTTCCTTCCCCTGCAAAGGAGTTAGAAGAATCCACGTACGGCAGATGGTTCATCAGTCGCTGCATTTCTCTAAAGCCTGTTTGACCCTTTTGTTCAAAACGTTGCTGTGCCTCTTTCAGAAGGCACTCAGAGGAGGATGGCAACAGTAAGGGTTTTTTTTTAACTGATAATCTAATGGAAGCATTAAAAAAAAACCCCAGCTGTTATTTCAAAGTCTGGATTCAGCAGCTCAGCACAGACAGAACGAGGCGAACACTCACCCTTTCTCATTGTCAGCTGGCACCAGTGTTTTCTTCGAGGAACCAACTGCCAGGATGCAGGCTTGAGGGGGATTGATTATGGCAGAGAAATTCTTAATTCCATACATTCCTAGATTGGATATTGTGAAAGTTCCACCCTGCAAGGAAAACACATTCAGCTGAATTCACCAAAGCTGTTTCACGTGGAATATCACAATGACGTGGCTGACACATCACAGAAAGGTGTCGCTCACTCGGAATGGGGCTCTGAACAGAGGCCAAGGGCACCACAGTTTAACAGCAATCCCAGCTTCTCACCTGGAACTCATGAGGCTGCAGTTTACCTTCACGGGCTTTACTTGCCAAAGAGACCACGTCCTTGCTGATGGAAGCCAGGCCCTTGAGGTGTGCGTTGAACACGATGGGGGTTATGAGCCCTGCGGGAGTGCTGACGGCAACACTGACATCCACCACGTGATTTCTGCAACACGGAGGAGATGCCACTTACTCCAGCAAAGTAAGGAAGGGAAAGATACTCAGAACTGTTCAGACAACTCTAAATTAATATCAGATTTACAACAATTACTTCACCTTGCACACAAACCTCAGACACAGGGTTCTCAATAGAAGCCCCTCAGCCTTTGCATTATACCTGTTCCCCTCCCTCCTCAACAGTCCCACAGAAGGTTTGCCATGAACTCTTTACTGAAGAAAGAGAAAGTTTCTGGCTTCGACCGTACCATAAACTTACTGCCTAATAACTGTGTCCATCCATGAAGAATTTGCCTCGGGCACCTTCAAGCATGCCAGAGCAGAAGCCTTAATTATGAAGTCGTTGACAGAAAGCTTAATATCCGAGACCTCCTGAAAATAGAGAGATTTGAAGTGTCAGTTAGTCTCTTAGGAATTAACTCAATTAACTTGGATAGTCATAGAGTCACAGAATCATAGAATGGTTTGGTTTGGAAGGGATGCTAAAGCCCATCCAGTCCTGCCATGGGCAGGGACACCTCCAACTGCATCAGGGGCTCCAAGCCCCATCCAACCTGCCCTTGAACCCCTCCAGGGATGGGGCAGCCACCCCTGCTCTGGGCAACCTGGGTCAGGGCCTCCTCACCCTCACAGCAAAACATTTCTCCCCCAAGAGCTCATCTCCATCTCCCCTCTTCTTTCAACCTGGAAAAAAAAATGCTTTACCTGATTGAGTTCTTTCCTTAGCACCAAAACTTCTCCCATGTTGACATCAATAGACAGGTAGTAGTGAGGTATCGTTTGTTTAGACAGCATCAGCCGCTGAGCGATGACCTGCGGGTAAAGCAACAGAAACGATGAAAATAAAGCATCCTGGAAAACTCATCACTGCAAGCACTGAGCTCAGAAATCTTCTTACCCTCCGAATGTTGCTGATGGGGATATCTGTGAAGGTCCCTGCAGGTGCTGCTGCGACTGCGGCGGCTGCAGGAACTGCCTCTGCTGCTGGAGCCTGCAGAGAAAGGCAGCGTAAGTGACAGCATCACCCAAACACCAACAGCTCACACGTGAGGCCTCCTGCCTGCGAGCAGCAGATAGTTCTGCCCTCTGGAGGCTCTGGAGCAAGTCCAGAGAAGAGCAACGAAGCTGGTGAAGGGCCTGGAGAACAGAACCTATGAGGAGCGGCTGAAAGAGCTGGGGGTGTTTATCCTGGAGAAGAGGAGGCTGAGAGGAGACCTCATTACTCTCTACAACTACCTGAAAGGAGGTTGTAGAGAGGAGGGAGCTGGGCTCTTCTCCCAAGGGACAGGACGAGAGGGAATGGCCTCAAGCTCCGCCAGGGGAGATTTAGGCTGGAGATTAGGAGGAGGTTTTTCACAGAAAGGGTCATTGGGCATTGGAATAGGCTGCCCAGGGAGGTGGTTGATTCCCCTTCCCTGGAGGTGTTTAAGGGACGGGTGGACGAGGTCCTGAGGGACTTGGTTTAGTGTTAGATAGGAATGGTTGGACTAGAAGATCCGATGGGTCCCTTCCAACCTGGTTGTTCTATGATTCTATGATTCCAGCCATACCTCTGTGGTACCTCTAGGTTCTCTATAAGCTAGGTTCTCTACAATCAATTATTGGGTGATTTGGGAACACAGCACTGATCCCACTGCTGCGCAGCTCCCAGAGGACACTGAGCACTCCGAGACTGCACTCAGCCACGTGCCTTCCAGCAGGACACAGCAGCACTTCCATCGTCTTCCCTGGGGGTATTTAAGGTGCAGGTGGATGAGGTACTGAGGGGCATGGTTTAGAGATTGGTTGGAATGGTTGGACTCGATGATCCAGTGGGTCTCTTCCAACCTGGTGATTCTATGATTCTATGATTCTATGAAATACAAGCAGCCGTTTAAGGACCAGCTGTGCGACTAGAACGAAGGCGGCTGTTGGTTCGTAAGCCTGGTTTTCATTACCACCACCTCTTTCCAGCGATCTTAGAGCAGCTGTGACTGCGCTTACCTCACCCCACAACAAAAGAGCAACCAAACCAAGGGCTGGCAGCTGCAACACTTTTTTCTCAGTGAAAGGGATAACAAAATATGAGAACTTTGTCTGTTACTGAGAGGCTAAGCTCCACAACCTAACAGTCACCACAGCCCACACAGTGTGATTGAAGGTGTTTAAGGGACAGGTAGACGAGGCGCTGAGGGACATGGGTTAGTGTTTGATAGGAATGGTTGGACTCGATGATCCGATGGGTCTCTTCCAACCTGCTTGTTCTATGATTCTATAATAACTCAACCAACTCAAAAATAACAGTTCCATGCAACTGATATGATAAAACATCCATTCTTAAAGCCCTCAAGCCTACTCACCGGAGCAACCTTTGGTGGCACAAAGGACTCCACATCTTTCTTTGTGATCCTACCATCTGGTCCAGTACCTAAAAGGGTCAAAGAAAAAACATTTCAAAGATTTCAATTACTTGCTTCCAAAGGTACTGGCTTTATCCCTTCAAACAACCTCTGGTGAGGACGGCTGAACAACCAGGATGTTCCCGACAGGGAGGAAAGACACGGTTGGGCAAGCACGAGCCTGGAGGGCCACACACTGCACAGCGAGAGCAAGGAAGGGGAGGGGTGACCTACCTTTCACCTGGGTAAGGTCAATTCCTTTTTCTGCTGCCAGTTTCTTTGCCAGGGGACTAACCACGACCCTTCCTTTCCGGGGAGGTGGTCCAGCCGCGGGGACCGCAGGAGCAGAAGGAACAGCAGGCTGGGGAGGCGAAGGAGGAGCAGCGGGAGTTGGCGCCACCTTAACAGAAGAATCAAAGCCATTAGGGTCAGGATCATTCAGCAGAAGAATTGAAGGTACAATAAGAGAACAGGACTGTTTGGTTACCAGTCAAGAGAACAGCAAATATAGTCACTAATCTGAAAGAATTTTTAGGTTTCCAGTGCCAGAAACTATGTCAGAAACTTCCTGGGAAGGAGGCCAATTAAGCTGCTGAACTAGACACTGAAGAGAGGTGAAATAGGTAACTTATTCTCTCCGTTTTCAAGGATGAAGCATTAGAATTGGCACAAACAGGCTGGAGAACAGACTGCAATGAATTAGTATCTACCCCAGCTTTTAGAGGGCAAACTAGAGATCACATCTTACGTCACCAACACACGCACAGGCCTCACATTCATAGGATCACAACCATTACTGTTGGAGCCAGGCCTCCACACCAGCAGATCAGCCAAACGGCTGACATCAGACCCTCTTAACAGTTCCTACAACTTCTCTCGTGTGCCAAGAACGGTCCTTACCAGTGGAGGAGGTGGAGGAGGAGCTGGTGCCTTCATGTCAGCCACCGCAGTGGCCTGGTAGTCAGCAAAGGCAGGAATATCAGCCTCTTTCTCCACGATGATGCAGAGAGCTGTTCCTAGTGGCACATCTCTTGTTCCTTCAGGCACCAAGATTTTTGCCAAGTAGCCTTCCTCCTGCACTTCAAAGCCTACGAGGAAAACAAACCTCATTTATCGCCTGAGGCAGCTGAAGGCTCCTTCTAAATGGGCCCCTCACCACAAGAAGGATGTTGAGGCTCTGGAGCGAGTCCAGAGAAGAGCAACGAAGCTGGTGAAGGGGCTGGAGAACAGGCCCTGTGAGGAGCGTCTGAGAGAGCTGGGGGTGTTTAGCCTAGAGAAGAGGAGGCTGAGAGGAGGCCTCATTGCTCTCTACAATTACCTGAAGGGAGGTTGTAGAGAGGAGGGAGCTGGGCTCTTCTCCCAAGGGACAGGGGACAGGACGAGAGGGAATGGCCTCAAGCTCCACCAGGGGAGATTTAGGCTGGAGATTAGGAGGAAGTTTTTCACACAGAGGGACATTGGGCATTGGAACAGGCTGCCCAGGGAGGTGGTTGATTCCCCTTCCCTGGAGGTGTTTAAGGCACAGGTGGATGAGGTCTTGAGGGACTTGGTTTAGTGTTTGATAGGAATGGTTGGACTAGAAGATCCGATGGGTCCCTTCCAGCCTGGTTGTTCTATGATTCTATGAAATGCTGCTTCCCAAGCCTCTGGGAGCTGAAGTCCTGTCCTATTTTTAGCAGGCAAGAGAATCCTCTTCAACACCACCGGCAGGGAAACATCTCCCAGCACTGAGGGTTACTGAGAAGGACTCTGATGAAGAAATAGTGGGTTTAGGAGCACCGATGGTTGGCTCTCCAAAGGAATAGGAAGTTAACAAAACTTGCTTTAGCTTCCCCACAGCTTTACACCGTGAGCAGCCAGGAGAAGAGCTGGCGCAGAGTCTGTTCTGGATCCTCCCCTTCTAAAGGCACCTCGTTCGTTCCTGGCTTTGGAGCCGACTCACCTATTGTGGCTTTATCTGTCTCAATCTCTGCCAGCAAGTCTCCCTCGCTCAGCTTCTCCCCAACCTTCTTCTCCCACCTCTGCACTGTGCCCATGGTCATGGTGGGTGACAGGGCAGGGAGCGTGACCTGTGGGACCAGAGAAGGGAAGAGGGTCACGTTCTGGTAATCCTAAAGGAACAGGATCACGGTCTTGACTCCTGATGAAACAATGAAACTGAAAACAAGCAGCCAGCCCTTAATGCACCCCTAGACACATCCTAGACACGTCTCTTACAGCAAAGCACAGTGATGTTCTCCACTATCTAGTCTGGCTTCTTTTATCGAGGTCTAAAACACAAAATAAGCACAACAAGGCTTAAATCGTCAGCAACACACTCTCACCTGCATGTGAGGAGGATAAGAGCTGCCAGGAGGCTGAGGAGAAGGCGGAGTTGGCGGAGAGGGAGCTGCAGCTTGAGGGGGAGGCACTGAGGCTGCAGGGGGAGCAGGTGCCGCAGAGTCCAGGGTGTAATTTTTAAAGGCATCAACATGTTCAGGCCTAGAAGGAAACACAGAACCGCAAAACCAGTCAGATAACTGCCCGTGAGCCTGTCACACAGGGCACCCAGCAAGCCCCAGGACAAGGAACTCAAGGGTTAGAAACCACTTACTTCTCTACTGTGATACATATAATGGACCCAATAGGAACATCTCTTGTTCCCTCTGGCACCAAGATCTTGGCCAAGTAGCACTCCTCCACACTCTCAAAGCCAACTGTTGCTTTGTCTGTCTCCACCTTTGAGACACAAAGGACAATGGGAAGGAGCAGTGAGCTTAGAGCCTTCAGTCTTATAGCACAGGGTCACAACACACATGGCTCTGGAAAATACACTCCACAGCAGCGGATCTTTGAAAGCAAACTCTAAAACAGGAGAGGAGCTGCTCCTGCTCAGGAAAAGCTGCGACCAGCTTTGAAAGGCTGCTGGCCACTCATTCCCAGCCAGACTGGACGGGGCCTGGAGCCCCTGATCCGGTGGGAGGTGTCCCTGCCCATGACACAGGGTTGGAAATGGATGAGCTTGAGGCTCCTTCCAACCCAAATCATTCTGTGATTCCATATGGAACCCAAGGTCTGTGCCGAAGTGAAGGCAGCCAGGGGCAGAGCCCAGGACACACACAAAGCCCATCAGATACCACGATACCTCGGCGATGAGCTCCCCTTCACCGATCCTGTCGCCCTCCTTCTTCTCCCAGCGCGCGATGGTGCCCATCTGCATGGTGGGGGACAGAGCTGGCAAGGCCACCTGGGAGAAACAGAGCAGTGTGACAACCAAGGCAGCACTGAGAGCAGGGACCCTACACATCGGAGAGCAGGATCCCTGGCACAGGGCTGGGGGCGCAAAGGAGTGTCTGCAACCCCCCAGCACACCAGGACAGCCAGAGCCCAGAGCACACTGACACTGGGGTGTGGCAATGCACCTGAATAGGCCAAGGGGAAACAGTTTTAGGCTGAAGGAGAGGGGATTAAGATAAGATCTTATGAAAAAAAGATTTCCTGTGAAAGTGATGAAGCACTAGCCCAGGCTGCCCAGAGCAAGGGTGGCTGCCCCATCCCTGGAGGGGTTCAAGGGCAGGCTGGATGGGGCTTGGAGCCCCTGATCCCGTGGGAGGTGTCCCTGGTGGGACTGGATGGGCTCGAGCTCCCTTCCAGCTCAAACGGTTCCATAATCCTAAACCATCCCCAATTACCTCCTCCATCCGCCTTTTAAACTTCTCCCAAGGGACAGGGGACAGGACGAGAGGGAATGGCCTCAAGCTCCACCAGGGGGAGATTTAGGCTAGAGATTAGGAGGAAGTTTTTCACAGAAAGGGTCATTGGGCATTGGAATAGGCTGCCCAGGGAGGGGGTTGATTCCCCTTCCCTGGAGGTGTTTAAGGGACGGGTGGATGAGGTCTTGAGGGACTTGGTTTAGTGTTTGATGGATATGGTTGGACTAGAAGATCCGATGGGTCCCTTCCAACCTGGTTGTTCTATGATTCTATGAAACCCGCCCAGGGACGGGGTCTGCACCGCCTCCCCAAGCAGCCGCTCCAGAGCCCTTTCCCGAGAAGGCATTTTCCCTGCTGTCTGCTCTGACCCTTTGCCGGCGCCGCCTGAGGCCGTTTCAGCTCGCCCAACCCCGCGTGGGCAGAGCCCCGCTCCTCCCCGGAGCCGCAGCGAGGCCTCCCCTCGGCCTCCTCTCTCCCGCGGGGGCCGCTCTCACCTTCTGGTGCGCCGGGAGGCTGCAGCGCCGCACCGGGACGAGCCTCGGCGGGGCGGGCGGCGGCAGCAGCAGCAGCAGCGCCGAGCGGGGCCGCGGGGAGAGCCCGCAGGGCGCGGGGCAGCGGCGGGGGGTGGCGGCCCCGCTCAGCGCCCGGCGGCCCCGCGCCAGCCCCGGGCCGGGGCACAAGCGCCGCGCCAGCACCCGCCACATCCCGCCGGCCGCCCGCCGCACCGTGACCTCCCGCCGCCGACCGCAAAGCGCGACGCCGCCGCAAAGCGCCGCGGGGGCGGGGCCGCGCGACGCCGCCGCAAAGCGCCAAGAGGGCGGGCTCTGCCCTTGACGGAGCGGGAGGGAGGCGCTACCGTAAAGCGCGCCGAATGCGGGGGTGGTGGTGGTGATGTTACCGCGCGGCGCTGCCGTAAAGCGCGGCGGTGCGGCTCCCGCTCCCTCCCCTTGCGAGGGGTGAAGGTGAGAGGAGGAGGCTGAGAGTCTCTTCTCTCAGGATGCAAAACAAGAATTTGGGTTTTTTTTCTCTTTGCCTCGGCAGCCCGAGAACAGTTGAACTGAAAGAAATCATAGACTCATAGAACAATCAGGTTGGAAGGGACCCATCGGATCTTCTAGTCCAACCATTCCTATCAAACACTAAACCAAGTCCTTCAAGACCTCATCCACCCGTCCCTTAAACACCTCCAGGGAAGGGGAATCAACCCCCTCCCTGGGCAGCCTATTCCAATGCCCAGTGACCCTCTGTGTGAAAAACTTCCTCCTAATCTCCAGCCTAGTTCGTACTGTGCTGAAACTGCTGCTCTTGAGATTGATGGAACATTTATTTCTGTGGTTTCCCCCCCTGTCCTTGCAGGGAAGCAGATGATCTCATATCCTTTCCCTTCTACCCCTTTAATTATTCTCTGTGTTATCGTTTTGTTCACGTTTTCAGGTCAAAAAGTCATTCCCTAGTGTGAGAATGAATTGATAAATATTTGACAAATTGATAAATATTTGATAGGAATGGTTGGACTCGATGATCGGGTGGGTCTCTTCCAACCTGGTGCTTCTATGATAAGCTTTGCTAGAGCCAGTTTGTATGTTTAATTTTCTTGTCAGATAAATCCGTCCTGCATCAAGAGACAAGCTCAGGGCACAGATAAATAACCTGAAATAATAAATACTCTCTCCCTCTTGCAAGAATTTATGGATATGGTTAATTGTCTTACAAGATGGAGTTGTCTTATGTCAAATGCTAACTTGAAAGAATCCCAAGGCAGGGTTGGATAACCTAAAAACGTAAATATTCTTTGGGGACTTAGAATCATGGAACAACCAGGTTGGAAGAGACCCATCGGATCATTGAGTCCAACCATTCTCATCAAACACTAAACCACTTACTGCTCCTTTTATAGGATGAGATACCTTTTTCAGAAGGGCATCTAATTCAGCACCGAATCGTAAAAGATATTATTGCCTTTGCCTCAAAGGCTTTGTCCTTTTCAGTATTTTATCAGTGAATAAGTGTTTCTCACAGTAGCACCACTGTCAGGTTGGTGTGGCTGATGTGGGGAGATGAGCTACCCCCTTACAGGGACAAGGCTGCAGAATAATGAGTGCAAACAGCAGATTTTCTATGAAAATATAATTTTACACAGTGCCCGTGTGTTACAGAGGGAGATACAAGAACCAGAAGGGGATTTCGAGGAAAAGTGGACACAAACAAACCAGTTCAAAACAGGAAAAGATACAACTCCTGCGTATGGAATTAAGAGCACAGCCCCAGCATAAATCCACTTGTCAAAGGAATTTTAAAACCACCTCTTCTGCTTATGAGAAAGAAAGAACACGCCCAATATTCCTGACCCCATTCTGTCAGTCACACAAGGTTAAGAGTCTGAGAAAGGTTGCAGCATCCACACAAAGTTGAACCTAAACTGTGCGTAGGATAGAGCTCAGAGCAGCAGTTCTGCCACACAAACAACTCCTACAATTCCACCCTCACTGTCAGAGGGGACCCAGATCAGAGCTCTTGGCAGAGCAGCATTAGTGGTTGTCTCAGGATATTTAATTTTGCCCTGGCTTATGGGGGAATGTCAGCATGGATGCCAAGCCCCAGTGCCAGCCCCAGGCTTTGAGCCTCTTGTCCAGTCATGGCTCTTCTGTTGCTCAGGAAAGTGAGTTTCCATGAAGGATTTGGTCCTGGGCTCCAGCTGTAGCCATCGGTTACTGATCTGCTCCAAGAACAAGAACCCGCTGCCTCCTACATCAGCTAACAACTTTTGTTTTGTTCATGGGAAGGCTGGATAGAAGCTCTGATGGCATCAACAGCCTCCTGCGTCCTAAGAACTTCACAACCAAACTGTTTATCTTGGCAGAGCAGCAAGAGGTGTGGAATTGGCAACTACAGAGCTTGAAAATGGTCTTAATTTTCTCCATAAAATTCTAGCCTGGATGCGTGGCTCTTGCTGAAACAAAAGCACTGAGTAAAACCTGAGGAAAAGGAACACTTGAGAAGCATTTGCAATTGAAACACAATGGATTTCAGTACAATCCCATGCTCTCTTTACCAACCACCGGAGATCATGCAACAGAGAAACTATTTCCAAAGAGAAAGAAAATCTTGGTTTCTTTCCCAGGACAGATGTATTCCCTCACTGCAGCCCATTGAGGAACCTTCCTACTGCTGCCTGGGAGAAGAAAGTCACTATAAGATGCTGTCCAGAGCAGGAGGCAGGTTGTGTACAGAGCCTCAAGTGACCTCATGGACAGCAAAGCAGCAAGAATAATAATCATTGCTGCCCCTTAAAGCTGGCAAAAATATAAAACCCAGTAGGAACCAGTTGCATCTCCATAGTAAAGTCATGACCTAAGTGTGGCATTAACAGGAGATGATACAAAACATCTCAGCGTCCACTAGAAAATGAGTAAAACACAGTATAACGCGTGCAGAAATATACAGAAAGCACTTGCACTAGTAGAAAAATATCCCACAGTCCTCAAACAAATGTAAACCAGTACAAAATTCCAACAACAGGAACGTGTTTACAAAAAGGAGGTGTTAATATAAAACAGCACAACCAGGCTACCCTCTCCCAAGGCTCATGCACAACACAGACACCCTGTGGCCCACAGAAGAGTTTTGATGCTCCGTTCAATGTTCCCAGGCAGCAGTGCTGGTTGCACATCGGTGCCAGCAGCCAGGAACCCAAACAGCAGGAGGGCAGCAACAGGCGATGCAGAAAATCCCACCCACAGGGATTTTAGGGCTCATTCTTTCCCAATCTTTTATTTCCTGGTCCTTCAGGCATCCCAGGAGCTGGCAGAGCAGGGAACTGGTGGTGTAACTGGTGTGGGTGGTGTTTGGTGGCCCTGGCAGCGCTGCTTGTGCGCAGGAGGGGACAAATGGCCCTGCTGAAAGAGGAGAGGGCAGGAGTGCAGGGAAAGAGGCCCAACAAGGAAAGGGGCTATCAATACACCAGGGAAGCAGCTTCCCTGCATATGAAATCCCTCAGCAAATAGGCAAACATCACAATCCCACAGTCCCTATGGCAACAAAGCAAAGCCCGAGGGCCTGGGAAGTGAGTAGAGCTTTGGAGAGCAAGTGGGGAAAGCAGTGCTAGGAAATGGAAGCCTGAGTTTGGGAGAAAGGGAGCTTTGCCAAGCTGGTGATCTTTGCTTTAGACCATGCACAAAACCTCCAGAAGACTGTCTTCCCTCCCTGGTCCAATTTTTATACAGTATGGAATGTCCAGATCACTCCGCTCCAGCAGCATATGCAAGATCAGGATCAGAGCTGGTTGAACCCTTCAGCTTGCACACATTAGCTGCTTCTTCTGACTCAAAAGAAAAGCCTCACAAATTTTCCATCAGTTCAGATTAACGTAATACAACATAGAAGAAACCAGACTTGAAACATCCAGATCATCCTGCAGCACATACTGCAGGAACAAAGAAGCAGGAGAAGGGAGTGATGCGTCATTAAGGCCTCCAGGGTTGAGCTGACAGGACAAAGCACGGTGCTTCTTTCCCACATTTGTCATTTCAGTCTCAAACACTGCGTCTGGCCAGAGAGTCAGATGCCAGGCATCCACGCACGCAACATGCATCACCCGCTGGGCGCAGAGAAGCCCTCTGGTTTGGCAGCTTGGGTTGGGCTCCTTCCAGCACACAGGCTTTTTGGTCATTCTCTGAGCTCAGCAGCCAGTTACGGGTTTCCATAGTGACAAGACTTCAAAGCTTGATTAATTCTCCCCATGGTCTTCTTCCACCCAGGCTACGATTTTCCCCTCCCAACCAGGAATGATGTCATCATCATGGAACACCTACAAAAAAACAGGGAGTCCAGTCATATCTGGAACCTGGACGCTGCTCTTCTACAGCGTGAGCAGCATAAGAAGCAGACGGAGATCATCACTCAGTTCACACACCTCGTCCATCATTCACACTTGAATTACCGTTTCAGGGTTTAGGTAAAACAAACAAGTCGGGTCCGTGCTTACCTCCTCCTTGACTGTGCCAAACTCTGGATCCAGAGCTTTGAAATGGTACCGGTGGGTTCCTTCACGATCAATAGCTGCCTTAAAATCCTTCAGAGTCACTTCCCCTAACCTGCAAAAGAAAGGGTTTGGCACTACCCCGTGTGGTACAGCATCAGATTGAGCTCAAGCACTGCTGCACGGCCTGCAGAACCACAGCACGAGCCTAGCCAGGCATGTGGCTCCTCTTCCCATCCCCGTGCCCCTCCAGGAACACAGATGTAAACTCCAAGATCCTCTGCAGAGGAAGAATTGCCTCCCAGTTTAATGAGAACCACCTCAAAACAGCGTTTTTTTGCTTTCCCTTTTGCATTGACAACTATAGTTTTGAGAAGAAGTTCCTACACTATGTGCCACAACGGAACTGCTTGGCTCCTTCCTCTTGCTCTTGGAAGTTAATAGAATGAGATGAATTTCTCAGGGCTCTACAACAAATGCATGAGCTTGGGATATACTTCAGGCATTTTTTTTCAAGACTATGGTATAAAATTCACGTGCTGAACCTGTGCTGGTTGTGACCATACCCAGAAGAGCGGAGAGTAATGCTTTAAGAGAAACAAGCAGCTCGCACAGTGTCCCTCACCTCTTTGGGATGCTGACCATGAAAGGCGTGAGGGAGCGGTCGGTGAAGTAGAGCACTTTGGTGCAGGCACTGGTGCTCATCACTGGGGTGCTGTGAGAATGAGGCAGTTCTGCAGAAGAGAGAGCACAGCCGCTGGGGGACAGCCCGTCTGCTGCCACAACAGGAGACAGAAGGGGCTGTCCCAGCAAACCTGCCCTCGCAGCAGAGAACCTGGTGACGGGAAGAGATTCTTAGGAAGCTGGAAAATCATCCCTGTTGGGAAGAGACGGCTGTTTACTTGCTTCCTGGAAAACTCTGCATTTCCAGGTAGAGTCAACATCCAACTGTGTTGTTAGCATGGAAGATTAGCCTATCCTGTCCTCCAGGATTACTGTCCCATCCAAGGAGGGGCTTGCTGCTACCCTGTATTCCACAAGCACTCTATTCTCTACCTCAGCAGCGAGAGGGCAACCTTTCTGGAAGGGGAAATAACTAAACAGTGCAGCTACGTTACCTGCCTTCACTTGCAGGTAGAGCAGGATGAAGTGACTGATCATCACCCAGATGTCACGATAAATGGCAAAGGGGGAACTGCTGCAGCTGACCCCAGGAAACTTGGTCTCAGAAAGAGTTCCGTGTGCCCACTAGATGGTGCAAACCAGCAGGAAAGCTAAAAAAGCATCCCAGTTCCTACTCATCCCCAGGGTAACGATTTGCCATAGTTATTTATACTGCAGTAGGACCCAGACGGACTCCCACGGTGACTGTGCCTTGTAAACAAGCAGCTAGAGATTCTGTCTGCCCCCTTCCCTTCACAGTGGTCTAATTTGTACAGTAAATAACTAAAGGGAGGGAAGTGAGCTCTGGAAAAGGGAATAAGAAGCTGGAGGTGGCAGATTCCCAAGGGGATGCTATGCCCTGGACTCTGCTCAGGAGACCTAAGCCATGAATTTAGCAGTGGGAGGGCAGGAGCTGAACGTCACTTACTGGATTTGGGAGGCCAGGAGTCTCTACACTCATTTGTTGCTCTGCTTGCTGGCGACTTCCCCCGGATCTAGGTGCAAAGCCAAAAGAGTGAGGGGAAAAAAAGCATCACTTACGAGTCAGAGCTCTCATTGCTGCTTAGCTCTGGGTTGTGTGTGAAGGAAGAAGTTAAGAGTCAGTTGTCCTAGGAAATCTTTACCCTTCTCTCTTGCCTCTTCTGTGTTTCCATGCGATAGAGCCGTTCCATCAGGCTGGAGATGCCCTGCTCCAGGCTGTCAATGGTGTGGTGCTGTGGATCGTGGCCACTGAAACTGTTCCTGAGGCTGCGCAGGGCATCACGAACGAGCTGCAAGTCATTTGTCTGCCCAAGAGACCACAAATCAGTCAGACTCCAGGCTGCTTTATTCTCAGGTCTTAAGATATTTCTCCCTTCCAAGATAATACCTTCCAGGATATCTGGAGCTCTGTCCCAGCCAGATGCAGGTGAATCTCCTTTAGGTGCACTTACCCCTCGGTGGGCTGTGGGAGTAGCTCCTTTTCCTGCTGTCTGAAGGAAGCCATTGCTTTGAGCACTGTGACCCATCACCTGGTGGAGGGGAAGACACATGTCCTACTAGAAACACAAGAGTTAAGAATTCTCCAAAAATCCCAATTTCCTAACTTCAAAATAAGGGGTATAAAAACTGTACATGGTGATGCAAGTCCCATCCCTACCAGGTATAAACACTTACTAAGGAGCGTGCAGGCAGTCCTTTAGGTCAGGAAACAAACATGATTCCTCACATACAGGTGGGGAAAAAAAGAAAGATAGGAAGGGGCTTGCTGCCACATCTGAGGGCTCTGCAAGCTCCAGTGAGCACCATCAGCATTCAAGTGGCACTGTGCTGGCACTGATTTTGGGACATTGCAGGGCCAGGCCCCGCTGGGAAGAAGTGGATGATTTCTGGAGACAGGCAGCTAGAGGGTGCTGGACAAATACACCACCCCAACAGCCTCGTGTGTAGGCCCAAGGCTTCCCATACCTCCTCAGCTTCTCTCTTCATGCAGTGAGCCAGCAGGGCCTCCCTGTGCTCCAGCTCCCGCTCCAAATCCACCTGTGAGGGCAGCAGAAGAGTGAGCACAAGCTGAGGCAGCTCTCAGGGCATCAGTGCAGCCCACCTGCTCCATACCTGTTGGTAGTTGGCCTCAGAAAGCTGCCGAAGCATCTCATCCAGCTTGGACTGGTGCTGCTGTAAATGCCGATCCTTCTGGCAGAGTTCTTTCTGCAACACAGAGAATCAACAAGACAACGAGTAAGGTTTAAAGTCATCTTCCTGTGGCAGGGAAGGTCATGTTGCCTGCTAGGACCAGGTTCCCCTACAGGGTGACTTACACAATATCCATGCTTCTTAGTTAGATGCTAGGAATGAGGGTCCAAGCCTAATTATTACTTTTTTTAAAAATAATTGGTCAGGTGGTTGTTGCCTGGAGTCCCCAGCCCAGAAAAAAAAATCCACTATTAGGGCCAAACAACTGTCCCAGAGAAAAGAGATCCCTGAGGGATGAGTGGACAAAGAAGTGACCCAGCCTAACCAGACAAACTATTGCACAAGTGTTAGATACCCAGCAAGCCACCAGAGGAAAACCATGACAAGAAAAGAGCTACTATAAAAGGTGTGGGCAGAATGCAAAGAACATCTAATCCCTCCATCTTATCACAAACAGCCGTGGCAATTGCAAACTTATTCACTATCCACAGTGCTGCTCCCAGCAGTGCCCAAGTGCCAGGGAGTGCCAGGGAGACAGCAGTCACATTCCCAAGACCAAAGAACCAACAGCTGCTGCCCCCAGCAAAGCCTCCAGTGCAAAGAGGTTCCCTTACTTTGTATTCTGCCAGTAGCCGGTTCCTCTCTTCAACCTTCCTCTGAAGGTCCACCTGCAGAAAAAACACACGGGTGTGAGGCAGGTATTTCCAGAGAGTTAACAATAATCTTTTCGTTCCTTGTGCTAGAGGGTGACCAGACACCGAAGAACTGCAGAGTCCAAGGGAGCTGATGGGACTCACGTTCTGGTTGTGCAACTCCTCCTTGTCCATGTTGGCTCTCAGCAGTTCCTGCTTTAGTTGAAGGACTGAAGCATCTTGTTGAATCAGCCTTTGCTGCAGAGCATCCTAGGAAAAAGACGTTATCTGTAGGAAGGTGTAAGAAGCAAGCGGAAACCCTTCCCTGGAAAGGGAGTGACCAGGACCAGTGGCCATAACAGAGGGTCCCACACAGAGCTGCAGTGTTGCCTCAAGTCCAAGACAGCAGCAAGCACAGAGACATCTGCACAGGTGGCCCTCGGCCCTTCTGCCTTTCTCTTAGCCAAAAAAGAGATTTCCCTGCCAACATTCTAGCCATCAGGGACAGAGGGATTTATGTGCTTCTACCTGAACTTCCTGCTCCAAAATTAGCCTCATAATTGGTTCTGAGGGAAGAAAACTGTCTTTGGAAGGTCTTCTCAGCAGCCTACAGCTACCATCTCCAGCCATGCACCCATAGCACCCAGAGGGCAGATAGAGGCCAACGTCAGCCAAGGACACAACGAACCTTAAGCTCTCAGTGTGACCTAGTTGTGCAGTGAAATCCTCTCTGAAGAGGCCAAAGTCAGGACTAATTCTGCACCTTTCACTCCATATTACCCAGAAGCTGGAGCTCTACCTTGGGCAGCTACCGCTTCCTTCACAATAGCCTGACAGGCAGCTCTAAAAATACCTCTGAGGGGTAGAATACTGGTGTTCAGAGCTGCACAGGGAGAAATGGAGCAAACGGGAGCTGAGGTTGTGAAAAATGCTGCAGCTGAAGAGGACAAGGACACCCCTGCTGTCAAGAATGAGCTCACTGGGCCAACCTACTGCATGTGCTGGAAGGGGAAAGAGACCCAAGCAGACATCTGACACCTTGTATTTTGTTCAGGGCAAAGACAAGAGGGAACACTTGACCACAGTCCTAGAAAAACAGGCCTAACTTGTGCTTGAACTGCAGTCTCTCCCTGGAACCAGAAATGCTCTAGGACCCCTCATGTCCAATTCTTCCCAGTCTGAGGCTCCTCAAGGTGTGTGGTTGCTGCTAGCCCTCAGCAGAATCTAAAGCTTTAGTCTTTGTATTTAATGAAATGTCCCTTTCCTCACCTTTATTCCCTGTAGGTTTCGAGCTTCTTGTTTGTATTTCAATAGCTCCTTCTGTAAAAGCAACACAATTTGATTCAATGGCATCTCATCACCCCTTCAGAATCAACCAAAATCAGCATTCTTTGTCCAGACAGCTGCTTCGGAAGAAAGCACATCCCACCTTTTCTGCAAAGATCTCTTGACCCAATCCCTTTTCCCTTCATCTGTCCCCCTCTAACCTTTAGGTCTTGATTTTCTTCCACACTCTGGTCCAGGCGACTTCGGATTATGATCTAAATGTAAAATGCCAGAGTTACCATTGTGCAAGACAACAGAGCAGTGCCAAGGGTGGCTCGATCAGAGAAATGGTGATGTGCTCACCAGCTGCTCTTCGGGGCAGGCTCCACGTTCAGAAAGTTCAAAGGACCCTTCCTGCTCATCCTCAGGTAGAGACCCATTGAGCAACAAAGCCTGGGAAGATGAAGGGAAAGTTGCTTCTTCAGGGATTTCAAAGGAAAATATGCTGGCGGCAGCCCTGCATACCAACAGCCTCTAGACAGTTCCATTTTCCATTTCTGCTGACTTTTTCTCCTCAATAATGAGTAGATTTTTTTTTCAGGATGAACAAAATATTTATCCCCTGAAAAACCTCTCCCAGAGCTATTTGTCTGCCAATATTCTTTCCCACAGAAGGACACCAAACAAGGACAGCTACTCAGAGAAAACTTTTCTTTGTATCCTGAAGTCTTCCCCCTTAGGACACTCAAGCAGGAATCACACAGGAACATAAAAAGCTGTCATGGTTTTAGCACCTTATGGGGTAGACATGTATCAGCTCTCTGATATTTCCAACTCTCATGAACCGGCGGCTCTTAAGTATTGAGCAAGACGGGGAAAATCAATTAATCAAATCCGATTTCTTGGCTGGCAACATCAGCTGTTTCTTCCTGCTCCCAGGGGATGAGGGGGCAGCAATGCCAGCTGCTCACCCTCACTCCTGAAACATTGGGCCAGGGCTGGAGAAACAGGCCATGCCAGTCCCTCCAGTGCTGCTCTCCCTGCTCCCAGTGGACACATAATGCAGACTGATTTTACCAGTGAACCAAACAATTTTTTTTTTGAGTCTTTTGTTTCCTGCCCATTGTCCAAAGGGAAAGTGCCTGCCCGCTCACACCCCACCCTCCACCCCTGCTGCCTGTGCTTCTCACACAATCTCTGCTTTGTTTACTGGCACATAAATATTTACAATTCAAAGCCAGTATGGTTCCCAGCACAAACAGAAAGGAATATTCCTGAGAGCATCCAGGGTCTTTACCATATGGATCAGGGACTCGAGTCCCCACTCAGACACAGTGGGCTGAGGGTCACTTGGTCAGGGCAGCAAGGAAAAGGTCCCACAAATAAACAGTTGTATAGAGAATGTGCCAAATTTTATAGCTCGGCCCAGCTCACTGAAAGACCAATGCAAGCCTGGGTGACCCCTGATCAGCTCTGTGAATCTGGATTGATTTCCTGACATTCCTTGTCTCTCTGCATTACTTCCGATCACAAATCACAAAGACTGCTGTGTTCTCTCGGGCTGCTAACAAAACCTGCAGGCTGCTACGTGCCCTGGTGAAGAGGAATCCCAGTCCCAGGACGTGAGAAAACACCCACTGCACCTTCACTGCTTTGCACAGGAAGATGTGCTTTGCACAGTGATGGAAGATAGAGGAGTTAGCACAGCATCACACAGGATGGGGCATCAGGCCAAGGAACACAGTTAGGATCTGGACTCCAACCAAAAGACAACACAGACATCACCTGCTAAACACTGGCTTTTAGATTCTCCACAGTGTTTCTGTTCTTACCTGTATTCAGGTGCCCTTTGCCCTCTCACAGTCCACCTAAAGTGCTATTAGTGAACATCACTGACCTTCAGTCTCCATTGCAATGTAGCCTTCCTCTGTCTCTGTACACCCTTCTCTCTCCCCACTACTGAAAAAGGGCCTCAAATCATATCAACACTGAGTTTTGAAAGAGCCTGAGCTAAGGAAAAGAAAAGGTTGTGTCTAAATTGCACAAGTGGATGTTCAAATCCTTTCCCTGATGCCCTGGTAAATACACTGGCTGGAGAAGCTGTAGCCGTCTCTCCTCCTTCCCTAGTCTCTCTTGGTTAAGCACACTACCCAGTGCTGGGGACAGGCACATACTGCCTCAAGCAAGGCTGAAGCTGGATCCAACTGCCTTCTAAACTGCATCTGAGACAGTGGAAAAGAAGGTTTTGGCTTTCTCCATTCTGGAAAAGGTGACTAGTTCCAAATCATGACTGCAGGAGCCAAGAGAGCCTCAACGTGACAAGAATGTCACTGTGCTTAGCCTGTGGCAGACTGTTGCTGGAAATACTTCCTCATTCCCAAGTTGCTCTGCCCTGGAGGGACTCATCCCACAGGGTGAGACACAGGGAAGAGCCACTGTCCCTCTTTAACTGAGGTGGCCTTAGATAAAAACAGACTTGTACAACCATGCCAGAAGACCTCACTGGACCAGGAGGTCTTATTAATCCGTCTCAAGTTCCAGGCCAGTGTCTCAGCTGCAAGACAACCTGTCCTACAGCTAGTGGGAAAAGAAATGCATGTGGAAGGGAATGCTGGTAGAGAAGAAAATCTATTACCTGCAAACCAGAAATCATCTTCTTTGCTTCCTCCATTTCCTTTTCCAAATGGTCTTGTTGTTCCAAAAGCTGCTCCTCCCATGAATTCTCTGAAAATGACCCAGCGTTCCCTGCTTGCCACTCAGGCTGGAAGTGAGATTCTGTCTCTTCTGGAAGAGAGAGCAGCTGAATTTGGTCACGACAGACCGAGAAATCAAAGACTCGTATCACACAACAATTGCCTGCTGTCCACACCAACAAATTAGCAGGACCTCTAGCTGGTATCAAGGAGGTTGTTGGAAATGTGACATCTTGTGTATGTCCTCAAGGATGATTTCATGAAGCTATGATGAAAGCATTCACCCCACAGTGAAAGTTATATATGAACAGGAATCCTTCTCCAGTGCTTTCTTATTTCCTGAGCATTATTTACCAAGCCTCAGATACACTGTATTACAACATTGTTGTCATGTTAGAAGCTTGGGATTTAGTTTTACATGGTGCTGAGTATCTGCTCACTTTTTCTACATTCATTCCAGTCTCTGGGGAATTTTTCAGCAAGTTTGTGATCCCAATGAAAGGATAAGCTGTAAGGTACCTGTTTTAGTTTCTGTTTCTTCAGTGTGGCTGATCACAAGTCTTTCCTTCTCCTCTGATGGGGCTACAGTGGATTCACTCTTCACACTGTGGACAGGACTGGGCGATGTAAGACTGCAGGGGAAAGGAGAAACTGTTACTGATCAACATCATCCTTATCCAAGATGCAAATGAATACTCAGGCTGCATTGTTGAAACAGAATTGTCTGCTACTAGAGATGCGATGAGCAAATCAAGCTGGGCGTGTAACTGCTCCATCACTCTAATCAGGGTCATCACAGGCTAACTGGAAAGTAGCACAATGTGTCTCTTCATTTACCTTAACAGAACACAAGCCTGAGGCTGTCACTGCAGAATTCACACCACTTGCGTAGGGTTAAGACCACACTCTACTGAAGGTCTGCTCAAAACCAATTTACTGTGAGCCTCAAGGATACGGAGCAAGCTGAAAAAAGCCCCCCTGGCTTGCTGCATCGCTTGCCCTGGCTTTCAAAAGCATTACTTCACTAACTTGAAATTCCAAGGGCAAAATATTTTCTGAAAGTCAGATCTCTCTCACTCATGTTCTTAGGTTAAAACCACTTGAAAATATCCACATATCTTCACAGGAGTCATCTCAGCTGACTGCAGGGTTCAAGCAATCTTCTTTCAGGAATTCTTCCTAAATGCATTACCCAGACAACATCAAAAGGTGGCTGAAGCTCACTGACCCCATCAGTGTACCTCTAAAGTCACAGCAACTAATCCTTGCAACTGGGAGCAGGAGTTAATTTTTCATTCTCCCCAACACAGAAACAAAGGGAGGAGAACAGAAAGACAGCAGTGTGGGAATAACAGAATAGGTTTAGAAAAATAAGAGGCTTCGACAGCTCGCCTTCCGCATCTTCCCGGCGCTGCTGCTTCATATTCCACAGCACTCCCACAGAATCTTGCCTTGCAATAGAGATGGAAATGACTTGCTAGCAGCTCCCGTCTGGTCCACTCCCACAGCCAGCACTGGCCTACTTCTCATTTAAGAGATTGCTTGCAGGTCTGTAATATTTTTATAGGCCAGACTAAATGGACTTTCACCAGTTTAAAGGAAGAGATGAATGCAACTTTGTGAGAAAAATAACTGTTTTTTAACAGGGATCCACAACAGCAATAGCACCCGCTCTTCCCTGCTCAGACAGGGTGTGCACGATTGCTAAAGGGCTTCAGGCCACATGGCTTTGCTCAGGGACTCTCCCTCAGAAAAGCCAACTCACAGTAGTCTAGATTAGGCACATGTTGCATACAACACTTGCAGTCAGTCCCCTGCTCACTGCTGAATGGGTGCACAGCATCAACAAAATAATTGTTAGGGAGCACCTCTGCATTTGCATTATGCAATAAAGATCAGAGGAAAAGGATGAAACTTTCAAACAGCACAGGTATGAGAAGGAAGCTCAGCTGATGGAACATATCCAGTAGCTCTAAGAGGGATTTTACTTCCTTCTAGGAACAAATCTCTATATTCCCCCAGGCTGTTCTCAGCCAGTGCTCCAAATGTGCTGTCCTCCTGCTAAGGCCACAGAGAGGCACATTGTTGGGTCTCATCCATAAAAAGATGGAAGTATGAGAACTGTCCTCAAAAAACAATACTAACAACTATTAAGTGAAAGGGTGGTGAAACCGAGGGAAGAGCAGGGAACTGGAAAGGGGAATGAGCAGGACAAAAACCAAGAGAACACAGTCTAGAAATAACATTCCTCTCTTCCAAAGTCTGTTCCTCTCAGCACTGGATCCAAAGCCCAAAGCAAACACAAATGACCCCAGCTAGGGCAGGGGGTGGAGGGGAGTGGTCCTACAGAGTTCCACAGACAACTGCTTAGCTATTCCCATGACCACAGTCCCCTTCCCAGGCAGCTTCCCTATTTTTAGAAGGCCGGTGGGTTCACATGGCATCAGTGACAACCTCTCAAACCACACCAAACAGTGAAACAGGCACCGAGATGCACCCAGGTGAAGCAGAAGCTCAAACACGATGTCATCAAGTTAACACAAGAAACATTTCTACAGCTTTTGTAGCACTCACCAAACCCATTAGCACACAAAATATCCACTGATGTAATTTGCCGTTTAAAGTATAAAACAATTTGTAATTAAAGCATGCCAAAAGAAGCGTTGGGAAATTAAAGCTATTTAAACCAGATTTATGATGCAAACTGTTCCACTTTTAGCAGATGGTTTCTTAACCCACATCCCTTCTCCCTTGGGTCCCAGAGTTTCCAGTGCCTGCACAGTCAAGGCTTTAGGGTGACAGCCCCAATGATAATTCTCCTCATTTTAATAAACACCCCATCCCTGCTGTTTTAAATGACAACGGCAACAATCGCTCACCATTTGACCTGCTTCCCTCCCATGATCCCACTTTAACCTTTCGCCTCAAAGAATCCGTTCCCTGGGGAGCCTCAGGATTCTGCTACAGACATGCCTCATCCCTTCCCATGCTCAGAATTCAGCGCAGAAGATGCCAGCTCCTGTCAAACTGCTGGGTGAAAATCTGCAAGCCAGACCGCTTCCCGTTAGCTGAAAGATTCACAGCAGAAGAAGAAACCTCAGGGTCTTCGCAAGCAACCATTGGATGGCAGATCAGCAGCCCCCACGCACGCGTTTCATTCCAGAGTCAGGGAATTCTGCAGCCTGCGTTTTGCTTTTGCTGGTTCTTCTCTCCGCTTATTTGTCTCTTGCTGCTGCATTTTGGTCAGCTGCACACCCCGTTTTCATCACAAGGACCGCGATCGGGATTGCCAGCGGTGCTTCTCATCCCATTCTGCCCTCTTTAGACTCCAAGCGCCTTCTGCAGATGCCAAGGAAGAGCCAAGCGAAGGTGCTCCGGCAAGCAGTAGGCTCCCAGCTCCTCCAGGCTGAGATGCGGGCTCGGAAGATGGCATGCAGCACTTGCCAGCCTGATGCACGCCTGCCTCTTCCTCCCTATCTCCAGCTCCCTCTCCCTCCTGCTGTCACACAGGCTGTGCAAGGCAGAGCCTTTTCTCTGAGATGCCTGGCTCAGGGTGGGGGAGGGATGGCTGGTGGAAGGGGAGGGGAAAGGGGGATGGATGGATGGCTGAGGGGCTCAGTGGCCTGGGAATCCATCCGATTTTGGCAAATTTTCCATGAATCATTTCAATTGCTTTTGCTTATTAGAGCTTTTGTCTCTGGGAATTCTGTTATTCAGGCTGCAAGCTCTCTTATTGAAGAGTTAATGCAGAAATGAGCTGATGGGAGGCAGGGATGCTGCCCTGGGACAGACAACAGCACAATTAGATGGAGGAGCGGCTGCAGTTAATAAACATATCTCACTAATAAAAAAGTGGCTCATATCCCTCAGCCACTTCTTATAACTAGGGCAGGACATTTCTCTCTGGAAGCAAAGAGAAACATTTTGTTTTCACTGCAAGCCTGGCGTCAGCAGGAGATATCCCCAGGAGCAGGAGGCTGGAATGCTCTGTATTTTTTGGAGTAGATCACCAACCACTTGTACAAAGATTCTCAACACATTCTGTCCTACCACCAGCAATAACATCGTCACCACGTGGTAAGAACTCACAAGGTGGGGAGGAAGAGCAGGTGCTGGTCTCTCCTCCCTGGAGACTAATGACAGAACCCTGAGGGAATAGCAGGGAGATGTGCCAGGGGAGGGTTAGGTTGGATATTAAGAAAAGGTTCTTCATCCAGCTGCACTGGAACAGCTTTCCTGACAATATTCAGGCTCCATTTGGCCAACATACTCAGCCCCAGGTGTAGGTGTTGGGCTTGTCCTGTGCAGGAACAGGAGTTGGATTCAATGATCCTTGTGGATCTCTTCCGGCTCAGGTCATGCTGTGATTCTATGGACTCACAATGATATGGGGGAAACCAAAAAGCATTAAAAAGTGATGAAGGATGTGCAGAGATATTTTCACTTAAAACACGGGTTGTATGAGCTGATAGCAGCCGACTGATAATCCATTATGGGGCAGAGAAGAACACACAAACTACTACAGCTGCTTCAAACTGAGGCATGAATGGAGGGAGCAGCCTATTTCATTCTGTCCTACTGATATCACTGTTCCACACCAGAGTCCTGTAACACCAGCCATGAAATCCTGCTGCCAAGCCCAGAATTTTTACATCTCCCCTGGATGTAAATGACAGCTCCAAAGGGCACTCTCTACTGACATCATGTGGAGGCAGTGGTCCAATACTGACTCACAACAGAGCTCCCACTCTTCCAAATGTCTGTGTCTCTATTTATAAACACGACATTACAATGACACACAGCAAGTTTTGGGGATAAATACAAACTATTGTATAGGTTTTTTTTCTCCTCTGATGAGCCAAGCAACCTTAATTCTTGGGTACCTGGAGGCCTCTTTGTACTGTGGAGGATCAAAAATGGTCTGAGAAATCCTGTGGAGATATCCTGCCTGTTTGGAAGCTGTCAGGGCCAGTCTCTACTCTGCCCTGCAGTGTGTAGATTGTTGAGGGACTCTGAGCAGCCCAGGCAGGACAAGGAGACAACAAAGCAGAGCTCAAGCTTACGCTGGACACAGAAAACTGAATCGGAGAGCTGCAGCTCTGCCCTCTTTAGTCTATCCCAGAAGAGATTAAATGGAGCAAAGCATCAGATCCAGAGGGAGATCTAGAATGTTGGTTACACAGTCCTTTGTCTTCAAGCCAATTTCTTGTTCTCTGGTGGAAAAGGTAAAGGCTGTTCCGTGCTACTGTGCGTGAGATTTGTTGGTTTAAGTTCCTTTCCTCCACATCTTTTTAATCAGCTCTGACATATCCATCCCTCACACCATAGCCCTTCCTTGCAGTGAAGTAGGCCACTAGCTCCACCTCATTGTCCCTCATATCTGCACTTCCTCAAAACTCTCCGCCTGCACATTCAGATCCCCAGTAGAATCTTTAGCTGGGTCTTTCTTAATCCCATCCCCCTGATCTCACCAAGAGACACTCCAGAGCTTTAGAGAACTGTAACTCAGAAGTTCCAAACTCTTACACATGTGATCTCATCCTGAACGAGATCCATTTCATCTATGGGAGAAGTGGCAGTAAACCACAACTTCATGTTTGCTCCTGAGGCTTCCTTCTCCAGGAAACTATATGCTAGGAATTCTCTTTCCTATCAGAGCTAACCAGATAGTGATATGAGAGGAGATAGAGTTTCTTACCTGGCAGAGCGGGACTCTGCTGGTGTGTTCTGCTGCCCTTCATACTGCTGCACCAGTGCCCGCACGCTCCAGTAGGGGTTTTCAATCTCCTCATCCATGCTGCTGTTTCTGGGGATGATAATTATACAGTGAGGGCGTCCGAGAATCTTTACTTGAGAGGAGCAGAAATTCTTGTCTCCAAGCAAGAGGGTAGGAAAGCTAATGAAAGGAAGGTAAGGAGGAGGGGACAGCTAGAAACCTGCCAGTTAAGACAATTCTCATATCAGGGAGCCCCATCCCATCTGCTTGGAGAGAGGAAACAGGCAAACAGGCCCTCCCCTCCTTTAAACTCATCCCTAATTCTGTGACTAGAAAACTACAAAAGCTCCAGGAAGACAAGGAAAAGAACAGGAATAGCACAAGGATTGGCTTTTCTGAAGAACTCCTGGCCCAAGGCCTTTGTAAGAGTAACCTTTAAAATTAGATTTTTTTAATCAAAATCCACCATTTCAACATAATTTCTTGGATACTCCCTCGAGCTGCTATCATATGGGCAAATGACCTTCAGCTGCATGAATTAAATCCCCAACAGACCACCATCTGGCTCCCATTTAAATGTCATTACTATTCTTATAATCCATGTAGCACCTTTTTGCAAGTGTTAAATGTGCTTTTCAGAACTACAGATTCCTTCTGTACTTGGCTCATCCCCCCCTCGTTATCACCAGAACTCCTCCACTTGCAGGGTACAGCTGCATCACCTGATTCACAGCACATACCAGCACCTCCTGTACAGCAGGAAGCGCAAAACTGGGGTGAAGAACACAGAATGGGCTTTTACAAGAGGTTCAATGCCCCAGTTCTGGACGCAAGGGCTCCCAGATCTGTGACCAGTACACCTGCAGTAAAGACCATACTTTTTGTTTCACTTGAAATGAGAATGTCTCCAAGAAAGGGCACTGCACTCAGCATGAAATGGGAAGAATAGGCAGCAGAGTCCTCTCTGGTTTGGGCATAAGGATTTATTCTTTTCCAGTGAGATCCCACAGTTATTTCACTGTAAAACCTGAAAATAACTTGAAATACCTGCAGTGTGCCCCGTGGGGCAGCCAGGGTAGGTCAGTACTCCCCCCGTTTAGGTTTCAGTGTGACTGTGGTGGTTTACACAAGAGGAATCCTACCTTATGCCAGGAATTGTTAGGATAAAGAGGCATCTATTTTAAAAGACGGTGCTTCCATCTGCTAACTCGACCTGGCCTCACATAACCAGGGAAAACTCATTACCTCTGTCTGTGCCGGAAAACATCGCGCCCAGATTGCAGGACATCCTGGCGCACGTCTGCCAGCGCAGCCACTGCCCCCTGGGCCACTGCAGCCGCCGAGCGAGGCCGGTGCTGGCTGGCAGATGGGGTGACTGAGCTCTTCCCCACCGTGCCAGCAGGGCTGTGGTGCATCACCCTCCCGGAACCTGGTTTGAAGTGAGCAGCTAAGGCCAGGATCAACCTCATGATAGATTTCAAGTTCCCATCAACAATATCTGCAAATAAAGCCAAGAACAAGGCTGTCAACGTGACATCCCACCAGAGCTCTAACTGGCCAAAAGGAATTAGCATAATTAAACCCAAACATCCACGCTGGTAAATGAGAACGATGCATCAAGGGCTGCATTACAGCACTGATGTTTGGTTTGTGCAGAGCAGCAAACTGCCTGCCACCTACAGATCACAAGTTTAAGTGCTTTGAATAAACCTGAGCATTCCCTCTGTGGCCATTTCCAGCCCTGATTATTACTGAATGCTCACTGGAAAAGCACAGCAGGTATTTCAGTCTACGCTGTATTCAGTCACTTCAATTAGCAAATGGAATTAGCATTTTTTTTTTTGTTTAATACTAAAGATCAGGTAACAACAATGTATTTCTAGCAATTTCTATCCTGTGACAAACTGTAGCAACCTGCAAATATTAATTACTCAGTTTTTATAACATCACACTAGGAACTTCCCCTAGCAAATAATCTATCTTGAACATGTTAATCCCAAATTCACTGCAGAGATCAGCCTTTCTTTCAGGATAGGATTTCTCAAACCAATTCAGTCAACTGAGATACTCAAAGGTTACCAATATCGGAGGTATTCTAAAAAAAACCCCACCAAATAAACCAAAGTGCTGGAGGCCTGAAGGCTGGTTATTCCTTGGGTTAGTAACAAGAACATTAGGAGCAACCAATCATTAGTCACAGTGCCTGTTATCTTCACACAATTCATGGAGAACATGAAGCCAAAAGTTTGTGTGAATCATCTGAAATCTCAGCATGAGTCAGTGTCAGAACCATGACCAGGGCTCTGGAGCACATGCCCAGGAGTCTCGTGCCTGTATCCTCTCCTGGGATCACATGCAGATCTGTTCTGTTGCAGATCCAGGTTGATCTTTGCTTATGTAAAGCTCACACCAATATTGCTATAATTTCTATGGCCACAAGCTTGTAAGGCAACCTGCAGCATTACTGAAAGGAACAGCACAACCCAGGTTTATATGACCTTTCAGTGACAGATTTCGGGTCTGTATTTCTCATTAAGCCATTACTTGGTCTCTGGATTGCTCGGTAGCAGAAGGAACAGCACTATTGTTTCTGTGTACTGTGCTGCTACCAAAAGCAATCAAGAACACAGCATCATTCAACCCCAAACCTGTTACTAAATCACAGGAGGGAAAAAGCCACTCAAATCCCCTACAAATCAACAAATTATCTGTTTGATATGAAAGCAGAAATTGGCCTCCAACAGATAGAACTATCAGTGGTGGCTGCCAGGAGTACGTACCCTTTGCTGAGGTCTGATGCATGCGGATCTTTTTTGATGCCACAAACTGTAAGACTTTCTCCACATTTTCCCTCATCTCCTGTGAGCTGGTGGGGTGGACCTGGATGCCATTCAGCTTCTCACCAGCTAATGAAGTGAAAAAAACCCCTTATTAGAGAAGAACTGAAACACTTGGTGCTGTTGCAAGAATTGTTTATTGGCATCATACAATCTTTTATCTTGTCTGGGTGCTGCAAGAGGCATGAATGGCTGTTTCTCCCATTTATAATGAATATGGTACTGAGAATAACTAGGTTGGAGACTGGACTGGGTGGTTTACACAGCAAGACTTTGGTACCAGAGGGCCTACAGAGGTGAATTCTTTGAGATGGGGGAGGAGGTGCTTCAGGCAGCAGAGCATGGATTCCACTGCAGCCTGTGGAGAAGACCATGGTGGGGCAGGTTGTCCCCTGCAGCCCACAGAGGCCTAAGTGGAGCAGGTATCACCCGCACCATTCCCCTACAAGGTAAACCCTTTCATTACTCCATCCCAGCCTCACGGAAGTTAATGTGGGCACTGACAGGTTTTAGCACATCCAATTTCACTGTCTGCTAAAACATAAGGACTTAAACAGAAAAGCACTTATGATTGGCTTTCCAACTGTTTTTATTCAAAGTCACTCCTTCCTGCCCCCAAGCTCCGACACTGTCATTTACATCTGCCAGTGTGCCTGACAGATGTCAGCGCCAAGGCCAGCCTCTCCCGCACAACATCCAAATCTGCAAGATGAAAAACAGTGCCAGATGGCATTACTGACCCACAATCTCAATGAGCAGAGCAAGAATGACTCCATCTCTGAGATCCTGTCGCAGGTCTTGGACTGGCTTTACTGTTGGCTTCTTCTTCAGCTGGGAATTCACCCAGGCCACATATGCCTGAAGTTGTTGCTGAAAATAGAAAATAAAACGTTTGCATGTCATTGCCATTTCTGGGGAAGTTGCGCAGCTCTCGCTTTTCTTTAATCTTCACAGACTTCCTTGCCTTTTGCCCTGGAAAACAAGCCCCAGGGGTCTTACCTCATCCTTAAGCCTGCTGAGCACTGAGTGACATCACTGCACACTGCACTGCAGCTCACCCCACACCAGGGCAAGATCGTGATCCAAGCAGAGCTGAGAAAAACGCTTTATGTGACATTTAATCCGGGTTGGTGCTAAACCAACACTGTCACCTCTGCCTTCCTAGCAGGTCAAGCTGGATGCCGCTCGAGATGGCTCTGTGCTTTGACACAGTGCGGAGACCAGGGAAGCATAAACTCAGGCTTCTGGTCAGCGTGAGGTCCAAGCGACCGAAAAGTAAAGAACAGGTTCACAGGACCTCTTCCCTTTCCATCCCCCTCTCAGTAGCACTTCCATGGTTACTGGCAGCACTGGTAACACCGAAATCCCTTTGGGCAGGGCTGATGTGGGACATGGAGGGTAAACAAACTGATCCATTTATGAGATTACTTCCCTTTTCACTAAGCTTCCCGTTATTCTGCCAATGCAGCATGTTTAAGTCTCCATTCCATATTATCTCAGCAATGTCAGTCAGAGTTGATGCTTTTACAGCCTATCAAAGTCACAATCTGATCACAGCCTCATTCTTAATTATCCCGACATAGGAAATCCAACTTTAATCGCACCACGGTTCGGTCTGCTGGCTCAGAAAGGGGACTGGAACCGCATTGAATCAGTTGCGCTCACTCAGCAGAGAGCCGGGGAGCAGGAGAGAGGAGAGGAGCCTGGGGGACAGCCTGGTGCCATTGGGAAAAAGGAAGCAGAAGCAGCAGATGTGATGCACGATTGCCAGAGCAGGCTTGGTCTGTCACGTGGGTGGAATCTGCACACTCTCCTCTGACTCTCACAGTAGCAATGCAGGTCAGTTTGTCTGCCCAGGTTGAGATATTTATTTTCTACCTAATTGGGCACTTTGGAGAATCAGCACGCCTGGACTTTCTTATACTCCATGATCCTGCACTGATTTTCCAGCCCAGCAGAGGTAACTCTTGCCAGCTGCAAGAAACAATTCACAGAATCATAGAACAACAAGGTTGGAAGAGACCCATCGGATCATTGAGTCCAATTGTATTTTAACTGATCGCTTGGGCACTGAGATTCAGTCTCAGTCTGATGCCAGAGTGGCCACAAACATTCTGTTACACAGACTCAATTTATTCATACAAGCACCAGAGAAGAGGTAGGTTTCTTTACAAGGAACACAACAGCAATATAGAAATAGCTAGAATTGTAAGCAAAGATACACCCAATAGGGTCGCAGCATGAAAACTGCATCTTATGTCTATGGAACTTAAGGAAATAGCCTCATAAGGGTTGTGTTTACCACCTTGTTGTCATTATTCAACTAATTGTATGAAGTTCTAAACTTTACACTGTAAAACTTTTACACTGTACTATTTCCAGCCTGCCAAAAAAGTGCAGTTTTCGTACGAGTCAATGTGGTTTTCTTCCATCCAAACACTGCTGTTTTCACTCAAAGGAAAAGCAAACCCTTTCACCGGACAGTTTGTTTTCCATTTCCTTTCTCTAAACATTTTTCATGCTTTCATAAGTAAGCTTTTTTGGCAAATTTCTCTCTTAAAAGCATAAAAGGGTTGAAATTGTTATTTTTTAGAGGAAAAAAAGGCACTCTTAAATCCCAGTGCGTTTCTGTTTTAAAGAAAGATTATTAAAAGGAGGATTCTGAGGCAATGGAATACGGATGTCACCATTCCAGAGCAACTTCACAGCTCTAGCTGCTGTAATATCGGAGACTTGCATTTCATTAACAGACTGACTGCCTTGTTTGGTTGTTTTGGCTTTTTCCCTCCTCTCCACTAAGGCATAAGATTTTCCTGCAGGATCTCAGGCAGTTGGACTGCTCAGCATTTCCTCATTTTGTTTCCAAAAATTAGAACTAGCAGATTTAGCACGAAGCTTGGATTGCTGTAAAGCTGAAAAACCCAGGAGTAAGCTGTCGCCTCTGGCAGCTGAGGCAAGTGACTGGACTTAACTAGAAAATCACAGATACTAAAGTTTAGTGACCTAAAAAGAGCCAAGTGTTAAATGCATGGAAGGACAAAGCCCCTGAGACCCTTCACAGACATCCCCAAGAACAGTTTTTAGGCTAGCGAGTCAAAAATGGTTCGCGTTGCCTCTCACTTTGCCTTTCGCATCAGCTGGCACGAACTGAGCCTCGACAAGGCCATTGTCGGCCATTCCTTTGAAGTCCTACATCTCCGATACCTCCAACACAAACACCACAGCCACAGAGTCAGTACAATGAATTAGACCCATAAAAAAAGGTAAACCACTCGTTTCAATTCCACTGAATTCTATCGGCTTCAAAGCCAAAGACACGTATCTCAGTTTACAAGAGAACAGCCCATATCCTACCACAGCAACATGATCTGCTGCTTGGACAGACATCATCATTCACAGCGTCTGCTCTGGAAAGTACTTTAGGTATCAACTTCCGGCACACAAAGAACAAAGATTTACTGGGATGGATTCTGCCAGGAAAGCAGCAGTTCTATAGGGCCTATTCCACCCCACAAAAACACTCCCAAGCCTGAGCTCATCAACCAGAGCCACACGTGCTTTCACCATTTGTGGCTGCCAGCATCCCAGCTCAAATGATCCATGTGCCCCCATCCAGCCTCACGTAGCTTTCAGCTCCTCTTCGTCAAGAAAACTCCCAGATGAAGGAAAATGAGGTTGGAAACAAACAAGGAGGCAGAGGACACATCTGAAAGGGACTCCTTTCCTTTTCTCAGGCTGTTTGAGCTGCTGCTCAGCCAAGTCTTAGACTCAACAGGGCTCACTCAACTGAGCCCAGCCCAGGCTACTCTACACAGAGTACAGGTCATCAGGATTATAGTGGAGTTAAGCGTAATCCTATTTCTGTTAACACAGCTTTGTGTTCCAAAAAAAGGCCAAGTTTACCAGTACCTTGCAATGGGAAGAGCAGCCCCCTTACCTGATGGAAGTTGGAGCCCACACAGCTTCAGCTCCCCAGCAGATCATCATGGGGCAGTTGAATCCAAGGCCCTCTAGAAACCTTAAGAGGCTCAGGAGAAGATTTATAAAGGAAGGTACAAGGGGCCATCTGCAGGTGTGAGGAATTTCCCAAATTGCAGGCACTTCTGCTGGCGGTTACGGGTTAGCACTTCAGCAAGTACAACACGTCTTAGAGGAGGACTTTGCTTTGGATCACTTACCCAGCACACACCCTGACTAGAGAAAACAGCTGTGGAGGTTAGGAACGTGTATCTGTGCTTTCAACTGACAGCCAGTGCTATGCAGAAGCAAAACACCCCTCCAGGGGCAGCTGATTTTCCTCAGTAGCTGCAATCCTTTACTAATAATTACAATTAAGTGTCATTATCCAGTGTTTCCCACAGGTGGAAGAAAAGCAGCAGTTCTGAGGCAAGTCCCCTACCAGCTATAGGTGTCCTTGCTGTTCTCCCCTAACCAGTGCAGTTCACCACCGGAGTTAGGGCTCAGGTTTCTCCCCTCGCAACCATCCATGGCTTCAGTCAGCCTGATGAAACACCTCGATACGCTACTCTGTCTTCTATTTTCAGTGCCACCTACATCACACTGCGTAAGGTTAATTTCCACCTCCTCTGAGATCAGGGCATTGCACATTTTGAAGTTGGCTGCCTCTCCATCCTTGGATAAAACCATTCTTCAGCTCCAGAGGGGCTGACCTCCAGCTACTGCAGCCTCCCGGGACACTCTCCTTCTAGGAAGAGAAGACTTTCCTGCCTTCATTTGATGAGTTTGAATCTATCCTTACTGTCACATTTATGGAAGCAGCCTGGAAGAATAACGTTTCTCATAACCTCTGCTTTGCTTTTCCTTTACACCCTACGGACACAGCCCAAGCACCAGCTCTAACGAGGTCGATAATAACAGCCCTCACACTATGAGGTTGGTCCCAGTATGAAAGGCGTTTACTGTCCTGTCTGCTCAGAGCACTAAACCAAATGTCCGCAACAGCGAACCTCAAAGCCTAATTGACTCAGGACGTAATGTTTAAGGTCTTGTGTGATTTCTAAGCTTTCTGACGTTACCTTAATTAGATGGGAACTGTGATTTTCCACCCAGTGTTTCTCCAGTTTGTTTGTGGTTTTTCTCTGTTTGTTTGAGAAGGCCTTTGTATAAGCAGAAAAGAAAAACTCACAAGCACAGAAAATGTTTCTCTCTGCTCTCAAAGCCAGCAGAAGGGGTTTTTTTTCCCTCCTCAAAATCGCTCATTAAAAATGATTCAGGCTGTTTAATGACTTGAGATAGCTCCTGCTGCATCCAACAGTGAACACCACCCAATCATGACCAGAACATGATGCCAGAAAACCGACAGACACCCACAGGACTCCTCATAAAACACTTACTTTAAAGCAGGAGGTGTCATTTCATCCAAAATAACTTTTGGTCTGATGTGTATCTTCCAAACCTTCTATAAAAAACCTGTCTCGAGCACAGACGATGCCTCAGTACAGAGTCACAGTTTGGAAAAGGAGGCACCCACACAATCTGGTGCACTCCAGGAGACAGAAATAGTGTGTGAGCTGCAAAAGACCAGGAGCTCCTTAACCCTTCTCCCATATCGGAGTGAAAGTATGGGTATTTCCAACAAACCTGGCGAAATTTTTCACTGATTTGCTTGAGAGTCAGAAAGAAAGTTTATCCTGAAGTTTTGATGATATTCTATCCACTATGTTTCCTGTAACTTCTAAGGTCAATTGCAACAACTCAAGCAGTGAAAACAGTCAAGACATCCACCCCCCAAAACAGTCACTGCCACTCAAAGCCAGATGGTGGCTTTAGGGATAATTTCTGGCACTTTCACAAGAGGTTTCAGTGCCACTGCTTTTCCCCCTGTCTGGTATTTTGAGGCCCTTTTCTTACAAGGGCAGCGTTTTGGTGCAAACAGCTGAGCCATGAGAGGTGCCAGTACTTTGGAGCACATGATTCACTCTAAATTATCAAATGGTTCCACTGCACCCAAACAAAGTCTAAGGTCTGTCAAAACCAGTTGCACTGAGACATTCCGTGATGCTTCAGGAAAGAAAAGGAGCATTGTTCCTTTTTTTAGCAGGATGCAGTCACCAGCCCTGAGCAGAGAAGGAAAAGCAGCTTCGGCAGGAGACGGAGCGATTGAACAGTGCTGCGTGCAGGCAGGAACCTTTCACATGAAGAAAAGGCGAAGGGACACTCAGTGAGGTTACCTGGTCCAGGATGAAGGGCAATAAAGGCACATTTAGGACATGGACTTTGTTCCTCTTTCTGCCAATGACTGGCTGGGAATTTGGCAGCCCACTCTACTTCCACGTGCCTCAGTTTCTAGCTATAAAGTGGCTGCGCTAATTTTTATGTGCTTTGTAAAATGCTTTGATAAGAATAAATCTTTGCCTGATACTGTGCAAATGCACTGTAATTCACCCTGCCCAAGGAGAGCCGCTGCGATGCAGCCGAGTAATAACCTGGCTTAGACAGAGCGTGAACCTTGGGCAGGGATTGAATCCCAACTGCTCAGCCCCTAATCCTGTAGAACAGCAAATACATCCTTCCCTCTCTGAGAGTCCTGCAGCTGCCCAGCACATGGGCTTTAGAAAGGCTGATGAGAATTCCTGCTAGTGCAAGCTTGCTAGAATAAGCAAAAGGACATCTGCATGTACATTCAGAGGTGGGAAGACCTGCTGTGTTTTCTGGTGTCTGTACTTTGCAGAATTAGAGTGCAGCAGCTGCTTGGTCTCTTGCAGAACTTGCAGAGCTGACCTGGCACAGTTTAGTTGGTTCTTCATTTCCCAGTTTTTCTCAAATTGGCCGAATGTGCCTGACCATCCCATGGCTTTAACAGCATAGAGTGGAGGTAAAACACTCAAACCAAAACAAAGTTAATGTGAAACAAGACTTGGCCCAACCAGGAGGGAAACAGCAGCATCTCAAACAGCTTCATGCATTCGGTGAAACCCAAGCGCCGAGGGATACTGGGCATTTAGTGATGGGCTGGTCCTAACCGCCTGAACTGGCTGAGGGAGACAGGAGTCAAAACAGCTCTCTGCACAGTGAATCCTATTAGCTATAATTAGCACTTACTGCAAAGAGAGGGTGAGTGCAAGTTTCTTGTGCCGAGATCGCAGCAGCAGAGACATTTTTATCACAGATCGTGCATGTTACACTGAGGGGAACAGGGTGTCTGCCAGAACAAGACAGTAGCAAGGCCGTAACTGCCAGAAAATTACTTCAACCAGAAAAGAAAACCAAAATCGAGCCCAGGTCAGGCAAGGATTCCAATCTCAGAGACAGGAGACACTAACAGATCCAGCAGACCTTGAAGTGTGAGGGAGGAAAATCCAGGAAATACCTTCTGCAGAGGCCACTCAACTAAGAACCCACTGCTTGAGGGAAAACCCTACATGAAGCACTTGGTGAGGGGGCAGGCAGTGAGCAGCCTGCCAGGGAGAGAACACAAAGCCCTGCGTGCGCTGCACCCTTCCAGCGTGCGAACACAGTTCTCACATCGCAAAAGGGGGAGGTATATGTGGTAGTCTTGAATTTCACTTGGCTTTTGTTGGGAGACCTTGATTTCAAAACAACTGCTGCTCGGTCTCTTAAAAATCCACTGCCGTGTCACTCTGGAGAGGAGCCAATCTCAGGTCTGTTATTCCTGGTAATCTTAGAGGGAAAACGCAGCAATTTCAAATGGCTCATTGCACACAAGCAACTGCATAAGTTGAAACTGCCAGAGGAAATGATCTTCCAACTTGAAAAAGGTACATTACTGTTAATATACAGACACAGTAACGTCTTGGAGCTGTCAGAGACATTCCTGTCTGCACGGTCTCTTTTCAAGGACTGACAGAAGTGTGAGCGTGTGTCCCAATCAAACCACATTGCTAAAGGAGAGAATAAGCTGAGGCCACACGGACAGAGTCACCACAGAGGGGATTCTGCCCTCTATGGTTTCCTTGCATTATAAACCACTGCTTTTAGCAGCCATACGTTCCCATGGCACCATCCAGCTGTGGGATTGAATTATTTAGCTGCCTGAGAGCAAGGTAAGCCCAATAAACAGCAGGAGATCGCCTTCAAGGCAGGGCAGGCCATAAAGAGAGAGGGGCAGCAGCTGCGTGATGCCCGCAGGGGAGTTCACTGCGTTTCAATATTAAATGAGAGTCATCCTTCTTTAGATGACTTCTGTTGGTCACAGGTGACGCTGTCCACAACCCATTTTGGCCAGGGACTCTGAAAGGGAAGGGAAATACACTGGACTGAACTTGGCTCTTTTTAGCAATCTGCTTTTGTTCGTCGTGGAGAAAGCATCAACCCAAGAGAAGATCTGTGGAGCAGAACAGGCATTAGCTGCAGAAGAGACAACCGTGCTGTGTTCTCCAGCCTCACCCGTGAGATAATGAGGCTGATGGGATGGGTCTCAGCAAACAGGATGGACAGAGAGGGAAAAGAACACAAAGGAACAAACAAAACTTGCCAGTAGCATCTTGGTGCTGTTGGGTAACTTTCCAGGCATGGATTTATTAAGCAAAGGTGAAAGATAGAGACACACAATCCATATTCGTAAATCATAAATCCATATTTTGATAGGAATGGTTGGACTAGAAGATCTGATGGGTTCCTTCCAACCTGGTTGTTCTATGATTCTATATTCCTCGAGAAAGAGGAACTATCCCTGGCCTTTAGGTCCCAAGTATGTGTAGGGTTGCACATCAGCTCTTTGCATACAGCTAGGAGCTTACTAACCTGTGTATGTGAATGCACAGATTTGGAAAGTACTTCCCTGTATGTCGAGGTATCCAGTCACCAAAAGAGCCAGCCAGCCAGAAAAGATCTTCCAGCAAAAGAACAGATGCTGCATCAGCAAGGCAATGCCTGCAATACCCCAATTCACTGCTTCTGTTAAATTAAATCTGACTTTTTATCTTGAATCTGCTTTTATACTCAAGCATGAGGCTCAGCAGCCACTCGCTCCCAGCCTTCCAGCCATCAGTGTTCCCATCAGACACCTTGGGACACCCTTTCAGGTGCAGAGGCTTCTATAAATAAGCACCTACGGTACAAAGAGACAGGGGAGGAAGCACAGTTGGTGGATCAAAACAGAAGGGATGGAATTATAGGCTCGTTTCAAACTGTGCCTGTGATGTGGTGCATGTCCTTGGCAGTCACTTAATCTCTCTGTACTGCAGGTTCTGCACTTGCAAAACTGATTTTAATTAAACTTTTGTTACAGTGTGAAGGGTGTGATGTGGCAGACAGATCCCAAGTGGGACACCTGAAAGTGAATCTGGTTTTATGGTGGGAGAGGGACTGCTTTTTTCACAGCTGAGCAGTCCCTGGTCAAGGCTGGACAGTCAGGGGAAGGCACTGAGTGTAAAACTGTTCTTTGCTCCCATTATTGATTACATTATTAATATACAGGTTACTATTATCTTATGCTAGTGAAGGATGTGTTCATCTCAGGCAAAGGAAGTGTGAGCTTGAGCCAAAGCGACACTCTCGCTCACTAAAAATGCGACTGGGATGGTCTGTGGAGGAGGGGATGGAGCATTTACACAGTTACACAGAGCAGTGAAAGGAGACCTGTGGCTGCTGTGTAAGCCATAAGGCTCGAGTTTCATACCCAGTTTGTTTTCCGCGCTGTGGCTGGGGCTGTGAAGCCCAGGAGGGATGATCGTTTTTTTGTGAAGAAGGGAGTATGGGGGCAGAACAGTCTGGTGGGGGTGAGCTTTGCAAGGTTGAGGACCCACTAAACACAAACACAAATAAGCTATGCCCTCTAAGAAAGACTAAAACACACCAAGAGATCATCCCTGCCACCAAGTAAGAAAGCAAACAGCAGCCACAGTGTGATTTCAGCTCAAGCCCCTATGATTTTTCAGTTTACAGACAGAAACTCACACCTCAGCACAGTCTGTGTGATGCCCAGCCAGGCAGTAACTGCCCTGGCATCAAGTACTGAGTCCACACAAAGTCCAACAGAACTGATTTTTTAAGCCTCCTGAAGAGGGAAGCCAACAGCAATCTGCGCTCTCTGTGCTGTTACAAGATTCCTCTCTGGAATTTCTGGGTACCTCTCCCTCCTTATTTTATGATTTAGTAGTCTCCCTAACAGCAGAATAAGCAAACAGCGAACACTTTTAAGATGATATTTTCCTAACCAAGATGAATTTCACTCCCCTAGACATTCAACCCATAGAACAAAATGGGGAAATAACCCAGCCAGCCTGCTCTTTGTCAGCCTCCCCCAAGAGTTGTGTGTCCACAAGTCAGCTTTACAGCCTCTCCAACAGCCTGCAGACACAGAGACTTCATACACTCCGGAGACGAGTCAATTCTATAAAATACACTGTGCCCCACAGCCTTGCTGCAGTTTATGTTATTTACCGGTACAAAAGTAAAGCACCATGAAGAGAATAAAAAACTCCGAGTTACAAACACCAGCTGTAAAACAGCTACAAACTCTTAAATTGCGGATTTGCAGACCCTGGAGCTGCTCAGTCTGTCCTTCTGTTAGAAAGCAGCTCTCCCACCCTGAAATCTTGCCCATTTTTTTTCCTTCTTCAGTCGTCAAAAGCACTAAGAGACATAACGATTCCCCAGAGATGCTAGAGAAAAGCATGCTGCCTTGCCCTGGGAAGGGCTGTGTGACACTCGGGACACGCATTTACCTCCGTGAAGCCCTCCTGAAGGATATCCAGCAAATTCCCCCTGGCCAAACACGCCAGCATTCTCCACGAGCCCTCCGTTGGGCGAGGGTCTCAGAGGGCACAGGGCAGATCCTCCAGCTCTGGGCACGACCTCTTTCTCCTCCTCCCGAAGACAAAGAGTTGGAGCTCATCAGGAACCGCATTCATAGTCCCATATGTGCAGCTCGTTACTGCACACGGATAGTTGAGCCAAAGTCAAGGCTCACACTGGGCATGCTCGAGCGGGAGCTGCTGGGGGGGTAGCTGGAGAGATGTCACACGGTTCCTATAGAAACGCTTCAGCTTACAAGATGCAGGCCCAGGACGGAGTTGGGGAAACATCTGAAACCCATTTCCATCCGTCGTACTTGGGCAAAACCCACTGCGTAGAAGAGATTTTCAAACGCACCAAACACAGCAAGCCCTGCGCGGCATGGGGGCAAGGAGGGAGCCGGAGAGTGGCAAACAGATGTCTTTAGCTAGAAAAGCTAAAGGAAAGGTTGTAAGAGCTGCCAGCTTTAGCTCTCAGCAATCGTTTTGTAGTCCCAAAGGAACAGCAGAGTTGGAAGCATCCTGGTAGAGGTGGAAGGCTGCTGACCATGCCACCCCACCAGTCCTCAGCCCTACTCTGGCTGCCCTGGCCATGAAGTCAGGCAGCAAACCTTCAAGCTGGAAAGAAATGCGCTTCCTAGCAAATCTTCTAAATCAACAATAACCCCACTCATTCCAGAAACAAGTATCAAATATCTCCAGGCAGGAGACCTTGCAGGAAATGCCCAGAAATGCAAAAAAAATATGTAAAACCTCTCTGGATGGACAAAGACTCCTCCTGCCAGGGGCTCTGCCTGCCTGTTCAGGAGCAGCACTGCAAGCGCTGCCAGGGGTGCCAGGCTGTGCCTGCGGATTCCAAATATCTGGCCTGGCATCTCGGAGTGAGAGGCATGATTAAAAACAAACATGTTTTTCTGTCTCGGTATTGAAGCATTCGGAGGAGAAAGCCCTTGCACAACTGGACCGTTTTACCCAGTCACGGATGGAGATGCAGCTAAAATACAGAAAGACAAAGCGACAGGTAATTGCCCTCTGACCAATCCAAGTCATTCTCAAAGGAGTCAGCCCCCCATAAACTCTGAATTATCTATTCATGTTTGCCTTCCCTACTTTTCACAACTCAGTGGGAACTGAGATTTTGATGTGTTCATTGATTGCAATATCACGTCTGTTAAGGAAAACAAGAAATTACTGCGAGGCTTTGCACAAAGCTGGTAATGGTGGTGGTTGGTGCCAGGATCCAGCTTGCTTTTGAGACTCAAAATGCCACTAAATAGACAGCAACAAGTATTTATCTCCACTCATGCCTTTGCAATGTCAATAAGTAGTAAACCCAGAGAACAGAAGACCTCTAGTATTAGCAGGTAAGGATGCTGAGGCCATCCTTTCACTACACCCCTTCGCTTTCTGGAACAAAAAAAATTAACTTCAGATGTAGTGGAGTAAAATCAAATGGACTCTGAGTGCACAGAGGGATTACAGATGGCTCTTAGGTGTTCTCTGATTGTTTTTATACATTTGATAACAGATTAAATATTTTATGCTCATAATCCCCGCAAGCTCTAGATATTTAGGTTTGTCCTTTCAGAAGCAGAGAGGCCAAGGGCAGCAGTCCTTAGCCACAGACCTTACGCTGGAGACATAACCTAAATTTACAGGATTAAAAAACCCAATAAATATAAGAAGAGATAATCTGTTCAAACAGCATAGAAATGCAAAGCACAAAAGGGATTTAAATATAAAATGTACAGTTTAAATTACGATAAGAACACCCCCCTCGGTGGCATTCCATAGGTGTCCTGTTGCATTAGTGACAACAGACAACAAAGGACTTCAACCTTTTGTGCCTCACCCTGCAAGAGCTCCAGCACATTTGGGCAACAGCAGGATATAGAGATTGTCATTAAGTCACTGCTTTCAATCTACATTTGTGTGTAGAGATTGTATGTTAACTCCTGGAACTGCTTTCTGAGGCAGAGTGATGGATCTATATAACAGATAAAATAGTCAAATGTGATCTAGAGAAAAACAATTTCTCCCAGGCCAACAAAACACAGCAAATTACAGCCCTGTTTTTCACACCAAGAAGCATTTCTCTCATCCCTGCTCTCTGTATCTCCATTTCCTGCCGCAAACCAGAGGATCTAAAGCCAGATGTGTCACCCCTAGCACAGCAATGCAGAAATATCATATCAGGGTGAAGAAAGTGTTTTGGATGGAGAGGCTGTTCCAGCTGTAGTGTGTGTGCAGCCTCGCTGTGTGTTTTCCATCAGAGATTTTGTCATCAAAGATTTCCTTCTACATGGTGTTTCTTGGAAACAGAACTGCCTGGCTTTAATACTACAGATGTCACAAAATAGAAACTGGGCCATTCCTGATGGCCAGACAGAGAGGCAGAGCACGCTGAGCCATTCTCCTGCCAGCTTGAGTGCTGAAAATACCTTTTAAAAATTAAACACTAGCTCAGCCACCTTTGTGTTTCGCTCTTAAATTTCAAACTTCTTGTAGTAGGAATCGCATTTTTCTTTCAGTTTTACAACATCATAATAGATGTTATCTTTACAAGGAGTGAAAAATGCAGCCTCTGCATCTGAGGATTCTCCCTGAAGAGGATTTCAGGAGGAAGGGCCCAGGCAGTGGTATCAGAAGGATATAGCATCAGCTGTCCCCGGTGCCCATGACCTTCAGAACAGACAAGCAGGGTGGCTGTTGGGTTGGTGGCATTGCCCTCTCCCGGACACTTTCAGCATAATCCAAACCCTCTGGATGCAACAAAGCTCAAGATAAAGCTTTGTTCCTGCTCCACATCCTCTTGTCTTGAAGAGGCTGTGTCACACTTGATGATCTTAAAGGTCTTTTCCAACCTGAAAGATTCCACAATTCGGTGACTTCCATCCAAGGATTTTAAGGCACTTTATCAACGCTCTCTTATCAACTCTTGAGAAAGATTGAAAGATCAATGGTCACTGTTCAGCTCTTGCTAATAAAACGTTGGTTGGGGAAATAAAAGCAAGCGAGGCTGAAATTCAGTGCTGTGAGACTTGTGAGGCTGTGACTGCAGCAACAGCACAAAACTACCTGATGCCTGTGTGCCCCCGAGTGCCTCCTCCCAACCTCCCCCTCAAGCACCCAAACCAGAGGTCAGACGCAAAAAGGACTCCTGGAAACTCACGGAGGATGCAGCAGGCTGGGGTGTGCGTTGGGGCACCTCCACCACCGTTCCCATAGCAGGTGCCACAGGTCAGCTCGGTGCCAAGGGTGCCAGCACTCCTTCCCTCTGGAAGCCTGAGGGGGAGAAAAAAATGTGTTAAATGCAAAGGAAAGAATTTTCTTAGGGAGAACAAACTTAGAAAAAGTCTAAATATAACAAAGAAAAAATAAAAAAGGAGGAAAGCTGCCACCTCCTTTCATTGCCTGCAGAAAACATATTTAAGGGCTACAATCTTAGGGGAATTGGCACATTTTTGCATTTTCTTCCAGACCTAAAGGCAGGCAGGATTCCCTGAAGCATATGTAAAAGGGATTCCTGATTACATGGGCTTGCAGTGCACATCCTGGAATTTCTCCAGGGCCCAAAGGTCAGGGATAGAGTCGTGGCAGTAGCTGCATCTCCTTGGGGTGGAGGTTTTTGGGGGCCACCCTGCAGAGCAGAGCCGTGAGCAAGGGAGAAGGGACATCAAGGATTGGAGGCCTTGGAGTGGCCGCAGTTACCTCTGGAAGCAGAAGGATTAGGAGGTGGGTGATGAAGATGATCTGAAGCACCTCCTGTAGTAGCACCTCCTGTAGCCTGAGGACAGGCTGAGAGAGCTGGGGTTGTTCAGCCTGGAGAAGGCTCTGAGGAGACTTCAGAGCAGCTTCTAGCACTAGAAGGGGCTCCAGGAAAGCTGGGGAGGGGCTTTTGATCGGGGAGGGCAGGGGGAGGATGAGAGGGAACAGTTTTCAGCTGGAAGAGGGGAGATTGAGATGAGATCTGGGGGAGAAATATTTTCTGGGAGGCCTGAGGGGGAGGCCAGGGGGAGGCCGGGGGGGTCGGTGGGGGGGAAAGGGGGGATGTGGGGGGATGCAGAGGGGATGCTGGGGGGGTGCAGGGGGATATCGGGGAGATGCCAGGGGGGAAGCAGAGAGGTGCAGGGGGGGATCCCCCATCCGTACCTGGCGCTGCTGAGCGCGTCCCCGTTGCCATGGGAGCGGAGGCGGAGCCGCCGAACCCCGAGATGGCGGCGGGAGGGGAAGGAGCCTCAGGGTGGCGGCGTCGCTGAGGCGTTTGGTTGGCAAAGACCTTAGAGATGACCGAGTGCAGCCGCCCCTGAGCCTCCCCTCCGCCTGTTCAGCCCCTCCGGGGGTGGGGACCGGCCCCACCGCTGGGCAGCCTCTGCGAGGGCTCCACCACTATTTTTTTTTTTTTTTTTTTTCTAATATCAAGTCTAGACCTCCCCTGGTGCAACTTGAGGTTGTTTCCTCTCATCCCATCCCTTGTTACCTGGTTGAAGAGCACCCACCTCCCCACAAACCTCCTTTCAGGAGCTGCAGGGAGCCATGAGGCTTCCCCTCAGCCTCCTCCTCTCCAGGCAGAACAGCCCCAGGGCCCTCAGCTCCCAGAACCCTTGGGCTCCAGACCTTTCTCCATCTCCATTCCCTCCTCCAGCCCCTTTCCTGTACAGAGGGGCCTAAAACTCAACCCAGGATTCAAGATCAGCCTCACCAGCACGGAGGCACTGAGCCTTGCTGAACTCCATCCCCTCAGCGGCAGCCCAGAGATACAGCCTGTCCAGGTCGCTCTGCAGAGCCCCCCGACCCTCAAACACATCAACATTTCCACCCAGCTTAGTGTCATGGGCTGTGAGGAACCCCTGGAGGGCAGTGAGGAACCCCTGAAGGGCAGTGAGAAACCCCTAAAGGGCAGTGGGATGGCAGGAGGGCTGTGAGAAACCCTTGTAGGGCAATGAGGAACCTCTGAAGGGCAGTGGGATGGCAGGAGGGCTGTGGAGAAGCCCTTGGAGGGCTGTGAGGAACCCCTGGAGGGCAGTGGGATGGCAGGAGGGCAGTGAGGAGCCCTTGGAGGGCAGTGAGGAACCCCTGAAGGGCAGTGGGATGACAGCAGGGCTGTGAGGAGCCCTTGGAGGGCTGTGAGGAATCCCTGAAGGGCAGTGGGATGGCAGGAGGGCTGTGAGGAACCCTTGGAAGGCTGTGAGGAACCCCTGGAGGGCAGTGGGATGGCAGGAGGGCTGTGAGGAACCCTTGGAGGACAGTAAGGAACCCCTGAAAGGCACTGGGATGGCAGGAGGGCTGTGAGGGCCCCCAGGACAGGGATGGGATGGCAGGAAGGCTGTGCACACACTGACTTGCAGCTTCCCCACAGCCCTGGTGCAGTGAGCAGGCAGCAGCCACCCCAAAAAGTGCAAATTTATTAGTGAAAACTAAAAATTACACTGAAACGGTCAGGGAACATTTGCTAGGTTAACACTTGTTTAGCATCAAACAGCGACCACCTCAGGAAAGGCAGGAGAGGCGCTGCTGGAAGCTTTTAGCTCAGTGCAAAACCAAGTCCTTCAGAAAAATCCTCCTTGTGGGACAGGCAGCTTTTCCATTTTATCCATTCAGTGCCTGGTAAACAGGCAAAAGTCACTGTGCTCTGCTCCTGTGCAAAGGATTGGATTATCCATAAGAGCCACTAGACTTCTATAAACAACATGAAGTGGTAGCTGCATGTGGAGGCTGGAGCTCCTTAGGGAGCAGGAGATGAATGAACATTGCAGGTTTTGAGGCACTCAGGAAAAGAGAGTTTCTACTGCAGCTCCCGTCCATCCAGGATACAGAGGGGCTGATCTGCAGATCGACACGACTCGGTGATGTGACCAAGTGAAATCCAGCTCCTCTGAGCTATAGCCAGTTCTGCTTATGTCCGCAGCAAATCTGGTTTAACTGGGTGGATGTGCAAATGCTCTAGGCACAGGGCTTGACCTCAGTGTCCACTGTCCTGGCCCCAGCTCTCCTGCTGGTGAGGACACCGCACGCTGCACATGTCACTGCAGTCACCAGCCCTTTCACTTCCATCGTTATCAAAAATGACCTGTTGGAGCCTGCGCCTTTTAGAAAACCTCCCATCTCCTGAACTATATTTAATAATGTTTCTAAAAAAATACAATTTCTCCCTGTGATGTGGAGGGCTTCATTAGAATCAAAGCCACCATCCTATTCCAGTTCTCGTACCAGCGATTCAGTGCAAGGAGGTACAAAACTGCTGCTCAGCACGAACCAGATCCGGGGCTGTGTTACTGGCTGCCCCTGGGACAGCTGGGCTAGCAGGGCTGAGTGCCAGAGTGCCCCATTCCTCCCAGACACACTCCTGTAAGTAACTCCTGTGCCCATTTGATCCTCCTCAGTCCCAAGGATGGGTTTTCATGCTGGGCATGGAGCACAGGAAGGAACTTGGAGGAGCAGAAAGAGGAATCCTTGGCACTCGAAAGAACCAGCCCTTCCAATAACAGAATCCCGTACCCATAATGAATGAAGTGCCTTCTACTACAGACTTACAACAGCCTCACTTACAACAGCCCCACTGAGGTCAGCTGAATAGTATGGGCAAAAAAACCCTTTTCAGGTAGAAAAATGCACTGTATCCATGATAAAAAAGGGGCCTTCAAATATTACTCTGGCCTTACCGTAGCCCTGCTGAGGGCTACCAGGTAGCACAGGCAAAAAGGTAGAAAAAATTGTAGGATTGGTCCTCAAAACACTCCTATCTTAGCTAATACTGCCCGTACCAGCTTTATTGTTTGTGATGAGCAGTTCCTTCATGCTTTTCACATTTAGCTGAGCCGTAACATGCAAACTGCTTTTTGTTAATAAAGTGTACCAGGAGGTCCATTTTTAAGCCCTGGCAATAAACAGATTGTTCCACGATCTGCAGACCATTATTTAGGAACAGAATGTGCCAGGCACCAATTTAGCACCTACAGACACTGCTTGGGAGCCCCATTCCACTGCCAGTGCCGCCACTGCCAAGTTCAGTCCAGCGGCAGAAGCCTGTTGGACGGTTGCTGTGCTGCTATTTTAAAGCTATTTTAAATCCATCAATTCTCCAAGGTGTATCGGGGAGGCTTAGCAGAGAACATCACATGGTGTTCTCTGCGTTACTCAGTTTTATAACTAAGGCTGATGGTAGAAAGGAGGAAAAATAGAGGAAAATTTTGAAGCTCTCTCTAAAGTTGACCAGTATTCATTCCCAGTATCCCAGGCATGAAGACAGCTGCTGTGCTCTAGCTGCATAACTGCCCTAAATATAGGCAGTGGCTTTTAAACGGCTGCCTGGCAGTTAAATTGCGCGTTTTCCTTGTTTCATTTCCAGTCACTACTCACTTCTGTGCATGTTGAGGCAAGAATGTGTACCTATACAGCCCTTCTGGGAAAGAAATTGCTCTGTCCCGCTCCGTTACCTCTGCTTTGTGGTTTGAGTGCGCTGTGCATGGTTATAGGACTCTGCTTTTCAAGAAAAGGGGATGGATGCACACAGTGCACGACTGCAGCTACAGTGGTGGCTGTTGGAGGAAGACATGGCAGTAGATACTGCTGAAGGCTTCATGCCCTTTCTTCACAGTATCATCCATGTCATTCTACACATTGCAGAATTTTCTTAACATCGACATAAAACACCACAGGAACATCTCCCTCGTCCCAATCTCGTATGCCATGTTCTTAAATTCATCTGCAGAGCAACACTCGCCTGGTCCTGTGCCACAGCAGGACCTTCTCACTGCAGCTCTGAGCTGTGGTTTCACCCTTCATCAGCCGAGGAGCAACTCTATCTTCTCACAGTGCTGAGAGAAGATGGGTCACCAGCTTCAGAGACAACTCTTCCAAGGGGAAGAGACTTTTTTTTTTTGGTCAGCAGAATCGGATAAGAAACTACTTATCATATGAGAATATGTATGTCTGTGTCCTCCGAAGATAAATGCAGGTGGAGGATACAGCCCCTCTGCACCTTCTGAGGGAGACTCAATGTGTCCATGAGGTTAGGTTGCATCTACAGCATCTCTAAGTTCATGAAATCCTTTTGCTGCTGAAGCAGGAGAGGGGCCACCAAGGCTTTTATACCAGGGTCCCGTTCTTACTGTCATATTTCAGCCTGGGCCGGGGGAAGTTGAGGGTGGCATACTCTGTGGCATTTTGCATCTGTAAGTTCTTCACCTCTGCTGCAGAACGCTCCCGGACCTTGGTGAACACTTGGATGTCTGCGTAGTGAATGCTGTCATCCTGCTGCACGCTCTTGGGTTTACTGACCGTGGCGTAAACAGGAAACTCCGAGACATCTTCGTACGTCGGAGCCTTTGGGGACAAAGAGTTCTGCAAGGTCAGCTCCCTGGGCTGCTGCTCCACGTGCCTTCCTTCCCCAGGCCAGGCAGAGACACCCTCCACGCTGCCCCCAGCACCATCCAGCCCTCCCACACCTCAGGACCACAGGGAGATTTCATCCCATGGCCTCTGCTGAACTTTAGGAGTAAAAACGTGTGCAGATCACTGTGCAGCCACGCACGTTGTACCCAGAGCCATTAAAGCCCAGACAGCACGAGGTGATTCATGTCTGAATAAGCTGCCCCGTGTCCTCCCAACCTATCTACCCTCGGAAGTGGTGGTCAGCTCTGTCTTCTCCACATGCGGTTAGGAAAACAACTCTGGGAAGCTGTTTACCTTCTTGCCTGGCTGATGCTCTTGGCTTTCATGTCTCACATTAGTTCCTGAAAAAGAAACACCAGCGGATCAGGTTAACACAGCTGTTTATTGCTCTGCCTTTGAATGCAGAAACACAGTGTCTGAGCCTTGAGCTCTCCCCACTGGACACAAAGCAAATTTCCACCTCATCTGCCACCCCCAATCCCAATGCTGTCTCTGCGATCCGCCTCCAAGAAGAAAGCCTGCGCTTATTTCTTTGGAAAAAAATAAGGTTTCCCAGGATGACAACATGCTGCAGACCGCAATGTTCTTGGCAGAGCCCAGGAGGACAGACAGCACAGAGAGCTCCCTTGTCAGGCCCTTGGAAAAGTCACATCCAGTTTTAACTTCGTTATTTCCTTTGCTGCCTGGCAAACAGATTTTGCCCAGTGTGGTCCAAAAGCCACAAGATACAACTTGTCGACTTAGGGAACAGACGTTATTCTGGGGACTGATGTCAGACAGATGTTTGCAGTGGTTACAGAAGTTTGATGCAGCTTCTCCTGTGCTGCCACTTGAGAGCACTCATGTGTTTTGATGTAAGATGTTATTTTATAAATACTGCTCAAGTCCCTTCCCTCCCCCCTGCCAAATCCCATGGCACATCACACCCCTTGCTTTGAGTTTTAAAGAGATTTTCCCTTTTGTTTCTACCAAACTCCTCTTGAGGAAGGTTAGGTACAAAAGAGTATGTCAGGGGACCACGGCCAGCACCAATATCAGCTAGTCAGGGACTCAGTCACTCCACCCCACCTCTCCTTGTCCTCTAAAGCATTTTCACAAACCCTTACCTTGCTTTTCTTTCTTCCTTTTAAAAGGTGAAGGACAATTCCTGAAATCAGAGAGAGATATCAGCCCCGAGAAGCCTCCTGTGCACCCGTGTCCATCTGCTCCTGCTGCCGACGGACACCGCACACAGCTGAGGGTCACACACGTCTGCACAGGCAGCAGCTGTAAGTGGCAGCTTCAAAAGGGCTATTGGATGGCTCCCAAGAAGCATTCTGTGTCCCCCAGTGTTTGCATTTGCAGAGCTCTGCCTCTGCTTCTTTTGGAGGCAGTTTCGCTGGGTGAGCGAGCAGGACTGTGGGTGTAATAATGCCTTTATCGCTCTAATGACGAAACAAAAAAAGCATGAATGCGGGAAAAGAACCACAGTTCAGTAATGGTCAGTAATGATTAACCAGACTGGCTGGTCCTGGAAAGTCAAAGGCAGCTCCGGGGAAGGCAGGGAGGCCACGTGTCCGTCAAAGGGATTCAATACTGCTTTTTTGTCAGCCCTTGGCTGACAAAATCTGGGGGGCTGCTCCCAGGGGCCAGGGGCCCAGCTCAAGGCAGTGTTACTGTCTCTTGTGGGGTTCCTTGCTTGGCTCTTGCAGCTCCCTCCTGTGCTCTGTGAGCGTGTGGGCTCTCCAGGGCTCTCCTCGCCAAGGCTGGTGTGCAACAGCATTTTGCTTCTTGACAGCTTTCAGGCACGTGGTACCATGTAATTAGAACAGCACCATTTGAAGCAAAATCAGCAAGGTCCCTTTCCTCTTTCCTGGGATGTAGGTTGCTGTATCAGCTTTCCACGCTGCTCTCGCTTGTTCTGGTTGCTTTCCTTTGTCGAGAGAGCGTGAGCAGCCAGTGTGTAGGCTGAAGCTATTCTCGGGCTGTCTGCAGGCTAATCACAGCCAAGCAGGAGACGGCATCTCCCAGCCCCAGATCTGCGGTAATTAGAACGGATGTGGCAAGGGAAAGGAGAGCAGGGCAAACCTCTCCCCTCTTCTCAAAACCAGGTCAAACATGTTGTAACTAACTCGCAGCCAGCTGGAAGCACATCGTATTCTGCATGGCAGCACACGTGTCCCTGCTCCTGCACTGCTCCTTCCCCTTTCCCCACGTCAGTGCCAACCCAGTTTCTGCTCTACCCAAGCCTGCGTCACAGCAAGTCCTCAATTTTGGCATCTGTGTTGCCCATGGACACCAGAGGGCCTGAGTACTAAACCAAGTGGCTCTACAGGGCCACACTTCAGAGCTATTCACACCTGAGGGCACTCTTTCCTTCCTCAGTAAATTTCTTCTGTGAATAAGTTTGCTATAATAGCTTTTCTTTAAAGAATTCGGGAACCTCCTAAATCTCTTGCTCTAGGCTGTGCCTCCCTTGGGGCCTATGCTTCGGTAGAGGTCACGATAAGGGTCTTCTGTACAGGAGAAGGTGGGTGCCTAGGTCCTCTGAGTCCTTCTGTAAGACTCAGCTTTATTTAGAAAGCCCAACTCTTTGCTGACACAGCTGTGATGCTGAGCAAAAATCCAGAAATCAAAGCATTAGAGGTGCCTGGGAGCACTTAACTAAAATAAAGTACCAGCTTTTCCTCTCTGTCATCAAGACAAAGCTATGAATCCTGCAAACTTCTGCAGGGGAGCTTGAGTGCCCCAGTGTGCTCTGGATTGTGGTTCTCTCTAGGTGTCTCCCACACCTACATTACCAACAACACATTCCCATTTGCCTTCCTCTCCCCTTGCTTGGAGCCCGTTCGAATAGCCTGCGGAGAACAGGGACAGCCCAGGAGCCTGAGGCTCCTCTTCACCCACGTATGGAAATACCATCCCAGCTTCTTCCCTTCCCTGCAGCCTCTGGGAAGAAATCAAGTGGGACACAGGAGTCCTGACCCAGTAGCTGTGGGGGAGCAGAATTGCCCTTGCCCTGGAGGATGGAGCCTGTCACCCTGCTGCTCCCCAGGTGGCACAGAAATCTGCTCTCCTGCCTTGCCCCACATAGAGGTGACCTTCAGATTCTGGTTTACACTTCCTTTTGGAGTCAGACGTCTTTGTGCCACCAGCCTGTGTCCCAGCCTTCAGTGCCTCGAGTGCCCCATCTACCCTCTGCCCCAGGGTAGAGGAAATAAAAACCGGGACTTTCGGTGAGGAACATATCAAGAACCAGACTTCCACCTCCCACTTGCAATTTCTGTTCCTAAATCCCAAACTCCTCTGTCTTCCAGCTCAGAGGGAGCTCACCTCCTCCCCTGCTCCAGCCACTAGGTGATGCTGTGCCTCTTGTAATTAATAAAAACAGCTGATACATTTCTAATACTTCTAACAAAGGCAGCGTCGGAGAGAATGTCCTCAGAGCTCGATCTGATATTCACGGTTCATTCCCTTGTGCCACTTTCAGAGCTGAAAATATTTCCACTTGGCACGAGTGATGCTCCACTGTGCCCTTTTTCTGTAGGCGGGAGGTCCGGGACAGAACAGAAGCCAGGAGGGATTAAACTGTCACCCTCCCTCCCGAGGCCAAAGAGCAACATCATCTGAAAAACGTGTCCAGGATTTCCCAAGCGCAAATAAAGCCCAGAGAGAGGCAGGGAGAGGAGAGCTGAGAGTGGGGCAGCCAACCCACCGCCCCCAGGGACACCTGGGCAGAGACCGCTGGGACCAGGACAGGGATTTTAGCTCAGTCCTTCCTCGAACGGAGCTGTTCCCAGCAGCTGGGGTGGCTGTGGGGACCCAAAATGCCAGTCCCAGGAGGGGCAACAACGCCCCTTGGCCTGCTCCCCCCTGCCCCAGCAGGGACCCAACGCCCCTGCTCGCTCGCTCTCGGTTTTGGGGTGAGTTGGCAAGGTGCAGAGCCCTGGCAACCCAGCAGAGAGAAGCAAAGCTTCCAGAGTCCTCCCAAACTCGTGATCGGGCTGCCCAGAGCTGTGCTTGCCACCCCGACAGCTGGCGAATGCCGCACTCACCCTGCTCGCCCGCAGCTGCAGAGGTTGCCCATGTCGCTCCTTCCTCCATGAAGCAAGAGTGTTTTCTGGACAGGGAGAGCTTGTATTTCCTGGTTCCTGCTCGGCCCCTGGCTATTCCAAGGGAGTGTCTGGCAGTGTCATATTTCTCCCCATGGCTGGAGCGATGCTTTGCCAGGGCCGTGCGTGCCATCTACCGGAGGGCTCGCCTTGGGCTCCGTGGCCCACACGGGGCTCTCCTCGCCTCTTGCCCACCAAGGAGGACAAGGCAAAGCAGCAGCCGCCCTCCAGGCCTCAGCCCTGGGGGGAAAATTCTGCATTATGGTTTGTACAGTGGATGTCCCTCTGCTTTCCCTCTCCTCTCCCACCAGCGCCATCCCCGCTGATGCCAGCAGTGATGTAAAAGAGGATGGAGGAGGAGGGACTTCAAATGTTCCTGAACAAAAGGAGAAACACCAGAGTGGGAGCTCTCGGTGCTGCTCCTGCTGTTTTTCATTGCCTCTCCAGCAGGATGTCAGAAAAGCTGTGTGGCACAGGCTGGCATCAGCTGGGAAAGGGAGTTTATCTTCTTGGGAGGGAAGTGATGCCCCAGCGAAGGTGGGAGCAGGTTGCAGGGCTGCTCTCAGCTGAGCTAAGTGCCGCTGCTTCTGCTGTAGGCAGGAAGGCAAATGCCATCTCAGAGACATCACCAGGGATCCCTTTATTTTAAAGCTCCCTAGATGAAACTGTACAGGTTTGTGCTTTGGAGAATGACAGGATCCCACAAAGGACCCTGCATCTCTAAGCACCTGCAGTACAGCTCTCAGGCTCACCTCTCAGCAATCAAATGGGAACATTAATGTTCTTTTTCCCTCTTTACCCCTGCTGAGAGCCCTTCAGGCTGTGGCAAGTCACTCCTGGACTGAACCACAGGCAGCTGATGACTGGCAGCAAAAAGAGAGCTGATACTCATTACTGAAAGGCACTGGGTTAATGTAGCCCTCGAGCAGAAACTGCCCTACAGCTGTGATGTGGCAGCCAGCCCCATGTCTGTGCCAGCCCAGCTGCCTCCTGGGCTGTGCTGATGGCTTTTAATTCACTCTTCTAGTGGGTTATCTCAGCAACCAGCCCTAGTCCCTGCTCTGACTGCACTCATGCTCTCAGCCAGGCTTGCAGCATCATTTACCACTTGCCCAGCTGCAGAGTAAAGCTTAGACGTGTCCAGAAGTGGCTGGAGGGGAAGGGTTCTGCTTCCGAAGGACCAGAGGGCACAGCTGCTGTCTTAGCTGAATCCTGGTTGAGCTGCACTGTGCTCTCCAGAGCCTGAGCCTTGTTCTGAAACCACTCTCTGGAGTGTAGCTGGAGAAAGTGCACAGCTCAGCCTGCACTGCAGCATCCCATGGAGAACTTAGTATGGGATTTATGCAGGCAGATGGGATTCGGCCCTGCTCTCAACAGGATCTTGTTCTCAGGGCCCTGCAGAGATCAGGTGGTCTCAGGACTCTGTCCCTGCATGGGAAATTGCAGACTGTGTGTCTCTGAGTTTGCCACAGACACTGTTGATTTAGTGAGCCCTTCTCTGTTATGATTTCTGGGATAACTTGGGCTTTGTCACTTTGTGGAGAAGCAAAAAAGTAGGCTGGGAGCCTGTTCCCATCAGCCTCTTTCACAAATACTGGAGCTGCTGGTTTGAGCTCCATCAGAGAAACAGAAAGGCATCAAAAACATTGGCAGGGCTGGAGAACATTTGGCTGCCACTCTGCATTCCCTCCTCAGTCTGTGTCTGCAGGGATGAAAGGGATCACGGTTTCCAGCCATCCTGCTCAGCAAACCCATCAGGCTATTTTGTGCAAAGCCTGCCAGGGCACAGGGGAGCAGCCCAGCAGCTGACACCGGGCAGTGCCAGCCCCAATCCCTGCGTGGCTGCGCAGGGCAGCTGTCTCCATGCACTCAGGGACATCGTCTGGGCAACGGGCTGTGCTACTGGCACAGGGCGAGCACCCAGCAATAGAGAATGAACTCAGTGCAGAGCAAAGACAGGGCTAATAAAATCTGGAGGGGGAACAGAACTGTGCAATGACTAGTAATGCTGAGCATTTCTAATGCAAGAGCATCAAGGTGCCTCAGACATCAAGAGACTGGGACCGCACTGTGGTCAGTGTGCTACAGGCAACAACAAGCTGGCGTTGTCTTTAGAAAATGAAGGAGAGAAAGCTCTGAAGCATTTGGGACGTTTTTGTCTTAGAATCCACTCCCTGTGCAGCCCCAGCCCTGGCCACACGCTGTTTTCGGCAACCCACAGCCCTGGTGCTGCAGAGCCAGAGCAGGGCTGGATGGTATTTCATTCTCCAGTGTCTGTAGGAAATAGCTGTACAGGCATTTGTTTTGGTCTGGATCCCACTTTGCCTGGCAAGGATGAAAGAGCAGCCCTATACTGGTGTTTCGGCAGCTGAGGACACGCACTGCATGGGAGAGACCCTTGAGCAGGGCATTTCTGGCCCCATGCAGAGTGCAGAAACCTGCAGGTCACACCCCAGCAGAGAGAGAGAGAAGCTCTGTCCACAGGGCCCTTGGGACCTCCTCTCTCCTCTGTGGAGAAGGCATGCCAGGGACCCCCATATTTGGCCAGTGACACAGCATTTTGGCTGCTTTAATTGGCTCTGATTAGCTGAGGATCTCAACTGGCACCCTCTGAGGCCTCGGGGCTGTCCGAGGCAGCAGCTGCTCTGCCAGCAGCACACACGATCCCTGGCCTGACGTCACCAGGCTGCAGAGACGTTTCTTTTGTAGCAGGTAGCATCGCAGTGTCTGCAAGAGGGGCCAAATTCATCCCCGCTGTGACCCTACAGAGACTGCTGGGATGTCAGCAAGGCACTTGGGGTGTGAGCAGAGCCTTTCCCTTTAGTATTTTGGGGTTCACTTGCCTCACAAGGGCTGAGACGGTCTATGTGAACAATCCTCTGCTCCGCTCCCCACAACCGCAGCAGCCAAGGCACCGTCCATCCTTCCTGCCACAGAGCAGCTTGGCTAGGAGCAACAGGAATCCAAGGCAAACAAGAGAAAATCAGAGGCAGATTTATTCCTCTTTCGTCCCGAGAGCTGCAGGCGCTTTTACAGACTAATAAGCACCTTCCACCTCCACAAAGACCAGACACCAGCTCAGAAGCGAGGCACTGGGATCACCTCTTCCCTCTTCCCGGTGCCTTTCTGGGCTGGAGCACAGCAGCAGTTTAAGAGCCTCACAGCTCGGAGTGAGAGTGACCCTTGAGAGAAGAGCATCCTGTGGGGCCCTCAGTGAGCACTTGACCAAGGAGATAACTTGCATGGCAGTCCCTCACTCTAACACTTTAGTTCCCCTCTTTTTTTTCAGTTCCAAGTCCCTTTTTCCAGCCATCAGCTTTATGAAGCAGAAGTCTGGCATATATAGGCTGCTCCACAGCCCTGCTAATCACTGATGGTCAGAAACAGGGGTCTGGCACCGTGCGTTCCCCATCATCATCCCTCCCCCTTGTTCCCTCCCAAATCTGGGGCCTTTAGGACTCTTCCTTCCCTTTTCCTTCCTCAGACTGTTCTTGCCCCACTGGCTGCTCCTCTTGGGTTATCTTCACCTCGTTGACTCTGGCTTTCACCTCCTTTCCCGTCCGGGGAGCCACAATGCTTAAGATACCATCGTGGGACAAGGTGGCTCTCACCAGTAAGGGGTCAACATCCAGAGGGAGGATGTAGGTCCTAGTGAACTCTCGGGAGATGAAGCCGTGGCGATCAACCTTCTGCGGGTGCTGTCCCACCACCTCCAGCAGGTTGTCTACGGTGCGGACCGTGAGCTCATCCGGCAGGAAGTGACAGACATCCAGGAACACCTCGAACTTGTGCTCATTGAGGTTGATCTCAGAGGTGCCTCGATCCAGCTGCTTATTGATCCGAGGCCTGATGTAGTAGCCGTGGTACAGGGCAGGGGCTAAAATCTCACATGGGGACACACCTGAAAATGAGACTCGGTGAGGGATGTGGGGTTTCCAGGGGAAGGAGTTGGAGAAGGATGGTTGGCAGCAGACAGAGAGGGAGACGGCACAAGGCTGGGACCTGGCAAACGCCTTGGGTTTGCCTCCACATCAGCACAACATGGATGGAGCCCCTTGTGGCTCCTACCTTTGTGTCCCCAAAACATGCACAGAGCCAGATGCCCGCCAGCCGCTGCCTCTCAGCACAGAGCTGGCAGCCGCCAGCAAGCCGGGGCTGGTGTCCAGCTCTCACGTCCACGGGGTGAATGGGGAGGGACTGGTAGGGGCACCGGGTGCTCTGCAGTGCAAAGCCCACAGCCAGGGATGGGCATGGAAAACGCTGATGGTGAAGAAATTGCCCTGAAGAACTAAAGGCCTTTTGTGTGCCATTGTCCAGGGGGCTTTCCTTGGAGCTTTTTGCCTTTTCACGCTGTTGTGCTGGTGCTGAATGGTTCTGCTGCTGCCCACATTCCTTCCCCTCTACCAGCCGCTGCCCGCTTTTGTGCTCAACACCCCAGCTCAGCTTTTCTCCACAGCCTCAGGCTGCAAAAACTGCCCTCCCCACCCCCCGAAAATTTTGCTCCCTGCTTGCACAGCATTTGCATGGATGCCAAACCGCCCTGGGCATGAGGGAGGGAGAGGAGACAGCAGCAGGCATGGATGGAGGAAGCGGACATGGCGAGAGAGACCCTAGCTACTCCCTGGATGTTCCTCCCTGATCTGACCTGGGTTCTGCTCAGAATTCCTTGGCTCCAGCTTCCCATGCCCGCTCTGTGGCTCAGTCTCCCCAGAGGGTCTCCACCAGCCTTCCTGCAGCAGCGGGGAGAAAGATGCCAGGGGGATCCCATCTCCTTTCTTACCTTCTCCAAAGTTCTGGTCGTAGATCTTGCTAGGGTTGGCAAACTCATACTCCGAGCTCATGGGGTAGGCGTGGGGGACAGTCCGTGCAGCCATGGAGTGTCGGGGAAAGGGACCTTCTGGGCACTCACTGCCTCTGGGAGTGAGGGCTGCAGATTGCAAGGTTTTAGTTGGGCGAATTCCACAGGGAGGAGTGTGTGATAAAAAGATGGACCAAAATAGCCACACGCACAGGCCCCAGGATGCCTCGCCAGGGTGACGAGGGAAGCTTCTCGTGGCATTCCAGCAGGGAGTGTGGGCACTGCCTGCAGTCAGGGAAAACCCCACACCTCCTCCCAGCCTCTGAGAGCCCTTCCTCGAGCAGCCAAGGGCAGCAGGGAGGCAGTGAGGTGAGCTGGGGGTGGCTGAAGGAGAAGGAAGGACAGACGCCTGGCTCTGCTGCCCGAGGTGCTCCCAAAGAGCAGGAGGGCTCGCTGTAAGCAGGTTCCAGGAGCTGCTGACAGTGATCCTGCTGGTCCTGAAGCACCCAGGAGGTTGGGGCAGTGGCTGGTGCTCGATCAGGTTGTGTAAAGTCTCAAGCAGTCACTATCACACCTGCCGAGAGCTTAGGACCCAAATCAACCGCTCCAGTGCCCCACGTAAAGGAGCTTGGTTTTCCCAGAAGAGGAGCAGATGGCTCAAGCCTTTTGTTCCTACGGGTGGTGAAACGCTGCAGGTAGTGAATCCAGGCTAGACAGGGTCCAGATCCCACTCCTGACACCCCTCACCCCAGGCCACACTGCTGCAAGCTGCCTGTCCAGACTGTTTCCTGGCCAGGGCTTTGGCACAATGTAGTGAGACATGGAGAAATGCTTGCGCCACAGATCATGAGTTAACCAGGGATCTGAAGCTGGCAGAGATCCAGTTTTATTGAAGTGGGAGCTGGGGAGCAGGGAGGGAGCAGTGCCCAGTTAGGCTCCTTGTACCCTGCAACCAGAGATTTCTTTGAGTCTGTGTCCCTGCAGAATAAGAGAGCAGGTGCACTGCTGTTGGGGAATTGGAGAAGGTATTTATGGCCCGAGTTGCTGCACAGAGCAAATTCTGCTCTCTATTCTTGCAGGCAGGCCAAGAGGAAGAGAGTGAGAGCCGTTTGCAAAGGGCTGATGGTGCTAGCAGTGAAAATGATGTGTCTGAGCCAGTAATTCTATTTAAGTTGTGAGCTCAGAGGCAGAGACTAACTCTTACCCTTTAAGGGCAGTTGCTAGGCTGAACCCGTTCCATTATTTAGGTTCACAGGCAAGGCAGGAATTAAAATAAATGTGTGAATTATGACATATTAGGAGCCTAACTGTAGGAAATCAGCTTCCTGCAGGGGCACAGGCAGATGGAGGTAGCTCACAACCCTGAGAAGGTTTGTCTCCATGCAGCCCCGTGGAGGCCACTGGCACACTCACAGCCCTCTGGAGAGCACTGAGCTCACAGTGTCGTGCTCTTGTCTCTCCAGCATAGTGGGCAAAAGGTGAGAGATGTGGGGCTGCAGCAATGTGGAGGAAGGCGTTCTTCATCAGCACACACACCGAGGGGCACGCAGGGAACCCCACTGCCACCAGCACCTCAGCAAAGACCCCCTGGGACTTTCCCTGCCCACTGACTAAAGCAGGTCGGGGGCTTCCTTTGCGTTAAGGAGAGGAAAAGCCCTTCCTAGAGTGGTGGGTGATGTGGGGAACTGAAATCTCAGTGCTGGCAGCGGGAACAACAGCCCCTTGTCATTTTCCCAGTGAGCCAAAGATAGGAGCTGCATTGATCCTGTTGGCATCCAAAGCAGCTGGCAGCGCTCACCAAGCCTGCCGGGGACTCTGCAGATAAACAGCACGTGGGGAGCGGGGCGGGTGGCTGGGCACTTTGGCTTCTTGCTGCCCCATTAGGCTCCTTTTCTTCTTCTCCCCTTCCCCCTCCTCCTCAGCAGAGCGTTCAAATCCCCCAGACAGTTACTGGGCACCGCCGAAGGGACCAGCCCAAGAGTGGGACAATAAAATCCCTGACACCACTGTTCAAGAGGCCTCGGGGGGGGTGGAAGGCCAAGCCAGCTGCACGGGTATAAAGCTGTCCCACGCTCCCGGCACAGCACTGCAGCACAGTCGTTTGCCAGGCTCCTCCAGCGCACTCCAATGGATATCACCATTCATAACCCCCTGATCCGCAGACCCTTCTTTTCTTGGTTGGCACCGAGTCGTATCTTTGACCAGATCTTTGGAGAGCACCTGCAGGAGTCAGAGCTGCTCCCTGCTTCCCCCAGCTTCAGCCCCTTCCTGATGAGATCCCCCATTCTTCGGATGCCCAGTTGGCTAGAGACGGCGCTCTCGGAGGTAACCTTCCCTTCTTACTGCTCTTTGTTGTCGCTGTGTGCACAGCCTGATGAGTCTGGAGCTGGAGACCCGTGAGAGCTGAAAGCCTGGAAGCTGCTTGTAGGTGATTATTAGAAAAAATGCCAGGGGAAAGGGTGCTGCATTTGTGCCTCCGCTCCTCTGCATCAGGCCAGAATCTCTGTGAGCTCTGCTAACCCTTTGTGACTGAGAACAAGCACTGCCAAGTGTTGGGAATAGAGGTAAACTGAGCTGAGTGTGTGTGGCTGCAAATGACTGTAAGAAGAAAGGAGAATGCTTAGTTTCCCTTTGTCAATTGTGCAAAACTTTCAATCCTGCTCTCTCCTGAGCAGCGAACATCGTAAGGGCAATGGGATCCTCCTGTCGGGCAGTGTGGGAGCTCATGGCTGCTGAGGGGAAAAGGGCCTGTTTAAAGAGTCACTGCTGAGAAGAGGAGCATTTTAAGAGACAGGACCGAAAGGATCATGAAACAGGAGTCTGCTGGCTCCATGGGCTGAGCCAAGAGGCAGGGAGTTCAAATAACCTTGCCCATTCTGCAAGTCAACTGTCTCATGGACGAGTGCCTTGCAGAGCTATTATAGGGCAAAGGAGGGAGAAGGAAGTACTTTCTATATCCTTGCGTAATGCTTCCCTCGATTTAGTGACCTGGGTCTGGCTGTCCACCGAAGCAGCCATAATAAGCACCACAGAAATCGGCGTCTGACTGTCCCAGGGGAGAAATCGTTATAAATAATCTAGAAGGAAGCACTCAGACTCCCAGGTCAAACTGCGGAAGCCAGTAAGCCCAGACCTGGCACAGAAGCTGCCTCCGCATCCCACAGAAGATCTCCAGGAGGCTCACGTGCTCCCTGACCACGAGCACAGCAGGAAAGCAGAGGCAGCCAGCTCGTGTAGCTAAGGCCCATGAATGTGTCCAGGAAAGGCAGAAAATGAAATTCAGCCTCAGGAAAAAGCAAAAATCAGTATTTCTTAGAGGTGACAACGTGCAAAATGGAAGGAAGGGAGGTGAGATTAGCAGCACTCCTGCTGCTCAGCTAACAGAGGTGAGCGTGAGGTAGCACTGCTCTTAAGTGCACACTGTTTCAGTCACTGAAGTATCCAGGGGAAAGCCTGCAAGCCTGCAGATGAGTTGCAATCAGCTGCCAGGTAGGTTTCCTTTCCTTGGAAAGGCTGCGAAGTCACAGAAACTGGAAAGCTCCAGACATTCTGTAAAGAGGCTGGGATGTGAAACCTGTAAGCCAACTAAGAGTCAGTTCTAACAAATTCCGATTGAGAGAATCTCTTCCTCACTCCCAAGGCAAATGTTTATCCCATGTGTTCAGGAGAATCCAGTCACATTTTAGATATTGTAGTGATGGGCACTCACATTCACAGGCCTGCAAGGGACAAAGCCACCCAGGTCACAATCCCACAACGGAAAGAAGGTCAGACAGTGCGTGTGTTGACACCAGCCTGAGCGTTGAACTGCTGTATTCTGACAGCCTTTCCAAGCTGAAACCCTCACCTGCTCTTTTCTGAAGTTACCTCTTTGTTTTGCAGATGCGACTGGAGAAAGACAAATTTTCTGTAAATCTTGACGTGAAACATTTCTCCCCTGAGGAGCTAAAAGTGAAGGTGCTGGGGGACATGATAGAAATCCACGGCAAGCACGAGGAGCGCCAGGTACTTCTACTTTAACTGTGCGACTGATAGAGTCAGTGTGAACTTCCTCATCTATGGTTAAACAAGGAGCTTACCTTTGAGAGCTGGAGCTCCCCCATCTCAGACTTTATGCAAAGAGCCCACGGTTTGGGTGGAACTGAGTGAACATTTCTAATCTGGGCTGTCCCTTCTCTTCTCCTTTTGAAGGACGAGCACGGCTTCATCGCGAGGGAGTTCAACAGGAAATACAGGATTCCAGACGACGTGGACCCTCTGACCATAACCTCATCGCTCTCTCTGGATGGAGTCCTGACTGTGAGCGCACCCAGGAAACAAAGCGACGTCCCTGAGCGCACGATCCCCATCACCCGTGAAGAGAAACCTGCGATTGCTGGAGCCCAGAGGAAGTAGCCTGCTGTTTAAAGTCACCCGGGGGGCCATTCAAGGGCACTTTTCACCTGATGCCAGCTATACTGAATGGTTACTCTTATTATTTATGATGAGTAAGTTTACTAACAAATAAACCATGAACAAGCAGTTTGTATTTTTGTTTTGTTTTGAGCACCGAGGACGAGGGAAGTGTTGGGTGTAAAAAGCTCTGCGAGGTTGCTGTGCAGGGAAACGTACCCAGCACCATCCTTGCTAACTGTTTGAGTGGAGGGGAGCCCAGCAGAGCTTCTCTTGGTGTTCAGAAACACCTTTGCAAACTTCTAATTGCATGAGCCTTTCCCTTCAGTGCTACCAGAGGATTTCAGTGTTTCACAAGCAACAGGAAAGTTTCTTCAGGGGAGATCAGACTGGTGAAACAACCTCATGATAATCGAAACCCATTCCAAGTGTGGGTATTAGATGACAACTGATTGGAAGACAACTGTATCTTACATCTCTACAGTGACTCATGTTATGGAGAGGCATCCAAACACTGCAAACAGTTCAGAGCAGTTGCAGATGAAAACTGCAGAGCTGCAGTAAACAGAGATACATCCAGAGAGGAGAAATATGTCCTGCTCTCGTGGTGCAAATCACATCACTTAGAAACCATGTGATCAGCGTCCTTCAAAGAACGAACAGGATCTGATGTCTACAGTATTAATCTGATTTATGCCAATATTGTTCAGGGGTGCTAAACACTACTAAGTTCTTCTCAGGGGTCACCATCTGCTATCATCTCTCTTCAAAGAGCCACAGGCTAGTGTGTTCTGCGAGCTGCTTCTAATAAGCTCTCCCAGTTAAGGTGTTAGTGGGGCTTGACCGACAAGGCCCAGGGTGACTCGCAGTCACTTCTGCATGAAAGCAAATGACAGGAACATGTGCAGGTTACTAACAAAACGGCTTGGAAAGCAGAAAGAATGTTTTTCGCATGATACCACATTTGGCTTTGATCTATGACAGGTTCTTCTGCTCAGAGGATGTCCTGGTAGCGCTGCTAGCAGACAGCCCTTCTATTTTTCTGAAGGAATAACCTGCAGGTTCTCTCCATCCCTGCTGCTTTTCCTGCATCCTTCTTGTCCCTTCTCGAAGCACTGGGCAGAGGCAAAGAAAATGCTGCCATCGGGAGGGCTGTTAGTCTATTGCATAGCAGGACTGGGCAGTGGGTTGAATGAACAAGGTTCCAACTCTGGGCGGTGGCCCAAAAACCAGTGAGGTCCTTGTTTGAATCCTAAAAGTCTAAACTTAAAATAACTTGAGAAAGGAAGTGCAAAATAGTGTGAACATAGCCAGAAGGTGCAAGTGAGGGAAATCTTTTCCCTAAAGCTGGGGTTTATTAGACTTAAATTTGAGCAAAAAAAATTGGGAATTTTGAGTGAAAACACTTTGTGTACAAATGTGATGAGGTTGGCCAGACAAGAGCACTTGGAATGCAAGTACCACTCCCTGAATGACTCGAAATACCTGTTCTGTGGTGGCACAGGAACACAGCTCAGCAATGAGAAAATGACAGAAAACAATTCTGTCATCTCGAAGCACAACTATGCTTCAGAAGCTCCTCTTTAGTTACACTGCTTCCTGGTGCCCCTTTCAGCACTGGAAGCTGCTCTAAGGTCTCCCCACAGCCTTCTCTGCCCCGGGTTTAACAATCCCAATTCTCTCAGTCTGTCCTTTCATGGGACAGCCCTTGGGTCATCTGTTTTCCGAGCTGTGATGCTGCATTTCTCAGCTTCACGTTACCGAATCCCTCTTAGGGCAACTTTGCACCCTTCAAAACAGAAGAAGCGGTTTACTCAGTGCCACGGGGACTAAGGATGAACCAGGACCAGACCCACAACTGCTGTCTTTGCAATTCTAACCCTGCTACTGTCGCTCCCGCAGTGCTGTCCCTGTGCAGCAGCCGAGGACACGCAAACAACACAGCCAAGCATCGCTGTTCTCTCTCTCTCTCAGGTCATGACCTCTGCCCCTGGCAACTGCAGCTCCTGCCTGCAGCCTGGGACCCGCATGGAGGGTTCAGAGGGCAGTGGCTGCCTGCAAAGCACCAGGGAGGCTTCACTGTCCTGCATCCAGGGCGCAGTTTGATGCCATCAATGGCAGAGACGTCACGAGGCAGCGTCACCAGCCTGGCTGCAGGGCTGGCTGCTGCCATGGAGCGGCCGCACCGAGTCCTGCTGCTTGGGGAGGGCAACTTCTCCTTCGCTGCCTCCCTGTGTGGGGCCACCAGGACCCACGTCGTGGCCACTTGCTATGAGAGCGAAGAGGAGGTGTCTGGGTGGGAAGGAGCTGCGGAGAACATCCAGCGGCTGCGGGAGAGAGGTGGGGGTGTCCCTGGGGGCTGCCATGGCCCTTCCACAACCACCTCGGGATCCTGCTCGAGGCAGGAGGAGCAGGGATTGTCCATTAGGTTAAACGAAATACCCCAAATCAGACAGGAACAGCATTGAAACAAGCACCAGTTAGCAATAAAGAGTAAAGGGAGGAGGGGTCTGTGTTTCCGAGTGAAGATGCCTGCGCACTGCTGCTCCGACACCTGTAGAAAGGGACTGGAGGGATTAAACTGCTGCCTTTCTTTAAGAAATTCTGTAATGACAAACATCAGGGTCTTGTTTTTCACTTGAAGGAGCTGAAATTGTGTTTTCTGTGGACTGCACCAAGCTGAAGGACTACTTTTCACCAGAAAAAAGAGAATTTGATTGCATTTATTTCAACTTTCCTCACTGTGGGAGAAAGGCTGGGGTGGTGAAGAACAGGGAGCTGCTCTCCCTCTTTTTCCATAGGTGAGTAAATCCGCTGGTGAGGAAACTAGAAGTAGTTCTGTGCTAATTAGAATCATAGAATTACAGAATGGTTTGGGCTGGAAGGGACCCCAGAGCCCACCCAGTCCCACCTCTGCCATGGGCAGGGACACCTCCTGCTGGATCAGGGGCTCCAAGCCCCATCCAACCTGCCCTTGAACCCCTCCAGGGATGGGGCAGCCACCACTGCTCTCAATTTGTTCATCATATCTCATCTCAATCTCCCTTCTTTCAGCTGAGAACTGTTCCCCCTCATCCTCTCCCTGATCCAGAGCCCCTCCCCAGCTTTCCTGGAGCCCCTTTCAGTACTGGAAACTGCTCTAAGGTCTCCCTGCAGCCTTCTCCTCTCAGCCTGTTCTCACCTTGGCTGCTGTCATAGATTTCTAGCTGTTACAGGTGTTTTTTTTCTGACACTATGGAATTTCTAGGTGTGCTAGCAGGATTTTTCTTGTTGCCTGGTTTCCCTTCCAGCTGTGCAGAGGTGCTGGCAGAGGAGGGAGAGGTCCACGTGGCTCTCTGCAACGGGCAGGGTGGGACACCTGCCGATCAATCCCGGCGAGAGTGGCACAACAGCTGGCAAATCGTGGCCATGGCAGCAGGAGCTGGATTTATCCTGAGCAACGTTCATCCTTTCAAAGCAGAGACAATCCATGGATATAAGTCTACAGGCTACAGGTAACCAGCACGTGGCAAACCCAAGAAGTTGATATTTCTGCTATAAATGCCCCAGTATGTTATTTTAGTATCTCGTTTGTAGGAGAGAAGAACTCCCCTTAATTTTCCTTAAAACAGCTGCAGTTCTTTTTCACCTCGAAGCAGAACAGCCAAGGTAAAGATGACCTTGCTCTGCTTTTGTGTGTTGTCAGGAGCCAAGATAAATCCTTCTGTGTAGAAGGTGCTTTAAACCACATCTTCACACGAAGCACGCCGCTCCTCACCTTCAAACCTATGATCTGCGAGGTAGAACTGGAAAGCCGAAAAGTTTCTTTTCAAGTGCCACAAGTACTTGCGGATAAAATTAACAGGTAAGTTTTATAACGGCAATAACACATACTCCTGCTCTCTGTGGGAATGACCAGCATAGGTGTCAGATAAAATGGAGTCACTTTGTAGAATCATAGAATTAATTCTGGGTTGCAGCCTGGAGACAAATTTTCCTACAAAGGTTTTGGCTATTGCAGCACCTTTGGTGAAGGATCTGGCTTGTCCAGGTGGTTACTGGAAACCAGCTTAATATCTGAGGTGATTTGGGGTAAATTTCTACACTCCAATTATGAACACAGGAAAACACTTCGAAGAAATCTGTTTAGTGGTGTTTGTAATTTGCAGTTCTATTTTTTTCACAGGGGTTTCCTAGAAGGGAATTCAAATCATCCAGTACGGACAGTAAAGGAGAAGCTCGCTACGGGGCTCAGCCAAGCCTTTCCGTTACAAAACATCGACTGCTGCCTTTCCCTGCTCCACCAACGTCACCTCAGTGAGGTTTGTCACTCAAATCTCTTTTGGATCAGTCTAAGCCCAGAGGAGACTCCAAGCACTGAAGAAACGTCTCATGGACTGACAGACGCAGTTTCATTCTCCCACGCTGATCCCTGCAGGGACACGGATAGGAATGGTTGGGTGGATGAACAGGAGGGATGCTGCCTTTCAAACCAGTATTATCTCAGACCTTCCCTGCTACCTTGTGCTCAGGCAATAATCCAGAGAGGAGCCTTTCTCCCAGGGACGCTTCATGTTCTTTCTGGTCCGGTTTTCAGGAAGTGTCTTATTGCTCCTTACTCCATGCCTGTTTTTCATGAGATGGTTTCTGTCTGTGCAGTTGACAGGGGTGCAGAGAACAGCTGCATCCAGATGTTGGTGAACAGCATTAAAACCAGCATCCATTCTCTTCACCAGACTGTTTCTGGATTAAAAGTGAACATCAGGCTGCAGGAAGCAACGGCCTTTGAAACAGCTGAGCTAAGTGACTTTGCTGCTTTTGAATCTCAGCTCAGTAAAATTGAGTACTTCGTCCATCTGGAGGTCGATACCTTCAGCTCCTGCGAGCAGGGCTCCTGCGTGGGAGTTATAAGGACAGCTTATGATGAACTAGTGAGCAGGGAGCTGGTTCTTGTCTTTGTTTCACTGAATCTTGACCTCCTAGCCATGCTGCTCTGTGGAATAGCTGACTGGCGAATGCTCTGGACGTCCGACAGGCGGTTCCTCCTTCAGTTTCCTAGAGGACAGTTAAGGCTTTTCAGGAGTTTTTCTCTCTATCCACCTTCCTACCAGCATGATGTCAGCTTTTGGGTTCCCGATGGGGAACAATTTGATGAAGTTGCCTTTCACACCATTGCCAGGCAGGTGTCAGGTGAAACAGTTGTTTCCATCCAGTTAATGGACAGTTTCCAGCACCCGGAGATGGGACGGAAGAGCCTCTGCTACAGGCTGACCTTCCAGTCCTGTGAGAAGGCTCTGAGCCGTCAGAAGGTGGCAGAGATGCAGCTGCTCTTTCGGAAGGAAATAAACCAACGCTTGCGTGTAACTCTTCGGTAGAACTTTTTATGTTCTCTTTGGGTGCTGCTGGAGTACTGAACAGCTAAGAAAGGGCAGTGACAAGAGCTGGGCCCAATAAAATGCTTTTTCCAATTGCGAGTTTGCCATTTGGTGGATGAGGAGCTCACCATGGGCTGGCAACGCGCACTTGTAGCCCAGAATCATAGATAGAATCACCAGGTTGGAAGAGACCCACTGGATCATCGAGTCCGACCATTCCTACCAATCTCTAAATCATGTCCCTCAGCACCTTGTCCACCTGCACCTTAAACCCTCCAGGGAAGGTGACTCAACCCCCTCCCTGGGCAGCCTTTGCCACTGCCCAATGACCCTTTCTGGGAAAAACTTTTTCCTAATGTTGAGCCTGACCCTCCCCTGGTGGAGCTTGAGGCCATTCCCTCTCATCTTGTCCCCTGTCCCTTGGGAGAAGAGCCCAGCTCCCTCCTCTCCACAACCTCCTTTCAGGGAGTTGTAGAGAGCAATGAGGTCTCCCCTCAGCCTCCTCTTCACCAGGCTAAACAGCCCCAGCTCTCTCAGTCACTCCTCAGAAAGCCAACCACGTCCTGGGCTGCACCTAGAACGGTGAGAGATTCCCTCTGCAGTGGGAGGGGTGGAACTGGATGGGCTTTTAAACCCCTTCCAGCCCAAACCACCCCCTCCGACTCCATCTTGGGGGCGGAGCGAGCAGCCAGGCTGAGGGCACGCCCCCCCCCCGCCCTCTTTGCCCACACCCAAGATGGCGGCTCGGTGGCTTCACTCCCGTCGCGCCCGTCGCGGCCGCCCGTAGTCGGCATGGCGGCCAAGGGGGCCCGGCAGCGGCCGCGGGCGGCGGGCGGCGGGGAGGCGGCCCGCGCCAGGCACGAGGCGGCGGGAGGCGGCGCGCGGGGCGAGTAGGTGGGGCCGGGGGGCGCCTCGTCGCGGGGACCGGATCGGCCTGAGGGGGAGAGGGGCAGGGGGCGGGGGACCGGCCCCGGTCCGTGTCCCAGTGGCCCCAGGAGGCGGGTGACCAGTCCTGGTGTGTCCCCTTCTGGCTGTGGTGGGTGTCCCAGTAGCCCCAGTGGGTGTGTGAGTGGTCTCGGTGGGTGTCCAGTGGCCCCAGTGGGTGTGTGACTGGCCTCGGTGGGTGTCCAGTGGCCCCAGGAGGCGGGTGACCAGTCCTGCTGGATCCCCTTCTGGCTGTGGTGGGTGTCCCAGTAGCTCCAGTGGGTGTGTGACTGGCCTCGGTGGGTGTCCAGGGGCCCCAGTGGGTGTTTTCCAGCCCTAGTGGGTGGACCAGTTGCCCTAGTGGGTGTTTTCCAGTCCTGGTGTGTGTCTCAGTGGTCTTAGTAGGTGTGTGACCAGTCCTGGTGTGCGTCCCAGTTGCCCTAGTGGGTGTTTTCCAGTCCTGGTGTGTGTCCCAGTGGCCCCAGAGGGTGTTTTCCAGTCTTGTGGGTGCCCCACCAGCCACAGCAGGTGCTCTTCTGGCCACAGTGGGTGCCCTGGTGGCCCTGGTGGGTGTGTGACCAATCCTAGTGGGTGTCCCAGTAGCCCCAGTGAGTGCGTGACTAGTCTTGCTAGGTGCTCTGTTCGCCCCAGTATGTGCTTTCCAGTCCTGGTTGGTGCCCCTCCAGCCATGGCAGTTGCCCCTCTGGCCTTAGTGGGTGCCTTAGTGGCCACAGTGGGTGTGTGACCAGTCCCCTGGGTGCTCCTCGGCCACGGTGGGTGCCCCAGCGGCCATGGGGGCTGCTCCTCTGGCTTTGGTGGGTGTCCCACTGGTTGTGGTGGGTGCCTGGCCAGTGCTGGTGGTGCCCCTGGTGGGTGCCCTGCAGGCTGTGTTGGATGCTCGGCTGTCCCAGTGGGTGCTCAACTGGGTGGGCACATGGTGTGGGAGTGGGTCTCCCTTTGGTGGAGCCACTGGAGCTGTGCTGGGCTTGCAGGGCTGCTGCAAGCGAGTCTAGGGGCCGGTACAGGGTTTTTACAGCGCTCAGGGCTGTTGCTCCTGTTTTGTGAGAGAGGATGATGTTGCTTCCTTTGGAAGGGGTTGGGATCCCCCAAAGCAAGCACTGAATGAAAGATCCACCTGGGTGTACAGAGTGAATGAATGAAAGGGATGCAGCCGTTTCTGGCGGCTCAGTGGTGGTCTTGGTCCTGTTACTAAGCCCAGAACTGTACTTTTTTTGGACTAGATCATCTGGGAGCAAAGCAGGACAAGTGTGGGCGCCTGAAGGATCAACAGCTTTCAAGTGTCTCATCTCAGCCAGGTTCTGTGCAGCTCTCTTAAGCAACATCTCCGACTGTGACGAGACATTTAACTACTGGGAACCGGTAAGTAGCTTTCTCTCCTTGGAGCTCCTTGGGAGTTTGTTGTTGACCTGTGCAAATGCAGTTCTGCCTAGAACCTTGTGCTGATCTCTGTGCTTCAAAGAGAAATTATCTTACTCGAGAATTCAGAGGTGGGAAGTAACAGACTGCTCTGTGTGGTGTTTATTTATTGATTGCTTTACTCTCTGTTGTAGACACACTACCTCGTCTATGGGAAGGGGTTTCAGACATGGGAATACTCTCCAGCATATGCCATCCGTTCCTATGCTTACCTGTGGCTTCATGCCTTACCAGCCTTGTTCCACGCTAGAGTTCTGCAAACTAACAAGGTAAATCAGATGCCTGAGAGCTTCTTTTGTGATGAATAAATCACCTTTAGTCTGTGTTAAACAGCTGCTGTGTTCATTGTCAGAGGTAAGAGAATTAGTGATCACAAAACCCTGTTTTGTTTGTAGTCACTAACCTCCCTGTAAGGATTTGGAGGGGTTTGTGAGCTGACTCAACTGGATCCAAGGAGGGGTGATTGGGAAGTTGCAGTGAAATGCTGGCAGGCTGGGGTTTGATTGAAAAGCGCTCCCAGGGGGATGGGAAGTTTCTTGGCCTTTAAGTGTGTGTGGTTCTGGGGTCAGCGATGTCGCAGCCAAGGGCTTTTGCTTGCCCCTGAGTTTCACCCGGATGCTTTAGAAGCCTGTGATGGTTTTTATGCCAGTTATCAAGGACTTTACTGATTATTTTTTCCCCAATAAACTATAAAAAATAGATGAGTATTTTTCAGGGGATATTGCGACCCAAACTCACAGAAATATGAATGAAAGAACAGTGGATAGGCTTTCTGCTTGGGTGCCCATTGCAGTACTTGACACCTGCCAGGATCTTTAGTGTCTCTTGGTATGGGATCTGAGGAAACAGGAATAAGCTCATTTGCTGCTGCCAAACTTGCTTTATCCCGTTCAGAACTTTCATTCTTGGAACCAACTTGTTAATAATAAGTGCATAAGCTTCATTGCAAACCTTGTGTGGACTCTGAGTATGTCTCCTAGGTTCTTATCTTCTATTTCCTCCGATGCTTCCTGGCCTTCCTGAGCTGCGTTTGTGAACTCTACTTCTACAAGTGAGTATTAGAAACTGTGCTCAGTGAATGTTTTGTTGTAACCTATTTGGTTATTGCCCTGAGAAACAGGCTCTGAAGCTCATGTGTGGATGTGTCTCATAAATCGAACTACCTCACAGTGAACCTTGAGAATAAGTGTTCTCATGGTAACTTAATAAAATATTGATCAGATTTCCACTGTTAGGACAAAATTATGTTCTCAGATCTGCCGCCCACGTCTCCACTCCAGCATTTTGTTGACTGCATGAGTTTTCTCACTGATACAGCAAGCAGGGTGGGAGTGTTGTAAACTGAGCTCTGCTGGAGGAGAAACTGGTGCTGTGTTTGCTTATCGCAGTCAGTTTTAGTTGACTACATTGATTGTTGTTGTCTGTAATGTATCTGCCAGCCGTGTTTACTTCCAATAAAAGCAGTAGCCTCAACATACAATTATCTTGTCTAAGCTAGATTTTTAGTTTTACCTGCTGCCTCTTCATTTGTGGCTGTCAAACCATTTCCTTACATGACTTCTCTGTTGACAATAGTCTGGTTTTAAGAATGTGAGCTGTGGTTTTTTGTAGGGTTTTGTGAGGGTTGGAAATTTCAGGCTGATGTTGCCACAGGTTATTGAGATCTGCAGGAGTGCAACTGATGCTGGTAGAAGCCAAATCTCTTCTAGGGTTTTAGGTCTGAAATCCCAAGCCAGAAGCAGTTCATATACAGCTGTTCAGGTTGCCCTCAGCTCTGAGGAGGCTCCATGGATTGTTCGGGGTACTGTATGTAGGCAGTACTGGGTTTTTTTTTATGTACTGAGGATGTTTCTGTGGTCTAATTCTCTTTGCCTTCCTTAGGGCTGTATGCAAGAAGTTTGGGCTCCATGTGGGACGGCTGATGTTGGCCTTCTTGGTGCTCAGCACTGGGATGTTTTGCGCGTCTGCAGGTAAGTTTGCAAAAAGAATCCTCCCGTTTCTTATCTTCACTGAAAATGAGTGTCTGGTGTAGCATCCAATGAAATGAATGAGAGGATTAGCCTTATCTTGGCCTTGTGCATCTCTCCCGCTGCGGGACAGCTGTGCTGACCTCTCTGTGGCCTTGTGTTGCAGCTTTCCTCCCAAGCAGTTTCTGCATGTACACGACGGTGATTGCCATGACAGGCTGGTACATGGACAAGATGTCTGTTGCGGTGCTGGGGGTGGCTGCTGGAGCCCTCGTGGGGTGGCCCTTCAGCGCGGCTCTTGGGTAAGGAGAGTTTTGCACTTTGTCAACTGTTTCTTGCCTGGCTGGGGAGAATATAGAGGCTGGAGAGCTGGAGGAAGAAAGTAGTAGGGACTGATCTGGCAGCCTAGCCCAGGATTATAGCTATCGGCTTCCATAGCCTGATTTCTTTGCTTTTCAAGAACTTGGATTGGGAAGATTTCCTGACCCTAATATTCTGAGAGTAAGACCTGAGTTGGATGACTGGAATGGGGAGTAGAAGCAGAGGTCACCGGAATGATGTTCTCTTCTAGCTACTGCTCAGCTTGCTTTGAAGGGACTGGAAAACCTGCAGTAGGCAATGACACAGTCTCCAGTTTGTACCTGGTCTCTCTTTCAGGCTCCCTATTGCCTTTGATTTGTTGATACTGAAGCAGAGGTGGAAAAGTTTCCTCAACTGGTGTGTGGTCTCATTGATCCTGTTTTTGGTAAGTGCCCATAACAGCACAGAGAGGGAATGGTTTGGGCTTGCATTAGAAGGGGTGGGTTCCATTAAGAAAATCACTTTGGTGCAGTGTGGTTGAAAGCTTCTGGCATTTTAAATAATGGATCCTTTCTTCCAGGTGCCCTTGGTAGTTGTGGACAGCTATTACTATGGGAAGCTGGTAGTTGCACCTCTTAACATCGTTTTGTACAATGTCTTCACCTCTCACGGACCTGATCTCTATGGTGAGTTGAAGATAACGAAACAGGAAGAGAGTTGGAGGTTTTCTTTGTTCGACTGCCTTGCTGCCCTGACCCCCATTCGTTTTCTGAGGTGCTCTAAAGCCCAAGCATCCTGCCAGCTCCACAGGGCTGCAGTGCGAGCTCTGTGGCACACGATGTCTCTCTTGAGCTGGGAATCCGCGGCCTGTGGTCTGATTTCTCATGCTGTGAGTTAAGCTGCCTTAGTTCACTTCCAAGCTCTGTAAACCATCCTGAGATGTCTCGGTGTCACAGCAGGGAGCTTTTAGTGCAGGTGTGTCCGCATGCTGCCTGAGTGTGGATACCTGTGTGTGTTTGTCAGCTGTAATTGAGTTCACAGCTGCTGTTCCGTGCAGTCGAGGGGCAGAACTTGACAAGGTAATGGTGTGGAGGCCATAGTTCAGTTGGGTCTTTGCAGATTCCCTGATTCCATGCTGTCCCTTAGGAATCTCCTTGTTTATTTGCTAGCTGTATGGCCTGGGTTTTGCTAGGAGAGGCTGAAGTTGCCATAAAGGCACCTTTGAAATTCCAGAGAAGTAAGACAGATTAATCATTCTGCCCGCTGCTGTTCTCAGGAGCCAGGACAGACTTGACTCACGCAGGCTGCTCTTGATCTCTCCATTTCTTTTGGATGAATCAATTGTGAGGAGAAAACAAAATCCTCCTGACATTGACAAGTTGGAGAGAGTCCGTGACAGAGAATAATAACAACACTCAGGCTCCTGTTGCTGCTTGCTTTCTATAAGCTCTTCAAAGAGCCCATAAATATTCCTTCATTTTTTTTTCACCTAAGCGGTATAAAAATTATCTACATTTTCCAGTGACAGAGTTGAACACAGAGTAGGGAATGTGCCTTGCCTAAGCTTCCAAAAGGAAGCGGTGGCAAACAGAGGATTAATGTTTCGTTTTGTATAGTTTTTATGTTAGCAGACATGCAGAAGTGATGCAGAAAATGCCGTTTTAGACAAGGTGTAGTTAGATGTGGATTTATTGCCGTGACAGATAACTAGGCCAGTGATCTCAGCAGGATTCCAAAAGGTGTTCGGGATGCCATGGAGAGCTGGAGTTGTCATAATTGATCATAATGTCAGATTTAGAGTTTGCATTAAACATTATGCATCAGGGCTTGGGATAATCTCCTTATTTGAGAGACTGGTACTTAATCTGCAGGCAAATCAACTGTCTGCAAGGGGTTCCCTGGTTCCTGGGAATTGCATGACCCAAATCTCGGTTCTCAGCCTTGATGATGATGTTATGTTGCCTGTTTGGGAGCTGCCACTGCACTAGGTTTTTCACATCAGATACTTCTAGAGCTGAAGAGCAGAGAAGTGTTATTTCCAGTAGGGCTTCAGAAAAGCTGGCGGAAACTTCAGGGAGCTCAGGGTGCCAGCTCCCGCTGCCACCTCTGTCAGCTGTTGAAGATGTTCTAGGAGTGCTGCGGCGTTCCGGGAGGGCTGCGGTGGTGGTTGGCAGCAAGGCTTTCTCCGACAGTGCCCTCCGGGCTGTGTTTGCTGGTTCATTGGAAGGGCTGTTCTGGGTGATGCTGAGTGGTGATTTGTTACTTGTGCTGGGGCACAGCAGGGCAGCAGCTGCTTTGCCATCCGTATTCATCTCTGCAGGAAGGTTCGTGAGGCTGTTACTGTGAATTTTCTGTAAGGAAACTCTAGGCTCTGTCTCTCTGATAGGTTTTGGCACGGGCTGATGCCTGACCTTTTCCACGCTGGTGCATTAGTTGTTTCCAGCAGCCTCCAGGGACAAATCTGTTCTGAAGTGTTTTATTCATAGTGACATTCATATAACATCCTCGGGCTAGTAAAAGAGCCTGCTCGAAATTCCTCTTTAATGCAGTGTGGCCAGGACAACGCTGTGTGTTTAGAGAGCTTCAAAACACTTGGGGAAAAATAACACTAGCAGGGTAGATGAAAGGCTGGCCAATCCCTTCTGGCTCTGGAGCTGGGATTTCCCAGCGTTCACATGGTGGGAGCAGGAGCTGCTGGAGGTTTCAAAGTCACTGTCCCGTATCATCTTCAGTGGAAGCACCACAGTATTTTTCCTTTCGCCTGCAGACTGGAGTTCTGGAAACGAGGTTTGAGATATACATATACTATTGTCTTTAGGAATACAATCCTTTTGGATAAACTGATGCCCAGGGGGGTGGTTGAGTCACTATCCCTGTAGGGATTTAATGGACAGGTAGATAAGGCACTCAGGGATGGTTTAGTAGTGGACAGGTACGGTTGTGCTTGATTTCCAAGGTTTTTTTCCAACCAAATGATTCTGTGATTCTATGAAATGCGGCCTGTGCCATGAATACTCCTCTGGGCCATAAGGTTTCTAAGGGAAAGTCATAGAATCATAGAATCATCTGTTTGGAAAAGAGCTTCTAATCTGATATCCCCAAGCCCGATTCTGAGGCTTTGGCATGTTTTTGTGTACGGAAGTACTAGGAATGCAGTTTGTGGCAGTGGTTTTGTCCCCTGTCCTGTGGTCAGAGCCTTGACTTAGGGAAGCTTTGTTCGACTTGGGCGGAATGTGCTGTTTGTGTGACACTTTGCTCTGTTGAGTCCTGAAATGCAGAAAGCAGACTGTTTATTATCCTAGCACTGAATCAGACTCGCTTAGAACGAGGGCTGTGACTCACGATCAAATTGTTGCGGCGTCGTTACTGCTTAACAACTGAGCTCCAGTTCCTGTCTGCACGCAGGCTCTCAGCCCGTGGCAAACGTAGGGTGGAGCACCTTGGCTTAAGCCAATTTTGCAGCAACTCTGCTTTGTCCTGAGCCGCCCTCGCCATTGCTGCGGTCAAGCTGCAGCATGGTAGCTCGTTAGGTTCTGTTAACTTGCGTGTGATTTCGATGTCCAGAATTGCTCGTGGAGCCTGTCGCTGAGCACAAAGTTCAGACCAATTTCTGACTCGGTGTCTGATAGTGCTTCCAGTTAATTATCCCCATGAAACCACAGTGCCATGACGGGGCCATGGTGTTCTTCCCACTCTCTCCCACATGTGCTCAACTCTAGCACGAGGGATACTCTCAGGAAGGTAAATCTTCTGTTGGGGCCTGAAGGCGATGCTGTGGAAGCATTTCCCGTCAGTACTGTGCACAGAGAGTTCTTTAGTGCTCCTCCCTGCTTGAAAGGGGTTGTTCTGGACCAGGACTTCTTGTATGCAATGGGGTTGTTCTTTTTTTCTGTCACAGTTCTTTCTCAGATCACCTTCAGTGGATAATAAGAATAAAAGCATTTTGCCCTGGGAGGCATTGAGACTGAGTGCCTCTGAACGGGTGAGTCACCACGGTGACCAAGCCGACTGCTTCTTGCCTGGTGGCTGTGAATTATTTAACTCTCCTTTGGAATGCAGTGTTCTCCTTTCATAGGTTTTTTTCCTAGCCCCTACTCAGAGAAGAAAATCCCTTACTCTAATGGCTGTTTGCCTTCAGTGCGAATAGCTAAAGTTTTCCTGACTGAACCTCAGTTGCTTGGGCTCAGCCATAGTGACCCCAGTGACGCGTTTCTGACCTTGCTAGTACAGCTTCTTGTCATATGTAGCTGAAGGAGCTGCAGAAGTTTTGGGTTTTCCTTGCTGCTTTTCAGTTGTCTGATTAATTTCAACATGGACCCTATTTAAGTGGCTCTGATTGCAGGAAATTGCTGCGGCGGGTGACACATGTCACAACAGTGCAGTGATTAAAGCCCCCGCGTGTCATTTACTGGCTGATTGAGCTAATCGTGCTGCGAGAGAGAGTGGCAAACGTGTGGAGAGGAATTGGCATTCCTTACTCTTCAGGATTCTGAGCTTCTTGAATTAAAAGTCCAAATAGATGATAGTTGGACTGGACTGCTCTTAGATCTAGATCTCATACATGTTTGTACTTAAAAACTCTTGTTTCCTTTCTCGTCTTTTAGGTACGGAACCCTGGTCCTTCTATTTCATCAATGGCTTTCTGAATTTCAATGTGGCATTTATTTTGGCTTTGCTTGTGCTGCCACTGACTTGTCTGATGGAGTGTCTGCTTCAGAAGTTTCGAGGTGAGTATAAGAAAGCTTTGAGAGCCAAGCACAGACAGCCTGGACCTCAGCGTTGGTGCTGGAGGGAGAGCTTCCTGCCAAAGAGCAACTTTCCTTTATTGGAAGTGAAATTGTGCTCAGGGAAAGCCTTTAAGATAATAGGAGAGTTCCTAGATGTTGTTACTCAGTTCAGCGTTGATCCCACACTGGAGAGGACAGGCAGTGAGGTGCATTGACTTACATGCTGCCTGCGCAAGGGCAGAAACATGTTTTTCTCTTTTTAGGATGATTCTTGCATTCCCTGCCTCTGCCTCAAGAAGAGCAATGTGTAATCGAGGCAGAAATATCCATACCCAGAGCAAGCTTAACAAGTTGTGTGGCACAAGTTGTAATCGTCGTTGTTCCTGTTTCACCTGCCACTGGATAGTCAGGCTTTAGTTATTTGGGAAACCTTTTCCTGACTCTTCTGTTGTTGCTTTTTTGTACCAGGCCATTGTTATGTTTTATTTCGCAGCCAGAATGTTTTCTGCAGCAGCTTGAGAGAACAGAGTAGTTATTTCCTTTTCTGTTGTGAGGGCTGAGCCTTCAAAGAGGCATCATCTGGTCTCGGGTGTCAGGATTGAAGCTGGACTCTCCTGTGAGCTGTGAAAGGCTCTCCTCGACTCGCAGGATGGAGCCAGCCCTGCTGCTTCCATGCTTTGTGGAAATACTGACAGTGGAGAAAGGAGGAACCAGGATATTCCCTACTTCACGTTGGGCTTTCTCCTAAATAAAATGACATCAGTTTAAACACATGACACTAGGCAAGTGACTCTAGAGAGGAAAAAGGTGTTGAGGAAGTGTGAATCCTTCTCTGCTGCTTTCCTAATATTCTTTTAAGTGTCAGCAACCTCCAGATTCATCAGTCCAGTTAGGGGTTCACCCTCTGATTTTTTTACTGAAACAATAACTTCATAATCCTTGCTGAAAATGTATGTTAATGGGTTTTTGCTTAAATCTTTTCCTTGGATGTGACTGGCATACTGTCAGAAACCAGTAAAAGCTCAGTAGGAGATCCTGTAAATGCAAGATTTCCTGCTGTTCACTCGGTGTTCTTGTACTTAACAGCAGGAGCAATTCTGCCAAGTGCTTTGTTCTTATTGTCTGCGAAATGCCGTTAGCTTAATTGCTTAACTCTGCTGTTGGGAGTAGCAAGGGGGCAGAAAAGGGACTGAAAATCGTCAGGCACTGTAAAACTCCTCAGTGTGACTAAAATTCAGGGTAATTGTTGTTATTTTTGAATCAGTTATTTCCTCCGTTAAGCAGAAGGTGCCTGAGAGACCTCTCATGCTGTTATTTTTGTAATGAAGGTTGTGGAAACATCAGTCGCTAAACAACCACTTCTAAGTGGAAGGGCAGGTCCAGAGGAGATCCTTCCTGGTCTTGGCATGTGTGGCACAATGCAGAGCAGGAAACCTGGTGCTTGGTGAAGCACTGGAAAAGGCTGCCCAGGGCACGGGTGGAGTCACCATCCCTGGAAGGGTTAAAAGAACGTGTGGACATGGCACTTGAGTACACGTTTTAATAGGTACAATGGGGTTGAGCTGACAGTTGGACTCGATCTTAGAGGTCTTTTCCAGCCTTAATGGTTGACTCTATGACTGTTTGGAGATGTCAGTTCTTGATGGGGTTTGTCTCTTTCACTTTTAGTACTGCAGTCATTAATTTTCTGCTTTGGCCTTCTAAACTCTGTTGAAATTGTTAGTTATGGTAGGAATCTACAGAAATTCTCTGATCAAAATTCTATACTGCCTGTTTGGACATGTTGCCTGGATTTTAGCACCACAGCTGCTTGGAACATGGTGTGTTTGAGTCTGAAGGCAACGGTTTGGGTCTGAGGAATGGGCTTTTGAATGCAATATATGATTGTGCAAGAGGGGGAATAGGAAAGAAACCCTCATTCTTGCATTTCCACTTTGCTGAGTGTTTATTTCTTTCAGTTCAGAATCTGGGCCGTCCCTACTGGCTGACACTAGCTCCCATGTACATTTGGATCATGATTTTCTTCATTCAGCCCCACAAAGAGGAGAGGTTTCTCTTTCCCATCTATCCCCTCATCTGCCTCTGCAGTGCTGTGGCCCTCTCTGCTCTTCAGGTAAGTTTTAGTGGAACGTACTTTTTTTTAATGAGCTTACCGACTTCTTTAACTTTACTTCCCAAAGCTTGGGAACATTTGTGGAATATCTGTGCCTGTGTCACAATCTATAGCAATTACACAGGTCAGAACTGTCCTCTGTGTAACTTGTGAATATTGTCTTTAATCTGTTAGCTGGTCCGGTTTCCATTTTTGAGCCATGTTTCATGGATGGCTTTGAGACTCTGGAAGCAAAATGCACAACTATTCTTACAAGGCGTGTGTATGTGTCGCTCATTTTACTAGTTAAACCATAATCTTCCTCTAGAGCTTGGTTGAGGGTATGTGGAAAACACTTAGCCCTCTGTAAGATGTGATGTAAAAACAAAACTATCTGGGATTTCCCTCCTGAGTGTTGTACAGAGTGAGCTCATCAAATAATCCTGGACTTGAGCGCAGGCAGCTTTACAGCCGGCAAAAAAAGATCAAATGTCATGGCTTTATAAGGTGATCGCATTAGGAGCTTGTCCAGGGTTGTGCAAAGGGACAAATGGTTGAGAGTATTTCCTTGCCACTAATTATTTCATCACGACTTCGAGCTGTTTTCCCGTCCCACTTGGGAGTTTCTGGTGAGGAGCAGTTGAGGTGTTGCGGTGCCCGTACAGAACAACCAAGAGATTGGTCACTTCCATGTAGGTTTGTGCCTCCTTTGTCTGCTGTTAAACAAGCTTTCAGAGGCAGGAGTGTGTGTGTATGGGAAATGCATTTTGTTGTACCCTAATAGGAATCCTTCACTGGTTTGAAAAAGGAGTCTTGTTCAGGCATTGGGAAATTGAGCAGGACACTTGGAAGAGCCAAAAATTGGATGTTTAGTAAATATCACTTGAAACACTTCAGAGAGTAAAGAGCTAACGTAGATTGATATAAACTTTCCCAAAGCTGAAAATTACTCATTTTCCTCTGTAAAAGAGGTGCAGGAATGCAGTCCTGAGTCCCTGTTAGAGCCTATTCCAGCTGTTCGGCCTCATTCTGCTGTTACTCCTCTGTCCTGCTTAGCCTTGCAGGCTGCTCCTGTCCCGGGCTCCCCACAGGCCTGCACCCCACCCGAGCACTCCCGCTCTCCTCTAGCTCAGTTGATCTCCCATTCCCGCTGACGCTTTGCAGTGCTAAGCTGAGCACCCCGATGCGTTTCAGTCCTTGCGTTCGTACAGGATCAAGCTCTGTGGTGTCAGCAGTTTGACTGAGAGTCGCTGTGTGCTGTCACAACATTCATCAGAGGGCAGCGGTTCAGGACCTGAGCCAAATATGGCTGTAGGAACATCTAGTGTATATTTCTGTCCTGCCTATTTTAACATGGTTTGCTGACATTTTGCCTGTATTCAGCTGAGAATTCTGAACTGATTGCCCACTAGTGGTACAAGCTTCTTGGAGTCTGGCTCCTCCAACCACGTGGATCTGACTGTTATGGGAAAATGCAAACAAGACAAGAGGAACAAAACCCACATTAGGATAGGAAGTGAATAATCACTCCTGGAGGAGGGAGAGATCAAGCCAAGCATTGGCTGTAGTTCCTCCTGGGTATTCCCGGAAAGGCTTTCAAATTAGAAAAACCTAAAAAGAGCTTTTCTGTTAACAATTTCAGAGTAGTTTGTGTTTAAAGTTGGGCGCAGAATGTGTTGTGTGTTTTGTTTTCCACCTTGAAGCTGTAGTTTGTGCAGATGGGGGTAAACAACCACGGATCACTCAGTAAATCTGGGTCCTGGAACTTCTGTTTGCAGGGAAGCTCAGTCCAGTGTTGGTGGTGAGGGCTGCGTGTGGAGGGAGGTCCCACAGAAAGTGCCTGGAAGGGAGTCTTGCTGCTGGTTGACATGGGAACAACCACACTGGAGTCCTAGTAGAGAGCTTTACAGCATGACCAGAGGCCTTCCTGGGGAGAAGGGTGGAAGGGGACTTGAAATACCCTAAATTATGAGTTAAGAAATGTGACCAAACTGTGCGAGTTCCTGGGTCTGAGTTAAAAACTGAAGACCAAAGATGTGGTGGGAGGTGCAGGCAGTGCTGTAAGATTCTTAAGAAAACGAGAATTTTGCTAAATCTTAATCAGATTGTGAGTAGTTTTATATTGTCTTTGCTTTTGCTCCTTGTTCAGAAATGTTACCACTTCATATTCCAGCGCTACCGCCTGGAACACTACACGATCTCCTCCAACTGGCTGGCTCTGGGGACTGTCTTTCTCTTTGGCCTTTTGTCGTTGTCACGCTCTGTTGCCTTATTCAGAGGTTGGTATTTTAGACTTGGTCTGTGTTTTCCTGGGTATTTGTCTTGGCAAAGCCCCTTCATTGGGGTTGCCAAAGTTTCGGTGCTTTCGCTATGGCAGCACTGGAGAAACAAGCAACATCGGCAGTTTGGATGCCGTTGTAGCAGGGAGAGGAATAAATTCTAATGGGGAGGTTTAGGGGAGATCTTAGGGAGAAATGTTTTCCTGTGAGGGTGGGGAGTTAGTGTTTTCCTGTGAGGTGACAGGGAGGTTGGAACTGGATGGGCTTTGGCGTCACTTCCAGCCCAAACAATTCTGTGATTCCATGTAAAACTTGTAATTAGGTGCATGGGTCCTTAACGGAGATGAATTAAAAATGGTCCTTGAGTACCTTCTTTACTCGGAGCCATTTAGTGAACCTTCCCACCTTGTCATTATTATTCTTCCTTGGTGGTAGCCCTTGGCAGGGCAGGAGAAGGCAAATAAAGGTGGTGGGGCACTTCTAGAAGGAGGGGGAGCTTTGGAATCCAGCTGCGTTTTGGGGCCAAGATCATTTATTCCAGAAGGTATTACTTAAAACCTTACGTACGAGCAATTTTTTTAGTCTCTCAAAAGCAACGATGTGAACACCATCTATTTCTTTAGCCTCGTTCACCACTGTCTGCCTCTGCCAGGCTACCACGGGCCCCTGGACCTGTACCCAGAGTTCCACCGGATTGCTACTGATCCCAGTATCCACACTGTGCCGGAGGGGAGGCCAGTTAATGTCTGCGTGGGCAAGGAGTGGCACAGATTCCCAAGCAGCTTCCTCCTGCCAGATAAGTAAGTTGTTTAGTGGAAAAGGTGCAATTTGGGGAAGTTCATAAGCAGGGACACTTCTCATCAGAAGTATTTAAGGGAGTATCTTCAAGACCTTGTGTCTCTGTTGACACCAGCATATCCAAAACAAAGGATTCTGAAGTTTGTCGTCAGGGATTACGTTGGCCACGAGCTACTGCAAATTTGTAGTGTGACTGTTCCCCTCGCAGGGCTGCCTGCCCTCGTGAATGATGTGTCCTTAGTTATGCTGTTGGTTTTCTCCACACAAAACGTTGCTAACTCCTGCCTTTTCCTGCTGGGATTTCTGACACTCGCAGCTGGCAGCTCCAGTTCATCCTGTCGGAATTCAGGGGCCAGTTACCAAAACCGTTTGCCAAGGGACCAATGGCCACACGGATCATTCCCACTGACATGAATGACCAAAACAAGGAGGAGCCATCTCGCTACGTAAGGATTATAGTCCTACTTTCTTTTCTTTCTCTTACTGTATGGATTATATTAGTATAATGTCTAGGATTAGGTCTCCCCATTTTGTTTCCCAGAAACCATACAAGTTACAGAACAAAAATGGGCTCTCTGAAGCACTTGGAAATTCCCTGTTTTTGTGAGTGGTTTCTGCTTGCCTGTTTTTCATTTAAAGACATAATAATGATAAAAAAAAGAAGCAGAAGGAGTAATAATTCCTAGTTATTGCGGTTTTGGGGTTAGTATAATGTGCTACTGTGATCACAGGAGAGCGAACTGAATGAGCAGTTTGAAATCCCCCACAGAAAATGTTCGTCACTGAGCAGGGCTTGAAATTTTCCTTTGTACTTCCCTTTCTTTTTATATATAAATGTATTCATCATGTTTGCAACTGAGGAGGAGGTACTTAATTTGGAACGTGGCTGGGACAATTGCGTCAGTGATTTCAATGGGAATCAGTTCGGATAACGCATACCAGTAACATCGATTTGTTCCTTTTCCTGGTTGTGTTGTGTCACCTAAACAAGAACAGTGCACACAGAATTACAGAGTCATGGAGTCATGGGATGGTTTGCGTCGCAAGGGAGCTCACAGCCCATCCAGTTCCACCCCTGCCATGGGCAGGGACACCTCCCACTGGATCAGGGGCTCCAAGCCCCATCCAACCTGCCCTTGAGCATGTCCAAGGATGAGCCAGCCACTCTGGGCAACCTGGGCCAGCACCTCACACTCTTACAATGAAAAATTTCTTCCTAATATCTAATCTAAGTCTTCCCCCTTCCAATTTAAAGCTATTCCCCCTCATCCTGTCATCATGCCCTTGTAAAAAGTTCCTCCCCACCTTTCCCAGAGCCTCTTTCAGTGCTGGAAGCTGCTCTGAGTTCTCCCTGCAGCTTTCTCCAGGCTGAACAACCCCAACTCTCTCAGCCTGTCCTGATAGCAGATGAGTATTTTAAATTATTGTCGGCTAACTTCTTTAATATTCTTTAGCAGGTTCAGTCTTAGCAGAGCACTAAACATTCTTTGTAGTGCGGTAGATATTTAGTCATCCTTTCTTTTTTGTCCTGTGGGTTGGATGAGAGAATCTGCCCAGAAGTGCATTGTCCTTTCTTCGTTCCCTTGTAGTGTCGCGGAGGTCACCTTTGGTGTGTCTTTCTGTGCACAGGTTGTTACTCCTGCCTAATGGAACAAGCAGGTGTCTGGTTTACTGGAACAGGTCTGTCCTGACTGGGGACAGTAGGTTAGTGCCTTCTTCACGTGGCTCGTGACCTGTTGGACGTGGGGCAAGTGCGTGTGATGCGCTCACAGAAGCAGAAGGAAGGCAGTGCCGTAACACAGGAGCCAACTGCCTGGGTAAAGTGGGGATCAGCCCTCTGGCTTAAAGCTCCTTTATTTTGAGCCTCATTATGTAGTTACTGGAAATGGGAAGGAGGCGTGTTCCCACCTGAGAGGAGCTGTCTGCTGCAGTGCATTTAATTTACGGAATCTTGTGCCGAGGGGTATTTTTAGCACAGACAGCTGGCTGGTGCGCAGCCTGTGACTAATGGAGCACAGCACACTCTTGTTGCAGGAGTGTTTCTTAATGTCACCTTACAATTTTGTTGCTTCTCCTGTAAGCAGAAGGAGCTAGGGCATTAGAAATAAGCTCCTAAATGTGTATTTTAAATGGGGTTTTGAGACTTTTATTTCTGATCTGCTAATAACGCCAAGAGAACAAGACCTTGCTCAAGTTTAGTGAGGTTATAGGTGCAAACATACCTGGATTTTTAAAAAGAAAAAAAGTTAGCAAGCACTGGCAAAAGAATCATCATAGCAAATAAATATAAATAGCGATAGTGTGTTGGTCATATAAAAGAGAGAAGACAAATGGTTCAGAAGGATTATCGGAGCCACACACAGCTTAGAACCAATTAATGGCTACAGAAAGAGACTGATCTCTCAGTTTCATGTATAAGTATCTATTGCTGCTTTGCTTGAACATTGAAGAGTAAATCTCTGTTTCTGTTGTTATGAGACACTTGGGAAAAGAGTGATTTGATCTTCTTGTTTTGCGATTCTTCCTTCCTTAATCATGTTGAACAGCACTTACCTTGTACTTGCCCTGCTGGGGAGATGCATTTGTCTCTGAAACTGCTAAGAAAGAGATAAGGAGTATTATCTCTTACAAAGATATATCCAAGCAGGAACAGTAGATAAGGCCTAAAAGCTAAAACTATCAAAAACTTCTGACTTCAGAGGAAGAATTTCAGTTACTTTATTTTCACTTCTTTTCCTTCATAGAATCATAGAATGGTTTGGCTTGGTTCTTCCCGAGATCTCACCACCCACATGTACTGGGAGTGCCAGCCCTTTTAGGAGAGCCTTTGGAATGAGAGAAGCTCAGTGCTTGAGGCAGTTACTTGTCTTTCCCTGAATGACTCTACAGTCACTTACAGAAAAACTTAGTTAGTGGCTTGGGAGTCTTTTTGCTAATGAGCCAGAACCTCTCTCAGGGCCTGGAATGTTCTCACATAGTGCAAGAAGTTGATTCCACATCCTCCTCAGCTGAGTTTCCTGTGGTGTAATTTCATTTGCTACTCAGTTGTGATGCCACAGACCCATCTGGTATCCACCTAATTAAATTGTTTTCAGCTTAAATTGTTACAATAAACCCCAAAGGTGCTGCAGAAAAGGGAATGCAAGCATGTCCAAGGAAGTCAGCAATAACATTTTGTGGGAGAGAAAACTTAAGTGTGGGAGTCCTCCAGGAAGAGTGTGAAGGAGTAAGACAGAAGTCGTCTTTGTAGCTGACTCTCTCTGGGGAGACTTAAGAGTGTCCTTCCAGTATGGAAAGGGGCTCCAGGAAAGCTGGGGAGGGGCTTTTCATTGGGGAGTGAAGGAATAAGACAAGGGGCAGTGGTTTTCAGCTGAAAGAGAGGAGATTGAGATGAGATCTTAGGGAGAAATGTTTTGCTGTGAGGGTGAGGAGGCCCTGGCCCAGGTTACCCAGAGCAGGGGTGACTGCCCCATCCCTGGAGGGGTTCAAGGGCAGGTTGGATGGGACTTGGAGCCCCTGATCCAGTGGGAGGTGTCCATGCCCACTCAAGGGTGGGACTGGATGGGCTTTGAGGTCCCTTCCAACCCAAACCATTCTGCGATTCCATGATTCTCTGATAGAAGGGCAATGGGGGGTGCTGTTAGCCAGAAAGGATGTGGGATATTCCTATAAGTGAATAGTACAGCCTGTCCATATCCAAGAGTGATCTCCCCAGCAGGAAGGAGAAGGTTGCATAACACAAGTCTCCCGAGGACATTGCCCGCAGCTCTTTTAGCTGCGAGGTCACACACACACAATTAATTTCTGTGATGTTGCTTCCTCGAATGCATTTTCATAATTTGGCAGGGTGTTGCCAAACATTTTGGTCGGGGCAGTGTGGTTACTTGCGTCACAGGCAGCTGATAAAGGCATGACTGTTCCGAGTCCACATGGTCAGAGAGGTGCAGCATGATGTCCATCTGCTGTGAGTGAGTCAGTGAGGCCCCTCGGCGCTGCGGGACGGGTTATCCGTGCACAAACCCACCTTCAGCTCTGCCAGACAACAAACTTACTCTACCGGATCTGTTTTCCATGATTCTGCTTAAGCCTTACTGCGTGATGACAAGTCCAGTAGAGCTAACAGAGTTGAGAGGTTTTGGAACTTGTGTAATCCTTGTGGATAACTCGTATTTGTCTGTACGTGTCCTGAGCCAAATGTGCTGGAATTGTGTGCAAATGATTGTAAATGCACTTCCAAAGAAGGCATGAAAAATTAGGTGAGCGAGAGGGATTTTTGCTGCAGAGCGTTGGCTGATGCCTTTTCTTACAGGAGGATAAACGGGAGCTTGAGGCACTGGCTCCCCTCAGCCTGACCTAGTGTGTACTTTTGTCTCTTAAGCAGTGGGTCAAACCTTTATTGTGTGAGCTTGAGTGCACGTTCGTTAGGGCCACGACAGCACCTACAGGGGGTGTTACCTGGCAGGGTATTTGGATATTTATCCATTACACACAGTTCACGAACACGGCAAACGAGTCCTGTACTTCCCAACAGCCGCGTTTAGTGTTCCTCCACTCTGCAGGAATATTCCTTTGAATGTTCCCTGACATAAGGTGCTCTTCTCGCTGTTGTGCATCCACTTTGGAGCAGGATTCACTAATTGCTGTTACAGGAGTAGTTACCCGTAGGTCATTCGAGATGAGAGGATATACTGGGAACTGCAGGAATCTGTCCTTTCCCGAGGTCTTATCCATGATTTGCAGGGGGGAAGGAAGAACAGGCTTATTAAATAACAAATTATGTGTGAGGAAAGTACATCATTAGAATTCAAAGTTATTTTGACAACTTGGAGAAAGGATCTGGAAAAAACCAGGGTGAAATATATGGACAGTGCACTTGACAGAAATAGTTCAGGGAAAACACGCACGTTGAATAGAAGCCTGTTGGGCACAAATCCTTTGGGAAAAGATCCAAGGGGGCCACAAATCATTGGATCAATACAAGTCAGTAATGTCACACTGCTGTGTAAAGAGATGAGCCACGCAGAGGGTTGTGTGCGCAGGAGGGTGTTGTGCAACTGCTGCTTTGCTGCTCGGCTTTAGCAAGTCCTTCATTAAAGTGCTACGTCCTGATGGATGTGTGTTCAGGATAGATGGGAGTGATTTGAGACCCCCAAGGGTGATCACAGGGGCAGAAAACATGGCTGTAGAGTAAAATGAGGTTGGAAAGACAAGGGGCATCTAGGGCTGGAGAACCTGCCATGAAGATGATGTTTCCCTTGTTCATGACATAAAACAAGTAGGAGCAGGCATGAACTGAGATAGAAAAGCATTCAGCGTAGACATCAGGAAACCTTTCTAACAACAAACATAGTTAAATCTTGCTTGGGCAGCCTATGGAGTCAGCATTTTAAGAAGTCTTTAATAGCTAATTAGACGACCACTAGCAAATACACCAACAGAATTGGTTCTGCTGCCTCAGGTTCTCCTCTGTGTCTTGAGGGTTCCTCAGTGAGAGAGCTGGCAGGGAGGGACCCTTGGATTCTCCTCTTATAACCAGAGTGGTAGCAGTACTTTGTATTGCCCCATGAAGGTTTTATTTGAAAGCTTTTAAAATATTTCATCGTGTGTCCTGCACGAAGCATTTTACCTCTTGCTGGAAACTTAACCCCCTTCTCCTCAATAAGTAACAGGCTGTATAAATGCCCACGTATGACCAGAAGCCTCCAGGAAATAAACCACAAGAATGTCTTCCTTTCTGCAGGTTGACATTTCCAAATGCCATTATCTGGTGGACTTGGACACAGCAGCCGAAACCTCACGGGAGCCAAGGTATTCCTCCAACAAAGAGGAGTGGATAACCATTGCCTACAAGCCATTCCTAGATGCTTCCAGGTATGCTCTACACCTTTGAGATGGGGGAGAAAGACTAGCAGGTCTGTGAACTAATTCTGCTCAATTATCCACTTGCGAAAGTAGCTGCATATATGGAGGTAGCACAGTATTTATGGCCTAGGTTGTTATTTTTAAGAAGAATCCTCCCTGTACCCTTCTTGCTGAAGTAAGGTTTTTTTGGTTTGCTTTCTAAAGGGTGTTTGTCATCTCCTCCCAACAGGCTGTTGAATCTACTGCCTCGTTGCAATCAAATCCAAGGCAGGTGTCAATCAGTCCCAAAAAGCGCGACCCTGACGACTTCTCACTGACTGCCTCCTCTCTCTGCCAGCATAGCTGGCAGAGAGAGGAGGCAGTCAGTGAGAAGTCGTCAGGGTCGCGCTTTTATGAGGCATCAGAGAACCCGTGGAAACAACCTCTGTTCGAATCTGTTCTTTATTAGTTCTACTGTGCACTGAACAATTGGCTTTTGTGCCTGAAAAGGGATTTCTGTCAGAAGCAGAGATCGAAATCGCTGTCCTCTGGGCTAACCTGGATGGAATCAGAGTTGTCCGAGTGGGAATGTTGTTACTACATTCCTGCAAATACCGATCCCCTCAGCTCAGGATGGTGATTCCGTCATTTAAAGCTCTGGTCGTGTTGCTGTCTTAGCAGGAGAGAGGTGAACTGGAAAAATCTTGGTAAAAAAAGTCTAACTGAGTTCAGTGCTCTCCTGTTTTCCATCTGAGACCTTATTACTTCCTAGGAATAGGACTCTCCAGGGAGAGGGGCTGGCAAAAGCAGTTGAACAGTGAGAAAGACTGATAATGTTAGAGCAACTCCCAGGAGCGCTCTAACGTTCCCAGCTTGCTGACACAAACAAGTTTTCTTGGCCAGGATTTGCAGAAACTGTGTTTTGCGAGAGACCTGCTGTTCCATTCTCCAGTGAGATGGCCAATGAGCCTCATTAATGAGGCTACAGAAGCGTCTGAGAGCGAGTTTGCCCCATTTGTGAGGAGAGAGTTGAGTCTGCAGCTGTGGCCTTACCACAGGATGGACCCAAGTGTTTCGAATCCTCTGTTTTCACACAGATTTTTGGGTTCATTCCTAATTTTTCCTGTAAGGTGTGTACACCCCTGACGCCATCTCAATCCTGACCCTGCTGCAGCCTGTGCTGCTGACTGGAATCGCTGCGAGGAGTTAAGCTGGAGCCAAATGTACTGCTCTGAACTGAATCCTTGTCACTCCTCACTGCTTTAATGCTGTTTCCATATGAGTCACGCTGTGACATTTTTTTCTCCCCCCACCTCCTTTTAAGGGGAAATCGATAGGATTAAAGAATTTCCCTTTTTTGCAGCTAACTCCGTATGTTCTGCCAAGCACAAATACCTGGCTGGTTCCTCAGGAATTTGCCTGGATACAGGGGTAGCTGTGGTGTTGCGACTCTGTCCTTCTAGGGGAAAGGCTGTCAAAGCGCTTCCTGCCAGACACAGGCTGGTAACTTATTCCCAGGCTTGGCAGTGAAAACCTGCGTAATCATTTTGATTGGCTATATGATACTGTGTGTTGCATTTAGATCATCAAAACTCCGGCTAGATTCCCAAGCTGAATATTTGCTGTTGGCTAAGAATCTCTCTGAACCTGCAGCCAAACCCCAGTCGCTCACTCAGTACCGGGATGTGGGTTTCTGTGTGTGGTCCTTCATGGCTGGCTGGGACCTCTGGAAGTCGTGGCTTGGCTTGTTGGAGCAAAGGTAGCATTTCACTCACCATGGAGCAGCAGTTGGTGAGGAGCTGGGAGTCACAGAAAGAACCTGAAACTTCAGAGCATAGTGACTGTGCTAACCATGAGATGCAGAGGCAGAGTCCTGGGTTGGGAAAGGCCGAGTGTTCTCCCTGAGACCTTAGAACATGTCACCTAAATGTGGGGAGGGAAGGAGAGCTTTCTGGCTGCTGTCTCCTCCTTAACAAAAGATGTTGTTTCATTGGTAGGAGACCGGGAAAGAAGAGGGCTTGCAGAGCATGTCCCGAGAGGAGATCAGGCAGTGAGATCCTTAGCCCTGCTGGTGTCGCCTGTCAACCTCCTCTGCTCCTATTCTTCTGCTGCTTGGAAATTCTCCATGCTGTTCCTTATCAACTCCTCACAGCTGGAGCAGAGGGGAGGTGTGGTGCCTTCACCAGTGGAGGAGGCCGGGTTGCCATAGCAGCAGGTCTGATTTCCATCCCTGCTGTTCGTACTTCCAGAGCTCCCGCAGTTCGGAGCGCTGAGCTCTGTCCCATCATCTGATCTTGAGCAGTCGGCAGCTCAAGTGCACAGTGCTGGGAAAGGACTAGAAGGGCGGGCGCTTACCTGGGGGTGTCACTGATGCTGAGGGACGAGAGATCCATCTTGTCACCCTGCTTGTCTGACACGTTTTCTGTTGCCCCTGAAGAACAACAGCAAAGCAAGGGAGAAGTGTAGCAGTGGGGACAGCTCCAGGACATCTCATGGTACAGTGAAGAGCAGAAAGAACAACCCTGCAAGGTCTGATCTGCCCTGGTTTTAGTCAGTGCATCCCAGCACTAGTAGGAAAATAGCGAGAGAAGGAGGGACAGCAGTGTCATGTAGTGAACTGAGTTGTGAGGGATGCTGCCGGTGTGGATTTCAGGTCTGCAGCTCCGTGGCTGCACAGCAAGGAGCATTTGGGATTAAAAAAACCCCATCAGACGCCTCCCCACCCAACCGCAAACTCCAGCCCTTGTTCTTTGAAAAGAAATGACCTCAGCAGTTCAATTCGCTCCTGTTGAACCAGAGGCTTCTGGGACTCGCTGCGAGTCTCACATTGACGTCAGCAAGTGCAAATGTAAATCTCAACTGGCTCTGATAAATGGTGCTGCTAATTGAATTAGAGAGCACTTCAAGCCACCAGCTAATTATGCTCCTCAGGAAGCTGCTTTGTCCAGGTCCATTTAATTCTATATTGGCTGAGCGCTCCAAATCTGGCACAGAAAAGGGGAAATATATTACAGCTCCCCACTGAGGAGCACATATTTTCCAGCTCTTTAGGCTGAGCCGTCTGCTTGCTCCGAATGCTTGGGTTTTCCATCAAAAAATGTATTCTTAGTGCAAAATTAATGATCGGTCATCATGTTCTAGCATATCATTACCTCAGTTTGATAAGAGAATCTGTCTTGTTCCCTTTAATGGTGCTTTCTTCTGTGTCACATGAAGTGTTTTCCCTACCTTTGTTTTACAGGTTGCTAAATTGCTTCTTCAGTGCATGGTTGGTACAAAATTTAACACCTGGTAGTGCAAATGTTAATGAGTTTTCAGAGAGCTCCGATGATGAGCTTCCTCTGTGTGTGTAGTTAGAAGGTATTTAGGTCCTTTCCGCAGAGCGGAGATTCAACTTCCCTCTGCCTCTTCTTCCTGCCGTTCCTTTCCCTTCATCCTTCCCAGGCTTCTTTCTGAATTCTGCTGTCTGTGGGGTAAGAAGTTTGAGTTACGGGATGCAGTTAGGAAGAATCTCCCACCAATACACGGATCTAACAGCTTCCTTTCCATGTCAATGAGCTTGACAGAGGGACTGGAACATCTTCACTCAGCAGTCCTTCTTCCCACTCCAGAAGAGCCTCCACTGGTACTGGGAGAGCACGGCTTTTGAGTTGTTTGCACCTTGAGTCCAATGGGTACTTTGCAGAAATACACTTAAAAATGACATTGTGGTTCCAGCTATGTTGGCCTAGTAGTAACTGTGCTTCTGTCCTAACTGGGAGCTGCAGTCGCTCACCTAGAAACCAAAAAAATGGATCATAATTTCCCAGAACGTGGGATGTCTCATGCCTGGAGCACAGCAAGGGCTGGGCAGAATTTGCCTGTTGCCTGTTTCCAGCCTGGAGCTGCAGCTGGAGGAGCTCTGCTGCATCCCTGTTCCAGCAGCGTTGCAGGAGACCCTTGGCTTCCCAGCTTGGAGTGATTGAGGCCCTAATCTTGCTGCCTGAATGCTGCTGGGGAGCTCTGTGCTGATTAAGGCTGCACACACTGCCAGTCTCTGGGTGACAAATTTAGAAGCGAATGCAAATAGAACATTATATATATATTCCCTGTCATCTGTCATCCCAGCCCCTTCCCTGTGCCATCTGTTGTCTGAGGTTGAGGAGCCTGACAAAGGGAGGTGACGGGAGGTAAAGACTCCCTGTCTGAATTTAAAGCACTGTCATGACTTCCTGAGCATCAGCAGCCGCCGTTCTCCCATGGCCGAGAGCAGCACCCGGGGCTTTGCTGCTGTGTAGTGACCAGCAGCAGAGAGAGCAGCCTTGTGCTTGTGTCCAGTCGGAATCCTTTCAGTGAGGAAGTTGCTGCTGGACAAATACGAGAGCTGAGCTGACAGCAGTGGAGCAGAGGTGTTGCTGCTACCATTTACAGTGCTGCATTCAGGGGGTGAACTGGGTGCTGTTGTCTGACTGCTGTCAGCTCCACGTCTGGACCAAGCGACTGGCAGCATTCTCAGACTGTACTCGGGACCTCAGCCATCGGCTGAAGCTGCCGCCTTCCTCTCTCTGTCCCTGAGCTAAACCACACAAGGCTAATTCAACCAATTACTTCATCTCAACCCAAGCACACACCCTGAGCTCTGGGGAATTGTGCTACTTTCTGTCGCTTTCTTACAACTTAGCAGCAAACTGGTGCTCTACCTTGTTTCTCTTTTTTTTAAACAGCATCCCAAGCAGCTTGAACACAGTTGCTTTTTCTTGGTTTTCTTTCTTTTGTTGTTCTTCGCTAAAGGGAGTTGAAGTGAGATCCCACCACTCATGAGAGCAACCACAGGAGCAGTGGTGGTTGTCAGGCTGAGAGGAGGAGATGCCGCAGTAAGTTCAGCAGTGACATGATGATCATTAACCACGTGAGATGGAGGAAGGAAATCAAGCACTTGCTTTCAGAAGGATGCCTTTGCTTCCAGTGACTGGAGGGAGGGCTGGCCTCCAATTTCCAGGCACAAGGAAATGACAGCTGTAAAAAATGTTCCTTGTTCAGAATACACTGAAATTACCATCTTCTGCCTAGTTATTTGCTCCTAAGAGATTCTGCTTTGAATGCGTTCCCGATTCCAGCACCTCAGGAATTCACAAAGAGCAACTATTTCCAGTGATTCTTTTATTTAGGAACTTTGCTGGGCGTTTTACAATTTGTAAGCGGCCTAAGTATTATCACTTTTTGTTCTTCGAAGTGGAGCAATCAGCATTTTTCTCTCCTGAAGCGCAAGCTGAGTATTTGGCAAAAAATAGGCTTAGAGATGCTGGATGCTGAAAGGAGGCAGAATCTCACAGTAAGAAGCGGGAGTTGTAAATTTTAGGAATTCAGACTTGCTTAGGCTCTCTGAGGGTAGACAATACTTTCTGCCTCCATTTTCTCTCTCCCGTGTGGGGAGAATATTGCTTTGTTTGCCTGAATTGGGGACATTTCAACTGAAAAATGCCTTCCTTGCTCTGTGCTGGTGTGAGACCTTAAATAACAAGACCCTGCTGCAGAGTGGAGCTCTGCGAACACCAGTAACCATCACTGGTCTTTACTGGATGGTCTTTAACTTCAAGATGCAGGAGGTCAGGAGCTGCTTGTTCTTACATGAGTTTCAGGCTCTCTAAGAACCCTGGGAGCCTCTGGGGAGATGCAGTTCTCGGAGGCAGTTCCTGCCATTGTGTTTTCAGCTGCGTTTTTGAAAGGTATCCAGTACCGCCTTACAATAAGCAAACAAAACACAATTCATCTTGCTCCTGAAAAAGTGACTTGCATGGGATGTCCAGACCCTTGGCTGTGCTGCCAGCAAAGCCGTGTGGATTGCAGTGACCAGTGAGGACAGGCTGGATCCGTGTGCCACCCCTGACCCCGCAGGGAGCTGCAGGTCAGTTTGGAGAGCTGCTGCGGCTGCTTCTCCAGCCTTTATGCTGATGGGGTTAGACTCGTGTCTCTCCAGAGCTGACAGTCTACCAACAAGTTGATCTTTAAGAAAGAAACTTCAGTGTTGGGGAAGCAAGACTCTGCCTCAGCCCTTATTTCATTAAGTTGCTCACATTTTTGAAGCTTCTAGCAAAGTTCACTGCTGCTGAAGGATGTTCATCTGAAGGATGCTGGAGAACAGGCCCTCTGAGGAGCGGCTGAGAGAGCTGGGGCTGTTTATCCTGGAGAAGAGGAGGCTGAGAGGAGACCTCATTGCTCTCTACAACTCCCTAAAAGGAGGTTGTAGAGAGGAGGGAGCTGGGCTCTTCTCCCAAGGGACAGGGGACAGGACAAGAGGGAATGGCCTCAAGCTCCACCAGGGGAGATTTAGGCTGGAGATTAGGAGGAAGTTTTTCACAGAAAGGGTCATTGGTCATTGGAATAGGCTGCCCAGGGAGGTGATTGATTCCCCTTCCCTGGAGGTGTTTAAGGCACAGGTGGATGAGGTCTTGAGGGACTTGGGTTAGTGTTTGATAGGAATGGTTGGACTAGAAGATCCGATGGATCCCTTCCAACCTGGTTGTTCTATGATTCTATTTGTTTGCTTCACATTTAAACCTGGTTTTTGTTATTAGTTTGCTCGGTAAGAGAACGCATGCATTTAAAATGTGCTCAGCTAGCACAGCTCCAGCAATTAGCAACCAAATAAAAGGTACTAATTTGTTGCAGCCATTAAACCCTCCGTGCTTGAATAGTCCATTGGTCCAATTGTTGCAAAGTGCTGTGAAATGCCAGCTCCCAGCACCAGTGGGGCCGCAGTGAATGCTGGCAGCCTGCAGCAAGCTGCTCTGTAGGTTTAGAGCAGTCCAGCCCTCTTTAATTCAATACCCTCACCAGCAGATCAGCACAAGAACAGCGCTTCAACATGCCAGTGCCCATCAAAGCTTCTGTCGGCCCTTCAGACACGTGTGGAGGAACAGGCGGCCAGAAAGAGTGGATAGAAAAGAGGAGATGCCAGGAGCTAAGTGCAGCCTCGCTAGCTTTCACCTCCCTGAGGAACGGGAGGGCTGCCTGTCTGTCTGATCCCAAAGGCCCATAGGGCTGTTCTGGCTGCTTTTTGGATAGTGATACCTAGGATCTGAGTTCCTTTCCATGATTACTTCATGCCCTCTCTCCCCTTCATCCTACGAGGATGGACAGTGGGCATGATGCTGCTCTTAAACTGGTGGTGCTGGCACAAACCAGCACTGGTCCCACTGACAAGGGGAAAACGGGACTGGGCTGCGTGTGCCCGAAGCGTTAGTGTTCCTTGTGCCACTGACTCAGCAGCCCAGATCTTTTGCAAAGCCTCATTCGTATCGTTTTGAACACACTGGCTAAGGGACACTTAATGGATGATTTGTCTTTCCTTTCTGGTTTCAGGTCCTCACGGCTGCTGCGTGCGTTCTACATCCCTGTCCTCTCAGAACAGTACACGTCGTATGCAAACTACACTATTCTGAAATCCCGGAGGTCAAGGCAAAGCAGGAAAAAAATGGGAGGCTAGCAACACACCTTGCAAACCCCAAAGCATCTGCTGGCACTCTTGAACACCTGCCTAAGCCATCTTCAGTTCCCTTTTTGAAAGATTGTGCTTGTGTGATTCACTAATAAAAATTTCCCATGAAGTGATTCCACCCTGCAAGCTTCCAGCTGTAGGAAGGGTGCATCATCTGCTTTCGGTTCGCAGTGTCAGGGCTCGGCTCTGCCTACATGGAACAGTTTGGTAAGAAACCATTTGAAAAGCCAGCAGCCACCTACGGACGTATTATCCCTGCTGCTCCCTGTGTTATTATCTATTGCACCAGAAAAGAGAGAAATGCGAAGTAAAAAGGAATTGACAGTGTGAGGTTCTGCTCCAGGTTGCAGTGGGGAACAGGGAAAATCCAGCTCAGCCTCTCTCTTTGCTCCCATGTTCCATCCTTATCTGCCTAAGCAGTGCTGACCTAGGGATTTTTTTTTCAGGTAGCAACATTTAGGAATCTTCTTTTCTTTAAAGAAAAAGGAGGGGGGATGAAGAAAACACCTGAGAGACAATTAACTGAAATGCACTCAGCCTCAAGGAAGGAATAGCGAACAGCAGCGGAACAGGCTGAAGTTGGTCTGTCCAGGAGACACTTTCAAGGATAAACCTGTGCTTCTGGGAGAAACCTCCTCGGTCTTAGGAGCTGAGCCAATCATCTGTTTTCATGGGACCAGAGTGTTCTTGTTATCTGTGAAACCATGGGTTTGTTTGCTATTTATAATAATTTTTTTAAAGATAACCTGTAACATCCTTTCAATTCTAGACTACAGCACTGTAAAACCTCTGGAATCTTCCAGAGAGAAGAAGGATTGATTTTTTTTTTTGTCAGTTCTGTTTCCCCAAATAGACCTTGTGTGTTGCATTGGTTCAATGTGCTTCGGAGCAATTCTGTATTTATTGTATGTCTGTTTTTAAAACGTGCAGTATCACAGGCTGGATGGGGTTGTTTTCCCTCACATCCTTGGAACTCTTTGGGGATAGGATGGAGCAGAGAGGAAGCTCCTTCTGCAAAAAGGCTGCAGAAGCTCTGTGGCTGCGATTAAACTGGTCTGTGCGTGCAGTGCCAGAGCTTGGGGACCGGGAAGCAGGTTTGTATGGTTGGAAGCTGTTGGGATCCAGACAGAAAAGCTCGTGCTGCTGAGGATGGAGGTGTTGGCGCAGGCACCGAGCGCAGCTGCAGGTTTATAGCAGGGCAGGACGGGAAGGGCAGGCTCTGATCCAACACGGTGCTACGGAGTGGGACCTGGATTCACTGTGTTTCATTAAGGAGGGTGTTTTTTAAATGGCATTGAGCTCTGTTGGAGAAACAGCTTATAAAACAGGGTAAGAGGTGCTTTGCTGTGCGGATGGTTACAGTGTGGAGAATGCGGCTCTCTTCCATTGCACCCCCACTGCATGGAGGAGCAGGTTGAAGCTGAGGCTCTGAATTCAAACTTTGATGGCTTGAGGAAGCATCTGTGGTTTCTTAAGTTTTGGCTGTCTTCAGAGAGATGGATTTCGCCCTTCAGTAAAGTCAAACGTGGAACTTCTAGGTTTGCAGGCAGGCATCGGTGTCCTGGGGGTGTTGGTCTGGAAGGTCAGAGTCGCTTTGCAGGTCACTGTAGTGTCTGTGTTCACAGTATTCCCCTCGCTCCCTCCCGCCAGCTCTACCCCTCATAAAACTTCTCAAGTGTTGAACAGGGCTCTACAGTGCCAGTTAATCAAAACCAAAACTTTTGCCCTACGTGCTGCCTCTCCCCTTGGTAAGCCGTGACCTTAAATCAAATAAAGCAGCAAATGCAGTTAAAGTACCTGTTGCACCCCTCTCAGGCGCCATCTGTGGCTGTTCCATCTTGTCAGAGTCCATGATCTCATGTTTAATGTGAAAAGACGGTACAGTAAATATCCATTTGAAATGACTGCGGGTGCTCCACCTTCCTTTCCTGTTTGATTGCTGTTTCGGGGATGGTGGTGGGAGACTCATAACTTGACATTGGGAGTGTTTTCCAGAGGAACGGGGCAGTGTTTGGGTCCTGGTAGGAAGTGCCAGTGCAACTGCAGGCAGCGGTCGACTGCACAGCTCAGCTTTGCAGAGCTTCAAGCGGAGACACGGGCTCCTTTTGGCTGCTTCCCATGGTGGAGGAGTCAGTTCTCTGCTTGGAGAACCTGCAGGCTAAGGCAGAGAAGAGAGGTTTGTTACTCATTGAGGACAAAAGTGAATCACGTTTTAATTCTGTTTTCAAGGGGAAGTTGTGAGTCTCAGTGCTGCAAAGATCTTGACCCACCAACTCATTCAAGGTCCCACATGGAGTCTGCCTATAAGTAGCTTTTTATATACTCTCTGGAACAGAATTAGTGTTCCTGGCAGCAGGTGAAGGAGCCAGGGCCTTCCCTTTAGTCCTTGCTAAGGAATAATTGTCATGGATTCACTACCTGGCAGCCAGAATGTAGCACAGAGGCAACCCAGCAACCCCAGCCAAGAGCTCTGGTAACAAGGAGGTGGAGTCGCTGCTGTCGGTGTTTCCAGCATAAAGACTGTGCCATGGGTGAGATTTCTGATGGGAAAGGCTCAGGCTTCCCTCATCTTTTCATTATTCACAAGCTGAGGCGGTTGCACTCCCTTTAGCTGGATGAAGGATCTTGCTTTTTGAATGCAGATGGGGATGCAAAGAGATTTGCACCAAAAGGTGGAGCTGCATCCAACAAAAAACATTTTTAAAGGCATTTTGTAGTTTGCTTTTCTGCTTTTGTTAGCAAGCTTGAGGGAGGGGGCTTCTGGTTTTGGTTTGGGTGGTTTTTTCCTGTCCTTTTTGCTTGGACCCTAATTAAAGCAAAGGTGTGTTCTCATTGTGAAGAGGCAGGTTTGGGACAGCTGATTTGTGATCTCTCTTGAAAAAAAAAATAAATAAAGCCTTGTGGTTTCTGAGCTTGTGGGTAAAGGGTCAAACCACAAATTGCTGATCTGCCTTAGCTGGATTCCCTGCCTGGAGAGAAAGGGTCCAAACCTGTTGGGTTGCATGGAATTGGGTAGGCAACGCACCTCTTTCTGCCTTGTCTTTGGAGGAAGGGCTCCTTGTATAATTCTGGCTGGTTCTGAGGAAGAAGGTGCCTACAGTGCTTAGTTGTGGCCTTAATGGTAACAGCTCTTTCCCTCCTACTTGCGCTAACCTCAGAAGCTGCTATCTTAGTATCTGAGTCCACCCCACATGCAACAAAAGGTTTGGAGTTAGTAGGTTGTGTGGGGTTTTTTGTTGCTGGAAAAGGGCTTAAAGTAGTAGTGGAGGGAGGCCCTGGCAATGAAATTCTGGGGTTCAGAGTTCCCAGCTCTCCAGGCACTGCTGGAGGAAAGAGCCATGAATTTCTTTCCCCTCCAGCCGCTGTCAGAACCTGAGCGTCATCCCAGCCCTGCCGAGATTCAGTGCATGTTCTCGTGAATAAGCGCACGTCTCTATCTGCTTTCCTGGAGAGGTACTAATGAGGCCTCATCTGTCTGTTTTGCAAGCTCCAGCCGTGTCTGCTAGCAGCAAAAAACGCTCAGGATGGGCGAGCAGAGCAAGAGAGCATCCCAGCCCAGCAGGATTCTGGATCCGTGCAGTCCTGCCCAGCCCTGATCCAGAGGGTCAGTGCGAGTCTGCAGGCAGGACGGGGCAGAGGGATGTTCTGTGGGATCAGTGAGGAGGCAGGGGCTGAGCCTGGGATGCTGCCTGGTCTCTGAATAAGTATGTGACTGGGTGCCTGACCAGAAAGCAGGAGCCTGGTGGCCTCCTACAGCAGTCACTCACTTGTCCTGTAACTCCACGAGTCCTGCTTGCTGGGTGAATTACTGGGTAAGCGTTTAAACCTTATTGACCAAACAGGCTTCAAACAAAGCCTTGTTCTAGAAAAGAACAAGGCTCTGGCCTTCTCCAGTTTCCAGATGTCCATATTGCGCTGTTCTAGCTCTTGTCCTGCCTGGAGTGAGCGAAGAGGCATCCTCTGGAAGTTTCCTGTGTTGAAACGGGCTGGTTGGAAAGAGGAGCAGGGCGGAGGGCAGATCGCCGCAATTATTCTGCCTCGGAACATGCTGTCCAGGTGCTGCCCTGCGCTGCAGAGCCCAGCCCTGTTTTCTGCCTCGCACAAAGAGGAGGCTGTTTTGACCTTTCCTGTTTTTAATCCTCCCTCCAGGCTTGGCTGGGGAAGCTGCGCTTTCAACACCTCACGTTGAGTCAGCAAGAAACACCAGCGGAGCCACTGGATGTGGTGTTAGAGGTGAATTCAGAAGCAGTTGCTCACACTGCCAGGTCTGGTTTGAGACCAGCCCAGCAGCGGCTACCTGCAAGGCGTGGGGTTTCGCCTTGGGTTTGAGGACAGGTGCCTTTCCACATCCCTGATGTTCTTTCCACTGCTGTAGAAGGCAGGTGCAGTCCTCGTCTGCATTTCGCGGTGCCTCGCCCCGTGGGTCCCTGGACTCTGCTCAGAGCTGCAGCAGGGGTGAGAAACAAAAGAGGAGCAGTTATCTGATTCCTTGGCTTCTTACCTTGCTGTATCAAGGCAGGGAGAGTGTAGTTGGCCTTCCCTGGGAGGAGGCTTTTGCGCTTCGGCACAGCTCAGTTTGCTCCTGCATCTCTGCTGCCTCTGGCTGCACCTCTGAAGGGACAGAACCTGCCTGGCTGGAACCTCCTGCCTCTGGGCTCAGGGTCTCCTCTAACTCACTTCTTGCGAATACGCTCTGAGGACAGGCAGGAGCGTTCCAGCAGCTTTATGCAATGCTGTCTGAATCATGCAATAAACAAGCCCAAACCCTATTATTAGACTCTGGAAACTGCTGCCTTAGAGACAGGTTTGCTTATAAATATCCATTATTTTCTCTCTGGCTCTTCGCTAGGGAAGCTGGCAAGAAAAAGAGATCTCCGCTTCTCCAGAATCTGCCTTCCCCTGCTGCTGTTGTTGCTTCTTCCCACCTGAGCTCATCCTCCTTGCTCTTTCGGTCTCCGAAGTTCTGGCTGTGCTAATGAGACATCTGCTCCAGCATCAGCAGGGCAGCAAATGCAGCTATTTTGGAGGGGGGGCAGGAAAACACAAGAAATAAGGCCCTGGGCAGAGCCTTTGCCAGGCTCCCCGCAGTGCGGAGGTGTGCGAACCAGCTGCTCTGGTGGCTCCAGCACAAGTCTTGGGTCCAGATCCCAGCTCCCTGCGTGACTGTGAGAAAGCCCCAGTGCCTCATGAAACGAGGATGACAGTGCTTCCTTCCCCTGCCTTGTGTGAGGATGGATGGGTGGGTGTAAGGCTCTCCAAAATTCAGTGGAAATGCTGACTTCGATACGCAGGGCTCTGCATCGCACAGGCTGTCTCGTAGTGTGAATACACCTGGTCTAACAGCACTGCTGTCTCATGCAAAGCTGTGAGGTTTCCCATCCAAATGAACCAGAAGCCGTCTCCTCACGCCAAACCTACCCAGCACAGGTTCCCCTGTCCCTCTGGCCTGCCTGCTGCTGCATTCTCTGCCTCTTTCAGCTGTTTGGCGCGAGTACTTTTAGCTGTAGGGTGCTTTTTCTTCCCTTGACAAACTGATTGTGTATTTTGTGCGCTCAGTATTTGCTCCAGGGAACTGAGTTCAGCTTTCTGGCAGTACCTGCCCTCCTGAGGTAATGCTCTGCTTTGCATAAAAGCTCCAGAGCTGCTCAGAGTGCAGCCTGTGTCACTCTGTGTGTAAATGGAGCAGGCACGGAACAGCCAGGACACGCCGTAGGCTTGGAGGAGGGATTAAGGTGGTGTTTTTAAAACATTTAGTGAAATGACCAGCTCCCCTCCAGGCGACATTGCTGTTAAGGGTGTGGGGAGGGCTGGTGTGGGAGTTAAAATCTCAAACCCGTTTGTTATTCTTTCTCTAGGTGACTGTTGCAGCTGTTTCTTCCAGCTAAGCCTGGCAAAAGAGGTCTGAGCCAGGCTGGGCAGTAGAGCCGGCAGCACACAGCTCTCTTTCTGCATCCCTGGGGTCACTGCTTCTGCTTTCCAGAACACACTGTTCCTCCTTGTGGTTTGAGTAGCTTCTAGAAAGCCTTTCCCCGAGATGGTTCTCTCTCTGCGAGGCCCTCAGGCTGTAATACAGCCTGTGTGTGTGTGCGTCGGAGCATCCCACCAGTCACTCGGGTCTCCTGGTCCATCAGACAAGGCATCTCTGGTAAGGAAGCTCAGAGCTGGCTGTGGTGTGGAGCAGCCTGAGCCTGCGTGATATGGTTGGACTCGATGATCCGGTGGGTCTCTTCCAACCTGGCTGTTCTCTGATTCTGTGCCACAGGGCTGCAGACTTCTCCCCCTCAAACGCTGGGTGAGAGCAGGGCGCCTGCCTCAAACCCTGCAACCAGTGGAAAAGTTCCGAGCGTGTGTGCCTGTTGAATTCCTCTGCGAGCTGGATTGGTGCCCGGTGCGGGGAGACCCCCCTGCGGTGCCCGCAGAGCCTCTGCTATGCTTTCCAGATTGCTGCAGACATTTAAAGAACCAGGCAGGGTGGGAGATGGAGATGCTGAACAGAGAATGAGGAAACTTGATGCCACTCGGCTGTGCTGAGATTTTCCCTTCTCTCTTGCCCGGGGACTGCTGGTGGCCCCTCTGCTGCTGCACACAAGTGGTGAGATGCTGACCCAGGGCCTTCTGGCAAAGCAAGGCCCTTCCTGTTCTTAAAGCAACCCAGAAAACTTCCCTGCCTAATTGGGATTATATCTCCTTTTTCTCTAGAGAGTCGACACTTATTGACAGATAATCCGTGTCTGTAAGGAAAACTCATGATTAATTGTTTCCTTTCCGTTCTGCTCCCTGTCCTCTATCTTGCAGAATTTGCTAGCAGATCTATCATCTTTCTGACAATCCAAAATAAATACTTGTCCCGATGTGGGAGCTGCTGCAGAATCCAGGGCTGTGCTTGACTTTCCCAGCAGACCCGGAGCTGGGGGTCGTTGTGACGGAATAGATGAAACCCTCACTGACTTTTTTGGCCCCAGAGAGGAACAGCTTTATGGCAAACAGGGAAGGAACGGGTGGTCTGATCGCTGTGTTGTGTGAGAATGTGGAGAACAAGGCAGAACTGCAAATTGTAAGGCCTTTTCCCCTTTTTTTTTTTTTTTTTTTTTTTGACATCATAAAAACTCCTTGGAATTTTGGCCAAGGCACATATTCCATGGTATTCAGTCAGGGAGGTATTTTGTCCTAAACCCAGGGAAGAAAAGATGACAGGGTGCTCGCCAACGGGCTCGGGGTTAGTGGTGCTGCCTCTGAAATGTCAGGTTTGGTCTGACTTGCCTGCTGCGTTAATGATCTACAGGAATAGCAGCCTGTGTGCCTCAGCTCTCATTGTGAGCTGATGATGTCTGTGAGTCAGATGACTCCAGAGCTGTGTTACAGCCCCTAAAAGCTGCCCTTTGACTTTGGCTTTCTGGGAGCCACCACCTAGGATGGTCCAGTTACACCAGTAAAGAACTGGGCAGGAGAAGGACTGGGAATGTTAGCGTTTTGCATAGGAATGGTTGGACTAGACGATCCCATGGGTCCCTTCCAACCTGGTTGTTCTATGATTCTATGATTCTAGTGAACTCACGGGTGTATTTCTGTGGACTTTGTAGCTAAGAGCGAGGTGATGAAAATCGTCGATGTGCTTTTACGCTTGGTCTTCGTGCCCTAAATAGCTCTGGCCAGCTCTCCGGCAGCTGACGGAAGTGCTGATGGTGCTTGGGCAGCAAATACTACCGAGGAAAGCTGGTGCAGGCAAAAGCTGAGCCGTCCAACCTCTGGAAAGGACTCCTTGACAAAAGAGAGCAGAGTGGGGTCCGGAGGAGGAGCTGGGTTTAGTTTAGCTCTGCTGGAGCTCTTCTCTTTTCTGGCAATCTCTTGCAACCTGAAAAGAGGTTCTGGTGAGGTGGGTGCTCGTCTCTTCTCTCAAGTAACAAGTGATAGTCTGAGAAGAAATGGCCTCAGATTAGATCTCGGGAACAATTTCTTCCCTGAAAGGATTCTCAGGCACTGGGTCAGCTGCCCAGGGAGGTGGTGGAGTTTGTGAAGGGATTTAAAAGATGAGCAGATGAGGTGCTCAGAGATGGTTTAGTAGAGCACAGGTATGGTTGGATTGGATGATCCCAAAGGTCTTTTCCAACCAGAAAAGAAGCTGTTCTATGGTTCTTTGTTCCAGCTCTGTGCTCATCCTCCTCGGTGAGACAGGGAGGTGTGCCCAGAGCCCAACCTTTACATCGTGAGAATTCCTTCTGTGTTTTTAAACCTGGCTTTCTGGAGGCTGCAGCTAGGCTCTGAGATTCTTTTGCTCACAAACAGAACCATTATTCAGATCAGCCGTCCAGTAACACCTTCCAGACCTATTTCCTAAGAGACTTTCTTGTGTTTTGTCAGCCCCGTGTGCTCATGAACTTGTGAGAGCTCCTCCTCTGTGCCAGAAGTGCCCTCACCAAAAGGGAGGATGAGCTGGCTTTTTCCAGTTAGCCAGTCAATGTTTACTCTTCCAGGCAAGCTGTTAAGATGCTGTTGCTCTCTTGTTTTGGTATTTGTTTCTCCTGTCTTGCTGGAATATTGCCCCAAAGTCTCCCACACTGGCAGCTCTTGTTTGTGCAGCAATGACACGTGGGCGTTCGTAAGAGACAGGGTGGTGGGAGCCTTCCAACCATTGCCAGGTCATGTTTGCATTTGCTGTTCTGAGTGTGGAGTGTGTTTCAGCCCATCTGCTTCAAGAAAGGCTGGAGTTTGGGAAGAGAAAAGCCACAGGATAATTTATTCAATCCCAAGGTGAAATCTTGCTTCCACTGAAATCCATGAGAAAGCCCTGTTGACTTCAGTGGAGTTAATTTCCATCCTGTGTTATCAGGACAAAGCTGTCCCAGGTCTGGTTGTGGCAGTTCCCCGTTTCCTCTCTGTGTTTTTGGTGTCGCTGCATCCTGGGGAGCAGCCCTGGAGTTCCCCAACCCTCCCTGGCAGCTCCCCAAAGCAGTGACTGAGCAGATAACAAAGAGTGAGGCACTATCGCTGTGAAAATGAGGGGCCAGGCTTTGGACTTGCAGCTGGATGATCCCAAAGGATGAGATTCCTGCTAGAGAAAGGGAGCAGAGAGGCCCTACATTGAGAAAAACTCCTTTGAACGCGTCTGGACAGATCAGTGCAGACAGATTCCCCCTCTGATACCGTCTTCCTGGGCAGTTGAGGTGTGAGCTGGCAACTATATAGAAAACATCTATTAAGTTAACGAAGTGTTGCACTTGTAGTTTGCTGAGACAGCAGTTGGGGCGGTTCTGGAATAGCCAGCTCATTCTTACTGGTCTCCTCTACCCGTCTCTTTATCTTTACTGTCTTGTTTTGGTTTTTAAGACACGACATTTCATTTAGGACCAGGTCTGACAGGTTACTCTTGACTCGAGCACCATCAGAGTCAGCTTGGCTGCATTTTTCTTCCCCATCGAGTCCTTTGGGTGTGCTCTGTGGCCATGCTGAGCGCTGGTGATGACAGCCCCGCTCTTGCATTGCTTCCTCGCAGCGGAAAGGAAACAAAGATGCTCCCTTTAGCTTTCTTGGGAGCCCTGCTAGACAACCTAAGCCCTGTCTTAATGGGTTCTCTGTGTGTGCACCCCTTGGATGAAGCTTTTCACTGTAAGTCCTTGGTCTAGCAGTCCTCTCTCGTTATTTTCAATAACACTGACACTTAATTTCCTTATTACTGCAATTTCCTATAATCCTCAAGCATGTTTTTAAGTGAGGAGTTCCATCTGCTGCCCTACCTTTCGCCGCGCTTTCTGCTTCACTAACAAGAAGCCCGAAGACCTTCACCGTGCAAATTATTTAGTTTGTCCAAGTTATTTGGCTCCAGTAAGAAACTTTTCTCCTCCACTAGCAAGGGGAGGCAGCACGGTCCTTAATTGCATTCTGCAACTTAGCCAAGTGAAATCCATCCTTCTGCCCTCAGAGCTGAAGCCAAAACTCCCACCCCCCGCGGGTCCCTCGTGCTTTGGTGCTCCTCGCGGAGTGAACCTGTTTCCAAGAGCCTGTCTCTCCCGAGATTTATAACCACTGGGATGGTTTACTTGATGGAGAAGATTTAAATCTCTTGTGCGCAGGAGAGCTGCGCGTTGTTTTGAAGGTTGCCTTGCCCTGGTTTATCTTTATTTAAAGGTCCAGGTGGACAAAACTGGAAAGTGAGGAAGGACAAAGCTGCCCTGGACGGTTCTCGAAACCACATCTCACTGGTGTGCATCGTGTTTGTGGCTCAGTGCAAGCCCCTGGCTTGTGATTAATGGCACTAAACTCACCCATGGCTGGAGCTTAAGATAAAACTTTCCGCTTATGATACTCATGGGAAGTCCCCACCATTAGCTCCGTGTGTCTGATGTACAGTAGCAGTGACATTCTTCTGGGGAGCGAGTGTGGGAGCTCAGCCTGAGACGTTTCTTCCTCGCTGATCATTGCAGCTCCAACAGACTCCCCAGAAAGTGCTCCACAACGTCACCTCTCATCCTGTCCTCCAAACCCCACAGTCTCGAGTTGGGGTGGCTGCTGTTCCTCCCAAATGACAGTTCCCTAAAAACCTCATCCAGCCCCAGAGACAGGTTGTTATCGTTTTGTGTTTGGCTAATGCAACTGGGAATATGTTTCTCTGAACTGGTCAGAGGTTTCAAGCCTAATTAGACTGATTTTTAAGAACGCAGCGAGGACCCTCAGCAGCTGTAGGGCAAAGTGAAGCAGGCGGTGTTTGTGCAGCTGTGGAGAGCACAGTTCTCCTCTTGCACAACTCGTGTCGCTTTGACCGCCTTATTCCAGAGATCTTGGATACCGGAGCACCGGGAGCCATTTCACAAGCTAGGAAAGCAGCTTCCAACACCCTCTGCCCTCCAGCTTCCCTGGCACCAGAGTTTCGTTGGAAGGAAAGGGATTCTCCAGCTCTTCCAGGTGTAGAGCGTCAGGTCACAGTGTCAGAAGCAGACTTTTGGATGGTTCCATTCCTTTGACCGATGATAATTTACAAAAAGCCTAAGCGGAGTTTTCAGGTGATTCTGGGTTGACTCGGTGGGTGATTAACGAGCGATGATGCGTGGATATAAATAATAGTGGATTTAAGTATCGCTATATACTATAATTAAAACCTCTATTATAATATTTATTAATATTTCATTCTACGTGACAAAGGTTGCTCTATAATTCTGTAGGACTTGAGAGATGTTCCTGGGGAGGGAGCGGCTCCTCTGGTTAATTACAGCAGCGTCAAGGGAATAAAACCCTGCCCAGAACACGACAGGTCTCCAGGTCTGATCTTGGTGGCCAGAGCCCCCTGACCTTGCTGGGAAGTGCCTGGCTTCACGGTGGCCTCTTTCCGTAACTACACTGGGTATCTTCCCAAAGAGAACAGCAGGGTGACCCCTAACAGGACAGTGTGGACGCAAAAAGGTTGTCTTGGAGCCTCTTTGAATGTAGCACGTATTGTCTGACCTGGTCCTAATTGAAATGTGGTGTCTCCAGAAGTGAAGCAAGACAGTAAAGGTGGATTGATGGGTAGAGATCAGTTATAATCTAGTTAGTAAATGCAGAAAATCTTTACAGAATCACAGAAGGACCAGGTGGGAAGGGACCCATCGGATCATCCAGTCCAACCATTTCTATCAAACACTAAACCAAGTCCCTCAAGACCTCATCCACCCGTCCCTTAAACACCTCCAGGGAAGGGGAATCAACCACCTCCCTGGGCAGCCTATTCCAATGCCCAATGACCCTTTCTGGGAAAAGCTTCCTCCTAATCTCTAGCCTAAATCTCCCCTGGTGGAGCTTGAGGCCATTCCTTCTTGTCCTGTCCCCTGTCCCTTGGGAGAAGAGCCCAGCTCCCTCCTCTCTACAACCTCCTTTCAGGTACTTGTGCTTTATTGAGACTCTGAATTCAGGTTGCTTGTTCTCCTACCTTGAGATAGAGGGAAGAGCTCAAAGTCTTCTACCCCTGTTATACTGCTCATTTCATGTGACAGGGAGAACGGGTTTTGCAGTTAAACCTGGATCTTTGAGCCTCAAGATCATGATAACTGGTGACAAGCTGTGGCAAATGGAGTAAATGCTTTGTTTGCAAGGAAGATCAAAACAGAAAGCAGCCAGTTTTGGTTTCTAGCCCTAGTTTCTTTTCAAAGGTGGTTTCGTGTGTGCTGGCCACAGGGGAGGCAGCTGGTACTTTTTAGGCTGGAGATTCGGAGGAAGTTTTTCACACAGAGGGTCATTGGGCATTGGAATAGGCTGCCCAGGGAGGTGGTTGATTCCCCTTCCCTGGAGGGGTTTAAGGGACGGGTGGATGAGGTGCTGAGGGACATGGTTTAGTGTTTGATAGGAATGGTTGGACTCAATGACCCGATGGGTCTCTTCCAACCTGGTTGTTCTATGATTCTACTTCAGCATCTGTCACAAAATACAGCTCGGATGGGGCCAAAGCGCAGTAAATGGAATGGGACCTCGTGTGTGTGTGAGATGTGCCTCTCTGAATGCTCCATGAACCTAATGAGAGCTCCTGGCATCTCCTGCCTCTGGGATCTTGGCCAGAAGTGCACTTTGTGTGAGGTACAGCACAGGAGACGTGCAGATGAGCAGCTTGCAGATAGCTGCTTCCTTCAGCAGTCAGGCTCCCCGGGATACTTAAAAACTTGTTACTGATAAAAGAAGTAGGTAATTGCCTAATCCAGAGGGGAGAACGGGTCAGGAAAGCAATGAGAAGAGAGGCTGCTCCTGCCTTGGGGAGGGAGCTGAGCCACAAAATGCCAGAGTCTCTAGCAAGCGAAGCGGCAAAGGTGAGAAGTTAAGTGCCTGTGTCTTGAGTCCTGCTCTGGAGCTTTCCTGGATGTGTTTTCCGTGCTGTGTCATGTTAAACGCAACATCCCACCTTCCAAACGAGTGGCGACAAGGGGGTTGAACGCTGCTGGCAGGGGAGATGAGTTACTGACTGTGGGGAGTGAGTAACAGTTGTGCAGCAAGCCAGAGGTACCACCTGTACAACCATGAAAAGCTGGAGTTACAGGATATTTCCCCAGGGAGCCATTCGGCACTGAGGAACAGAGCTCTGCACACATCCCCAGAAAGCCCTTTGCCAGCCCTTTAGCAGCAGTTCCTCTCTGCTGGGAGCTGACAAGTTCTCCCTCGGAGTCCTCAGCTGCAGAGCCACAGAACTGCATCATAGAACAATCATAGAACAACCAGGCTGGAAGAGACCCACTGGAACATGGAGTCCAACCATTCCTATCAAACACTAACCCATGTCCCTCAGGACCTCACCCACCCGTCCCTTAAACCTCTCCAGGGAAGGGGAATCAACCCCCTCCCTGGGCAGCCTGTTCCAATGCCCAATGACCCTCTGTGTGAAAAACTTCCTCCTAATCTCCAGCCTAAATCTCCCCTAGTGGAGCTTGAGGCCATTCCCTCTTGTCCTGTCACTTGGGAGAAGAGCCCAGCTCTTGTGCCTTGTGACTGAGAGCAGCTTCGCAGAGCAGGGAGAAGAGTTCTCCTGAAAACAAAGAGCAGCAGCTGATGCTGCCTCCCAACACCCTGTTGGCAGCAGGAGCTCAGATGCTGCTGCCTGTCAGCTGCTGCTCCTTCTAAGAACTCTTCTGGCCCTTTTTCTCTCTGTTTGGGGACAGCCTGGGTTGACATCGCAGCCCATTAACCCCTCCTGCGCTGGCTTCTCTCCAGAAACCCTCTCTGTTTCTCCTCCCTATGGGGAGCGGCTGAGAGAGCTGGGGGTGTTTAACCTAGAGAAGAGGAGGCTGAGAGGAGACCTCATTGCTCTCTGCAACTCCCTGAAAGGAGGTTGTGGAGAGGAGGGAGCTGGGCTCTTCTCCCAAGGGACAGGGGACAGGACAAGAGGGAATGACCTCAAGCTCCACCAGGGGAGATTTAGGCTGGAGATTAGGAGGAAGCTTTTCATGGAAAGGGTCATTGGGCATTGGAATAGGCTGCCCAGGGAGGTGGTTGATTCCCCTTCCCTGGAGGTGTTTAAGGGACGGGTGGATGAGGTCCTGAGGGACATGGGTTAGTGTTTGATAGGAATGGTTGGACTAGAAGATCCAACAGGTCTCTTCCAACTTGGTTGTTCTATGATTCTATGGAGGGCTAAAGGAGCATGTTCTGCTGTGTTTCTGTGTGAAACCCAGTGGGTTCCTGGAAACCTCTAATCAGACACTGGGTCAGATAGTGCTCAGGAAAAGAGAGCTGGAGTTCAGCCCAGAGAAGGGAAGGCTCTGGGGAGACCTTAGAGCAGCTTCCATCATGGAAAAGGACTCCAGGAAAACGACAGAGGAGCTGTTGGTGAGGGGAGGGCAGGGAGAGGATGAGGGGCAATGGGTTTAGTTTGAAAGAGAGGAGATTGAGACAAGCTCTTGGGCAGAAATGGGCTGCTGGGTGACTCCAGCAGCATCATGGAGCAGGTTTCCCCATCCCCCAGTGACCCAACTGGGAGCAATGGGCTCTCCAGGCTGTGCAGAGAGCACTGTGCTCTCTCGAAGCAGCCAGAGCTGACGTTGCTTTCCCCTCGGAGCTTTTCCAGGCTTATTTTTAGACAGTTTACAATTAATTCTTCTAGAGAAAAAAAAAAAAAAAAGTGCTGCCATTGTGGCTTCTAAGAACTGTTGATAGAAAAATCAGCCCTTTTAAAGACTGGTATTCTGGGCCAGATCCCCCGGGGAAAAGCAAAACTCTGGGTATGTCGCACGAGGGCTCCAGGCAACGTGTTCAAAATAAAGCAAAAATGCCTGTGTGTTTCTTGCACTTTGTGCTTTTTGCCCAACCCCCACTTCTGAGCCAAGGGTAACGCACGAAGGAGCTGCTTGCGACCCCTTGAACTTTGCTGTTGCTGTGTTTGTGTGTGTGTGTGTTCATAGAATCCTAGAACAACCAGGTTGGAAGAGACCCATTGGATCATTGAGTCCAACCATTCCTGTCAAACACTAAACCATGTCCAAATGTTTATCTCGATCAAATCATCTGAGCCGCTCAGAAGGGAGATGTCGGGGCTTCTCGGAGCTCCAGGAGTTCTTGCTCAGGGAGCAGAGTGTCTCTGGAGGCTCTTTGAGGGAGGTTGCGTGGCCCCTGCTGATGGTGGCTTTGGAAGGACCTCCTGAAAATTCCTTTTATGGTAGTTGCTTCTGCTGCAAGGAAGCCAATGGCACTCAAGGTGTTTGGTGTCCGTGTCGCCCTGTAGTGTGGTCTCACCGTGGGCCAGGGGTGTGTTCCTCTAAGATCTGGAGCAGGATGCTCGGAGGTGACTCTGCTGCTTACACTGAGCAGAACCTGTTGCTGCTGAGCACCTGCTGAACCGGTCTGTGCCTCCGTTATGCAGCTCGAGGCGATTCCAGGACTCCTGGGACAGAGCTCTTGGCATTTGGGGCTTCGTACCTGTGTTGCTGCTGTTGGTATTTGGTTTCTTTGGAGTTTGGTGTGGGATTGGGGTTTTTTTTGGACCTTACTGCATCCAGATGAGCTGGTGGACCCTTCACAGGGAAATTTAGCAGCTATTTCTATCTTCTCCAGCAGCTCTGGCTTGTCACCACTCAAGACATCTTAGATTTGTAGAAATCTTAGATTCGTGAGGGACCTTTACAGGTCATCCAGTCCCACCCCCTGCAGGAGCCAAGGGCTTTAACTCAATCACCTTCCTAGGGAAGAGCTTGCTCAGTGCATGAGGAGGGTTAAAGCACTCCAGAACCTTTTCTGTGCTAAATTGCTTTAAACTTTTGAGGAGCAGCACGGCCCAGACAGATGTGTTGGCATGGCAACGGCTCCAAGGAAAGGCTTGTCAGGCAAGAGGAGCAGCTGGTCCCTGGGGGTGACAAGGGGCTGCCAGGGGGATGCTGCAGCCGCTGTCCTGGCTGCGCCCCCAGACCTGCCTGTCAGCTCCCCCGATTGCTGTCAATAATTCATCCCTCTCTGTCCCAGCCTTTAATGCAGCCGCGGTGACGCGAGCAGCACTAATTTGCTGCATTAATAGTAATGTCCTCCTGCTTTGGCTCTTTGCAAGGGTATCTAGGGAAGGAGGTCAGAGCCAGGTGTTCTGGGTGGTGGTTCCAGTTGTTCCCCTTTTCACACAGAGAGATGGGGACTCTCGGAGCCTACAGTCTGCAAGGTTGGGATCCTGGGGTGGGAGCGTGTGCCAGCACTCTCAGGGGCAGGAACACTGGGGTTAGCTCCTTCTCTGCCTGCTCCGAAGGCAGCAGCGTGAGCTCCTTGGAGAAACAGTCTGGCCCAGCGACTAGAGTGCTGAGCTGGGGCTTGGGGATGCGCTGGGGTCACTTTCTAGTGGTCACTTTCTAGCTTTGGTGCTCTTGTTCTGCATCCGAAGTGTGATCATCAGGTCAGGGGAGGTGATTCTGTCTCATGAGACCTCACCTGGACCCCGTGTGCAGCTCTGGTGTCCTCAGCACTGGAAGGACACGGATCTGCTGGAGTGAGGCCAGAGGAGGCTACAAGGATGATGCAAGGTCTGGAGCATCTCCTGGGTGAGGACAGGCTGAGAGAGCTGCTCAGCTGGAGGAGAGAAGGCTCTGGGGAGACCGTAGAGCAGCTTCAGTACTTGAGCTGAGCAACTGCTCTGCGTCCTGTGCTTTCAGAGGCTGTAGAGCAGCTTCAGTACTTAAGCTGAGCAACTGTTCCGCGTCCTGTGCTTTCAGAGAGAGAGAGAGAGAGAACCCTGAGAAGCTCCAGCTAATTACTATTAGGGTGGTGGTCCTGGAGAAGGTTTATTTGATCTGCTGCAGCCTTTTCCGTGCAAGCAGAGCCCTGGGCTCCCCAGGCTGCTCCGCGGGCTCTGCGGAAAGGGTAAGGCAGACCCAGGTGATTTCAGTACATGGTATTATTTACCCTATTGACGTCACCAGCTGCTGCTCTCGGCTCCTCTCAGCTTCTCTGCTCTAGCAGGCGGCAGGAGCCAAGCTGCCGAGAGCTTATGAACTCCCTAAATGCACCTAACCTTTCCAGAACTCGGCGTATAATTCTCAGCAAAGTAAATGGCCGTTTGTGAGTATTTTGGGAACAAAACTCCCGTTTGCTTTCCGTGTGCTACTCCTTTTGCTCCTATTCTGCAAACCAACACCACATGGATTCTTATCAAAACACTGTAGCTTTTATTTGCTGGTAAGGGCCATTCAGCAGGGACTGTTACATAAAACCATATTACGCTTTTCTCCTTCCAGAAAATGACTGCATTTAAGATCCCTCTGTGACCAAAGAGACCTCTTCTCCTACCCCCAAATTTAAACTATTTCTAAACGCTGAGTGACAGCTCAGTGAGAAATGGAGTTTTTTCCAGAGAGATGTTCTGGAGGCCTCGGCATGGGGAGGACGTGGAATTGTTGGAGTGAGTCCAAGGAGGACATGGAGATGGACAAGGGACTGGAGCACCTACTGTACGAGAACAGGCTCAGAGAGCTGGGGTTATCAGCCTGGAGAGGAGAAGGCTCTAAGGAGACCTTAAAGCAGCTCCCGACACTGACAGGGGCTCCGGGAAAGCTGGGGAGGGGCTCTGGATCAGGGTGTTGCAGGGACAGGATGAAGGGAAACGGTTTTAAGATGAGAGAGGGGAGAGTGAGATGAGATCTTAGGGAGAAACGTTTTGCTGTGAGGATGGGGAGCCCAGGTGGCTGCCCCATCCCTGGAGGGGTTCCAGGCCAGCTTGGATGGGGCTTGGAGCCCCTGATCTGGTAGGAGGTGTCCCTGCCCATGGCAGGTGTAGGACTGGATGGGCTTTAAAGTCTTTTCCCATCCAAACCTTTCTGTGATTCTGTTATGCACCGAATTCAGACTCAGTTTTAAAGCCTCACGCAGACTGTAGCAGCCTGTTCCGCACAGAGGTGTGTGCACTCTGCTTTCTCCTGGTGCGTGAGCCGAGCCAATAGCCGGATTGTGTTCTGTGACCGCCCGGCTGCTGCTCCATCTGCCAGGGACCGAGATGAGCCCTGTCAGCCAGATAACGCTGAAAAGGAAAGCTCTGCTGGCCCCAGGCCTGGCGGAGAAGTGCTGTGCTCTGCAACTCCACGAGGGATTGAAAGGCTGTGACCCAGTCTCTAAGTCAGAGCTTATCCTAGAGCAGGGAGAGCTTTCTCCTGCCTCCCCTGGGATCAGCAGGGCTTAGCCTTTGCCTTTCGAGCGTCTTCCCGACAGCTCGTAAGGTTGGTTGAGGTGACTCCTTACGGGCTGACCTCTGGTTCAGTTTGACTGGCAGCAGCGAACGGCGGCGTCTGCCTGGGAGCATCCAGCATCTGTTCTTTCCCTGTCCTGTTAGCAGTGACTAACGGTCCCGTCTCTGCCGCCTGCGTCACCCTGAGCTCCGGCTGCCGTCTCAGGTTAAGCGGCGCAGGCAGTGGGCGCAGAGCTCCCTGCTTGGGTCGCTGCCCTAGACTCTATGGGGAGGCTGGGAGGCAGCAGAGTCGGGTACGGAGGAGACGCTGAACGTGCCAGGTTAAGGCACAGCCTTCCGTGTGTCCTGGTGGGGTCTAAAGCCTCCTTGGCACTCCTGACCCATGGGAACCTTCAACTGCTCTTGCTCATGGGTGTAGTGGAAAGAAGCTCCTCATCCAAGAGGAAAGTCCTACATTGTCTTAGGCTCAGTCTAAACGAGCCCATTACACCCCAGATCGGGATAAAAGGCTTTAGGGAAAGTAGTTAAGAGGATGCAATTCATGAATATCTGTCTTGCTGTGTTCTTGGGAGAGCAGGGAACATCATCTACCCTACGTGTGTCACAACAACAGAACTAAACTTCAGTCTGGAAAATCCAGCCTTAGCAGAAAAGACTAGTTTTCTCTTTTTGTCATGTGTAGTTTGTTGCCTCAGAGAGAAAACAACGTCAATGTCCTTCAGCAAGAGGCTGCTAGGAAGAGCCGAGGGGCAGGGGCTGCTTTAGCTCACTAGATATTTATAAATGAAATGCACGTATTCTTTATTTCGTATTAATACACTGTAATTGCTTTACAGAGTCCAGCATATCAGTCGCATGGAAATACTACAGAAGAACTTGCCAAACTGGAGCTCACAAAACTAGTGCATTTATTCCAAAGCAGAGACTAAACCCTCTAACTCCTTAAAAAAATACATTAAAGAACGTACCACACACACACACACACACACATATTGCACTTTTCTCCATGTGAAATTTTTACCCCATATACGTCGCACCAAAGTCTCTTCAAAGGAGTCTGTAATACGAGATAATAAAGCTAATAATGACTGGAACAGGAAAGTACACAGTTCTCTAATGTCAGACAGAACAGATTTGAACAGAAGAGCCACTTCAAAGCAGTAGGAAGTGGTGCCCAATGGATACTCTGACTTATCAGAAGGTAGTAGAGGCTTTTTATTCTAATTGGCTTAAAGGAAATGACATGAAATGTTAACTGTTCTTTAGGTTGAGGGGAAGAGTCAGTCCGAGCTACAGGAAAACCCCTGTAGCTTCCCCCTTACCAGCACTGCCCAGCTCCAATGAGCTTGGGCTGATTGGCACATCCCGATAAACGGATCCCAGATCAGAATTCTTTTTACCCCCAAGTCCTGAAATGTTCTGTATTCTGGAGATGGAAGGGAAGGAAGCGGCTGTGGTTATGGCAGCAGCCCAGCTCCTGAGCGGAACCAGGCCCCTCTCCATCCGTGTCCCGTGTCCCGGCAGCAGTTTGCACCACGGAGTTCCTAGAGTGCTCGGTCAGATATTAAAATTCCGGAAAGCGTTTGTTATGCTGAGGTGTAGGGAAGAAGGAACGAAAGGACAGGAGAGACTGTTACCTCTTTCCTTTTCTTGCAGTAGTACAATGTCTGCAGTATGTTGGTCAAGCTCTTTCCCTCTCCCCAACAGTCACTTCAGGTGTCAGTTCCACAGCGAGTTACTGTTTCCTCCTAACGGGAAACCACTCAGTAAAACCCTTTTCTCTCCCTCTCGGCCATTTAAAGCAGAGCTGTCTCGCTCCCTTTATCTTCTATCACATATGTAGTGTATGGATGTGATCCCTGTTCTTTAAACTCCTTGCTGATGCCTAGAGCATCACTGTGAGATCAGAGGTAGAAGCGGAGCCCTCACGGAGCGACATCGGCGCAGGCTCCAGCACCAGAGGAGCCTCCTCTCCCTGTAGGACGCAGGCAGCAAGGTGCCTCCTGTCCCTGTCAGACCCTCCCTCCTCCGCAAAGCCCACAGGCAGCCACAAAGCCTCCTGCTCCACACGGAAATGTGGTCTTATTGCTGTAAATGCTGGCTGATCATCCAGGAAGGGAAAGCAGCTTGGAGAACCCTTTTTCTAGCTCGGTAGGATCTGGGATTTGACAAAAACAGAAGAAACAAGCCACCCCAATTCCATTTTTTTTTTGTTTCTTCCTTCTGCTCCCTGTTCAACCCGTTCCATTTGTAAGTGACCACATGCCCCAAATACCCAGACTATGAGTATGGTGGCTGCACCCTCAGCATCTGTAGTATCCAAGACCTTAGCCCACCAAGCAGAGCGGTGCCACCAGCGCCTTTCTCTGCCGTTCTTTGTGCTTTATGAATCTGCAGTTGTGCTTAATTTTGGCTCAGGAAAAGGCTGAAGTGCCTTCGCTGAGAGCCTCGTGTCTGTCAGCCCCTCGTGCTCCACCGAACGTCAAGGCTAGAGACAAAAGCCCAACTGGTGCTCTTAGCTTCCTGCAGATTCCTCACCGATCCTCCCGCGACTCTGCACGTCCCGAACTGAACATTCTGGAGATGAAGCCGCTCGTTGGGTTTAGTACTTCTCGAAAGGGTCGATACACCAGCAGTTGGTGATGCAACTATTGCTGTAATACTTTCAGTGTTCTATACACACAAGAGCAATCGGAACACTAAGAAAGTTAAACACAACGTTCCACACGGTGGAACACGTGCTCTGAAGGGACTTTGGCTGCAGCGAGGATATAAATGGGGCATCGTCTACTTTCTTCAGAAAAAAGCATAGAGGCTGATAAAGAACTGAAAAAGGCACAGCACTAGCACTTCACGGGGGTGTGGTTTTTTTCCTTTTTTTTCTTTTTTCTTTTTTTTTTAAGCTCGTTGTTTTTATCCTTAAGTTCTAAAACCCTAAAGAATTGTCCAAATATACAAAGCTCAATAAACCACCAGCAACACATACTGCAAATTCAAAACACAGTTTGTTTGCTTGTTATTAAAACGCAACAGAAGGACAGGTGGATCCTCTCCAGTGATCGGAACTCGCCCTAGACGGAGACCCCTCCACAAAGACCTGCGTGCGAAAAAGGGCTGATTTCAAAAGCCTCCCGGGTGGATTTTTCTTTTTTTAATGGCATTGCCCACAGCTCTCGATCTTTCTCACGGTCCTTCTTACCTTCTGCCTCCCTGCTAGCTCATCCTTTATCCATCAGCATTCTGATCTCCACCCAGAGGTCTCTACGAGCCACTGGGGTGTCCCCTGCCAGCTCCAAATATCTTTTGAGAGAGTCAAGATGTCCCTCAGCAGAGATGCCGAAGCTCGCCAGAGCGGACAACTAACAGCTCCTTGGCAAGCTGGGGAAATACCGTTGACTTGCCAGCAGGAAGAAGTGGAGGCTGCCCGAGATGCCTGGGGATCTCGGAGACTCACCGGGAGGAGTTCCAGCTCGGGAGCTTCCCCAGCAATTGGATGTCAAAGTGCAGCTTTCCTTTAATTACACCTCACGGTACTGTTCGAGAGTATGACAGTTGCCATCAGCGCAGACCCGAATCTACCCTGAATTTCAATGAAAACTATTGCTTTTATTGCCAAGAAGTACAATACTATGTGCGCTCATTCTCCAAGTGAATGTTAGATGACAGACTCCCCCCCTTATTTTAGAAAGGGTTACGTCCTTCCTCTAAAATTCACCTTTTTTTTTTGCCACCTTCTATGCAAACTGGTTCTTTGTGGGATGAAACGGCGCTACCTGTTCTCTAGCCCCTGCCAGCAGCAAGAGGAGCTGGTGGCCAAACGCTTCTCACCCCCTCCTGCTTTTATTCCAGTCGGGTGGGTTTTTAGTTCCCCTGTTAAATTCGAGGGTCGAAAAGTTACCGTGAACTTTGGGGTAGGAACAAAACACAAAAATTCACATGCTTCTCCATTTGTCCCGTCTTGCGCTCACGTTTTAGTCACCCCCCCCCCCGGGTGTTAATTCACCAGGACGTAGCCGCCGTGCTGGGGATCTACAGTCTCCATCATTTCACAATCAAAGAGTCCAGGCAACTCTGAGAGGGTTAACGCATCATAGTTTGACTGGGACTCGCGGGAGGCCGAGCTGCTCTGGCTGTCGGGCACTGCTACACTGCTCTGTTGTGCTGGGTCCATGGAATACTGGCACTGCTCGGGGTAGTCTGGCTCGGGAGAGGAGACGACGGGCAATTCACAAGTCTGATAGGAATACTGTAAGGACTGTGGCGGCTGCTGCACCTGAACCGGCGCCGACAACTGCGGAGAGCTGGTGATCGGGGAGGGCGGCAGTGGATCCAGCTGTACCTTCTGGTATCGGCTGAGGAAGGGGTCGTATTGCATGTGTCCCGAGGAAGGAGGCTCCATCACGGGGCTGAGAGGCTGCTGCAGGCTGAACTGCGCCGATTGCTGCGGCGGCGGCTGCTGCTCCTCCTGGCACGGCAGCGGCAGCTGACTCGACCTCGGGTACGAGCTCTCGGCTATCTGCATCTGGTTAAAGTAGGCCTGCAGCTGGGACTGCTTCTGCAGAAAGAGCCGCTTCTGGTGCAGCCTGAATTGAGACAGAAACCATTATTTTTGCCTTTTGAAGTGTTGAGGCACGAGTCCTGCACGCTGGTCACTCAGACACCTCACAGGGAGTGAAGTGCAGGTACGGGAACTCCCGGGCAACCTTGCTTATTAAATGATACAGCAGAGCAGGACCTTCACCTTCCAGCAAATGTGCTGAGGCTGAGTTTGTAGATGTCCTTTTGACAACCTTCTAAATCACCTAGTGATTTTTTTTTTTTTCTGTGCAATTAAGTTAACCCCTTGCATTGTTTAATTCTGTTTGCCAAGAATAAGACCTAGAATCATAGAATGGTTTGGGTCAGAAGAGACCTTAAAGATTTCTTCTTAATGCCTCGTCTCAATCTCTCCTCTTTTAACTTAAAAATGTTCCCTGACATCCATCTCTACACTCCTCGACTGTCGTTAGTGTCTGCCTCGCTCACTTGTTTGACGATTACCAAATGATGAGCTCGGAGAGCCTACAGCCCTTTCACGTGGCAATTAATATCTTGTCTGCTGTAACACACACGGTCATAAGGGGACACTTGGAATCTATTCACGCTTCACCAACAGTTTCAGAGCAGCGTCCCCTCTAAACCGATCTTTTGCGACAAGAGGAAGTTGATTTACTTTACTGTAAAACTACTGGGTCTGGGAACGAGACATGAAATAAGGGAATGAGTGCAGGGCTCCCCAGGAGGCAGGGAAACACGATCCGCGTTCCGAGCGAGATTAAAACTGCGACATGTAGGTGCTAAGCAGTGGGTGGTTGGGAGGATGAGGGCGGTGAAGTTAAATACAACAATGTAAGCACTACAGTAGCTTCCTCCTATGCTTCTATGAACCCACTGGCACTAAATGAAGCCTGCAGGTACTTGCATTCACCTTCTCTAGGTGTTGGCTGATAAAGTGCAGCCATTTGCCAACCTGTGGCAGGATTGTTGTCCCTGTTGTAAAAGGAGAAACGTGTCCTTACAGTACTCCTCTTGCAAAGGATTTCTAAACGGACAAAGATTATTCCAGTCCTTCTATTGCTCTTGAGAGGAAAGAGTCAATAAATCTTAGCTGTGTATTTTGGAAGCGTCTTACCTGTGCTCCTGCAGCTGCTGCTCCAGGCTCCGGGGCAGCTCTTTGCAGTAGAGCTGGCAAGTATTCTGAGTTTTTGATAGTAGTGTGGGTTTCTGCAAGAAAAGCAATGCTGCTCTAGACTGCGTTTGCTTTAATGCATTAGTCCAGAAAGGCAGTGAGAGAGGACAGCCCATCCTTCCCACAGGGTAAGTGCCCAGTTCCACTTTCCGAAGCAGTCGATAGAGCTGCTCTCTAAACCCACAGTTACCACCACTTATCAGCTTCTAACCCTCAGACAAAGATCTCTGCGTGACAGACTGTACCATGAAAACCCAGAGAGAGATTTGCTCCCCAGTGAAAGAGAAGGGGAAAGAAACACAAATCCTCAGGGATCAGAAGTGGCTCCTCGGATGCTGCTGAATAACCTTCCTGGGGTGCAAACAGAGACTAGCTATTTACTAGCAGTTACTTCAAATTGCTTTAATAACACTCTACGGTAACAGACTGAGTAGGAAACCAGCAGTGATATATTTTTGGCATAATCAGGGTCAGTGCCTGACAAAAGAAAAATATAGCGTGATTTCCAATTCAGTTTTTCTCCCCTGATTTAGCCTCTGACTGATCGTTTGGTTAGTCTGCTGTGTAGTATCAGCGGAAGGGAGAGGTGGTACCTGGAGCCTGTGCTGCAAGTACTGCGTTTCCAAGCTCTGCCGCCTGGATAACAACGGGGGATGTGCACCGCTAGGGAAAGCAGATGCAGGTTCCTGCTGCTGCTGAGATGTTTCCTCCTGCAGAGAGAAGAGGAACACATTTCATTCCCAGAAACAGCTTTTTCCGCCTCATCCCTTTCTTTAAGGATTTCCCCTGGCAGAGGTTTCACAGTTGCCACACGGACTGTGTGCTTCTGGTTTCAGTACCTGTGGAGGACTGTTAAGGAGGTCCTGCAAGGGGGTGGCAGCTGATGTCAGAGAAGGTTCTTCTTCTGATCCTATCTGCTCATACAGCATCTGGACTTTGTTCAGTTCCAGGATTCCTTTGGTTCGCGCCAGGTTCTGGAGGTGCTGTCTAAATGCTACAATTCCTGCAGAAGAGTTGAGCAAAACCCTTGTCAGAAAATCAGTTAATTCTTATCTGGTTACCGCAGCGAACGTGAGATAAGCTGAGTAAGGACCGAGTCCCAGCGTGGGGCTGCTGCCTGTGTGCACATCGATAGCTGCGTCTGGGTAGCAAGTGGCATGAAATGGTTGCGATTACCTTGTGTGAGGGATGTGTCGGATGCTCTGCGGCCCTCTCGGAAGCTGACAGGAGAGCGGTTGTGGGTCTCTCGCTTCTGGGAGGTGAGAGCTTGCATGGCTGGATTGGCAGGTCTCAGGCCTATGAAAGGCCCTGTCACTCTGGGCGCTTGCTGGTTACTCAGCACCAATTCCTTCAGGGAGGGGGTGTCTTCCAGGAATTTAACATCTCTCTGAATGGATCCCATGTCATACTCTGAATCAATGCTGCCCAGAGAGGAGTTTTCATCCATCGAGTAGACCTTCCCTGTGACAATAAACAAAAGTCGGCGTAAAAGACCTGAGTTGGAAGGTTTGTTTTGCTGCTTTTGGAATAGCTGACAATCCTCAAGTTTTGGTTTCTCCGCTGTCTCCCTCTGCCAGCACATCGTTAGGGGCTGAATGACTTGGGGACATTTAGTTACGTGAAAAAGAACAAGCCACTTGCCAGACTGTACCAGTTACTCCTGGGGTTGCACACAACTTTATCTGCTGCTTTGGTTTGAATCTTGACAGCAGGGTTTGGGTGGGGGTGGGGAGGGGGGTTGTTGTGGGGTTTTCCCCTTTAGTCTCCACTGAGTAACAAACCCAAGGAATTCTCTCTTGTGCTTGTCTCTCTTAGGACCTTGTGACTGACTGAGTGCTGTGAGCTAACTTCTGTACCTGTGCCTGGCATCATCACCAGCTGATTGGTAACTTCTGCCAGCGTGTGCCGCCGCTTCCCGCAGCGAGCGGCTTGCATGGCTGCAAACGCCTGCGCAGGGTCATCCTCTGACTCCCCTTCTGTCTCGATCCCTTCATCGATAGACGTTTCCATCATGCTGGTAGGCAGCGACTGGCATCCTTTCCGAATCACCACGGGAGGGACAGGATCCAGCAGGCAGCCGTTTACCTGAATGGCACAAGGAGGAGACGGACACCATTCAATTGTGTGCACAGAGCAAGAAACCCCTGCCTGTGACGTAGGCTGAAGGATATTTAAAACACACGACCCTGCCTGTAACCTACTGAGGTAAGAGAGACTTGTTAAGAATTGTATGCGACAAAAATCCCTCTTGGTAAGATCATCACTGCCATCCTCTTAGCGCTCGGTTCTCTAAATCTAAATCCTCTCATTTCCACAGTGCTGTGTTCTCCAGAGCTATACGAAACCTTTGCCAGCTTAGTCACAAACATAAAATATTTATGGAATATAGAATGTTATTGTTTCCCCTTACTATACCTGCTGTGCTCATTTATCGTGCTCAGCTAAGCACTACAAACAGTCGCCTTGTATTCAATCCTGCAGCTCTCGCGGAGATGTGCTCAGGAATAACACAACAAACGTACCCTCTCCAGCAAAAGCCCCTTTGAATCACAGTGTCCTCTGCAAACCAAGGCTGCCCAGAGAGGCTGTGGAATCTCCCTCCTTGGATCTACTCGACTTGATAAAGGTCTGAGCATCCTCATCTCGCTTTGAAGCTAGACCTGCTTTGGGCAGGAGGTTGGACTACAGAGCCTTTACAGAACCTTTCCCACCCAAAATACTCCTAGGATTTAAATTCTGGTTTTATTCTCCAAATCAGTTTGTCCTGAGCCCTTCTGTACCTTTACTAATTCTGCTGCCTAAGTCACATCCACTGTTTTGACGGGATCAGGTTCGGTAAAACATGAATGAAACAACATTAATTAATTTAGCACATAACCTGGCACTGCTAGAGGTGATTTTTAGGTCAAACTGCCAAGGAACCATCCCGGAGCTTTCTTAGAAGTTGTTCAGTACTCTGAAAACAAAGTGTCTTTGGAAAAGAAGCTTCAAGGCATCAGCAGGAGCTGTTAACAAACTCCTGCCAGCAATGAGTCCATTAGCACTCTAGGAAAAACTTGAAGCAGTATCAATAAAAAGCTGTAAATATTTCAAGCATCAGTAAAATGCTGATATTTGAACAAGGAAATTCTGGATCTGCTGCCTCTGTTTTAACTGAATGGATTCTACCTCCAAGCTGAATTTCTTTGCACACCTTTGCCTTTCCCTTTGCGAGTTTTCCATTCAAAAGCTCCTGCGGATCTGGCACTGGGAAGGCTGCTTAATGAACTGCTGGAAGGAAAGAGAGAACCAACACCCTGTGGGCAGCTGGTTTACCCAGCACTGAGAACGTGCCGGAGACCAGAGCTTTGGGGACAGCACATGCTTAAGAGTAAGTGCCTGGGAGCAGGTTGAGAACATCGGGTATCGGAAGAGAAGGCTGAGAAACCGCAGGGTTCTGCAGCTCCTGCAAGTGTGGAGACACGGGAGGTGTCCTGATGTCAATGAAATGACATTAGTCTGGAGCAGTAAATGTTCTGTCCCTGACTCCACGGTGCTTTCTGCTTGGATGATGAAGTCTGCCCTGTCAGAAGGAACTGATCTTCAATTAATAGCAAAGAGCTGCAGCTACAACCCCCTAGCTGTGCTACTACGAGGCAGTAACTGAAAAGGCAACGATCTTTTTCAGCCTTGATGATTTCTGACAAAGCAGCAGGTGGTTTTGAGACATACCTTTGGTGTCTCCACTCTTTCTTCCTCCATAAATGCCGTATCTCCCTGGCAGCTGGATGGAGGGAACGAAAAGGCTTCTGCTCCCGACGCTGAGGGAAGGCCTGGAGACTGCAACACCCTCGGGTTCTGGGAGTGCAAGTTGACCGAGGGTACCACGGCTTGTGCCTAAAAAAGATTTTAACAACTCCAAAACCAGAACAATTTGAGGTAGCAAACAGCATACAAAGCCACAAATTAAAAATAAACACGACCTAGCCCAGTTCCAAAGCAGGAGGAGTGCAAGATTTTAGTTCCTCATTCTTGATGAATTACATTCTTAGTCTTCAGACTTTAAAAAAAAGTACCACCTCCTTTAAAATGCACAAAAAGCACCAAACCAGACGTTGTTAAACCAGCTACTCACTGAAGCTGAGCACCTCCTAGCAGTAAAGACAAGCGTTTGGGACCCTGTGGTGCCTTCCAACTTCTGACAAGCTGGAATTCCTTCAGGAATTAGGTACAAACTCAATACAAATTACCAGGCAGAGGGCTAGTCTCAGTGACTTCTGTAACGTGCACCAATTCCTGTCGGAAGAAGGATGGGAAAGGATGGTGCAGGCTGGATCTGCCCTAAGGTATCTGAACAGAGGGAGCACTGCGGGAAGGGAAGGTCTGCGTCAGGAATGGCAACTGGGGCACAATTAGGAAAACACTATTTTTCACTGTTTCTTAACCATAATTTCCTCAAGTGCAGCATCCACACAACTTGCCTATCCAAACGGAAACCAGTGGCCTTATAGAGGAGCCTGTGGTGCCACCATGTGTGAAAACAAATTATCTTGTTACTCGGGACAACTGCAAGATTGCTCGTGGTCCTGAGGAAATAGGAATGATGCTATAGAGGAGCTTAGGAGAGTAAGGAACAACCCGCTTCCTCCTTTTAATTTGTCTCCACCTGCTTATGACACATCTTATAATTAATAACACGCTTCTGACTCCTGTGTCTTTCTATAATTAGGACTAAGAAAACAGACGGATTTAATCTTTGTCACTCTTATTGCTCCTGGACGTACGTTTTCATAGCTAAAGTGATTTGGCTTTCGTTTCAACAGAATCCAAACCCAAACAGTGTCTTGCTCAAGCAGAAAAAGAAAACCATGATTATGATTTCTCCTGGAATTCAAGTCTGGGCACCTGGGAGGCTGTGACCTCGAGAGAATATTTACTTGGGACAACAATAAATCTCAGTCATCTTAGGCCAAGTCTTTCATGCTTCCAGTTACGCGTTAATAGAAATCGAAAGCTGCACAATGTCTGTGTATCTTAATAAAACAAAAGAACACGTTAAAAAAAAAAAATCTCCAAGAATTATTGGAATAAGACGTGATGAACTGTACGCGACCTTTCTTTCTGGAGGGAATTGCTTGGGAAGGAGCCTGCTGAACAGCCTCAGAGCCTGTGCAGAATCAGTCTAATTAGAGAGGATACTAAGTGGACAGCCTCCCGCCACAAAGGGCTGGCGGCACATGGAAGGAGCAGGCAGAATTGCTCTTGATAAAACACACGTGACATCCTTGAGAGTTAAATCAATTAGTCATCACGTCGGCTCTAGGCACACAGAGGTTTTGCAGTCGTGCTGAGAAGTCTCCCATGAAATTAAGACTCCTGCTGGGTCACAGGAGAAAAAAAAGCAGCGCAAATCTTAAAAGAAATGACATTATTTAGGAACAAATCTGAGGCTTGAGCCAACAAGAGCCTCGTGACAATGATATTTTTATCAGGTACTTAAGATGTAACAAAGAACTGGCATCTTAACCTGGTAGGTTGATCCCAGTAATTTCTTTTGGGTACCTCTTACAATTCTCTGTCATGCTCCATTTCACGGGAGACAGAAAGCGTGTCTAGAGAACAGCAGGGGAGAAAGTCATTCCATTTTCAACAGGTCCCTTCAGAGTAACTACGTTTATCACACTAAGTAGAGCCTGTATGCTTTTAGCCCCATGCTAGCACAGCTTGTTTGTCACTCACATTAAAGGCACTCCGAGTGTTGCAGAGTCTCCAGAAATGGTGTTTCACTAACATTTTAACCCACAACTTCCCAGCAAAAGGTCTGAAATTCTCAAAAACGGGAGTGTTTCCATTAGAAGCGCAAGCACAGTACTTTCCCTTTAACTGGGACAGAAGCTGGGAGTTAAGGCTAAACCACAGCATTAAAGCCAAACCCATTGTTTGCATTTCGGGCTTCAGAATGCAGCCGACTTCCCTTTCACTTTTAAAACTCACTCAATCCCCTCCAAAGCGATCTGTTCTGGGGAAGGAGGCAGCCGGAGCAGCTGTAGGAGGCATGCCAGACAACCCATTTGTCATCACACGGTGATGACAGGAGGCAAATCCAAAAAAAAAGTCTTTCCAAAACGATGCTGCAAGTCTACATGCCACAGAAATCAGAAAACAGCGACGGATCCTAAGTGAATCTGTGTAGAAACACCGTTTTTAAAGAGAATAATATCTTGCACGGCCTTAAGCCCACATCTGCTAAGAATGAGCCTGTACCTTGGCTACTGTCTGCTCAGCGATGGTGCTTGGCCGACGCTGGCGAGCATCGACTCGCTGCTCCACAGGGAAGCTGCTCCGATGGGATTTGAGTCGTTCCACCAACAAGTAATAGATAGCAGCAAAGTGGTTATAACTCTTGTTCTGCAGGGACTGAAAAAGAGAAGCACAGGAGCGTGGGTGCAGCCAAACACGCATTATTGCTATAAGGTTTAAGTTCTATAAGACCAGAAGAAGAGTGAATTGAGAAAGTTTCAAATCGCGGTGCCAGGCAAAAAGCAGCATCGACACTCATAGGTGACATTCAGGTGTTACTCTGAACCCTTGAAGATCCGACCCTGGAGAAGGGACTGGTCTCCAGGCTTCCTGAATATACTGGTTGCTCCGAGAGGAGGGAGCTGGGCTCTTCTCCCAAGTGACAGGGGACAGGACAAGAGGGAATGGCCTCAAGCTCCACCAGGGGAGATTTAGGCTGGAGATTAGGAGGAAGTTTTTCACACAGAGGGTCATTGGGCATTGGAACAGGCTGCCCAGGGAGGTGGTTGATTCCCCTTCCCTGGAGGTGTTTAAGGGACGGGTGGATGAGGTCCTGAGGGACTTGGTTTAGTGTTAGATAGGAATGGTTGGACTAGAAGATCCGATGGGTCCCTTCCAACCTGGTTGTTCTGTGATTCTGATTCTGTGAGCAATAGGGAACTGAGCCTCCACAAAGCAGAGAAACTGGCCTCTTTGAGCAAAAATTACTCCAAGTGCCTATATCCACAATGACTTACTGAGACATCAGTAGGACAGGGAGGCAGGAGTACAGCACATTTAAAACATTTTCCCTTTTGCTAGGGTCTGACCAGGTAACATACGCCACCGGTTTTGTCTGCTGACATAAATAATGCTGTAAGCATCTCAGGAAATACATTCTAGTCATAAAAAAAAAAAGCAGGAGAACTTCCCTCCAGGGACAAGTATCTATTTAAGTCTATTTTACCTCGATAGTTTTCTGCTGATCTATTCCCAGGCTGTGCATCAGCCGTAAGACCTGCTCATTGTACTCTCCAATGGAAGGTTCGTTCTCCTCTCCTGGTGGATAAAGAATCGGCCTCTGCGCGGGAACTTCGATAAGCATCCACTTGTGCTCCTTAATCTGAGCAATAGTTAACCGTTTGGATGGGTCTAGGACCAGCATTCTCCTAATCAGATGTTCACACTCTGTTGGGAAAGCAAAATGAACAGCCTGCTAAGCAGAACTCGCATATATTCACCCGAAACACTGGTACAGAGCACGACAGCAGGAAATTGCTTTACTTCTACCTAACTTCTGTGCTAAATACATTTCCTGAAGGCTAAAACAATCTCTCAAAACAACATTAGAAGTTAGATTAAGAAGGACAACCCCCCCAACGTCTTTAAACGCAGGGTGTGGTTAGCAGTGCCATTCCTTCCGCGCAGCTCTCCCATGAGGGGAGCAGGAATATTTGATGCCTCTTTGAAGCTGTGATGCTTTATGTCTCTGTGGCTTCCATTTCGATGCTCTCCCCGTCCATGGGCACAGCCACACAGCAGCCTCCATGCTTTGCTCAGGGAAAAATGGGTCAGTTTGTGTGGCTGCAGCCTGGCTGCAAAGGCTCAAAGCTCACCTGCGCTGAGGTGTGTTTCTTTACAAAGCAAGTATTATTATTGCTCTCTCCAACTACCTGAAAGGAGGTTGTAGAGAGGAGGGAGCTGGACTCTTCTTCCAAGTGACAGGACGAGAGGGAATGGCCTCAAGCTCCACCAGGGGAGATTTAGGCTGGAGATTAGGAGGAAGTTTTTCACAGAAAGGGTCATTGGGCATCGGAATAGGCTGCCCAGGGAGGTGGTTGATTCCCCTTCCCTGGAGGGGTTTAAGGCACAGGTAGATGAGGTGCTGAGGGACATGGTTTAGTGTTTGATAGGAATGGTTGGACTCGATGATCCGATGGGTCTCTTCCAACCTGCTTGTTCTATGATTCTATGAAACAGACACGTCGTTACCTTCTGACATAAAATAAGGGATCCTGAACCTTCCTTCGAGAACTCGTTGCCTCAGTATGGGGAGTGTCGGTCCATCGAAAGGTAACGCTCCACAGACCAAAACGTAAAGAACGACGCCCATGCTCTGCAAGAAAGAGAATATGCGTTTCATGGCCACCTGCATGGGCAACTTCAAGCCCCTTCAGCGTTAAGAGGAATTTTCTGACATTCAGCAAATAAAGCTGAAGGGGAGCAACAGAAAAAAAGAACAAAGATGATTCCTTCAGCTTCCTAGAAGTTAAACAAAGAATACCCAGATATCCAGCTGGGGTCCCTCGTATTGCTGTCCTTCGAAGACTTCTGGGGCTGCGTAGGGTGGGCTTCCACACCACGTGGTCAGAGGCTCGCCGCTCTTATAGAAGTTTCCAAATCCAAAATCTGTTGAGAAATGAAGGGGAAAAAATCATTCTGAGCACCATTTGCATGACAAAGAATAATTACATGCACAGATTAGGCCTGAAAGCTCACTGTTCATTCATGAAAGGCCCCGTCACAAATCCTTTTATCAGTCCTCCCACTGAAAATATTTATCAGGATGCTGAACGTCCTCTGTTGCTATTTTTATTGAATCATAAAATCAGACAATCGTTTCGGTTGGAAAAGACCTTGAAGATTAGGTTGGAAAAGACCTTGAAGATCATCGGCTCCAGCTACGTAATTATTGAAACACTCTGCAAAACTTCACAGCCTATAGGAGTTTGGAGTAAACTTCTACCACTTTGCTAAATCCAAGTTTGCAAACAGCTATTGCTAAACCCCAACAAGCTGCCAATCAGGCTGCAGCGTGAGCTTATTTGCTCGCCAAGAGATAGCTGAGATCCAGTGCTGGATCTGAGACTTCCCGAGTTTTCTTTCGGAGCTCTCTAGCCTCGAACACAACAAATCTTGACAACGCAAGCAGCATCGGCTCTGGGGACGGGAGGAAGGAGCTCTGCCAAAAGCAACAGGCATGGGAAAACACGCAGCCCTTTGCTAGGAAGGGAACCGCTACTGGGATTGGCTGCAGTCTACAACTGGAATTTGCCATTCCGCAACCAAGCGATTCTTTAAAATGTTTCTTTTTATGGCTTAATATGGGACCAGACGCAGGTCCCATGGGACTGGAGTGTTAGTCACCATTTGTAATAATCCAAAGCAAAATGACAGCTCCGACTGCAGAGACGCATGAAGTCGGTAGAGTCTGATGCAGATTTTTTTTTTAGCTTCCCCTGTTGTTGCTCTCCCAGGTTGCATTTTTTTTTTTAACCAGAATACAGCAAACAACGTGAATATTGAGGAAGCCGGTTCAGTGACGGAACTCTGACCGATTGTTTTCCAAATGCACGATTTTCGGTGGCTGCTACAGCTCCCTGGTGCTCCCATCTGTAGGGTTCTTGTCTTCCATTCCAGGAACTCTTCCCAGTCCACATCTCCTGTTCCTCACATGTCCTGCCATCATTCTCGCTCCCTTTGCTTAGTTCATACGGCATTTGCTTTCGTATTCTTTACTCTTCCTGCCCGGTTCCCAATGGACCCTCCTACACCCACAGCACAGATTCTCGTTCCGAATACACTCCCATCCACGACACTCCTTAGGGTTCGTACACAAGGCTCTTACTCATCAGGCTTTTAATAGAAGCCACTGGAGCACAACGTTTGGATACACCTGTTCACACCATGAATCAAAAGACTCTCTCTGCCCAAGTCTAGTGGGGTTTTCTCATGGAATTCAACAACGTTTCTCCGTGTTGCTCCCAACATTGTACTGCCCTGTCCCAGCTCCGTACTGCTCATCCCTCTGCTCCTCTTGACTGAGCCGCAGGACACTCTCTACGTTCTCTGCGACAACAAACGCTGTCAATTCTAAAGCAAAGGAGCGTTTCTCAAGGAGAGAGATCTGACACCAAGGACAAATACTCTTTGGATTTAAGGCTCTCAGGCAAACTGGCTTCAATTCGCTAACCAGCTATATCTCCAAGGGAAAATGGAATGGAGCACTGGCCACTGACAGGCAAGGATCATCAAGCACAGCAGCACTGGCCGTGCTCACACTGCTCTGCTCCTGCGTGAGCGATTTAACAGTTCCCCATCACTTTTTCCATAATGGAAGGTTACAGAAGGGGTTTCTTTCCTTAAGGTGATAAGGCTTTTACCCTTGGAGCTGAGCAGGCTCCTGCAGGTTAATACTGGTGTGACTCGAGGAATCCTGTGAAAGTCAACAGTGTTGATAAGCAGCAATCAGGTTGTTGATTTAGTGCTATCGGCTGCTGATACCTCAGAGGTACATTAATACAATGCAGTGCCGACTGGCAGATAGGGGAGCGGATAAACACCACCGGGGCTGGCAGACACAGCACAGGCACTGCTGGGACCGTTGCATTTACTCCTACTTGTACAGGTTGTGACACTCAGAGGAAAGAGCTAAAAAACCACCAGTGAACCCTCAGAACACAAGAACAGAAGAGGTGTTTAGAGCATTTTTCCTCTTCTGTCTTCCAAGATTTCCCTTAGCGTGTAATAAGGTGCAGAATCATAGAATGGTTTGGGTTGCAAGGGACCTCAAAGCGCGTCTAGTCTCACTCTCCTGCCATGGGCAGGGACACCTCCCACGGGATCAGGGGCTCCAAGCCCCATCCAACCTGCCCTAGAACCCCTCCAGGGATGGGGCAGCCACTCCTGCTCTGGGCAGCCTGGGCCAGGGCCTCCCCAGCCTCACCGTAAAGAATTTCTTCCTTATATCAGCCTGAATCTCTCCTCTTTTAGTTTAAAACCATTACTCTTTGCTCTGTCACAACAAAAGTCTGTCCTCATCTTTCTTACAGGCCCCTTTCAGTGCTGGAAGCTGCTCTAAGGTCTCCCTGGCGCCTTCTCTTCTCCAGGCTGAACAACCCCAACTCTCTCCACCTGTATGGGAGGTGCTCCAGCCCTCGGATCATATTTGTAGCTCCTACAACCATTTCCACAGGTAAGACATACCTTTTCTTACATTACTTGTGTTGGAGGTCCGTTTGATTCAGATAAGCAACTGGTAACCAGCGATCGGCCACAGTTACACACAATCCAGGTCACTGTGTCCTCATTTCATCCTTCCTTTTCCTGAAGGTCACTTGCGGTACTCTTGAAGGAACAGCTAGATATGGAATGCAAATGTCTAACCTAACTTCGACCAGTTCTCAGTGGTTTTCTTCCACAAAAAATGCGTCTTGAAAAATATTTGGCAACGTGCATAAAGCAGCTCTTTGTATTTAGGAGTTTCATGGTATGGACTATGGAATGTGTGTCCCTTATCAGGGGTTTTAGGGTGTGAAACCACATACCAGTTATACACACAAGGACAAGAGAACAGAGGATTAACAGACTGGGCTAAACTCAAGTAAGAAACCACTGAGTGACCCATGCAGGGCCCAGCACGACTGAGGCTCCTGGTCGTTCTCGAAACAGCACACGCACAGTCACCCTCTGCCGAAAACTTCTGCCTCAGCGTTTCCGCAGCCTGAAAAGCGACGCTGCAACTCTGCTGCAAACCTTCTGCCACCTTTAACGTGCAATAATACATCACGTGCTCTGGGCACATCGCAGTCCAGTGACCCAAACACATCAGGGTTTGAGGGGAAGAGCTAAGTCTCGCTTCCTTTTGTAAGCGCAGGCCTCAAGTGTTTGCCCTCCTGTTAGAGCTTTACAGTCCAATACTCTGCACGCAGAATTGTAGAATAGTTCGGCTTGCAAGGCACCTGGGACACGCTCCATCGCTGTCTCCAGCTGGTCAGAAATTGCTTTTTCTTTTAAATAAGCCAGTCATTCCATGAAATCTTCTTGCAGAGATTTCCAAACAGGCTATCAAAAGAGATCGAGTCTAAAAATAAGCTTGGTGCTCCCATCAGCCTAGACCACGACTGGGTGATAAAGATACTGGCTTAATTAGCAGCAGCAGCAAGATGGTGTTGAAAACACAGGAAAATGGGTTCTACTTCCACACAACCTGAGAATCCTAGGTCTAACCCAAAGCTGCTGAAAGACTCCTCTCCCCTGAAAGAAACTAGGCCAGGGGCTGTGCCCATTACCGATAATTCCATACTGGAATTAATAGCAACGCGTTAGGGTCAGTAGGACTCGGCAGGCCAGTTCCTCCACAACAAAAACTCTGCAAAGATTCAGGTCCTTAACACTTCATGAATAAGATCTGCCTATAGCAATTCAATCCAGGGAGCTCTTCGGTGCTGCCCACAGTTCCAGGATTCATCTTTTCCACTTCTCATCTCTAACTGTGCCCATTATTCACATTCACACAAAGCACAAAAAGCTACATCTCTCACATCCTCGCAGTTTTACCTTTTCTCCTCCCTCCCCAAATGCTTCTGCTCTGAACAAGGAAATCTCTGTTCTAAGAAAGCTCCTTTGGTCTTTATTGCCTTGATTGCTTTGCCACCCTCCCTTCACGACTAGAACTACAGGGCTTACCTGACACTGAATCTGCTGAAATGACGCAAATAAGGAGCTGCAGCCCATGGCTTCAGTTTGGAAGAACAAAAATTAATGAGAATTTCCTGAAGAACAATCACAGAATAGTTGGGGGTGGAAGGGACCTTAAAGCCCATCCAGTTCCACTCCTGTCATAGTCAGGGACACCTCCCGCTGGATCAGGGACTCCCAGCCCCATCCAGCCTGGCCTGGAACCCCTCCAGGGATGGGGCAGCCACCCCTGCTCTGGGAGGTGCTGATGATGAGCTGTCATTTTCACAATGACACGAGAGACCCTTATCCCTCATTTATTTGTCCATTGTCAACAATCAGAGCAGAAACTTAAAAGACAGACAAATATTTAAACTTCATTCTACCCTTCTAACTCAACGTCCCTAAATTAAGAGTGCATTCCAGATAATTAACATACTTTGTTAAATGAGACCATCTTGTGTTACTGCACATATGTGGTCCGGGTGGAATCCTGAAGAGGTTAAACGTCCAACAGCAGCCTGAGGTCACTGTGTTAGCTCAAAGTCAGAGAATCAGATAAGCAGCTGACGGCGCTGAACTCTTGGGACGGGTCCACAGTCACAGAGCCCCGTGGCCTGTCAGGAAGGAGGCTGCCATGCCAGAAAGACTATCTGAAGGTCAGACCACACGCGAGCCCCGTAGCTGCGTCGTGTTCTGCGAGCACACAAAGAGCCCGGCAGTTGCGGAACAGTTACGCAAGGGCATCCTGGCACGTCCCCGCGCGCTGGAGGTGCGAGCGGCCAAGGCTGGCTCAGATTCCAAACCTACATAGGAAACACTGACTCTGACGCTCACGCTGGCCTTCCTTTTACATCCCCCTTCAGTTCTGAAACAACTGCCACTTCAGCTGTAATAACAGAGGGGGAAACAACAAAATCTTTGAGCCACCCCCAGTCGCCGTGTGTCACCTGCCTTTTTCCTACAGCAGCCAGACTTTTGTTGTGAATTTTTCTATTCTCTTTAAGGAGATTTCTCTTCACACGTAATTGGCTTGGCAACCCTGACAATACTTCAGGAGACACGAAACAATTTCTTCCCTCAGAAGCATTTTGCTGTCTGTGTAGGTGTCATTACATCTCATCGCTCCCTTCACTTATCTTGCGTTTGTCAGACTTTAAGCATCGTCTTAGAGCTGCAGATAAATATCAGCCTAGCTCCAAACCACAGCTCCTACTCGGGTGTCACCCTCATACGTGTTCGTATCAGATTCACAAGTACGTGTGTGTGTCTCTGTCAGCACAGCTGGAGAAAGCACGACCTGCTTGGAAACACAAGTTCAGTCCCTAAGGAAGTGAAATCCTTCACCTACCCAGACTGGATTTAGAGTTAGTTATTTGGTGAATGTGAACACAATGAAGCCACTTTGAAATGAATCACGAACAAATCTGACCAGAAAAAGACAGAGAAGAACTTTAAGTATGATGATCAATGTTAGACAAGATTCACGTTTACTTTGCAATTAGGATTTTTTTGCTTTTAACCATTCTCTTTACATGCTTAATTTCATAACATGCAACAGTTTTAGTTACGATTACCAAAAGTAGCGCAAGAGCAAGGATATCTTAGCACTGATCAGCATGATCCTTGCAAGAACAACGGAACCGATGCTGTCGAGATACAACTTGCCTTCTGGAAGTATGTGTCTTATAAACCTGGACAATGGTTTCTTTGCAGTTCTGAAACTGTAATTCCTTCCCTTTTCCATGGGCAATGAACACCAGTGCCCTCCAGTTATGAATTTCTGCTGAAAGAATAGCATCCAAACAATCCAAAGCACAGCAAGAGCCAGATACCTACTACTATACCCTGGACCTTTTCATGTAACACAGGACTTCAAACCCAGCGCTGCATATTCCAGCAACCTGCTCTTATCTTTAAAAATCCAATTATCTTCTATTGTTGCAGAAAATAATTACCCACGCAGGGAGATCAGTGTTATTTGTTAGGCTACATAAATTATTACGGTTACCTCTTTTTCGTTTCCATGAGGCTTTTCTACTCTTGCGTCTTCAAACAATGTTAAACCATTGCTTAAGATGACAAGAATTAATAGCTTCCACGAGAACCATTTCAAAGAAAAAGTTGAGGATTTAGACAGGATACTGGATGCTTGGTCCATTGGGCTTCTTCCGTTTTTAATTACTGCCTTGTCAGTTTAGTTGTCCCACTTATTGGAGTGTTAGAACGGTCAGGATTCAATTAAAAACCTAACAGCCACCAGTCTCATTCTCTCTCTTCCCCCCCTCCACCTTGTTTCTGCTTTGCAATTGCTGATACCCTAATTGTTCTGGACCAAAGATGATAGTTTTTAAACCTAAAAACGCTGTTAAGATTCCTCATTCCAGAGAAATGGATTTTAAGAAGGTTACTGATGTTTAAGGGAAAAATGCGCCAGCATCAAAAAAACATACATCGGCCTCAGAATTCTAAAGAGGACTGAAATTGGACCTTACCAGCAGACTGAAATTATATAACGGAGTGATGCTTATCTTCTTAACATTTGCCTGAATCTGCACGTTAAAAAAACAGGATCATTTGCAGCATTGTGTTCAGTTGAATAAACTCTGTGTTTGAGCAATCTGCAAATATTGGCTCTTACCACTTGCGGGATTTTGTTTCTCAATCTCATTTACCCCCTTTTCAAATTGTCTCGAACGTAGAAGGTATAATTTTTTGAACGCGCATCATTTAAATGGAATCTGTTTTCCCTTTCAAAATGGAAAGGGACTAGGATTTCAGACCCGTTTGCCATCCCAGAAATGGAAGGTCCCTGCCAGAGCCACTGAAACTTGTGTGCGTCGAGCGCTACGAGGTAGTCGCTAATTTGTACCTCTAAAAATCCTTTAGAGGGGACACCGGCTTCAGCGCTAGAATTAATCCATTCCACTAAAATCGCCAACAGAATCCAACCTCCCAGAGCCGCGCGGATCTTTTGTTATTACAGTAATATGAGCAGAGGAGATAATGGGGAGAGAGGTGCTGATAAAGGAAAGGTATGAGTGTGTTCGAAACAAACCTGACCTACTTCATGAACTGAATGCTGATCAGCCAGTGCTGACGTCAATGCATATTTTACTGTCCACCATCAAGGCAAACCAGCACCACAACCTGCTTCAAAATAACAGTCTCTCCTACCTGACCTGCTTCAAACACAGCAGCTTTGCCATCGCGATGGCACCACTTCTGCGAGGATCTGTAAGGCACCTTCACTGGGCAGACTGGGGAGGGCTGGGAGTATGTGGAGACATACTCATTCCATAGAATCACAGAATGGTTTGGGGTGGAAGGAGCCTCACAGCCCATCCAGTCCCACTCCTGCCATGGGCAGGGACACCTCCCACTGGATCAGGGGCTCCCAGCCCCATCCAACCTGCCCTTGAACCCCTCCAGGGATGGGGCAGCCACCCCTGCTCTGGGCAGCCTGGACCTCCCCACCCTCACAGCAAAACATTTCTCCCTAAGATCTCATCTCAGTCTCCCTCCTCCAGCTGCAAACCCTTCCCCTTATCCCTGTCCCTGCCTTCCCTGATCCAGAGCCACTCCCCAGCTTCCCTGGAGCCCCTTTCAGTGCTGGAAGCTGCTCTAAGTTCTCCCTGGAGCTTTCTCTTCTTTAGGCTGAACAACTCCAGCTCTCTCAGCCTGTCCTCATATGGGAGGTGCTCCCCGTGATCATCTTCGTGGCCTCCTCTGGGCTTGTCTCCTTGTCCACACTCCTTGTTTGGGTATAAAAGATCACAGGCTCATCTGCTTACAGTTTGGGGAGCACTGATCTTTGAATCTTATTTTATTCTCCTGGTGCCTGAAACACTTTACGCACGTTTCTGTGTTTGAGTGAAAAATGTTATGTTCTTAAAGGGTAAAAGATTAAAAAAAAAAATCTTGAATGAACCAAGACATTCACTGGAAATTAGGAAGAGTCTGGCATGGCCACGAATATCTCTGAAATGTGGATTCAGAGCTGCTGGGAGCGACTGGCAAGGGGCAGCCCCTCACATAACACTGGAGCCTAATGCAAACACTGACACTGCAGAGCTTTCTATCAAAATAATTCATCGGTTACTGTGCTGGTTTCCAATTGTTAGAGTAATTCGAATTAGAGAGTAATTCTAGCTATCAGAGGCAGGATCCTGGCTGCCCTTTGTTCTTCCACAGTTTGATAAATGAGCCATGAAGAACATGACCCCCTGGAAAAAGACTGTTCTCGGGGATCTGCACGGCACCGGCCAACTCCAAAATCACAGATAAATCATCCCGGGGAATTAAACACCTCTCTCCTTTTCAGAGAAAAATAAAGCAACCGACTCACCACAAAAAAGGCTACAACTCTAAAAATTATTTCCTTTTTCCAGAAAGTATAACAGAGCTAATCTAGAAATTATTTCAGCTACACATACAGTGATATCCATAACGCAAAATATTACATCACCTCTCTGTCTGTACCTTACGCCCAGCAGTGCATCCTGGGCAGCAGCAAATGAATTACTCCAACGGCCTTAATCAGAGTAAGGTGTGACTGAATATCAGCTCCATTCCGCGTACCTGCTATTTTGATGTTCATGTTGTTGTCGAGCAAAAGATTTTCAGCCTTGAGGTCTCGGTGAACAATCTTCCTCCCGTGGCAATACTCCACCGCCGAGAGGATCTGCCAGAATTTGCGCCTGGCCTCCGACTCGCTGAGACGGCCGTGGCTGGCGAGGTAATCTGGTAAAATAAAGGAGGTTTCAATGAATCAGACAGCAGGCAACGCCCCTAAAGCTAAAAGATTTCCCTTCAAATCATTAGCACTAGGAAACTCTAAACAGTATTCCAGTCAATCCCAGTTCACAACCCATTGTCCTCACACTCTCCCCTCTCCAAAGGATGGAAAAAGAGTAAAATCAGCTGCTGTGCAATGAAACTCTACTCTGCGCCTTCTTTTATAGTTACCTGACTACCCTAATAAATATTTTTCATATAACACAACCCCTGTGGAATGGGGAATACTCGGAATAACTGGTTTCACCATCATGAGGTGCTCAGTTCATGCAGGCTTCCCACTTCTCCCTCTGAAGCCTCAGCAGAGGCTCTGTGCTGGCTACAAGTACTTTTTCTCTGGAACTAAAACAAGAACACATAAGGTACCCATCCTGACCTCTCTCTCGTCTTAATTGCATCACAGGCAGAGAGAACATTTTGTTTTCATACTTGATTACGTTGTAAAAACTAATGTTAGCCCTGAAACAAATGAGAGCTCTGAAACCCAAGACTTCATTTGTCCTCGGGAACAAAAACAAGTGAAGCAGCAGCTGCATGAGTCTTGACAGAAACAGATCCTATTTTCTCTTACAAGGCACTGAATCAAAGAATCAACTGTTAGGATGGTTTTAGAATTGCCTTCAATACCCTGCAAAGAAGGCAGTTAATGGCCAACGTGAAGCAAATGCATACGGATACCGTGCCCTGTGCTCCTAGGCAAGGGCTGAGCAGACACACGGATCAGTCTCCAGCCGCTTGCTGCATCCCAACCAGCACTGAAGAGAACCCCAAGTCCCGTGAGGAGGGACCCGCATTTACAGACACACGAGTTCTCTGCTGCCACTTGGGTCACCAGACTAGAATCAGGGAACGGTTTGGCTTGGAAGGGGCCTAACGATCACCCAGTTCCAACAGGCAGTGAGACCTCCCACTGGATAAGGTGGATCTCAAAGCTCCAGACAGCGGCACATTCAGACATGACTTTTGAATTACATTTTCACTCCTACTATTTAAAACAAATGCGCTAATATTCCATCTTCTTAATATGTTCAACAGAACAGGCTTATTTCAGAGATGGTTTATAGGGGGAAAAAGTTCTATCCTCCATTACTGAGGTAGTTTAGTTTTGTGTTTCTTGGGGTAGGACTGAAAGGATTCCACGTGCTGCCTCTCCGACTCCCAAGCACACTGGGAGAGCACAGAGGTGGCTGCTCCTGAGCCATCTAAAGAGGCAGACTAGAGCCCTCCGTTACCGTACGCTCGTTTCAGCAACCCTTCAAAACCATTTTTAGACAAAGCACATCAGATCCGATCTCTGTAACCCGTGGACGTGAAAACAGAGATTCCGACCTACCTAACTCTTAATACACTTTCAGGCAGTTTAACTTGGCAAAGCACGAGGACAAAGCAAAGCCTGGCAGTAAGGGGAGATCATAATATTTGCAAGCTAAATATCATCCAGTCACCAAGTGACTGACAAATCATATGATATCAAGGTGAAGTCAGATATCAAAGGCACAAGCTAAATTGTACTGAACGCGAGCCAGCCCTTTAATCTGTTAATCCATCATTTGTTAACAATGCAGCAAACAAGTTAATGAATCCAAGCTGCCGTTTGCTTTTATGGCTCGAGCCTATCAGCACTTCAAAGATTCCAAACCACCTTGGCCCCCAGTACCCCACCGAGTCCAGCAGCCTGCGTGGAATAGGTCACTTATTCGGAAACCCACTGGTCTCTCAACAGAGCAGTGGAATGTGCCCCAGTCCCTCCAAATAGGTGACGGAACGTGCAGGGATGCTGTTTGTGCATTAACTGACTTCGCCAGCCCCTGGAATCACTTGGGAACAGCTGAAACCTGCTGGAGAGACTTTGCCACAGCAGTGAGGATCTGGATCAGGGCAGGAGGAGGGAAAGCTCCCATAGTTTGAGTTGTCTTTTTCTGAACACTACCCTGCTTTCCTCTACTTCCCATTTCCATCAAAGTTGCCCCAGACACGATATCCTGCTTATGACACAAGGGGTTTAAGGATAAGGACCTGAAGATACGCGTGGGGGGAAAGAGAGCTCAGAAAGCAAGAAGGGACTTTGAACGATGAAGCATTCTGTTGCCATGAAACCCATCCCCTTGCCCCCCAGTGTGAAAAATGAGGATCAGCGCAGCTCCACCTCCGCTGCGCTCCAATCGCCAGAGCCCTCTGCCTGCTGAACTCTATTCCACTGCCCTCCAAGTTCACTCTGCCTGCTGGTTTGACTGATAGCGTCAGAGAAACTCTCGCAGCAACCCCAGTTCAGTTACTGCAGCCAAAATGCACGTGAAAGCACCAAGTGCCCACGTATCAAAGCACAAAACTCATGAAATTAACTGTTATTAGGGGGAAAAAAGTGGTTCCTGTAACACCTCAGTCCCTGCTGTGTATGAACAGGCTACCTAAAAAGATTCTCTTTCTCTTTGAGACTATTTCTGCTCCTCTGTTTCTGCTGTTACTCTCCCAGCACATGCTAGACTCATTCACAGAAAAGAAACCCATTGTCCTGGGTATCATTCCAGCTGAAACCGCAGTTGTTATTACGTGCGGCAAGGCAGCAACCATCACTCCTCAATCAGCTCCTTCTGTCTGCAGGAAAACCGGAACGCTTTTTTCTCCCCTCTGAAATTCTAGCATGTTTCTGCCCTTACCTCATTTCTGATTCTTCCTCCGAAAACATATATAACAGCAAGACAGACACCCAAGAGGGGAAACAACCCATTCTTAATTACAGAAGCCACTCTGAGATATCATTCCAATAAATCAGAAAACAATGTTTTAGAAAAAAAAAAAACCTGCCTGTGATAATGGACCCAGAAAGATTCCTAATTATTTTTTTCTGAGAGAACAAGAGAATTGAATAAACTGCGTCCAAAACACACACTAAAGAATCTGCAAACAGGGGAAGTCTCGGAGCCCAGAAGGCTTTGCTCCTTCAGAATGAACTAAGAGTTTAAGTCAAAGTTTTACAGGAAATTACACACGTTAAAGCCAAGACAAATAACAAGGCAAAAAGAGTCACCATCCAAGTTACTTCAGGAATCTTTAGCCACGTTGATTCAAGTCTTATAAATTTTTTTCCCTGTGTTAACATGGTTTTCCTCATGACCACCTCACTTCCTCACATAGAACAGGAGTAAAACCACCTTTCTAGTCATGTAAATGCAACTTAACAACTACAGAATCTTGACTGAGTTCTGAGAACGATTCATATATGAAACCTTAAAACTACACAAAATGTGGGGTTGTTGCGGCTCAAGTGCAGGACCTGGCACTGAGTCTTGTTGAATCCCATCCCATTGGCCTCGACCCATGGATCCAGCCTGTCAACTGCAAGTTAACAACTTCAGAAGTTAACATTAAAGTTTGAGCATGAAAACATTCGCTTGCTTACCGAAAATTTCTCCGTTTTTGGCAAATTCTGTCACAAGGTACAACATGCTTTTGGTCTCCATCACCTGTTGACGGACAAATTACACGTGAGATTGTTTGTGGGGCTTAAGAATCAAACACACACCCAAGCAGGTACATATTTTCATTGCTCTCTTCTGGTAAGAATGTGAAAGTTTTGCCTTGCACATGCAGTTATCATATTCTTTCAGTTTGTTTTTTCAAGCTACCTCAAAATTCTGGGCCTGTTTCGATAACCACAGTAAAACACCTCAGCCTGGGCAGTCTGGGGACAAGGCCTCCTGGAATTTGATTTTGTATACAAGCTTGAAAGTATTAGGAGAGTGCTCAGATCATTTTTCTTCACAGAGTTAAATCCTGAAAGATCTGTATTTATGCAGAATGACTAAAGCTGCCCAGGCAGCAGACGGAGCAGGACAGCACTTCTGCAGTCTCTCCTGCACCCTTGTCCAATTCTATAACAGCTGAGCTTATAATTACAACTGAAATGTCTGTGTCTGGGAGGCAAAACAGTTTGGAAAGACTGTTTTTAAACCAACATTTGGAGACGGGAAGCTCCAACAGCCTGTGGATTACATGGATACAGAACCAAACTGAAGCCAAGCTTGCTGGCTCCATTACCCGACTCTGACAAGCAGCAGTTCCTTGACATGAGACAACTCAGAAACTTGTAAGATGAACACAATACAGTGACAGGCACAGGATACAGGCAAACTAGACGATTTGATTTAAGGTTATTTTAAAAATTAACTTACCTATTGACCACATGCATTTCTACCAAGCCACTCCCTTCCCAGTTAAAGGGTGAGCACTATACAACAGCCACTCTCCCCTTCAAGCTGATCTCCAGTCTTAAATTAAGTCTTCTCAGACTCTGCTCCCTACTACAATTCCTCTCTCCTTTACTATTTCTGTGTTTTGTCACTCATTCGGGAGGAACCGTGGTAGATATTACTCAAGCTAGTGAGAAACTTAACTCCCCGAGATCCACCTGCACTCAGTGAGCTGATATTTTAAAAAGGAAGTACCAATCTCTTTCCCATAAGATGAAAACAAAGCTGAACAAGTCCTGGGACCTTTCTCAGTATTCAGCAAAGCAACTCCAACACCACAGGTCCGAGCCCTTGCTCTCACGTTGCTTTTAGACATCGTCAGATGAACCTGGATACAACATTTGGGTTTTGAACACACCGTTCCCCATTTGTTAGCTGAGCTGAGCTTATTTCAAACACGCAAGAGAATATCTCCAAAGCGTTCTCTGTTTGTTAAACAGAACACTAACAGACCCCAGGGGGAATATTCTTAGGAAAGCCTTAAAAGCAAGAGTTAACTGAAGCAGAAATGCCAGCAGCCTCAAACATTTTACCATATGCTTGCAGGAAGAGAAAATGAAACGAAAGAGAAACAATATAAAACAAGCCTGAGTTTTACCAGCCAAGCTGTGCGCTAAAAAAAGGCACCAGTGAAAACCTTCAAAATCTTTCCTTGCCGGCAATTGTACACCTTATCACCAGCACAGGCTTATCTCTAACGTATACACGCATTGTTGTACCAGAATTATTCATCCTTTATGTTATAAAGGGAGGTATTCAATTCCACAACATCCATAATTCACTTTAGGATAAATACCGATTTGTCCATACCCACCAGCAGAATCGACATGCAAGATTCCAACAAAAACCTCCAAAGAACTAGTTATCCGTCTCCCGGTAAATGTTCTTCAAGATAAAGTGTTCAGGAAGCTCTTGCTTGCTGCACGCGCTTACATCACGAGCCCATACGCAGAATTAGGATTTGCGTATCCGCACGTCTTATCATCCTCAGATAAGGAAAAAAGGCTGCAAGTACTCCTCAATCTGCACTCTGAGCCAAGACTCTACGCAAGAAAACCACTAAATCCCCGCGGAACCTCCAGCCTGCACTCAGGGTAGAGATAGCGTTCTGAGAGCTCCTGCCCTGTGCCAGCTTCCACAGCACCTTGACTTCTAACAGACAGCAAAGCTTCATCATGGGGCATTTCCAACTCAGCCCTTTCAGGAACAGAAAATTTACAGCCTCCTGTGCAGTTCAAACAGGTTTCAGGTACACTTGAGCGTCTATACCACGGAAGGAAAAAGACTGCAACTGAAGTACTTCCCAACAAGTTAAATCCTTCTCCAATACAAATCAATACCCAAAGGCTCTGGTGTAGGGCTCAAGCTCCGCCAGGGGAGATTTAGGTTGGAGATTAGGAGGAAGTTTTTCACACAGAGGGTCATTGGGCATTGGAATAGGCTGCCCAGGGAGGTGGTTGATTCACCTTCCCTGGAGGTGTTTAAGGGATGAGTGGACGATGTCCTGAGGGACATGGTTTAGTGTTTGATAGGAATGGTTGGACTCGATGATCCAATGGGTCCCTTCCAACCTGGTCGTTCTATGATTCATACAGGAGCAGAAGAAAGAGGTAGAAGGGAAGAGAGACATCGCTGACCATACCTGGTAGAGCTTTATAATGTGGGGGTGGTCGAGCATTTTCATTATCTGCACTTCTCTATAGATCTTCTCCAGGTTAACAGCATCCAGCTGAGACTTGTCAATTATTTTTATTGCCACCTGCAGAGAAATAGCAAAAACGAGATGATAACTCCAAGGTTTTCTTCCAGTTTATCTTCATCATGAAGGGGATAAACGCAATAGCAGACGACCAGGAGCCTTCCCTAGCTCGGAAGTACACATCCAACGCTGAGAAATACAGCGACACAACTTTAGACGTGCAAGCTGGCCACAGGACTATCACCTACACCAGAACGACAGAAAAGAGACGTCTATAGCAAAGAGAAGAGACAGAACATGGGATGGAGGCCACTTCACCAACGAGCCCAAGTGCAGAGCACTCATATCGGTGGGAACAATTGAGGAAGCAGTGTCATAAGGCCAAAAACCTTCTTAGAAAGCCAAACAGTGTCTATTCCTGGAGTCAAGGTAGCCAAGCTGAATCCCACAAATGCAAAATGACGTTTTAAAAGAAAAAAAAACGTTGGCACTACACAATAATCAAGACACGGTGGATCCGTGTAGTTTCAGCTGTTGTGTGCGTGTTTTAGTTAATACACTACTACATAGGGACACCTGCAGTTCAGGGAGAAAACTCTGTCCAGATGTTTGTCAGTCGATTCTCACAAACAGATCCCAATTAGTTTAGAAAAGAGATTTTTGGTCCTGGTGACCTTGTTTTTCGCCAATACAAGCAACATGAATTACAGAGAATTTACACACATTTCAGACTAAACATTTCAAACAGAAGATGCTAGAAGAAAAAAAAAAAAAGATCTAATCCAAGAATAAAAAAAATATAGTTCCTACAAAAATTACGCAGAGGATAACAATGCTAAAGAATACTGGATATATAAATGGGATTTTTACACTCTGAACAACACATTATTAATGCCGAAGCAGAAGCAAACAATACAAGTCACACAAATGCTTCCAATTATAACTGCGTTTCACAAAGGAGTGAACTATGGGAGACAGCTGCTGTGCAGGAGACAGAAATCCACAGGAGGTGAACCTCATTATCTCTAGGAAGGCTGATCATGGACCCACCTGAAATCAGAATTAACTATTTATCGGCTTCATTTCAGCGTGCTCTTGCTGCATAATCAGATTCCCCGGTCTTCCTCCACCACCAGAGAAATAACTTTCTGCTCTGAGTGAATAAACCAGTCTAGCTTTGTAATGAGTGGAAAGCTGGCTTGGTTTGCAAGATGCACTCTTACACAGCTGAGGCAGAGCAAGAGCTTTCTCCAAAGCAAACACAGCAGGCGGCACTTTGGAAGAAGCAGAACCCACAATGTCATCCGGCCGCTCCACAGCGCTGCCCTCCTCCCCAGCTTTCTTCTGTCCTAGCGTAAGACACAGCAACACAGGCATCCTGAAGCCTGATGGGTTCGAAATGTGTTTCCCCTGCTGCTCACTGTGGGTACTCACAGCACTTCCCAGGGCATCTGCTCTGCCCTTTTTTTGTGTGACACTGCGTCAAGCACTGAAAATCGTACGGGAACAGCAATGGTCGGGGCAGCAGGTCCAAAATGACTAGAGATCACCACCTCTAAACCATGGATCTATAACATGCGGATCACCCGCTGCTGCTCCCATCTATTACCCTCTCATCCTATTCCCATTCCTCCCAGCTACAAGGTCAATTTGCTGTCTTACACTCAGTATAAAACTTGATGAAAAAGGCCTGGCTTCACACACCCAAGGAATCGTTCAGCCTGGAGAAGAGAAGGCTCTGAGACCTTAAAGCAGCTTCCAGCGCTGAAAGGGGGCTCCAGGAAAGCTGAGGAGGGGCTCTGGAGCAGGGAGGGCAGGGAGAGGATGAGGGGGAACGTTTTCCAGCTGAGAGAGAGGAGATTGAGATGAGATTTTCGGGAGAAATGTTTTGCTGTGAGGGTGGGGAGGCCCTGGCCCAGGTTGCCCAGAGCAGGGGTGGCTGCCCCATCCCTGGAGGGGTTCAAGGGCAGGTTGGATGGGGCTTGGAGCCCCTGATCCAGTGGAAGGTGTTCCAGTGGTTGGAACCACTCTGATTCAATGAATAAGGGGCATGTAGAAGAACAGGGACGCACACGGGACTGGGCTGTGCAAATCCACGCGTCCTGCCTCACTCGATCCGCACTCCCTCCGCCTGCCCCGACAGTCGCTCACTCTCCCAGTAGGTCCCTTGCCCTCCCTTCCCAAGGCAGAACTGTGAGCTGCTTCCTTATTTGGTCCAGAACAATCAGTCATGCAGCTAAAAAAAAAAAAAAAAAAAAGCACCAGGCAAAAACCATGCCTCATACCTTTAAGTCTCACTGGACTAATTTAAAATCACACCTAATAAAATGACTTCTGGTTATTGTTTACTTCTTGCAGACACAGTTTATTGTGCTGAGGAGGAATCACTTCACTAGAAAGCTACAAAATGTCAAAGTCATCAAACCAAACCGCTAAAGCCGGACAAATTCTTAAACATGCACCAGGAAATATTTATTACAAACAACCCACGTGTCACATTTCTCAGCTTCCTCTCATTTGTTTTATTCTGTCTCTCTGGAATCAACCACAGACACAAGCTGGTTTCTCCTTCCCTCCCCACATCGGTCCCAGTTTATACCCAGTAGTCGGGTGACCTCCAGATTTAAGAGGAATGGAGCCCCATGTCCCTTGTTTACAAACCAATTAAAAGACTGATCCGTAGCAATCTTGTATTCCCATCACAAAATGGCAACACATCTCTCAATTAAGCAAGGAGGGATCTCCAAGTCTTGGCTAGATCAGGTGTTCAGGGAAGCCTAAATGCTTCCTTCATCAATTTAGTGTAATGCAAAAAAAACCCCAGACCCTGCTGAATGCTTTTAGCATTTAAAGTCTAATGTCAATCTAATTAGAACAGCAATTTACACAGACAGCACCAGCCTCTCGGTAACCTGAGTATGTACAGCAGCTTCTCTTCACCTTCTTCCTTCACACGGGCACCACGATGTAGAGCAGAGCCTGCACCTAAAACCTGCAGCACTTGCAACTCCTCAGGCTGCCTCCTTTCCCTCCTCTGGTTCACTTCGCTTCACTTTGCAGTCCCTGAGCATTTTCTCCTCCTAGTTAGGTGGTTTACAAAGCTCTCCGAGTGCAAGCAAAAAAAAAAAAAAAAAAAAAAAAAAAATCAGGCAGTAACTTTCTCCTGTTTACTCTTCTTGCACAAAGGAAACGTGTGCGGTACAGAAAAGCTAATAAAAACGAAGCGACACAGGACTTCAAAGAGAAGAGGCAAGGTCTAGTGTGGAAGAGGAAAGTTTAGTTATGAAACTGTGTGTTACGTGAGTTCTGATTCTCAGCTTTCCGAAATAATTCTAAGCACAGGTCTCCACTCATCAAGAATATTTCATTTGAGATGCAAGAGCAAGAGAAGCAAACCAAAGAACAAGCTCTATTTCCAGTTTAAATAGCTTTTCAGTTTAACAAACATCACCTCAAATCCTATCTTCTCTTGCGATGTGGAGTTATTTGGTTCTATTAAGAAGTTTGTTTGGAATAGAGAGTAAAAGCGTGTACCTAATGGAAGGAAAAGCCCTTGCTACTTGCGGCTGTTGTACGACTCTCAACGTGCACCTTACGTCCAGGTACACAGGGGGAGGCTGCGACAGGAGGAGCACACAGCAGCTGCCACTGCTGCTTCTACAGTCAAAGGCAGATGTGGCATCCCCTCTAGTCAGAATCTTCACTTCTCACACATCCTGCCGGGGACGGAGAAGACTTAAGAGAAAAAAAAACACTTGGAAATACTTAAAATCCAACCACTTCTTCATAACACTGCAAGAAGGAACAGCGCATTCAGCAGCAGCAGCTCACTTTTGTCCATCATCTCCGCTGTGTCATGATTACAGGAAAGAGGGAAGCAATTCTCAGAGGTGGAGAAGCTGCTTCAAGGAGCAGCTTCCTATCTCAAAAGTGTGTTTTGTCCCCGAATACGCAGCTTGCTAACAACCTCCAGCATCTTGCAGAGATGTCAGAACATCGCTCTAATCTTTTGAAGGCAGTGCAGAGTGACTGCAGGCAGAAACCTACTCTCAGTCTGCAGGAAAGCTGGGGAGGGGCTCTTTATCAGGGGGTGCAGGGACAGGACAAGGAGGAACGTTTTTCAGCTGGAAGAAGGGAGATTGAGAGGAGATCTTAGGGAGAAATGTTTTGCTGTGAGGGTGAGGAAGCCCTGGCCCAGGTTGCCCAGAGCAGGGGTGACTGCCCCATCCCTGGAGGGGTTCAAGGGCAGGTTGGATGGGGCTGGGAGCCCCTGACCCAGTGGGAGGTGTCCCTGCACATGGGAGGAGTGGGACTGGATGGGCTTTGGGGTCCCTTCCAACCCAAACCGTTCCATGATTCTATGAAATTAACACAGAGGTTGGTCCATGTCAGCTTTTTAAGGCCTCAAGCAGGTTACAGGCTTGAGTTTTTAACCCAGTACATGCTAGAATCACAGAACAACCAGGTTGGAAGGGACCCATCGGATCTTCTAGTCCAACCATTCCTATCAAACACTAAACCAAGTCCCTCAAGACCTCATCCACCCGTCCCTTAAACACCTCCAGGGAAGGGGAATCAACCCCCTCCCTGGGCAGCCTATTCCAATGCCCAATGACCCTCTGTGTGAAAAACCTCCTCCTAATCTCCAGCCTAAATCTCCCCTGGCAGAGCTTGAGGCCATTCCCTCTTGTCCTGTCCCCTGTCCCTTGGGAGAAGAGCCCAGCTCCCTCCTCTCTACAACCTCCTTTCAGGTACTTGTAGAGAGTAATGAGGTCTCCTCTCAGCCTCCTCTTCTCCAGGCTAAACAACCCCAGCTCTCTCAGCCGCTCCTCATAGGGCCTGTTCTCCAGCCCCTTCACCAGCCTCGTTGCTCTTCTCTGGACTTGCTCCAGAGCATCAACATCCTTCTTGTGCTGAGGTGCCCAGAACTGGACACAATATTCAAGGAGCGGCCTCACTAGTGCTAAAAGATAGAAGTAGATAAACTGCATTGAAATCAAGCTCTTATGCAAGCATTGACCTTCCTTCACGTGCAGCACATTACACCCAATGCCATCTACCTGTGAGCTTCCACCTCTGCCTCACACCCCATTCCTCCTCTCCTCTTGCACAGACTGGAGAGCTGCAAACTGCTAAATCAGCACCCTGAGGGGTTGGGCTTTTTTGGCGATAGCGTCATTTTCCTATTGAATTGCTCAGTAACCCAAACTGCGTGACAGCACAGGGAACTGCCAGCTCAGCTTGTATCATCCCCTTCCACAAGCTATCACCAACGTACTTCACACCTAAAGCAGTATCGCATCTTGCATCAGGAGCTGGTGATTTTCAGAGAGGTGTTCAAGCCACCTGTAGCCTACCAGAGCGCTGAACGCAAACCTAAGGCCACGCAAGGCAGAGAGGTTCCATTTTCAGCCCAGGAGAACAGCTAATTGTCCAGAGAAGAGCAACGAGGCTGGTGAGGGGTCTGGAGAACAGGCCTTATGAGGAGCGGCTGAGAGAGCTGGAGGTGTTTAGCCTAGAGAAAAGGAGGGAGTTGGGCTCTTCTCCCAAGGGACAGGACGAGAGGGAATGGCCTCAAGCTCCACCAGGGGAGATTTAGGCTGGAGATTAGGAGGAAGTTTTTCACGGAAAGGGTCACTGGGCATTGGAACAGGCTGCCCAGGGAGGTGGTTGATTCCCCTTCCCTGGAGGGGCTTAAGAGATGGGTAGATGAGGTCCTGAGGGACATGGGTTAGTGTTTGATAGGAATGGTTGGACTCGATGATCCGATGGGTCTCTTCCAACCTGATGATTCTATGATTCTAATACTGTTCTGGGGATGACAAACCCTTAGGGGGATAGTGGTTACCGAGTTTTAAGGGTGGGTGGGGAACACAACTCTTGCCCACAGCCTACCCACAGCGCCTCTCCTTCCCTAAACTGCACTGCTTTATTCCAAGTACTTTCATCTCTTCCGAGAGCTCTCCACTGCTGTTCATTATTTCACGCGTCGCTGTGTTTCACTGGAAGCAAATATCCATCTTATTCAACTTTGTGCTTCCATTGACTCTTGTTCCCTTTTCTCAGTCCCCTCCCTTGGAAGGAAAGACTTAGCAGTTGATGCCTCCAGCAGAAGTTACGCTAAGATCACAGGGTTTCTCGGCAGCAGGATAATCAGCCCAGCAGGAAGCACGTGTCACCAACTTACATGGCAACAAACACACAAACAAGCAGCGGCCGAGGTGACACTCGACCACGCAGCCCCTCTGGGACGCCCTGTGTGGGCTCTAGAGGGTCACTCTCGGCCTCTATTACACCAACACATATCCATCCCCCTCGTTTTTCTTAATTTTCACACTTTTTGCTGTTTTTGACCAACTGCCACGCAGTTTTAGTGTTGCATGAGGGGTCAGGTTGGACTCGATGATCCGGTGGGTCTCTTCCAGCCTGGTTGCTCTATGACTCTATGAAGTTAAGATTCCTAAGTTTGTTTGCACACGTCATCCACCACCTTGCCTTTCACACACCTTCTGCCTCAGGACTGGCTGCATTTTACTTTCACCTCGACTCTGATTTATGGCATCTGATTTTTTCAAGTTACAATTTTATACTCCAGTATGTAGGGTTTAGATCAAAAGGGTGGATCCTGTACATACTCTGTAACGCTGACCTTTCAAGGTAATACGATCCCACCTTTCATTAATCTGACAGTTTTCAGCTAGTCGGTTACGTAAAGAAAAGGGCAAGTGTTGTTATAGATGTAAAATACAATTTCAGAGTATTGATGTTAAAGAAACCCAAGTACGAACAGAATCTCAATTTAAAAGATTCAAAGAGGGAGATTTAGGAGAAACTGAGACAAGGGAACAGGCATTTTTAGAAGGGTTTTCTGAGCAAGCCTCGACCGCAGTGCAGGTACAGCCTTTCCGGAGCCTAATAACCTGAATATTCTGCCATGGGAACCTTCATAAAGGCACAGATAAATGTGAGAAATTAGCAGCACAAGGAATTAAAACAACGCTTTAGAAGAAGCTTGAAATACGAGCAACCTTCTGTGTAGAAATATTAACGGCAGGACTTGCACTTCACGTGCACAGCAAACTAACCCCAAATTGAGTGAGATGCCCAGACCTGAGGTGCTTATTTAAACTAGTATTTGGCTAAAATGAAACCCCCTCTGCCACCTCTAGAAGTGACCGTAATAGGGTTCCTCTTCCTCAAAGACCACATAAGTACTTCCAGCAACTAACTCAGCAGTTCAGTCCCAAATAAACATTCCTGCACCTCTGACTGCAGAAAGTCAGTGCAGCTGCACTGGAAAACGAGAGACCTCGACACAAATCGCCAACACAGGCAAAACTGCTGCAAAAAAAAAAAAAAAAAAACACACAGAAAGGCTTCAGACTGGACACGAGGCTCCTCGGGAGAGGGAAGCTGGTTAAAAAATTCAGGACAGAATTGGGATGCGCTAGAATTCAGCAGTTTCTTAGGATACAGAGTTAAAATTACAGGCAGCTGCTAAGCTCTAAATTTTCTGTAACCTTTGCTGTTTTCAACGCCGCCAAACAAATCAGCTTCCTAAAGCAACAAGTAAAACAAGACTGAAGTTTTCATGCCCCTCACAAAGCCACGAGAGCTATAAAAGCCAACGGCAAGCTGGGAACGGAACACACCAACACTGCAAGGTCTTCGCGTGGCAGGGAAGAAGCGTAAAAATAATTAACGGTTCCTCGTGAAACTTGAGAGCTAAGACAAAAGAAGAGATTTCTTTTAGTAGGTGGCAAGCGAAGCTCACGGATCCCTGGCCAGAACCCTGTTAGCATCCTGAAGTCCAAACAAAGGGCATTTTTCATTCCTGTAAGGAATCAGTTTCCGGCACAAGACCACGGTAACTGAGGAATTCCAAGACTTTTTGGATTTTTACCTTGTCCTTTGGACAATATTTTATTTACTCGTGCCTGCTAGGGAGCGGCACGATGAGCTCTTCTTCAGTAAATGATGAAAGTAACCGTAGCAGAGCCTTACAAAACGCTTCCCTCTAGGTGTAGCGACTAAAGCTACCGAAGAAGGCGTAAGAGGAGGTTAAACTGAAAATGGTCCCATTTGGCCAACTGGCAGGATGAAGAATTCAGGACACACGTACACACACATACATAAGTTCTTCTACTCAAACAGATTAGAGAGGGAGAAGGGCTGCTCATCTGCAGGTCAGGGAGCTGGAAAACGCTTCAGACATGAAAGCGGGTACGGCAGACGGAGAGAACCATCCCCGGGAGCACAAAGTTATTGCCACCCACCGCTCTCCTTCAACCTTCCCGCAGCCTCCTGACCCAAGCATCCTCACCAGGACAGCACCAAGGAGCATCCTGCTACAGTAGGACAGGGAAGGGGACAGCGGGATAGGGATGGGAAAGGGACAGCGGGATAGGGATGGGAAAGGGACAGCGGGATAGGGATGGGAAAGGGACAGCGGGATAGGGATGGGAAAGGGACAGCGGGATAGGGATGGGAAAGGGACAGCGGGATAGGGATGGGAAAGGGACAGCGGGATAGGGAAGGGAAAGGGACAGCGGGATAGGGATGGGAAAGGGACAGCGGGATAGGGATGGGAAAGGGACAGCGGGATAGGGAAGGGAAAGGGACAGCGGGATAGGGATGGGAAAGGGACAGCGGGATAGGGATGGGAAAGGGACAGCGGGATAGGGAAGGGAAAGGGACAGCGGGATAGGGATGGGAAAGGGACAGCGGGATAGGGATGGGAAAGGGACAGCGGGATAGGGAAGGGAAAGGGACAGCGGGATAGGGAAGGGAAAGGGACAGCGGGATAGGGAAGGGAAAGGGACAGCGGGATAGGGAAGGGAAAGGGACAGCGGGATAGGGAAGGGAAAGGGCAGCCAGGGCTCCTGTAGCCCAACACCTGAAGTACATCATATACAACATATCCCCTCCTTCTCATTAAGGCAGGGGCTCCAGTGCTGGAAGGGATAAGAGGAGTGAGCAGCCCTCAAGGCAGCTGCTGCCCCACAAACCCCAGCTCCCAGCAGAGCCCCCCAACCCCAGCCACTTCCCCCCCAGCCCCCCAGCTCCACGCAGAGCCCCCCGGCTCTGAGGGCAACTGCCCCACAGCCTACAGCGCAGACCCATAACCCCACCCCAGCACCCTCCAGCCCCCCAGCTCCTCAGCAGAGCCTCATAAACCCACCCCAGCTGCCCCTTCACCCAACACCCTGCACCCCAGCCCCATAACCCCAGCCCTATTGCAGCACAGCCCCAAAGCCCCAGCCCTACACCCTGCACCTCAGCCCCATAGCTCCCAGCCTCATAATTCCCAGCCCTATTAGAGTTGAGCCCCACAACCCCAGCCCCATAACCCCAGCCCTATTGCAGCACAGCCCCAAATCCCCAGCCCTACACCATGCAGCTGAGCCCCACAAACCCAGCCCCACACCCCAGCCCCATAGCCCTCAGCCCTACACCCTGCACCTCAGCCCCATAAATCCAGCCCTATTGGAGCTGAGCCCCATAACCCCAGCCCCACAGCCTGCATCCCAGCCCCATAACCCCAGCCCCATATCCTGCACCTCAGCCCCACAGCCCAAGCCCCACAGCCTGCACTTCAGCCCCACAACCCCAGCCCCACAGCCTGCACCTTAGCACCATAACCCCAGCCCCACAGCCTGCACCTCAGCCCCACAGCCCCAGCCCCATAGCCTGCACCTCAGCCTCATAACCCCAGCCCCATAGCCTGCACCTCAGCCTCATAACCCCGGCCCCATACCCTGCACCCCAGCCCCACAGCCTGCACCTCAGCCCCATAACTCCCAGCCCCATAACTCCCAGCCCCATAACTAACTCCCAGCCCTATTGCAACACAGCCCCAACCCCCAGCCCTACACCCTGCAGCTGAGCCCCCCAGCCCCATAACCCCCCAGGCTGCCCCCCCAGCCCCATAACCCCCCCAGGCTGCCCCCCAGCGCCATGAGCCCGCAGCCCCTGACCTCGCTGCGGGTGATGCGGTGGCGGGCCAGCTTGACGACGGCGAAGTTGCCCTTGCCCAGGGTGCCCTCGATGTCGTAGAAGCCGACTCTGGCGGGGGGCGGCGGGGCCCTGGGCTCGCCCATCCCCATGCTGCGGCCGCTCGCCCCGCGGCCCCGGCCCCGCCCCCCGCGTCACCGACCGCGTCACGGGGCGGGGCGTCGCCATGGCGACGGGGCGGGGGGCGGCGCCATGGCAACGGGGCCTCCTGCCCCCCCCCCGCCCCCCGAGTCTTCTTCCCATCCCTTCCCTTTCCTTATCCCCTTCCTTCCCTTTTCCCCTCCTCTCCTTCCCTTCCCTCTTCTATTCCTCCCCTCCCTCTCTTCCCTCCCTTATACTCCCTTTCCTCGTTTTCCCCACTTTTTTCCTTCACAGTGCCTGTTCTCTCCCCTCCTTTCTTTCCTTTTCCCTTTTCCCTTACCTTTTTCTCTTACCTTTTTCCCTTCGTTTTTCCCTTCCCTTACCTTACCTTTTTCCCTTCCCTATTTCCCTTCCCTATTTCCCTTCGTTTTTCCCTTCCCTTCCCTTCCCTTCCCTTCCCTTCCCTTCCCTTCCCTTCCCTTCCCTTCCCTTCCCTTCCCTTCCCTTCCCTTCCCTTCCCTTCCCTTCCCTTCCCTTCCCTTCCCTTCCCTTCCCTTCCCTTCCCTTCCCTTCCCTTCCCTTCCCTTCCCTTCCCTTCCCTTCCCTTCCCTTCCCTTCCCTTCCCTTCCCTTCCCTTCCCTTCCCTTCCCTTCCCTTCCCTTCCTCCTTCCCTCCCTCCTTCCCTCCCTCCTTCCCTTCCCTTCTCCATCTCTCCCTTCCCTCCCTCCTTTTCTCCTTTCCCTCCCTCACCTTCTCACCCTTTCCTCCTCCTCCTCCTTCCCCTCTCCCTTTCCCCTTCCCCTCTCACCTCCCTTCCCCTTCCCACCCCCTTTCGTCTCTTTCCCTCTACACCTGGAGCAGCAGGTTTGGATGCTCCATTTGTCCCTTTGGCGTAAGGTGGTTGGAGGCTCACGTTCACATGAAAAGATGGAGGTCTCTTATGCCAAGTTTCCTTTGCGGGACTAGGTTCCCTGTCTGCTCTGTGCTTGCCCTTATGCCCACCCTGCACCTAACGCTGCCTCATACGTGTGGGAAGTTGGCTAGAGATTAGGAGGAAGTTTTTCCCAGAAAGGGTCATTGGGCATTGGAATAGGCTGCCCAGGGAGGTGGTTGATTCCCCTTCCCTGGAGGTGTTTAAGGGACAGGTAGACGAGGTCCTGAGGGACATGGTTTAGTGTTTGATAGGAATGGTTGGACTCGATGATCCGATGGGTCTCTTCCAACCTGGTTGTCCTATGATGCTATGAATTTGTTGGGTGGTGATGACTGCTTTGCAAAAGGAGCTGAAGACCTCAGTGAAAAGTTAGTGCTCGTCCCTCCCTGCGCTTGCAGCTCAGGAGGTTCCTCTGAGAAATGACATTTTGAGATGATGCCACCGACTTCGCCAGCTCTGGGTAATAACCGAGCTCTGTTCATCCCCAAAGAGGCTCCGTCAGTGACTAACTGTCAGCGAGTTAGTCAGCCACGCGCTTCCCCACGGCTGACAGGTGCGTCAGCCAGCACCACCATCCCACTGGAATAGAAAGCCGTGTCATCCCGCGGATGCTGGAATAGAAAGCCGTGTCATCCCGCGGATGCTTCACTCCTGTCTCACCACCCAGGTGCCTCGTTTATGTCAGAAACGCTGACCACAATCCTAGCACAACCTGTTAAAAGTAACACCGTGCAAAACATTACCTAATCCCCATTCTCAGTGGCTTTATTACAAAGAGATTTGTCAGTAATAGCATATTTATTTACTTCCTCATCGCTTCAATCCATGTGAAATCTCACCAGGCTGGTGCAAACTCGAGCATTAAATCAGATTTTGTGTTCGTGAGAGAAAACTGCAGAAACTTTTCTGTGATGCACATCACAATGTGCCAGGTTTTGTCTGGAAGTTCAAGTTTTGCCTGGAAGTTCATGTTACAGAAACACTTCTGCTAGAGGAAGAGAGCTAGAGGCAGTCCCAAACCCATTCTTTCTCCAGTCGCCTTTACTGGCCACCAGTGGCTTTTGCTGTGCTTGAAGAAAGTGATGCCAGTGCTTGAGACAAACTCTTGTAAGAGATGCTGCCTGACACAAACTGTGGAGCACACATGCCCTCCTGTGGCCAATGTTCCTCTTGGAGCAGCCACAGCCAGGATGCTGCACAGAGATCTCATAGAACAGTCTGGGTTGGAAGGGAAATTAAAGTTCATCCAATTCCATCTATCAAAGAAAGAGATCAGAACATGGCCTCACATGCAGCTGGTTTTGCCTCAGCTCAAACGACCAGGGCGCACACTTAGTTGCTAAAATATGGCTTTACATCTCTACAGACCTGAGCTCCAACATCTGGCTTGTGCTTTTCTCTCACATTTTCTGCTGTTCAGTGCCTGAAAGATGCTTAGTGTCTGCCCCCCCAAAAGAGAATCATAGAATCACCAGGTTGGAAGAGACCCACAGGATCATCGAGTCCAACCATTCCTATCAAACACTAAACCATGTCCCTCAGGACTTCGTCCACCCGTCCCTTAAACACCTCCAGGGAAGGGGAATCAACCACCTCCCTGGGCAGCCTAGTCCAATGCCCAATGACCCTTTCCGTGAAAAGCTTCCTCCTAATCTCCAGCCTAAATCTCCCCTGGCGGAGCTTGAGGCCATTCCCTCTTGTCCTGTCCCTTGGGAGAAGAACCCAGCTCTCTCCTCTGCACAACCTCCTCTCAGGTAGTTGTAGAGAGCAATGAGGTCTTCCCTCAGCCTCCTCTTCTCCAGGCTAAACACCCCCAGCTCTCTCAGCCGCTCCTCATAGGGCCTGTTCTCCGGAAGAGACCAAGAATCATAGAATAGGTTGGATCGGAAGGGACCTTAAAGATGATCCAGTTCTACCCTCCCTGCACACTGGCCTCACCTATAACACTGGGGAAGTGAGAGAAGCAGCTGTGGTGACCGACCACTGTATTTCCTTGTTTGTGACAAGGCCAAGGACAACCCCCCCCCCGAAACTGCCTCCTGCATATTTGCATCGGCAGAGCCCACTCATGGCCACTTCGTGCACCCATTTCTCTTGTTGTTTCAGTCCAACATCAAAAACTTTCTTCCAAAGCCTTTGCCCCGGCTTTGTTTCCCGGAGGCTTGTGCAGGTTGGGGTTGCTTCATTTTCCTATTTATGTGTTTTCATGCAACGGAGAAGAGCAAGCTTTTAGGGAGCCCTGCCAAGAACTAAATTCATTTCAGATGTTTCAGTAAGCTTTTCACAGCACTGAGATCGCCTCAGCCTGCACCTTCCTTTTAGCTCTGTGTGATATCTCGTATGCCTGCAGGTAACTCACCCAGCAGACTGCACTCCACTCCTGCATCACCTTTCTGTCCATCACGGTGTGCACAGGGCGTCCTAAACAAAGTAAACACTGGAAACATCCAGGCAGGGAAAGGACAAGCACAGAAATCTTCCCTTGCAGTGATCCTGCAGGCTGATAAACAGGGATGTTGGCTGAGAAATGATAGTTACATGGCAACCTTCACGATTGAGTCTACTAAGTAAATCTGAACTAAGGATTTCAGGGCTCAACAGGGATACAGAGCTTAAAAATTTCCCTTGACTGTTTAAATGGTAAATTCAGTGAGCAGCAGTTCTTCCCTGCTCGCTGCAAGTGTTCCTGTGTTCAGAAGGGTTGTGCTTGACTGGGATCTATGGACAAAAGTTTTGTGGAAACGTTAATATAGAATCATAGAACAACCAGGTTGGAAGAGACCCATCGGATCATCGAGTCCAACCATTCCTATCAAACATATATATGTTATATACATGTTATATAAAACATATATATATAACATGTTATATACATGTTATATATTATATATATATAACATGTATAATTGCAACCAACACAGAACGAAAAAGCTTCGAGTGTTGTGAGGGTTTTATACATAGACAGAGAGACAATTAGCCATTTACTATCTTTATTTGGCTTGTGAACTTGATCTGACAGGATAAGTAGAAAAGATTACTCGCTATACCCAGGGCCAGGTACCAGAATTGTTAAACCAAACTGCATATTTAATCAAATTTTTGTACGTGATGGCTTAGTCCAGACATGCTTCAGAACTACTGCACAGGACCAGCCTTCTCTCTTTTCCAATATGTATTCCTCATTTTTGTGACAGAAGTCGTCTCTTGTAATATGCATCCAAGGGCCTTACTATGTACCAACGACCAACTTAAATTCAGTTTATCTTGGAACAGTTCATCACAGCTGCTTTTAACATCCTATTTCTCCTAGGTCCTTAACAACTTTATTAAATGTGCTGCCAATCACAGAGCTAACGATCTGGAAAACACTTAGTGTGAAGGACCTTCCCTTGTCTCTTTCCCTTAGAGGTCATGCAGTGAAGACTGGATTTTTTGAGGTAAATGGTGCTGCACCTTGCAATTCCTTTTTTGCAGAGGATGGCTGAGGGAACACAGCCCTGTGACACCACAGGAGCTGGGCTTACGTGCTGTGACTCTCCCACATCGAAGCCACATCGCTCTCTGTGTGAGGTGTCCCTCGGTGCCACAGGCAGAGGGAGACGCCAGTGGAGCTGGGAAGGGGCTGACGTGGGAATGACAACCAACCTGCAACCACGGCCGCCTTCTTGGGGTCACCAAGTGTGACCAGGGGTTGCCTTCTAATGCCTTTGAAGATGAGAAAGTCAGTTAAATAAATAGAGATTTTTGATTGTCCTCTAGTTTCAAAGGCAGGTCTTTGGAGTACGGAAAGTAATTGAGAGTAATAACATACCTGAGGCAAAAAGGCACTCAATGCAAAGCAAAATATACACATTGTGTTCAGTTAGGATCTTTAAAAAAAAACATCTTCTTTAAAAAAATTATATAGAGACAATGCAAACCCAAGATAAATATCTTCTATGCCATTGCTGAAACAAGTGCATAGGGAGGTCAGGTTAACCCATCCTGATAATCACCATATCACACATATTCCAGGCTTTTTTTTCATAGAATCATAGAATCACCAGGTTGGAAGAGACCCACCGGATCATCGAGTCCAACCATTCCTCTCAAATATTTAGTCTATTTTGTCCTATTTTTGTCCATTTCCTTAATATCCATAAATCTCATTCTCCACCCAGGTGGATTCCTTGCTCCTCCCCACACGATCTCCACCCAGCTCATAGATATCATTGGTCACAAAGCCACTTTCAGTACTGGCCAAGGTCACAAAGCCACTCGTGGATGTGTTCATGGCCGCATCATCGTAATCCCTGGAGAGGCCGTCGAGCACTTTATCTTCCCGTGTACGGAAGGAAGAATTCTTAGTGTCAGGCCTGGTTCCAGCCAGATCGGCTTCCGATTGCTTCTTGATCACTCTGTAAATATCCAGATTCGGACTGTTCCTCCTGGGGCTGGAGAGCCACTTGTCTTCTTCCTTTGGGCTTGCGTCCACTCGTTCCCGTCTCCTTAGGGACAAGGGGGAAGAGGACAGGTCATAAAATGCTTTTTTACAGAGACAAATCCAAGCCAACGCCACACCTCTCTAACAGGAATTTCATGCAGAGGGAAGCTGAGGCTTGGAGCACTCGCCTGTTACAAAAAGGTGTCACTCACCTTTTCAGCACAAGCCAAACCAAGAAGATGGCTGTAATGAGCAGCAAGAGAAGCAGAACAAAAACACTGGGGAAAAGGATGTAGGCAAGGCTCTGAATAGGTCCTAGGGGTAAAAAAATGAGACAAAATGTTAACAATTTAAACATTCAGAAGTGATTTAATAAATGAAAAGGAGCTTCTCCGAACCCCAACAACTTTGCCCAGCTTTAGACGCAGAACATCTTGGCAGCCAAAGAAATCGGTTTAGGTTTGCCCTGGAAAAGACTTGAGGGAAGGGCTGTTTTCAGACCCACTTGTCTAAATTCGGTCTTCTACACTTAGGATCAAACCCTTCAAACTGAAATGTTGGCTGTTTTGCAGCCACATGTGAGGAACATGGGCTGGTGCAGGTAGAGAGAGAAGGGACCGGGGGCTGAATGCACCACATACCTTCTGCTCCCACAACTGTCACATTAGCAGCTTTCTTATGGTGTCCTTCTGGGAACACTGGGCTCGGGGGCTCTGTCACGACACCTGGAAAGAAGCAGCTTAATTAACATTCCAGATGTTATTTGGAAGAGTTTAAGAATCATAAAGAGCAAGAGTGAGGGGAGAATGAGGAGACTGCCAGCTGTGGAGATACGTAAGGTGTTCTGCTATTCTTGCGCTTAGGTTTCTGCAGCCTGAGCGGTGACCCCAGACACAGCATCAACAAAGCAGAGTGAACTCCTGGATTATGGAACAGCACGAGGAAAGTGGAAACAGCAGGGAAGCTTCTTGCTTGAGAAGTTCTCAGTCTGTGAATGCCTTTGACAGCGAGTAGTTCTACTGAAAGTTAGTTTAGCATTAAAAAAAAAAAAGCCCCAAACAAACATCTGTAACTCACCTCTGTGTGAATTCTCTATGGGAGCAGTCGTTGGGTTCTCTAGAAGATAAAAAATATGCACAAATTCCTCATAAGCTTGAGCAGAGAGACCAAGTGAGCTGAATAGAGTCTGATACATGAACAACCCTCCTATGAGGCACAAGGAAAGGAGCTACAGCTATTGGGTTGCTTTCCCTGGGACCTGCATAAATTTAAAGATAAGAAATGTTTTGCTGTGAGGGTGAGGAGGCCCTGGCCCAGGTTGCCTAGAGCAGAGGTGGCTGCCCCATCCCTGGAGGGGTTCAAGGCCAGGCTGGATGGGGCTTGGATCCAGTGGGAGGTGTGGAACTGGATGGGCTTTGAGGTCCCTTCCGATGAAAATAATTCCATCAACTCCGATTCTATCTGTCACTGCAACCTCTTCATACTTCCTGTCGGGGCCTGGGAACTGGTTGAGTTTTGAAGCTACAGGATGACTCATTACCAAGAGGATATTTGCAAATGAAGTTATTTTTCATGTTGCATCTGTCATCATTCCACTGAAACATGTAAGGACCTCCGACACCTGGCGGGGCAGATGGTTGGTGGTACATGACAACGCACATTTCACTCCCACAGGACGGCTCATCCACGTACCAGTTCCTAAGAAAACACAACAAACACGTCGTGTCAGGCTCGACGTCACTTCTCATAGATCTGCAAAAGCCGAGATGGGGATGTGGTAAATGGGACACTGCGGGAGGGCAGGATCGGACAGGATTACAGCTCTGCACACCCCATCCTGCTCTCACCTGCCAGTAAAACTAAGAACAACAACAATAATACAATTATTTACACTCTTTTTGGAATAGTTAATTCTCAAAGGATACTCAGTGAGCAAGGTCTTCGACAAATATCAAGGGCTGAAGGGCCAAGTTCCTCACTGCCTGGAACTCCGCTGCCAGGCTGAGTTCTCCTCTGCCAGGAGAGCTTTGACTTTCCCTGCACAACTTCAGACTTGTGCAAATCCATCTCTCCAAATGTTTTTTTGCTCTTTGGCCTGGGCGCCCCAATGCCTGCAGAATGTTAACAGTTATTTGCTAAGAATATGAAAAAGCTAAAGCAGGATTTGGTTTTCTCTGCCTAGGAAAAGACTGTCTTGGAAAACCCTGTCTTGTGGTTGGTTTTTATTTGTAATAATAACCTCCACGACTGGAAAACCGGAGACCTTTCCAAGAAGCACACGGGAAGGAGGCTTCGCTGCTTCTTCCCCTGTAACACAATCGTTACTGAAGAGGCATTTCGTGCATCTCAGAGAGATCCTTATGAACTTGTGTCCTGCTTTGAGAAGTGTTCAAGCCTCACTGCTTTTGGAACAAGCAACGTTCTGCAGGCCAAGCACCTTCTGAAAGCTGATTCGTACAGTTTATATAATTCCAGATACACCAAGTTAGTCAATATGGGACAATCACCAAGGATGTTAAAGAAGCCTTTTTTCAATCATAACAATGCTGTGCTCCTCCTTTCTCTCCTTCCTCGCCCACTGCCCCTTTCTCCCTGCCCTCCTTCCTCTCCTTACCTTTATCATTTATCATAAATCAGCTGTGTCCACCACGAGAGGCAATAGAGCTGTGTCTGACTCTCACAGCAGATCTGCTTCCAGTTCCCTGTTACCCAACCCAAACATGTGAACGATAGGAGACACTCAAACCCCTCTGAGCAATGCTGAGAGCAGTTCTCTTTCATTCTTTGTTGCCTAAGTTTCTTATGGGTTCCCAAAGCATAAAGTTCACAACGGGACTGTTTTTACACTTATCATAGAATCATAGAATCATAGAACAACCAGGTTGGAAGAGACCCATCGGATCATAGAGTCCAACCATTCCTATCAAACACTAACCCATGTCCCTCAGCACCTCATCTACCTGTGCCTTAAGCACCTCCAGGGAAGGGGAATCAACCCCCTCCCTGGGCAGCCTGTTCCAATGCCCAATGACCCTTTCCACGAAAAACTTCCTCCTAATCTCTAGCCTAAATCTCCCCTGGTGGAGCTTGAGGCCATTCCCTCTTGTCCTGTCCCCTGTCCCTTGGGAGAAGAGCCCAGTTCCCTCCTCTCCACAACCTCCTTTCAGGTAGTTGTAGAGAGCAATGAGGTCTCCTCTCAGCCTCCTCTTCTCCAGGATAAACCCCCCCAGCTCTCTCAGCCGCTCCTCATAAGGTCTGTTCTCCAGCCCCTTCACCAGCCTCATTGCCCTTCTCTGGACTCTCTCCAGAGCCTCAACATCCTTCTTGTGCTGAGGGGTCCCTTCCAACCCAAAGCCTTCTGTGATTCTATCAAGAAGAAAGCAAAGGCAGACTTGTCAGGGCTTTCATCAGCCTGGCAGCGTTTAAAGCAGATTTGCTTCCCGGTCTCACTCATGGTTACCTACCGGAACGTGGATGAGCTGCCATCTGACCAGGAATAGAGGTTCTGACACTCGCTGTCTACCTCCTCCTTCTCCCTCCTAAGCCCTATCCAAAAATCCCCATCAGAGGCTAAGAGACTCGTGATAAACTTCTCAATCAGCCTTTGCTCTGCTTCCGTCTCGATGCCGACGAGGTGTCCACCGTCAGCCTCACAGGCCGAACGGGCTTCTTCATAGCTGAGCCTGCGTGAAGCATCATGAAAATAAACTATTTTGTAGCAGGGCCGCTGCGTCCCGCCCCGACAAAGCGTGTGTCCTGCAGAAAACAGGAAGAAACGTTACAGAAACTGTGCCTGACAGACAACCTTCCATTTGGCCGAGTTCTGCGCCGTAGAATAGCTCCTGTGGAAAATCCAACCCGGGCAAAACACCTCTTGTAAAACTGGGCATTCCCTCACGCAAAACTGGGAACACAACACAGATGTTGAAGAGGAAGAGGAGACAACTCTGTGTGTGCTGCACACTCAGCCAGGAGGCAGGAGAGGTTCTGTTAGCAGGGGCAGGAGTTAACAGTCCTACAGCCAAGGCAGGAGTGCAACAGCCAGAGCAGGAGGGTTTCTCGCTGGAAGGGGAAGGCGAGAAGAGGTTCTCAGTGCCCTGGAGACCCAGGGATGCTCCCACCTGCCGCGGAGGATGCGGAGGTTTCCCAGGACGTGCAACTCCCACTGGGGAGGCCGAGGGGGAAAATCACTGCAGGAGGCAGCGCAAGGGTCCGAACAGCCGAATCCCAACACAAGAGGGGAGCAAACAGTGGAGAGAGTTCCCAGTTGGGGCTGAGTTGCAAGCCCCACATCTTGCACTCCTTTGCACCTGTTCCCCCTCTCTGCTCAGCCCCGTGTCCCACATCCAGCCCTGCTTCCCCCTTCCCTGCTGTGTCCCACATCCAGCCCCGCACCCTCCCTCCCGGCTGTGTCCTGCATCCAGCTCTGCATCCCACTTCACCGCTGAGCCCTGTATCCCACATCCAGCCCCACATCCCTGCTCCCTGCTGTGTCCCACATCCAGCCCTGCATCCCCTGTCACTGCTGAGCCCCACATCCTGCATCCAGCTCTGCATCCCTGCTCCCTGCTGTGTCCCACATCCAGCTCTGCATCCCTGCTCCCCGCTGTGTCCTGCATCCAGCCCCGCACCCTCCCTCCCGGCTGTGTCCCGCATCCAGCTCCGCATCCCACTTCACTGCTGAGCCCTGTATCCCACATCCAGCCCCACATCCCTGCTCCCTGCTGTGTCCCACATCCAGCCCTGCATCCTCCCTCCCCACTGTGTCCTGCATCCAGCTCCACATCCCACTTCACCGCTGAGCCCTGCATCCCACATCCAGCCCCGCATCCCTGCTCCCTGCTGTGTCCTGCATCCAGACCCTGCATCTCTCTTTCCTGCTAAGCCCTGCATCCCGCACCCAGCTCTGCATCCCCGCTCCCCACCGTGTCCCGCATCCAGCTCCTGCATCTTCCCTCCCTTCCCCTGCCGTGTCCCTCCCCAGCCCCCCATCCCCCACTCCCAGCCCTGCATCCCGCATCCCGCTCTGCATCCCCTCTCCCCACCGTGTCCCTCATCCAGCCCCGCATCTTCCCTCCCTTCTCCCTGCCGTGTCCCACATCCAGCCCCGCATCCCCCTCCCAGCCGTGTCCCGCATTCAGCTCCCGCATCTCTTTCCTGCTGAGCCCTGCATCCCACATCCAGCCCTGCATCCCAGTTTCCCACCGTGTCCCGCATCCGGCCCCGCATCCCCTTATCCCCGCATCCTCCCACGTCCTCAGCCACCGCTGGAGCCCCGCATCCCGCACCCAGCTCTGCATCCCCTCTCCCTGCTGTGTCCCGCATCCAGCCCCGCATCCTCCCTCCCTTCTCCCTGCTGTGTCCCGCCCCAGCCCCGCATCCCCTGCTCCCAGCCCTGCATCCCCTCTCCCCACCGTGTCCCTCATCCAGCCCCGCATCCTCCCTCCCTTCTCCCTGCCGTGTCCCGCCCCAGCCTGACATCCCCCGCTCCCTGCATCCTCCCTCCCCGCTGTGTCCCGCATCCAGCTCTGTATCCCACTTCACCGCTGAGCCCCGCATCCCACACCCAGCCCCGCATCCTCCCTCCCAGCTGTGTCCCGCATCCCGCCCCGCATCTTCCCTCCCTTCTCCCTGCTGTGTCCCGCATCCCGCCCCCAGCCCCGCATCCCCGCTCCCCACCGTGTCCCTCATCCAGCCCCGCATCCAGCCCCGCATCTTCCCTCCCTTCTCCCAGCTGCGTCCCGCATCCAGCTCCCGCATCTCTCTTTCCTGCTGAGCCCCGCATCCCGCCCCAGCCCCGCATCCCGCCCCCAGCCCCGCATCCCCGCTCCCCACCGTGTCCCTCATCCAGCCCCTGCTACGTCCCGCATCTCCCCCTTCCTCACTGCGTCCCGCAGCCGGCCCCGCATTCACCCTCTCATCTTCCCTCCCTTCTCCGTGCTGTGTCCCGCAGCTGCCCCGCATCCCCCGCCTCCCTCCCCGCCGTGTCCCGCCTGCCCTGTGCCCGCTCTCACCGGGCGGCAGGGCTGCCCCCAGAGCGGCGCAGAGAGCTGCGGCCGCCGCCAGCAGCATCCTCGGGGCCGAGTGTGGGGCAGCAGCAGGCGGAGCCGCCTCCTCCTCCTCTTCCTCCTCCTCCTCCTCCTCCTCCTCCTCCTCCCCCCCCCCCCCCCAGGACCAGCCCCCGGGCCCCCCAGCGCCTCCCTCTTGGCCGCTAGCCCAGGGACCACGAGCCAGCAGGGGCCGAGGAAGCCCGTGGAGCACTGACAAAGCCGGTTCCGCCTTCAGACGCTTGAAGATATTTATAAATCAGCCTCCCCCCTGCGGCTTTCTGATTGCTCTCTCCAACTACCCGAGAGGAGGTTGTGGAGAGGAGGTGTCCCAAGGGACAGGGGACAGGACAAGAGGGAATGGCCTCAAGCTCCACCAGGGGAGGGTCAGGCTCGACATATGGAAAATATTCTTCACTGAAAGGGTCATCGGGCGCTGGAACAGGCTGCCCAGGGAGGTGGTTGAGTCACCCTGGAGGTGTTTAAGGGACGGGTGGATGAGGTGCTGAGGGACATGGGTTAGTGTTTGATAGGAATGGTTGGACTCGATGATCCGATGGGGTCTCTTCCAACCTGGTTATTCTATGATTCTATGATTCTATGAACTCTCTCAAACTTCATTCAGCCTCTGTGCCTGCTGCTTCCTACTCTGGGCTGAGACTCTCAGACCCACGTGGCCAACGGGATCCTCTTTGCTTTGGGAATTTGTTGCATAAAAGCCAAGTTTTCTCCACCTCCCTTCAAACTGAGGAGCTTTTGCTATGCAAAGTGATATATTTCCTGAGGGACATGGGTTAGTGTTTGATAGGAATGGTTGGACTCGATGATCCGATGGGGTCTCTTCCAACCTGGTGATTCTATGGTTCTATGATTTACCACAATAAACTCAGAGAAAGGTTTTCATGCAATCAGAGAATCACAGAATTACCAGGTTGGAAGAGACCCATCGGATCATCGAGTCCAACCATTCCTATCAAACACTAACCCATGTCCCTCAGCACCTCGTCCACCCGTCCCTTAAACACCTCCAGGGAAGGGGAATTGAAGTATGTGAACTAGAGTGAACACACAGCAGAAGCAGGTGACTGGATAAAGCACTTTGCTTTCTCTTTCTTCCTGAGATCCTGTAAAAAAAAAGCCTGGGAGACCAAGCTTCTGCTGGATTTAAATGAGGTTTAAAATAATCATTATTTCCTCAAATCAGAGGAAATGATTTCAAATGTCAAGACGGATGTACATGACGCGGTTAGCAAATATTGTTTGGCCTGGAGAGGAGGGGGCTGAGAGGAGACCTCATTACTCTCTACAAGTACCTGAAAGGAGGTTGTGGAGAGGAGGGAACTGGGCTCTTCTCCCAAGGGACAGGGGACAGGACAAGAGGGAATGGCCTCCAGCTCCACCAGGGGAGATTTAGGCTGGAGATTAGGAGGAAGTTTTTCACGCAGAGGGTCATTGGGCATTGGAATAGGCTGCCCAGGGAGGGGGTTGATTCCCCTTCCCTGGAGGTGTTTAAGGGACGGGTGGATGAGGTCCTGAGGGACTTGGTTTAGTGTTTGATAGGAATGGTTGGACTAGAAGATCCGATGGGTCTCTTCCAACCTGGTTGTTCTGTGATTCTGTTCTGTGATTCTGAGGTGATAAAATTGGGGTAATTCAGGACTCAGGCATGCACAGCATCTTGTGATAAATATCTTATAAATATCTTCTCACCTGGGAGGTGCAACCAGAGAGAATTTTTGTCTTCAATGTGCATGGGTTACGTAGGAATTAACCGAGTCTCTGTGGCTCTGGAGAAGTAGTGGCTGCCCCATCCCTGGAGGGGTTCAGGGCCAGGTTGGATGGGGCTCGGAGCCCCAAATCCAGTGGGACAGGTTGATCTTTAACATCCTTTCTACCAAATTATGATTCCATGATTCTAATTAAATCCGAACTCTGTATTTGAGCAGTAGCACTTACGACTGATAACAATGTAAACACGATTCTTAATTCATTCAGTGAGTAATTTTAATTTTCTTAGACTTGTGTGAGGCTTGTAGCGTGTCCTGTAGCTGCACAAAGTAATTTACTCGTTGGAATTAGCCGATCAGCTTTGCAGCTGCCAGATCCCCAACTCCGCAGCCTCTCGCTGGTGTCTGTTGTTATGGAGCTTAAAAAACTGGACGGAAGATTGAGGGAAGTGCTGTTGGCTGCAGCCAGAATTCAGCTAGGAGGCTAATTGATGGTAATGGATGAGATGCATTTTGGAATTATTAATTGGCCAAGGAGGATTGCTGACTTGAGGGAAAGACTTGCAGAGCTCAGCACCTTCCTGCACCTCTTGCAGATCACTCTCGTCTGGCCTGCTTCCCAAACAGGGGCCACAGGCTTTTCAGTAAAAATTTGGAGCATTTTACTAAAATGAGGGGAAAAAAAGGAGTGTAGTTGTAGAGTCAGGCTGAAAATGCTCATACAATACCCAGTGCCATCCCCTGCCCTGGGTAGGGACACCTCCCACTGGATGAGGGGCTCCAAGCCCCATCCAACCTGACCCTGAACCCCTCCAGGGACGGGGCAGCCACCACAGGCCCTCTCCAGCTTTCTTGTAGCCCCTTCAGGTACTGGAAGGTCTCTATAAGGTCTCGTTGGAGCCTTCTCTTCTCCAGGCTGAACAACCCCAACACTTTCAGCCTGTGTTCATAGGAGCTCCAGCCCTCAGATCTTCCTTGGAGCCTCCTCCGGACCTGTTCCAGCAGCTCCATCTCCTTCTTCTGTTGAGGACAGAGATATTTTCCAAACCTCTTTACCTGGCTGTGTGGCTAGTGATTGTTACCTTTGGCAATCAGCTAACTACACTGCCTAGTAACTAGGCTGATGTTTGAGACGATTCCCTTCACCCCTTCCCTTGATGGAGACCGAGGCTTTGTTAAAAAGAGCCAGTTCTGGCACTAAGGAGTATTTTATCCTTTACTGATATATTTGAAAGTTCAGCAAAGTGGTGAGAGTGAAAAACATTTATAGAATCACAGAATCATAGAATCATAGATTCATAGAATCAATGAACAACCGGGTTGGAAGAGACCCATCGGATCATCGAGTCCAACCACACAGTGAGTTTAATATTTACTCATCGTTCAATCCCTCCCTCCCCCCCACTTTCTAGCTTGTGAAATAAGACATGAAAGCAAAGTGAAAAGTATTTTATAGAACCATAGAATCATTTGGTTGGGACAGATCTTTGATATCATTGAGTCCCAATCGTACTTGTTGGTTCCTAATTTCCAAATACCTGAGAGATAACCTGGAAGGTAAACCCAAAATCATTCTTAGTGCAATCTTAGTGAATAAACAATTAAACATACACTAAGCCTCCATGTGTCTAAACAATTTAAACATGACAGTGTTCTTGCTCCTGGGAATTCCCTAAGGATTTTAGGACCAACTTGAAGCCTCTCAAGATTCCTCGTTTCCAGCACATGCCACACGCTTCTGTCACACAGGCCAAATTCTGCAAATAAGGCTTTAAAGGAATAAACATCAATAGTTTTGAAACTATTTAGAAATAAGGATGTCGGAAGGAAGTGTTTTAGTGCAGTTTTGCGCGTTGAGGCTGCAGCAGGGAGCACTGTGCCTTGTTTTGATGGCAGTAAAGTTAGTGATTGCCGAGCGATGGGTACAATCAGCTAACTACACTGCCTACAAACCAAGCACTTGCTTGAGGTCATGTTGTTCAAACCTAGAAAAAAAAAAAAAAAAGCTTTTCCAATAACTAACTTAACACGCTCTGTCTCCTGAAATGCTCTTGTAACAACAAACAACTGCCAATAACGGAAAACTTCGGTTACGTCACTCTCAGTGTTATTCTCCTAAATGCAAAGTCTTTATATCGCAAATTAATTGTCCTTAATAATTAAAAACTGCAGTGGGTGCACCACGAAGATAATTTCAGGAGTGCGAAGAGAGTAACGAAGCGCTAACATCTAAATGATTCTAATGCGCTGCAGTGGAAGTGGGAAATGAGGAAAGCCTTGGAGAGCAGTCCCTGCGGCTCGAAGGTGAACTAAGTGGTGGCCGTATTCAGAGCCAGAAGAGACAATACGGCTGCAAATTTGGGCCAAGACAACACAAGTAACGTTCTACCTGGTTTACAGCACATCGGCTGTTAGAGCTCTTAGACAGGGATTCTGCTTATCCTTGTTCTGTAGTTGGGGTTTTGACTTTATGCTCTACAATGTGGATTTCATGTGATTTCCTCTTAAAGGCTTTCAGAAGAAACTATATCCAGGACTATAGAATTGCATTTGTTCCCTGAATTCCAGGAAGATTTTTTCCTTTGTAAAATACAGAAACACAGCCCGTGCTGGGACTCAACTGTCAAGCTGCCCAAGCCTTTTATTCTGATTGGTGGGAGCTAAAGTAATGAAAAGCTCTGCTCTGCAGGACGAGATTGAATACGTGTAAGTGGGTCTAATCACTTCTGCCTTGCGTCTAGTACAGGTGAATGTAATCAATAACGAGATGGAACTGTTTGATATAGATTTATCAGGTTATTCCTAAATCAGGAATGAGTCTCTGTGAGGTCACAAGGATAGATCTGCCTGCAGATGAGACAATTTTCATAGAATCATAGAACAACCAGGTTGGAAGGGACCCATCGGATCATCGAGTCCAACCATTCAATTTTGCTGTCTTTCCCCCATAAATGCCTTGTTAGAATGCGGAAAAAGATTTTAGGACTTACCCTCTCCAGAAGCTTACCTCGTGCTAATCCTGGCAAGGGCTGCATTTATCATAAAACGCTCAAAAAGATTTAAAAAAAGAGAAAAAAAAATGTCTGGCTTCTTCACTCTTCCTTCCCTTTTCCATGACTGGCACAGGAATGTCTCCACTGAGCACCCAGCAGGGTTTCGCTGGCAGAAATCCCCTCAGGATGGTTCCCTAGGTGCCCCTCGTTGCCCATCGTGTCCTCGGGGACGCCTGGCTCGGAGTGTCCCCAGCCTGGGCTGTGGGTCAGCCCCACGGCTCTGCCCTTTGTGTATGCCCTGTTGTCATGGTCACTCAGCTGGGGCTGGACATGGACACTGGGCGGTTGCTTTGAAACGTATGGATGGCTCTGGCCCTGGGAGCTTTGTTGCAGGAGAGGTTTCTATGGGCAAAGTCAACACGGGGCACGTTGGAGTTCCCACCCTGCTCCTGGGGACAAAAGGCTCCAGGTTGTGTCACAGATGCCAAAGCTGGTCCAGGCTTTAGGGTCACGTGTGGCAGTCCAGGCACACATCTCGAGACTGATCATAGAACCATAGAATCACCAGGTTGGAAGAGACCCACTGGATCATCACGTCCAACCATTCCCACCAGTCTCTAAACCATGTCCCTCAACATCTCACCCACCTTAAACACCTCCAGGGAAGGCGACTCAACCCCCTCCCTGGGCAGTTCCAGTGCCCAATGACCCTTTCTGTGAAGATTTATTTTCCTTATGTTGAGCCTGACCCTCCCCTGGCAGAGCTTGAGGCCATTCCCTCTCATCCTGTCCAGGTACTCGAGCTTCATGACTTAAATAAAGACATAAATTTTTAACATTCCAATATGAGGTTTCTTCTGCCCTCTGACATAGCAGCACAGTCAATGTCACATGGTACTTCTGAATGTGATCAGGACAGTGGATAAAACTAGACACGATTCTCACCTAGAACATTGTCACCTGTGGAAATAACTCAGGCTTATTGATTTTTATATCAAAAGTTATGAACTTCAGCTGCTTACCTGGAGAAATTGCCTGTCTCCATCATCCACCAAACCCAAACAGCTTGTAGGAGGAAGACTGCTACCAGCAACCTGCACTTTGTTCTTTTAGTTCCACGTCCTCAACCGTTTAAAGCAAGAAAAGTGCAAACATTTGTGCAGGGGCCACTCTCACCAGCAGCACGTTTAGGGGAACGGTGTTTGCTGTTGGTTTGGCCACTAGTTACTAGAGAAACTGTGTCTGACTCTTTCTCTTTGCCGTTCATGCCTAGGCTTGCCTGGTGGCCCAGGAGACTCGTGATTTAATCTGGCTAAGAATGCTGGTGCTGAGTTCCGAGCCTGAGCTGAATCCCGCTGCAGCCCTCGGACAGGTCTCCGCTGATTCCAGTCAGCTCTGGATCACTCCCATCAGTGTCCGGGCACTGGGATGCAGGGATTTTAGTGGTTCAGGTTTTTTCTCTTCCTAATTGAGATCAACAACCAACAACACCATTTAAGAAAAGGCAGAATTGTCTGCTCCTCTGTCCCCTGCAGCCTGTCAGTCAGGAGCTTGGCTGCTCCTCGTGTCTTTGCATAAACCTGTTGGGTTTCATTCAGACTGGTTGTTCTGTGATTCTGTTATTCTGTGATGCTAACAGTTTCTCTTTGGATGCAGCTGGGAATGAGCAGGAGCTCAATTTGTTGCTTGTTACTTAACGGTTCCCACGTTGGGCTGGACTGTTCAAATTGTGGGTTTGGTGTTTTGTTTGTTAGCTGCTGATTATCCCAAGGGAGTTCCCAGGGCTGCATGTGCTTCGAGCCAGTGGCAGCTGACAGCCTTATGAAGGATACGAGTTCCGTGAATCTACCTAATTAAAAAGGCTGCTTTTTCTTGTCGCTGGAATGGGAAGCCAGAAAGACTCTCTGCTACTCTGGTTTCTGTGCCATGAACAGAATTACTTTTGAACTCCTGCATGATGTTAAAAATATGAAGTTATAAACTTCTCAGGACCTGACTTCTATATTAGTGAACAACTGTAATAATTAGAACCGACCGGATGAAGAGCCAAGAACTGTGGGTTTTTTGTTATAAATGTGTGCCGTTTGGCCTGGGTTTTGCCTCCTGATTTCCAGCACCTCATTTCACGACTGATTGCTCTGCTGGTATCGGCTCCTTGGGTGAAGAGTTTGTTTGCTGCTGACTCGCAGTTTCCGTGTCACCCATGGGAACGAGCTACTCAACAAAGGGAGTTGGTGTAGGGATTCAGACTCCCCTTTGATTGTCCTCTGTGGCATCTGGACTCTTCACTCTCTTGTCCCTGAATTTCCTGCCTTGCAGGGCCTGCCTGGGCAAGTTGGAGAGAGGAAGAACTCAAATTCCCGTCAACCGAGGTGTCCCACTCATCCAAACCAGCCTGGAGCTGATTAAGGAGAAGTCAGTGAGTGGATAATTCCTGCGAATGAGCTGTGTGCAGGGTCAGTTCCTGAGAATGAGCTGTGTTCAGGGTCATGTCCCCGAAAACCCATCACCAAGTTAGAGACTGCAGGTCGGGGGATGAACTCCCTGTGCCGTCTGCTGCTGCTTTGCAGTGGGGATCTTATTTTACCCTTGATAGTTCGAGAATAAAAGGGAAACAGGGTTTATAGGAAGAAGGCATGTCTTTTATTAGATTAGAATATGATATTGTTAAAAAATGACATGAAGGCAAGGAAGCCAGACCAAAGAGCTATTTCCTAAGCTTGGGCAAGAAAGGCAGCATCGTCCCTGGAGGAGTCGCAGCCTGTGTGGCTGTGATTGTGCGTAGAACCCGGAATGGAATAAACTGTTACTGAGCAAACCTTTAGAAACAATAACGATGTGCATTATCTGTCATTTTTTGGGTGGCACATCTTGCTCTCATTTGATATATTCCTGGAAAACAGCTTTATCAGCAGAGTTAACCTCCCTGCCCTGGTCCGTGGTTCTTCCTCACGTTGTATTAGAAGTAAAGACACCAGAAAAGAACTGGATGGGCTTTTGAGGTCCCTTCCGGCCCAAATTATTCTATGATTCTGTAAGTTTGTGCCTTCGTGCTTGTTTTTTCTTCTGCCCTGTCTTGTCTCACCATCTATTCCCAAGACTGAAAAGCAAGCGCTCGAACTGCTTGGCTGCAACATCTACAGTTGAATTAAGAGCCAGTTTAATTACTCAGCAATTTTTACCCTAATTTGTTCCTTTGTCTTGGCAGTTGCTGGAATCTGACACTAGAGGCACAACCTCCTGAGGCAGCAGAGGCAAAAAGAACACCTCAGCTATTCCCTGAATATAACTCAGTGAGTTATTGCCTGAAGTTTTAAACAAGCCGCTCGCATTTTTAGAAGCTGATTGTGTAGGAGCCGTTCACCAGAGCCTTTCACTCTCTTTGAAATGCCTCAAACCCAAAATAAAGCTACAGCAATAATGCAAACAGTTCCGTGCATCTCGGTCGAGGCCGTGAGAAACAGGAGTTGTGCAGTTTACAAAATAAAGAATACAAAATCTGAGGGCTTTGTAAGGAAAGGAACAGTGCTGGGTAAAGTCTTCTGGAAGCAGTCAAGTGCAATTTTAATAATTAATGAATGAGCCTGGTATTATTTTTCTCATGGCGAACATTTCACTTGAACATTTTCACTTGAACATATGGTTGGACTCAATGATCCAGAGTGTCTCTTCCAGCCTGGTTATTCTACGATTCTATGATTTTACAGATCTTTATGAGATCAGCTGATGGACACAACAGAACCAGTAGTGATCTATTAAACATACCCTAAAAGGAGAAGCTGGTATTGGAAGGAGGCTGAGATGAGACCTCATTACTCTCTCCAACTCCCTGAAAGGAGGTTGTAGAGAGGAGGGAGCTGGGCTCTTCTCCCAAGTGCCAGGGGACAGGACGAGAGGGAATGGCCTCAAGCTCCGCCAGGGTAGGTTTAGGCTGGAGATTAGAAGGAGGTTTTTCACACAGAGGGTCATTGGGCATTGGAATAGGCTGCCCAGGGAGGGGGTTGATTCCCCTTCCCTGGAGGTGTTTAAGGGACGGGTGGATGAGGTCTTGAGGGACTTGGTTTAGTGTTTGATAGGAATGGTTGGACTAGAAGATCCGATGGGTCCCTTCCAACCTGGTTGTTGTGTGATTCTGTGAATAAAACCAAGCAGGTTGGAAACAGCTTTGAAACCAGCACATTAATGGCTCTGATGCTGCTCACCTGAGGGTTGTTTCATCCCTCAGAGCCACCTGATTCCCTCTTGTATATAAACCCCAAGCAATGGCCCCTTAGGGATGAGTGAGGGAGGAATTTGGTGGCTTTTTTGCTCCTCATGTAGGTGGTAGAGGTTCTTTTAGCTTTAGATCTCTTTCCTTTGTGACTCTTTGAAGCTGCTTGTGACACATCCCTCAGGTTTTTAACAATCCTGGTTGGAGAAGGTAATGTTTGTGGGTTTTGTTGTGTATAGAAGAACCATCTAATTGTTGGAGCTGCTGGTTTTTGACTGTAATGTGTGATATGTAGCAAGAAGTACTGTCTTTTAAACTTGTTTTTTTTCAATACTGTGTTAACTTACTTACTTTAAATGCCTTCTAGTAATGCCCTAAATGGGTTTCACTCTCCAGAACTGAATTTCAGTTCTTTGGCAGTTTGGCTCATGGAGGCTCTGCCCTGGCTCTTGCAGCCTTTGCAATATCTACCCTTGGAACCTGATAGTACCTTAATGTTATTAAATCTCTCTAGTGCAGTGTCTCATCTATACTAATGACTCTCCAACAGCTCAAGCACCCCCTGCGCTTCCATTTAAAATGAAAGATGAAATTGCTGCCACCGTCTTCTTCATCACGAGGCTGGTGAAAAGGGAAGACAAGCTGAGCAAGCGTAAAATGGACAAGTTTGCAGCTAAGCTGACCACAATCCTGTTTGAGAAATATAAGAATCATTGGTACTTGGACAATCCATCCCGAGGGCAAGCCTTCAGGTAGCAGGACCCTTAGTAGAAGGGGAGGGGGAAGGGAGGGTTTGTGTCACATTTGAGATGCAGTGAGCACACATTCAGTGCCTGGATTAGAAGTGATAAAGGAAAACTACTTAGCTCTCCCTTAAGCTTGAGGGAAGAACTGTTATTAACTAGTGAAGTTTCTGTCTTGAAAGTGGTTTCCCAGTCTACCTGGAGTGGAAATACTGAGACTGTGTGCACTATGTAGCCTTCTGACTTCTTGAGTGCAGAATTCAAGGGGCCTGAAACCAACTTGCCAAGTTGTTGTAACTGCTTTTAATTCTGTTAAAAACTATCAGCCAAGTGAGTTGCTGCATTAATTGTTAAAAGTAAAGCCCTGTTTGGGCCTATAATCAGCTTATTAGGCTGCCTTGCTGGTTGGGCCTGTAAGTGAGAACCTGCATCAACAGGTGAAATACATTGAGGAAGTAAACAAAGAACTTCTGGGGTTGCAGTGAAATCTTAAATCCACCTGTGCTTTATTCTTGCCTAGGTGTATAAGAATAAACAAACATCAGAGAAGAGATCCACTGCTGGAGAAAGCTTGTGTGGAGAGCAATGTGGATTTCAATAATCTCGGTTTGCCGAAAGAGATGACACTGTGGGTTGATCCGTTTGAGGTGTGTTGCAGGTGAGTTGTGATTGTCAACTGCCTCAGGCAAATTTGATCAACTCCAAGGCTGTTGCTAGTACCTCAGCGTGTGCATCCTCAGCCGCCTTGTGCTAACGTGGTCCCTTCAGATACGGTGAGAAGAACCGACCCTTCACCATTGCGCACTTTGAAGGAGAGGAGAACCCAGAGCTCCCTCAGCAGATCAGCTATGCCGTTGACAGAGCAGCTCTAGACTATCATTCTGGAGTCTCCTCAGACGAGGAGAGCTTCAGGAAGGAGCCGAAAGCTATCCCTACTGTCAGCAACCCTAACAGTGTCTACCAGGTAAGCCTGTGGTGATGGTACGTGGCTTTTGGTAAGAGTTCATAGAATCGTAGAACAACCAGGTTGGAAGAGACCCATCGGATCATAGAGTCCAACCATTCCTATCAAACACTAACCCATGTCCCTCAGCACCTCATCTACCTGTGCCTTAAACACCTCCAGGGAAGGTGAATCAACCACCTCCCTGGGCAGCCTATTCCAATGACCCTCTGTGTAAAGAACTTCCTCCTAATCTCCAGCCTAAATCTCCCCTGGTGGAGCTTGAGGCCATTCCCTCTTGTCCTGTCCCCTGTCCCTTGGGAGAAGAGCCCAGCTCCCTCCTCTCCACAACCTTCTTTCAGGGAGTTGCAGGGAGCAATGAGGTCTCCTCTCAGCCTCCTCTTCTCCAGGATAAACACCCCCAGCTCTCTCAGCCGTTCCTCATAAGGCCTGTTCTCCAGCCCCTTTCCCAGCTTTGTGACTCTTCTCTGGACTCTTTCCAGAGCCTCAACATCCTTCTTGTGCTGAGGGGCCCAGAACTGAACACAGGATTCAAGGAGCAGCCTCACCAGTGCTGAGTCCAGAGGGAGAAGAACCTCCCTGACCCTGCTGGTCACACCATTTCTGATAACTACCCTCCCCATTCCCTCATGTAGGAGTGCAGTGAACTTAGTTGTGGCCAGAGTGACCTCCCCCTCCTACACCCAACACATCTTAACACTATCTCCTTTCTTGCTGTTTAGTTCAGTGGCTACTACAAAGCATCCGTACATCCCTGGTCCCAGTATCTCCATAGGAAGAGCTACCTGAGTGACGGTTCGTGCTATGCCCAGCACAGGCCTTACAAAGCCCACAGGCCGACAGCCGCTTTCCCAGGACCTCGAATAGATAGATATCACTGGATCAATACCAAGCGATAGAGCTGGGGTTGCACCTGCTGGAGGCTGCTAACACTGAGCTGTGGGGGTGGGATGAGGGCTGCCACGAGAGACTCTTGTGAAAACAGAAAGCACATGTTGTTTGATCTGTCTCTTACTTTGTGCATCTGGATTTTTGGTGTTTTAGCATATAAACTTTTAAATGTTTTATTAATGTTAACATATAATACTGAAAATGAATGTGAGACTCTACTTGTAAGCTAAAGAGGAAATGCATATATCAATAAACCTACTCGTGTTTTTCTTTTTAAAAGCTGTCTGATCGCTCTTAGTGCCCTGGAGGGAGTCAAAAAGCTTAAAGGGAAAAAAATATGAAAAAAAATTACTTGTCATAACTTGAAAGCTTGTGGCAGCAGCTGTGGCTGACACCATAGCCGTTTCTGCTTCTTGCAGTCCAATTATTACTCCTACTTTTCATTTGTTATTTATTAAGCCTTAAGTACGAAGGGGGAAATACTCTGTAGTTAAAACACAAATACAACATTTATTTTGATTTAAAACTTAAGAATAAATGCAGAGAAGAGTTAGAACGAAATCACTGTTGTCTTTTCAAGACCATTCCCCCTTTCTCCCTAGGGCTATTTTCTCTTCCAATGCGTTTATTTGTTTTACCAAAGAATCTTTCTCCAAACTAGTAATTTCAAGGTAGTAAGAAAGCAAATCTTCATTGCCTTCGCTGTCTAAAAACTGGTGTTCGTCCTCTGTGATCCTCACCAGCTCTTCAGTTAACGCATCCACTTTATCTTCAAGTTCTGAAGTGGATAAGTCAGTGCAGATTTCCTCACTGAAGCTAAGAAAGGAAAGTTTAAAATGAGACAGCAGCAAGATCACTGCTGAGGTGATTGATAGGTATAGACTCCTCATAGGATCAAACCAAAAAGACAAATGCAACCATAACATAACTTCTCTGGTACTGAGTAAGTGATGGCAGATATCACAGAGAAGTGATATCTTTCTATGCTGTATCCTGGCATCAGATCTGATCTAAACTTTAGCCAATGTGCCTACTTCTAGAAGATTATTTAGATGGTTTGTAATATAAAGTGAGGTCATGAGGAAGAGGAGTCATGATTTGCTTTGTACCACCTGCCTCCTACCCCAACCTGGGCAGTTGTTGCTCTCTTAGCACAGCAGTGGGTGATGCCTCCTGTCCAATCATTCTTACCGTGATTTCCATCCAAAGCTGCCCTCTTCGTAGCTGCTTGAGGCATGAAGAGAAGGATTGTTTTCCTTCAGGAGTGACTTTTCCTCCTGTGGTTCCTCAGGTTTTGCATTGACCCAGAGGTTGTCCTTGTGTTATACAATAAACATAGAAATGGGGAGAGATCAGTGCTGATGTTTAAAGCCTCTTTATAGACGTTATTTATGCTTTTTGGTGTCTTAATCGTAGAACAACCAGGTTGGAAGAGACCCATTGGATCGAGTCCAACCCTTCCTATCAAACGCTAAACCATGTCCCTCAGCACCTCGTCTACATGAAGCCAAATAATTTTTCCTGATGTGAGTTTTTTTCAGATGGGAATTACAGTTGTTTGTGTGCCTTTTGTGCTTGAATGTGGTTATATTTGCTGAGTATCTAGCGCAGAGGAGCCTGCTCCAGTCCTTGCATGCTTTTCTCTTCGGGATGTGTGCACTTAAAATGTTTGAGCAACCAAAACCTTCCTCCACGTTGTACTTAAAGCAGTGTCTCTGGGTCAAGCCGGTTTGAGTTGTTGTTTTGTAACAAAACAAGAAAATAGAGAAGCTTTCATCCCATTTTCACCTTTCTTATTACCTTCTCAAAGGCTCCTGCGTCTGTGAGGCTTCTCCCTTTCCTGTCAAAAAGCTGCGAGATGAAGCTTATCTCCTCCTTGGAGAATGGTTCTTCCTTTAGCAACATCTGGCTTATCCCAGTGGGTTTATCCCCCTGGAGAGCTGCTGACAGCTGCAGTCTCAGGCAGAACATCTCACTGAGACAAGCCTTTAGTGCCTAGGAGAAAAAAACCTGCTCTGAAAACCTAGAAGCAGCCGAACATGATTTGTCATAGAATCATAGAACCACCAGGATGGAAGAGACCCATCGGATCATCGAGTCCGCTCATGCCTATCAAACACTAACCCGTGACTGTTTTGATGCAGGTAACCACTAAACAGAGATATGGAAAAAGGCTGGAGGGGCTGGGGGAAGATGGAATCAATCAGCAGGAGGATATCGAGACAGGTTTTCACTTTTAAGATCCTATTTCATCTGGAAAAATAACATCATTGGTCTCATGGGGGTTTGATTATTCTGCATAATGTGGTTAAAGGCAGGATCAGGATGAGAATGCGGTGCTGTGTGGAGAAGCCTGTTTGGTATATTTATTTCTAGCTGATGCTGGTAGCTCTTATCAGAGGTGAGGATAAAGGGGCAGCTTTTCGGAGGGGACTGAATCGCTGTGTGTGCACTGGGAGGACCTTGGGGGAAAAACAGGTGATAATGGGATCCCCTGAAATATAAAAGGGCAGTTGTAGAAAGCTGAATGGGAAGTGCTGCATCACCTCAAGGTGTTATGGGGAAAAAAAATAAATCTCCTCTTGATTTTTATTATTGGACTTTGTATGAAGGAGTTAACCCCCCACACTCCTAAAAGGGTAATTTTTTGAAGAATGCAACTATAACGTGATTGTGTTTGGAAATTATTGATGTACCTGATAAAAAAGCCTGAGGAAGGGAGGGCTGGCAGCCTGAGTGAGGTCAGCCGCAGCAGTGACGTGAGCTACGCAGCCCACGAGGAGGAGAAGGAAACCTCCTACAGAGCTCAGGCAATCCCTCCGAACGAAGAGCTTGTTCTTTATTTTCTGAGAAAGAACAAACATCCAGAGCTGAGGTTGGGTGCGACAGGGGCAGCTCAGCTGGTGCAGCTATTGCAATGGTTTATCTCTATTTTAGGGAAGTTAAGATTCCCATTCAAGTCTCCATATACAGAAGGTAGCATGAACATTCAAAAACTTCTCTCGTTCCAGGGTCTTAGATGTAATTAACACTAAATGGCTGTAATTTAATTATAAAATGCTGACACACTGCTGACGTCTATAAAGCTGACCTGGAGAGAATTTCATAGAAATGAAAGTGGGAGAATTTGGGCATGAGAAAGCAGAGCTGGTTTAATAAAGCTGCATTGGGTGTGACCCTCACGTTAAGCAGGCAGCACACCCCATATCCCAGAATACTCTGAGTTTGATCGGATATTTTTGGTGTGTACCATGAACATTGGATGATTTCTTATATAGCATCAATATTTTTTTCCTAGAAAGCCTCAAACATACTAGCACCTGAAAAATACAGAATCATAGAATCACCAGGCTGGAAAAGACCCATCAGATCATCGAGTCCAACCATAGAATCATAGAAATACTTTGGAATTTTACTTAGTAGTCGCAGAACTTAACGGATATGAAAATATTTGAGGAGCTGGCTAGGTGGGAAGTTGCCAAACCTGATAAAAGAAGGAGTTTCTGAAGGTTCTCCCTGTCGCAGGAGTACAAGGTATGCTGGAGGCAACACACAGAGTGATTTCTGGAGCCTGCAGAGAGAAGACAAAATGCTTCTGTAAAACACTGTGGTGTATGCAGATCAGAGCTGCAGAGCACGAGGCTTTAATGGGATGTAAGTTCATTTAAATGTCAGCTTTGATTTGCACTTGGGTGCTCAGAGCCAGCAAATGCCACATGAAAATGGAGACTGTTTAAAAGAAAAAAAAAACCCCAAATCATCGTGCTTCATCTTGCCAGTTTACAAATTAAGTAAATTAATTGTGTGCTCCGGCCCTGGAGCTCTGGCTGTAGTCACTGTGATTTTTATTGTTATTTATTTCATACTGTTATGAAAGATGCTGGAGAGTTTGCCTAGTGTAAAGCCAATGTGGAGTAAAGCTCTTGTAGAGAAAAAAGGAATTGAGTTCCCACTGTCGGCACATGGTTGTTCTTTACTTAATCTACCTTCCAACTCATGGACACTTTACAGCCTCTTGGCTGAAGAGGGTGTTCTGCTCACTCCCTCCTTTTGGAAGCTTCTTGTCGTTATATGTTAGCATCTTAAAAACTTACATTGATGTGAAATTTGAGAAAGCGTAGGATGGAGATGCCAAACTCGTACACCACAAACTCTCTCGTAGAAAGGGTTGCAGGATCGACTATGGTTAGTTCTCCTTCTTGAGTCATCGAGGCATCCTCTGTGTCCTGGTGAGTAGTTGCTCTTTCTGTCAGAACAGCGGCAATTTGTTAGGCGAATTCAAGTGAAAACAGAAAACAATTCTCCAAGAAAGAGTAGACGTGTCCGATAGACTCTTTTCCTCACCTCATAATGCATCATTGTTCGATAAAATGAAGCCCTTCTGAGGCATTAGGGGAACTTCTAAGCTTGATGAACTGCTCCGTATCCTTAGATATGCCCCAAACTTCACTCTTTCTAATGAAATCTCTGATAACTAAGGCTTGGACTAAAGCTTATGTGTTGCCTCAGCTGCTCAGCAGCAAACCTGTGGTGATTGTGTGGAGTCTTTATAGTCAGGGGCAGGACATGTCCTCCAAAGAGGAGAATAACTTTGTTGTCTGCCCAGGAAAATCTGATCCCAGTGCTCCCAGCCCACAGCTACCTGAACAAGGAAACATCTCCACGTTGCACTCAGATTCTGACTCTCACAGAAGGATGAACAGAGGTAAGATTTACTTTTCTCCGGTGTTGGGCTTTCCAGCAGTCCAGCTGCCGCCGCACGACTCCGGAGCTCATCGTTCACGTCTTTCAGAAGGTCGAGAAGATAAGAGGCCTTAATACGCTTAGTTTTATCACCACCTGTGTGAGCAAGTATGGAAATGTTACTTTCCTAAACACTTCACCTCTTACCACAGTTTTTTTAGCAAATGTTTCACGGGTTATACAGGCAAGTAAAGTGAAAATCTCTTTCTCCTCCAAACTTTACGTTATCCAATTAACTAGTTTTCTCTTTCTTCATGTATTTAACTAGTTTTCTCTTTCTTCATGTATTTTTCTGATTTTCAGCTGCCAGATGGGAGACTCTCCCTCTACACCTTTGAGGTTGAGAGGTTCCAACCACACGTTTTTTGAAGCCAGAATAAAATGAGGTAACTGATGGCAGCTTCATCTTCTCCCTCACCTGATCTCCCAGGTGATTCGCTGCTTTGGCTGTTTTCCTCCAGCATCCGAACTGTAGACTTGAGCAGTGGGATCAGGCCTTGGATGGCTTTGCATGCGCCCTCTGAGTCCCCACGAACACCATAAAATCTGGTTGTCTCGTAGTTTTCAAAACATTGTTGGGACCCAGAGAAAAGCACCTGAAACAGCACAAAGCAGAAAGCAACTTCCATCCTTTGCCTTCTCCCCAAAACCTTGTGTTGTCCGTTCAGAGCAAACTTGATAAAACAACAGCGCTTAAAAGCATTTTGCAATGATTGTGTTCCCACTCCCCCCAACTATTAGATTTTTTTAACTGTCAAGCTGATGTAGATATTGTAAAACGTGATTTGAACTGTGTTACTTGTATTTAATATCCTTGGTTTCTCTGGGATCCATTTGTAAGCGATAAAATGCCTTCTCTTCAACATTGTTTTCACATAATCCTCTCTCATTTGGATTAATAAACTGGGATTTAGTTAATGGTGATGGTCTCATGGGAATGGAACAGTGGGGAAGGAGGACAAAGAGACTTCCCAGTGGACTTTAGGGGCAGGACTCTGAAGAAAGCAGGAGAGGATTGGGGAAGCGCATTAATTTTAATCTTTTTATTGCAAGTGGTTCAAAAGGGAATGTGGAAACCAAACCAGTTCACGCAAAGAGTAAGAATCGGGCTCTGATACTGTTGAATTAAGGGAAAATTTTGCTGACTCTCTTGTCAAAATGATTTTGGCCGATAGTTCTTGGACATTATTATGGGTTTTGGCCAATAGTTCTTGACCATTATGGGTTTTGGCCAATAGTTCATGGACGTTATGAGTGATGGGATATTCTCAGAACATGGCGACTACTTGTGCCTTCGTTAGAAAGCAAGTAACCTGATTGCTTTGGATTTGCCTTAGGGTGATGTTGGCACCTTTGCCTGAGCCATGTGGATGTGTGACAAGCCCCTCAAATACTCCAGTTTGGTGTATGCAGTCTCCACACTCGCTTGTTGTTTCCGGAGGAGTTCCTGAGGCTGTGAGGCTCGGGCGAGCAGGACCTGGAGGAAAGAACATAACTCTGCTTCACGTGAGTTGCAAATCCTGACTCTCGTTGACTTTCTTACACATAATTCAGCAATTCAGTAAAGCAAAGACTAGATGGGAAAGGATAAATTGTGTAAACAGCATTTCTTGGAAGTGGGAACATCATAGCAGAGCAGTTTCGGAGCTGTTATTATACAGAGCAGAGGGCTCTAAGGATCGAGACCAAGGATGTTGAACCTGACCCAGCTGAGCCCTCACCTTTCTGAGCTTCAGCTTCATTACAGTCTCAGTGCTTGGGACACTGCTCGTTTGCTTTTCTCTCTCCATCAGCTGCATGTGTATTTGTTCTTCCTCTAGCTGCATCTTTGCGATGAACTCCAGCAGCCTCTCCAGTGCCTTTCTGATCTCCAGCAGCAGCTGTAATTCCTGCTCTTTTTCATCTCTGTCAGCTACGAACAGCAAACATTAGCAGTAGCACCAAGTGGTGCTGGAGACTCCCAGCAAATCTGGAGGAATATTCCTTCTCATTGGGCTTCCCCAACACCTACATTCTTTATCTGTTAGCCCAGCCCAGCTTCCAGGCCCTCCCCTTGCCTTGTCTTGCTTCAGGAGGGCAAAAGGAGTTTGTAAGGCTTAAGCTAAATGTTGGAGCAAATGGAAAATGAGGTACGATCCTGCCTCCCTCTCCTCTCTTTGTGGTTCCCCTTTGTACCTTTGAGGAGCGAGGATAGATCAGTGGCCAGTTGGGAGCTGAAATGCTTTGGGGTTTGTCTCTCAGCTTCCTGCAGAGAGGACACTCTCAGCAAACGGCACATTTCCTCGATGTCTTTCGCTTGCTCCTTGTATTTCATCTGTAGGGAATGAAAGAGGAAAGGGGGTCTCAGATAACACTGTGAACTTGTGAGGCGGCAGCTGTTGTGATGCTCTTTCTTCTGAGATCAAGCAAGGGCTTATTTAATTTGGTCATTGCTTTTTCCTAACCTTCTCATGATTTTAATTGTGTGAAAACTGATCACAAACCCCCTGTTTCTGATACCACTGTGAGTGCTGTTATCCTTGCTCTACACAGACGCATCCTGCACTCGAACCATTGGTTGTTCTGGTAGGAGTTAAGTCTCTATGTAAGTTTTAATTTGCACCATAGCAGGGAGGAAAGTCACTTGGATCCAGAACATCTCTGCAGCACTGAAAGGAGGTTGTGGAGAGGAGGGAGCTGGGCTCTTCTCCCAAGGGACAGGGGACAGGACGAGAGGGAATGGCCTCAAGATCTGCCGGAGGAGGTTTAGGCTGGATATGAGGAAAAAAAAAATCACAGAAAAGGGTCATTAGGCAGTGGTAGAGGCTGCCCAGGGAGGTGGTTGATTCACCTTCCCTGGAGGGGTTTAAGGCACAGGTAGATGAGATGCTGAGGGACATGGGTTAGCATTTGATGGGAATGGTTGGACTCAATGATCTGGTGGGTCTCTCCCAACCTAGTGATTGTGTGATTCTGTGATTGGTGATATTTGAATTTGATTCGTGTGAACAAGACTTCCTCAAGGAATTTGTCAAGAACCCCCCTGAACCCAGCCCCAAAACCAAAGCATCGTACCTTCCGCATCTCTCCCTCTTTTGCAGCATCAAGGACCTGAAGAAACAGAGAGTTCAGCTTTTCCAGTAGCTTTTCTTCCTTTTTCCTTCTGCAATGCCAGCACATTTGCCTTGAATTGATTTCCTTCTCTAGAAAGTCCACCTGTAAAGCAGACACAACTGTTCAGATTTGCAGGAAGCTGAAGATTGATTATAAACTTCCCTGGAGCTAGTGCTTAAATCTCCATTCAAGGCTTTTGACAGCCCTGCCCAGCTCTGCTGCCACAGAGAACGGAGGCTTCACAGTCATAATTCTGCACATGTTATAACTTGTGTCTGAAGGAGAATGCAAAGTGGGTTTGGGGTAGGGGAAGGATATAGAATCATAGAATCACCAGGTTGGAAGAGACCCATTGGATCATCGAGTCCAACCATTCCTATCAAACACTAACCCATGTCCCTCAGGACCTCATCTACCCGTCCCTTAAACACCTCCAGGGAAGGGGAATCAACCACCTCCCTGGGCAGCCTATTCCAGTGCCCAATGACCCTTTCTGTGAAAAACTTCCTCCTAATCTCTAGCCTAAATCTCCCCTGGTGGAGCTTGAGGCCATTCCCTCTTGTCCTGTCCCCTGTCCCTTGGGAGAAGAGCCCAGCTCCCTCCTCTCCACAACCTCCTTTCAGGTACTTTTAGAGAGTAATGAGGTCTCCTCTCAACCTCCTCTTCTCCAGGATAAAATAGGAGGCATGAAGAATATGAAATAGGAGTCACGAAGATCAGCAGAGGAAGATACAGATAGAAGAGAGAGGAAAAGCAGACCGTGAAAAGAGGAGAGGTAAGTACAATGATGTTCAGGTATTTCAGCTCATCTCGCGCTGTGAAAAAATAGTGTTTGTAGAGTAAAAAAGAAGTGACGTGTCTTCTCAGTATCAGCAAAGCATCAACAAAGAATTTCCCCCAGATCTCAAACCTATGAGTAGAGACGGTTTGCTGGAGCTGTAATTACCAGATCTGGATCTGTAGCTCTTCTTGGTAAAGCTCCGAGGGACTGAACTGTAGGAATTACGTTGTGTGTCCAGGGGTTGGTTTGGGCACCTATAACAGGACCAGCTTCTCCTGTGATCAGACTCACGGTTCTGGCACCAACAGAGATGGGAACGAGGCCTGTGGAGAAAGACAAAAAATAAGTGTAACGCTTAGAATTTGGAGCACAAATTGCAGCTGCAGCCTTAGTGAGCAGCTTTTGATGAAGTTCTAAAGGAACTGACAGTGAATTCAAGTCTCCTAATGCAAAGCAAACCAAAGTTTGCTATGTACCCCGTGCCAGACCAAGGCACTGCAGACCTTCCCCTCCTGACAGCATCTTTTCGTGGCCCCATCGCTGAGAAAAGAGCATCAGAATAGTTTTTCTAAAGAGTGCAGTAGATCTTTGAAGGGCTGAAAGCCACGGAGTCATTTGCTCTCAGTCCTAGCTCTCCTTTCCTTCTGGTGTCGTTTGTTTTGGGTGTTTATGCCATGAAAACTGGTATTTTCAGTTCGATGTTGAGGTAGCAATGGGTCTGTTTTGGTGGGGTGATTCCCTGACTCTGAAAAGAACCCGTCCTTGTCTCTCCAGAGCCGTTTCTTGCTCTACCTTTTCCATTTCCATCTTCCATGGTCCCTGCGAGAGGGCAGGGCTGCCCAGTGTTCCAGTCGCAGTCTATTCCCAGAACTGGCACCATCAAACCAGATCCACCAGGATCTGGGATCTTCATTCCGAACACTGCAGGCAGCCACAGCTCCGTGCTGGGATATTTGATCACACCTAGTTTGTTTAAAAAAAGATGAGAAAGACAAGCCATTAGCTAGTTTTGCGATTAAAAGGACTCCTTTCAGAGATTTACAGTGCTGCTGTTTCTCCTACAGCTCCCAAGTTCCTGGCTGGGTTCATCACAAGATATCATAGAATCACCAGGTTGGAAGAGACCTGTCGGATCATCGAGTCCAACCATTCCTATCAAACACTAACCCATATCCCTCAGGACCTCATCTACCTGTGCCTTAAACCCCTCCAGGGAAGGGGAATCAACCACCTCCCTGGGCAGCCTGTTCCAATGCCCATGACCCAATGATTTTGACAAAAAACTTCCTAGAGGTTTGAAGTGCTGATGTCTTGGACAAATCCTATGACGGAAAAGGGTTCGTTGCTGTAGCCTTTAGTGTAAAACCCATTTGTTTACTCCTTAAACCAGGCTGGTTGTGTTATACCTACCCAGTTTGCCGCCGTTGCTCTTGAGACTCGAAGCTATTCCCTGCTTCTTCTCCAGGTTTCGCAAGCAATGTACTGCGAGATAACACCTCCTGGTGGAAGACTCCTTCATATCTTCTTCTGAAGCCTTTAGCGACGCGAATTTGTCTTCTACCAGACGGGTATCTTTCAAAACCGACACCTTAAACTGCTCCAGAGCATCCACCAGGCGGGTTTGTGACACCAGCCACTCAGCATCCAGCAGCGCTTGGTAACTTCCGCTGTGGGGTAGAAGCTTGCCTTGCCGCAGGTGAACTCCGTGTACCCGAGCGCTTTTCCCGCTCAGAGGTTCAGTGAAGGAATCTCCGAGGAGCAGCAGGTTTCCAGAAGGACCCACCAGCCCACCTAGAGGTACAACTTCTCCTGCGGTCAAGGAATAGGAAACGAGAGTCACAACATCACCGAGCAACTCGTAGTCGTGGTTGGGTCCTTCCCATTTAGAAAAAAAGGCACAAGGTTAATTTAATTCCCTGGAAGCAGAAATAGGTCTAATGGGACATATGAGCTGGGAAATTTGGAGGTCTTTATAAAGTAATTTGGCTCCTAAAATGTTCTTTTATGTTTCTACTTGACTAGTCTCTACTTTAGAAGATTAATCTCCCCTCTTTCTTTTTCAGTTTCTAGTGTATCTTCCAAAAAACAGTCATAGAGAATATAGATCTGTGAAAATTATTTTAAAAATCAAGAACTTCAACCCCCCCCAAGCCTCTCAGTAGTACATTTTGTGCTACTTTTAGTTTAAAAGAGCAATTTTAGGCATCAAAACGGGTTCATTAGTGTCCTAGTTAATGAACGATGGCTTCAGCTTCTCTCATGGATTCACTCGATACTTTTATTGACCTTTGTAGTGATAAACTGTAAGAAACAACTGTAGAAGGAAGGATTGTTGTCTGCAAAGGCTACGTGACTCTTCCAGTGTTGGCTTGACAGGAGAAGGTAAATCTGATCAGTTCGTTAGGAGTGGGTTAAACGAGCGGTACACACCACATGGTGAATAATGAGGAGCGTTCACCTACCAGTGTCGCTGTCTAAACCGACTCCAAGTATCGGAACAATCTTTCCTCCCTCTGGCTCGGTCATGGGGCCCCAGATCTCCAGCGGTGTCACCGTGCCCGTCAGGGGGTTGAGGTAGGTGCCACCCACAGCCAAGGTTTGCCTGCTCTCGGGATGGATGGTCACCCCCAGCACGGGAACTTCTAGTTCTGTCACCGGATCTACCATCAGTCCTCCCATCCCAAACATTCTTTCAGGACACAGGACTGGAAGTTTTGTCTTCGCAGGTAACCCAGTGCTGGGGCAAAGGGGGTAAGGGATGTAGGGGAATACGGGCACTTCGGGCTTGAGACGCTTTCCTGGATGTGGAACCAGAGGACATTGAACATGGTTATTTGAAATAATGCAAAGAGACATTAGAGCTCAGAATGGAGACTGTGGAGCTTTCAGAGGGTGCTGAGGGTAAAGGCTTTGATGTCTGTAGGTCTGGAGTGAAGTGAATGAGTGTAAATCCTTCCTGAGAGTAGCACGGGGTGGGGGGAATTTAATTTTTGCTTTGGTCACTCCCTCAACATTGCAATTTTCTCAGACTATAGTGGTTCATTTAATTGAATGAACATAGGGGCTGGAATCTGTCGGAAATGAGGAATAACTCAACAGGCTGGATATCAGGAAAAAAATTTCAGAGAAAGGGTCATTGGGCACTGGCAGAGGCTGCGCAGGGAGGGGGTTGAGTCCTCATCCCGGGAGATGTTTAAAACATGGATAGAGGAGGAGCTGAGGGACATGGTTTAGAGGCAGAAAGGAATGTTTGGACTCAATGATCCAAGAGATCTTCTCTAACCTGGTGATTCTATGCTTCTACCCCATGGACTGGCAGTTGGATTAATGGCTTTATTGTGTTGTAGCACTTACCCAAAGCAGAATCAACAGCACAGACCAGCCTCGACCTGATGGGATCATAACCAACGTTGCCAGCGATGTGAAGGACCTTTCCAGTCTCAGGATGCAGAAAGAGGTTGCTGGGTACGGGCGCAGGGCACCCACTGCTCAGCAGGAACGTGCAGTCAGGGCTGGGAGTTAACAACCCAGTGACGGGATCTGGGCAGATGATGTCAGGGGCTTGGGCAGAGCCCTTTGAGCCTAAAAAGTTTAAAATGGGAACAAAAAACAGCCTGTAGATAGTGCAGAAGCTGGGAAGGGAGGGCTGTGAGTTTTTTTAGGGATTTCACCTTCCCTGGAGGTGTTTAAGGGACAGGTGGACGAGGTGCTGAGGGACATGGGTTAGTGTTTGATGGGAATGGTTGGACTTGATGATCCGGTGGGTCTGTTCCAACCTGGTGATTCTGTGATTCTATGTATATGAGGGCAGAGATGGGGCAAGGATAAAGAAACCATTCATTCTGCTGCATTTTAGAAGATATGGGTGGGGAAAAAGCTGCAGTACAAGGGAATTCAACTCCCTCTACTGTGTCTTTTGTGACAGTTGGGAAACTGATGCTTCATGACTGTCCCTTAGGGATATAAACTGTCGTTGCCTTACGTTCCCCCTTACTTCCCAAGTAGTTAGAGGGATATTAGGAGGAAGTTTTTCACACAGAGGGTGATTGGGCATTGGAACAGGTTGCCCAGGGAGGTGGTTGGTTCACCTTCCCTGGAGGGGTTTAAAGGACGGGTAGACAAGGTCCTGAGGGACATGGGTTAGTGTTTGATAGGAATGGTTGGACTAGATGATCCGATGGGTCTCTTCCAACCTGGTTATTCTATGATTCTATGATATCAACGAGGACATAATTCTAAATACAGTCTCTTTTGACTTTGCTAATCATTCTTTTGTGACCTGGCTGCGTTTTGTGTTCCATATTTTGTGTATCTTGTGATGACCTGTGCTGCTTCCTCACGACTGACACCATTTTCACATGAATTTCTCGAGGTTGTAGTTACCCACAAGCTCCTCCTTGGTGAGTATCCTGCTTTTATCTTCGCTCAGGAGGTGAGCTCCTAGTCCTTCTCCCAGGACTCCCCATGCTCTGAGGCGGCGACTCTCCTGCCTTATCAAGTTTGCCATCTTGCTGCTGGCAGCCTCTATCTTGGCTAACAGGCTGGAGCTGGAGAGATGAAGACAGTTACTCTCCATTTGAAGATAAGGTAAAACGATTTAAAGGGAGCAGTAAAGGAAAAACGGATGGAGAAGGAAATGATATGTGAACTTTGGAAATTACTGTGATGAGTATTTGTTTTGGCTGCTGCAGTAAAGAAGAAAAAAGACCCTCAAGATGTTCTTGTCACTGAGGTTACGATGGAGCCTCTTTGGAGCTCACATCTCTGAGATTTCTTTTAGGCATAAATTTTCACATAAATATGAAAATTATGATCTGCATCATCTGATCTTCTAGTGAAGAAGCAGTTTTCAGCTTCCAAATACATGTTGTGCCAACCTGGTTGTTTGCCACAAAATGCTTTCTAGTGAGAGAAAAGGAATTGCAGGTGGATTTTCCAGCCTGTTCCTTACCTGGTATCATCTGGACGAGGCAGCGTTTGGTTTCCTTTAGCAGCCACCTTGCTTGTCAGAGTCTCTGCCCATCTCAGCGCCTCTCGCAGGGCAGAGCTGAACAGGACACTGTGCTCTTCCCGACACCTCAGGTCCTGCTGCAATAACCGCATCTGTCTGTTCAAGCTTTCCTCGTACTCAGCAGCCAATTGTTTCCTTCGCTGTATTTCTTCTTCTGCCTGAGTGGGGGGTAAGATACAGCAGCTTTTTTTTTGGTTGTTGTTGACATTTTATCCAAATCGAAACAGAAAACACAACTTCTCTGCTCTTTCTAAAGTGGGAAAGATTAGAAATGGCAAATAACATTCATATGTTCATTTGGATTTGAGCACATATATGCTGACGGCTCTAATAGGCTGAGTTACAACTAAGTCATCAGCACAAATCCAGATCCGAGAAAGTTAGAAGCTCAGGGTCTCTTTTCTACAAGTGATGTAACAGTCAGTAAAATGGATGTTTCTAGTGACAATGAGTATATCTCTAAAGACATTATTGTCTTTATTTATGCCTTTTATTTAGTATATTGTCTAAAGACAATGAGTGTATTTCTGTTTTCAAGACATGAAATCATTTCATTCTTAGAACAGTGATATAATGATATAATAATTAATGATAGCAATGAAGCAATGATATAAATAAGTACAGTTCTGATGCAGAAAAAGAGGTTGCAACACGCGCTCGAGTGGATGAATTTGGGCACTAAAGGCTCAGTGTTGCCAGTGGTTCATGGACATTACAGTGACAGTTGTTTTGCAGCTTAGGAGAGAGTAAATGTCTACAGTTGCAGAAGTTGCTAGTTCTTAGGCTAGAGATTAGGAGGAAATTTTTCACGCAGAGGGTCATTGGGCACTGGGAGAGGCTGCCCAGGGAGGTGGTTGATTCCCCTTCCCTGGAGGTGTTTAAGGGACAGGTGGACGAGGTCCTGAGGTACACGGGTTAGTGTTTGATAGGAATGGTTGGACTCGATGATCCATTGGGTCTCTTCCAACCTGGTGATTCTATGATTTTAAGTGCAGTTTGACATGACTGTGCCTAAAATTGCAAAAAGGCTGCTGAGAATTTGATTTGTTATTCTAAGAGTATGTTGCTGAGCTGAACTCCACCTGCTCTTTTGCCTTCACGTAAGCCTCTGCGGTTCTGCTGTCAGTCACCTCCGTCCCTTCTGGGATGCTCAGTGTCTCTATCCAAAGGTTTCGCAGGGAAGATATTTCACTCGTAAGCTTACGATAAATAGTTTTTACCTGAGATCCGAAACAAAAAAAAAAAAAGAAAAGAAAGAAGGATTGTATTAGGACTGTAAGAGATCGGTGAAGCCTCTCTTCACCAGATTCCTTCTCTTGTAATTCAAACCAATACTGGTGTCTAGTTTCCACTAGAAATTACAAATCCTGATCTCTCAAGCCTCTTGGATGAGGGTGAGATGGTTTCTCCACACTCCTGCTCTGTGCAAGCTGTGCTGCCAGCTCCCTCTGCTGCCCTTTAAACCACAAACGGAGCTGGAGGAGTATTCCAGGCAGGTTTGTCATTAGGGCTGTGCAATCCTATCCCAGAGAGCAGAATTTACCTCTTCTGTGAACTGGCCCAGTTTGGTGGTGACCGACAGCGACTGCTCCAGCAAAAGCTCAAAGAAAACGTTGGTATTGAAGGAGTCGAGGTCTATCTGCTCCTCAGGCTCCCAAACATCACCCCTTTTCAGGAAGCAGGCTGGAACATGGAGAGTAATTTATTAGGTTTTTTTTTTTTTTTTTTTTTTTTTTTCATTTACAACCTTTTTTTGAGCAAAGGATACATGTAAATTCACTGAATGGAGCACCCGCTGCTAAACTGGGGCTCTGGCTCCATCACAGACAAGGACACAGACACACTCAGTATTATTTCGTGAATAACAAAGGGCGAAGGGGCTGGAGAACAGGCCCTATGAGGAGCGGCTGAGAGAGCTGGGGGGGGTTTATCCTGGAGAAGAGGAGGCTGAGGGGAGACCTCATTACTCTCTACAACTACCTGAAAGGAGGTTGTAGAGAGGAGGGAGCTGGGCTCTTCTCCCAAGTGAGAGGGGACAGGACAAGAGGGAATGGCCTCAAGCTCCACCAGGGGAGATTTAGGCTGGAGATTAGGAGGAAGTTTTTCATGGAAAGGGTCATTGGGCATTGGAACAGGCTGCCCAGGGAGGGGGTTGATTCACCTTCCCAGGAGGGGTTTAAGGCACAGGTAGATGAGGTCCTGAGGGACGTGGTTTGGTGCTTGATAGGAATGGTTGGACTCTATGATCTGCTGGGTCTCTTCCAACCTGGTTGTTCTATGATTCTATGATTTTAGCATTTTTACCACCTGACCTGCTCCACTGGAGTCGTCGTCCTCTCTGCCTCTGTTCTGCAGTGAGGGGTGATGCTTTTTGATGGAATAAACTGTGGCTACGCTGGAGGAATAACTGTCCAGGTTGTACTTCAGCTGCCGCCTTCGAAACGCAGGGCGAGGAGCTCCTTTCTGCCACCAGCTGAGCCCCTGGCACAGCAGCTGCCAAGCACAAAATTAAACAACTCAGTTCTTTTTCTTATTTTGACACGTTCTATTAATGTGATTCACCCATTATTCGCTCAACAAGCAAGGCTGCTTCATCACCTCTTCAGCAGAGATCCCGAGAGCCTGTTTTCTGTGCATCATTAAAAAAAAAAAAGCTGTTCTAAACCAGAAGCGGTTGATTGCAGCAGATAAGGCTGAAACCAGGGGGGGAGGAAATATAATTATCTGTCGCTCGGATCTGCTGACTGAATAAATCACATTTTCTATCATTATCTCAGTAGCCTGGTTGCAGAAAAAAAGCCTGATGGTTTCAGAACATGCTAGAAACATTGAGGAGAGGCCGTTCGAGGGATTAAAAGTCTGGATGACCATCTGGGTTTGGTCACATCTCATTGCAGGTATGTTACGGGTCACTGGGACCTCTCTCTGAATACGGAGTGAGAACTGGATGTCACATGAATGATCCCTGGGGACAGCTTTCCAGGAATTATCTTTATTTATGCTTTATTTTGGGGCAGCCTTGGTCAGACGTTAAAGGAAAAGCAATTATCTCATTGCAGATCTCATTTCTTCCTTAAGGGATGTGCCTTGTGAAGTATTTTATTCTGACTTGATCTAAGGAACTAGAAAACAGGAGTGAAATTCACCCGTAGCTGAGTGTCTCTAAGTGACCTGGAAAACAGGTAAAATTATCAGAGCTTTGGTGGTGCTGGATCAGTGCACAGGGACTGATTTTACTCAATATCTAAAACATGAGGTCGAGTTAAAATTTATTCTGATTTCCAGGTTTATAAGTGATGCCCAAGGGAGCAGATAACTCATTCATTCATCATGCAAACTCTCGTAATATCCTCTAAAAGTAAAATGTGTGTATCTATCACTTACAGCCACTATCACAACAGCCACGAGCAACGTGACAAGTGCTGCGATGACTCCAGTGATCGCTGCCCAGTCCACTTTCAGCAGGAGGTCTGGGTGCCTGGCGATGCCCACCTGGACAGCGTATCGAGGCGTCGTGGGGAAGAACGGACCCTCCTCGTAGCACTGGCCCCCGCGCGGCATCACCCTGATGTACTGAGAGAGACGAGCGTCAGTCGAGAGGCAGTCACAGGTCAGTGATCTGGTTTCCATATGCACAGGGATTTAAATATCATAGAATCAGAGAATCACCAGGTTGGAAGAGACCCATTGGATCTTCTAGTCCAACCATTCCTATCAAACACTAAACCATGTCCCTCAGGACCTCGTCCACCTGTCCCTTAAACACCTCCAGGGAAGGGGAATCAACCACCTCCCTGGGCAGCCTATTCCAATGCCCAATGACCCTCTCTGTGAAAAACTTCCTCCTAATCTCCAGCCTAAATCTCCCCTGGTGGAGCTTGAGGCCATTCCCTCTTGTCCTGTCCCCTGTCCCTTGGCAGAAGAGCCCAGCTCCCTCCTCTCTACAACCTCCTCTCAGGTAGTTGTAGAGAGTAATGAGGTCTCCTCTCAGCCTCCTCTTCTCCAGGATAAACCCCCCCAGCTCTCTCAGCCGCTCCTCATAGGGCCTGTTCTCCAGCCCCTTCACCAGCTTCGTTGCTCTTCTCTGAACTTGCTTCAGAGCCTCAACATCCTTCTTGTGCTGAGGGGCCCACAACTGAACACAGGATTCAAGGAGCGGCCTCACCAGTGCTGAGTCCAGAGGGAGAATCACCTCCCTGGCCCTGCTGGTCACATCATTTCTGATCCAAGCCAGGATGCCCTTGGCCTTCTTGGCCACCTGGGCACACTGCTGGCTCATGGTCAGTCGCTGTCGACCAACCCCCCCAGGTCCCTCTCCTCCTGGCAGTTTTCCAGCCAGACTTCTCCCAGTCTGTAGCTCTGCACAGGGTTGTTGTGCCCCAAGTGCAGGACCTGCCATTTGGCCGTGTTAAACCTCAATCTATCAAGGGTTGTCTGCTACGCTGAGTCCAAGCTTCACAGCAGTTGCACCATTTTGCACCCATACAGGTGACTCCCATTCCTGCACACTCCCCCGGTTTTACTGTGGTCACCTGAACAGGACAATGTATGAAAACAAAAAGCTGCTCACTGCTGGTTTTCAGAGTTTCTGCATTTCTCAACAACCATACAGGACGTGAAGTGCTTAGCTAAGGGGTCACTGTGAAAGCAAAGAGAGGATTCCTTGATACAAACCATTTTTTTGTGCTGATTGCTGCTCAGCCGCAGCACGTAGGAACCAGGCTGCTGGAACTGGAAAAGGAAGAGGAGGAATTCTTGAGGGGCCTCTCTAACTTCTTCCCGGAGGCTCCGAAGGTCTCCCCAGTCAAATTCAGCGTTCGTGTTGTACAGGTTGTTTCTGGGAGCAGAAGTACAGAAATCAGCTCTCGTCAGAAGTCAGCAAGTCTTAAACTCTTCTACCATCAATCTTTGCACTTACACATCATAGACTGGGTAATGCTCCTTGGAGACAGCGAACACGATGGTGACGTTAATGTTAACGCACGTGATAGGATTCAAGACGCCAGCAAATGTGATTTTTGATGTGGAGTTTGAAGTTCTTGGACCTTGTGCCCGTGCAGACCCACGTTCCTTGTGGCCAGACTCAACTGTAAAGGCAGAGACCTCGTTAGGTTTGGATGGTGAGCAACTGTTATCCTTTCACAGAAGAAATGCAGGATGTAGCACATCCTTTACATTTTTATGACTAAACACTGTGCACACAAATTTGGTTCCCAGAACACATTTACTGCCAAGACAGCATCCAAATGTGCAGCCAGCATTTCCCTGATGTTGAAGAATCACACACCATGTTTTGGAGTGTCCTTGCGGCCGCTCAGCTGAGCTGCATCTACATAGATCCCTTCCCAAGGGATCTGTCCCTCAGGGTTTGGCCACATTGGGTTTGCTGGTGCATTAAGAATGTCTCTGCAGGCACTAAGGAGGGACTCAAGCTGCTCCCCAAGAGGAACCGAGTGGAAGGGTTAGTAAGGGAGTGATCTGAGCAGCCCAAAGCTTGGAGAGGGTGGCGTGAGAGAGCCCAGGGAAGAAATTGAAGATGGAGAGAGCTGTTTGATCCAACTGCCGTTATTTCTTTTATAAGTTGACGTTGGGGATGGTTGAGATGACAAAGAACAGTTAAATCTTAGAGAAGGTGCATTAAGCATGAGCTGCGGAGCTTTCCAGGGGAGCTTACCTGGAGCAGGTGTATTGTTGTGGTGAGATGAAGCCTCATTTCGCATGATGAAGTTGTGAAACGCTTGTGGGTCAGGATTATACACCCCTAAAAATCCTTTCCCTGCAGAGATGTAAAAAGCAGCAGTCACTCTGGGTTTGCAATGTGTTGGTCTTTGCTTTTCCTTCTAGTTCATAGAATATAGGCTCACTAAAGACCCTAAGTAAGAGCTACCAAATCTAAACTGAAATGGTGCAATTCAGTATTTTCCTCTTATTTCAGGGCAGTGCTGGAAAACGCTTGGGCCTTACTACAAGCCCCTGGGATTGGTTTGGTCTTCCAAGAGCTGTTCCTGGAGCATCAACAGGTTTAACCTGCCTGAAGTCAATGATACTGTGCGAAGGTACGTGGGGAAATGATTGTGTCCTCTTCTCATTGCTAAAGTTTCACATGGTTGTGCAAACAGTGCTTTTACCTTAAGTCATGGTTCTAGAATCCTGGGAAAAAACTTGCTTATTTTTTTCTAATTCCACTTGACAAATGCACATTACAACCTGTATAGATAAAGGGCTGGAGAAGGGAGTCCTTTGATAGGCAAAGATATTCTTTATCTCTGTTTGTCCCCATTTATTTTATTATATATATACTATATATATTATATATAATATACTCTATATTATATACTCTATATATTATATAATCTATATTGTATATATACATTATATTATATAGTATATATATTATTATATGTTATATATTGTTATATATTATATGTTATATATTGTATATAATATATTGTATATTATATTATTATAATTTATTCAGGAAACTTCTGAATATCTGACCTTCCTGGGATATTGGGAACATAAACATTTCAGATTAATGTTCTGGGACTGAGTGGGATGAACTTTGCAGAGGGTGATGAGTTTATCTTGCTCGACCTATCGGGATATAAACATCAGGATTCCTTGTTGCTTTTGTTATAAACACTATGGAAAGAGTTGTTGTGTGTAAAAGCCACTAAATACCCAGATAAGACTCTAGCTGTTGTCTCCCCTACCGCTCGTTGTCACGATGTATGCTGGATGGTTAAATTCCCTTTCTTCTGAAGTGCAGACGTCTTTTAAGGAAAAATATGGTCTTAGTAGAACTGTTCTCAATTCTTCTAAGGAAACAGCATTCTAATGGGAAAAAAAAAAGAGTTCAGATATGTTTTTATATGAATTATTCCCGCGGTTGCAATGTAAGATGAGGTACAGACACATGCTGTGCATAGAATGGGGTCTGGAGGTTTTGTTTGTTGCTTTCTATAATTTTCTAAGTTAAAAAAAAAAGGAATGGAAGTGTTCTTTGGTCCAAAGTCTAGAAAACCAGTGAAAATAGAATCATAGAACAACCAGGTTGGAAGAGACCCATCGGATCATCGAGTCCAACCATTCCTGTCAAACACATAGGAATAATATAAATAATCACAAAAAAATCATCATAGCTTTTACCTTGCTCCCATTTCTGTAAGTGATGACAAGCTGAGCGTTTCTGTCCCTACAAACGATCTGCAGAGTGTCTCGTTGCTGTCTCCTACACTGAGGGTTGCACACGCCCTCCAGGCTGTCGCTTTGACAGACGCAGAGGCCGAGAACCTTGTCGTAGCCTTGATAATCTCCGGGGGTGGCACAAACCTGCAGGAGGGGAAAAAAAGGGAGGATAAAGAGGCTGAGAGGAGACCTCATTACTCTCTACAACTAACTGAAAGGAGGTTGTGGAGAGGAGGGAGCTGGGCTCTTCTCCCAAGGGACAGGGGACAGGACAAGAGGGAATGGCCTCAAGCTCCACCAGGGGAGATTTAGGCTGGAGATTAGGAGGAAGTTTTTCTCACAAAGGGTCATTGGGCATTGGAACAGGCTGCCCAGGGAGGTGGTTGATTCCCCTTCCCTGGAGGTGTTTAAGGGACGGGTGGATGAGGTGCTGAGGGACATGGTTTAGTGTTTGATAGGAATGGTTGGACTCAATGATCCGATGGGTCTCTTCCAACCTGGTTGTTCTATGATTCTATGAAAGTGGCAGCACGAGTCATGTCCAGGAATTAAGTGAGGAGGGAAACCTGGGATCCCGATTTCAGGCTGAGGAGAGAAAAAACCTCCTGCGAAAGCACCAGTTGCGCTGCCTACACTTGCAGAAGAGCTCCAGAGGTTGCTTTTAGGGCAGTTTCTGCATGGTCCTTGGGGTTTAGCTAGTGCAAAAGTTGAAATACCTTCTCTGAGCAGTAACGAGCCCATCCTTTCTCCGTTAAACACTCTCCTTCCTGATTGCGGGAGGCTGAATCTCTGCAGACATCGTACGCTTGCCTGACACAGTGTCTTCCGTCACCTGAGGACCTCAGATAGCCTGGAGGGCATGTACAGCGAGCGTCACGGGGCTGGAAGGAGAAATGGGTGTTTGCTTAGGAAGCTGCACTCTCAGGCGGATGCTGGTTCAGTGCCTTGAGCTGCCAAAGGGACTTTGGTGTCCATACACACCCCCTTTATCTTCCAAAGAAGGGAAAAAATCGATGCAGCCCTGAAGAAACTTGGAAAATATGTAGGTCTGGTGTCCCCCTGCCCCTCTACGTGGGACTGTGTAATTAGTAATGAGGTGTAGGACCGAGGGATGGAGAGAGATTGGATAGGGCTGCACCGATGAGGGAGAGAGGATGAAGAACAAGGTGTTAACTGCTCCAGGTGTGGGTCAAATGCCCCTGTACCTGGAACACCTGCCCTTTCCCAAGGCAGATGCAGGTCTCCTGCCCTTCCGCAGGCTGCACTGCCTCGGAGCCGCAGGGCAGACAGGCTGTCCGGCCGGCCGCGGGGTTAAAGAAATCCACGGGGCACGTCAAGCAGCTCAGAGACGTAGGTGCTGCTCCTTCCGAACGAAATGTTCCCGGGGGACACGGAACTGGTGCGATGCTCCCTTCGGGGCAGAAAAACCCTTTGAACAACAACAAAACTTCCTGTTATTTTTTTTATTATGTAATAACCCATAATTTTTCTTATATAATTATGTGGATGGATGAGTCGGTGTCTTTCTAGTTTAAGTATCGTAGCTTATTTATATCGTAACATATAAATCAGACGATGAATCCTGCTTAAACAGAAGTATTCCCCCTTTTCAGTGTTAGTTTACTCTGCAGCACAGGATGGAAATCTCATCTGCAAATCTTATTACGATAAAGTTGAATGCTTTGTACTCATTGCTTAAGCATCCTTTACCTTTTATGATGGGATTTCCTGAGAGCATCCAGCAAAATGTAGTCTGACTGCATCTTTATTGAGCAAGATGTGACTGAGAAGCTTTCTAAAGAAGTTAATAACCTCTAGGAAATTAACTGCAAATACCTGCTGGACAAGTCGGCAGCTTCTCTTCTCTTCTTTCACAGCGAGTTCCACTTTGACATTCGTCGTCTCCAAGTCGTGGTTCCCCATGGTCACAAGCCAAGCTTGATAAAACAGGGAAAATGAAGAGGACGAGGACCATTTCTCTCTCTTGCTGAGTTGCTTGAATTGCCGAACGTGGCACACGGAGAGTTTCCTTTCAGCCGCTGAATATTTAATGGGCAGTGAGGGTTAGAACATGCTGATCTGTTGGTGTAAAATATGCATGGGAGTCACTTGAGCCTCGCAGGTAACTGCAGCCGCTCTCGGTTGGGTCTAAAGAGTTCTGGCTGCTGCAGCACAGGCAGGGCTTGGTTGTGAGTGGAGACTATTTGCTGTCTACTCTCTGTAGTTCTTTGTAATCTGCATTTATTTGTAATCTGCGTTTCCTGGGGTCCCTGCGGAGCTGTGAGTTTTCAAAGCCTGCAAATCGTCGTTTACCGTTTGGGAGCATCAGTGGGTCTGGAAGATGCTGGCGTTTATTTTTGGGAAGGGCTGATTAGTTTGCTGCGAGCATAAACCAAAAGCCATTCAGCAATCGATGTCTCTTTGGTGTTTACTATGGAAATTGTATTATTTATGGGCTGCTAGTCAAGGGCTGGGACAGATCCTAGAAGGCAGTTTAGGGACCTGCTTTTCAGTGCCCTCTGTTTCCTCCACTCTTAGTGGGGATTTTAATGGTAGCAAAAGCAGTGAGTGTTTGTCAGGGGCTCTGCAGAGGTTCAAGGCTGCTTCCCCAGCAGCCGAGTGCCTTCCCCACAGCAGAGGGCAGCCTGGATTCTTCTCCTGGAGCTTGGGAGCAGCTGCTTTCTGCAGACATGGGCAAGCAGAGAAGAAACCAGAGTGGCTCCTTCTCCATCTGTTTAGCGTAAAATACAATTGTGCAAACAAGGAAGGGATAAATTTCTTGATGTCACCTAAAAAAAAATCAGATTTTTAAAGTGCAGTGAGATGTGAGTAGAGGGAGTTAACGTCACATCTTACACTGATGGGCATTTGAAGCCCTTAGGAAACGTTTGCATCCCAGCATCGTCCCCGTGCCTGTCGAGAAGGAGCTGTCAGAGGTTTCTGCCCCTTTGGCACATCTCTGATTCGCATTAGTTGCTTTACCTTTTCTTTGATACACAGTAATATCTGGAGTTCCCAGCGGAAGGTCATGCTCTGTAGGACAATGTGCGAGAGCATCCCCTAAAACTGCTTCTTAAAGTAAGATTTTCTTAGCTTGGAATTGCCTGTGCTTTAAATCACAGTCCAAAACATTCTCTCTCTGTGGCTGCCCTAATCCTGGAAGTGCCTAAACTCCCCTCCTTGTTTGAGTTTGCATTCCCCAAGCGCAAGCTGTGTCTCTCAGCATGCCTGGAGTTGCCCCTTTGGATAAACCCTGCGCGTGGTCCTGCCTAGAAGAGATCGGAATGCAGGAACCTAGCAGCTTCTGCCTCTTCTCCTGTCCCCTGCAGGGCTTTGCTTTGGTGCTCTCCGAGCACACCCAGGGAGTTCTGGCAACTGCCAAATTCGAGCTGCCCATCGCTGCTGCTTCCTTGTAACCCTTTTTTTTAATCCCAAGTGTTTCGTTGGGAAATAAAAATCCAGTATTAAAACAGCCTCTATCCTGTACATCAGCCTCCTTGAGACGGACTTTGGTGCCTGTGCTCTCCAGCCTGGCAAACACTCCACTTGGCTGCAGGCTCGAAGCTCCTCTGGGTTCTGCAGAAGCTTATCTTTTTTGTTATATCAGCAGAGGGATTGTCTCCGTGCGTGAGTAATAATTCCAGTGAAACGAAAAGGTCACACTAACCAGGAGCCAAAGCATTGACAGCTGGGAGCATTCAAAAACGAAATCAGAGACTGCTCAGCCCTAAAGTCCTGGTGTAGCAGATTCATTTCTGTTCTCTGGTATTTCCTAGAGCCTCTCTAGAAGGAATTGAGCTGCTGCTTGTTGCTATTTCTTGCTGAACTGAGGTGTGATTTCATCACCGAGGGGGAAGCGTTTAGTCCTGGCTTCTGGAGAAGCATTGGGGAAGGAGCAGGGGGAGATACACTAGAATCTGGTGAAGAAAATTGGAGGTTTAAGGGGCTTGTGCTTGTGGACTCTAAAATGCTTTGTACCTATGGCCTCTTCTCCAAAGGGACAGGGAACAGGACGAGAGGGAATGGCCTCAAGCTCCACCAGGGGAGATTTAGGCTACAGATTAGGAGGAAGTTTTTCATGGGAAGGGTCACTGGGCATTGGAATAGGCTGCCCAGGGAGGTGGTTGATTCCCCTTCCCTGGAGGTGTTTAAGGGACGGGTGGATGAGGTGCTGAGGGACATGGGTTAGTGTTTGATAGGAATGGTTGGACTCGATGATCCGATGAGTCTCTTCCAACCTGGTTGTTCTATGATTCTATGACTAAGCAGGCTGGAACTAACACACGTGTTCCTGGCGTGTGTGGCTGAGGCAGACAGGGGCGAAGCGATTCCTGCAGCTCGAGAGTTCCGATCTCTAGATGGAGTTGGAGTCAATGTCTTCTCCTCTTTCCCTGCTTCTCCTCACCATCCCTGATCTGCAAATTGCTTGAGACACTCAGTTTTTTCAGTTAGTGGGAGCCCTTTCTCTACATTTATTCCCTCTGTCCTGTAGCACAGCTGCAGCAACATGCCTTGCTATAAATTGAACCGTTTGGGTTCCAAGTTTCTCTAGCCACAAAGAAAGCAGGAAAAATAAAACTCGGTGGGTGAGACTGTTCTGAAAGAATCTGGATCAGCCAAGAGCTCAGCCTCTCCCTCTCGCTTGGCTCAGAAACTTGGCTCCTCCAGCCCTGCTTGCAGCTCAGCCTCATTGTCTTCACGTGGGGAGAGATGTGGAGTGACGGGAAAGGGGATGCGGAGGGTGCGGAGGAAATGTCAGGGATTCCTCTTGAGTGGCAGCTGTTGATCCATATTCCCAAAAGGGCTGTGGGGGGTTTCTTCGGTCTCTGGCCTCTTCCTAACTCTTTTCTTGGTTCCTATTCTAGAAGTCTTTGTGTTTGTGTGTTAGGAAGGATTTTGGAAATGCAATTTCTTTTCTTGGATGTGTTTTGCTGAAGAGCACAGTCTTGTTCTCTGTTTAATGCAGCAGTTCATGTGCTTCGTGGCTGCATTTTGGGCGTCTGGGAGACGATGGCTTCTTTAAGCAAAATCCAGCAGCCTTCGGGAGCCTTTAATGCAATAATTGTGGATACGCAGCAAAGCTTGAGTTCCAGGAGGAGAAAAACAACACAGGAGGTTGGTTTCTGTGCTGTGGTCAGTCTCGCTGTGGTGAGAGGCTGAGGGGTTGGGTCAGAAAGCAGTCAGATCCCTCCAGATTGAGACACCCCTGGGTCCTGCTGCTCAGAAAATACTGGGAAAGGAGAGCGTTGGAGTATTTCTGCTCTCTCCAGCTACTGGAGAGGCTCTCAGAGGAGTTGTTTGCTTAAGACCCTTTCAGAGTTCACGGTCTGGGAGAGGCTCTCTTGCTGCCTGCGGAATTTACTGGGCTCTCTGCTCCCATCCTTGTGTTGTTTGTGCACTTTCAGTTTATGTAACACCTCCAGGAGCTTCCATGTGTCTGCAGCGCAGTTTCTTGTTAATCCATGGAATATCCTCCCTAATCTTTTAATCTTTCCCAGTGCCATTAATCACCTCTGCAGCTTATGTTGTGTGGGTTTTACGGGTACAGAGGAGTCGCTACCTGGCGATGCTTTGGTTTGTTTTTCATTGGTGTTTTCTAGCTGGTTGGACTGAGCAGTTGTGTCACTGTAAACATCTCGGAGGAGGTGGAAACACGTTGTTGTGCTCCAGAGAAGCTGCTTGGCAGAGCTCCCTGACTTGGCATCGAAGGCTTTTGCTCTCAGGACCTGCTGAACCTGTGACTGTAGCAGCAGCATCATCCAAACAACTGTGACAATGTCCTGTTTCTCTCTGGAACCCGAAGATGTTGGTTTTCTAGGAGAAAGCTCTAATATTCAGCCAAAGCCCTGGCGAGATAACAGCGAGGATAGAGTTCCTGTTCCCCTGCCTCAGGCTCTTTCAGCAGATGCCTTTGTTCATCCCCTTGCTCCAACTTGCAACTCCTCTTCTGGGTAACTTCAGCTCTCAGGGCTCTGGCTCAGAGCCTTCTTTTCACTCAACTGTGCATGGCAAGAGCTAGCGTGGAAAGCCTAGAAAACTGGCACCAAGACTCTGTAGGGTTCAGTGCATCCTCAGCTGCTCCCTCTTCGGCTTCGAGTACGGGGTCTGTGGTCCTGTGACTATCACTGATGGTAAATCTTGCTGTGGAAATGTTTGTTCATTTTACGGAGAGAAATTGTTATCTGAGCTCTCTTTTGGTGCAGAGCAGCTCATTGTGAGACACAGTGAGTGGCTGAAAAGCTACAGATTTTCGGCAAACTCTTCTGTGACTCCATCTCCTTGGCTCCTGCCTTATTTTTCCTAGTTTAAGATGAGCCGTGGGCAAAATTTCAGCACTGAAAAAATATCAAGAATAGGGGTTTTTTGGGCTGGCTCTTGGTTAGATCATAGAATCATAGAACAACCAGGTTGGAAGGGACCCATCGGATCATCGAGTCCAACCATTCCTATCAAACGCAAAAGATGTACCAGGTTAGCAAAAAGCCCTTGAAAAGAGAGGAGTTATAGATGCTTTAAATACATCTCCCAACGTTTTGTGGTGGTGCTGGTAGTGTCTGTCCTGTCTCCTTGAAAAAACAAACCTTGTCAGCTTCTAAAATGCGCTCTTTGCACGGTCACTGCCTGGGGGTGAGGGTAATGCGGTTATATCAGAAAACAAAGATCAATAAGCCACATAATGGATGAAATAACGTGTTTATTGAGAAGAAAGAGGAACAATGAAACCGAGTCAAAGGTACCTGTTGCTGTCAATGCAATGAATGTGTAACTGTGGCAGAATAGTCTGTACAGGCTGGTTCAACTTTGAATATATTGAAGAAATGATACAGAGTGAGAGCTTAGGGACCATGTCCTGAGCGGTTTCCATCTTAGTAAAATGTCTTGGTAACTATTGTGTTCTTATACAACAGTTTTCTACACTTTTTATATTGTCTCCTCTAGGTAAATTAACTTTTCTTCCCTGGGAACGCCTATGGAGGTGCTTTTTATTTATTTTTTTTTTACAAAATACTTACAAATTCTTAATATCCTGTCTCGTTCAGATGAGGCAAACTACAGAAGAGCACTATTTATCTCTTCAGGGCACGAGAAACAGAAGACGTAATCCGAATCCCAGCGAAATGAACTTAAACGCTTTCATTTTTCAGTAAAACTTAAATCACGTTGTGCATCGTAGCTCTTGGAGCCTAACGCTTAAGGATACCCAATCAGAGGAAAGTAACCTTTTATTTATAGGACAAAAAAAAAAAAAAAAAACAAAAAAACCCCAAAGCATTCGTGAAAAGAAATATTTCCCAAACATTCTGAGTACTTCAATACTGGATCCAGCGCTGGTTACACGTGAGAAATCTCCTGTTCCTTTCCACAGGAGGAACGTCCGCAAGTCAATTGCTGGATCGGTCGTTTTCAGGGGGTGTAGATTGCTCCTTATGTAGCAAACAGGGAAGTTTCATAGAAACCAGCTAACTCGCAATCAGAAGTTAAAATAAGATGATACAAAGTCTGGGAGGAGAACTCTTTCTACAATGATTAGCTAATTTATAGGAATTCTGCCGGGTACGTAGCTATCTGGCCGCGTAGAGTCACTTAAGCTCCTTGCTGTCCTTCTAACTTGAAAAATCGCTGCGTATAAAAGTGATTGTTGTTAATTGTTGTTATACACTTGAGTTTTATATTGTATATTCCCCTGTTAGATCAGCCAGAGTGAAAGGAACTGACGCAAAGCACTTTCCGCTCCAGACTTCAGTCCATTATCGGTGGCAAAATCTGATTGCATAAATAACGAGCTTGATCTCTGTTGAAAAACCACACTCAGTACCAGCGGCTGAGCATCAAAGAGGCTTTGCTTGAGACACTTGAATTAAAAATCATTAGAGCTTCCAAATGTCTGACACCTACAACTCAAATAGACTTCAAAATTGATGTTCAAGTGCTCAGCTCTGAGAGAAAATTAAGACCTATTCATTCACTGGAGTGTCTAACACCAAATGCTGTTGTTTAACACTGTTGGAAACTGGCCTGAGGGCTTTTTTCCCATTTGTTACTTTGCTCTTTCAGTACTGAGGAGGTATTTTCAACAGTCAGTTCAAGCTCTAATACATTTGAAGACTTTTACTGTCTGTTCTCTGCTCTTCAGCAACTGTTGCAGCACACGGACCGTGAGACGCAGATAATGAGCCTTGTCAGCATTTCCCTGCAAGGCAATAAACCAAGAAATAGCTCAGTCTACCTGCTGAGGGTTCCTTCTGGTGTCACATAGTTATTGCATGATTTTTAACTTGGTTTTGGGCAAGTAAGGAGCTTTGCAAGCAAAAGGGACTCCGTGCAGAACTCTAGATTCAGTCCTTAGTCTGCTATAGGTTAGTAAAATCATAGAATCATAGAATCACCAGGTTGGAACAGAGACCCATCGGATCTTCTAGTCCAACCATTCCTATCAAACACTAACCCATGTCCCTCAGGACCTCATCCACCCGTCCCTTAAACACCTCCAGGGAAGGTGAATCAACCACCTCCTTGGGCAGCCTATTCCAATGCCCAATGACCCTCTGTGTGAAAAACTTCCTCCTAATCTCCAGTTTAAATCTCGCCTGGTGGAGCTTGAGGCCATTCCCTCTTGTCCTGTCCCTTGGGAGAAGAGCCCAGCTCCCTCCTCTCCACAACCTCCTAGTGGGCAGCTTCCCATCAGTTCCACGTGAACTGATGATGAGTAGATATTTATCAACGCAGGGAAAGTTCTGGAAACAGCTACTCCACTACAGCTGTTGGGTTACAAAGACCCCGAGTAGGTAAAACCGATTCCCTACTGTGAAATACCTTTAAGGATGATGTCAAAGAGATCAGAAGATGAGGTGGGAAAATGTTCAGAGAAGTTATCTGGTGACGAGGGACTGGGCAGTGTTGGAGCATCCAGCAAACCGTAACTCTAGAGAGGTGAAGAAACCAGAGCAGTCAACTTTCTGCATTAACAGTGCTGAGAAACTGTGACACATGACACCTGAATCCTTCCCCTGGCCAGGAGGAGGAAGAGGGCAGCACTTTTCATGATTCAGTCAGGGCTGGTGATCAGGGATGGGATGAGGGGACTGGTTTTCAGCTGAAAGAGGGGAGATTGAGATGAGATCTTAGGAAGAAATATTTGCTGTGAGGTTGGGGAGGCCCTGGCCCAGGTTGCCCAGAGCAGGGGTGGCTGCCCCATCCCTGGAGGGGTTCAAGGGCAGGCTGGATCGGGCTTGCAGCCCCTGATCCCATGGGAGTTGTTCCTGCCCATGGCCAGGGGGCTGGAGGTGGATGAGCTTTGAGATCCCACCCGACCCATTCCATGATTTAGTCTCTTGGGTACAATTACTAGACCCTGTGTAAGAGTAGCTGTAGATAATTACCTCTTGAAGACTGTTCTGTCTTCTAAGTTTATGAGTCTGAAGCAAACTCATGAGTTCTGCGTTCTCCTCAATTTTTAAATGGTCGGTGGTATTTGGACATGAACTTAGTACCTGCAAATGACAGTAAAACTTGTGATTGCAAGAGAAGAAGAAAACCTAAGGCCAAGGAAGAGCCTGCGGTTGGTCCTCACCTGCAACTCGGGCTTCCCTCCCATTTGTAATAAGCAGTTAATTCCCTCAAGAATTTGATCTTTGCGTAGTCTGCAAAACCGTCCCATGTCGGTGCCGATGTCAGTTTTTTGAGATTCCTCAACTAAGCGAGTGTGGGCGAGAGCAGCGCAGTGCAGCGGAGTCAGACCTGGAGGGAACAGACACAGCAAGGTCGCAGCACACCTCACTGGGGTCAAGCATCTCACAGCAGCTAGACAGGAGGGGATGCCCCGTGGGGGCGGACGGGCTCCCCTCCTAGACCTTCTGGTTTTAAACATGAAATTGCATATTCTTTGGCTCAGATCAAATCTGTTCTCTGATATTTCTGGAGTCTACACGACGCATCTCTGCGTTTCAGCTCTCTCTTACCATAATGGTCCATCAGATCCACTTCCACACGCACCCCATTGCTTTTGCAGTTTTTCAAAACCTGAAATGAAGAAGGTTGAGATGATTCCTGATATTTGGCAGTACCAGAATGCTCCCTCAACATCAACTCCATCTTCCTTTAATACCTCAGACCAAAGCCAGTTGTCAGCTACGGAAACCCTTGTATGTTAAACCAAAGAACACACCTTTGTTGCCTTTGCTTTACCTTTGCACATGCATTTGTACAACATAAAATGACGAACTTGCCTCTAGAACTCTCAGGTATCCATTCTCCGCACACAGGTGGAGAGGAGTTTTCCCCAAACCGTCCTGTTCGTTGACGTTTGCTCCCAGGGCTATCAGGTCACTCACCATCAGGTGCTGGTTCTTTTCTGCAGCGAGATGTAACGCAGTCTAAGAAGGGAATAACGGGAGAAACTCGTTGTGAAAGGCGAAAGGAGTTTCAAAACACCACTGGTTGTTAGAGAACGAGGTGGGGAGTCGCACTCTTGGTTCTGCTCCCAGGGCACCAATACTTGCTCCGTGCGGATCACTCCCTGATTCCGTGTTCCCCTCTGCGCAAGGACAGGAGCTGCACCTGCTCCAGACGGATGCCTGGTGCTTGTCTGGGGTTTGGAAGATGTTTGCATGGGACAGAGAACGACCCCCTTCTCAGCAGGTTAGCTCCCTACCCGTTTCTCTGCATCCTTCTCATTGATCTTGTCTAGGAAAGCGAATCTCTGTGCGAGGGCGTAAGTCAGAGCTCTTCTTCCCTGGGCGACAGCCTTGTGCAGCAGCCTGGAAGAGAACAGTTTGAAAGGATTAGAAGATGAAGCAGCAGCTAAAAAATACTCAATACTCTTTCTGTTCTTTTTTTTTTTTTGGTGTGTTTTTGATCCAGTAACTAATACTGTTCATGTTCAGAACTCAGAGTGAGTTCATCTGGTGTGTGTAGACCTGCCTCTACATCCCTCTGAGCATCTAAACTGAAGTTTAAATATCTCGTAGAGGGAATTGAGCTGTTGGACATTTTAGCTTCTAAATTTTATGTGAACATAGCAGAAACGTCTAACTTTCTTAATGATGATGAATTTTGTTTGTGTTTGAGATTTTTTTTTTTCTGCATTGTACAAAAAAGCTGCAGGAGCTGTGGTGATGAGTGGCTTGTTGTGGTTCAGAGACGGCGACATTACTGCCGAAAAGTGAGGTTTGTGATTTTATCGCTCTGCAAATCATTATTCTGACTGGAGGAGGACAGAGGTGTGTTTAGCTTTCCCTTCAGTGCTCAGAAATGCCTGAAATTGGAAACAGCTTTATCCCTATGAACAGGAATGAATCTCTCTGTCACCAGGGCAGTTCCTATTACGCTTTCTGTCAACCTGATTTCACACCAGCTTCCTCGAACCAGCTGAAAGGGACGGAGCCTGGTGAGAGGCTTCAATTCCTTTGCTACAAGCAGCTATTTGCTCTACGAGCTCTGCCATTCCAGGGAAAATGGGATCAGCAAAGCCTTTGCTTTCATTTCTAACAAAACAGCCGCTCCCAGTTCTTTGGAAGCCTGTGCTCTAGCCTAGCAGCATTTGTATGTTTTGGTGTAATCCTCCCCACCCATTTTTATTGCCAACTAATAATACAAGTAATTATCCTGAGAGTGTCTACAGCATGGAAAAGCTCTTTTGCATATCTTTTTTTTTTTTTTTCCAGTGGCAATTACTTCTTTTGCTTGATTTAAGTTTTCTCGTGAATACCCCCCTTCTACAGCTCAGTCTTTAATACTCTTTTAAATACTCTGAATCTGTTCTGCTGTAGTTTGGCAATGTGGAATATTTCCACTTTTACTAATGCTGCGAGGGGAAGGTTGGAACTCTGCTGAGAAAAGCCTTTGCTACAGGTGAGGCCCAAAGTAGGAGTTGGATCAAAGCTTTGGGGTGAGTGATGTCCCAGGAAACCAAAATCCACATAAATCAATAGAAAAACCGAGACCTGTTGCCATTTTCGTCAGGCGCGAGCAGTTTGTCCGCTGGGATATTTCTCAGCAAACTTTCTTCCCTGTGTAGCTGGAACTGGAAGAAGGAGATGGCAGAGACATCCTGCTGCGTGAAAGGAACCACAGCTGAGCTCAGGTGTTCCTCCGTGTCTGAGGAGCCGGTTTGGGCTTCCAGAGGCATCTCCGAACATCCTCCCAATGGGCTGAAGCCTGGAGGTGTGTTCTGCAAATGATGCCTTGAAAAATCTCTTTGGGAAGACGTGTCCTGTATCCAACAGCTACTCTCTTTCTCTCTTGTCCTTGAGAATATTCCCGGTGAACCGAACTGATCACCCTGAAAAGACATCTCCACCTCTCCCCGTGACACTGCGTTGGGATCTTTATAGCAGCAGTGTGAGCGCAGCTTGGCTGAGCTGTGGCATCTTCCCTGTGGGCCACCAGCTGCCTGCTTGCTTCCTTCCCTTTCCCACCAGGAGCCTTGGAGATGGGCGGAGAAGCCTTGCCCGAAGCCCTCCGGCAGCGCCTGCAGAGGTCCCTTCCTCAACTGGCTTCTCTTCAAGTCCTCCTGCAGCACCTCCACCAGGATGTCGAGGTCCTCTAAGCCTTTCAGTGCTTGCCCAGCGCTCTGCTTGCCCTGAAACAACAACAGAAACGGGGAGGGCGGAAGGTGGGGGAGGGAAAGCAGACATGAAGCATCCTGTTCTCACCCAGTGATATAACATGAAATGTGCCTGGGGAGGCTGGCAGAGAGCAGGCCGAGGTGTTATGCATACCTGTCTAAGCTCTTTCTCTGTATAAGGGTGAACTCTTCTCTTTTCTGTTGGCAAGAAAGGGAGAATTAAGCTATTTTGAATGTGCCTTCCCCCTCCGACTCAAAAGACACTGTCGCTGGAAATTTTGCCCCAGATAACCCATAGATGGAAATGGGGGCTGGAGAACAGGCCTTGTGAGGGGGGCACAAGAATTATGGTGAATTATGTATCAATGCTCTTCTTGAGCAATGAAGCTGGTGAAGGGGCTGGAGAACAGGCCCTATGAGGAGCGGCTGAGAGAGCTGGGGGTGTTTATCCTGGAGAAGAGGAGGCTGAGAGGAGACCTCATTACTCTCTACAAGTACCTGAAAGGAGGTTGTGGAGAGGAGGGAGCTGGGCTCTTCTCCCAAGTGACAGGGAACAGGACAAGAGGGAATGGCCTCAAGCTCCACCAGGGGAGATTTAGGCTGGAGATTAGGAGGAAGTTTTTCGTGGAAAGGGTCATTGGGCATTGGAACAGGCTGCCCAGGGAGGTGGTTGATTCACCTTCCCTGGAGGTGTTTAAGGGACGGGTAGATGAGGTCCTGAGGGATATGGTTTAGTGTTTGATAGGAATGGTTGGACTTGATGGGTCTCTTCCAACCTGGTGATTCTATGATTCTATGTCACGTATGTGCTGGAGATGAACTGCTGCCCTGCTCCTGTTATTTAAGGGAAGATGGGAACCAGCGCGTGTCACTGCCCATGGGCTGAGGTGATCCAGCTCCTTGGGTACCTTACAGTGATGATTCTGTTAGCAAAGGAGGCTCCGTTACCCAGAGAGGAGTTTGCTAACCTGTTTTCCCTGAGGATCCTTTGGCTACCATCTTCATCAAGCAGGCTTCCTGTGGAGACAAAACCCCATCCGGCTGGATTAGAGATGCTTGCACGGAAGGAGAGAGTAAAACAGTGGTAAATACTGTAATACCAACAGAGTAAATCGTGCTCTGTGTGCTGTGTCCTTCACACAGCGGAGACCACAGGTGACTGAATTTCCAAGGACAGGTAGCTCATGGCTCCCTGAGATCTTTACAACCTACAAGGCATTGGGAGTTCTTCTTGGGCTGGTTTGGCAGATTGTTAAGAAACCTGTGTGGCTACTGCAAAATCGTTATTGTTCTTGGGTTTTCTTTGGCTTGATTGCATGATCTGTGGTATCAAGGGCACCGATGGGTTCCTGCGGTTACTGCCTCCAAAATGTTTCTAGCATTAACAAATCTAACAAATCTAAATCATTAACAAATTTCTAGCCCTTAACAAATCTAATTTGGGTATATTCTCCTCCAAAAGCATTAATGTGGAGTATGGAAGGAGTGGCAGCTGTAGGCATAGCCTCTCCAGAACTGAGTCAGAGAGAGATGTGTGTTCACCAGGATGCTTCCCCTGGAAGGAACCTTTCTAAACTCAAGAAGAGTCCTCACCTTGCTCTGAGCTGGGTCCAGGCCTTTGGAAAGCCGAATCTTTCTCAGTAATTCCCGGACTGGCATCTTTACTCTCACACCCATGTAGCGCTTCTGAGGAGGGAGGTCAGAGCTGTGTCCGGAGTCTGGAAAAGTCATAACACGATGCTTAAATCATAGAATCATAGAACAACTAGGTTGGAAGGGACCCATCGGATCATCAAGTCCAACCATTCCTATCAATCACTAAACCAAGTCCCTCAGCACCTCGTCCACCCGACCCTTAAACACCTCCAGGGAAGGTGAATCAACCACCTCCCTGGGCAGCCTATTCCAATACCCAATGACCCTTTACTGTGAAAAACCTCCTCCTAATCTCCAGCCTAAATGTCCCCTGGTGGAGCTTGAGGCCATTCCCTCTTGTCCTGTCCCCTGTCCCTTGGGAGAAGGGCCCAGCTCCCTCCTCTTCACAACCTCCTTTCAGGTAGTTGTAGAGAGTAATGTAATATAATTAAAGTTACATACATTAAAGTAACATAATTCTCAGAGCTCCTATAGTGGGAGGACAAGGTCTCCCTGAGAGGCAGCCTGTGGTCCTGGAGTTCATCATCAGTTATGGAAAATGTACACATCACCCTGCGTGTCCCTGAGCTCTGGCTGCTCACTGCTCACCAGCTGCTTCCAAGCATTGCTTCTCAGGCTGTGACAGGCATTACTCTATTGCATTGGCTCAGGGTTTTCCCAGTTCCCAAAATACTCCAGATGAAAAGCCGCTGCTCCCAAGAAGCCCGAGCGCTGGGAGTCAGAGCGTGGGCCACTGGGAACAAGGAGTCATCCAGCAGCAACGCTTGCTGGAGCAGAGAGAAGCTTCTCCTCCTAGCACAGCTCATGCCATTCGGAATGAAAACTGCGCTTGTGATTAAAACACGCTTGTAATTAAACAACACGGCAGCCTGAAATGAAAAAGGCAAATGCAGCTTGGGCAAGCAGCTCCTATTACGGGAGCAGTCAGTCTTGAGTAAAATGAGATGCATGGACCAATATTGCTCCTTGACCCAAGTCTGTGGGTGTGTTGAGCCTGGAGAAGAGAAGGCTCTGAGGAGGAGACCTTAGAGCAACCTTCCAGTACCTGAAGGGGCTGCAAGAAAGCTGGAGAAGGACTGTTTACAAAAGCTTGTGGAGATAGGATGAGGGACAATGGGTGTAGAGATTAGGAGGAAGTTTTTCACAGAAAGGGTCATTGGGCATTGGAATAGGCTGCCCAGGGAGGGGGTTGATTCACCTTCCCTGGAGGGGTTTAAGGGACGGGTGGACGAGGTGCTGAGGGACTTGGGTTATTGTTTGATAGGAATGGTTGGACTCAATGATCCGATGGGTCTCTTCCAACCTGGTTGTTCTATGATACTAAACTGGAGAGGGGCAGATTGAGACTAGATATAAGGAGGAACTGAATGATCTTTAAGGTCCTTTCCAAGCCAAACTATTCTGCGATTCTATGCTCTGCAGCAGCTGAGTCCTGTTGAGAACTGTAAGATCCCAGCAGATGGGAGTGTGCACCTCCCCGAACCTGAGCTGTCTCAGAGCAGGCACTATTGGCATGGAAACCAGCCCCATAAGCTGTGGCTTCTCGTGTTTCTCTTCCCTGCTCCAGGCACTGAGAGCCTGACACCCCTTCAGCAGGGGCTGTTGAATCCCAAGGAGCAAACAGGGCATTTTGGATTTATATTGAATCATCTTTCTGTGCAAAGGTTTCCGTCATTTCTGGATGTTTAATCTATAGCAGAATAATTACAACGTTGGGACCTCAAAAAAAGTAGCGTTTTTCCCAGACTGTTCGAGTAATGCGACTGATTCCTCTGTTAAGCTGGTGTTTCGATGAGGAATTATTTACTTTGTAGAGTGTTTCAAAAGCCTCTCTGAAAAAGCTTTATTGAAAAACCAGAATTGCTAATATATTAGTATCTTCCAAGTTATTTTACAGTTAAAATGCTGCGTGATGGATCAGATGACATCAGATGTATCCTGGAAACTGAATTCCTCAGCCAAGGCAGCAATTCTCCAAATGCACTTTCCTATCGCTCTGTGATGTTACCAACTCAGGTCATACCTATGATATTGCTGTTAGATTTAGAACCAAACGTGCAATTTGGAATGTAAACTGATAGATCCAAATGATGGAATTTGGAGCATCCTTTGCAAAACAGAACAATTTCTGCCTTCAGCAGCAGACCACAACGAAATAAAAACGGGAGATAAGGAGGATGTGCTGTACATGATCTATATTAGTGCCACGGAAGCTGCTGCCAGCCCAGCTCCCTGGGCTCTTTATCTCTATGCAAAAGCAGAAGAACAGTTTATAAAGCAGAAAATGGGAATAAAGATTTGGTCTTACCAGCGGGAGCAGACATCTCTTGAGGTTTCTGGGAAGGAGGAGGGTAGATCTTGGGGCTTGCAACGTTCAGTTCGGTTAATCCAGAGTCTGGCAGCGATGGGCTCTGCTGGAAATAGCTTTTGGGACTGGCGGTTTCTCCGGGCAGCGGAGATCCCTGGCCTGGGCTGTAGGCACAGCTTTCATTCTCACTGATGTTCTGATTGACCAGCAGCTCAGGACTCCTGCAGCCTGTTTGCAGCATGACCCACTGGGGGTGCAGGTTGAGAGAAGGGCAGGAAACACAGTCTACTTGGTTGTGTTTAAAGAAAAAAAAAAAATTAATCCAGTTTCACATTGAGAACATGATAACCGTGTTGAATTCTCCGCTGTGAACAGCCAGCTCCAGCTTCCCTCTGCTCTTTTTTGTAGCAAGTTCTAGCAGAATAAATCAACCTTGGAATCCCAGCAGTCCCCGGAACAGCCTTTGAGAGTTTCTTGGCTGGAGTTCTGGCTCATCCTTTATAGTTGTGTGTACAGCGTGAAGGACGGCAGCCTGGGGAGGCCCCACCCTCTTTCCTAACAATCCGCAGCGGCAGCTGATGAAGAAATGACTTTTCCCAAGAAGAGGTTGAGTACAGGTTGAAAAAATATTTTGCGTTAGGTACTGAAGAGGAAAAAATAACCTTGGGATGGTTTCCTGCAAGTGGTGTGAGCAGGGAAAAAGCAACCTTGGACTGGGACCACTTGGCAGGGTCCATGGTGACTGGTCCTGAAGTAAAGACTTTGTGGGTTCTTTTCTCAAAAGGAAACAGGTTTGTTTTTTTTTTTTTTTTTTTTTTTTTTTTTTTTTTTTTTTTTTAAGTGACAGGTTTTCCAAGGCTATGTGAGAGGAGCTAAGGATATCTTGCTCGCAGCCTTCACGAAGCAAAACTCACTTCCCCTTATCACAACATTTACACTAAGGAAGGACATTCCCTGCTTTTCAGGGATTCCAAGCTGTGTGCTCTGTTAAGGAGAATACTGTCTCTGTTTGTGTGTGAGGCTTGGGGGGATTTCTGCCTTTATTTAACTAAAAAAGGACTCCTAGATACTGCCACAGCTGCAACCATTTCACCTTAATTGGCTTAAGAACCTATTTGGGTGGCTCCTCTGCTAATTGAAGCTCATTTCCTTGCCACGAGGATGCTCCGTGGCAGACGTAAAACCCATTCCTGTGGCCCTGGGAACAATCCTACGCGTGGGCTCTGCCCCTTCAACTCAGTAAGTAGATATTTCTCTCAAGTGGCTGGTTTGGGGAAAGATTGCAAGGCTTATCAAACACAACTGTTTGCTCGAGCTGTGTCTTGGAAAGCTTTCCAGCTTTAGTCCCGAGCAGAATCATCTCTCGTGTATCAGTTGGAGGAGAATCATCTCGTGCATCAGTCGGAGCAGAAAGCAGTGAGGTTTCCTGGAACAAGCAGAAAGAATGATGTTGCGTTTGTAGAATCACAGAATCACCTGCTTTGGTAAATATTTTCCTTCTGTTTGGAATATTCCAAAGTGAAATGTGAAAACATTCCGCTTTGAAAATAATCACCACTTTGACTGGTGATGGTGTGAGTTTAGGACAAGCTGGAGCCAGAGTCCAGCTCCTCAGTGACGTGACACATAACTTTATTCTGTGCATGGTGCTGGTCAGATCAGCAGGATGAGGCATCCTTTAAGGAACTTCTCAACTTGTCTAGGTGGGAGAACTTGGCCAAGAGCAAGCAGGAAATTACTGTGGTGAATCATGGCATTTATGGGGCAGTAAATCACTGTGGAGATTTCTCATCTCTCTCTTCTTTCCCATACTCCAAGCCATGTCTCAGATAGTTTTCGCTGCTTGTTTATAATTCACTCCTAGATTCACAGCGAAAGCAGGAATTACCCTAGTGCAGAGAGGACTAACGTGCATCCCTGTAGCTGTGAGATGAGAAATAGGTTTCCAGAACTAGCAACAAACATCTTGGAGTGCGGTCGTTACAAGAAGTGGTAGCCAAGGCTTTTTATTTGTTTAACTGTGAATCGTGTGGTTCTGCTTCCAACTTCAATAGGTACCTGATATTTTAGGCAAATATATTTTTTTTTAACTCTAATTTTAAATAGCTGATGAGCTTTACCCTGTAAACAAGTACTACTGGGAACGAGCTGTGCTTTTAGAGCTTCATCTCTGCTTTTCCAATAGCAATTTTAAATTGGGACCTGCTAATAGAGCTGCCTCATGTCCTCCTGGAGAGGTGGCAAGGCAGGTTTCAGCATGCTCAGCAAGCTGGGAGGCTGCAGAGGTGGCTTTCTAGGATCTCTAGGTACAGCTTCAGCTGGGACCTCTTGGTAACTGCAGCTGTGGACAGAACTAGTTAGCTTTTGACCCACTGAAACCTCAGCTGGGAAAACATTTTCTACCCAGAGGCATAGAATCTTTCCATTATCTTCCACTTTTTTAGCGCTTTCTGCTTTTTTTCCTACCTTGTACTATCGATTCTAAGAAAGGCAGAACACCTCAGGCGTTGAAGATGTAAGAAATGAAGGTACAAATATGACCAGCTGGATGAAGGTCGTCAGTAGGAGTCATCTGGGGAGGGGGATGAAGCCTGAACCCAGGTTTGGTGATAAACAAAGCTGTTGGAATCTTTAGGAAAGACTGGTTTGCACTTCTCGCCCTCTGCTCACGCTCCCTTGCATACCAGGTCATTATTATGGTTGGACTCGATGATCCGATGGGTCTCTTCCAACCTGGTTGTTCTGCGATTCTATGATTCTATATCAAGGGATTATTTTTTCCCTTTTAGCTAGGCTGATGTAATTTCCAGCACCCTGATTACTGATATAAATATTTCCAGCAAAAATGCCCATCACCATCTGGAGGTTCCTAGTGGAGACCTGCAATTACAGCAATTCCTTTCCTACCGGTTTGTGATGGGCAACTCTGCCAATCTCTCTCCGTGTAAACCCTCAGGTTATGCTGCAGGGGGTGGAGCCCCTTCTATATCTTTGGATGCAGGATGAGTGCTCTGCAGCTTCCTTCATCCTCTGTTGCTACATGTCTCTTTCCAGCACACACCCACTTTAACGGCATTTGCTGGGTTAGGTGTTTGTCTGTCTTTCCCTTTCGATGCAGACATTTTGCCAACTGTTCACTCACCTGACTGTGAAATCCTTTGTTGGGAAGGTTTCCTTTATCATTGTATATTATTATTATTACATATTATATTCCTTTTTTGATAGGAATGGTTGGACTAGATGATCCGATGGGTCCCTTCCAACCTGGTTGTTCTATGATTCTATGATCAATGCCCTTTCCCTTGTGTAGGGATCAGGAGCTGCTGGGTCTTCCTCTGCCCCAATGTGGAAAGTGGGCGCAAGGCTTTCCCATGTGTGCTTTTTGTGTCTGATTGGAATAATAAAACAAAATATCAATTGTCGTATGCACATAATTCTCTTTAAAGGTGAGCACTGTACTGCGCACATAGGTTGGAGCTAAGTGAATATCTAGTAATTTAAAGACATAATGAGGCTTTATAAACTTCAGAACTAGTGCAGAACATGCCAGGATTGCGATGATGAGATCCTGTATCTGCTGCCAGTGGCTTGTACCTGTGGTGCTTCAGAGAGAAGCAAACATCAGTGATATCAGTGCTGAGCAAGTGAGCCTCAGCAGCTCTTTGACCATGAAATAGGAACTCTGCTTCCCTCTTGCTTGCAGTACCGATGAGAGTTGCAAAACCAAATGTCTCACAGCTATCGCAGCCGTTCAGATCTTCTTAGAACACCCCAGCGGTGACCGATGTCCTGCTCTCCCAAGGCTCTGAAATCCTTGGACTGTGCAAGGTGAAAGAGGATGTGTTTTCACTTGGTGGTAATTATTTTGTTCCAGTAACCATTCGTGCTCCGCTTTGCCTTAGGCGATGGAAATAGACCATAGGATGTGGAAAAAGGTTAGTTTTCATGTTGTGCCTTCTAAATACATCCCACCTTTCCTTAGGGATGCTCTGTGATGTCCTTCCAGTACCTGAAAGGAGCTACAAGAAAGCTGGGGAGGGACTGTTCACTAAGGCTTGTGGTGATAGGACTGGGGGCAAAGGGTATAAACTGGAGAGGGGCAGGTTCAGACTAGACATTAGGAAGAATTTCCTCACCATGAGAGAGGAGAGACCCTGGAACAGGTTGCCCAGGGAAGCTGTTACTGCCCCATCCCTGGAGGGGTTCAAGGGCAGGTTGGATGAGGCTTGGAGCCCCTGACCCAGCGGGAGGTGTCTCTGCCCATGACAGGGATTGCCCTGTGACTTGTTCTGTATGGGATCTGTAGTTCTCCACCCACCCCTCGCAGCCCTGTGTCTGAGGGCCGAAGGCATCAGATCTTGTGGAAGTGTCTGGAGTCTGCAGAGAGCTCTTCCCTGCAGATGAGAACAGTGAAGGCAGGAGAGTTAGCGTAGGCTGCAGCTTTGATGAAGCTGTGATTGGCAATGTCATTGTCACCTTGTGCATGATTTTTATTGTGCGTTTCCAAGCGTCGTCTGCTACTGACTCACCTTTAACGATGCTCCATGGTTACTTCTAAATGTTTTCCTTGGAATCAGAGCTGACTGGAGATAACAGAGGTGGCGTGTTGGGACTGTTTTTACTTACCTCAAATACCTCTTATTCAACTGTGATGAAATGTCTCTCGTGTCAGGCTGCTGCTTTGACTCAGTCCCCCATAGAGACAAACCGAGACCTTTCCCAGGCTGCTTACACCTCCGCAGACCATGACAAGTGATCTGAAACTGACAACTGAAAGGAGGTTGTAGAGAGGAGGGAGCTGGGCTCTTCTCCCAAGGGACAGGGGACAGGACAAAGAGGGAATGGCCTCAAGCTCCACCAGGGGAGATTTAGGCTAGAGATTAGGAGGAAGTTTTTCACACAGAGGGTCATTGGGCATTGGAACAGGCTGCCCAGGGAGGTGGTTGATTCCCCTTCCCTGGAGGTGTTTAAGGGACGGGTGGATGAGGTGCTGAGGGACATGGGTTAGTGTTTGCTAGGAATGTTTGGACTCAATGATCCGATGAGTCTCTTCCAACCTGGTTGTTCTATGATTCTATGATAAGTACAGCTAGTTCTCCCATATGGCAGCAGTTCCTGATGCTGTTGCGTGTAGGGTTTGGATGTAGTTGATTGTTGACAGCACTTGGTTCTCTTCTTGGCACTGTGGTTGGACTCGATGATCCGATGGGTCTCTTCCAACCTGGTGATTCTCTGATTCTATGTGGTGAGGTCTGGAAGAATTGTTGGCTGTCAAGGGTGAGGAAATTTTCAACCTGTGTTTTTGATGCCTTTGGGGCATCCGGAGATGGGATTTGCTTTGCCCTTAGCTCAGCTCTGAGAAGCATCACTCTCCACACAATCACAGGCTTTTGAGTACTTGCCTTTTGCTGTATTTCTGGCAGAGCTGCTTAAGGAGAGAAGCTCCAAGCTACTATAGAGAAAATGCTTTGCTAATATTCCTGATCTGACCTGTGCTGTTAGCCTAAAACTGCCTCCCCTGGTGCATTCTGTGAAGCACTAGTGACCTCCCGTGGGCACAGAGCAGCTGCCAGAGCTGTGTTTCTGTTGCACTGACTCCAGGAATCCATATGGGATTGATCACCTTACCCCAAACCCTAGGAAGGTTCTCAGCTTTCCAAGCAATGTAGTGTGACCCTTGTTCACTCAATTTTCTAGCACAGATTTTGCACCAACCTGTACCTGTCGCCAACAGCCAAAAAAGCTGAAGTAAAATTTTTTCAGACTTAGGGCCTGATGCTCAGTACAAAGACAAAAGAAACGTTTTCAAGTATTTCTTCCTAGAAGTGAAATTGAATTTTAAGAATATATTTTAAAAAATCCCCCAGTTCAATAAATAATTTAGACGTGACCTAACGAGCTCTCCTCAGCGATTTCAACACTCTCAATCCCAAACACTAAGCTGGTCTCACTTTCATTCACTCACTGACCATCTGCTTGTATTTAATTTTTCATCAGCCTTTTAATTTGCGACGAATAAAACTGAGTGAGCAACGTAAAATGCTGCTGCTGGTATCCCGAGTTCTGTCACTAGATGGGAGTGTGAATTTACACCCTGGGAAACCCTCAGTGGGGAGAAAACCACCAACTAGAGGTGAGCAAGGGGCAGGTGAAAGGTGATATAAGAGGGGGTTGGGTTGGAAGGGACCTCAGAGCCCATCCAGTGCCACCTCTGCCATGGGCAGGGACACCTCCCATGGGTCAGGGGCTCCAAGCTCCATCCAACCTGCCCCTGTTTGATTTACCCCTTTGCATCCACACCAAACCCTCCTTCAGTGGGAGAGAGGAGCCCTTTGCTGGCTCTGCGGAGGTCAGGCTCGATTTGAGGATGAGCAGTTAGGGTTAATAGTTTGTGTTTGTGAACCAGAGCCACAAACTCCTATTCCCTTTTAAGACTGGGGACTTGAGCACTCTTCTCTATTTACAGTCCTTTTCCATTTTAAAGGCTTATTTATCTGCTGAGTTATTGCAGTACAATGGTTGGCAGGCAGTCAAAAAACTGTTTCTTCAACTCTTTCCCAACACGATCTCTCTCACCCCTTTAAGTCGTGTCCCCGGCAGACGCCAGCACATGGGATCTGCTCTCCTTCTGCTGGGAGGCTGTTGCTGCTCAAACCATTTTCTGCTTATACTGATAAGTGAATTATTTCACGTGAGCAGAGGTGGGGAAGTTGAGACCCAAACCTTTAAATACTCAGAATATTTTCATAGAATCATAGAATCGTAGAACAACCAGGTTGGAAGAGACCCATCGGATCATCGAGTCCAACCATTCCTATCAAACACTAAACCAAGTCCCTCGGGACCTCATCTACCTGTGCCTTAAACCCCTCCAGGGAAGGGGAATCAACCACCTCCCTGGGCAGCCTGTTCCAATTGTCCTGTCCTGACTGCGATGGCTCTAAAATGCTTAATAATCTGATTTTGCTCGTGTCCGATATGATTTTGTCAAGTAAAGCACACTCCAAGCTGCAGATGTGGGAAGTAACTTCTATCTTATTGCTCCCCTTGTCTGGCTGTGTTTGAATACGTTAATCGGTGACAGGAGAGATTTACTTAGGATTGTTCTTGCTATAGTTTGTATCATTTGTTTGAGCCGTGAATAAATAAATGATTGTTGTGCAGCTTTTGTGGATCAGCCTCTCCGACCAAACCAGTCCAACCTGGCGATTGTTTACCTTGGTTTCTTGCCATCTCTGTTTTTATTTTTTATTTCGAGCAGTAAGTTCCCATGAAAACGCCAACATCTTTCCCCTTGTTGTGAGCGAATATTTCATTAGCATAAATCATTTCTTGTCTTGCGGAGTCTGACCTAATTTCTCCCTGAGGACAAACCTGCATCTAATCCTATTTTATTTGTGTCGCTGGTTAAATTCCAGCGCCGCTTCCTTATGCTCTTCCCACTGCCTCTACGGTTTCTGTTCCTTAAAAAAAGATTTTGTTCTTTATTCTCAGAGCTCCTACCTCTGTCAGCAAGGACTGCATGGAAGGAGTGGGAAAGGCAAATAACTCCAGGGTGTGATGCTGAGGGTTAGGACTGTGGTGAGCAGTGCTCATCAAAAAGGTTCATATCTCTCATTTTGCATCAGTTTTCGGTGCTTGGAATTAGGGAAGTTCCAGAGTCCTCAACAATACAACAAGTGCTGTATATATAACAAGCTGGGGGTGTTAAGCCTAAAGAAGAGGAGGTTGAGAGAAGACCTCATTACTCTCTACAACTCCCTGAAAGGAGGTTGTGGAGAGGAGGGAGCTGGGCCCTTCTCCCAAGGGACAGGGGACAGGACAAGAGGGAATGGCCTCAAGCTCCACCAGGGGAGATTTAGGCTAGAGATTAGGAGGAGGTTTTTCACAGAAAAGGTCATTGGGCATTGGAATAGGCTGCCCAGGGAGGGGATTGATTCCCCTTCCCTGGAGGTGTTTAAGGGACGGGTGGATGAGGTGCTGAGGGACATGGTTTAGTGTTTGATAGGAATGGTTGGACTGGATGATCCAATGGGTCTCTTCCAACCTGGTTGTTCTATGATTCTATGATTCCTCCAGTCTCATATTCCGAAAACATTCGCTTCTCAAGGAAGAGAGGTGGCAGGTGACTCAACTTTCTGGGATATGTGACTGACTGAGGGCAAGTTTGTGTAGGGAAATGAGAAAATGCAAAAATACAGGTGTTACCTGGAATTTGCTCCTCTTTATCCAGGGTTAAGAAGCTAATGGGAACACAACCCACACAAGGAGACCTGGCTAATAAAAAAAGAAAAGAAAAAAAGAATTAAATATTTACCTTAGTACATGAAATGCCAGTTGCCAGATTAAATATGCAGAGTCTGTGTTTTCATTCCAATAATTCCAGAACAAAAAGTCAGAGCTGAAGGAGGAGCAAATAGCTGGTACCAGCCTGACACCTGAGCAAAGCACCAAGAGACTTAGCACCTGCAGCTCTCTGGAGAGCTGGCAACCCTTTCAAACGCTGCAGTGGTTTCTCAGGCTGTCGGCATCCTGTTCCACCTGAGGTTAAATTTTTAACCTTCTTGCCATGTGATAGCATCTTCTCATCCTGGAAGGGGCTCCAGGAAAGCTGGGGAGGGGCTCTTGATCCATGAGGTGGCAGGGAGAGGATGAGGGGGAGCAGTTTTCAGCCTGAAGAGGGGAGGTTGAAATGAGATCTTGGGGAGAAATATCTTCCTGTGTAGGCTGGGAGGCCTGAGGAGCGGCTGAGAGAGCTGGGGGTGTTTATCCTGGAGAAGAGGAGGCTGAGAGGAGACCTCATTGCTCTCTACAACTACCTGAGAGGAGGTTGTAGAGAGGAGGGAGCTGGGCTCTTCTGCCAAGTGACAGGGGACAGGACAAGAGGGAATGGCCTCAAGCTCCACCAGGGGAGATTTAGGCTGGAGATTAGGAGGAGGTTTTTCACAGAAAGTGTCATTGAGCATTGGAATAGGCTGCCCAGGGAGGTGGTTGATTCCCCTTCCCTGGAGGTGTTTAAGGGACGGGTGGATGAGGTCTTGAGGTACATGGTTTAGTGTTTGATAGGAATGGTTGGACTTGATGATCCGATGGGTCTCTTCCAACCTGGTTATTCTATGATTCTATGAAAATATGACCCGAGTCCTATCTGCCTGGGGAATGACATCTTGCAGGGAGAGAGTGATTTGATTTATGATTTGATTTATGATTTGATTTATGATTTGATGGTTGGACTCAATGATCCGATGGGTCTCTTCCAACCTGGTTGTTCTACGATTCTATGATTTCCATGGCTCACCAGGGCAGGTGAGAGCCAATGCTCACGGCAAGCTCCAAGAGGCAATTGCTCTGCCAAAACTTACAGTAAGACTTAGTGTCAGCAAAGCAGTGGAGTAACGTTACACCTCTCAGTAAGCGCCAGCCCCATCCGACCCTCGTGGCTCTCGGGCGTCTCGTACGCGCTGCTTTCCCGCAGGACAAATAGTTTGGGTTGCAGCAAACTGAATGGCAGCTGATATGATCAGTGCTGCTCAGAGTAATAACTCTGCAGGGCTGTAACTCGCATCGGCTGCTGTGTTTGTTCTTCCCAGGGAGAGAAGGGTCTAACAAATCAATGGATGGAGCTGCGGATATTGCTCAACAGGATAACTTCTGTGCACGTTTTACAGACAGAAAACAGAGCATGTACGATACCATCAAACTGCTTCGTTCCCAAACCTGTTGCTCCTCTGAACGTCAGATCTCTAACCTTCAGCCACTCTTAGAAGTCATTTTAATCTCTATGTTCCTGCTCAACTGGGATTTAGGGAAAGGTGTCACTTCCTTGGTCATTCTCTCCGGTGGGAGAAACCTGCTAGAGGAGGAATGACTGCTTTGGGCTTGTTTATGTGGTTTTTGTTTATGAAATGTTTTATTTTGTTTATGGGGTTTTGTGTTTATGAAAACTCTTTCTGTGTGTGCTCAGGAAGAGCTGTGGATGCGCAGGGCTTGAACTAATCCTCTCTGCCGAAAAGCTTGTGTCACTGCAGCTGCAGTTGGCAGCAAGAATCGGAGCCTTTGGATGCTCCTGATAAGATTCCAGCTCTTGTGAACATCACCATCTTTAAGTATTTATAAATCCTAAATCTGATCCTTAAATTGGTTGGTTTGAGATCAGCGAGATAAAATAAACTTCAGTTTTTCCATATATGTAGCCTATTCTTGTATTTTAAAAGCTCAGGCTCGTGTTTGCTAGTACTTCTCTGCAGTTTAGGTCCCTGGGCTTGATCTTTCTCAATTAAATGGAGATGCCCTCTTAACCACTTGATTTTTTTAAAGGTAAATCATAGAATCACCAGGTTGGAAGAGACCCATTGGATCATCGAGTCCAACCATTCCTATCTAACACTAAACCAAGTCCCTCAAGACCTCATCCACCCGTCCCTTAAACACCTCCAGGGAAGGGGAATCAACCCCCTCCCTGAGCAGCCTATTCCAATGCCCAATGACCCTTTCCGTGAAAAACTTCCTCCTAAGGGGAGGGATACGAACCAGGATTTTCTGTTGTTTCCAGGGGATGGAGAGCACTCTAACCTTACGGAGACTTAAAAGTTATCCGAAGCGCATTCCAGTCTGCTGAGGGGAGTGTCTGATAAGGCACTTCCATCAGCCGTGTTCGTGCAGTGGTTATGACCTCACGAGGCTGAAATCCCTGCGTGACTGCAGTCAAATGACTTAAACCACAACCACTCAGCAGCGAAGCAAACGCTTTAACGTGATAGAGCAGCATCGGCTTTGATCCCAGCTAACGTATTGCAGACCCAAAACGAAGCCAAGGCTTGATGGTTTTGTGATAAAGTGTTTAGTACCCTCCTCTCCAATCAGTTAGTGAGAAAAGCAGCAGGAGTGCCTTTTTGAGCTCGTGAAGAATTCAAGGGTGTAATTTGCTGTCAACAGGGTTAAGAAGTGCAGTGTCACAGCAACATGTTGCTGTGACCATCAGGATCTTCGTGGAAAGGGATCAGATGTGTTACGATAGGCTTAGGCTGGTCAGCTTCTGTTAAAAAGTTTACCTTATTTTATATAATCAATCCCAAAGCTCATTCATTCCCTGAGTGTTCAGTGATTTAGTGACAAGGCAGGATTTACTCTTGTGCTTGAAGTCTTTATGCTGAAATGTTCCGTTTGTTATGATTTGTAAGAAAATACATTTAAGTTTTGACTAAATCGAGCACTGGCAAAGCTTGGAAGGAAAACTGACAACCATGCTTTTCCTTAAGTGAAAATATTCAGCATCTCTGTTCAGTCCGTTCCGGTATTTGTTGTTTTGCTTCGAATGTTTTGTTTAGATGCTACAAAGCACAAAGAAAGGAATCGGAATAATCGAGTCATAATATTTCCACAATATAGAGGTGTTTAGCTGGGAAAGTCCAAGTTTGCCTCCCTGTACCAAGTTGTAATTGAAAGAGTGCGATTGGATTTGTTTTGGTTTTTCTGTCGTGTTATCAGATAGAACAGAAATCTTTATGCAAATTCTGGAGAGCCTGAAGCACCCCCAGCATCACACAGGTATTTGCGCCCTGACCTGGTGCTTGCCAAAGGGTGGGTTCTGCTGCTGGCTGCAGGGAAATTTGTTCTAAAAATACACAGAGTGCCTTTTTCTCTCTGTAAAGTTCAAGGGAATCTTTTCCCTTTTCCGTTGCACAGGATTGGCTGTGAGAAACGTGCGATTTTGTTGGCTGGAGCCAAGTGCATCCAAAGCAGAGGGACCAGCAGCCCGAGGGATGGATTCTGCCCCTCTGCTCTGCTCTGGTGTGACCCACCTGGAGCCTTGCGTCCAGCTCTGGAGTCCTCAGCATGGGGAGGATGTGGAGCTGTTGGAGCGAGTCCAGAGGAGGCCATGGAGATGATCCAAGGGCTTGGAGCACCTTCCATTCAAGGACAGGCTGAGAGAGTTGGGGTTGTTCAGCGACGGAAGAGAAGGCTCTGAGGAGACCTTAGAGCAGCTTCCAGCACTGAAAGGGGCTCCAGGAACGCTGGATAAAGGACTCTTGATCACGGAGTGCAGGGATAGGATGAGAGGAATGGTTTTGAGCTGCAAGAGGAGAAATCGAGATGAGATATTGGGGAGAAGTATTTTGCTGTGAGGGTGGGGAGGCCCTGGCCTAGGTTGCCCCATCCTGGAGAGGTTCAAGGGCAGGTTGGATGGGACTTGGAGCCCCTGATCCCGTGGGAGGTGTCCCTGCCCATGGCAGGGGTGGCACTGGATGAGCTTTGAGGTCCCTTTCCAACTAAACCAATCCAGGATTCTATGGAATGTTCACTTCCATGCTTGTTCCTTGGCACAGGGCAGTTGTGGCAGTGAGTGCGTGCGGGATAGGAATGGTTGGACTCAATGATCCGATGGGTCTCTTCCAACCTGGTTGTTCTATGATGCAGGTGGAAAAGCTGCTGTGGTCCTTCCAATCCACTCAGCAGGTGAGCATCTGTGCCAGGATCGTGTTTTGTCCCAGGACCGGAGGGGCAGTCGGGCACAGCCAAGCGTTTCCCATAGTTTTTAGGGCAGTGTTGGTGCCTCCTTCCTGAGAGCTCTCATTTATCCACCTGACCTGCTCACGCCTGCGTCTGGCACGGCTCCGTGCGATGGACTCGTGTGCCAACGGTCAGAGGCTTTGTGCCCTCACTATCTGCAATTGTAAAGGAATAAATTATTTTGACGTTGTTTAATGTGTAATCCAAACCCTGCGGAGCCCTGTCCAATATGAAAATGCTCCCCTTCTGTAAACATAAAAGCAAGTGAAAATTCTTTCTTTGGAAACCACCTGACCTTGTCCGATCAGGAAAAAAAAATCCCACGGCTGATTCTCCTGATATTTGGCTTTAGGTCTCCCAAATGGAGCAGCAGGGCCATGAAGATGATCCAGGGGGTGGAGCACCTCCTGTCTTCTGAGCTTTAAGTCACTTCCGAGGTGAGCGACTTGCCCAGTTTTACGCCTGACATGGTGTTTTCTCCACCACTGGACCCCTTCCCTGTGCAGCACTTGTTATTCCAGAACACTTGGTTGGTGGTGGTGGTTGGAGAGAACTCCTTGCTGAAGCTGTGGGATAGAGCGAAGTGATAAAAAAATCAGAGCACATAGAATCATAGAATCACCAGGTTGGAAGAGACCCATCGGATCATCGAGTCCAACCATTCCTGTCAAACTCTAACCCATGTCCCTCAGGACCTCGTCCACCCGTGCCTTAAACACCTCCAGGGAAGGTGAATCAACCACCTCCCTGGGCAGCCTATTCCAATGCCCAATGACCCTTTCTGTGAAAAACTTCCTCCTAATCTCCAGCCTAAATGTCCCCTGGTGGAGCTTGAGGCCATTCCCTCTCGTCCTGTCCCTTGGGAGAAGAGCTCAGCTCCCTCCTCTCTACAACCTCCTTTCAGGTAGTTGTAGAGAGCATCAGAATGTTCTTTCTGTTACCAGCACAGAGACTTGAGGGTTTTAGGTAGTGCTGTGTCTTTGGGGCTGCTGTGTGGTTCCTGGCAGGGCTGAGCTTTAGAGAACAGGTTGTCCAAGGCTGAGCTGCCAGCTGTGGTGTCTGTGCTGTGCCTTTGCTCCTTCGTCAGGCTGGGGACAAAGTGCAGAGCCCCAAACCCCACTCAGATTGCCAGGGACAGGGCCAGCAGGTGGCAGCTCCATCCAGCTAGTGCAAACGGCTAAGAAATAAACAGGTTTGTGTGTAGATGCTAACAGCAGAAATGAGTTTCCTTTGCTTTTACCTACCCTTGAGTTTTTGGTGTGTTTCACTGTCCCTTTGGATGCTGCTGATGACAATGCCAACTGCCAGTAGGGAATTGCTGCGGCTCTTCTGGAGTCGTTGGGACTGGACCCTGAATAAATTATTTCTGCATTCGGGGAAGAGCTGCTCTGAGTGCACAGGGGCTCTTTACCTTAGACAAGCAAGGCAGATCATTCAAACGTCAATACTGCATCCGAAGGCTGGCAATGTGTCTGAGCATCTTTCTGCATGCGGCTGCTGAAATCTTTCCACTGACTTGCAGAAACCGCAGATCTCATCTTACCGAATCCTCTAAGAGAGCTGCAGTGCTCTGAAGCAGTTACTTATTGAATGGCATTGCAGTTTTGCCACATGACGTGAAGCCCTTGTCTTGCTAACTATGCCAAGGTAGAGGATTTTGTCACTGGCAGCTCCTGTTGAGGACTTTCTTTAATGTCAACAGTTCACTATTTTGGTCAAAATACAGTTTTGTACAGTAACACCAAAAATTAAACATACGGAGAATGGTGAGTATAGTATAAAGCACTGCAAGGAGTGAGAATGAGTGAGTCTTTGGACAACTGTCTATCCTCCCATGCTGCTTGTGTCCTGGGAAAAGCAAACATCCCAAGTTGTCAGAGCCAACTGCAGCCTGAGGGGGTTTCCCAGGTGTTTGAAGGAGACCAAGCAAAATAAATGCTGAATGAAGCAGTGGGAAGTTCTGTGTGGATTCAGAGCGCGGGACGGAGCTGTTGTTGTGTGCAGCTCTCTGCCCACTCGCCTGCAGCTGCACCTCACGGGTTTCAGGGTCAGGTAGGCACCAGGATTGCTGCCAAAGCTGCTGAGTCCTGTTTCTCTATGAAACTCTGGGGGCAAATGTGCTCACAGGCTGCTCTCAACATGAGTGTTCTCCAGAAGGGACGAGGCACTGGTGACTTCGCTTTCCTTGAGGCACAGTTGAGACTCAAGCTCTGCCTTGGCAACAGCAGCAAGTTCCTTGTTCTAAACCAGGTGGCTAGAAGGAGCCTGACAGCAGGTTTTCTCACAGTCTGACTTGATGGTAGAGCATCTAGCTCCTTAAAGCCCTTTGCTTGAAGAAACACTGGTTGCTTAGGTTTTGGTGAGCCTGGGCCAATATGTGAGTATGAAAGGAGGTGTCTGAGCCCACGGCTTTCTCTGCCGAGATGGGTCAGGGCTCGGCTGAACGCAGCTTTTTCACCTTTCGATACTTCTGTTTGAGTTGAGTTACCTCCACTGCATTGAGCACACAGAGTGCGAGCTCTAGCTAAAACACCTTTCTAGGACTTGCCTGAGTGTGCATTCGGCCCAAAGAGAGATTCTCAGAAAGCTGGTTTAGCCTGAAATTCAGTTCAGCAGTAACACCAGCTTAGAATGAGCCCCACTTCTATGAATGATGAATCTAGGTCATGGGAAGTATTGCTGAAGTCGTGTTGCACAAAGTCTTCCTTGTTCTTTAATTTCACTTCCATGAGGAGAAAGAGAGGCTATGAAAACTGCGATGGTATCAGCTCTCCAGAGAAATGCTGTTCTTCAGCAGAGCTGACAAAGAGGGTCTTCAGTGCTCTGCGTTACTGGGCTCTGCAAGGGAAGGAAGCCCATGGGAGACTCTGGTGGGAACATGGAACAAAGCTTTCCACTCTACCGCTTTCATAACCGATGAAACCCCAACCTTTCTTGAAGTCTCACGTTGCCAACTTCCAGCGCTCGTCATGCCATTTACGTGCGTAACATTCGACGATATTCTTAATCCTGTTTTCTCTTCATGAATCATTTCAAATCTGCTTTTGATTTCTGCCAATTTCAGGTTTATCTTGGGGGCGGCTCTGGGTGTAATTTCTCAAGAGGTCGCTGGGACGGGTGGTTTTTGCTTTGTTGGTGCACACAGACTCTGGAAGGCAGGAGGTCACCAGACTGGTGGTTCTGTGGGTGGGGAAGTTACGAAGATGCCCTCTCAGCCCATCTGCTGTCGCAGCCTCTCTGAGACACGTGGAAGGACAGAGGATGTGTGGCAGCTCACCCAAGGTTATCTGCTGGTGTCACAGGCAGAGGGGAGCCTGATGGACACCCAGGCAAACACAGACCAGTTTAACCACCTCAGTGTAGAGCGAGGCTGCAGTGACAAGGACTTCAGTGTGTGTTAGTAGGTGGTAGCATGGCTGTGCTCCCAGGGTGGCTTTGCAGGCAAGAACAAAGATCTGGGCTTGTGGGATCATCACTGTTCTCAGTACTGGCTCGGTCAAGGTTAGTTGACAACCTGGGCTTGTGGGATCATCACCATTCTCAGTGCTGGCTCGGTCAAGGTTAGTTGATGTCTTGCTTTCAGCAGCAGCCTGGGACACAGACTGTGGTGGTGCTGCTGCTCCTCTTGCCTGGTTCCACCAGAAACCTGCAGCGAAGGCGCCTGTTTCTCCTTCACAGACAAACACCTGAGTGTCGGAGGAGGCTGTGAGCAGACAGTGCTGAGCGCAGGGTGGGGAACAGCAGGAAGGGAGGAGCAAGAACAGGGCAGATCTGAGAGTGTGGGAGTGTGCGACCACTGCAAGGAGCCTGCGCCTTCATCGTTAAGGAGAGACGGGGTGGGGAGGGGTTTTGAGGGTTTTTTTGGAGGGAACTAAATCAATCATAGAATCACCAGGTTGGAAGAGACCCATCGGATCATCAGGTCCAACCATTCCTATCAAACACTAACCCATGTCCCTCAGGACCTCATCCACCCGTCTCTTAAACACCTCCAGGGAAGGTGACTCAACCCCTTCCCTGCGCAGCCTGTTCCAATGCCCAGTGACCCTTTCTGTGAAAAAGAATCATGCCTTGTAGCTCAGGGACAGGCCTGATGATCTTCTAGAAAGTGTAAAGTCTGAAGGAATGGTCTCGGTGTGAGAAATAGCATAAAATCGTGGAATGGTTTGGGTTGGAATGGACTTCACAGCCCATCCAGTGCCACTCCTGCCATGCGCAGGGACACCTCCCACTGGATCAGGGGCTCCAAGCCTCATCCAACCCGTCCTTGAACCCCTCCAGGGATGGGGCAGCCACCCCTGCTCTGGGCAGCCTGTTCCAGGGCCTCCAACCCTCCCAGCAAAGACGTTTGTCTTGGTGGTTTTAACTCTCTTTACTCTAGAACTCAGAACTTTCTTGAGATTACTAGGAAATAGCTTCACTTGGGTACCTGTGTGCAGAAGTGACGAAGGATTTAACACCCTCCTTTGTGCACTGTTAGGACAGCGAAGTAAGTTTGGGACATGTCTTTGTGTGAAAAAACTATGTGCATGGATGTGCGATGTCCTAGGGCGAGATCCTCACTGCCTGGGAGGTCGTAAGGGCTCTGGGGATTTGTACTGCCCAAGGACTTCACCTCTAGCGCTGAGCACATGTGGAGGCTGCATCATTTGTTCCTCATCAAAGCTGAGGTATGAATCAGAGCTCGTTTCAGAGGGCTAAGTGGGAGGTGTGAGGCTCATGTGAAAATCAGAGAGAAGAGAAATCACTGAGTTTATTGTGCCACACTTACCTCAGTGTGACTTACAAGATTAAAAGAAAAGAAAGCTCTAGGACTCCGCAGGGAGCACAAGGTCAGTGAGCAGTACTGGTACACAAGGCTGTCCCCAAAAGTTTCCCCTCTGTTCCCAACCTTACGGCCCATTTATTACATGAACTTGAGCAGCGCTGAAGCTCCCGGTAGCTGCCTCAGCCTGTGTTGCATGGTGAGAGGTGTAAACCTCCTGTTTCAGCTCTGCTCTGGGCCTCGCAGGGTAGGTTTCTTTAGAGGGATATCAGGGCTTGGAGCCCTTGATCCAGCGGGAGGTGTCCCTGCCCAGGGCAGGGGTGGGACTGGATGGGCTTTGAGTTCCCTTCCAACCCAACCCACCATATGATTCTATGAAATACGATACTGCTTGTGTCTCAGAGATAGGAGAGTCCACAAATACATCATTCCCTGGTTCAGTATTCTTCCTCCCTCCCTCCAGCTCTGTGAGTTTGTCTCTCTCACCTGTCCATCCCTGAGCTCTCAGCTCACAGAGTAGCTGCTATTACTAAGCACTTCAGCAGCAGAGAGGATTTCGTCCTGTGTACTAAGCACTAACAGAGATATGCAAAGTGAGCCTGAGCCATGTCCATGTGTCGAGAGCCGAGGTGGGTGCTGCTTCGCAGGGCAGAGCTGTGGATGTGCACAATCCTTACTCTCCTCCGCTCTGCTCTCACTTTGGGATTTGCCACTTTATGTTTTTAGAAATCTTCGAAGTAGAGTCAATACAACTAAGCACTCGTCTTCATTTGATGGTTTTTCTATTAAATACAAGATTAACGGTAGGTTGCGAAATGGTTTGCGAAACAAAACCTGTTCTAGAGAGGTTTTTGGCATCCCTGAATGTATGAAATTCTTTAAGTCTTGTGGCCAAAGGTCTGACCAGATCCTGCTTTGTCCTGTTTACGGAAAGAGAGGGCAAAGTTTGAATCACAGAATCATAGAACAACCAGGTTGGAAGGGACCCATCGGATCTAGTTCTGAGTGGGACAAGAGAGAGATGTCAGAATTCTAAACTCGCTGTGCAGTCGGCAACAAACATTTCTCTGGCAATGAAGCTCCTAAGTCCACATTTCTTGTGAAAATGCATCGCGATGATGTGATTGTAAAAGGAGAGAATGTAAAGAGTTTTAAGAGGTTGTGTTCATGCAACTATGCGAATGGGTAGGATACGATGGTGCTGCTATTGATGCTAAGAGTGCATTTGAACCCCCAGCCCAGGTCCCTCTCAGCCTTCCCTCGGCTTTGCCAGCTGGTCTGGAAGGGCCGTCTCTTCTTTGGTAGGAAATGTTGCATTTTGATCAAAAAAAAAAAAAAAAAAAAAAAAAAAAAAAAAAAAAAACAAAACAGAAAAAGGGGTTTCTTTTTCAAATGATGGACGTCCCCGTTTAATGAGGCTTGAAGTGTTTACAGGTGTTTCCTGATCAGTTCAAATTTAGTGGCCCCAGGGAGTTGAGATTCTCATAAGGTGGGAGCAAACACTCAAGTTTTGTATTTTAAGTGTCTCGAGCATTTAAAGGGCCAGGCAGGCACGGTGTGGGGGCAGGTCCAGTCCGGCTGAGCGGACGGAGCTGGCAGTGATGCCACCTGAAGCAGCAGAACTCTGTCTGCCCTGAAACGTGACCATCGTTAGTGCCACAGGAGGCACAAATCTTCCCCAAAGACCCGTGTCCTTTTCCTACTGTACAACTGTTTCTGACCTGATTTTGCAAAGCGGTGGTAAAAGCCCCACGAGCAGCAGGTTCCAGGTTGGATTGTTTGTCCAGCTCCGTTTTGGTGATATCGAGTGCTTTTTTTTTGTGCATAATACCTTCCAAGGTTGGCTGCTCTTGGAGGAACTTGTTAGCGTCACCAAGAACGACACAGAGCAAGGGAAAATATCGAAGGGGCTGTGGTTGGAGGATGTGATGACATCACAGGGTTCAGCGGGAAGATGGGGCTTTTAAAACGCCGAAGGAAACATCCTGACAGTCAGTTGTCACATCCCCGTAAAGGAGTCCAACTCGCATTAGCTATTAAAAAGCCAAGATACCTTCATCAAAGAGAAACCACGACTCCGTCCTCATACAGAACATGCACTGGCAAAAGCGTAAGTCAGCTCTGATTTGCTTTTCGTAACCGCGATAGAAGCCGAAAGTTGTGAGGAATAAGTAGGCATTCGGGTAACGTGAGAGATGACTCGTGAGGAGGTGCAGGAGAGGTAGATGATAAGGCATGATGCTAATTTTCCAGCAGGGATAGTAACGCAGGGTAAGCATCGCCGCTTGCTTGGCACTCGTCACTGTGAATCAAGTGGAAGACTATGATTCATAAAAACAATAACAGGATGCAGGTATCGTATCAAAGGTTACGGTGGTTACATACCAGCAAATTTTCCTTTTGAAAAGTGAAACCTGTGAGAAATCTTCTTTCTGTGCCTTTTTTTGATATGTGCTCTTTTTTTTTTCGGCTAATAAAAAAGATAAGGAACAAAGCAGTTTAGGGCAATACGGTTATGACTTGACAGGAAATAAGTTTTCTTGTTTACGAGCTCGTATCATTGCTCTTGGCCCACCTTTGCTCGGGTAGTTTATTGATCACAACACAGGTAGGTGGCTGCCTCTCGCAAGTTTCCCCTCCTCGCTGTAGGGGAATGGATCTCGCTTTGCTCTGCCCTCCTTTGCCTTTCGCTTTGCTGCTCCCTCAACCTGGCACGACACAACGGACCTGGATGGAAGAAGCTTGGTCTCTTCCAACCTGGTGATTCTATGATTTACCAGTGACTTATCCAACATGGAACTATTATCAATCTTTACGTAACAGCTTGAGGGTCATTCAGAGTTGGTTTACGCCGCTTAGGCCTTTCTGAGCTTGTTGGCAGTTGAGTCTCTTTCCTCTCTCATGCATATTTCCCAGGTTTTTTTCAGCTGGTCTCTTCGGAAGCTGAAATGTCTATTTGTGCAATCGTATTATAGACTGTAATGTCCTCCAGCAGCAGCTCTGACTGTTTATTCAATCGTGTTTCAAGTTGTCTGTCAAGCATTAAGCACCAAGCGGGAGCACTATGGCAACACACCTCGTTTTCCTCTTTATCTCGTGCTGTTTTCGGAATCAGTAGGTATCTGATGTGAAGCGGATTGCAGGCTGATGAAATTCAGATCTTGACTCTAATCTTCCATCTCAGAAGTCCCTTGTTTGGGGTTTTTCTTCTGCAATGACAAAGCAATACTCACAACCTGATGATATTTTTCCTTTGCGTTTTTTTTTTTTTTTCTTTGACACGTGCAGTGGTTTCAAAGGTGAGCAGGAATTTCAAGCCTGCGTGAGAGGAGAGCAAAACCTTTATCTTGATGTCAACCCTTCCCCCACTGGTAGCTTCTGGAAAGGACAACTTCTGGCCAATGCCCGCCTGCTCCTCCATCCCTCCTGAGCCTCTCAAGGCCTGAGAACCTCTTCTTAGCCCTGCAGTAACTGCTTTGATTTGAGCTCTGTTGCTGAGGAAGCCCTTTTCACACCAGTCAGGTGGAGCAGCCAAGCTTCTGTCTAACTCCTGGGCTGGTGGCTAGAGCAGCTTGGCCTTGTTTGCTAATACAGAGAAGGGGCTGAAGGGAAATTTCTGTAGGTGGCTGCCTACCCGAGCTGGTGCTCACTGCTGGCATTGCTGCCTTTGTTGTATCATTGCATGGTTCAGGTTCTTTTTCCAACACAGAATCATAGGAAAACCAGGTTGGAAGAGACCCATTGGATCATCGAGTCCAACCATTCCCATCAATCACTAAACCATGTCCCTCAGCACCTCATCTACCTGTGCCTTAAACCCCTCCAGGGAAGAGGAATCAACCCCCTCCCTGGGCAGCCTATTCCAATGCCCAATGACCCTCTGTGTGAAAAAATTCCTCCTAATCTCCAGCCTAAATCTCCCCTGGAGCTTAAGGCCATTCCCTCTTGTCCTGTCCCCTGTCCCTTGGGAGAAGAGCCCAGCTCCCTCCTCTCCACAACCTCCTCTCAGGTAGTTATAGAGAGCAATGAGGTCTCCCCTCAGCCTCCTCTTCTCCAGGATAAACCCCCCCAGCTCTCTCAGCCGTTCCTCATAAGGCCTGTTAACCAGCCCCTTCACCAGCTTCGTTGCTCTTCTCTGGACTCTCTCCAGAGCCTCAACATCCTTCTTGTGCTGAGGGGCCCACAACTGAACACAGGATTCAAGGAGCAGTCTCATCAGTGCTGAGTCCAGAGGGAGAATCACCTCCCTGGCCCTGCTGGTCACACCGTTTCTGATCCAAGCCAGGATGCCATTGACCCTCTTGACCACCTGGGCCACTGCTGCCTCATGGTCAGTCGCTGTCGACCATCACCCCCAGGTCCCTCTCCTCCTGGCAGTTTTCCAGCCAGACTTCTCCCAGTCTGTAGCTCTGCAACATGGAACTGTTCTCTTATTAACCCTGCATCTTGCCTACACCTTGACAGTGATGAATAATGCACTTTGGCTTTGAAGGTGAGCGGGAAGAGTGTTCTGATGTTTGGGATGCAGGCAGCTTGTCTCTGCCGGAGAGGCCCTGTGTGTCTGTAGGTCGTTACAGCTGTTCAGATGCCGCATCCCAAAGCCTTTGGTAGGAGTCAGATTTCTCTGACTTCTGGGACATGGTTTAGTATTTGTTAGGAATGGTTGGACTCGATGATCCGATGGGTCTCTTCCAACCTGGTGATTCTATGATTCTATGATTCTCAGTACCTCTGAGTGTCTCTGGCATCTCTGGTGCACCTCTACCTCCTGTTGGTGTGACCAGCTGTGGCCTCAAGGTTCCCACACCAACTGGTTCGAATAACCAGTGCCCACATGGATGCCCCAGTGCCCACATGGATGCCCCAGTGCCCACATGGATGCCCCAGTGCCCACGTGCTCTGGGACATGGTAACTTCTACAGCTGTAGAAAATGTATAGAAAAATAAACCCCAACAACATCGAAAAAACCCACCAAAGAACAAAATGCTCTCCCAAACCGAAAGCCTAAGAGTGCTGTAAGAACTCATTTAAATAGGTGTGACCTCAGCAGTGGCTATTTCTCGTGGGCAGCTTCTGAAGGGCAACTCTCACACCCCTCCAGGGGACCCTTCTGTGGAAAGCCCTGTGAGAACAAAAGGAAAACCCTCCCCCTGCCCACAGCTGCTCTGGGCAGAGGCTCTTGTTCTGCAGGGAGTCTCGCGTGGCTGCCCCTGAGCACTGGAAATCATTCCCTGGGGGTCACAGCGCAGAGCTCTTCTTCGCAGGAGTGGGGCCCAGATCTTCCGCTCAGCAAAACCCCAGGGAGGCTGAGGCCGAAAGCATCCCCTCCCACGGCAGAGGAGAAGTGACTGGCTGGGGCTTCCCAGCTTTTGGCAGGATTCTGCTGAATGGAAGCAGCCCCACGGCACCCCAGGGGCAGCTCGGGGTTGGGAAATTTCCGATGGGCAGCACCAACTCCTTTTCTCTCTCTGCATTCTTTCCTGTTGTGTTGTGAAAACAGAAATGAACGTTCCTTACACTCAAAGGGCTTCTGTTGCGAGAGGGTGTGCAAGCAGGTTGAAATCCTGCAAGAATTCCACACTCGGGTGATGCTTTTGGCCACATCAAAGTCCTTTGGATGCTCAGCCCGTGGGATCTGGGCACACAAGGTGGATATTCAGCTTACTGAGCTGTTCCACTCGCCACTCGGGTTCCCGTGCGACTCAGATGTGTGAATTGACACCTTAAAAGCCATTTGGGAAGAGGTTTTCAAAGTGCGCGAAGCTTTTTCTGCCCACAACAGATGTGGGGCTCTAGGCAGCTTTTCTGAAAACATCAGATGATGAGACCGAGAGGTGAAACTGCCCCGCGCTGCACCTTGCGAGTTTTAATTTTGGTAAAACCCACTGGGAAAGATGGATCGTATGAGAGCTGAGCCCATCCATGCTTCACGGAGCAGGTGTCAGGCTCTACAAATGACCACAGAAGCAATTAAATGGAAAGGTTGCATTACTAAAATGGAAAGAGTATTATGGGCTAGGAGGAATTAGGAGGTGAGGGTGAGACTTCTGGTTAAGACACTTTCTGTCTCTCTCAGCTTCCCCTTTGCGCTCGGGGTTCTCTCGCTCTCAAACAGATGATGTTGAGTGCCCCTCGCTGCTTCATGGCCAATGCATCTGACTCTTATTTGGGACTTGGAAGCTCTTTTTTTCTCAGACATCCCCTTGATTTTGATTCTATCCAGGTGGCAAAATACCAAGTTAGAATTTTTACCTGTCGATCCAGAACACCTTCCTTGAGTCAGAATGGAATGTAGGCTCTTCCCAGTGCTCTCCTGACTTGGAGTCATTTAGCTCAGGCAGAGAACTGCTTTAAAAACAGTCAAAGACATAGGAGGCCCCCAAGAACAGAACAGAGAGGGTGTAAGGGCACATGGATCTGCTAGAATCCAAGGCTGATTTGATTCTTAATCATCTTCCAACTGCAGGTAAACACCTGAAGATCAAGGTATGGGGCATAATTCTGAAATATATTGTCAAACTAATATATTTCACTGACTTTGGTAGTTGCAGTGTAGTAAGAGAGCAGCAAGAGACCCACTCAAACGCTGTAGAGAATTGTTGGTAAGCAAGCAAAATATTTAGTCTGTTGATTTAATTATGCTGCGAACCCTCCCGAGTTCATTTCCTTATGCTGAGCAATGAACCATCACTCAGCTCTTCTGCTCATGCTCTGAGTCCTTCTGTTTGTTGTGGAGCAGATTCTCTGCCCACATGTTTGCTTAGCGCTTTGCATTTAACTAAATCTTTTATTGAAATACCAGCCCGTGATGTGACAAACAGAACCGACAATAATCCAGTCCAGATTTCCTCGTCAGGGTTGTCAACAAAAAATAATGGTAGAGTTCAGAAGAGGTTTGGGATGTGTCAGATGAGTAGGTCCCTTCCAAGCCAAACTATTCTATGATTCTCCTGCTTGTGCAGATTTGTAAAGTTCTGAGTTTTCTAGGGGAATCTAACAGCTTCGGGGCTGCAGATCCTCCTCTGTGTGGACCTCTAAATCCACTCATAGGTGCTTTGAGCAGTTCTAATAAAGAACTCGCCCTTAGGGGCTGCCAAATCACTTGGAGATGCACCAGCTGGATGACCCTTCCCACAGCTTTGTACAGGGAACTGGCAGAACTCAGAACTGACTGAGATTTCCGTGTCCTTCCTTGCTGATCCACTGCTGTGAATGGTTGGGTGGACTATGTGTAAGTGCAAGGGAAGCCAATTGAATTGCTTATGTGCAGGATCATCTGCCTGGCTGCTAGGAGCTTCTAGAAAGCTGCCAGGAGGAGAAGGACCTGGGGGTGTTGGTTGACAGTGACTGACCATGAGCCAGCAGTGTGCCCAGGTGGTCAAGAAGGCCAATGGCATCCTGGCTTGGATCAGAAATGGTGTGACCAGCAGGGCCAGGGAGGTGATTCTCCCTCTGGACTCAGCACTGGTGAGACGGCTCCTTGAATCCTGTGTTCAGTTGTGGGCCCCTCAGCACAAGAAGGATGTTGAGGCTCTGGAGCGAGTCCAGAGAAGAGCAACGAGGCTGGTGAAGGGGCTGGAGAACAGGCCTTATGAGGAGCGGCTGAGAGAGCTGGGGGTGTTTATCCTGGAGAAGAGGAGGCTGAGAGGAGACCTCATTACTCTCTACAAGTACCTGAGAGGAGGTTGTAGAGCGGAGGGAGCTGGGCTCTTCTCCCAAGGGACAGGGGACAGGACAAGAGGGAATGGCCTCAAGTTCCACCAGGGGAGGGTCAGGCTGGACATTAGGAAAAAAATATCTTCATGGAAAGGGTCACTGGGCAGTGGCAGAGGCTGCCCAGGGAGGGGGGTTGATTTACCTTCCCTGGAGGGGTTTAGGGGACGGGTAGGTGAGGTCCTGAGGGACATGGTTTAGTGTTTGATAGGAATGGTTGGACTCAATGATCCGATGGGTCTCTTCCAACTTGGCTGTTCTATGATTCTCCTTTATCAACATGCTTTACACAGCGATTGGTGATGTCCTGTGGAATATCATCAATATCACAAAAGCAACCACTTCAGTTCTGGTGTCAGCTCTGATCACTTGATTTATTTCCAAAGCAGCAACAGATCCAAAACTTTTCTCGCTTTAATACTTTAGAAAAGGTGTTTTTGATGGGTTCTGCGTCTGACGTCAATGTGAAATGCACAATGAAATATTTAGATTCCTGCTAAATGGGCATTGATGTCTGATTGTAAAGAGGTTTTGATTGGAATCAAAGCATCCAAGAAGCATACACAGAGCTCAGCACCTTTTCCTTTATTAGCCCAAGTTCACCGTGTCTGATAAAAACGTCAGCAACTGCCTAATGTAATTTGGTATTTGATACCCAAGCCAGAAACTTGCTAGTTTGTTAATTAAAAGCTATTTTTCTCTTGTCATTCAAGAGTAACTGTTTGCTTTTTGGTGTTACTGCAAATAAGAATAAGTTTTCTATTGTGTTTCTTTTCTTTTTATTATGCTGGGGGCGAAAGAAGTTAAGAGAAAATATTCACCCTGTTAACACTGATCAATTGATAAGCTTATCACATCGGTGTGTGAGCAAAGTACCAGTAAATCTTCTGAAACAGTGAGGAGCGTGTCAGTGGCTGCTGCAGGCAGGGAACGAGCAAACTCTGAGAGATTAGAAGTGCATTTCAAACTGAAAATTGGCCCAATGGGAAATGTTTCTCGCTGCTGTGAGAGGCTGAAGGTTTAAACTGCTCTGCAGTTCATGCGAATGCGTGAAGACCAGTGGTGCTAACGCGAAGTTTAGTGATCTGAAACTGGTCACGGTTGGATACCTGCAGCTTCCAGCAGCTGCTTTCCCATTACCTTCCCTCCTCGGTCAGCAATGGTTCAGTAAAGCGCAGAGGTGCACGTTGAGGGTCCCTGGTGTGCTTTGCTTGCCTGATCTTTTGTTCAGACATGTAGTTGATGGATGTTTATTAAGAACAGGGTATCTTTTGAAAGGCTGCATCTGTGTATAGATGCTGTACTGGTAAAGCTCTGGGGAGCTGGGATGTGAAGATGGGATCCCGCTCACTGCTGCGTTAGGTGCTGCAGACCTCTCAGGTTCTGCAAAGCACAAACACCTGAAGGTCGGGGTTTATAGAGCTAGTGGAAGGTGTCCCTGCCTGCATTGCACAGCTGGAATTGCATGAGCTTCAAGGTCCCTTCCAACCCAAACCATTCTATGATGATTCCTATTGCTGCCCAACACGTTATTCTGCTCAGAGGTTTGCTCGCTTTGGGTAAAGAGGCTTGTGAAGCGCATTCCTGGGGCTCATCAGCCCATGAGCCTGGGCTGGAGCTGCCCTCTGAAAGCAAACAGCACCATCCCCATTGGTCTGTGATGTTCAGCATGCTCAGGGTGCTCAAACCTTCAACCACTAAACCCGACAGCCTTCGAACCTGCCTCTGCCATCTGAGCACCTCCAGACTGAGCTGCAGAGCAGTCTGGGATCAAACATCATTACAGGCTTGATGCAATGAAGCTGGGGAAGGGGCTGGAGAACAAGTCTTACGAGGAGCGTCTGAGAGAGCTGAGGGTGTTTAGCCTAGAGAAGAGGAGGCTGAGAGGAGACCTCATTGCTCTCTACGACTACCTGAAAGGAGGTTGTGGAGAGGAGGGAGCTGGGCTCTTCTCCCAAGGGACAGGGGACAGGACAAGAGGGAATGGCCTCAAGCTCCACCAGGGGAGATTTAGACTTGAGATTAAGAGGAAGTTTTTCACAGAAAGGGTCATTGGGCATTGGAATAGGCTGCCCAGGGAGGGGGTTGATTCCCCTTCCCTGGAGGTGTTTAAGGGACAGGCAGATGAAGTGCTGAGGGACATGGTTTAGTGTTTGATAGGAATGGTTGGACTAGAAGATCCGATGGGTCTCTTCCAACCTGGTTGTTCTATGATTCTATGATGCTTGGAGCTGCTGGGACTGCTGCACTGGGTACCTTTCCTCAGCTGTTGTGCTAAGCGGCCACTTTGAGCAGTTACTCAGAATTCTTCAAGGTTTGTGCAAGGCTTTTGTCCACATTCCCCAAATACAATAAGTGATAATATTGATAAAAGCAGCCTGAGCGTATACAAACACCACAGGTTTGTAAGGCAGCCTGAGGAAAGCATTGCAAGGAGCTACAAGATATTTACACATAGAAATTATCGCAAAGGTTCCTACTGGGTGGATCAGATTCCTTCTCTTCTTTCTTGACCTCTGGAGCATTGTGCTGCTCCGGCTTCAGAGTTTGGCTGCAAATCGAGTCGTGGTGCCTGTTGAAGGGCAGTGTGAGGCTGCTCTGGGCTCCTAGAGCTGCATGAGATGAGCTAGAACTTGTGCACTGGAGCACACACACTGCTCTTCCTTAGATTTAAATCCAGTTTGGGTCTGTGGACTCGGCTGCATTTGAAGCTCAGGAGTTAAAAATGTGTTTGAAACTCAGTATACAACAGGCTTCATCATTTATTTAATGTGCTATAAGGACTTGGAGGCTGCTCAATCCAGGTGCTTCCTTTACAAGGATGGTTTAATTATCATTATTTTTCAAAATGCACCTAAATGACTGTTTCTCTTGCTTTATGAGGAATTGCTCACTGAAGCCAAAAAGCCATTTTGCTGTGGTTTGTCTGTAATGTCAGACCCCGAACACACTTCAGCAGTGGAAAAGCAGCTGCGCTCACATTATTTTTATTTCTGGAGGTCAGCTTGGGGGGAACCGAAATATGTTCTGCAGACATTGGTGTCTTATTTTTTTTTTTTTTCTTCTTTTCTTTTTTTTTTTTTTTTTTTGGTTACTCTGCTTACACCGGAAACTCTGAATAGGTATATTTGTCAGCTTTTACAGTAAATTTCTTCTTCCCCATCCCCCAGGCTCTAAACCTGGAGCCAGAAACTGCTGCCCTTCCCCACCCTAATTCTGCAGGGACACCCTCTGAGGTCTCTGCGATGACTCAGGGATGATGCGGTGCAGCCTCTCGACCCATCGACAGCAGAGCCTGAATCTGCTTCGGTGGAGTTGATGCTTTTCACGCAGCACAACCAACACTGGCAATGAAGAGTTTAAACTGAACTACAAATAAATAACATTGAACATAAATAAAATCTTTTCTAGGGCTAGGAAAGTGCCTTTGTGATGGTCTTTATCTAAAGCCTTATGTCTGATATATACATTTCACCTTCCCTGGAGGTGTTTAAGGTGAGGATAGATGGGGTCCTGAGGGACATGGTTTAGTGTTTGATAGGAATGGTTGGGCTCGATGATCCCATGGGTCTCTTCCAACCCAATTGTTCTATGATTCTATGACATGGAGCTCCTTTACAGAATTCTCTGGGCAGCTCATACAATAGAGCTTAGCACTGTCTATGGTTTGTACTCAGATAAATTAACAATAATTAAATTTGAGAAGCAAAATGTCAACTGTATTAAAACCCTCGTGGTTGCTATAAGCCTCTGGTGCTGGGAGGGCAGAGATGGGATGAGGGGGAACAGTTCTCAGCTCCAAGAGGGGAGATTGAGATGAGATGTCAGGGAGAAATGTTTTGCTGTGAGGGTGGGGAGACCCTGGCCCAGGTTGCCCAGAGCAACTGAACTGAAGCCTCATTGGAGGTGGCAGAATGAAAAGTTTAGCCTAGAGAGAGCTTGAAGTTTGTTGCTTCTTTATTTTTCTTTTTTTGCTACCTAAGTTTTGCAGCTGGATGCCCTTTCTCCCCTCCCTTTGGGGTGTGCGTCTCACTGCTGCTGCTCTTGTTTCACTCCTACAAAATTCATCCTTGCAGAGAGGTCAAGGTCTGTTGGCAGCAGTGGTTTTTAGGATGGAATATTGGCCTTTGTGGAATGGCAGCAAACCCCTTTCCTTGTGCTACATCCTCCCTGGCTTTCACGAACACCCAGAGCAATATGTCTGTTTATTTCACAGCACATGTTCATTACTGATAGGAAGCGGTTTCTGCAGACAATAAAAGCACCTGCCAGGGCGGCAGGGAAACCACCAGCTCTGCCTTCCAAACCATCCTGGGGGCAAAGAATTATGGTGAATCATGTATCAATGCTCTTCTTGAGCAACGAGGCTGGTGAAGGGGCTGGAGAACAGGCCTTATGAGGAGCGGCTGAGAGAGCTGGGGGTGTTTAGCCTGGAGAAGAGGAGGCTGAGGGGAGACCTCATTGCTCTCTACAACTACCTGAAAGGAAGTAGTAGAAAGGAGGGAGCTGGGCTCTTCTCCCAAGGGACAGGGGACAGGACAAGAGGGAATGGCCTCAAGCTCCACCAGGGGACATTTAGGCTGGAGATTAGGAGGAAGTTTTTCATGGAAAGGGTCATTGGGCATTGGAATAGGCTGCCCAGGGAGGTGGTTGATTCCCCTTCCCTGGAGGTATTTAAGGGATGGGTAGATGAGGTGCTGAGGGACATGGTTTAGTGTTTGATGGGAATGGTTGGACTAGAAGATCCGATGGGTCTCTTCCAACCTGGTTGTTCTATGGTTCTATGATTCCTGGGTGATGCTGCAGCTATTTAACGGATTCAGGGAACTGCGAGCAAGGTTGTGTCCCCATGATCCATCTGTGTGACCACAGCGGTCAAGCTAGAGAGAAGGTCTGTGCCAGCTGGTGTCACGTTTGGGCTGGAAGGCATCATTAGCTATGGAAGAAAAAGGTTTAAGAGTACTGACCCCAGCCACGCTGACCAGTACAGCCCACAGACAGCAGGTTGCCTGCGGGATTTTGACTCTCTGCAAATGGCACAGGAGGAAAACAAATGTCGCATGTTTTTTATATTTTTCTCAGCTTCTGCTCCCGAACAGCAGCCACAGCCTCGCCCCTACCAAGGTGTCCGAGTCAAAGAGCCAGTGAAGGAGCTATTGAAAAGGAAACGGGGAAATGTCCATAATGCCAGCGCAACAGCGGCGACAACGGTAGGAGAGAAAACAAACACCAAATTCTTCCTCGGTCGCTAAATGATTGACCAGCCCTGGCACCAGCTGGCAATGCTTTGGCAATGCAAGAAATCTTTGTATCTCTAAAGCATTTGGAAGGCAACACAGCCTCAGGTTACCTGGAAATGCCATTAAATATATCTGTAGGTGGAGTGGAGTCAGGGTGCTGAGCACCATCATCACCAGTGACTTAATTATTGGGTGAAGGTGCTTCCCACTTGGCAGGATCGAACTCGCAGGAACAGAAAGTGACTTGGAAGATAAGCAGCTCGTTCAAGAGCAAAAAAATGGATCAGCCAGAGCTGTCCTGAGGTCCCTTCCAGCCCAAACCACTGTTCTAACGCACAGGGACTGACATTGCAGCCGCAGCTGATAATCTGCTCTGTTTCTCAGTGCTTCTCAGAAGGGTTTGAACTCAACACTTATGGTCTTAATCCTTGAATATTTTTCTTCTCTTCCAGGTTGTTTTGCCTCATCAGCCACTTCCTTCCTATTCACCAATGGGTAATGTTTCCTCCCTTTCTAAGCCTTTGTCAACTCTGCTGCAGGGGAGTCTGAGCTAAACTGGGCTTTAATCTTCTGTCTTTTAGGCCAGCCTTGCGCCGACACGGACGCTGCTGCCTCTGCGCCGTCTGTCGCAGATGAGGGAGCTCTCTGCTCTGGCTGGATCTCTCAACCCTCTCCCGCATCCTTACAGCCTTTAACTCAGTGGAGCACTTACCCCGAGTTTGTGTCCCACGACGCAGGCAGCTGCCCCTACTCAGCCGATATGTACGTCCAGCCCGTGTGTCCCAGTTACACCCTGGTGGGACCTTCGTCCGTTCTGACCTATGCTTCTCAGCCGCTCATCACCAACTTTGCAGTAAGTCAAACCCACTTAGGTGTAAATGACAGGAATCACCCCCCTTCTACTAACTGTGGGCAGTGCCCAATGCAATTAGTATCATTTACTTAATTGCTATGATGTTGTGTGTCTTTGCATCCATGGCACCAGTTGCTCTAGCACTGGTCCTGTTTGCACTGTGCTGGAGACTGGAAGGTTTGCACCAGGGCAAGAGGAGGTTAGGGTTGTTCTGAAATCATTTCTGCTGTTTCCCTGGCCCTGCTCTCCTCCACACTTTCCACTGAATTAAGACACTCACTGCTCTTTGTCCTGGGAAATGAGTCATCTCTGATCAAATCAGCAGCAGAGGCTGCTTTGCTCTGAGGTTGTTCATGTCTATCAACAGTTCTGAGTCCTAGAATGGTTTGGGTGGGAAGGTAGTTGTAGAGAGCAATGAGGTCTCCCCTGAGCCTCCTCTTCTCCAGGATAAACCCCCCCAGCTCTCTCAGCCACTCCTCACAGGGCCTGTTCTCCAGCCCCTTCACCAGCTTTGTTGCTCTTCTCTGGACTCGCTCCAGAGCCTCAACATCCTTCTTGTGGTGAGGGGCCCACAACTGAACACAGTAATTTTATTGTCTTTCTCTTCTATTTTACCAGCCCCGGAGCACCCCTCCTGCTGTGGTGCCTCAGTTGGAGGTGCCGGAGCAGCAGCCGCCTCTCACCTACTTCCCGTGGGCGCAGCCCCTGTCCGCGCTGCCGGCCTCCCCCCTGCAGTACCAGCCAGCCTCCTCCACCCTTCCCGGGCCGCAGTTTGTGCCCTTGCCCATCTCCATCCCCGAGCCAGCCCCCCAGGAGCTGGAGGATGCCCGACGAGTGATTGGCACGCTGCCCATCGAGAAGTTACTCCTGGAAGACGAAGACAATGATACGTATGTGTTAAGCCATGCTCTCTCTGTTGAAGGGCTTTAGGTTGTGCGTCTAGGGGGCCTGATCCTCACCTACTCAACGCTCTACCTGGCACCGCAGTGAGTTTTGAGTAGAGAGGAAAAGCAGGCTGGGCTGGGAACTTCCCCTGAGGTTTTGGTGTCCACTTCTAGCACAGCGCGACTTGTGCTTTGTGTGAAACTTGCTTTGCCCTGGGGCTCAGCACAAGTTTTCCCTCCTCTTAGAGCTCCTGCTGCCTCTCCTGGGTCAAGCTTTAGATACTGCGTAGTTCTTGAGCTCAGCATCCGTGCAAGTTGACTTCCATCCTCGGACACAGGGTCTCTAATTGACTCAGTACAGTGTGGCTGTGGCCAACTGTAGCGTTTGGTGAGGGTGCGATTGTCTCTAAATGTCTGTGAGACCCTGTTCAGTATCACTGCTTTGCCAAGCTCAGCGTAAATGCCTTCTTTGTGCCATTTCGCCCTGTCCATGGAGGAACCTCTCCCTGATCCAGGCCACTAGACAATGTTTTTAGGGCTTAAATCGGTATTTTATTTTCCTAAGTGAAGCTGATCTTTTGGAAAACAGGAAAACGCAAACTGGAGTTTTGTTCGATGGGTGCAGGTGGGTGCGTTGCTCTGAAGACAAAAAGTCACCACAGCTGAAGTAGATGCCGGTGCAGACACTCCCTTCCCAGAGCAACACACGGTAGCCTGGATGAAACATTTGGGTTCATGCAAAGGTGTAACTTGAAGGTCTCACTGGGTCTGCCACTAGAATCAGCCGGACGGATGTAAGACAGTGTTTCGGAGTCGTGGCCTTTTGGTTTTGAGCTGGGGTGTTGCTTTTTTGTGACTGGTTGGTGACTCCTGTTCTACCAATGGACTGATCCTGGTCCCACTGGAGTCACCAGGAGTTTGGCCTGAGTCAGGATTGCAAGTCAGGTGCTTCCAAAACCTGTGTTCAGTCTAACAAGGAATTCCTGGCTCTGCTCTTCGCCAGTAACACCTTAGTTTGTCCTGTAGCATTTGAGTGTTGAGTTGGTGATGTCGCTCTGAGCCCTGGGTGATGCCTCTTGTGCCTTCCTGCTGCGGAAAGTTTCTCTGTGCTGTAGTCTCCCAGGCCCTGCAGCCGCACACGTTTTCCTTGCAGCTTTCTGATTTTCCTTCCTGGAGACAAGTAGCTTCACTTTTTCCTCTGACACAACTGTAAAGGAGGTTGGTGATGTTCAGGAGTGTCGAGTCACACTCCAATGCATTTGCAGTTTTATCCCCTCCAAGCCCTGTCTGTTGCTTTCTTTATAAACAAGGGATTCTTGGCTGGTAAATACAATTTCTCTGGGTTTTTCTGCTTGCTAAAGCCCAGGATCCTTAGGTGATTTTGCCATTTGCAAGACTAACTGCAATGGAATTGATTGCACTCTTTATTATCTGGTGTCCAGAACTCCAGTTGCCACCCAGGCAAGATTTCAAGTGCCCTTACAGCTTATGCCTGAGTGAGGTTTGCAAACTCAGGTTGAGAGTCTTGAGGACTTTCAAAGCACATTTCATTATTTAATACTGACAAATCTGGAAGACATAAGCAACAAATCATGGAAGTGGTCATGTCTGAAAAGAGCAGTAGTACAGGAGCATTGAAATTAGTGGCTTACCTTAGCAGAAAAACCCAGCAAAGAAATGAATTAGAAGAGGCTTAGTTCACCACTGCTTACTCCAGTTTTATAAGTGCAAAGACATTCAGTAGGTAAAACTGGGATAATGCGGTTGTGAATCAAGCCTGTGGTTGCTAAGATTGCTTCTAAATTCCTTTCACTCCACTGTATGTAAATTCTGTGTGTGAATATAAAACATTAGTGAACTGTTTCAGAATTTCTTTCTGGGTTGTTCTGGTTAGAAAAAGACAAAATCTTTTTCAATAAAGGTCTACGGTAACTTCCATGTGACTAGAGTGTTTTATTTCCTATCCAAAAGGGTAACCCCAGTGTTGGCTTAGCAAGCAATTGATTCGCTACCATACGTATTGTGATACGTATGTGATATGTGATTGAAACATACTGGTTTAGTGATCGATGAGAATGGTTGGACTCGATGATCCAGTGGGTCTCTTCCAACCTGGTGATTCTGTGATTCTGTATAGGTTAGAACCACAGATTGGCTCTTAGACTTTCTGCTGATTTTACACATTAAGGCAGAATAAAAAGGAGCTCCATGATCCAAACATGACACTTTCCACTGGATCAGGGGCTCTGAACCCCATCCAACCTGCCCTTGAACCCCTCCAGGGATGGGGCAGCCATGATTTTTCTGGACAATCTGGGCCAGGGCCTCCCCACACTAGGACAGGGAAACCCTTTCTTAGCTTCACTGGAAAGATCGAAATTGCAAGGTGTGGCTCTTGGGCTCAAAGTTACTTGAGGGAAGAGTCAACTGCCTGACATCTGAGTTAAAAAAACACCAAATGTTGCTGTCTGGAGCCAAATAAACCCAGGGCTGGTACCACTGTGGGTAGGGCAGTCACCTCCTGGGCAAGAGGAGTTGTGATAAGGGCACAGAAATACCATGGGTGGTGATAACTCCTATATACCAGACATGGGCTTGGACCTTCTCTCCTGCAGTTTTAATAAAGAGGTAGATCCTAATGGTTGGAAGCGATGATCCGGTGGGTCTCTTCCAACCTGGTGATTCTGATTCTATGAAATACACCTTTTAGATGAGGCTGTTTCTTGCCCTGGATGGTGAGACAGCAGCAATGCACACAAGGCTGGGTGACCCCAACCAGGGACACACCCGTACGGTTTGGCACACTGACCCTAACTCTAGTCTTTGTGGGGGACACAGACGTCCCCCAGCACAGGGATGAGTCTCACCTCAAAGAAAGTGTTGAGCTGGAAAGGAAACTGCAGGTCAAGGCTCAGGAGTGCTGAGGGCTCTTGAAAGCTGCAGCTATTTTGAGGTAGGAAGCCCTTCCCAGGGCAGCGGGTGCTTGCAGAGTCAAGCCTTTCATCATGATTTTGTGGAGCACTGGGTCTAAAAATCCCCAAAAGTGACTGTGCTCCCCTGTTAAACTGTTTGCTCCCAGGTTCGTGGCTAAGAAGTGATCAGTGTCTTTATTTACTGTCTTAGAATTCTACATATTTATGCAGCTAAAGGTATGAGGGCGTATACACTGGCAGCTGCAGAGCGCATGAAACTGCTGCGGAGACTTGACGCCAAGGAACACAGAGGAAAGGTAACCCAGACCACTTTCTCCTGTTAACGAGGGTGTTTGGATGGGCAATGGGCTTTGCATGACCGTGAGCATCCGATACCCAGAAAAATCCAGCTCTGTCTCTGCAAAGGAAGCCTTGGGCATGGGCACCTCGCTTAGGTGCCTCTGGTAGGATCTGGAAGAACAGGAGGGATGAGAATGAGCTGTTGCTCGTTTCAGCTCTTGAGTGATGGAAGACAACACCAGCCCAGGAAAGAATGTGTATGTTGGCAGCAGCCCCTGAGGGCAAAGGTTTTATGAACAGCAGATTTGTGCTAGGAGAGCTGCACCCGACAGCAACAACACTCAGAAATGCTGGACTGGGGCTGAAACCTCATTGAGGGGCAAAGAACAGCAGAGGGAGTTCAGCAGGAGCTGGGAAATGCCCCCACCTATGATGATATGGGTCCTATCATATGATGATACAGGCCCTGTGAGGAGCAACTGAGAGAGCTGGGGGTGTTTATCCTGGAGAAGAGGAGGCTGAGAGGAGACCTCATTACTCTCTCCAACTACCTGAAAGGAGGTTGTAGAGAGGAGGGAGCTGGGCTCTTCTCCCAAGGGACAGGGGACAGGACAAGAGGGAATGGCCTCAAGCTCCACCAGGGGAGATTTAGGCTAGAGATTAGGAGGAAGTTTTTCACGGAAAGGGTCATTGGGCATTGGAATAGGCTGCCCAGGGAGGTGGTTGATTCCCCTTCCCTGGAGGTGTTTAAGGGACGGGTGGATGAGGTGCTGAGGGACTTGGTTTAGTGTTAGATAGGAATGGTTGGACTAGAAGATCCAATGGGTCTCTTCCAACCTGGTTGTTCTATGATTCTAATATGTGGAATTCAGAATCCACCTCTGGTTTAGGTACCACAGTCATTGGGATCCTCGATACCGTTCAGCCCAGACTGTCTTTCCCCATTCCTTGTCTTACGCCAGCGTTTGCTTGTGTCCTCTCACATTTTCTCTGCTGTGCTGCTGTTTTCAGACCCCTCTGCTGGTGGCTGTCACTGCCAGGCAGGCAGCTATTGTCTACGATTTGCTCCAGACGGGAGCAGATGTCAATGCTGTGGACAACAAAGGACAATCAGCCTTGCACCTCGCTGCAACCTACGGGTATGCCCACGTCCTGCAGGTAGGAAGACCTTTATGGCTTTAATTGCTAGCAATAGAAACAAGCAATAAAGTCTCGGTAGTGGTATCTTTAAATAACTGTCTCGGGAGGCAAAGTCATAGAATGGTTTGTGTTGGAAGAGACCTTGAAGAGCATCTAAAGATGTCAGTGAGCAACGCAGATTGACCAAAATCTCCTTTTCTGTTGTGTTAGGAACTGACTTCCCAGGTGGCTCCTGGTTTAGGATTACACTTGAAAATAACATCAGTCTCTTGTTACAGAGGGAACGGGTTTAGCCTGTCTGGGGGGTAGATACGGTGGTTGTGCAGCCCAGAGCTCTGCACCTGCTGCTGACAGGGCAGGCACGGGGGTTGCTCTGGACTGAGCCCCTGGTGTTGCTCTCACACCAGGGCCGGAGGGTTCCCCGAGGCTGAGGCAGCTGTGAGGAGAGGGAGCAGCGTGAAACACTGTCCCTGCTGCCAGCACCATCCAGAGGAGAGCAATGGATTGTGCCCAGACCCAATCCAGCTGAAGAGGGAGACGCTGTGTCCCTGCAGGCAGAGCCAGCGCAGGCGCAGCCTTCAGAGGAGGCACAGCTTTCAGATTTTATGCAAAACCAAGACCCAGCAAGCAGATTTTCCCAGGCATTAGAGAAACTGGACACTCCTGTGTGGCCAGAATCTGCTCCAGATTTCATGACTTCGATGATCAGATCTTTGTTTCCCTGTTCCTTCACTGATTATTCTGTAGGCAGAGCCCACATCTCGGCTATGGGGCAGCCAGACTCCAGCAGCCCTGGAGAACAAATCAGGACAGTAGGAAAGGGGCCGAGGGACCATTAAATGGAATGAATACAATGTTCTACCCTTGATGCACATCAGGACTGATGGGATCAGGGGCTCCCAGCTCCATCCAACCTGGCCTTGAACCCCTCCAGGGATGGGGCAGTCACCACTGCTCTGGGTGACTTGGGTCAGGGCCTCCCCAGCCTCACAGCAAAACATTTCTCCCCAAGCTCTCATCTGAGTGTCTCCCCAGGTTTACGTGAGGGCAGGGCCCAGGGTCCATGTGTCGGTCCAGGTTTCGGGGTGTGTGGTGTGTGGGTGATCCCCTCAGCTGCGCCTGGCACGGTCCTGGGCTGAGCCGTGCGCAGGCAGTTAATGTGTAACTCCGCCAGTTCCTTGGAAAACAGGTGCTTCATTCCATGGACAAAGTGCTTTACATCCTGATGACTCCTAGGAAGCCTCCCAGAGGGCCTTGTGCTGGCTTGTGGGGATTTTTTTTGTTCATTTTGTTGGGTGTTTTTTCCCCCTTGACATAAGGAGGGGAGAGGCACACGTGCTCGCTTCTCTGTGCCCACAAAGCCACGAAATTCTTTACGGTTGGTTTATTTGTTTGTTTGTTTTAATTGTTTTTTTTTTTTTTTTTAATGGATTAAACATCTAATCCCTAATCACCAGAGCTGCTTGTCAATATTTGATCTCTATGTATTACGTTGCTGTTATGAAAAGAGAGCACCAGCCCTTAACCGTTCAGGATCACCTTTCTGTCCTGCGCCTCACCTGGTTCGACAGGGTTGGGGAGGAGTCACTGAGCTGCAAAAAAACCTCTCAGCCAAGATTCTGTAATGCGAACAACTCATTTCATTCAATCAAGAGTGAAAAAATAAAGACTAAAATCTGTTGTCTGTAATAACAGGGACAAAGAACTGCTTGGCTGCATCACATCAAATCTCTCATTTCCTCAAGCTGGAGAGTCTTAACATTTTCACTCTCTGCTAAATCCAAGCAACGAGCACCTCCAGGACAACATTTCATGCATTTTATAAGCTGTTACACTGCTACACGTTAAAAGTAAATAAATCCCATTTGAGAGCCTCCAGTGTCAGCAAACTTTTAGGTAATAAAGTTTGGCTGTGGGTGTTAGGGAGAGATTTCCAGTTATCCTCACCGAGAATAACTCGGACTGGGTGTAGGTTGGTGTTCTTGGTGCCTTTGCTTAATTCAAGGAGTTTTGAGCTGGGGAGAGGGACTTATTTTTATTGTTCTGAACTGGGAATGTGATGGGAAGCTGCACTTGGGTGGGTTTAGGGGAAGAGGTAATGTGATCACCTTGTGTAAGACTTGATGCTCCTGCTAGGGAATAGATTCAGAGCACTGATATCTAGTGTCAGATAAGGGCTTGGTGTGTAGTTACTTGGTAATCATCTGATTGTTTCTTTGCTTTGAATTTCTATTAGTTTTGAATGTTTTGGTCTTGGGCAGTGCTCTGCTGAACCTAAAGGTCTCCATTTCTCCATTGCTTCTAGGTTATACTGTCCCGAGGTTTTCCTCTTGATCTAGAAATGAAGGATTTTGAAGGTAAAGCCCTTTGTACAAATATTTTACAGTGGAATTAAAAAGAGAAAACCTGTATTGCCCAAGGGGCTGATGCCCACTGGTGTTTGCTGGAGGGCATCAGTGGCCTTAGAACCTGCCTGGGGGAGAGTCGTGTGCTCAGATGCCACAGAGTTCGATCTCACTGATGATTCAGTGGTGACTGAAGGTGCAGTTGGAACTGAGCACGTGCTGGAGTGCCCTGTATGGCATCTATACATCCAATGTGGCACCTTTGAGACCAGAGAAGGCCTCATGTCTTAACAAAGCACATGCAGAGGTGTAAACTCTCTCCCCACAGCCTTCTCTTCCCTCTGTACATTGAGCTCTTCCCTGGGACTGTTGTTACCTTCTCCCGTGCTTGTTTTCCAGGCCATACCCCTCTCCACTGCGCTGTCCTGTCCCACAACGCCCTGATCCGGGAGCAAGGCTGCCAGGTGGGGACGGAGGAGAAGCAGAAAGCTCTTCAGCACCAGAGAGAAGAGCTGGAGTGCTGTATCCACCTCCTGGTGCAGACGGGAGCCTCTATCTACAGCCGGGTAAGGCATCAGCTCAGTTACCTGCTCTTTGCTTGTATGGAAACTGCCCTTCACCTGATCCTTGTGCCACACTCAGACTGGAGAAGTAGAGAAGGGATGGGCTGCGGACAGAGGACCAAGCCTGCTCCTCTTTCAAGTGACTGGTTGCAGAGTTAGTTGTTGCCTTTCAAAGTCAGTTTCTTGCAGCCTGAAGCAAGCATTGGATGGGGAGAGAGCCATAGGATCATAGAACAACCAGGTTGGAAGAGACCCATCGGATCATCGAGTCCAACCATTCCTATCAAACACTAAACCAGGTCCCTCAGGACCTCATCCACCCGTCCCTTAAACACCTCCAGGGAAGGGGAATCAACCACCTCCTGGGCAGCCTATTCCAATGCCCAATGACCCTCTGTGTGAAAAACTTCCTCCTAATCTCCAGCCTAAATCTCCCCTGGAGCTTGAGGCCATTCCCTCTGTCCCCTGTCCCTTGGGAGAAGAGCCCAGCTCCCTCCTCTCTACAACCTCCTTTCAGGGAGTTGCAGAGAGTAATGAGGTCTCCTCTCAGCCTCCTCTTCTCTAGGCTAACCCCCCCCAGCTCTCTCAGCCGCTCCTCATAGGGCCTGTTCTCCAGCCCCTTCACCAGCTTCGTGGCCCTTCTCTGGACTCTCCATGTGAGCTGTAGAGCTGGCCCAGACTTCTCTCGGATGGGCTTACGGAAGCGTTTCATGTTGTTCTGCAGAACGCATCTTATTTTGTTTGGGTTTTCTCTTTTTAATTAGGATGTGAAAAGCAATAAGACTGTTCTGCATTACACAGTCCAGGATGGGAACGTCTCCCTGCTGAGATACTTCTTGGAGCTGAATGCTTTCAAGTCCAAGGACTTTGTCAACAACAAGGTGAGTCAGGCCGTGCATGGACATGGTCTGTGTGCACAGATCTCCCTTACAGGGACGTGTGCACAGTGTCTCCAGAGGAGAAACTGAGGCCTGTGCTGTGGTGGGAGGCTGCATGCAGGCAGAGGCCTTAGGAGATCATAGAATCATAGAACAACCAGGTTGGAAGAGACCCATTGGATCTTCTAGCCCAACCATTCCTATCAAACACTAACCCATGTCCCTCAGGGCCTCATCTACCTGTGCCTTAAACACCTCCAGGGAAGGGGAATCAACCACCTCCCTGGGCAGCCTGTTCCAATGCCCAATGACCCTCTGCGTGAAAAACTTCCTCCTAAGGAAGATCTGTGAGGTCCTGCAGAACTGAGTTATTCTCTTCGCATACACATTTTTTTTTTTTTTTTCTGGAGAGAAAGAGCAAGGGTTTGGAAATTTGCTTTAATTTTTAACCTGAAACCGCATTTTCCAGTAAATAGATGCTCAGAAAGCAGAGCCTGGCTTGAACTTGAGTTGTGTTGTAAGACCCAGACCCCTCTCCTAGCAGACAGAAGCCGACAGAATGAGGGAGTGAGATAATCAGGGAAGACAATGGATGGGAAAGCAGTTACTTGAGGAGGAACATGGATTTTATTGCAACTTTAGATTGAAGTTTGAGAGTACAGACCCACGATGATGCAATTGTTTGCTGTTGGCAGCAACATGATGCTGATAGATGATAGTTTAGAGTGACTGTGTACCCAGTGATTTCTCCTGCCAAAGATGCCGTCCAGAGGGAGGACAAACCTCCTGTTCCAGCTAAGGATGATTGTGACTCGAATGGTTGGACTCGATGATCCGATGGGTCTTTTCCAACCTGGTGATTCCATGATTCTATGACCCTTTCTGCCTTAAATGCTGTTCCCAATCTTCTGACTCTCTTTGTGCCTGGCTGCAAACTACTTGGTGTGATGACTGCCTGCAAGTCTGAGCCTGGAGAACCAAAATATTCCCAGGGCTCACCAAGCCCAACAGCTGCCAGGAGCGACAACAGGAGACACACACGTGCTGCAGGCAGCGAACCGGTGGCTGACGCTGCCAGGCAGGTGAAACCAGCTCCTTGAAGCAAGGCAGTATCCTTCCTGAGCCCGGGGGCTGTGGCAAGGACAACCTCTGCCCCTGGGGGCTCGAAATCCTGCTTTATAGAATCATAGAATCACCAGGTTGGAAGAGACCCATTGGATCATCGAGTCCAACCATTCCTATCGAACACTAACCCATGTCCCTCAGAACCTCGTCCACCCGTCCCTTAAACACCTCCAGGGAAGGGGAATCAACCCCCTCCCTGGGCAGCCTATTCCAATGCCCAATGACCCTTTCGGTGAAAAACTTCCTCCTAATCTCCAGCCTAAATCTCCCCTGGTGGAGCTTAAGGTCATTTTAGACCCTCTATCCAACACTGCTCACTGAGCTGAAGATTTGTGACTGCTGGTTCCTTGGTGCAGGGGCTCTGGGGGCACAGCGGTTCCTAAGTTGTATAAAACAAGCTAGAAACCTCCCCAGTGCTGCTGTTGTGTCACCATCCTCTTGCTGCCCTGTACTTCACCTTGGAGCAGATAAGGAGCAGTGACACTATCTGGCAGATGTATCAGCTTCACCCGTCCTCCTAAACAAAAATCCTGACATTCCTGTGCGGTGGCAGAGACATCGCCCTGCACCACCGGCCGGAGCTTTGCCTCGTGGCTGGTTGCCCTTCTCAGCAGCCAGAGTGGGTGATTCTGGGTGTTTCTGTAGAAAGAGATCCTCGAGCAGGAAAGGATGGATGGAAGGGAGAGGACCAGGCAACAGTTTCCTGTTTTGAGAGCGTCAGTGCATCCATCAACTTTCATAGAATCATAGAACAACCAGGTTGGAGGGGACCCATTGGATCTTCCAGTCCAACTATTCCCATCAAACACTAAACCAAGTCCCTCAAGACCTCATCCACCTGTGCCTTAAACACCTCCAGGGAAGGGGAATCAACCACCTCCCTGGGCAGCCTATTGCAATGCCCAATGACCCTCTGTGTGAAAAACTTCCTCCTATTCCATTCAATTATTTCGGTCTCTTAGCATTGCTTGTCCTACTTAGAGCATCCACATCCAGCAATTCAATGGCTTCTATCAACTCAGTTGCTCTCTTGGGAAGCAGATACTGGGTAGAGTTCTTTCTGTTGGACTGGAGGAAATCTTTTGCTTTCTGCATATGGTCAATAACACCAAGTTTCTGTTTCTCTGTCCAGCGAAGGGTCTTTATGCTGCCTTTTCACTGCATTCTTTCTCTATCTTTTAAGACCCATTAGGCAGGTGCTGGCTTGTTCGTGGGAGTCTGCTCTTGTCTCCTGATCACAATCCTGTTCGAGGTTCCTACTGTGATAGGATCACTTGGAGTCTTGTTGGGGAGCTGTCTGGGACAGTGAGAGACGCGATAGCAACGCTGTCTCATACCCATTCTGGCTTTTCAGCTCTTTCAAGTACGAAGAAGATAAGAAACCAGAGATGCTGTAGGCCTTGTTTTGGCTTCTCTGGGTCTCTCGCTGTGGTTGATTCCTTCCAAATCCATAGAACCACGGAATGCTTTGGGTTGGAGTGGACCTCAAAGACCATCCAGTCTCTTTCTTAGCCCCATGCCTGGATCTGGACGCTATCAAGTGCCATAAAGATACAGCAAACAAACACAGATGTTTCCATTTTAACAAGAAGTCCTGTAAAGAGCTTGTAATTACCCCTTGACTCTACGGGATGATAAAACTGACAAGGATCTGCTTGTTCAGGCCTTGTAAAAAATGCCTTATCTGAGAACAGCTGCTCAGATTTTGCTGGTTTGGTTTGTGCTTTCAAATCCCTTACGTCTCGGTAGTAACAAGGACCCGAAAATCACATGTACTCCTTTTAACCACTGGAATAGTAACACACATTGCAATTTGTGTCCAATCATTCCAAGTTGGTGACAAATACACGATAGTTTCAGAGAGAAATTACGCAGCTGTAATTTCTACCAAACGAGCTACCAAACGAGGCTTCTTGCAGGCTAAAAATACCTTCCCTGATGTGTTTGCTTATTAGTTTTGTCTTATTTCAAACCGTTACCAGTCATACCTGACCGGGCAGGGGCACAGATTTCTACACGGTCTGATGATACCAGATATTTTCTGCCACCAATGGCAGCGCGTTCCATCCTGCGCCCTCCCGTGGCTTCACGACTAAGTCGGTCTATTATTTCTGTGCAAACCCTGTCACTGAAAAAGCCGGAGTCGTAATTCCTAAGCAGGGTCTTGACCTCAGGACTTACTGGCAGCAGCGTGAAAATAAAGCCAATAAAACCTTCAGCAATCTGGGAAGGGACCAGGAGAAGGTTTGGAGTCCAGCAGAGCCAAGACACTTGCTTTGGTCTGGGGCACAAGGTCGCTGAGGGGCACACACTGCTGGGCTACTGAACCACCAGCACTCTGCCAGTCACGAGGTTTCTATTTTAATTGGTTTTCTTCTTCTCCTTTTCCCTTGGCTGCATTAGGCACATGGAAACACAGCGTTGCACATGGCAGCTGCATTGCCTCGGGACAAGAACCAGAAAGAAATTATCCAGTTGCTCCTCGACCACGGGGCAGACCCGACCATCCGCAACTTGGACAACGATCAACCCATTCACATGGCTCCTTCTGGGAAAGCTGGAGATCAGGTAGGTGATCCGCTTCGTGGCTGTTCTCAGAACACGTGTGCACTCCAGGGGAACTGGGAGGACAAGTTGTGTGATGTGGGTCTGATGCTGTGGTGTAGGCTTGGGGGTTCCCAACTTCAAAATGTGGTTGAGGAGCACAATGCAGGCACCAGTTGGTGCTCCAGCTGCATTGGAGCAGGTGTCACCGTGTGGTGCCCTCATAATGGCACCAAATCTCAAGGCACAACCAGGTTTCATGCCTACAGGTGTGAACTACAGGTCCTGAAGCTCATTGCAGAATCATAGAATAGTTTCATAGAATCATAGAACAACCAGGTTGGAAGAGACCCACCAGATCATCGAGTCCAACCATTCCCATCAAACACTAAACCAAGTCCCTCAGGGCCTCATCCACCCGTCCCTTAAACACCTCCAGGGAAGGGGAATCAACCACCTCCCTGGGCAGCCTGTTCCAATGCCCAATGACCCTCTGTGTGAAAAACTTCCTCCTAATCTCCAGCCTAAATCTCCCCTGGTGGAGCTTGAGGCCATTCCCTCTTGTCCTGTCCCCTGTCCCCTGGGAGAAGAGCCCAGCTCCCTCCTCTCTACAACCTCCTTTCAGGGAGTTGTAGAGAGTAATGAGGTCTCCTCTCAGCCTCCTCTTCTCCAGGATAAACACCCCCAGTTCTCTCAGCTGTTCCTCATAGGGTCTGTTCTCCAGCTCCTTCACCAGCTTCGTTTGGGTTGGAAGGGACCTTAAAGATGATCTAGTTCCAAACAGAGTAGTCACTGATGTGTTTGTGTGTGTATTTAGTCACACGTATACACCTGTACTAGGCTCTGCAGGTATTGGGGTGTCTGTGCACAGTTTCAGATGATGTGTTTTCAACATCTGTGTTTTTTGGCAGGTTCGGCATTTGCTGAAGAAAGGGAAAGTTGCCTCTGCATTCATCTCCTGTCGCCGCAATGCCCGATCCTAGGTTCTCTGCTGTTTCTGGGACGGCTTCGAGTTCAGCTTGCTGATGGGACAAAGTCTCTCAGAAAAACCGTGAGGACGGTTAACCAACACATCCCTGCTCCTAGACTCTTTAAACCGGAGTGTTTCTCAACCTGTGCTCCATAGAATAGCATATAAGATAGCAGCAGATTAGCTTTCAATTGAGTAAAAACTTCATTTTCTTGACAAAGGATAAACCTGAGGCGTTGAGCAAGGAGGCAAGCAAAGCACTTGGCTGTTACGTAGACAGGGAAATGTGTTAAGTAGAGCCTCTCCTTTGGTGGTGATGGAAAATAAGACTCTGTATTGGCCGTAAAAGGTTGAGAAACGCTGAGACTGCTTAAACTGTGCCTCTTGTTAGGTCCTGCCCAGAGGTACTGGTTGAAATGCTAAAGCCTTTGTGATGTGCAATCACCTCCAGTGCTCCTGCTGACCTGGGAGAGCAGGAAACCCGAGGGGAGGGAAAAGACTGGATGGGAGACACGGCAAGACAGCCTGAGGAGCCACCAGTGGCTGCGTTTCACCTGAGTCAATGGACATCCCAATTCAGAGCTCCCAGCAAGGGCTCCTGCAAGCTGCTACCACCTCATTTCTTAGCACTTTGTGGAGGAAAGCTGGAGCCAACTGCCAACCCAGAAAAGAAAAGAGATATTTCTACATGCGAGTACATGGGGCAGGTTCTCAGCAGCGCAGGTTCGTGTGGCTCCCGAGTGCTTCCCAGTGAAGACATTCCTCTCTGAGCCATCTGAGTCTCCAGTTTTGATGGCAAAGAGTGGCTCTGACAACATCTCAGAGTGAGGAGCTGGACACTTTGTAGGAGACAGAGGCTTCCTTTGGGTCTCCAACGGCTTCTAGGCAAGGACAGGGTAGAAATCCTTTGAGTGGGGCTGAAGGCAGCAGGGTCAGAGTGCAACGTGGCGAGTGCTGTCCCGTCCTGTTCTTACCCAAGGGAGCGTTTTAATGGACTCTTATTATTCTTTCTGTGAAATGATTTGTGAATTGCTGTGCAATCAGCTGGCAACGGTGCCTCTGCCGGGTCAGTGGGATTGAAGGTGGATGCTTGGAGGGAGGGAAAGCCGTGTTTTGACAACCCTTTCAGAGAGGGCGTCTCATCTTCAGGACACATTGTGAGTTATAGCTTGTTGATTTCTCAATGTTACACAAGGTGTATTTTTCTAGCAGGACTGAACAATGAGCTGAAGGGCAGACGTCTTAAATCTCTGCAGTAACTTCCTTGATCACCCGAGGGCTGACTCAGTGGGATGGAGTTTTCTAAAGCTCTTGTCAAACCTGGACTGTTTAAACAACTCCTTAGCAGACTGGAACAAAAGCTGTTAGGAAAGGCAGAGATCTTGACTTTCTCAGCCCTCCTCTCGGCTGCTTTGCCGTTGCTTCTCGCCGCATCATTCCTACAAACCTGCTCACAAAAAAGCAGGCGTGTATTTGCATGCATTTGCATAAATTTACATGTATCTGGGCATGAGCCAGAGAAAGTATGGATGTGGTACGAGCCCTGAATCGAGCGCTAACCGCGTTGGTGAGTTGGTGCTGTGTGTCAAGACAAAATGGTCAATAAAACATCCATTTCTTGGGCTTCTAGCAGCAAAGCCATGAAAGTGTGACCGTTGTGTGGTGTGTGGTGCACTAGGGAGGATGTCAAAAGGTTTTTGCCCTCCAGAAATGTCTTTGAGACAAAGGAAACCCTTTGGCAACATGTGAAAAAAACACGAGTGGCTTATCTCTTTATTGTTTCGTCTGCCAGGTGGTTAGTAGAGAGCGAAGCCATCGCTGACCTGCAGTCTATAAACATCTCCATCCCTGCAACACAATCCTGCTCTGGAAAGGGATGGATGTGGCTTCATTCAAAGCATCACCCTGGCAGCTCCTGTTACTGAGTCAATAGAGGAGATTTGGAGAGGGATGATCCCTGGTTTGACGCAGGAAGGGTTCATTCTCCCTTCAGGCTCATCTTCCCCAAGGCTCGTGCTGCAGAGGCCTCCTCTGAAGCAGCCACAGTCAACAAGCTGTCCCTGTTGGCTCTGGACTGGATCCACGAGACAGTTGGAGCTGCTGTTGGAGGCACCTTTTCCTTTCCCACTCCCTATCAAGCCACTCCTGACCCGTGTATCACGAAACTCCCCTTTCAGACTCAAAAGTGGCCTGTGCTGGACTGAATGTCACTGATTTGAGCAGTATCTTGGTTCACAATTAACCCCTCGATATTTTTTTATGGCTGTTTGGGGGAAAATCCATCTTTTATAACCTTAGCAGGGCTGGCGGTGTGCGATACCCCTTTATTTGCGCAGTTTATCTCTTCCTACGTGTGGCTTTGGATTAGTTGCTAATAACAAAGGCTCGTTATCACCAAACAGAAGTTCTGAAGTGGCACCACAGCCAAGTTGCCGGTCGGTTGGCAAGGAAAACCTGTTGATCAAATACTCGGGAACTGTTAAAAGAGCCTGAAAATAGAGACGTTTTCTTTTCTCTGTAGCCGTGGGTCATTTCTGAAGTTTTCAATGGCTTTTGGAAGAATGGGGCGATCCTCACTTTTGTGTAACGGAGTGTTTATGGAGGCTGGCAGGACCTCACCTGCGCTGGGCTGGGCTGGAGAGATCAACCAAGGTTCTTTACTTTAACTCTCCCTTTTTAAGGGGAGGCAGTAAAGGAGGGAAATAATAATTCTCATAGACAGAAGAGCAGCCTTTGAATACTCCTCTGTTGTGTTTTCTTTCCTTTCTTATGTCAAGGAGGCATCGTTGTGCCCAACAGCCAACAAGCCTCTACTTGCACAGCCTGTGTCACCTGGAGCTGTTGACACGGAGCTGGGGAGCAGTGTCTGAAGCTTGTTGGCAGCCCCTGGCACAGGAAAGTGCAAACCAACTGGAGAGAGAGCAGCAGGGAAATAGGAAGAGGCTGCACAGGATGGAGGGCAGCACAGCCTAAGGATGGAAGCGCATGGAAACGTTGCTCTGGGAATAGAATCGTAGAATAGTTTGGGTTGGAAGGGACCAACACAACTCCCTTTGCTGAACCTTGTTGATACCTTGTTGTACTGGGACAATGTCCTTATCCCAGTCGAGCAGTAATTTCAGAGCAGCTGGTCCCATTGCAGCACTTGGGGCTGTTAGGTACCTGCTGCCTCTAAGAATGTGCTGCACGTTCCCATCTCAGGACCTCCCATGAGCCTCAGGATCTCAGTGGTGAGACCAGCTCAGCCTTTCAAGAGACAGTTTTCTCCACTCACGAGGTCCTTTCTTGGCCTGGGTCAGGCCATGTCCAAGGCGCAGGAGTAAGAAGGGGATGCAGGGTTTGTAGTCCACCTGACGCTATGGTCCCTGCAGAGACGCCAAATTTTTTTTTTTGTAGAATGAAGGAAACCTCCCTATTTGCCAGCCTGAAATTGTGCCTGTTGCACGCTCAGCCGTGTGGGGAATTTCAGCTCAGAGGAGAGGAAAGCTTTTCAGTTAACTGCAGAGTCACCTGGACGAGAAGGTAGGCACAAAACTAGCAGGTTTGTCTTCACACATGTAGTTAGGTTTTTATTTGTGTCTCACTGTAATCGCTTTCTTCCTTAGCTATGGCTGAGGAGCTAGTAGATTCATCTCAAAGGAGGGGACTGCACGGCTTTCTCTCTGAATACTGTGCTGGGATACACAGATTTGGCCAGAATCTCTTTCCGAGACACGTAGACTTTCTAGAGTGATAGAATGTTTTGGGCTGGAAGGGACCTTTAGAGGTCATCCAGTCTAAGCATCCTGCAGGGAGCAAGGGCAGCTTTAACTCAGGTTGCTCAGTGCCCTTGTCCAAACTGCAAGAGTCAACAAGACCTTTCACACTGCTGAGTAACTGCTCCTTGTGTAGGTCACTGAGATTTTCTCTGCCTCATCTTTGTGAGAGGAGGGACAGGCTTCTGATCATCAGCAGAAGAACAAACAACGACATCTTGCACATGAGGAATGAGCAGATTCAGCATGTGTATCAAATGATTTATTTGTATCAAAAAGATATGGCTTAGTAACATGTCTGGGTAAAGGAGGGTAGGATTTCTGTAAAAAAACCAACAAAAACAAACAGGAGAAACCTCCAAACCAACCACCACCGCTGAACACCCCTGACCGTAGGAGACAGGAGGGCTAATGAAGTGCCAACGTGTAGAAAAGGTATGAGTAGTGAAGAATAAACTGGACTGTGTTAGTGCAACTTTGCATAGTTCATGGGCAATTAATCTGATTTGGATACAGTGGATGTGTAAAACCACAGTCCCCATTAGCTATAGCAGATGTCACAGTTCCGATCCCTCCTGAAGAAGTCCTCGGCCGCGGCCAGGGGTGGCAGGTAGTCCATGCAGTCCGTGCCGGGGCAGGGGAAGCACTGCTGGACCCTGTTGTCCGCGTGCTGGAGGCCGCAGGTGGTGCAGCAGCAGGTGGAGGTGGGACACGGGGAGGGGGCATGGCAGGACCACTCCTCCACGGGGTAGCCAGAGGTGTCCAGAGCAGAGGGTTCGCTGTGGGGCAGTGGGGTGAAAGGAGAGAGCTGAGCAGGAGAGCAGCTGTAGTTTAATGGGCTGGAGAGATCAGTGGGATTGGGAGATCCGGCAGCCTAGAGAGAGGGAAACAAAAAAAAAAAAAGCCAACATCAAGACGTTTCAGGGTGTCATTTGAGGAAAGGTGGATGCAGCCAGAATTTCCACACCAGTTCTTTTCTCAGGAGGGTCTGGCTACCCAGAGAGATGGTTTGGCCCTTGGAAGCTTAAACCCAAGAGGCAGTTGCTGTGATATTGATGGTAACGGGGAGTTTCTCTGAAACTGGATGATCTTTAAGGTCCCTTCCAACCCAAACCATCCTATGATTCTCCATGAGCAGGACCTGGGCTGTTACGTGCAGGAGATCTACAGGATCTGTAGAAGGGACATTCTCTGTTTTGCAGCCTCTCTCTAGGTCTGGCTTTTCCCAATGGAAAACCACACAGGAGCCCACAGAGCAGCCTGTATGGCTGTGGCTGTTCCCCGTGTTCCACATCACCTGCTGCTGCTGCACCCCAGGACGTGCCCCCCTTCCCCATCCTTCCTCGGAGAGTGTCGGTGGCTGCTACCCTGGGGCACAGAGCTTACCAGGCCCTGGTTAAAGCAGAGTGGGACTTGCTGGAAGGCATCCGAGGGGTAGTGTGAAGATGGCTGGAAAGCGTCGAAGGTCGGGTCTAAGGGGGCATCTGCTTGAAGACAGGAATCGACCAGCTGCTCCAAATAGCCAGAGCTCTCCTCATAGGAGAGGCAATTTGAAAACTGCCACGAAGGACAATAGTTGGGGACGGAAGAGAGAGGTTCTGCATCAAAAGGCGCTAGGAGAGAAGGTAAACCAGACAGCAGTAAGGAACCTAAAATACATAAACAGATGGAGATTTTCCAGCCTTGAAAAGGCTTTGGTATGTCTCACGTTTCTGTATCTAACATATGCAAATTGATTCCTAAATCTTGACCATTTAATCATTTCCTTGTTCAATGCATATATTCACACCTGCCCAGCTTTTTAGGTCTCTCTGCTTCGGCTGCAGAATAATTGAAGGATGTGAGAGCCCCACGTGCTGTTCCTCCCACCCCTCTCCTTGGACAATTCACGCGCAGGAGGAGGAAGAAATGCTTTGTGCTGCTGAAAACCTGACACCTCTCTCACTCCTCCTGATGCTGCCAGGAGAGAGAAGAGCCAACTCTGCTGGAGTGGGGAGCAAGGTGACCTGACCCTCTGGCTCCAATCAGCCCTCCAGACTGCAGCCTGGGGAAGGTGATGCCAGCAGGGTTATTCCCTAGGGGACGAGCATCCCTTCCTGAAGGAGATCTCCACCTTGCTGTGGGAAAAATGAGCCGCACAGATGAGAGGCGGTGAGCATGCTCCTGAGCAGCAGAATATGTACCCTCCTGGCCTCACGGCATCTCATCTGCATTTCACGGGCTCCTTTCAGGTACTGATTGGCTGCATCGCGTGTTATCTGGTGGTTCCTGCCTCAACCGAGGGCTGGAAGGACTCCACGGTGGGGGAAAAATTGGGAAGGGACAAGTGGATGGGCTTTGTACCAACCTGCGTGAGGAGGAGACGCAGACTCTGAAAACTGGATGCTGCTGCTGCTGCCGCCCCAAGAAACCTGCCCAGAAAAAAGGGAAGAAAAGGAATTGGATTCACGGTAACACAGGGGAGCAGCTTCCTGCACACTGAGGTAAGCGGGGATTTCACTTCAACCTGTGTCTTTAAACCTTGTTTACCTCACGGCTCTGATATGGAGAACTTCCCTGGCATCAACGGATCACGATTAAGGTGCACAATGTGGTTTTGGCACTGGAGGAGCACAACACCAGCCTGGTGTAAAGCCCCTGATACGGCACCTTGCTAGTGTGCTCTTCCTACTGCGTTATCACTGTTAATTCAGCTCGTTAACCATTGTTAATTAGCCCTTGAAATGAATGTGTTAACTTCTATGGTTGGACTTGATGATCCGATGGGTCTCTTCCAACCTGGTTGTTCTATGATTCTAGGACCATGAATTCCATGGTGAGGTTATCACAAAGTATTTGTAGGGGTAAACATTATAATTGTGATGCGTAATGATATGTGATTATATACAAATACGATAAGCAATTAACAAACTGTATGATAACCCTCAGGATGTGACTAAAGACATTTGCAGGTCTCCCCACGGCTGAGCATCCGACCGGGTCGCCGTGCGTGGTGTTGATGGCGTTTGAGAAGCAGCTCTGACACCGCTCCCGACTCGAACACAGCCGCCTGTCTCTATGGAACGGACACTCTCATTCTCTGAGGGACGCTAGAAGCTTCTTTCTGAGGAACCTGACCTGCCAGAGCAGACAAATCCTCCCCAAAAGCAACCGGTCAACTGGGACCAAGAATTTACTCTGCAGGTACAAATACTACTTCTTTTTCCCATTCAAAATCCTCTCAGGGTAGTGGCTCATTTCCCTAGCAACAGCTTCCTAGCACATCCCTGCGCATTTCATTCATTAAGAAGTGGCTGTTCTGGGCTGAAAGTGGCTCTAGGATGATCCTTCCTCCCTTTGGCTGCAGGTGTCTAACAAGGCAGAGCCGCATCACCACCAGCAGGAGTTGGCAGTTTCTGCTGCCCTATCCCTTGGAGCCTCTCCCGGACAACGCAGACCTCCTGCAGCTCACAAAGGTAACTCCTGCACTGCCTCTCTTCACTTTTCCTTTGTGGGCAAAACAAATGCTGTGTAAACTCGCTGTGAGGAGTGAAAACCAGTTCCACGCAGCTCCGTGGTGCCTCTGTTAGGGGAGGAGTGACCCGGCCTCTCCGAAGCCCAGTAGGTCTGGGCTCTGCTCAGCGAGGCCTCCTTGCCTCTGGCTTGCAGGTTGATCAGCTTTTCATGCAATCGGTTACGACGAGGTACGGGAGGCGGGAGATGAAATCTGAAATCCTTCCAAAGCTGTAATGTCATGAACCAGGAAGGAGTAATGATTTACTGCCCTCCTTATGCAAATCCTTAGAGTGGCTGGAGCTGGAGGACTCCTACAAAGACTGGAAGAGTGAGTCAGAGTGTACACGTGCGTGTGTGTACACACACAGCTCCATCCCCTTCTTTGGAAGGGATGGGGCTAGGAGCTGCCCAGGTGGTCCTGGAAAACGTCAGAGACCTGAATTCAGGCAAAAATGCTTGAATATGACACTAAGGAGCTCTAAGAGAGCAGGATGGAGCCCTGCTTATAAGGGATCTTTGCCTGTGCCTTGTTTTCTTCCTTTCTCAAAGCCAAAATGTGGTGTTTAGCTGCTGTGAAGCCCTGAATTCCCAAACCCTCTCCATTGCGTGGGAGCTGTTGAAGGCACAGTATTTCTGGTGCCTCCATTCCCTCTCTGATCTAAGTGGGCAAGAGGAAGCCCCCAGGGGTAGGGGAGCTTGGAAGCAGCTGTCAGGGGGCTTGAAACTTGTGGAAAAGGGGGTTAGGGGAGCCTTAGTGTGGCAGAGCTCCTGTTGCTCCTCAGAGCTGCACAGGTCCCCTGGGCATCCCCTGATGCCTCAGACCAGTTTGGTGCGAGCTTCAGCCCAGCCAGGTTTTCAGTGGGGCACAGTGACCCCAGTCTGCCTTGCTTGCCCCAGCACAGCGATACTGGAGCTGCTGCGATAGCTCTAAGTTTGACTGAAATCTCTCCGTGCGGTGCTTCCATCCCAGAGTGAATTAAGTCTCTGGAGCACCAGCTCTGCTCTCTCCCTGCGCTAGTGCCTCAGGTTGTCACTTGGTTATATCCCTGCTGCAGTTTCCCTGGCTGAACGTTGTTCTTCCAGCCTGCTGCACTCACACTCTGGTAGTTCTCTTGGCTCGGAGATTACTGTCTTGGCAAAACCCAAGAGAGAAGAGACGAAATAGCCGCCAATCGATTTTTACTTACCGCTGCACCGGTTGCCGCTTGCCGTGCTCTCCTCTGCTGCAGTAACTCTTTGACTGTAATCTTTACTCTAACGCCTTGATAGACCTTGGGCTTCCCTGAAACAAGGTGTGGAAAAACACTCTGTGAGACAGGAGCCTGAGAGCACACAGCAAATCCAGGACACTTTCAAGCATGCTCTATGTGCAGTCTACCCAGAGTTAACAAATCATTAACTGGTTGCTGTTAAGTCACTTGTAATCAACATTTATATCCCTCTTTAACACCTGCTATTCAAGCTTGTGATAAGCAGACATTTATTAAGAAGTTGGTATTGATAATATTTAGTAATCACACGTGTTTTATTCTTTTCTATCCCCTCCTTCCCCCCCCGCCCCCTCTCCAGGTGTCCTAATACCAAACTCCATCTGGTGCTACTGTTGAATTTATTTAAATTTCTGTCATATTTGCTACTCTTAAGACTTGAAAATAGACGTGGGAAGCACTTCATCCGGCAGCTGAAGACCAGGAATAAAACAATGGAAACCCGTGGGCAGTTATTCAGCAGGCTAAACAAAACACAAATAAAATACCTGCTTTCATGAATCACTTCTTACAAAGCCTAGATTATCTCTTCATTTTGCTCATGCTGTACAAGGCCCGTTTATTTCAAACAAGGCTTTAGCGTGTCTTTAATCCAGCAAAAACCAACCACCAGTCGCTGCCTGATGAGGGATTTTTAGTACAGGAAATGGTAAAGGATTTACCTACTCTAAAAAAAAAAATCACTTTCACTTGCTGTGCTCAGGGTGAAATATTTAAAGCCTCTGGCAGTTCTGTTTCTGTCCTGACTTTCTCCTGTTATTTTCATCCAGCAGCAGATCCAACAAACGCTTGTGTCCTCTCCCTGGAGCAGCAGGGTGCAGGTCCCCTGTCCTATCGCAGCCACACGTGCCCAGGAGACAGGGCTGGCTTTGTGGGTTCTGTCCAGAGAGCCACGAAATCCCTCGCTGTGGGCACCATCCTCCTCCAATACAACCAATCCCCATCATAGATCACCCTCACTCTCCTGCCTGTCCCCAGCCCTCCTGCTGCTCTGGTTGAGGATGCGCTGGAGCAGGCGCAGGGGTCCCTGGAGAAAGGCCAGGGCAGCCTGGAGGGGATTCTGCTCAGCTTTGCTCTTGGCAGTTGGGGATCGTATTTTTGAGTTTCTATTCCACAAACTGATGACTGGGAACACGACGGGAGGGAAGGGTTGAATTTAACAAGAACACCCTCTTAGCAGGGTCCCTGCAGCCAGAGAGAGCCCTGAGCTGCAGCCCCTTCTGCAAGTTTGGGGTCATGCTCTGCACAGCTTCTTAGCTCTGGTCTGTGCTGGGAGCTGGATGAGGCTAGAGGCTGCACCATGAGCACCTTAAGTCAAACTAGCAGGTGAGGCATGGACGCACCTGTGCCCCCGCTTCCCTTGGCAGAGCATTTTGCCCCAGGGATGCTGCTTTCCTAGTGCCCGGAGGCCCCAGGACGGTCTGTGTGCAGCTGGAGCGTGGAGAGCAGAGAGCAGGGCTCCAAATGCTCAGGTGGGAAGGGTCTGGGTCACGGAGCAGGTTGGGGAGGTGGGACGGGGGTCAGGGAGGGCTGGGAAGCGGGAGCAGGATGACAAGGGCAGGCTTGGGGGGCAGGGTAGACTTAGAACCAGGGAGGTCAGGGTTCAGCTGGGGATGGGGAGTGGGACGTCAGGACTGGTTGGGGGCCAGAGGGGGTTCAGGGTTGGGAGCAGGGGTCAGTGTCGAACTGTGGGTGAGGAGCAGGGGATCAGGACAGGCTGGGGGGTAGAGGGGACTTGGGGATGGGGAGCAGGGGGTGAGGGTGGACTTGGGGTCAGGAAGCAGGGTGATTGGGGTTGAGCTGGGGATGGGGAGCAGGGGGTTCAGGGCAGGATGGGGATCAGAGGGGATTTGGGGATGGGGAACAGGGGGTGACGGTTGACTTGGGGTTAGTGACCAGGGTCGAGTTGGGGAGGAGAAGCAGGGGATCAGGACAAGCTGGGGGTCAGAGGGGACTTGGAGATGGGGAGTGGGGGCTGAGGGTGGACTTGGGGTCAGGGAGCAAGGAGTTAGGGTTGAACTGGGGATGGGGTGCGGGGGGTTCAGAGCAGGATGGGGATCAGAGGGGATTTAGGGTTGGGGAGCAGGAGGTCAGGGTCACACTGGGGATGGGGAGCAGGGGGTCAGGGCAGGATGGGGGTCAGAAGGGACTTGGGGTCAGGGAGCAGCAGTGATTGGGGTTGAGCTGGGGATGGGGAGCAGGGGGTCAGGGGAAGGGGTGTCAGAGCAGGCTGGGGAGGGGACACGGATGGGGAACAGTGGATCAGGGCAGGATGGGGATCAGAAGGGACTTGGGGTCAGGGAGCAGCAGGGTGATTGGGGTCGAGCTGGGGATAGGGAGAAGAGGGTCAAGGGAAGGGTCTCAGGGCAGGCTGGGTAGGGGACAGGGATGGGGAACAGTGGATCAGGGCAGGATGGGGATCAGAAGGGACTTGGGGTCAGGGAGCAGCAGGGTGATTGTGGTCGAGCTGAGGATGGGGAGCAGGGGGTCAGGGGAAGAGGTGTCAGGGCAGGCTGGGGAGGGGACAGGGATAGGGAGTAGGGGGGGATCAGAGGAGGGGGCTCAGGGCTGGGGAGCAGGGGCTCAGAGGAAGAGGTGTCAGGGCAGGCTGGGGAGGGAACAGGGCTGGGGAGCAGGGGGTCAGGGGAGGGGACTTAGGGCAGGCTGTGGAAGTCACAGGGCTGGGGAGCAGGGGGTTAGGGGAGGGGGCTAAGGGCAGGCTGGGGAGGGGACAGGGCTGGGGAGCAGGGGGTCAGGGGAGGGGACTTAGGGCAGGCTGGGGAGGGGACAGGGGGTCAGGGGAAGGGGTGTCAGGGCAGGCTGAGGAGGGGACAGGGCTGGGGAGCAGGGGGTCAGGAGAAGGGGCTCAGGGCAGGCTGAGGAGGGGACAGGGATGGGGAGCAGGGGGTCAGGAGAAGGGGCTGAGGGCAGGCTGGGGAGGGGACAGGGCTGGGGAGCAGGAGGTCAGAGGAGGGGGATGAGGGCAGGCTGGGGAGGGGACAGGGGGTCAGGGGAAGGGGTGTCAGGGCAGGCTGAGGAGGGGACAGGGCTGGGGAGCAGGAGGTCAGGAGAAGGGGCTCAGGGCAGGCTGAGGAGGGGACAGGGCTGGGGAGCAGGGGGTCAGAGGAGGGGGCTGAGGGCAGCCCGGTGAGGGCTGAGGGCTGGGGTGTGGGCGCTATGGGCCGCAGGGAGGGTGCTGGGGTCTGGCTGTGTGCTGGGCAGCGGCTGAGGCAGGCGCAGTGCTCGCAGAGCCCTCTCGCGGCCTCCCTTCTCCCTCCTGCCTCCTCCCCTCCTGGCGGCTCCTGCCTGCCAGCTCTGCCCGGGGAAGGGGGGGGGGGGGGAGGGCTGGGGGAGTGACCCCGAGGAGCCCCCAGAGGGCCCCAAATGGGGGTTGGAGGGACGGGGGAGCCCTGTCTGGGCTTACCAGACATCCTGAGCGGTCGCCGGCCGCGCCTCGTCGGTGGCCCGAGCGGCAGCAGCAGTGGCCACGGCCCTGGCCCCAGAGCAGCCCAAGGGGGTTGGAGGCCGAGCGCTGGGGGCTCAGGGAGCGGCTCTGCCCGGCGGCCTCGCCAGGGAGGATTCCCCACAATATTAATGGTTGATCCCCACGGCTATAACTTTGAGTTTTTTCTCCCCTAATGCCAAGTATTTAAAACCTCTAGAAACCAATGATTTGACAATCAATGATTGCGCGATACTTTCAATTTGAATATTCAAAGGCTCCACAAAATGGGCCATCTCTGCCTGGAGCCCAGGGCATCCCCGCCTGGCAGAGGGTCTGGGGGAACAGGACCCGGTGGGGACACCCCCCCCCACCCTCGGCTTTGGGGGCATTTGCAGGGTTTTGGCCATGTCTCCCCTGACGGAGCAAGATGCCTCGAATCCTGCTCAGTGTTTTCCCCTCAGCCTCCCAGGCTGAGCTCCAACCCTCTCGGATTTCATTTGCTACCTGCACAGAGGGTTCTGTGAGGGGCCGAGCTGCTTTTTGTACCATTTTTTTGCACATTTTGAGGCTAAACACTACAGGGTTTGGGCCAAAATGGCAGCGTCTGGGCGTGATGGACCAAGGAGGCTGCGCTGGGCACTCAGTTTGCTAAAGAGACCTGAATCCCTCTTCTACCCACAGCATCCTGCCCCTCTGCCCCATGCTGGCCTTATTTGTTGTGTTTATAACTTATTAGAGTTGTGTTTTCCCCTAATTTAGACTGTTTGAACTCACTACACCCGTCGGCCTCTCTTCTGGCTGGCGTGGGCTGTGGGCTCTGAGCCGTGGGGCTTCAGCACGAGGTTGGACAACACGGGGTCTGGGTAACCCTCCATCACTGTACTGGTGTCACTGGGGGTTTTAGGCTGAGTTGAAACCTTCCTCTGGGCAGCGCAGGCTCTGCCGTGCCCCGCGAGGCTGAGGCAGAAAGCAGGCCAGGCTGTTAATAATCTACCAGCTGCTCGGTTTGGCTATTGTTGCCGCCGAATCTTTTCTTTTCCTGTAAAATGAAGAAAAGCAGTTGCTGTCAGTGGGGAGCGGTGGCAGCGGCGATGCTGTTCCTGGCACTGAAGTGTGTCTCTGCAGCTCCCCGTGGGCCAAGCCTTGCTGGGGATGGCTCTGCAGGGATGCTCCCCGTGGGATCCTGGGGGAAGGAGCCCTCTCCCCTGGCCTGAGAGGCAGCAAAAAGCAGGGTGCTGGGTGGGGGGAGTCACAGGAGTGGGGTCAGAGGGTGAAGCAGTTTGGGACATGAAGCCCTCGCGGTGCTGGGGTTGCTTCCAGCTGAAACGTGGGTGCTGGGTGGGTAGAGGCCGATGCGGGCGCTGTGCAGAGCAGCCAGGGGAATGTTTATCTCTGTAACCAGAGACCAGAGTGTGCAGGCTGCCCAGCTCCCACCGTCACCGAGCCATGCGCCTTAAGGAAACACCAAGCGCCTGTGTTTGGGGGGTTCCTGCGCATCCTGGGCTCCAGAGCATTGTGAGGCTCACGGAGACTCTGCCTCAGTTAAGGATGCAATGCCAGGGTGGGTCGAACACTTCCAAGACAGCTCAAAAACTTTCTGTCCCTGCTTCTCCCTCAGAGCCTGATGGGAATACAGCCTGACCCACTGTGGTGTCCCCATCCCTGCGAAGCCCTGGAAGAGGATACAGCTGAAACAGCTCACGGTGACTGAAGAACAGCGATTCAGCCTGGGCAACAAGGCTTGGGCATTGGAATAGGCTGCCCGGGGAGGGGGTTGATTCCCCTTCCCTGGAGGTGTTTAAGGGACGGGTGGATGAGGTCCTGAGGGACATGGTTTAGTGTTTGATAGGAATGGTTGGACTCGATGATCCGACGGGTCTCTTCCAACCTGGTTGTTCTATGATTCTATGATTCATGCAAGCCTCAGATTTATGGGCATGGGGGCTTGGTATAGGGCAAGGAGAAGTGCACACACCCCAGGATGGGCTGGGGCTTGTTGCCTTGCCCTGGCTCGTGGTCAGGGGAGCAGCTCTCGACCACCCTGGGATGCTCCACAACTGCCACTCGTGGTGCCTGTGGACCAAATGGGAGGCAGCTGAACTCGCCTCACCCCACGCTTCGTACACGTGTGGAGGAGCCCTGGCTGCCAGCCCATGCTCTGTACTGAGCTTTCCGTGTCTCTCTAGGGCTTGACTAGCAAAAAGAAGGGTGTGAAGCTCTGAGCCTGATCCTGTGACCCCAGAGCCGTTTATGATCCTTGGAAGGTGCTGAGAAGGTGCCAGATGCCCCGTCAGCACCAGGATTTGAGGAGAAAAGGCAAGGTAGGACCTTAAAGTTCTTATTCTTGCCCAGTGAGGCTTTTATTTCTGCTACTGTGGGTGCCAGGCTGGGGGACAGGGTGGGACAGAGGGGGCACCCTCCACTGGGGGCAGCAGGCAGGCCTGGGAGGGTTGCCCAGCCCTGCTCTGTGCCTGGGTTTGTGTGTGCAGAGCAACCTCTAGTGGCCGTGGGGACAGGGACATCACCTCAGCCTCCGTCCCCGTCCCCGTCCCTTGGTTGCTTTGGGAGGCTCAGACGTGCTGTGCCTTTGCTGCTCTGGCCATGACTGTCACCCCAGGCGGTGCCACCTTCACAGGGTGCCAGATGAGGGATGTGCATTTGTGCCACTAGGTAACAGATGGCATCATACAGACTGATATTAAGGAGGGCTTCCCCCAGCCCCTGGACTGCTCCCCAGCCTTCCCGAATCTCTCCTGGTAACATCGCTCTGCAGATGTAGTTTAAGGGTCAGAGAAACCTGTTTTCTCCCGAGATCTTGGTTGCAGGCAAGGCCCATAGAGTACAGGTATTTTTCAGACTGTATATTTCACTTGTAGCACATTGGGACAGGGAGAAATGTCTTTCAGAAGGCACCACTACAAGCTAAATGTGGTATGTCCAAGTAACTTATTTCTAAACAGGGCACAAAGCGTTGCATGGTGTTAGCATCCTCTCTTTGAAGGACCAGCTTTAGGCAAAAGCATAGAAGTAATTAGTTTGCTTCAATAATGGTCCATTTTTTTCTTTTTCTCCAGCTCTTATCTCTCATCAGTAAGTTCTCCTGCCTTCATAAGTCCCCCAGTTGGGACTTCCATCCTCTTTTGCCCAGGTGGAGTTTTCATGAAGGGGCAGCATCTCCGAGGACTGCTCCGGTGAGAGGTGGCTCACCCTGGAGGTGAGCTCGTTCGCCACAGTCATGAACGGTGAGAAGGAGTAGGATGAGGAGGCAGCGTAGCTGGAGGAGTAGTGGACATCTTCAAGAGGATGCAGAGGGTAGGGTTGGGTTCCAGGGATGGCTGGGGTCCAGCTTGAGCTTCGGTACGGGGAAACACCTCCGGACTCGTGTGAGGAGAGGCAGGTGATGCTGGCAGGCAGTGCTTGCAGAGGGTCGGAGCAGGCACCGTCCGACTGGCTGAGACTGTTGGGTGAGGTCTGCTCCCAGGGCTCTCTCTGGTAGGGAGGAAAGGCAAGAAGGACCCTTAAGAATAAAAGCTTGTCCCAAAGGTAACAGCATGCCTATCCCCAGAACCTAGCTGGGAACTCTCACAAGAGTTTCTCTTGCTCTGGGGCAGTATTTGGTGTTAAAATTGTTGAGAGGAAACCTCCATGATGTCAAGAGTGGGCAAAGAGCTTTGAAACAGGCTCAGGGACTGGACCTGCAGGGCCCAGCAGTTCTGCTTTGGGATTGCAAATGGAGCTGGCTCCTGGGAAGAAGCTGGTGTTGGGATTGGCAACTGTCTGAAGCTGACAAAGGATGATTCTAGAAAGTTAAGGATCTCAATGGAGTCTCCGTCTTGAGGAACAAGGTGGGTTGTTAATTTAGGAACTGTTCCTGGAACTAGGAAGAGGGGTCAAGGAGACAGAGAATGGGAACAAATAGAAGCACAGTTCCCTCTCAGCCCATCTGCAGCTTGCTCTGCTGCGGCTGCCTCCTGGAACACCCACATCCTTCCCAGAGGAATCCCCCTAACTTAACCCCAGCTTTAGACTGAGGGATCTTCCACTGGGGACTGAGAACCACAGACTCACTCACTAGTAGGAAATGTGCCGTCTCGTTAGGGAAGGATGGCAGGAGAGGGGGAACGGCAGAAGGGCTGAAGAAGGAGCTGGCACCAGCTGTGAGGGAAGTAGGACGGTAATCCCCATACTGGTCGCTGAGATACTGGTCCAGAAGCGCCGGGTAGCCTTGTGTGGCAGAGGAATCGCACGAGAAGGGCTTGGACCCTAGAGGGGATGAGTAGACATCACTGACAAACTGCTTTGTATTGTGGAAATCCACCTCAGCTGTGAAGGATCTCCTGACGCCGTAGTAACCAGCCGAGGGAGGGGAGCCTGTGGTGGACAGAGAAAAGGTTTGGCTGTAGGGAAACCGAAACAGCAGCACCTGGGGAGCCACAGAACGATGGGCACCGAAGCAGGTGCAAACAGAGCCCTTTTCTCTCTAGCAACACCCAGGGCAAGAGCCAATCCTGCCTTATGGGCAGCTGTATCAGCCCACGTGCTTCTAGCACCTCCAGCTGCCCTGAATTCAGCTGATGACCTCTGTCTGCAGCAAACCAACGTGTTCTGGGAAGCTTCAAGTAGCAGCCCCGAGGGCCTGAGGTTGGCTGTGCCAGCCTGTGCTTCTGCTACAGCCCCTGGGCAGGATGATGGGGTTACAGCTGCAAAACAGCCTTTGTTCCAGCCTCACCCTCCTTCCCTACCCAAGAGCTCAAGGGAAAAAACAGGTCAGCTCCTGGTTTCTTACTTTCTCCCTTCAGCTCCAGGGAAAACCGAAAGAAGCGAAGGGAAAAGAAGGGGTTCCTTGTGGCACCTCTGTCAGAGGAGCTGGAGGCTGCTTTGAATACCTCTTTATCCCATCTTTGGAAATTTCATACAAGCTTACAGGGGCCCTTCTGTTATTATTGCTGTTCCTGTTTTGGCTCTTGCAATTCCTTTCCTCCTAGGCTCTCTCTGAGTGACAGCCCTGCTCCTTTGCTCACTTGATGTTCCTTGGAGGAGAGACAGGAGCAGCAGCAACTGTCCAGCCTGCATGGAAGGGATTTATCAGTGGAGGGAAACCTCACCTGGCATTGGGACAAACGGTGACTGTGTTGCGCTGGTGCTGCCCTGCAAAAGAGGAAGGTATGTTAAGAAAATGTCTTTTCAAAGCAAGGCAGCTCGCTAAGCGTGTTGTTTAGGAAGGCACTGGCATAATGCAGGTGCATTCTTTGAGCTCGGTACTATCAGTATGAAGCGTTTAAATAAAGATTTCCAGCCTGGGGCCTCTGAGGTATTAGCAGATGTAGGCTAAGAAGAGATTTTGAAGGTCTTGTGTGGAGCTGATAAGAGTAACCGTATCAAGATAACTGGCTTCTTATGTACTGCGGGGCCTGTTAACGTAGGCAGAATGCTGAGCTGTCATTTTGGTGTTGGCACAAAACGGGTCTCAATAAGTTGGTATTTAAACCCTTGGCTGGTCAAAACAGGCAATTTCCACACTGCCCATGTCCTAGCCCAGCTCTCCTGTGCTGCATTTCCTTGCCACAGAGTCTCTTTAGCTGGCCCCTCCTAGCGGAACATGCAGCCTGTGTATAGCAGGCAGTTGTTCCCAGCTCCTGTTTGGGTGCTACAGCAATACTGATAATAATAATCTCCTCTTGCCCCTTGGTAAGGGAGAATTAGCCCTGAGTGACCCTGGTGCTCTTGGGGACTAATTCCTTACAAAGCACCGTGATGAAGGCAGCTTCTTCTCTGGAGTAGAGCTCATACCTAGGGTTTCCTTGAGTTCTTCCTCCAGACCTCCAAACCCCAAGAGCAGGAACACAGCATCCGCTGCCTCATCTCCTGCTGCGTCCCCTTCAGCGCTGCCGTCACCCTGGCCAGTGATGGTGACTTGCTGTTTTCAGTTTGCGTAGTGCAAACAGAAGGTTCCTGCCATAGCAGGCAACCAAATTTAGAGGTTTAGATTTGAATTAAATTTGCCAGGGCTAGGACTTCCGTTTACTGCTGAGGGAGATTTGCAGCTGCTCCCTGCTCCATCATGAAAATGAGCTCTGAGCCCACACGGGTCACACGGGCTGCGGGAGCGATAGGAGGGATGAGGAAGGAGCCCTTTGGCTTGCAGGGAGATGAGTGTTCACATTGCAGGGTTGGAGTTTGCACCTGGTTCTGGCTGGGCCCTTTCTGGCTGCAGGATTCGGTGTGGATCATGGCTGGTAACACACACTGCCCTGCAAAGCTAAAACCCCCACATGCAAATCTGATCTCACGCTCTCTCCGCACCCATGGCACTTCAGTAAGACTTTCTCCTACTGCAGGGAGTTTTCCCACCACCTCCTCTGCCTCCCCGGCCATCGCATCCTGCAGCTCCTTCTGCATCCACAGAGGAGGAATCTCTTTGAAAGCTGCGGTGTGAGCCTCTGCACTGATGTTTAGACTCCAGTCTTAACACCCTGCTGGGCAGTAGTTTCATTCTGTCATCTGGCACCCTCAATACGGTTTTTGAAAAAGAAGTTGAATTAGGAGGTGCAGGTTTGCTGCCTACAGGTCAGAGGGCGGCAGTGATGAGAGCTGGGCTGCTTTGCCAGAGGGACTAGAAAGTCCCTGGGCACAGCCGCCACCTCTAGCATGGAGCATTTCAAATGACTGGTGCATCTAGGTTGTTCTTTGAGCTGTCTCTTAAGCAGGCAAAGGCAGCAGGTCCTCTCCTGCTCACCTCCGAGGTCAGCCCCCATCAGCATTGGCTGCAGGGGCTTTAGCTGCCTTAATGCAATCACGAGAGCCTCTGCAGCAACCCATCCTTGGCCTTCCTCACAGCAGGCACCTGCATACTTGCAGAGACCTACATTTCACTTCCCTCCTGGCTCCTTATCAGGCAACGAATGGTGAGGCTTAATTGAAGTCCATTAGTTCATTTCCTCCCTGCCTTATTTCCTCTCGGTGCCGTGGGACTGGGGTAGCTGGGTCTCCTGCAACACAGCAGTGTGTCTGGTTAGCATCACTTAAGCCCATGACATGTTCAGCTGTTGATAAGCTCGGTCTCAGCCTCCTTGCACGTGACCGGACAGCGATGCTGGCTGGAGTGTTCCAGAGAGCTGTGCTGCTTCACTGCCTGGGGAACCCAGGAGTATTGTCCAGCTGTGACGCTGCCTTGAGGGGAACTACATATATGAATCAAGGTCAAAATGGCCTCAAGCTCCACCAGGGGAGATTTAGGCTAGAGATTAGGAGGAAGTTTTTCACAGAAAGGGTCATTGGGCATTGGAATAGGCTGCCCAGGGAGGGGGTTGATTCCCCTTCCCTGGAGGTGTTAAAGGGACGGGTGGATGAGGTCTTGAGGGACTTGGTTTAGTGTTTGATAGGAATGGTTGGACTCGATGATCCGATGGGTCCCTTCCAACCTGGTTGTTCTATGATTCTAAAATAACGACTCGCTCCTGCAATGGGGACCTGGGATGCCCTTTGACTTCAGCCTGTCTCCTCCTTGGGCCTAATCAGTCCTACAGCAGCTGAAGTAATAAAAGTTGATAATAAAAGCAAAGCTTAGTCTGGGCAGGGCACCTCAGTGGTTTGCCGAGTGATCTGTCCCTGGCCTCCGAGTGCTGCTGGGCACAACGCTTCATCTCTGTGCCTACCCGTGTCCCTCTCTGAGAAATGAGAGTAATCCCTTTATCGTTCAGAGGGCAACTGCTGGTTCATGCCTATGTGGTAGATGAACCAAAAGAAAATAAGTCAAACCCTCCCTGAAGCCCAGAGATCTCAGAAGCCCAGATTGTGTGGTTTTCATCACAGCACTTTCTGCTTTCCTGTCATTTGATGTGTGCAGAGAGTGGCTGTCATGGAATTATTGCTGTTCTGCTGCCTCTCTCAGCAGCCTAGCAGTTCTCCTCTGCTGAGCAATGACCTTTCCTGCGCAGCACAGATCTCCTCCCTAGACCTCCCCTGGCACAACAAAGGCTTCCTGAATTTGGAGCAAAGATCACGTTCAAGCAAATGATGCAGCTAAATTACACTGCATCATAAATATACAAAGGGGTGTTCAGTTATCTGCTGTTTGCTTTGATTCTGGATTATATTATGTCAGATAAACGGAGCTGCACTTACAGCTGTTCTTTTCATAATACGTTCGAGTAAATACGGATGTTTGCCCTGCACAATAATTTTTTGTCTCTTACGGGGAATTAGCAACAAGGCTGATTCTGCATCAGACAGACACACAACTGCTAAGCTCTGGAATACAAAGCAAAGGGCAATAAAGGCAGCAGCAGTGTTTTTACAGTTCCTGGGACTTTTGATTGCAGCCGTTGAAGCTGCCACCTCCAGAGAGGGAGTAGGTAAAACATGATTGTAATCAACAAGGATCTGTTTTCTCAGTGAGCGCAAAACGGTAATTGCTGCCTGCTGCTCCTCAAAGCAGCCTTCCCAAATGCCTGCGAGGTGGGAGCACGTGTTCCCAGTGACTGTCCATAGCTCAAGGGATCTTCTGCCTTTCTGCCTTAGCTGGAGGCTGGGAAGATATCTGTGGCTACATCTCGCTTTGTTTGGTAATGGCCACGCTGGTTTTCTGCTTGTTTTGTTAGACAGAGCTAACATCCATGAAAATAACAGTGAAAATAAATACTTGCAAGTCCCTTTGAGGTCTCTTGCTAAAGGCAAAAAGCCTGAGGCTAATGGCTTGTGGGGGGAAAGAGCAACAAAACTAACGTGTGCCAGTAATTCAAGTCTCCGCTCCCACCCTTTCCTTCCAGGCCAACTGCTTCAGCTGCTTGACTGCATCTCTTCATCTGTCAGCAGTCCCACTGCTCCCAATCAGCCTGGAAAGGAGACACTTCTGCCTGGTAAAGGTGAGTCCTGGAAGCACACAGGGAACGGCTTTGGGTGCCAGCTCTGGCACTGCTATCTCGTGTCCTCTTCTGGGGACAGCATTGTTTTTTCTGGCTGGTGGTTGAGCGAAAACAACGTAGTGTACTCTAATTTGATGTAGGCTTCCTGTTGCCATAGAACCACTCTAAGAAGAAATCATCTCTTACGAACTGATGCTTGGCCTCCTTCCAGACCATAACATCACTGCATCTCCCCTGGTGCTCTGGAGTGCCAGAGAGGAGCTGGAAGGAGCAGAGCATTCGGTGAAGAACATCTATTTTTGTTGCGCTGAGTTGTTCAAGTGTGGCTGGTGGAATAGGAAGTTGACTTGGAAAGGTGTGATAAGCAGGATATGAAAGGAGTGGAAAATACCACATTACTGATTTGCTTATAAAGAAATAAAAGGACTTTAATCCTCAAAGATTCACTGATGTAAAAAAAAATCAAGGAGCCATCTGTGATCTTTTGGGGCAAACGCTAGTGCTCCAAACACTTTTACCGCTCCCTGGCAATACTGGCAGTGCCCTGAACTCACAACAAATGCTCTTTAAAGCAGAGAATTACATGACATGACTTTTCTGGCTTAAAAAAGAAGGGATGTGGGTGGGTGGGAAGTGACTTACGCTGAAGCGGGAGCCAGTGCTCTGCCTGGAGCGCTTTTCAGCAAGAAGATCTTTGACTGTGTGTTTCACTCGCACCCCTTGGTACACCCGTTTGCCGAAATCTGTAGGGATTGAGGGAATGAAACAGCATTAGAGTTCAGTGAAAGCACAGGGCAGCTGGGAGAGGTTGTTACGGAAGAGCAAATTCATTGCCTCTGTACCCCAAGTGAGGAAGGCAGCTTCTAAGACTGCTTTTATTAATATGAATCATTCCTTAGGAGACCAACAGCAAGCTGATGGGTTTTGGCTTTTGTTTTTTTTTCCAAAGATAGCTCTGTGGGGTCCTACATTTCCTCTGTGGATCAGCAAAATTTGATTTAACCTTACAGCCTCTATTGCTTTCAACCGAGATGCTGTGTTTTAGCCCCTCCTTGCCCTTGTGGAGTTGCTGGCTTTCAGCACATCGCTCTGCGAGCTTTGGTCTCAATGCAGCAAAGATGAAAACAGCCTGGATGGTTGGGGTGGCTCCTCCGAATGGTGATGTGAATCACAGGGCAGATTTGGGAAAGGAAAAAGAGCTGACTGCTCAGTCTGCTTTGAATCCACAGCAAATCCCGACAGGCACCTGGGGATTCTGTTGTTTTGTTGAGAAAGGCACAAAGAGGGGTACGGTGTCTCGGCCACATCGCCCAAGAGGCTGATGCAGAGCTGGCCTGATTCTCTTGACCTGCCTGGAATACAGCACAACCCGCCCAGAGGCGTGTGGCTGCTGCTGTGAGACATCTCTCCTCTTCTTCTGCCCGGACAAAGCCTTGTGTGCCGGCGCTTTGGCACAGGAGGGCAGAGTGGCACCAGGAACAATACCAGGGCAGCTCTTTTATCCTGGCCAGCAGGCTGTGCCTGCACAGGGCGCTCACACCTGCCGAGCCAGGCAGGAATGGCCATATGGCCTTTTATTGAGATCTTCCAGGGAGGAACTTCACTTTGAAGCTAATCCCTTGGAAAACACACAGTTGTGTTGTCCCGGGGGAACACCAACAGCCATTCCACAGCTGATGCGTTTGATCTCTAAAGTTGTGATTTATCATTTGCCTCTTCTGCTTTACACAGAGTGTCACTGGCTCCATTTATCGCTTTCATTCATGTGGCATCATGTCCCCAGGTGCACATACCCATGGAGAGCTTAGAAAGGGAAGAGTAGAGGGTTTAAACGCCACAAAATCTCAGTGCAGGCTTGGGACTACCCCAGATGTTTTCTGTTGGGCCATAGCAATTGAAATCTGAGGCAACTTCAACTTGGTTTTTGTGTTTGAGCTCTAACCAGAGAGACTTCAGCCAAGACTGGGCACAGGGCAAACAGACTGCAAGAGGCTGCCCCAAAAAGCTTATGAGCAAAACTGTCAGCAATTAAAACTCCACATAACTCTGCTATTGGCAGCACTGGGGAAGGGAATGCTAATTTAGGCTTCTCTTTATATAAGTTTCAGGCAAATGGAATAATATTTTGCATAATTTCGGTCGAACCGTCTTTTGGAAAAACATTGCATTATGAAGGGAATATAAATTCAGTCCAGAGAAGATGGAACATGCTATTAAATAGTATTAAATTCTTGAGATAGTAAAGATGCCACACATTATATTTTAGACAATTCATCTTTCTGATTTTCTTTTTTTCAGAATGAGCCCAAGGATGGCACAGTTCTTTCCCTGATATTTCCATCAAGATGCATCTTAGTCAAGGTGCTGAAACTCACCTGTTTCCATTGTCGTCACTGTTGACAAGTCCAAGTTCTTGGGTTCTGCAGGACTTCGGAGAAGGGTCGTCCAGCATGAGCTTCGCAGAGCAGAGTGAAGTCAGTGTTCATACTCCACTGGTAAAGTTCCAGCTGAGCCGGATGGAAATACGTTTTCTACAGTTTAGAGATGTCTCCACGATGCCTTGTTTGGGATTTGCTTAAATGCAAATCTCTTGATGTGCGTTTCCCTCCAATTTGCATGGTCAGCGTGGATCATTCCCGAAGATTCTCTTTCCTGCCTAAGCTGACATTTCATGGATGAAAACTGAGGTGAGCTTTATGGACAGGAAAATCATAGAATCACAGAATGGTTTGGGTTGGAAGGGACCTGAAAGCCCAACAGCCCTGCTATGGTCAGGGACCCCTTCCACTGTCTCCAAGCCCCATCCAATCTGGCCTTGAACCCCTCCAGGGATGGGGCAGCCAACTCTGCTCTGGGAAAATCTTGGGTTGAAGTGAAAGGTTTGTACGTCTTGCAGTGATAAACCATCTCTTTACAGGTGAGGAACATGGCTGAAAAATCAAGGCTTAGGACAAGAGCGCCTTTACATTCTTCTTTATGACCACAGCTTATATCCCAGTTGTGAAACATCCACATTGGCTGCGAGAGCCATTTTCCCCAGAACACGTCTAGCACAGCGTATCGATACGGCGAGGACAGGCCATGCTGAGGGAGATCATCGGAGTGTTTTGTGTACAAGGAGTGAGCTGGCCTGCAGCATTGCTGTGCTCATCTTACATGAGCAGGACAAGACTGGCGCCGATGCGTCCCTCATAATTAAATATTTCTCCTTTTGTGGAGTCTGCTGCCAGCTTGCAGGTCTGTTAGGTAAGATTGGTCCCTCTTGGTAATTACATGTGCTTTCCCAAGCATTGGCCTGGAGATTAATTTGGCCTGCCATGTGAACTGCCTTCCTGAGGAAGGCTGTTGGGGTTGTAATTGTAATTATTCTTTTTCTTCAGGAGAAAAACAAAATGCAAAGAGCAGCAGCTGGCCAAGGCCGCATCTGCTCGGTCCATCAAAGTAAATGAGGAAGGCAGAGCCGAAATGATGTTCTGGACTATTCCCAGCATTCTTAGCTTATATAACATTCTTAAACTTACAAAGCAAGTCTTACTTTGGGCCACCCACCCCCTCCTGGTACTCGCAGGTGTCTTGGGTTCAGCCGACAGGTACCCGAACAGGCTGGAGGCGCTGGGTGGCTCAGGGAAGCTGAGGCAGATGTGAAGCCACAACAGAAGACACTGTCCTCGCTCTGTTAGCAAGAGGCTTAGGTTGCCACCTGCCTCCTGGCAGACTTCCCAGCTAGTTTTGTCTCCAGTGCCGGATATTTACGTACTTTGGTTGGGATGTACAAGTTAAATCCCAGTCCCATTCAAGCAAAGGGCTTTGCACTCTCCAGGTGTTTTCTGTGCTGGTTGCACAATAATTATATTGAAAACAACAGATCCTACAAAACCCCCACAAATAAACAGAGAGTAAATAAAACCCCAGCCAGCCTTCTTTTAGATGAGATCCATCCTTTACCTTACATTTCCATTTGAAAAGGGGCCTGACTCAGGTTTTTGATCTCATTTAGTGAATTTGGACATGGACTTGCTGTTCCTGACCACGAGGAAAGCAGCCAGCACGTGTGACAGGAGTAGGAGCAGCTGTGGATTGTCAGGACATGGTTCGTGGATTGTCAGGGCATGGTTTGTGGTGTGTTTCACACCATCCCATTTGGATTTAGCCTGTGCCAAAGCAAACTTTCTGGGGCTTGTGCACTATTCAGGGGACAGGACAAGAGGGAATGGCCTCCAGCTCCACCAGGGGAGATTTAGGCTGGAGATTAGGAGGAAGTTTTTCACACAGAGGGTCATTGGGCATTGGAATAGGCTGCCCAGGGAGGTGGTTGATTCACCTTCCCTGGAGGTGTTTAAGGCACAGGTAGATGAGGTCCTGAGGGACATGGTTTAGTGTTTGCTAGGAATGGTTGGACTCAATGATCCGATGGGTCTCTTCCAACCTGGTTGTTCTATGATTCTATGATTCTGTGTTATAAAAGCCTGGAACAGCAGAGGTAATGGCTGATGTACATCTGCTTAATTCAAACTGTCCTTTCAACCCCTCTTTTCATTGATGACTAAAGTCATGAAATCCATGTCCAAGGATGTGGAGCTGTTGGAGCAAGCCCAGAGGCCAAGGAGAGGATCTGAGAGCTGGAGCAGCTCTCGTACCAGAGGCGCTGAGAGAACAGGGGTTGCTCAGCCTGGAGAGGAGAAGGCTCCAGGGAGATCTTAGAGCAGTTTCTAGTACTTAATGGGGCTCCGGGAAGGCTGGGGAGGGCCTCTGGATCCGGGAGGGCAGTGATGGGATGAGGGGGAAGGGTTTTAAGATGAGAGAGGGGAGACTGAATGGTTGGACTCGATGATCCGACGGGTCTCTTCCAACCTGGTTGTTCTATGATTCTATGAGCCGCCCCGGAACCTTTGTGCGCGGGCGCCGTTTCCGGTCCTGCCGCTATTGGCGGGGGCGGCGCGCGGGGCCCGGTGGGTCCGTTCCGAGAAGGGCCCGACCGCCTCCCGCGGGGCCCTGCGGCTCTCCCTGCTTTCCCAGGGCTCCTCTCCCCCTCTCCTTCCCTGCCCGCTTGCCTGGGGCTCTTCCCGCTTCCCAGCCCTTTCCCCAAGGCTTTCTCTGCTTCCTCACCCACTTCCCCGTGGCTCTTCCCACCTTCCTTCCCTGCATGCTTCCCTGGGGCTCTGCTCCACTTCCCTGCCCTTTTCTCCCGGGTTCCACTGTTCCTTCACCTATTTCCCTGAGGGTCTTTCTCCCCTCTCCTTCCCTGCCTGCTTCCCCAAGGCTCTTCCTGCTTCCCTACTGACTTTTGCTGGGGCTCTTCCTGCTTTTTTGGGGTTCTTCCTACTGCCCCCTCGGCATCCCTGGGGCTCTTCCCGCTTCCCAGCCCTTTCCCCAAAGCTTTCCCTGCTTCCTCACTCGTTTCCCTGTGGCTCTTCCCACCTTCCTTCCCTGCATGCTTCCCTGGGGCTCCGCTCCACTTCCCTGCCCTTTTCTCCCGGGTTCCACTGTTCCTTCACCTATTTCCCTGAGGCTCTTTCTCCCCTCTCCTTCCCTGCCTGCTTCCCCAAGGCTCTTCCTGCTTCCCTGCTGACTTCACTGGGGCTCTTCCTGCTTTTTTGGGGTTCTTCCTACTGCCCCCTCGGCATCCCTGGGGCTCTTCCCGCTTCCCAGCCCTTTCCCCAAAGCTTTCCCTGCTTCCTCACCCACTTCCCCGTGGCTCTTCCCACCTTCCTTCCCTGCATGCTTCCCTGGGGCTCTGCCCTGCTTCCCCACCTGCTTCCCTGCTTCTCTCCCCTCTTCTCCCGTGTCCCACTGTTCCTTCACCTATTTCCCTGAGGCTCTTTCTCCCCTCTCCTTCCCTGCCTGCTTCCCCAAGGCTCTTTCTGCTTCCCTGCTGACTTCACTGGGGCTCTTCCTGCTTCCTTGGGGTTCTTCCTGCTGCCCCCCACTTCCCTGGGGCTCTTCCCGCTTCCCCACTCTCCAGTTTTGGGCTGTGGTGGCCACCACGGTGAGGGGAGCCCTTGGGGTTCCCTCCCTGCCCCTCAGGGCTGGCAGCCCCAGCCATGCCGCCCCCCAAGGCTGGTGGGAAAGGTACCCTGGCGCTGCAGTGTGAGTGGGAGCTCTGCAGCTATGTGGCCTCCAATATGGAAGAGTTCTGCGAGCACGTCTCCCAGCACCTGCAGCAGCACCTGTCCGGGGAGCACCAGGACGAGGTGGACCTGCTTGGTAAGGAGCTGCCAGCTTCTGGGGTGAGGGGGAACTGCTCGGTAAGGAGCGAGCAGCCTCCACTACTCTCCTGAGGAGAACCAAGCTGGAGAGGGGCTCTTTCTCAGGAAGCGCAGGGATAGGATGAAGGGGAACGGTTTTCACCTGAAAGAGGAGAGGTTGAGGTGGGATCTTGGGAAGAAATGTTTTGCTGTGAGGGTGAGGAGGCCCTGGCCCAGGCTGCCCAGAGCAGGGGTGGCTGCCCCATCCCTGGAGGGGTTCAAGGGCAGGCTGGATGGGGCTTGGAGCTCCTGATCCAGTGGGAGGTGTCCCTGCCCCTGGCAGGGGTGGCACTGGATGGGCTGTGAGGTTCCTTCCCACCCATCGAGTGATTCCCAAAGAATCATTCAGTGATTCTATGAATATCCACCAGATCGTTATAGCCTGTGTATCTCCTGTTTGTTTTGCAGAGGAATACACGTGTTTGTGGCAGGAATGTGGTTTCTGTTCCCCGGAGAGCTCTGCCGACCTCATCCGCCACGTCTATTTCCACTGCTACCACACCAAGCTGAAGCAGTGGGGGCTGCGGGCCCTGCAGAGCCAGTCAGATGTCAGCCACTGCCAGCTGGACTTCCAGAGCCGCAATATCATCCCTGAGATCCAGGAGAACTTTCTGTGTCTGTGGGAGTACTGCGAGGTGAGAACAGGGGCCCAGGTTCCCTTTCCTGTGTGTGACGTAGTGGCCAAGGGAAGGTGAGCTGCTTATGCCCTGCAGCTCACCTGTACCTGCGTTAAAGCATCTGTTGCGCTCTGGTTGAAGTCAGCTCATCCCTTTCACCCTCTTCTGTCCATCCCTGCTCCCCAACAGAGATCCTTCGACAATCCTGAGTGGTTCTATCGGCACGTGGAGGATCACAGCTTCTGTTCGGAGTACAAGGCAGCAGGGAAGGAGAACCACGTGGTCCTCTGTGGCTGGAAAGGTTAGTGAGAGCATGCAAGGCTTCTCTAGAGAGCTTTGAACTGGCTGGATGTACCAGTTGTACCCTATACTCCTTGGCGAGGTTTCACAGAACCTACTGAGCTTCAAAAATATGCATGTGTGGTCCTAGCAGTGAAATATTCCTGTAGAATTTCCTTCCGGGGATCCAGTTGTGTGCTCAGCTGAATTTTTCATTGTTACCTAGATGAAAAGGCTCCAGTTTAATATTTTCAGTAATTTCCATCCCCTGTGTACAGTATCCGTAGCTGCTTGCAGTGAGGAGAGCCCGTGTCAGTTGTACCCTGTTGGTCTTAAACTCCTGTGGCCCTTCTCTGGGGTTTTTGGAGTTGGGAGGTGATCCTTGCTAGTCAAAACAAGCAAGAAGCCTGCTGTGCAGTCAGGTTTTGGATCGTGAGTGAAGGATCCTTTCTGTGAAAAAAATAAATTGATAGGAATGGTTGGACTCAATGATCCGATGGGTCCCTTCCAACCTATGATTCTATGATGTTAATGTCATCCTCTTTCTGTTTAGACTGCGACTGCTCCTTCAAGGGCCGCTGCAAGCTGCGGGAGCACCTGCGCAGCCACACGCAGGAGAAGGTGGTGGCCTGTCCCACCTGCGGGGGCATGTTCGCCAACAACACCAAGTTCTTTGACCACATCCGTCGTCAGACTGCGCTGGAACGTAAGCTCTGCAGGTGGAGGAGGGGGTGGCTGCGAGCAATCGGTTTGTTAGAGCTGCCTGCTGTCTGCGAGCAAAGGGCAGGAGTGTGCTTGGAAACAGCCTGGCTTCTGCAGGAAAGCTGGGGAGGGGCTCTTTGTCAGGGAGTGCAGGGATAGGATGAGGGGAAATGGTTTTGAGCTGAGAGATGGGAGATTGAGATGAGATTGTGAGAAGAAATTGTTCACTGTGGGTGGTAATTGTTTACTGTAGTCAGTGCCTGCTGTCTCTGCCTGGAGAGAAGGCTTCCCAGCTCCGCTTTACTTCGTCTTTTTCTCACCTACTGCTGTCTGTGCTGTTCTCTATGCTTTGATCTCTTTTCTCACCACTCCCTCCCCTTTCTCCCTGGCCACGATGCTGCAGAGCAGAGGTTTCAGTGCTCTCACTGCTCCAAGAGGTTTGCCACAGAGAGGCTGCTGCGTGACCACATGAGGAACCACGGTGAGTGACGGCCCCTTCTCCCGGCTGACGCTCTGTGCTCTCCTCTGCTTGATGTTCATGTTCCCCCCTGTCCTTTTGCGCAGTGAACCACTACAAGTGTCCCCTGTGTGACATGACCTGCCCGCTGCCCTCCTCCCTGCGCAATCACATCCGTTTTCGGCACAGCGAGGAGCGGCCGTTCAAGTGTGACTACTGTGACTACAGGTGAGGACCAGGGCTTTCCGTCTTCTCACACTGGCAGCACCCAGAAGCGTGTGCTGCACGGCGTTCAGCTTTGTTCTCTGACTGTTTCCTTTCAGCTGCAAGAATCTCATTGACTTGAGGAAACATCTGGACACGCACAGCAAAGAGCCAGCCTATCGCTGCGAGTTTGAGGCCTGCAGCTTCAGTGCACGTTCCCTCTGCTCCATCAAGCTGCACTACCGGAAAGTCCATGAGGTGAGAAGGGAACGGAGCAGAGGGCTGGTGTGTGGTGTGCTCTCTCTCTCTCCTAGTGAGGCTGAGGATTTCAACATGCTCTACAGAAGCACAGCCTCAAGATGTGCCAGGGAGGATTTAAGTTGGATTTAGGTTGGATTTTAGGAAGAATTTCTTTACTGAAAGGGTTGTCGAGTGTTGGAAGAGGCTGCCTGGGATGGTGGTTGGTTCCCATTCCTGGAAGTGTTTAAAAGATGAGTAGATGTTGTATTGGGGGACAGAGAGGTGCGCTTAGCAGGGCTGGATCGATGATTTGACTTGATAATCCTAAAGCTTTTTTCCAACCAAAACTCTTATGTGATTTTTGTGATGCATAAGGAAATAAGGTGAAGTCCTGTGAAGTGCCCCAGGCTGACCAAGGCTGTGAGAGTGAGAGGTCGGGTTGCATTCCTCCCTCTCTTGCTGCTGCTGTCGTGTGTCATGTTGATGATGTGATTCATTTTATGATTCTGTATCAGTCTGCTCAGAGAATCTGATTCCTCCTTCCATTGGGTACCAGGCCCTCTGGTCGGCCTCACCTGGGTATTCACCCCCCTCTCTCTGCCCCTCAGGGTGACGCCGAGCCCCGCTACAAGTGCCATGTCTGCGACAAGTGCTTCACGCGTGGAAACAACCTCACTGTCCACCTCAGGAAGAAACACCAGTTCAAATGGCCCTCAGGCCATCCTCGCTTCAGGTACTGCCCATCCTTAGCTCCTCACTCCTTCCTCTCTGCTGCAGGAGGCAGCTGGGGCTCCGTCCTGCGTCTTGGCTCTGTTTGGGCTCTGATGATTGCCTGGAATGTGCTCAGGACCCGTTTCTAATTGGGAGGCGCTGGGCAGCAAACGTTCTGTGGGATTTGGCACAGCAACAGCAGAGTTGGATGACAGCTCCAGCTCTGCATCAGAAATTAGGGGCAGGGGGACAGTGGTGCCATCGCAGCTGCAGCTGCTGCAATGGTTTTGAGCTCGTCCAAGCTTCCCACTCTAGAGCTGATCTAGTGCTGCAGATCAGTCCCCTGACAGATGCCCATGCTGCATCCTCTGGGAAGCTCCAAAGAGTTTTCAGGGCCTAAAAGACGGGAGAGGAAGAGGATGGGCCCCAAATGTGCCCTGTGAAGCAGAGTGGTGGAAGGGGATGGGCTTGGGAGGTAACTGAGGCATGGCAGGAAGTTCAGAAGCCGCCACGTGGATGTACTTTTAGGGGTAGGGGCTGAGGAGCTTTTATCTTACTTGCCAAGTATCGTCTGACTTGCACTGGGGGTTGGAACCTGGACTGTAGTGCCCCCTTGTATCAGCCCTGCCTGTCTCTGCTCAGGTACAAGGAACACGAGGATGGCTACATGAGGCTGCAGCTGGTGCGTTACGAGAGTGTGGAGCTCACGGAGCAGCTGCTGAAGGACAAAGAGAAGCGAGGAGAGGCACTGGATGGCTCAACTGAGTGTGTGGTGCTTTCTGAGGGTGAAGGCAACCTCCAGGGCATCATCCTGGAGGGCCTGGCAGAGGCTCCACTGGTGGAAAACAGGGTCACTGAGCTGCCAACAGCCCCATCGCACCCAGCAACCTGCTCTGCTGACAACCCTGAGCCAGCGTGGCCGAGTGCCTTCCCAGGAACAGCTCTGGCGTCAGAGCAAGAAGCCGGCACCCCAGCCAACCCCATCATCCGCGTGGTGAATCGGACCAACGAGCACGGGGAGAGCGAGACTGTGTATTATGTCATGGCCCGCACGTCCTCCGAGGAGCAGGTGGCAGCACCCAGCGGGCTGGCTATGGAGCAGGAGGAGAACGTCATGGACCGGCTGCAGAAGACTGCGGAGGAGCTGGGCATCCAGATCGTGTGAGGTGCTCACCTCCCTCTCTGCACATGGAAAACTTTGGTCTCTGTGGGATGTACTGGTCGGGGAGGCAGGGAAGTGCTTGGAGGGGGAGAGGGTTGGGCTTATCTTCACCTGCCTGCAGCTGGCTGGCTTCCCCCGGGCTGCCCCAGCCTCGTTGGCTGCCGGTTCTGTTCAGCAAGGGGAGAGAGGAAGGGCAGGACTCTCAGTTGTGGGTCAGGTGATCTGAACTGGTAAGAGCTGTCTCCTCCAGTTGGGGATTAGGGAGTAACAAGACTGTCTCAGTTCTGGGAGGTTTGGCCTTAGCCTGATGCAGGTGACCCCTCTTGGTCCCTCTCTGTGATGTCCCTGCTACTGCGTGGTGGCGTTGTCGGCCCTCACTGAGCCTGATCCTCACCTGGGATCTTCCCAGGCAGGGAAGAGCAGACACTGCGGCTGGAGCCTCTTCCCTGGGGAGGTGTCCGTATGGGGCCTGTTCTCCCCGATCCATACAATGTTCTCCAAGAGATGGCTGCTTTCCTTCCGCCTTCATCAGCACTTTACTGCACATCATCTTGCACAGTTCAGCTGGTGCTGGTTGCTCTGCTGTTGCCGTTGAGTGCACTGATCCCTGGGAGGAGAGGGGCTGGTGCTGCCGCCCCTTACAGGCCTCCACTCCCCTGCAGCTCTGGGGCACTGGGAGCTTCCTGCTGATGTCCTGCCCTGGGTTTCCTCCCCACACTGGGGTTTGGGCTCCTGGTTGGGCAAAGTGAACTTTGGCAAGACAAATAAAGGTCGTCCTGCCAGGCCAGCCGGTCTCTGGGATGTTTCAGCTGCACCATTGCCAGCCGTGGCACGTTGTGGGGAGAGGGTGAGAGATGCATGGAGCCTGCAGTGTGGAAGGTGAGCACTGGGGTGAGTTGGGTTGGAAGGGACCTCAAAGCCCATCCAGATCCACCCCTGCCCTGGGCAGGGACACCTCCCACTGGATCAGGGGCTCCAAGCCCCATCCAACCTGCCCTTGAACTCCTCCAGGGATGGGGCAGCCACCCCTGCTCTGGGCAACCTGGGCCGGAGCCTCCCCACCCTCACAGCAAAACATTTCTTCCCAAGATCCCACCTCAACCTCTCCTCTTTCAACTGAAAACCCTTCCCTGGTACTTGGCAGGCCTGGGCCAGGGATACTTTCGAGAGAAGGGCCTGGTGCCAGCCGTGCATTCGCAGCACTTCCAGCTTGGCTCTTTCCAGCATGCGGGACTCTGCTGCCAAAGCCAGGGCTGTGCCTGCAGCATCTTGGGCTGCAGCGCTCCTGCGCTCCCCGAGCATGAGGTGTAGGGAGCAGAGTCTGGGAGGAGGTGTCCCTTTAAACACCGGGTCCGGGGAGGGTAATCTGCCAGAGATTATCTGCTGGGGAGAGGATTGGCATTAAGGGGAATGTCTCCTCCCTTCCCCCCGTGTCCTGTAGCATCTCCTGTTCTCTGTGTATGGAAACCAACTTCACTTTCTCCCTGGCGAGCAGCGTGGGGGCCTTGGATTTGTGGGGCAAGGGGAGGAGGGCACAGTGAGCTATGGGCTTGGGGCTCCTCTTCCTTGCCACGCTGGCCGTGCTGGTCTCCTGCGAGGACCCAGAAGGTAATGGGGTGGTGAGGGCAAGAAGGGCTTATAGGTTGGCCTAGAGGTGCTGGCATCTGGCTGGGCTGGTCTTCCCTAGCTGTGAACAAAGGTCTTGTCCTGTACCTGTGCTGTCTGGGCACGGGGAAAGCAGGAGTTGGCTTCCAAAAAGCCAACTCCTGCTTTCCCCGTGCCCAGACAGCACAGGGACAGGACAAGGGCTTTGTTCACAAAGTGCTTCTCACCACAGAGGGAGTCAAAGGGTGGGTTGAGATGAGTTGGGATCGTCCCACCTCTGTGTGTGTCTCTGAGGGCTCGGGAGCTGGTGGGAAGGGCCACCAGCCCTGCTCTGCCCTGCTCCCTGTGGCACCAGGAGACCCGGACACGTACTGGTCTGGCACGGCCCCCATCTGCGTCGGGGGCTGCAAGGGCAAGCACAAGGAGCTGAAGAGGAGCCAGTGTGGGAACGGCAGCTGCTGCTGGCTGGGCTACAAGTCCTTCTGCAGAGGTACAGCCAGAGTGGGGACAGCGGGTGCCCCGGGGGGGCTGCAGGGCTTGGGGAGGGCAGGTTGTGTGCCACACACGTGTCTGTGGAGTCTCCCCAGCAGCCGGGTCCTGGCACCACGAATGGATGCAGCCGGGGGCACCCCTAGATCCTACCCCGGCCCTACAGCCTTCTCTGCGTGCAACCCCTTGGGCTGCACAGGGTGCTGGCCCCGTGCTGCCCTCGGCACCCTCCGTGTCCCCAGTGAACTGCGGGCGACCCGAAGCAGACTTCCACTCGGTGGTGCACGGCAACGACTGGTGGGTGGGCTCGGTGGTGCGGTACAGCTGCCGACCGGGGTTCCTGCTGCTGGGGGACCCGGCCAGCGCCTGCCAGTCCGACGGCCACTGGACGCCCAAACCAACCTGCCTTCGTGAGTACCGGGGGCTGCGGGCAGAGGGCTGCGGGCATCGCTCCCGTCCATGAGAGGGAACGGCCTCAAAGGGAGGTTTGGGTTGGTCATCAGGAGAAACTTCTTCCCTCAAAGTGTTCTCAGGCACTGGAGCAGCTGCCCATGGAGGTGGTGGAGTCACCATCCCTGGAGGGGTTAAGAGACTGGGACATTAAGTGCTTAGGGATATGATTTAGCAGTGGACAGGTTGGACCCGATGACCTCAAAGGTCTTTTCCAACCTAGGGATTCGATGATTCCCAAGCCCCTGTCCCCCCGCCCGCTGCAGACCCGCTGGGCCCCCTGTGACATGCTCCAGTGCTGCTCTTGCAGGGATCTGCCTGCGCGGTCGCATCGAGATCAGCGAGCGGGATATAACGGGGAAGTGCTCCTCGTCCTGCAGCTCCCAGACCCACCAGGGAGCCTTCCTCAACCGCGGCTGCATCAAGATCTCAGCCTGTGTCACCAAGTCCTCGGGCTGGGCCCGCTGGTTCCTGCGCTGTGACGTCTGCGAGTGCGACTGCCACGTCCCCTGTGGGGGCTCCTGGTAGCAGTTTCCCACCTTTGGTAAGAGTCTGGCTCATGGTTTCCCGGGAAGGGCTGGTGCTGGGGGCTGAGGGGCTGCCGGAGAGCTCAACACCTGCTGCTCTTGCTGCCCTCGCAGTTTCCTCCAGGTAGGGCTGGACCACCTGTTGCTGTGACCACTGGCCCCAGGCCGAGGGAGGCTCTCACCCTGGGTGTCTTCTTGCCTTCACCATCTCCATCATGGTGCTCCTTCCACAAGCTCCATCCATCCCAAGCAGAGCTGGAGAGTGGGATCTGCTCGTTCCATGCTCGCAGGGCTCTGCAGTCTGGCTGGAGCTGAGGAATGGAGCATTACAGCAGGACAAACGAGCGTCCCTGGGTGTGTGGGAAGCTCTCAACTCCTGAGTGAAAAGGCCTTCCCGGGGCCTGGTTTGCACACTGGCTGCAGGACATGCTCCTTCCAAGGATCCACCGTCTTTCCCCATTTGCCCAGGGACTCCTCCTGGGGCCACAAAGCAATGTGGCAGCTGATGCTTTGCTTCTGAGACAGGTAAGGAGCTGGAAGGGTGTCCTGAGCACAGCAGGTCCTGCAGCTGGAGAAGACGACCTGGGGTGTGGGTGCACCATGACTCCTTCCAGGTGCTTGAGAAGGGAGCTGGGGCTGTGGGCTCTGCCCCATGGGGACTGCCAGCCTGTGGGGCCCTTGGGAGCACGGCTCTTACCCTGGGGTTTGCCTCTCGGGAGAGGGTTTCTGACCAGATTCCCTTCCTCGATCTCTTTACTCTCCCCTCTGGCCCCTCAGCAGGGTGATGGTCGCTGGTGGCACTCCTGCTGATTCTCCTTCCTGACGAGCACCAAGATGAGATCTCGGGGAGAAATGTTTTGCTATGAGGGTGGGAGGCCCTGGCCCAGGTTGCCCAGAGCAGGGGTGGCTGCCCCATCCCTGGAGGGGTTCAAAGCCAGGCTGGATGGGGCTTGGAGCCCCTGATCCAGTGGGAGGTGTCCCTGCCCATGGCATGTGGGATTGGAATTAGATGATCTTTAAGCTCATTTAACTCAAACCATTCCACGATTCTGTGATTTTCTACAATGGGATGTGCCTGTCACGCCTTTTGCTCCGTGAGGTGATGACTTCAGGCCTCCAGCCCCAGCTGGCTCCTCGGTGACCTCTGTGCACCCTCCTCCCCTCCAGCCCCAGTCTCTCCTCCGGCTCCATCCTGCTCTCCGCGGCCCCCAGTCCCCATCCCTGCTGAGCTGTGTCCCAGCCCCACACTGGCTGTGGGAGGCGAAAGCTTTCCTTGGCTCAACAGATGGATTTTTAATTAATACTCTCGTTAGTGCCACTCATTTCCATATGTCTTTGGGGTTTAAGTGCTGTGGTGGGTGAGAGGTGTGAGTAACAGCGAGGACAGAGCCAGGCCTGGGGCTGGGGCCTGGGGACAGAGCCTGGGCTGGGGGCACCCACCTGGCCTTGTGGCCGGGGATGATCCCCTGGCCTGGCCCTTGGGTGCCTCATGGCGGCTTTCCAACCAGTTTTGCCCATTGCAGACCCAGTTTCACCCATTACAGTCCCAATATTGCCCCTTACAAGCCCCAGTTCAACTATTATGACCCCAGTTCACCCATTACAGTCCAAATTTCGCCCCTTAGGGCCCCAGTTCAACTATTATGACCCCAGTTTCTCCCATTGCAGCCCCAGTTCACCCATTACAGTCTCAGTTCAACTATTATGGCCCCAGTTTCACCCATTACAGTCCCAATTTTGCCCCTTACAAGCCCCAGTTCAACTATTATGGCCCCAGTTTCACCCATTACAGCCCCAGTTCAACTATTATGATCAAAGTTTCTCCCATTGCAGCCCCAGTTTCACCCATTACAGTCCCAATTTTGCCCCTTACAAGCCCCAGTTCAACTATTATGACCCCAGTTTCACCCATTACAGTCCCAATATTGCCCCTTACAAGCCCCAGTTCAACTATTATGACCCCAGTTTCTCCCACTGCAGCCCCAGTTCACCCATTACAGTCTCAGTTCAACTATTATGGCCCCAGTTTCACCCATTACAGTCCCAGTTTTGCCCCTTACAAGCCCCAGTTCAACTATTATGGCCCCAGTTTCACCCATTACAGCCCCAGTTCAACTATTATGATCAAAGTTTCTCCCATTGCAGCCCCAGTTTCACCCATTACAGTCCCAATTTTGCCCCTTACAAGCCCCAGTTCAACTATTATGACCCCAGTTTCACCCATTACAGTCCCAATATTGCCCCTTACAAGCCCCAGTTCAACTATTATGACCCAAGTTTCTCCCATTGCAGCCCCAGTTCAAATATTCTGACCCCAGTTTCTCCCACTGCAGTCCCAGTTTCACCCATTACAGTCCAAATATTGCCCCTTACAAGCCCTAGTTCAACTATTCTGACCCCAGTTTCAGCCATTACAGCCCCAGTTTTTCCCCTTACAGCCCCAGTTCAACTATTATGGCCCCAGTTTCTCCCATTGCAGTCGCAGTTTCACCCATTACAAGCCCCAGTTCAACTATTACGACCCCAGTTTCTCCCACTGCAGTCCCAATATTGCCCCTTATAGTTGAACTGGGGCTGTAAGGGGCAATATTGGGACTGTAATGGGTGAACTGGGGCTGCAATGGGAGAAACTGGGGTCATAATAGTTGAACTGGGGCTTGTAAGGGGCAAAACTGGGACTGTAATGGGTGAAACTGGGGTCATAATAGTTGAACTGGGGCTGTTATGACCCCAGTTTCTCCCATTGCAGCCCCAGTTTCACCCATTACAGTCCCAATTTTGCTCTTACAGCCCCAGTTCAACTATTATGGCCCCAGTTTCTCCCATTACAGTCCCAATTTTGCTCCTTAAAGCCCCAGTTTCACCCATTACAGCCCCAATTCAACTATTATGACCCCAGTTTTACCTGTTACAGCCCCAGTTTTGCCCCTTACAGCCCCAGTTCAACTATTATGGCCCCAGTTTCTCCCATTGCAGCCCCAGTTCACCCATTACAGTCCCAGTTTCACCCATTACAGTCCCAACCTTGCCCCTTACAAGCCCCAGTTCAACTATTCTGACCCCAGTTTCACCCATTACAGTCCTAATTTTGCCCCTTACAGCCCCAGTTTCTCCCACTGCAGTCCCAGTTTCACCCATTACAGTCCCAATTTTGCCCCTTACAGCCCCAGTTCAACTATTCTGACCCCAGTTTCACCCATTACAGTCCCAATTTTGCCCCTTACAGCCCCAGTTCAACTCTTCTGACCCCAGTTTCTCCCACTGCAGCCCCAGTTCACCCATTACCAGCGACAGCAATGGGTGCATCTGGGGGGGGTGTCCCCCACCCCGAGTCAGTGTTGGGTCTGGAATGACCTGGGTGGGGGGTGTGAGGAGCAGGATGGAGATGGGGGATCCAGAGGGTCTCTGCCCCCCTGGTTCTCCACAGGGAGGGATGCTGGGGAGCTGTGCTGCCCCCCCCCCATCCCCCCCGGTCTCTGTCGCTGAGGCTGTCGGGTGGCAGAAGGATGGGAAAGGAAGCCGTCTGGTCCCTTTAAGAGGATTTTTCTGCCCTGGGAGCCCCTCCCGGCCCGACTGGCAGCAGCAACGGAGCTGCCAGAGAGGAGCTGGGCGTTCGGGCTACGGAGCCCCCCCAGCCCCTGCCCCCCCCCCCCCGAGCGGCCATGGGGGCAGCAGGGACCCCCGGGGGCAGCTCACACCCTCCTCCCCGTTGCTGAGCACGGAGAGGCAGAGAACCCAGAGCACAAGCGGATTGAGCATCATCCCCACAGCTCGGGCAGACACCCTTTGTCTGCAGAGACCGGAGGAGGGGGACAGGAGCCGCCCTGAGCTCCAGGTGAGACCGAGGGGACCGAGGGAGGGAGGGGGGAGAGATGGAGGGATGAAGGAGAGATGGAGGAGGGATGGATGGAGGATGAATGGATGGAGAGAGGGATGGAGGAGGGATAAAGGAGAGATGGAGGATGGATGGATGGAGGATGAATGGATGGAGGAGAGATGAAGGATGGAGGGAGGGATGGAGGAGGGATAAAGGAGAGATGGAGGATGGAGGGAGGAAAGATGAAGGAGGGAGGGAGGGATGAAGGATGAATGGAGGATGAATGGATGGAGAGAGGGATGGAGGATGGATGGATGGAGGGAAGGATGAAGGAGGGATAAAGGAGAGATGGAGGATGGAGGGAGGAGAGATGAAGGATGGAGGGAGGAAAGATGAAGGATGGAGGGAGGGATGAAGGATGGATGGAGGATGAATGGATGGAGAGAGGGATGGATGGAGGATGAATGGATGGAGGGAAGGATGAAGGAGGGATAAAGGAGAGATGGAGGATGGAGGGAGGAGAGATGAAGGATGGAAGGAGGAGGGATGGAGGATGAATGGAGGATGAATGGAGGGAGAGAGGGATGGAGGGAGAGAAAGATGGAGGCGAGATGGAGGAGAGATGGAGGGTGAATGGAGGGTGAATGGATGGAGAGAGGGATGGAGGAAAGATGGAGGATGGAGAGAGGGAGGGATGAAGGAGGGATGGAGGGATGGATGGATGGAGGATGAATGGATGGAGAGAGGGATGGAGAGAGGGATGGAGGATGAATGGATGGAGGGAAGGATGAAGGAGGGATAAAGGAGAGATGGAGGATGGAGGGAGGAGAGATGAAGGATGGAGGGAGGGAGGGATGAAGGAGGGATGGAGGATGAATGGAGGGAGAGAGGGATGGAGGGAGAGAAAGATGGAGGCGAGATGAAGGATAGATGGAGGAGGGATGGAGGGAGGGATGAAGGAGAGATGGAGGGTGAATGGGGGGTGAATGGATGGAGAGAGGGATGGAGGAGAGAGGGAGGGATGAAGGAGAGATGAAGGAGAGATGGAGGAGGGATGGATGGAGGAGGGATAAAGGAGAGATGGAGGATGGAGGGAGGAAAGATGAAGGATGGAGGGAGGGATGAAGGAGGGATGAAGGATGAATGGAGGATGAATGGATGGAGAGAGAGATGGAGGAGAGATGGAGGATGGAGAGAGGGAGGGATGAAGGAGAGATGGAGGAGAGATGGAGGATGGAGGGAGGGATGAAGGATGAAGGGAGTATGGGTGGAGGGAGGGATGAAGGAGGGATGGAGGAGAGATGGGGGGTGAATGGATGGAGAGAGGGATGGAGGAGAGATGGAGGATGGATGGAGGGAGGGAAGGAGGGATGGATGGAGAGAGGGATGAAGGATAGATGGAGGGAGGGGAGGGATGGATGGAGGAGGGATGGAGAGAAGGATGGAGGAGAGATGGAGGATGAATGGAGGAGGGTTGGAGGATGGAGAGAGGAGGGATGGAGGATGGAGAAGAGATGGAGGGAGGATGGAGGATGGATGGAGGATGAATAGAGGATGAATAGAGGATGAATAGAGTATGGATGGAGGATGGAGGGATGGATGGAGGATGAAGCTCCTTCCCCCCCCCCTCCTCGGGGCTGTGCTGAGCCGGGCGGAGCTGCTCTTCAGGCTTTATTGCTGCTTGAAGGCCCGAGGAGTGAAGGTGAGCGGAGGCAGGGAGGGAAGGGGGGGGCTCCTGCCTGGTGTCCCCCGAGCCCCTGTTCCAGGGGGGCAGCCCCAGGAGCATGGCGGCCATGGGGACCCTCCCTCCTTCCTCGGGGCTGCGGTTTTTCCAGCCTCGCCAAGGGCTCAATCTGCATCGGGGGAAGATCTCGGCGCAGCTCCTCGTGCAGCAGCCGGATTCCTTTTTTCAGGGCTCGGGCGGTGTTTGCTGCAGCTGCGGCCGAGAGGCTCCCGCAGCCTGTGTCTCAGCAAAATGCGGGTTAGCCCTGGCACAGGGACCCCCGAGCGGGGCAGGGAGGGGGGGCTGGGCCCGGGAGCAGCTCCAGAGCCTCCGGCCGGGGATGCAGGGACCCCTGATCCATCCTGGGGCTGCAGCGGGAGATGAGCTGTGTCTGCTCCACATCCCGCCGGGATCAGCAGCACCAGCTCCGCACAGACCTGGTACCAGGCAGGGAGGCAGGGACTGGGCATGCAGGGATGTAGGGATGCTGGGATACAGGGATGCTGGGGAGCTGGGGAGCTGGGATGCAGGGACTGGGCATGTAGGGATGTAGGGATGCTGGGGAGCAGGGAGTGGGGATACAGGGATGCTGGGGAGCAGGGAGTGGGCATGCAGGGATGTAGGGATGCTGGGGAGCAGGGATGCTGGGATACAGGGATGCTGGGGAGCTGGGATGCAGGGACTGGGCATGCAGGGATGTAGGGATGCTGGGGAGCAGGGAGTGGGGATGCAGGAGTGCCGAGGAGCAGGGATGCTGGGGAGCTGGGATGCAGGGATGCTGGGGAGCAGGGAGTGGGCATGCAGGGATGTAGGGATGCTGGGGAGCAGAGAGTGGGCATGCAGGAGTGCTGAGGAGCAGGGATGCTGGGGAGCTGGGATACAGGGAGTGGGGATGCTGGGATGCAGGGATGCAGAGATACAGGGATGCTGGGGAGCTGGGAGTGGGCATGCAGGGATGCTGGGGAGTGGGGATGCTGGGATGCAGGGATTCTGGGGAGCAGGGATACAGAGATACAGGGATGCTAGGGAGCAGGGATGCAGGGATACAGGGATGCTGAGGAGCTGGGATGCTGGGGAGCTGGGATACAGGGATGCAGTGATACAGGGATGCTGGGGAGCTGGGATGCTGGGGAGCTGGGAGTGGGCATGCAGGGGTGCTGGGGAGCAGGGATACAGGGATGCTAGGGAGCTGAGATGCAGGGATACTGGGGAGCAGGGAGCTGGGATGCAGGGAGTGGGCATGCAGGGATGCTGGGATGCTAAAGAGCAGGGATGCTGGGGAGCTGGAATGCAGGGATAGAGGGATGCTGGAGAGCTGGAATGCAGGGATAGAGGGATGCTGGAGAGCTGGGATGCAGGGATAGAGGGATGCTGGGGAGCTGGGATGCAGGGAGTGGGGATACAGTAATGCTGGGATGCAGGAATGCTGGGGAGCAGGGAGTGGGGATGCAGGGAGTGTCCCCAGGAGGGACATCAATTATTGACTGGGGAGCTGATCAGCTGCTCCTTGCCCTGAGCCCCTTGGTGCCAGCTTGGCTGCCCTGGCTGAGTCCCTCCATCCATCTATCCGTCCCTCCCTCCCTCTATCCCTCCATCTATCTATTCCTCCATCCCTCCCTCTCTCTCTCTCTATCTATCCATCCCTCTATCCATCCCTCTATCCATCCCTCTATCCATCCCTCTATCCATCCCTCTATCCATCCCTCTCTCTCTATCTATCCATCCCTCTATCCATCCATCTATCTCTCCTTCTATCTATCTATCTATCTATCTATCTATCTATCTATCTATCTATCTATCTATCCCTCCATCCCTCTATCCATCCCTCTCTCTCTATCCATCCCTCTCTCTCTATCCATCCCTCTCTCTCTATCCATCCCTCTCTCTCTATCCATCCCTCTATCTCTCCCTCTATCTATCTATCTATCTATCCCTCCATCCCTCTATCCATCCCTCTCTCTCTATCCATCCCTCTCTCTCTATCCATCCCTCTCTCTCTATCCATCCCTCTCTCTCTATCTATCCATCCCTCTATCCATCCCTCTATCCATCCCTCTCTCTCTATCTATCCATCCCTCTATCTATCTCTCTCTCCCTCCCTCCCTCTATCTATCTATCCATCCCTCTATCCCTCTCTCCGTCCATCCCTCTATCCCTCCGTCCCTCCCTCCCTGGCTGGCTGCAGGGCATAGCATGGTAGGAAGCCGCCCGGAAAGGGTGTGAGAGGCTTAGTGGGCTGGTCCCTCTCCCCCTGCCAGTGGATCCCTGCGCCTTTCCCACAGAGCAGCAGGATGGCAGAGAAGGGCATGGATCCCGCCTGCGTCTCCATCGCCCTGGAGGACACGGTGTGCCACGCCAGCCCTCCCGACGCCCCTCTCCTCACCACCCACTTGAAGAAGGTGGAGAACCACATCACGGAGGCGCAGAGGTTCTCCCACCTCCCGAAGCGCTCGGCCGTCAACATCGAGTTCATCGACCTGTCCTACTCCGTGCGCGAAGGTTCCTGGTGGAGGAAGAGAGGTAGGAGGTGGGGAAGGGCAGGGGAGGGGACCTGCAGGGCCATCGCATCCCTCTCCCGTTCCCTGTGCCTGGATCTCACCAGGTCCTCAGCATCTCCCTCTGTGCTGGGTTCATCTGTGCCAATTCCCGCTCCAGGCAGCCCCTGCAGGCACCGAGTTCCTCAGCTCTCTCTGCCAGAGCTCATCGTGGTGCATGGCAGGAGGTGCCGGGGGTGCCGGTGATGGGGCTGGATGGGTGGTCGGGATGAGCGACGCGAGGTCTGTGGGAGCACCAGGAGCTGTTTGCAGCTCAGCTGGGGCTGCCTGTCCTGGCCCAGGGGAAGCAGAACACAACCCAGGGAAGCCCCTGGTGATGGAGACCTCCGACCAGGGCTGTGCAGTGGACATGGGGCAGAGCTCCCGCTCCAGGGGCTGCCAGGGTGGGTGATTTTCCCCAGCACTTTCACTGGGGTCTGTGGTCACCCCAGTGCCGCCCCAGCTCAGAGAACACGTGTGGTTTGCAGGGTTTTTCCTCCCCAGGGGCACCGTCCCCTTACCCGCGAGTGCCTCTGGCCAGGAGCTCAGGGCGGGGAGGGGAGGCAGATGGTGGCTGGTGGGTGGCAGTCGGCTTTAATTAGCTCTCTAAGTTAATGGGATGCCAATAAGGCAGCCCCGTGAGATGGAGGGGAAGCTGATCTGCGGCAGCTGAAGGCGAGGAGGGGCGAGCGGGGGCTTGGGGTGAGCAAACCAAGGGCACAGGGCTGCTCGGGATGCTCTGAGAGCTACGGGGACTGGGTGAGGCCTCTGCCCTGTCCCAAACCAGGCTCAGCATCTCTGAGAGCCAAGGAATCTGGGGACAGTGGGATCAGCCGCAGCATCCCCCTCTGTAAGGTCTCCCTGTTCGCCTGGGAAGCTGAGGAAGCCTCTCAGGATGAACCGCGGCACAAGTGCGGGTTTCCCAGCGCAGAATGTGCTGCAGACCCAGGAGGAGCCCCAGGAACCGGCTGGTTGCCACTGGGCTAGTGCCCTTTGGGGCTGGGGGACCAGATAGAGCGTTTCGTGGGCTGCTGGCATTGCCGGGGGAGCAGCTGGTGGGGGCGATGCTGGTGCCGGTGGCCGCAGCTCCCCTGGTTATCCAGCTCTGCTGAAGCAGGAGGTTACTGGCAGTCAATGAACGCGAGTAACCGCTGCGCAAGCTGCAGTGGCGCCGACGTGAGCAGCATGCGCGGTGCCCAGCGGAGTGCATGGGGATGGGATGCTCCGGGGGGGGGGCTGCGGGGCAGCTCGCGCTGCTGCCACCGCACACAGACCCCTCCTCGCCCCTCGCTGCCCCTCGGACACTGCGCTCGCTCTTGGGTGCCAGGGACCTGACTGGGAGGGATGCGGGAGAGGAACTGGGAGGGATGCGGGAGAGGAACTGGGAGCTGGAGAGCCTGTCCTGGGGATGGACGAGGCGGGGGGGGCTGCCCCCAAGAGTGGTGCTAGGATCTTAAACTGGTCTGGCCCTGAGGTTTGTGCCATCCTAGGCTAGAGATTAGGAGGAAGTTTTTCACACAGAGGGTCATTGGGCATTGGAACAGGCTGCCCAGGGAGGGGGTTGATTCCCCTTCCCTGGAGGTGTTTAAGGGACAGGTAGATGAGGTCCTGAGGGACATGGTTTAGTGTTTGATAGGAATGGTTGGACTAGAAGATCCGATGGGTCTCTTCCAACCTGGTTGTTCTATGGTAAGTACCACAACATCTTCCCGAAATCCTGCGCTTGCTGCCCGGCTGGGGCTGTGTCTGGGGGCAGCTCCTGAGAGCCTGAGGCTGTGCCTGTTCCCTGCTCCCGACACATCATGTTCCTTCTGCTAGAAAATGCTAATCAGCTGCGTTTAAAGCAGAGATAATTCCAGGTCTGATTAGCAGTGGCTGCTGCCGGGCGGCACGGCTTGAATGCCAATGAAGGCATCATCAGGCTCCCAGGGGGCTGGGGGCTCTGTCTGCCCCGAGCTGCCCTGGTTCTCGCTGTCCCATCCCAGCCCCGGGGACTGGGACCTGACAGTGTGTCCAGGTCCATGCTCCGCTCTGGTTGCAGGAAACCAGCAGAGTCAGACAAGGATCAGAGTCAGGGATCGAGCTGGAGATGCAGTCACTGTGGCTAAAGCTCTGGGGGTGCTGGGGGGGTCTCCAGGCACACGCAGCCCCTGGCACCACACACAGAGGTCCTGAGGTCCCACAGGTGCTGAGATAGCATCACAGTCCCTGTAGTGAGTGCTGCTGCTCTGGAATCACAGAATCATGGAATGGTTTGGGTTGGAAGGGACTCAAAGCCCATCCAGTGCCACCCCTGCCACGAGCAGGGACACCTCCCACTGGATCAGGGGCTCCAAGCCCCATCCAGCCTGCCCTTGAACCCCTCCAGGGATGGGGCAGCCACCACTTCTCCAGCGTAACCCACGCTGCTGTCTCCCTTCAGGGTACAAGACTCTCCTGAAATGCCTGTCGGGGAAGTTCTGCCAGAGGGAGCTCATCGGGATCATGGGGCCCTCGGGTGCTGGCAAGTCCACCCTGATGAACATCCTGGCTGGCTACAGGTGAGGCTGGGGGGAGCCAGCAGGGCGGGGGGGGAGGGCTGGGGTCCCCGTGTTCCATCTCCCCACTCTCCTCTTCCCTGCAGGGAGACTGGCATGAAGGGGCAGATCCTGGTGAACGGGCGCCCGAGGGACCTGCGCACCTTCCGCAAGATGTCCTGCTACATCATGCAGGACGACATGCTCCTGCCGCACCTCACCGTGCTGGAGGCCATGATGGTGAGTGGGACCCAGGGCTCTGAGTCCTGAGGCATTTGCAAGGGCACTCTTCTTGCACCCTTTGTCCTCAGCTTGACGTTTAACACAACCAAATGCCGGGTCCTGCACTTGGGGCACAACAACCCTATGCAGAGCTACAGACTGGGAGAAGCCTGGCTGGAAAACTGCCAGGAGGAGAGGGACCTGGGGGGGTTGGTCGACAGCGACTGACCATGAGCCAGCAGTGTGCCCAGGTGGCCAAGAAGGCCAATGGCATCCTGGCTTGGATCAGAAATGGTGTGACCAGCAGGGCCAGGGAGGTGATTCTCCCTCTGGACTTGGCCCTGGTGAGGCCGCTCCTTGAGTCCTGTGTTCAGTTGTGGGCCCCTCAGCACAAGAAGAATGTTGAGGCTCAGGAGAGAGTCCAGAGAAGAGCCACGAAGGTGGTGAAGGGTCTGGAGAACAGAACCTATGAGAAGCGGCTGAGAGAGCTGGGGGTGTTTATCCTGGAGAAGAGGAGGCTGAGAGGAGACCTCATTGCTCTCTACAGCTACCTGAAAGGAGGTTGTGGAGAGGAGGGAGCTGGGCTCTTCTCCCAAGGGACATGGGACAGGACAAGAGGGAATGGCCTCAAGCTCCACCAGGGGAGATTTAGGCTGGAGATTAGGAGGAAGTTTTTCACACAGAGGGTCATTGGGCATTGGAATAGGCTGCCCAGGGAGGGGGTTGATTCACCTTCCCTGGAGGTGTTTAAGGCACAGGTAGATGAGATGCTGAGGGACATGGTTTAGTGTTTGATAGGAATGGTTGGACTCGATGATCCGATGGGTCTCTTCCAACCTGGTTGTTCTATGATTCTATGAGCTGCTCCTCTGGGCAGGGCTGGGGACACGGTGCAGCTGATTCTGTCCCCTGCGTCTGACAGTCGTGTCTCCCTGCTCGTCCTCTCCCTGCAGGTCTCTGCTAACCTCAAGCTGAGTGAGAAGCAGGAGGTGAAGAAGGAGCTGGTAAGTGCAGAGGAAAGTGGGTCCAGACCCTTTCATCTCCCCCAAGATGGGGACCATAAGGGCCCTGAGGAGATGCTGAGGGTCTCCCCGTGACGGAGCTCTGAAGGGAGGTGGCAGGGATGGATTTGAGGGTCCATGGATGGGGGACCCTGTGGTGAGTGAGGCTGTCTGACAGGTGAACGAGATCCTGACGGCCCTGGGGCTGCTGGACTGCTCCTACACGCGCACCATCTCGCTGTCGGGAGGGCAGCGCAAGCGCTTGGCCATCGCCCTGGAGCTGGTCAACAACCCCCCAGTGATGTTCTTCGATGAGCCCACCAGGTGAGACTTTGAATCATAGAATCACCAGGTCGGAAGAGACCCGCCGGATCATCGAGTCCAACCACTCCCATCAAACACCTAACCACGTCCATAATGTCCTAGAAGCTTTTAGTTTGGTATTTTTCTCCTTCTCAAGGTTTTTATGAGTCAGCTCTGGAAAAATCACTGCCAGAGCTCAGTCCAAGCCAGGCAGGCAAGTGAGACTCAAGGCGATACTCCTCTGAGCTGTAGTTTCCTGGCCTTTGGGGCCAGGGCTCCCTGCCGGGGGACGCTGGGGTGGCCTCCGGAGCACAGCAGAGCCGGGGACCTGCGGGTGGGATGTGGCTGTGCCCTTCACAGCTCCAAGAAGGCCATGGCAGGGCTGAGCTTGCAGAGGATGCTCTTTGTCAGTCTGAGAGGAGGCTTCCCACAAGGAGAGGCGAGTGGTGGCACTTTTAGGATGTGCTGCTCCCCCTTTTAACTCTCCCTTTTCTCTCTCTGTTGTCTCTTTCTCCTCCCCCCGGACCTACACGGCCACAGTGGTCTGGACAGTGCCTCCTGCTTCCAGGTGGTTTCTCTGATGCGGTCCCTGGCGCAGGGGGGACGCACCATCATCTGCACCATCCACCAGCCCAGCGCCAAGCTCTTCGAGATGTTCGACAAGGTTTGGGCTGGATTCTTTGGGGTTCGGGGTCCCTGGGGCTGTGGGAGGGGGAGGCTGCAGGCGTTCGACCTGGGGCTCATGTTGCACCAGCCCTGATGTCTGGAGTCTGGCACACGGTGCCCTGAGCCACCTCAGGACAAGGAGGGGTGTGGGAGCAGGGTCGGTGCCTCTGGCTGCTCTGCACCCACCGTATCTTGTCTTTTTCTCGCAGCTCTACATCCTGAGCCAGGGCCAGTGCATCTTCAAAGGCGTCGTGACCAACCTCATACCCTACCTGAAGGGGCTTGGCCTCCACTGCCCCACGTACCACAACCCTGCCGACTTCAGTGAGTGCCCCGGGGAGGCCGTGGGGGGAGCCAGGGGGTGTCCGAGCCCAGTGTCCAAGCCCACAGGACACTGTGGGGCTCCCTTGGGCTGCCCAGGGAGCTGGGATGCTCGTGTCCTCCCCGTGAGGAGCTGTGTGGGCGGCGCTGCCGAGGGGTGCAGCACCGTGGGGTGGAGGTTGTGCTGGGTTTATGGTCTGGGAATGCTGAGCAGAGTGATGCGCAGGCTGGCTCAGCACCTCTCAGGGGCCCTGTCCTCCGTAGTTATCGAGGTGGCTTCAGGAGAGTACGGAGACCTCAACCCCGTCCTGTTCCGCGCCGTCCAGAACGGCATGTGCACCATGGCCGAGAAGAAGAGCAGCCCCGACAAGTCGGATCCCTCGTGCCCAGCACACTGTGTGACGGTGAGTGGGGCTGAGCGGAGACGCCGAGGGGGACAGGGAGAGGTTGGCTGTCCTCCCACAGGCACCTCAACCTCCCCTGCCCCACATCGCATGGGGATCCTGGGCAGTGTCCAATGGGATGAGGTTTAACACGGCCAAATGGCAGGTCCTGCACTTGGGGCACAACAACCCTGTGCAGAGCTCCAGACCGGGAGAAGCCTGGATGGAAAACTGCCAGGAGGAGAGGGACCTGGGGAGCTTGGTCGACAGCGACTGACCATGAGCCAGCAGTGTGCCCAGGTGGCCAAGAAGGCCAATGGCATCCTGGCTTGGATCAGAAACGGTGTGACCAGCAGGGCCAGGGAGGTGATTCTCCCTCTGGACTCAGCACTGGGGAGGCTGCTCCTTGAATCCTGTGTTCAGTTGTGGGCCCCTCAGCACACGAACGATGTTGAGGCTCTGGAGCAAGTCCAGAGAAGAGCGATGAGGCTGGTGAAGGGGCTGGAGAACAGACCCTATGAGGAGCAGCTGAGAGAGCTGGGGTTGTTTATCCTGGAGAAGAGGAGGCTGAGAGGAGACCTCATTACTCTCTACAACTCCCTGAGAGGAGGTTGTAGAGAGGAGGGAGCTGGGCTCTTCTCCCAAGGGACAGGGGACAGGACAAGAGGGAATGGCCTCAAGCTCCACCAGAGGAGATTTAGGCTGGAGATTAGGAGGAAGTTTTTCACACAGAGGGTCATTGGGCATTGGAATAGGCTGCCCAGGGAGGTGGTTGATTCACCTTCCCTGGAGGTGTTTAAGGGACGGGTGGATGAGGTCTTGAGGGACTTGGTTTAGTGTCTGATAGGAATGGTTGGACTAGAAGATCCGCTGGGTCCCTTCCAACCTGGTTGTTCTATGATTCTATGATGCCTACAGCCCCTTGGACACCGCAGGGAGCATGGAGGTGTCCAGCCTCTGCTCCTCTTGAGTGTGGAGCCGGCAGTGCCTCTTCCACAGTGGTGCTTGGAAGGGCCACCCTGGGAGAATCTGGGTGCCACCCGAGCACAGACCCCACGTTATCAACCCCACCCCTGTCTGTGGCCTTGCAGGACGTGGACCACATCGAGAGCCACACGTTTGCCACCAGCACTTCAACCCAGTTCTGCATCCTCTTCAAGAGAACCTTCACCTGCATCCTGAGGGACACGGTGAGCGGGAGTCTGCGCTGGGGAAGGGCAGGAGTTGGATGGGGGCTGCGCTGGGGCTTTCCCTGCAGGAGCAACCAGGCCGTTCTCTGCTCATGGAAGGTGTCCCTGACTGGCTGAGCCCCTGTGCCCTCTCTACCTGCAGGTACTGACCCACCTGCGCTTCATGTCCCACATCTGCATCGGTGTCCTGATTGGGCTGCTCTACCTGCACATCGGCAACGACGCCGGCAAAGTCTTCAACAACACTGGCTTCCTCTTCTTCTCCATGCTCTTCCTCATGTTCGCGGCGCTGATGCCCACCATCCTCACCTGTAAGGAGCTTCTTCGCTCACTCGGCCCCCGTTGGCTTCTCCCAACCCTGGGGCAGAGCGGGGATTGTGTCTGCTGGATGGTGTGTGCGCTGGAGAAAGGGGGAAATGAGAGGAGAGGAGGGAAACTTCTGTTTGGGTATTGCAGTTCTTCCCTTTTTTTATCACAGAATGGTCCTGGAAAGGACCTCAGAGCCCATCCAGCGCCACCCCTGCCATGGGCAGGGACACCTCCCACTGGATCAGGGGCTCCAAGATGCATCCAACCTGCCCTTGAAACCCCTCCAGGGATGGGGCAGCCACCCCTGCTCTGGGCAATCTGGGCCAGGGCCTCCCCACCCTCTCAGCAAAACATTTCTCCCTAAATTCTCATCTCAATTTCCCCTCTTTCAGGCTGATGTTTGGCCATAACGCCCTTTCCAGCTCCAAGCAGAATGCTGGATGGTTTTTTTTTTTTTTTGCTGAGAAAACGTCTATAAAGCTTCATTCTCAGCTGCTTCACCTTCTTTCACTTCCTCAAAAAGTTTGCCTAAAAACAAAACCCAGCCAAGCTGATCTTTCCATACAGAAAGTTCCTATGTTGGTCCCTGACCTTTTTCCCTGGGATGAGGCTGCCTGGGGCTGTGGGTGAGGGCAGCCTCTGCCTGTGTGGGACACGGGGAGTGGGGCTGGAGCAGCCCAGGGCAGCGCTGGCTGCTGACTCGGTGTCTCTGTGCAGTCCCACAGGAGATGTCTGTGTTCCTGCGAGAGCACTTGAACTACTGGTACAGCCTGAAAGCCTATTATCTGGCCAAGACCATGGCAGATGTGCCCTTCCAGGTGAGCTTTGGGCTGGATTAGAATCGTGGAATCCATGTCCTGAGCTGGAAGGGACCCACGAGGATCATCCAATCCAAGTCCTGTCTCTGCCCAGGACCCCCCAACATTCATAGAATCATAGAACAACCAGGTTGGAAGAGACCCATTGGATCTTCTAGTCCAACCATTCCCATCAAACACTAACCCATGTCCCTCAGGACCTCATCTACCTGTGCCTTAAAGACCTGCAGGGAAGGGGAATCAACCACCTCCCTGGGCAGCCTATTCCAATGCCCAATGACCCTTTCCATGAAAAACTTCCTCCTAATCTCCAGCCTAAATCTCCCCTGGTGGAGCTTGAGGCCATTCCCTCTCGTCCTGTCCCTTGGGAGAAGAGCCCAGCTCCCTCCTCTCCACAACCTCCCTTCAGGTAGTTGTAAAGAGCAATGAGGTCTCCTCTCAGCCTCCTCTTCTCCAGGATAAACCCCCCCAGCTCTCTCAGCCACTCCTCATAGGGCCTGTTCTCCAGCCCCTTCACCAGCCTTGTCGCTCTTCTCTGGACTCTCTCCAGAGCCTCAACATCCTTCTTGTGCTGAGGGGCCCACAACTCAACACAGGATTCAAGGAGCGGCCAAACACCGTGGGGCTGGGGGCATTGGCCAAATGCTTCTGGAATATTGTTAGGCTTGAGCTGTGGCTGCTTCCCTGGGAACTGTTCCAGGGCTCCACCACCCTCTGGGGAAGAACCTTCTCCTCATGTCCAGCCTGACCCTCCCCTGGCACCTTCCTGCCATTCCCTCAGGTCCAGAGAGAAGAGCTCAGCGCCTGCTGCTCCTCCTCCCCATGTGAGGAAGCTGCAGAGCATGATGAGGTCTCCCCTCAGTCTCCTCCAGGCTGAACAGACCCGGTGCCCTCCCTGGCACAGCCACCTTCCCGGCTACCCCAGTGTCCCACGTTGCCCTTCAAGGGGTCCCCGAGCCCTCCGCGAGGGTCCGTGAGTCCAGCAGGGTGGTCTCTGTGCTCGTCCCTCTGCAGGTGATCTGCCCCATCGCCTACTGCAGCATCGTGTACTGGATGACGGGGCAGCCGCCCGAGGCCACACGCTTCCTCCTCTTCTCCGCTCTGGCCACTGCCACCGCCCTGGTGGCCCAGTCCCTCGGGCTCCTCATCGGAGCGGCTTCCACTTCCCTGCAGGTCAGTGCCGCTCCTGGCTTTGCCTAGCGTGTGGATACGGAGGAGGGAGCTGCGAGGGGTCCCAGGGCAAGGACGGGTGGAGGTGTGGGCGCTGTGGGAGCTGTGCTGGGGACAGTGACTCCCAGTGCTCTCTGCTGTCCAGGTGGCCACCTTTGTGGGACCGGTCACCGCCATCCCCGTCCTGCTCTTCTCGGGCTTCTTCGTCAGCTTCAAGACCATCCCCACCTACCTGCAGTGGAGCTCCTACGTCTCCTACGTCAGGTAGGACTCGGCCACGAGCTCCCGGCTCTGGAAGCCCATGGGGACGGGGATGGAATCGAGGTCCCTGGGGCAGGCGGTGACCCTGGCGGTGTCTCTGCGCTAGGTACGGCTTCGAGGGCGTCATTCTCACCATCTACGCCATGGAACGGGAGGACCTGGAGTGCCTCGAGGAGTTCTGCCCTTTCCAGAAACCCATCAAGATCCTGCAGGAGCTGGACGTGGAGGAGGCCAAGCTCTACCTGGACTTCCTCATCCTGGGCATCTTCTTCGTCATCCTGCGGCTCCTGGCTTACCTGGTCCTCAGGTACAAAGTCAAATCAGAGAGATAAAGGGGCCCCAGCGCCGTTCCTGGGCCTGGCCTGCTGCGAGAGACGATCTTCAGATGGACACGGTGCTCCTGGCAGGTCACGGACCGTGGCGGAGGCGGCGGGAGGTGCCAGCCAGGCCTGGCTCAGTCGAGAAGGGTTTTTCAGACATCTCGGAACTGTTTTAACCTTTGCCACACACGCTCTTCAGTGAGAAGGTTTTGTACAGCCACCCTCTCCTCCAGGACTGCTGAACCCCCGAGCTCGGGTCCCCCCTCCTCTCCCCTGGGACACGGGGACATCCTGCAGGTCACTGTCTGCTGAGAGGAGCCAGGGGCTGTGGGCAGGAGGGGCAGTGCCCTGGGGCTGGGGCTGCAGGAGAAGCCAAGAGAGCTTGGATCGGCAACCACAGCTTGTCCCGACCAACAGCACCAGTGTCAGCGCCAAGAACAGCCCAAAGATGCAATAGGTGGAGTTGCACCACGAGGCTTTAGTGTTTCCTGTAGCCACAGAAACTGCTGCATCCCCCCTTTTTTTTTTTTGTTCTCCACAAACCCCTCTCCTCCCCTTTTTCCCTTTTCTTTTTGTTTTTCATTACAAACCCCACTGCATGGATGGGAAAGGGACAGAAGGACCTGGGGGTCTGTCTCAGACTTCTGCTGAGATACTGTCCTCAGGGAGGGGATCATCAACCTGGGGGATGTGGCAGAGTCTGTGGGAACAGGGCAGTGTTCCCAGACCTCACCAGCCCCTGTTGTCTCCGGGGTCTGAACCAAGAGGATAAAACCAACCAACCAACATGGAAAGAAGTGACTACTGCCTTCGAGTGATGCACAGAACGAGGAGGATTTATATCCCCAGACCCAGCGCCAGGCGGATGAAAAGCAGGGCTGGGCTCCCTTGTGGCATCGCTGGAGCCTCTGCTGCAGGAGAAGAGCTGACCCCGAGCCCTTCGCTCGCTTCATCTTGCTCCTCGTGCACGGCAGGGAGGACGAGCCTCGATCAGCATGGGCTGAGGGGCTGGGGGTGTCAGACAAGGCCCTTCCAGCAGCCCCAGAGCCGGGAGGCAGGTGAGACACCAGAGCAGGTTCTTTGCATCAGGCAACCCTGACACTGAGAAGGACTTTGCGACTGGTATCACGAGAAGATCCCTTTTGGCAAGCGTCTCCGGTGGTTCCTCCGAGTCACCTCCCTCTCCACGCGGCATGTGCAGGGAGGGCATTTGTGGCCCCTCGTGGCTCTCTGAAGGGACAGAGCTGAGCCCAGAGCTGGTTGGGCATCTGCTCAGGCTGCCATGCTGGGAGCACAGCCCTATCCTTGCACGTCGGAACCTGCTGCCTTCGAGCGAGCAGGACACGGCCAGGGCAGCTCTGCCCCATCCTGGGCACCGGTTCAAGCGCCGGCTGAGAGATGCTGCTGCCGGCTCTCTGGGAGCAGCAGGGGATGGCAGGGCACAGGCCAGACTCCAGCCAAATCCTCGAGGCTGCTCTGTGCTTTGCCCGGTTGGCCTGCAGGCAGGTGCCAGGGCTGTGGCAGCGCTGGGCACACAGCAGAGTGGAGGTTCCCCTGCCTGGACAGCTTCGCTGTGAGGAGCTTGCCAGGGCTCTCCCGCACAGAGGGTCTGGAAGCAGGACGTGCCCTGGTGACCTTTCCGTGCTGAGCATCAGGGGTTTCCCCAGGGCTTCTTGTCTGACTTATTGCTCAACCTCACAAAATTCCCTGTGGCTCCTGGACCCTCCTTCGCTGCCAGCCCCGTGCTCTGCGATGGACGCTGCCAGCCTCCCGCACACAAACGCTGCCAACCAAAGCCACGGGGACACGGCCGAGTGGGGAATGGCCCCCGTGTCTGCTCTGTCACCAGGAGGATGGACGGACAGAGAGCCGGGAGGATGCAGGCTGGCACCTCCTCCTTCATCTTCACTGTCTAGGACCAGTGATCCACTTCTGTCCTGCTCGTGACTGTGGTGAGTTCAGCCTTGTCCAGCACAGGGCAGGCACTGCCGGCCTGAGGTTTTTCTCCTAGAAGGATCCCAAGTGTGCTTCGCACGGCTCCTGCCTCCTGCCCACCCGTGGTGGGTCTAGTGGTGGAGAGTGAGATCATGGGACCCTCATCCCCGTGGCCTCGGGTGCCTCGGACAAAGGCACTGGCACTCGAGCAGGAGAGTGGGGCAGTGGTGACTGAGTGATCTGGGCACCTTGTGCTACAGAGACCACAGGCAAAAGCACCTTCAGCGGTGCCCAAGGCATGAATGGAGCTGAGGAACCAAAACATCAGTATCGATTGCACCTTCTCTCGGCGAGGACAATCCCAAAGACGGTGGAAGGCACAGAGAAATGCAAAGGGACCGAGGGACGTGTTTGCACTGAGCCCAGCAGGCTGCGTGGCTGAGGCAAGCTCTGGGCATCTATTCCCCTCCACCCGAGGGGTTCTCCCTGCCCTGGCCTGGCACAGGGAGGGCTGCAGCTCCCCTGCTCTGGGGGAACGTGGGGGAGCAAGACTGGGCTGCTCCAGCCTGGTTGGGTAGTGGTCATCGCTCTGGGCTGTCTCCTTAGGGTAAGGAGGCACCGAGCTGGGCTGGGCAGGACCCCTTGGCAATAACGATGTCATTTCATGGTGTGGGGCCAGGGGTGCCCAGGCTGGCTCTCGCCTTGTCCTGAGTGTGCGGGGAGCATCCAGGCCTTGGGCAGGACCCCTTGGTGATAATGATGGTCGTTGAATGGTGTGGGGCTGGGGGTGTCCAGGCTGGGTCTCTCCTTGTCCTGAGTGTGTGGGGAACATCGAGGCGTTGGGCTGCAAGCAGCAGGGAGGTTGCACTTTATGGGAGCAGGGGAGCGCGTTCTGGTTGCTCCTGCCTGTGGGATCCCAGCAGGGCACAGTCTGGAGGAGCGTGATGGAGGAGAGCAGGCTTCTTCCCCCACACCTCCTCTCCCCTCCTGCCTTCCCTCGCTTTGCACTTTGAATTCCCCTTCCCTGGAGGTGTTTGAGGGATGAGTGGACGAGGTCTTGAGGGACATGGGTTAGTGTTTGATGGGAATGGTTGGACTGGATGATCCGATGGGTCTCTTCCAACCTGGTTGTTCTATGATTCTATGAGTGGACGAGGATGTGGTCCAGGCCTCGGCTGCGGCTCCCTGGGAGCACTGGCTGAACTTCAACTCATCTAAAACTGCTTCAGCCTGGCTCCCTCCAGCCCTAGCATGGGTGTATCAGGCTTGTTCTCTCAGGCAAGCAGGACCTTGCACCTCCAGGCACCTCCAGGCACATGAAGAGCGAGTGCAGTGTCACCTGGCAGGTGCTGGGGTTTGCTGGAGGGGCGGCTGGGCCAGCACAGGGAGGCCTTGGGGCTTCTCCTAGCGCTTCACCCCTCTCTCACATCAGGCAATAAACCCACAGTTCGTTCTCGCTTGCCATGGACGCTCTTTGTCCCTCTGCCACTGGACCTCCTGGGGCCACGAGCAGCCTGGGCTCTCTGTGTACATCCCCACCAGGCTGCTCCCTGTGCTGCCTCCAGCCTCCACCTTGTCCCCACACGTAGAAGAAGGTGTTCAGAGGGGGGTGTGTGTGACACAGGACAGGGGGGACCATGCGGAGAGGGGCAGGTGTCAAACCCCACGCTGCCTCGTGACCGGAGAGGAGCTGCTGGAATCCTGGGCCCGTTTGCCAAAATATGATGCAGGTAACGGTTCAAAGGCTGCGGGAAGCTGCTTGTGCGGCTGATGTGGTGCTGCACCCACACAGGTAACGGTTCAAAGGCTGTGGGAAGCTGCCTGTGTGGCTGATGTGGTGCTGCACCCACACAGGTAACGGTTCAAAGGCTGCGGGAAGCTGCTTGTGCGGCTGATGTGGTGCTGCCCGTGGGTGCCACTCGTGCACGGAGGCTGCGAAGGGGCCAGGGCACTGCTGCCCAGGGCTGCAGCCTGGCAGGACCCAGGCAGGGGGAGAGGGGAGCCCGGGGCTCTCGGGGCTGCTGGAAGAGCCCTGCTGGCTCCCTGGGCTGGGCCACACGCGCAGGTAAGTGCCCTGCAGGGACAGGGTGTCGGGGCCCCTGCTGTACCAGTGCCAGGAGGGCCCCGGGAGCTGCTGGGCAGGTGGAGGTGTTGTGGTGTATCGTGGTCTTTCTGAGATGCCAGCTGGACTTGTCGGATTTCACACATCAATAAAACTTATATTTATAGTGTACTGCCTGGATGCCCTCCCTCCCTCCCTCGCCCTGAGGGTTTGTGGGAAGGGGGAGACGCAGGCGCATCCCTGCCCAGGGCTCTGCGCTGGGTGCTGGGGGCAGCTGCACAGCCAAGAGCTACAGGGATGCTCTCGTCCAGGTGGGTTATGTGTAGGGTTTTGGGGTGTGAGTGCATCCTCTGGGGTCCCCAAGGAGTGAATCCTTAAATCCTGTGTTCAGTTGTGGGCCCCTCAGCACAAGAAGGATGTTGAGGCTCTGGAGTGAGTGCAGAGAAGAGCAACGAAGCTGGTGAAGGGGCTGGAGAACAGGTCTTATGAGGAGTGTCTGAGAGAACTGGGGGTGTTTATCCTGGAGAAGAGGAGGCTGAGAGGAGACCTCATTGCACTCTACAACTACCTGAGAGGAGGTTGTGGAGAGGAGGGAGCTGGGCTCTTCTCCCAAGGGACAGGGGACAGGACAAGAGGGAATGGCCTCCAGCTCCACCAGGGGAGACTTAGGCTGGAGATTAGGAGGAGGTTTTTCACACAGAGGGTCATTGGGCATTGGAATAGGCTGCCCAGGGAGGGGGTTGATTCACCTTCCCTGGAGGTGTTTAAGGGACGGGTGGACGAGGTGCTGAGGGACATGGTTTAGTGTTTGATAGGAATGGTTGGACTGGAAGATCCGCTGGGTCTCTTCCAACCTGGTTGTTCTATGATTCTGTGAATCCTCGGCCCCAGCAGCCCGGGGTGGGCTGATGGTTCCTGGGATGGCACCAGGGATGGAGCAGGGTGCGTGTGACCCCACAGACACCGCAGGCTCTGCTCAGCTGGATGTCTGGAGCAGCTGTGCAGGCAGTGAGAGGGTAGGTGGATCTGTGTGTGTGTGTGTTTGCGCATGTCTGTGTGCATTACACAGAAACCCTGGTGCTGCTGCTGTGCTGGCACAGCCTCCTCCAGCCTTCTTTCCCTGCCGGGTGCCTGTCGTCCCGCTCCCCACACTGTGTGAGGTGGTGGCAGCCGAGCACGAGGGGGTTTCTCTCCTGGCACTCATCCCTGCGGCTCCCGCTGGGGCTGCGGAGCCACGAGCCGTGGCAGAGCAAACCTGGTCCGGCAGCGCTGCTGGTAAGGGCCCAGCACCCTCTCCACGCTGCACTGGTCCCTGTGGTGGGGCCTCAGGTGCTTTTCCATGTGAGTTCTTTGCTGCGTCCCCGGAGCGTTGGCCGTGGCCAATGTCCCAGAGTGCTTGGCGGGCAGCGTGCGCAGGGCAGGCCGGGACGGGATGGCATTGCAGGAAGTCAGAGCTGCACAACAGCCGCCTCCGGAGAGGAGCTTCTTCCCCAAACACAGAGGGGAGGAGGTGGCTGAACACAACTGGGCTCCCTCTCCTCCGTGGGCTCCACGAGCACAGGGATGGGGGCTCAGCCCCTCCTGGCAAGGAGTCCTGCTGCAGGTAACCTTGGCTTTCGCTCTCGTCTTGCTCAGCGCCGGCCTCTCCGCTGCCCTGGCTGCCAGGATTCGGCAGCACCAGGGATTCAGCAGCACCAGGGACTCAGCTGCCGGGTCCCTCTGGATGGAAGCAGGGAGGGGGGAGGGATGGAGCGAGGGCCAGACGTGCCGAGGGGTCCCTGAAGGGGGATGGCAGCAGGCGGGCGGCACCGGGCGGCAGAAGGGAATGGGAATGGGAATGGGACGCGTGGAGGTTCTCTCACTGCAAGGGCCCAAAGGGCAGGACATTCAGGTTCAAGGTCATTTCCACTGCCCTCACCCCCCGTGCCTCAGTTTCCCCACCTGGAGGGCCTGCGAGCAGCCCAGGCTGTGGGGGGAGATGCGAGCAATCCCTCACCCTGGGGCAGACAAACGCAGAGATTCACAGGCTGCTGGGGTTTGCTAACCCCCTTCCCCCTGTGCCTCAGTTTCTCAGGATGGCAGGAGCCGTGAGCACGAGTTCTGTTCCTGAAGGATCATCCTGCTGAGCCCTGCCGGGAGCTTGAGTCAGCACCCGCACAGCCAGTTCTGCCGGATTGGACCTCACCTGGGGCAGGTGAGGCTGTGCTGCCCAGAGAGCAGAGCTGCTGATCCCATCCCGCTCTGCCCCACAGAGCCAGGCACACATCTCAGCTTAATTTCTCCTCTTTCAGCTGAAACCTGTTCCCCCTCATCCTCTCCACCTGCCCTCCCTGATCCACAGCCCCTCCCCAGCTTTCCTGGAGCCCTTTTCAGTGCTGGAAGCTGCTCTGAGGTCTCCCCAGAGCCTTCTCTTCTCCAGGCTGAACAACCCCAACCCTCTCAGCCTGTCCTTGTACGGGAGGTTCTCCAGCCCTCCGATCGCTTCTGTGGCCTCCTCTGGACTCGCTCCGACAGCTCCGTGTCCTGCATGTGCTGAGGGCTCCAGAACTGGCTGCAGGGCTCCAGGTGAGCAGAATCCATCCCTCGCCCTGCTGGGAGGCTGGCACAGCCCTGCTCCAGCCCCCCTGTCAGCTGCCACAAGGCTGCTCCCCACGGCTGGAGAGTCTGTGTGGTCTGACGTGGGCATCGGTGGTTCCTGATCCAGGCATCCCTGGGCTGGGGAGGGGGCAGGTACATCCTCAAGCTACAAAGCTGCACTGGGGCAGAGGAGCAGGCAGTGCAGCCCCCCAGCCTGCCCCCTGGGCTGTCCCCTCTCTTTCAGGCAGAGGATGTCACGGGCCGTGCGACACCAGAGCTGCCAGCGCTGGGGCAGGTGGACGCAGCTCTGTGGGTCCCTACCAGGGAGCAGGGGCACCCGCAGCATCTACCTGTGCGCTGCCCCCGTGCCAGGTGAGCCGGGCTCTGCGTCCGTGGGACACTGACCCTCAAGTGTTCAGGGTCCTGTTCCGGGTGGACATTCCTCCTCAGCTGCACAGGGGAGTCTGTGCCAGCTCTGCTGGGCTGGAAACGGCCATCCCTGACCTGTGTTCTGCTCCCTCCAGGCACCGCAGGCAGCTCCTTCCTCAGGAAGATCCTCTGCACCAGCAGCATCTCCCTTCCCAGGTCAGTGTCCACAGCAGAGAGATGCCTCCTGCTGCCACACAAGTGTCTGTCGCAGGCACAGGTGGCTGAGCTCAGCCTTGGGACCACTGGGGCTCTGCAGGCAGGGATGCTGCTTTGCCTCCACAGAATCATAGAATCACAGAACAACCAGGTTGGAAGAGACCCAGCGGATCTTCTAGTCCAACCATTCCTATCAAACACTAAACCAAGTCCCTCAAGACCTCATCCACCCGTCCCTTAAACACCTCCAGGGAAGGGGAATCAACCCCCTCCCTGGGCAGCCTATTCCAATGCCCAATGACCCTTTCCATGAAAAACTTCCTCCTAATCTCCAGCCTAAATCTCCCCTGGTGGAGCTTGAGGCCATTCCCTCTTGTCCTGTCCCCTGTCCCTTGGGAGAAGAGCCCAGCTCCCTCCTCTCCACAACCTCCTTTCAGGGAGTTGTAGAGAGCAATGAGGTCTCCCCTCAGCCTCCTCTTCTCCAGGATAAACCCCCCCAGCTCTCTCAGCTGCTCCTCATAGGGCCTGTTCTCCAGCCCCTTCACCAGCCTCGTTGCTCTTCTCTGGACTTTCCACCTAGAAACCAACCCAGCCCCAGGTCCCTGCCTGCTCTGAGCTCAGCTTCTCTGCCTCACTTGGGCTTCGCAGGGAATGCCCAGCGCGTGTGGGATGCTTGGTGCTGTCTCTCTGACCTGCCCTTGCCCCAGCCCTGAGCCCTCCCTTGGTGTTGGGGAAGTAAAGGGTGAGCTGGCTCACCTCACCGCTTCCCACGCTCTCCCTTGTGTCCTGTCTGCCCTGCCCTGAGCAGGGTTTGGAGCTGCTGCCCCTGCCCTGCTCGTGACGCTCTCCCTCCTCTGGCAGGGGCTGCGTCCACTACCAGGGAGGGTCCCAGGATGGTTCTGCCCAGCCCAGCTCCTCTCGCCACGGGCCGTCCCGGCTGAGGAACGTGGCTCCTTCAGGTGAGGAGAGGACGGAGGGTCCCACACGGTGGGTTGGGGGAAGCTGCTGTCCTGGGCAGCACGAGGGCCGAGACCTCATTGCTCTCTGCAACTGCCTGAAAGTTGGTTGTGGTGAGACGGGTGCTGCTCCTCCTCTCAAGGAACAAGTGATAGAAGGAGAGGAAATGGTCTCAGTTTGCGCTGGGGGAGGTCCAGCTTGAATATTAGAAAAAACGTCTTTACTGAAAGAGTGGTGAAGCACTGGGCAAGGCTGCCCAGGGCTCTGGTGTTGTCTCCATCTCTGGAGGTGTTCAAAAAACATATAGACACAGCACTTTGGGACATGGTTTGGTCGGCAGGGCAGGGCTGGGCTGACGGCTGGACTAGGTGAGCTTTTCCAGCTTTAATAATTCTGTGTGAAAGGCTTAGCAAGAAATGGGTTCTCATGGTAGTGGCTCAGGGCAGGCAACTTCCCCAGTCCCCTGCTAGGGAGATGCGCTTGTCTTTCCCTCTTCCCAGATGCCATCAAGAAGCACCAGAAGAGCCTTTCTGCGTGGTTCAGCCACCAGCCCAACGAAGAGAGGCAGTTCGGCCCTTCCTTCTCCCTGGACGCGGTCCACGTGGACCCAGTGATCCGGGAGAGCTCCCTGGAGGAGATCCTGAAGCCCTCCCCCGATTTAACAATCCACAACCAGCTCCAGCAGCCCCTCAGCCAGGTTATCGGCCTCCAGAACCTCTTTGACGTGGACGCCTGTGGGCGGCAGGTGAAGAACGTGGTGCTGTACGGCACCGTGGGCACCGGGAAGAGCACCCTCATCAAGAAGATGGTGGTGGACTGGTGCCACGGTCGCCTGCCCCGCTTCGAGCTCGTCATCCCCTTCTCCTGCGAGGACCTGTCCCAGAGCCAGGCCCCCATCTCCCTGCGGCGCCTCATAACCAAGAAGTACCAGCACCTCCGGGATGTGGTGCCCGTGCTGGACGCTTCCAACCTCAAGGTGCTTTTCATCCTCAACGGGCTGGAGCGCCTCAACCTGGACTTCAGGCTGGCTGGCACGGAGCTGTGCTGTGACCCCAACGAGCCGGTGCCTCCCTCTGCCATCGTGGTCAATCTGCTGCGGAAATATCTCCTGCCAGAGGTCAGTGTCTCCCTCCGGCTCCCTCTGGGACCTTGTGTGGCCGTCGGGCTAAGTGCTTGTAGTCCAGCTTGCCTGGGAGCAAACAAGCTGGTTGGACTAGATGATCCGATGGGTCCCTTCCAACCTGGTTGTTTTATGATTCTATGATTCTAAGCAGCCTCTGTTCCTGGGGGGGTTAACCAAGGTGTCCTCGTGTCTCTGTTATTGGTTTGACTCTGTGGAATCTTTGGAGAGGCCTGGTGAGGTCTGAGGCACCTGGGAAGGTCCCAGGTTGCTGGGCTGTGGTCTCCCAGACTTGGTAGGTGCCTGGTAGGGGATGGGAAAAGCTCTTCTATCTCCTCTGCCTGGGTCAGGATTGAACCAGCTCTCTTCGGGCAGCAGCTTCTTGAACCCCAGCCCCAGGGACAATGTCCACCTTGTGCACCTCTGTGTGAGTGACGTGCGTGCGACCCTCAGCACAAGAAGGATGTTGAGGCTCTGGAGCAAGTCCAGAGAAGAGTGACGAAGCTAGTAAAGGGGCTGGAGAACAGGCCCTATGAGGAGCAGCTGAGAGAGCTGGGGGTGTTTATCCTGGAGAAGAGGAGGCTGAGAGGAGACCTCATTACTCTCTACAACTACCTGAAGGGAGGTTGTGGAGAGGAGAGAGCTGGGCTCTTCTCCCAAGGGACAGGGGACAGGACAAGAGGGAATGGCCTCAAGCTCCTCCACGGGAGATTTAGGCTGGAGATTAGGAGGAGGTTTTTCACAGAAAGGGTCATTGGGCATTGGACTAGGCTGCCCAGGGAGGTGGTTGATTCCCCTTCCCTGGAGGTGTTTAAGGGACGGGTGGATGAGGTATTGAGGGACTTGGTTTAGTGTTAGATAGGAATGGTTGGACTGGAAGATCCGCTGGGTCTCTTCCAACCTGGCTGTTCTATGGTTCTATGGACTCTGCTGAGCTCAGGCAGCACCTCCAAACTCACCCAGCCCTCTTCTTTCAGGCCAGCATCATCGTCACCACGCGCCCCTCCGCCGTGCGTCGCATCCCCGGCAAGTACGTGGGCCGCTACGCCGAGATCTGCGGCTTCTCCGACACCAACCTGCAGAAGCTGTACTTCCAGCTGCGCCTCAGCCAGCCGGGCTGCGCCGGGGAGGGCAGAGCGGGGAGCAGCTCCGGTGAGCAGGAGAACTTGGTGGAGATGCTGTCGAGGAACCTGGAGCGTCACAACCAAATCGCCGCCGCCTGCTTCTTGCCCTCGTACTGCTGGCTGGTGTGCACCACGCTGCACTTCCTCTACTTCACCAGGACGGTTCCCCCCAGCCAGACCCTGACCGGCATCTACACCAGCTTCCTCAGGCTCAACTTCAGCGGAGAGGTCCTGGACAGCACGGACCCCACCAACATCTCCATGATGAAGTATGTGGCCAAGACAGTGGGCAAGCTGGCCTACGAGGGGGTGATGTCCCGCAAGACCTGCTTCTCGGAGGAGGACCTGCAGCGGTGCTTTGAGGTGGAGATGAAGACCGAAAGCGAGCTCAACCTCCTGGAGGTTTTCCGCAGCGACGTCTTCCGCTTCTTCCTCACTCCGTGTGTGCAGCCGGGCAAGGAGCACACCTTCGTCTTCACCATCCCGGCCATGCAGGAGTACCTGGCGGCCCTCTACGTGGTGCTGGGCGAGAAGAAGACCCTGGCGCAGAGAGTGGGGAAGGAGCTGTCGGAGGTCATCGGGAAGGTGAGCGAAGAGGTCTCCGTCGTTCTGAGCATCATCTCCAAGGTGCTGCCCTTGCGCTTCCTGCCGGTGCTCTTCAACCTGCTCAAGATCTTCCCTCGCTACTTCTCCCGGCTGAGCGGGAAGGAGCGCGACGCCATCGCCCACACCATGGCCGAGGAGCTCTTCAAGGAGGAGGACTACTACAACGACGACGTCTTGGATCAGATTAACTCCAGCATCCTAGGCGTGGAGGGCCCCATGCGCCACCCCGACGAGGCGGCTGACGATGAGGTCTTCGAGCTCTTCCCCATCTTCATGGGCGGGTTGCTGTCCCGCAGGAACAGAGCCATCCTGCAGCAGCTGGGCTGCTCCATCAAGAACCTGGCGGCCTTCGAGATTGCCAAAGCCATGAAGAAGACGGTCATCAGGAACAGCCGCAAGGGGCTGCCCCCGTCCGAGCTGATGGATTATCTCTTCTTCCTGCACGAGTTCCAGAACGAGCGCTTCACGGTGGAGGCCGTCCGCTCCCTCCGCACCGTCAACCTCTCCTCCGTCAAGATGACTCCTCTCAAGTGCTCCGTCCTGGCGTCTGTCATGGGCACCACGTGCCACGAGGTGGAGGAGCTCAACCTGACCTCCTGCAACCTCGACGCAAGCAGTTTGAGGACCCTCTTCCCCGTCCTGCTGCGATGCAAAGCTCTCCAGTGAGTACCACCTTCTTGGTCGACAGCGACTGACCATGAGGCAGCAGTGTGCCCAGGTGGCCAAGAAGGCCAAGGGCATCCTGGCTTGGATCAGAAATGGTGTGACCAGCAGGGCCAGGGAGGTGATTCTCCCTCTGGACTCAGCACTGGTGAGGCTGCTCCTTGAATCCTGTGTTCAGTTGTGGGCCCCTCAGCACAAGAAGGATGTTGAGGCTCTGGAGAGAGTCCAGAGAAGAGCAACGAAGCTGGGGAAGGGGCTGGAGAACAGGCCCTATGAGGAGCGGCTGAGAGAGCTGGGGGTGTTTATCCTGGAGAAGAGGAGGCTGAGAGGAGACCTCATTACTCTCTACAAGTACCTGAAAGGAGGTTGTAGAGAGGAGGGAGCTGGGCTCTTCTGCCAAGGGACAGGGGACAGGACAAGAGGGAATGGCCTCAAGCTCCACCAGGGGAGATTTAGGCTGGAGATTAGGAGGAGGTTTTTCACACAAAGGGTCATTGGGCATTGGAATAGGCTGCCCAGGGAGGTGGTTGATTCCCCTTCCCTGGAGGTGTTTAAGGGACGGGTGGATGAGGTGCTGAGGGACATGGGTTAGTGTTTGATAGGAATGGTTGGACTGGAAGATCCGCTGGGTCTCTTCCAACCTGGTCGTTCTATGATTCTGCCCCTGGTCAGGGCTCTAAAACTGGGCTCCCCGTCCCCTGCACCCATCACAGGGCCATACGAGGAGCCTGAGCACAGGGTTTGCCTTTGTTTCTCCTCAGCGTAGACCTAAAGGACTACAGCTTCCAAGATGCCAGGCTCCTTGAGCAGCCTCGCTGGCTGCTGCCTGCTGGGATTTGCAGTTCCAACACACCCTCCTGCAGGCTCTTTGGCAGCTCTCCCGCAGCTGGTAGCGCAGGTTCCCCTGCAAGACCTGCTCCCTCCCATTCCTTGGCCTCCCGGAGCCACCAGTGTCCCCGCGTAGGAGCTGGTTCTGCTGGCTCCGTGCAGGAGCCGCACAGCCCGAGGTGGGAGTCTGGGCTGCAGAAAGGGACGCGCCTGTTCCAGTCCATTTGTGGAACTGCACTCTTGCTGCCGCCCAGGGGGTGGCGAGCCCTGCTCAGCAGAGATGGATGCGCTGGTGCCGCAGGGCTGTGCAGCCATCCCTCCCTCCAGAGGCTCAGCAGAGCTCGCTGGGGCCCTGATCCCTCCTCAGACCCTCACCCACCTCCTGCAGCCCCTTCCCCTCCCTTGCTGGTGCCACCCACCCTCTGGGCTGGTTCCGGTGACCCCCCTCTTGGAGAGGAGCCCGGGTAGGGTGGTGACGGGGGTGCCCGGGGAAAACGGAGAGAGCAGGCCTGCCAGCCCCACAGGGAACGATGGTTTGGGTTCTGCCACCTCCGTGTCTCGCTCTGCCTCAGCCTGCAGCTCAACAGCCTGGGCTCCGACGCCTGCAAGGAAATCCGTGACCTGCTCCTGCATGACAAGTGTGCCGTGAGCAACCTGCGGTGAGTACTGCCTCTGTCCTCATGCAAAGCACTCGGGGCACAACAACCCTGAGCAGAGCTACAGACTGGGAGAAGCCTGGCTGGAAAACTGCCAGGAGGAGAGGGACCTGGGGGGTTGGTCGACAGCTACTGACCATGAGCCAGCAGTGTGCCCAGGGGGCCAAGAAGGCCAAGGGCATCCTGGCTTGGAGCAGAAATGGTGTGACCAGCAGGGCCAGGGAGGTTATTCTCCCTCTGGACTCAGCACTGGTGAGGCCGCTCCTTGAGTCCTGTGTCCAGTTGTGGGCCCCTCAGCACAAGGAGGATGTTGAGGCTCTGGAGAGAGTCCAGAGAAGAGCCACGAGGCTGGTGAAGGGGCTGGAGAACAGAACCTATGAGGAGCAGCTGAGAGAGCTGGGGGTGTTTATCCTGGAGAAGAGGAGGCTGAGAGGAGACCTCATTACTCTCTACAACTCCCTGAAAGGAGGTTGTAGAGAGGAGGGAGCTGGGCTCTTCTCCCAAGGGACAGGGGACAGGACAAGAGGGAATGGCCTCAAGCTCCACCAGGGGAGATTTAGGCTGGAGATTAGGAGGAAGTTTTTCATGGAAAGGGTCATTGGGCATTGGAATAGGCTGCCCAGGGAGGTGGTTGATTCCCCTTCCCTGGAGGTGTTTAAGGGACGGGTGGACGAGGTCTTGAGGGACATGGTTTAGTGTTTGATAGGAATGGTTGGACTAGAAGATCCGATGGGTCTCTTCCAACCTGGTTGTTCTATGACCCTAAAGCCACCTCCGCTGCCCCCCACGTCCCCTCCCCAGTGCTGGCATCGCCCTGAGCTCCTGTCTCCACAGGCTGGCCAATAACCCTGTGGGCGAGCAGGGGGCGCAGTTCCTGGCCGAGGGGCTGGCAGGCAACCGCTCGCTGACCTACTTGTCCCTGCTGCACACCGCGCTGGGCGACCCAGGAGCAGAAGTCATTGCGCAGCAGTTGGCCAAGAACCAGCACCTCCAGGAGCTCAACCTGGGCTACAACTCACTGACGGACGCGGCCGCCCTGCGCGTGGTGGAGGTGGCCAAGACCCACGCGACGCTGGACAAAGTGCAGTGAGTTCTCGCTCTCGCAGGAGATGCCTCCTACCCCCTTTCCCTCCCTGCGGCAGCAAGTCTTGAGGGACTTGGTTTAGTGTTAGCTAGGAATGGTGGGACTAGAAGATCCGATGGGTCCCTTCCAACCTGGTTGTTCTATGATTCTATGATTCTAAGTGGAGAGTCTCCCCTACCTCTGTGTCCTGCCCGGAGCCCTCACAGCGTCTCCCGTTGGTTTTCTCTCCACCCACAGCCTGTACTTCAACGACATCAGCGAGGACGGCAAGCGGGCGCTTCACAGCCTGCGCATGGACCGCGACGGCGTCAGGGCTCTGGTCTTCCTCACCGCGGGCACCGACGTCTCCGACTACTGGTCCAACATCCTGAACGTGGTGCAGAGGAACCTGCCCTTCTGGGACCGCGAGCGGGTCCAGCAGCACCTCGCCCTCCTCCTGCAGGACCTGGAGAGCAGCAGGAGGCAGACTCCCAACCCCTGGAGGAAAGCGAAGTTCCTGCGAGTCGAGAGCGAAGTCAAGAAGATGCTGGGGAAGCTGCAGCATGGGAGCCTCTAACGTGTCCAGGGAGGAGGTGGAAACAGCAGAGCGTGCCCCTTGCACCCCTTTCCACGCGGAGATGCCCAGTGTCTGGGTGCTGCCGAGGCTGTTGAAGGTGCTGGGTACGTGGGCCTCAACCCTCGTCTGCGGCCAAAGCCCAAGTGAGGGAAAACTGTAGAGCGAACAGGCCAGGAGCACATGGGACTTGTCCTTCTGGGCGTGCAGAGCCCCAGCCACGAGCTGCAGAAGCGGCAGAGAGGCAGGACTCGGGCTTGCTTGTGAAACCTTGGGTAGCATTAAAGCTCACGGCTTCGTTCCCAGTGAAACACACCCGTGCTGAGACCTGATCTCCTCTCCGCTGGGTCCTTCCCACGGGAGGAACGCGGAGGTGCTCTTGCAGCCGTCCCTCCAGCCCTTTCCCGCTCACAGGGCTGGGATGGGGCACCCACTTCAGGAGGTCCTTCCCATCCTGTGCTGCCCTTGGGGGGCATCTGGAAGCTGGGACACCAGGATCTGTTCCCGAATTTGGGTTCTCGGGCGCTGATTCCCTCTCCGAGCTCTGCTGGGAAAGGGCTGGGAGGGCAGGGGAGACTTGGGGCTGTTTAATCATTAAACTGGAGCGTCTTGGGAGAGGCGGGACTCTGGCTTCCCTGCCACTTCACCCTGTACCTTGCTCCCTCTCCCGTTCCCTGCAACCATGAAGCAAACGAAAGGTAGGTGCTGGGACAGTGGGGCTTCATCCTCTGGAGACCCTTCCCACAGGCACCTCTCCAGGTCCTGATTCTACACGGAGCCAGGCAGTGCCAGAGCCGTGGGATGGAGCTGGAGGCATCAGGACGATGCACACGGACATCGTGGAAGCCTTGGCAGGAATCTCTTCTCCTTGGGTTTGGGAATTGTGCTGGAGGAGGTGGGAGGTGTTTTATGGGGAGGATGAGCAGGGGAAAGTCTCGGTCTCCATCTCCTCCTCCAGCTGGCTCTTTGGGGCCTTGGTGACCCTTCTCATCCCTCGCTCACAGCCCAGTGATCTCCCAGGACTAAGTTCCACTTGGCTGGGTGGGTAGTGAGGGCTGGTGGACCCAAGCAGCAGCTGCCTCGCTGCTTCCAAATGCAAGAGGACACTGGTGGTGGGGCCAGGGGCTGAGCTGGAGGGGCTGCGAGGACCCAGCAAACCCACCAACTTGGCATGGCACGTTCAGCCTGGACCAGCCTGGAGTGTGGGGTCTGCTCCTGGCCCTGCCACTGCCTGCGCTGACCTCTCCTCTCCCTCTGCAGGGCTTGAGGGTGACAAGAAGTCCATCATGTAAGTCCTGAGGTCCCCCGGCCAGGGCCTTCCTGGGGCTCATGGTCCCACAACTGGGCCGTACTGGGGCGCATCCTCAGCTGAGGTGGTGTGGGTCACAGCTGCCAATCTCAGCTGCCTCCCCCTGGAAGCTCTTCCCTGGGTTTGTAGCTCAGGAGAGACGTGAGGGACAGTCATAGAACAATAGAAAGGTTTGGGTTGGGAGGAACCTCACAGCCCATCCAGTCCCAACCCTGTCATGGGCAGGGACACCTCCCACTGGATCAGGCTGCTCCAGGCCCGTCCAGCCTGGGAGATCCCCCCTTGGCTTTCCCAAAGGAAAAGGAGGCACTGGAGCTGTGGCCCCCACTGTCCCTCCTGGGAGGAACTGGGCTAGGAAGGGGAAGCCCTGCTGCACCACTGAGGTGGCCTCTCCTGCCCTTTATCATTGCAGAAAATTTGAATTTAACCCCAAAGATGGGATTGACAACCCTGCCTTGTCGCTGGCTGAGGACACGGGTAACTACCCTCGTCTCCCCGGGGCCACCCGGGGTTCTGGCAGCACGGGGGGCTCAGGCTCCTTTGCGGGGCCCTGTGGGGAGGAGAATGTGTAAAGCGGCAGGGATGGAGAGCTGCCAGCCCAGGATGGGTACAGAACCCACATCAGGGCCCTCCTCACACAGATGCCAAGGGCACGGAGGAGCCTCGCTTCTACCTCCTCAGCAAGGGCAGCACCGAGACCTTCGGCTTCAGCCTCCACGAGGAGCTGGGCTGCGGGGGCCACATCGTCCGGCAGGTCGAGCTGGGGGGGGTGGCCCAGCGCAGGGGGCTGCAGGACGGCGACCGCCTGCTCCAGGTCAACGGCCGCTTCGTGGACCACATGGAGCACCGCAGGGTAAGCCGGGAGAACCCTGGGGCTGCGGGAGCACCCGGGGCCTCCCCTGGGGCTCAGAGGATGCGGGAACCATTGCTCCCCGGGGTCCAGAGCCCATAGGCTGTGGTTGGGAGAGGTGCCCTGCCTGGTGTTCACAGCCTGGGCCCTTCCAGGTGGTGCAGAAGATCAAGGCCAGCGGGAACCAGGTCCTGCTGGCGGTGCTGGACGGCGACTCCTACGAAGCAGCCAAAGCCTTGGGCAGGGACCTGTCCCAGATGCTGCCTGCTGACATCCGCCCGCGCCTCTGCCACATCACACGGGACAAAAGCGGATTTGGCTTCAGCGTGTCGAGTCCGGAAGGTAAAGCATGTGGAAGGGACACTGGCTCTGTGAACCTCCCACGTGCAGTGCCCCACTCACCCCACACTGCCTCCTCTCATAGAATCACAGAACAACCAGGTTGGAAGGGACCCAGCGGATCTTCCAGTCCAACCATTCCTATCTAACACTAAACCAAGTCCCTCAAGACCTCATCCACCCGTCCCTTAAACACCTCCAGGGAAGGTGACTCAACCACCTCCCTGGGCAGCCTATTCCAATGCCCAATGACCCTTTCCGTGAAAAAATTCTTCCTAATCTCTAGCCTAAATCTCCCCTGGTGGAGCTTGAGGCCATTCCCTCTTGTCCTGTCTCCTGTCCCTTGGGAGAAGAGCCCAGCTCCCTCCTCCACAACCTCCTCTCAGGTAGTTGTAGAGAGTAATGAGGTCTCCTCTCAGCCTCCTCTTCTCCAGGATAAACCCCCCCAGCTCTCTCAGCCGCTTCTCATAGGGCCTGTTCTCCAGCCCCTTCACCAGCCTTGTCGCTCTTCTCTGGACTCGCTCCAGAGCCTCAACATCCTTCTTGTGCTGAGGGGCCCACAACTGGACACAGTATTCAAGGAGTGGCCTCACCAGTGCTGAGTACAGCACTCTCAAAGATCTCAGAGGTTTTCTCCACTCTGGTGATTCTATTCTGTGGTTCTCCTCCCTGCAGGCACGAAGGGCACCTTCCAGCTGTCGGTGCGGCAGGACGGGCCAGCCGAGAAGGCAGGGGTACCGCAGGGCTCCTGGCTCCTGGAGCTGAACGGGGCCAGCGTGAGGAGCTCCTCGTACACGCAGCTCACACGCAAGGTGAGTGTTCCTGGAGAGGGTGGTGGGGAACCAGGACTGGACTCATCCTCAGCGTCCTGTGCTTCCCGTCCAGCTGAAGCAGAGTGGCAACACCGTGACGCTGCTGGTGGCATCGAGCGCCGTGGAGGAGTTCTACCGCCTGCAGGGTCTGCAGGTCACGGCCGTGGCGGCAGACACCTCCTGGCTCCCCTTCAAGGCCCGGGAGCTGCACATGGTGAAGGGTCCAGAGGGCTACGGGTTTCTGCTCAAGGAGGATGACTGCAGGTCTGGGGACACAGGTGAGGGGACACTCTGTACCTGAGCAAAGCTCGACTGAGGGTTGGGAAGAGCTGCAAGCCCTGTGCCCACAGCAGGACCCTCTCCCCACTGCATTTGGGGGTCAGCGGTGCCGGTTCCCCTGGCTGAACAGTTCCATGAGCATCTCCCCTCCCTGCCCTGCTCGCCAGGTCAGTTCCTGTGGGATGTGGACGTGGGGCTGCCGGCCAACCAGGCAGGGATGAAGGAAGGGGATCGTCTCCTGGCTGTGAACGGTGAGAGCATCGAGGGGCTGGACCACCAGCAGACAGTGCTCCGGATCCGGGCCAATAACGACCAGGTGACCATGCTGGTCATCGATCCCGCTGGAGATGAGTTCTACCACTCGGTAGGTTTTGAGGACCCAGAGTGGTCCTGCCCTGGCTGGGGGTGCTGTCAGGTTGAGTGATGGCTTAAAATTGGAGAGAGGGGAAGATTTAGATTAGACTGTAGGAAGAAATTCTTCACGATGAGGGTGGGGAGGCCCTGGCCCAGGTTGTCCAAGGAAGTTCTGGTTGGCCCATCCCTGGAGGGGTTCAAGGCCAGGCTGGATGGGGCTTGGAGCCCCTGATCCAGTGGGAGATGTCCCTGCCCATGGCAGGGGTGGCACTGGATGGGCTTTGGGGTCCCTTCCAACCCATTCTATGATTCTACATCTTGCCCCTAGACCTGCACAGTGAGGTTGTCCCCAGAGGTCCTGGCTTGCCGTGGAGCAGCAGGAACTGCACCATAATCCTTCTTCTGCTCTTGCAGATCGGGCTGTCCCCTCTGCTGTCTGCTGAGGACAGTGACCCTGCCTCAGGCTCCTCCACACCCTCCCTGCCCTCTCCCGGCGGCTCCCCTGGCCTCTGTCACATTGAGGTGGGATCCAAGGGACTTGGCTCGTGGCTGGTGTCTGCTGCCAACAGCATTGGCTTCACAGAGGTAAGACCTGTTGCCAGGCTCTCTCAGCAGTGCAGCTCCCAGCCTGCTGCTGCTCCAGGTCCTGGATCCCTCAGGCTGGCAGGAGGCGGCTGTGTGGTCCCCTGGCCAGAATCACCTCTCCAGCCTGCCTGTGGTTGAGTGGGGGGGTGGGTGGGTGCTGCCCTCAACAACCGTGTCCTTGCAGAACTCGCATCAAGAGGAGCAGACAAAGCTGCATGAGGCGTTTTAGCAGCCCAGGAGCAGCCTGGTTCCAGCCACGCTCCCTCACACAGCACTTTGACCCCATCCACGGCCCCCGCCCGGCTTCCCGCAGAGCACAGCACGGCTCAGTGTGGCCACAGCACACGCAGCTGCTGCGTCTCCATTCCTGCCATGGGCTCACAGCATCACACCTCCTAGAGACTCATCTCCACTGAGCAAGGCTCTTCCCAAACTTCGGTGGTGGCTTCTTGTAGCCTGGAGACAGAGCTGTGCCTTCGCCCACCCAGCACTGCAGCTCTCGCCCAGCTCTGGGAACTGTCAGGAGAGCCCAAGCACTGACCTCTACACTGTGACCAGGAGAGCCCAGAGCGAGCCACAGCTCACAGCCAGTGGGCAAAAGGGGAAGAGAGCAACGGAGGTCAGCAGGACACTGGTGGGACCTGCACTTCTCTGCTGGCTGCAGGTTGCTCCTGCAAGGACACCTCACCTGTGCTCCTTCTCCCTGTGGGCAGCGAGTGTCCCCCCCATCACAGCACTGTGTCACCCCTTTGGGGTGTGATTAAAGGACAAATGCACTCAGCTCCCTGGTCTCATTTCCTTCCATGTTTTGACCCTCCTGGTCCGTGTGTGCTCCTGCCTCGGGGCCCTGTTGGATCTGGGCGGTAGGTAACGGGGAGAGCAGCTCCAGAGGGCTTTTCCTCCCTGTGCCTTTGCGGAGGGTGATGCCTCAAGGGCACCAGCAGCAGCTGGGAGCCTTCCAGCTGCCCCACAGCCATAGTGGCTGGTCCCGTCTCCATCCCTGTGAAGGAGATGTCGGTTCAGGTTGCTTTTCTCCTGCTCGGTGTCTGCTGCAGCCCCAGCAGCACAGGGGCGCAGAGCCAGGGCAGCAGGCCATGGCCTCACCTCGAGATGCAGGGATGCTGCTGTGCGTGCAGGGCTGGGACAGCACCGGGGTGGGCAGGGGGGAGCCCTGGAGAGAAAGAGGGAGCCCAGCAGGGAAAGTTTTACCTCTGTTGAGCGTGGGAGAGTGAAAATGAGCACAGAATTTTGCATGTGGCGAAGACCGCAAACCTCTGGCTGAGGTTTTACCTCTGCTGCTATCAGCCCCCCCGTTTGAGCGCTAACGGAAACAGCGAGGAAATGGCTTGTGCAGGCAGGGAAGTCTCTGTCACCTCAAGGGTGCCATGCTCAGGGCCTGTGCACCCTGGCAGCACCTGGGGGAGCAGAGCCACCGACCGCAGGGTGGGTCAGGGACGAGCAGTCAGAGCCAAAGCGAGAGCTGGGCTGAGCTTGGCACCAGGATGTGAGGTCTCTGCGTCTGTCCCATTGTCCCCTCCCACCTCTGCCCCCACTTCTACCAATGTCTTGCTTGTCTTCCCATGCCTTCTCTAGCTTCCACAGCCTCTGCCTGAGCTCTTCATTGTCAGCTTCTGCCTGCCAGGTCCTGTCCCTCCAGGGAAGCGCAAGCCAGAGACATGCAGGACACCCTGACAGGTACCGCACACCTGACCTGAGCACAGGCAAAGGGCACCATCCAGACCATACTGGATGAAATTCCCTGTCCAGTACCTCCTTGGTCCCAGTAGTGACTTCTCCCTAGCCTTTCTCTGCTCCTAAAGCCAGGGGGATGTGGGCAAACCAAAGTGACTCTCATAGCGAGGAGTCTCCCCTTTGTTCCAGCACAGAGCTGTGCAGGGAAGCATTTCCAGGGAGGTGCCTTACTGCAGCATCCCTACCACCTCCCACCTGCTCTCATCGTTGTTCCTTTCCTCCTCTGCCATCTCTGTAGCTCTGGTGCCCTCTAAGCAGCTTCTGTGCTGCCCTCTGGGGACTCCTGGGGCTGGAACTCCCAAGGAGGGCGTGTGCCACCCTGTGCACAACTTGCAGCTGGGAAGGGCTTGTCCCTAGGAATTACGGGCAGGGTAGGGGCATCCCTTGCTTGCTCCAGCCCCTGGCTCCCCTCAGGCTCACCCAGATGCTCTTTCAGCATGACAGCCTCCAGTGCCGCTTTCCCGAGCTTCTCTCCAGCTTGGCTTTCCGCAGCCAGAGGGAAGAAGGAAAGGACAGAGGCAAGAGAAGTTCCCCAAAGGAGCTTTTGGCTCAGGGACATCAAGGTCTGTCCAATGGCCCAGGGCAAGCCTGCCTTGGGGTGTTTTTCCCAGGAAGATCTGGCTGGGATACAGCTGCAGCTCAGCCACCGGCACCAGCGCAGGGTTTGTGCAGACACCTGTCAGACAGAGTCAAGGTGCAGCCGGTTTTACTCGAAGCAGCTGCCCCGCAGAGACAAACGCTCACTTGGGACCAAGGGCTGGGATTGTGCAGTGACAATGGGACAGGAGCCATGGCACAGAAAGGCTTGGGAACCCTTTCCAAACCCCCACCCCAGGTGCTCTTCCAGCCTGGTGCTTGCTTGTGCTTTCAGGGGCAGGTAGAAGGGACTGGGGCCTAGCAGAGTTGCTCTCTTTGTACTCCCCTTGGATCCTGCTGGGCTGGAGGGTGTGGTGGGGTGCAGGGTGCTTCAGGCAGAGCCTGGACCCCCTTGCCTCCTGCGTCTTATCAAGGGTAAGCGCATTGCTGCCCTGGTGCAGGGTGAGCAGGATTGGGGGAGAAGCGAGAGCTGCAGCCAGGCTGACCCAAGGGGCCCCAGCGCAATCCTTCATCCCAGTGCTCCCAGCTCCTGCTTCAGACTTGCCCTTGCTGGGCTCAGGAATCAGCAGGGGAGGGACAGGAGGAGCCAGAGGTGTGCAGGCACCTGGATGGACTCTGTGCTGGGATCTGCCAAGCTTGAGGGAAGTGATTTCAAACCAACCAGCATGATGTTAACCTTCCTTCAAAACCAGGATGGCAGGAGGAAGGTCAGAGAAAGCAAGCAACAGGGAATTGAACTGTCAACCTGTGTTTGTGGCATTTACCCTAGAAGGGAAAAACTTAGGAACTGGGTGTGCTTAGGGACATGGGTTAGAGATTGGTGGGAATGGTTGGACTTGATGATCTGGTGGGTCTCTTCCAACCTGGTGATTCTATGATTCTATGATGTGTCTTTCCGGAGCAGCAGGGGTGCCACAGGGGCTCCAGCAGGGCCCGAGGGACAGAAGCAACTGGAAGCCCTGCAGAGGGATTGGGATCCTTCCCGCAAGGAGGAGAGTCCCAGTGGAAAGCAACCTTTGCTTGAAGCCTCACATGTAAATACAGCCACGACGTGGAGTGAATCATCCCCAGAGAAGCAGATATTTAGGAATGCAATTACTCAAGTGTGTTCCCTGATCTCTTTGAATTGGAGCCATGGTGATTTTTACGTTTGGCTCCGCAGAGCTGGTGTAACCCTCCCCATCCCTCTCCCCAGGTACTTGTGGTATCCCCAGGCTGGCCAGGGCACCCTCGGGTGGTCAGTCCGGCTTGATTATTAGCCAGAATCCATTAGCATCTAATGGGGAAAGCCTCAGAAACACGGCCTCAATAAATGTTGACATATTTGAGGTCAATATAATCCTTAGAAAAATTTGCACAGGTAATTAAAGCCAGACAAGGAGTGGCCTGTCCCAGAAATATTTACCAAGCTTTACCAAAGGCAATAAAATCAAGACTGAGTTTTATAAGCCAGCTATGCCAGGCTCCCTCACTACATCTAGTGCTGCTTCCAGCGCTCCTGCTCACCGTGTGTGATGCGGGAACTCATCACGAACCATCAGCTCATGGAAGAAAGCAGCGCAGTGCTTTGCGGTGACACAACCAGGCTGATTCATGATGCACGGGGATGGGAGGAGAGGGGAGCACAACCTCTCTGCTGGCAGCGCCGCAGGCTGCGCACGGTGCAGCCCTCCTGTGCAACAGGGCAGCGGCTCTCCCATGCAGCCAGGGAATTAGAACCATAGAACAACCAGGTTGGAAGAGACCCATCGGATCATCGAGTCCAACCATTCCTATCAAACACTAACCCATGTCCCTCTGCACTTCATCTGCCTGTCCCTTAAACACCTCCAGGGAAGGGGAATCAACCACCTCCCTGGGCAGCCTATTCCAATGACCCGTTCGGTGAAAAACTTCCTCCTAATCTCCAGCCTAAATCTCCCCTGGTGGAGCTTGAGGCCATTCCCTCTCGTCCTGTCCCCTGTCCCTTGGGAGAAGAGCCCAGCTCCCTCCTCTCCACAACCTCCTTTCAGGTAGCTGTAGAGAGCAATGAGGTCTCCTCTCAGCCTCCTCTTCTCCAGGATAAACCCCCCCAGCTCTCTCAGTCGCTCCTCATAGGGCCTGTTCTCCAGCCCCTTCCCCAGCTTCGTTGCTCTTCTCTGGACTCGGTCCAGAGCCTCAACATCCTTCTTGTGCTGAGGGGCCCAGAACTGAACACAGAATTCAAGGAGCAGCCTCACCAGTGCTGAGTCCAGAGGGAGAATCACCTCCCTGGCCCTGCTGGTCACACTGTTTCTGATACAAGAAGTGAGGTTGGCCAAGCTGCAGCATCTGGTGATCTGGTTCAAACTGCAACATCTCTTCTGGTTTCCTTTCTCTTGTCCTCGAAGCCTGTGCGGTCACACTGCTACCGTGCTCTACCAGCCCCAGATGGTTTTATGGAAAGGAAGAGTTCTTCTGCCTGGGAAGCGGCTGAAAAGAGGATCTGAAGGCAACGAATCATAGAGTCATAGAATCATCGGGTTGGAAGAGACCCACTGGATCATGGAGTCCAACCATTCCCATCAATCACTAACTCATGTCCCTCAGTACCTCGTCCACCCGTCCCTTAAACACCTCCAGGGGAGGCGACTCAACCAGCCTGTTCCAGAAACAGAACTGAACTCACTTTCAGGCTCATGTCGTAATATCTGAAGGTTTGTGTTGTCACCTCTGGCAAAAGCCTGACCTGCTCCCTGCTCTCCTTTCCCACCGTGTTCTGCCTGCTCTCACCTCCTGGTCTGCACATGCTCCTGTACCCGGGGACCTCTTGGAGCAGGGATGGGGATGGGGATTGGGGATGGGGATGAGGATGGGGATTGGGGATGGGGATTGGGAATGGGGGATGGGGATTGGGGATGGGGATGGGGATGGGGATGGGGGATGGGGATGGGATGGGGATGGGGATGGGGGATGGGATGGGGATGGGGGATGGGATGGGGATGGGGATGGGGGATGGGGATGGGGACCGCAGCCATCGCCGTTCCCATGGCGACCGCGCCCCGCCCGCACCAAATATGGCCGCCGCACCGCCTCCACTTCCGCACTGCGCATGCGTCATCACCGCCTCCTCCCTGGCTGGGAGGGGGGGCGGTGCCGG